>CM059351.1:1220785-2436351 GCA_030324255.1 Phytophthora capsici
GGTAGGTAAAAGTTGATTAACTTGTGGTAAACTACATCTTGCAGACCTATGTTATTACCAGCATCTCACGTCTAGCTTTGAGGAGTCCATATTTGTTGTTGTGTGAGGTTAGGAAGAAATTCGGTTGATTCTACGTCGAAACCCATGCCCAAAATGAACGTTGTTATGGTAGGTTACCAGTACTGCATGTATAATAGTGGTGGTAGTAGTACAAAGCTACTTCTAATCCTCACGTCAAGTTGACGTAGAGGAGACGACGTTAATTTCTTGTCGCCTCCTCTACCTGAGCTCTTTGTAGAGACATCTGTGCGAATCGCGCTTTGCGATCGGAGCTTGGTCAGTACTGTAGTATGATTCGGTGGGAAATATGCAGGACACGCTACCTTTAGCAACTTCGAATGCGCCCATCAAATGGGTAGGATATTCGACGAGCCTTCGACAAGTCCTGGCAAAAGAACAAATTCTGCTAGAAACTTCGACTGAAGAGCAGCACTCCACGCCTATTCCATATACTTCAAGTATTTACTTTCTAACTGTTGTTATCCTCACATTAGAGAGGTTTCTGTTGAGGGACGGTTCTGAAGAACGGTTCCCAGGGACGCTTGAGGAGTTGGAGGCAAATGCCGAAGTGATAAGATTAGTGTTAGTTAAACTCATCCTACTTGTCCTCCTTACTACTCTCTCCTAGTAGCCCTCCTTGTGTGTCCTCGTAGCGCTTTGAGTGTCCACCATCCAGTTATTTCTTCCGTCCAATCACGCTTCATCAGGGACGGTTCAGGTGAACCGTTCCGGGCCGTCCTAACCGTGCATGAGAGGTGCAACTGCTCAACACTCCCACTCACCTCTAAGGCACGGTGACCTTGTTCTTGACGCCACTTGCCTCGCGAAGATACTCCAGTTTCTTTGTCCCAAGCCCCTTCGTCAACATGTCTGCTAACTGTTCCTTGGTTGGGATGTAGGCGACTTCAACCGTTCCGTCCTCGACCTTCTCGCGAATGAAGTGATGCTTGATGTCGACGTGTTTCGATCTGGCATGGTAACCGGCGTTGCTTGCCAGCTCAATAGCACCTTGATTGTCTTCCCACACTTGAGTCCCCTTGCCCTGTTCGTGGCCCATGTCCTTTAGCATTGCGCGCGCCCATAGCACCTCCTGCGTACACAAGCTGAGTGCCATGTATTCTGCCTCAGCGGAGCTCAGCGCAACCGTCCTCTGGAACTTGGACTTGAACACTACCGGTGCGTTCCCCATCATGATCATCACACCTGACACGGAACGCCTGTCGTCGATGTTGCTGCCCCAGTCAGCGTCCGAGTACGCTTCAACCGTGACCGTTCCTGAACCGCCTTCGTACACCAAACCGTGCTCTCGTGTCGTTTTCAGATACCGCAACACACGAATAGCTGCTTTCCAGTGTTGTTGGCCAGGGTTCTCCAGGAATCTTGACAACTGCGTCACCACGTAGGCGACGTCCGGGCGCGTGCATGTCGTGATGTATAGTAGACAACCGATGAGGGAACGGTACGGTTTCGACCGCATCTCAGCACGCTCTGCATCCGTCCTTGGTGACTGTCCCTTGGATAGTTTCAGCCCGCTTGCACACGGATTTTCCACGGTCTTGGCGTTCTGCTGGCCGAACCGTTCCGTGACATCATCGATGTACCGTGTCTGCTTGATCATGAGCGTCCCAGCTGCCTCATCATGGTCGATCTCCATCCCCAGGATAAACTTGGCAGCGCCCAGCTCTTTCATCTTAAAGGCCGACTTGAGTGCATCCTTTACTTCACGGATTTCATCGCTCGTCTTCGCTGCGATGATCATGTCGTCCACGTACAAGCACACGTAGATGTAACCGTTCCGGGAACGCTTCACGTAGACACACTGATCCGCTCCGCAGCTCTTAAAACCGTCCCGCAAGAACACATGGTGGATGGTCTTGTTCCAAGCACTTGCTGCTTGCTTCAGGCCGTAGATTGCCTTGTTCAGCAGACACACCAGGTCTTCACCGTTCCCAACACCGTCCGGTACCTCCATGTAGACACGGTCCTCCAGATCGCTGTTCAGGAACGCTGTGTCCGCGTCCAACTGTTCCATCACGTAGTGCAACGCCACACAAACCGCAAGAACCACTCGAATTGAGTTCATGTTCGCCACCGGTGAATACGTCTCGAAGAAGTCAACACCGTACTTCTGCTTGAATCCTTTCGCCACTACACGAGCCTTGAACCGTACCACGCGACCGTTCTCGTCACGCTTCTTGGCATATACCCATCGACTGCCAATGGTACGCTTAACCGTTCCCCTCGGTACAAGCGTCCATGTACCGTTCCGTTCATGCGACAGCAACTCCGCGTTCATTGCCGCTCGCCAAGCGTCCGCTTCATCACTTGCCATTGCTTGCGCGTATGTAGTTGGTGGGTCCATCGCGTTACTGATACTTGCTGCATATGCCAGCACCGCCTCCGCAATTAAACTGTCCTCGTCGATCCTTGCTCGCTTTGGGGACGGTGGACGATCGCTACCTTCCGACTTCCGATCCTCGTCGATATCGGAACCGTTCCCCAAGAGATACACTGGTTCACGGGAACGCCTAGACCGTTCCGTCTCCGGGTGGAACACCACACGATCTTCCTGGAACGCTTCGACTGGGGGACGTTACGCTGTCAGCTCTAGTCCGGTTGTTGCTGGTCGCTCAGGTGGAGGCAGCTCCAGCACTTGGACATCTTGCTCTGGCTCGACATTCTCCATCTCGACGTCTGGCACGGGATCATCAGCAACCTCCATCGGTTCATCTTGAACGGGTTGGTGCTCCGTACGCGCGGGTATCACAGCGTAATCATCTTCCTTGGTCATGTTGATGACCGTTCCTTGGTTGGGTACCTGCGTGTCATATATACCGTCCACTTCACGCTCTTCCAACCGTACCGACCGTGCCACCATGACCTTGGACCGTTCCAAGTCAAACACTCGGTACCCCTTTGCGTTCTCAGCGTATCCGAGAAACATGCACTTGAAACTCTTCGGCTCGAGCTTCGTTCTCTTCGAGTCGTCAATATGTGCGTACCCCTGCGACCCAAACACACGGAGGTGTTCCATCCGTGGTTTCACCTTGAACCCCAACTCGAACGGTGTAGCGTCCGAGTTGACCGTGTTAGCAGAACGGTTGATCAGGTACACCGCAGTACTCACTGCTTCCGCCCACCATTCCGTCGACACACCCTTGTAGTACAGCATACTGCGCGCCTTTTCCATGATGGTACGGTTCATCCGTTCTGCAACACCGTTCTGCTGCGGGCTGTAGGGCACGGTACGCTGATGCATGATACCGTTCCTACGGCACAGTTACGCAACCGTCTTGTTGACAAATTCAGTACCATTGTCGGAGCGCAGACACTTCAAGCGTTCTCCCCACTGATTCTCGTAGAATGCCTTGAACTCCTTCAGCTTACTGGCCACCTCGCTCTTCTTCTTCATGAAGTACACCGCAACATACCTCGAGTAATCGTCCACAAACGACAGAACGTACTTGGCACCGCCCTTCGATACCGTTCTCATGGGCCCCATCACGTCCGTGTGAACAAGTTCCAGCACACGCGAAGTCTTCTTCAATGACCGTGACGGGAACGGTTCAACCGTGCTCTTCCCCTTCATGCAACCTCCACACAACGTCTTAGTAGCACGCTTGACGGTTGGTACACCGTCCGTAACACGCTGGGTCTGGACCATACCGTTCTCACTCGGGTGTCCCATGCGAGCGTGCCATAACTCCCACTGGCTGTCAGCCCTGGCGTACTGTACAAAATTAGCTTCTTCCTGTTGACAGTCGAGCATGTACGCTTTCCCAATCTTCTTTCCCAACGCAATCGCGCAGGACTTGCCCCAAATGACGCACGAAGAACGCTGAAATTCCACGTTCAGGTCACGCTCGGCAAGCTTTCCGACCGACAGCAACCGTCTATCAAGTCCTGGAATGTGAAGTACCTCCTTCATGGTAATCCGCACACCGTCCAGACCGGTCAACCGTACCGTTCCACGCCCGGACACACTCAACTTCTTGCCGTCCGCAATAGTCACGTTGATACCTCCACCCAATTCCTCGTACTCGAACAGATCAGTACGGTTGGGTGTCATGTGCGCCGTCGCACCGCTGTCGATGAGCCATCCCGTTGACCGTTCCTGGCCCTCTGCGAAGACTGCGTCGTTATCGTCGGAACCGTACCGTTCCGGGCAGTCCTGCTTCATGTGGCCAACCTGGTTACACTTGAAACACTTGCCCTTGAAACCACCACCGTTCTTCCTTGGACCGTTCCCTTTGCGACCGTTCCCTCGGTCACCCTTGAACCGTCCTGCGGTACCCTTGAACCGTCCGGTGTTCACCTTGAACGCTCGTTCCGTGGTTTCCTTCTTCTGCAACCGTTCGTGCTCTTTCAGTAGCTTCTCCTTGACGTCGTTGAGCGTGACGTCCTTGGCGTTCTCCACAATGGATGAGATCAGCTCGTACTCAGCGGGCAAGCTGCTAAGCAATACCACGAGCTGCCGAGCCTCGTCAACAGGCTCCCCCAGCGTCTGTAGACCGACGACCAACTCGTCGAACGCATCGAGATGCTTGAACATTGACGACCCTTCCTCCATCTTGAACTCGTGCAAGCGGCGAGTCATCGTGACACGGTTCTGCAGCGTGGTACGGTTGTAGTACTCGCGGAGAGTGTTCCACGCTTGCATGGCACGGTTGGCAGAACGGATCTTCGTCTGGTGTTGCAGTTCCACACCCTGGGCGATGATAGCAAGCGCCTTGGCATCGTTGATTAGCCACGCTTCCGTGATTTCGTTCTCCGCCTTGACCGTCTCCACGTGCGCCAGAAGTCCCTTCCTGGCGAGGGTCATCCTCATATTGTACTCCCAGTGATAGTAGTTGTCACTACCCAGGAGGACTTCGGCTTTCTTGGTCGTAGACATCGTTGGGGCTTGGTGGAGCTTGTAGTTGCGGCTGTTAACCTGTTGAGGGACGGTTCTGAAGAACGGTTCCCAGGGACGCTTGAGGAGTTGGAGGCAAATGCCGAAGTGATAAGATTAGTGTTAGTTAAACTCATCCTACTTGTCCTCCTTACTACTCTCTCCTAGTAGCCCTCCTTGTGTGTCCTCGTAGCGCTTTGAGTGTCCACCATCCAGTTATTTCTTCCGTCCAATCACGCTTCATCAGGGACGGTTCAGGTGAACCGTTCCGGGCCGTCCTAACCGTGCATGAGAGGTGCAACTGCTCAACAGTTTCTGCCAGTCCTGGTCCTTATCCGTTCAAGACAATTGAACGAAAAAAAGGCATTTTGGCGTGAATAGGGCTTTTTATCAGGAATTCGTGCTAAGTTTGTCTTGAGATTTTGCGATTCTCAGGAATGAATTCTTGAGTGAGCTCCCTGCCACAACCAATTTTCCGCGCACTGGCCCCTTCCTATCGATTTCCCCACCCCCGCGATGGTCGGACAAGTAGAGCTGTTGCAATGGTACATCATGACGCGCAGAGGATTCAGCCGCAAGAAGACGTTGCGTTACCTGAGATTGAACACCTGCGTCGAGCGCCCAGTGATTCCTCTGGTTCAGTTTGATTTATCAAGCTACTCTAATGCTGATAGCGAGCTAGACTTTCCTTTCGATGTGGCCGGTGTTCGCGCGTCTTTCGTCAGAGCCGTGACTTCCACCAGTAGATCGGGTAGCTGTAGCACTCATGGACGGCGTGTTTGACTTCGTCAGGAGCATCGCGAACTTGGAACTTTGAAAATGAAGCTATTAGCGTAAGAACCAAAGCTCATCAACTCTCTTTTCAACGCACACGTGTAGCTTGTCATCCACGAGTAGTAGATTCTTGTCTGGACCAGCTGAACCAGTACACGCGAGCTAAATGCTCGACACTAAACGCTAAATGCTCGACACGCCTCAAGTTCCAGCATCACCTGATCCTTATGCTGCGGGTAGATTGTTTCGAATGGCTTCTGCTCGTCGTGATGTACCGACGAGCAGAAGCCATTCGAAACAATCAGTCCATGAACAAACAGAGGAACCAACAGCACCCTTATTTCCTGTGCAGCTATGCCACCAGAGCGAGCAAAGCGAGCCGCTCCCAGCTACTCCAGTTGGGAAGAGCGTCGCGCGTGTCATCTGTAGTCCGCCTCCACGACGCTTATTGCAGGATGTCTAGCTCTACTCTCCAGTGGTTTTCATCCGCCATCGCCTGCACCTGGTAGAGTTGATAGTGATGCCTGCGGACCACGAACGGGAATTGTAGCGACAGAAACCGGTGTTTTGTTTTCCTGATCCTTGTCCCTATCCTGATTGTGGGACAGGAACGGACTGGGAATATCGCCTGCAGAAACCTCTCTATTACTTGCATTATGCAATAGGTAAGTTAGGTTAACTATTTTTCTGTTCGAATTCCAAGTCATCACCACGTATGTAAGGTAAAGTTGATTAATTTTAGGTGAACAATATCTTGCAGACATATGCTATTATGTTATTACCAGCCTCTCATGTCTAGCTTTCAGGAGTCCATATTTGTTGTCATGTGAGTTTAGGAAGAATTTCTGTTGGCTCTACACCACGGTAGGATTGGAGTCGTCAAAACGCAATACCATATTTATTTAGACTATCCACACCGTAGCTGCATATCTTACCGAAATCTCCGATTGTGAAGAAGAACACCAAATTGATTTGACAAAGCAACACGACCAATACAGATACAGACTCCGCCCACAAACTGAAAAGGGTGGACCTTCAAAGTTCCCCCAGGTTATAAATTATGTACCGAATATGTAATATCGCAAGCAAATGTCTCACATTTATTTGTCAAATAAAAACGTCGCACATTCTCACTTGGTGTCGACGCGTGGGGGGGTTGTTCTCCTTCTCCTCTGAAAATACAATCCCGCTCTTCATAAAGCAGTGGCGAATTGTCTCTGGAGTGTCATCCACGCTTTAGTATTATTTCGGTAGTAGAAGCCGAGTTCATCTCCATACTTTCCCTGGTAGCAGTGAGGGCGTAGAGCTGTTCCGATGTAGAAAACTGGACGCTTCTCAGATCCGTCAGCGTTAGCCGCCAGCGCCACCGTTATTCTCGTTTTGGCTTTCTTTAGACCAGGAGTGCTCTTCATGCATATGCCCTTCGTCTTTGCCGAGCGATACAGGAGCCCAGTTTCGTCCATGTTCCAGATGTCTCGCAACGCGTAATGACGAGTAATATCTTGCATCGCCATCATCCCTTCGCGAATAATGTCAGCGTCCACAGATCCTGCCTCGCCATGCATGGTTCGAAATCGAAGGCCATGACGCTTCATGAAGCGCGACATCCACCCGTCAGATAGTTTCAGAGGAGGAGGGTGCTTTAGGCTCCCCATAATACGCTGGGCCTTCTTCGTAATGAGCCGACGAGAAAGACAGACATGAGCACTCGGACACTCCATCACAAACTCTCCAAGCTGGATCTCAAGCTCCGGGCAGCGTACACGAGATATCCGTCCTTTAGCGGTGGTAGCAGTTTGAAGCTTAGCCTTGATGGTGGCAGCATCAGTGTAGCGCCCAGCGCCCCAATTCGGACAGTGTCAGGGAGGGACAGCGGCAATGTTTTTCAATAACCTTGCACTTCTGGTTGATAGTTAGCCAGAGACCTTTTGTGCCTTTCGTCATGTTCTGCTCTGCTCGAAGACGTGCAATGATGCAATTGGCGGGAGAATTTGAAATTAAAACAGTTAGTGTGACCCACATTGGTGTGAGACAGACACCACCTCCTGAATATGCTTAGCCTGATACAGCCGATTTTGAAAGGTTATAAGCGGGAGGTAGTTTTCAGTTTCTGGGCGGAGTCTGTATCTGTATACTGTTTGGTATAAAATGCATGTGCTCAAATGCCTAGAAAGAGATCCCAGTTCTTTAGCGTTAATATTTTGCGTTGCGCTCTTAAATTGTTCATATCCCGCAGTACCTAGGCATTCAGTGATTTATGGTGAAGTACATCACTCCTGGTATTATGAAATATTTATGATTCATGAAAACCATCATGATGGACGTTTCATTGTACTATAATGGGATCCAGGGTACCTGTACGGGCGGCGAAGAGATGACGATGGCAGCGGGCGACCATACCACCCCGACGAAGTGCGAGCATCCGAGTAGGACCACTCTGAGCAGCTGCACGACGGTTGAAGATCCACACGACAGGCTGGAGCGGAAGATCGACGGGTGCAGGACGCTGGAGACTCAACCAGCCGGACGAAGGAAGGCCTCACTCTTGATTCTGCCGGCTCGAGAACAGGGCGACAGCAGGACCAGCAACTTCGGGCTCAGGAGTGAGTCTGCACGGACGAACGGACGGACGTACGGTGAAGAGGACAGGACGAGCGGACAGTTGGACGAACGGACGGACTAGGACTCGGACACGTTGGTGTACGAGCACTGGACCACTTGGACGAACGGACGGAATAGGACTCGGACACGTTGGTGTACGAGTACTGGACCACTTGGACGAACGGAAGGCGGACGGTGACGAGCAGGAGGCAACGGTCTCCGAGCTACTTGACGACTGCGACGAGTAGGGCGACGCACACTCGGTGCTGAGTCCGAGTGGTCAACAGGCGGCACTCGCACTTGGACGTCTTCGAACGAACGGAACGGACGGACGAACGGTAGTAGGAACCGCGACTGGCGTAGCTAACTAGTCGTAGCCTACCGATAACGAAACAGAAACAGAAATACAAATAGGTCGTGTGTCAGTACGATACACACCGGCGGGGTAGAGGAAGTTCCCTACCGACAGCCAACGGATTCTTGGGCCGATCGGCGCTGGACGACCAAAGCTCGGCGTGCAGAGCTAAACACAGACACGTTACATGGTGGTCATACAGGGGCCTGTTCAAGACAAGAACAACGACATGGCCAGAACGAGAACGATTACGGTACCTGCAACCCAGAAACCGGCCACGCGGAGTACGACGACGGTGATACCGATGAGCCAAACGGCCTTACACGTCCCGGCACAGAGCGATCCGATCTCGACTGAAGGAGACACGTCTGGAGGACGCCTACGCACGAATGACGGCGACGTAGAGACCAAGGGCGAGAACGACGATTCGGACGTACAGCTGGATCCGGATACTGGCGGTTCCCAGAATAACCCGGCCACTGAAGCGACGCCGGATACGGCACCCATTACCGAGCGACCAGTGACAGACGCGAACGCGAGTACGGGCACGGCAGCTACGGCGGCACCAACGACGGACGGCGAGATGTCAGCTGTCAGCAGTCCTGCTACAAGTCTCAGAGACCATGAACCGGATGACGACGCGTCTGGACAACCTGGAAGTAGCAGTGGCGACGACGATGAGTCGAGCAGCAGTACCGACGGGCCCAGCTGGAGCAACGACTGGAAACATGAACGCAGCAACAGCACCCACGGTAGACACCCGACACGTGACGTACGTGCGCAGCACTGATGGCGGAGATGGAGACGACAGCAGTTCCAGCGACGACTCGAATAGTAGCGACGACGACAACGACGGAGATTCGCCCGGTGACTCTCACGGCGCTGGTGCAGGACGAGTCCCGCACGCTCGAAACACGGTACCGACCTCACGACACGGGCGCAGGAAGAACATCAGAGACTTGGAGCTCACGCCGTTTCAGCCATCCCCGAATAACTCCGTCTCGACGTGGATCAAGAAAGTTGGCCTCGCGCTCGAAGGTGCACGAATATCTGGACGCGGTGGATGGACAGACGGCGAACTCTACTATATCGTGGGCAATAAGTTGCAAGATGACGCAGCGCGCTTCTGGGTACAAGTTGATCAGGGAATGAGGCCAGAGATGAGAACATGGTCGTACTTGAAAGCAGCATTGAAAAGGCGGTATGGCGAACGCCCTGATAAATCGCAAGCGGAGCTACCTGTGAATCAGAGATTCCTGATGCCTGGCGAAACGTTTGCAGATTTCGCAGCCGGATTACGGGATGCACGTGGAGAGAACAAGGTCAGCGAGCGAGTGCTATTGGCGCAGTTCATCAGAAACCTGCCCAAGACCACCCGACAGTTAGTCCGTGAAAGTAAACCGAAGACGCTAGACAAGGCCGTGGACAAAGCAACGGAGGTGGATGATCCTTTCGATAACGTGGCACAAGGGATGAAAAACATTGGCCAAGAGTGGATCACTGCGCAGATGGCTTACCCGGTGGCAGTTGGAGCAGCTTCGGGGCATCCGGTGGTCATTCCTGGTGTTGGTGTACGGGATACGACGAGTACGACGACGATGGCGGCACCCACGGACCCAGATTGGGCTATCTTCTCAAATCCGCAGGGCGTATGGAATAAATTTACTGGCGTCTGGGACATACCAGAAGGAAGAGTTTGGAATGGACGTTACTGGGCGGTACGGACGAACCGAAAACGCATGACGAAGCCAGCAGTGGAAGATCCTGTGAAGAAGGCGACGGCAGCACCAAAAGTCGAAAAGAAGAGCGTCGCCAAGGTCAGGATGGTGTACACGGAGGACAGCGAGGACGAGGAGTCGAGCGAAGATGGTCCGGCCAGCACGACGCCTTCGACACGCCCTGCTAAGCGCCACAAAACAGTGAAACGCACCAAGGCGACAACTCGAACGGTACGGGAGGCAGAGCCGCCACGGCAACAGACGGAACCACAGCCAGCAGTTCGACCGATGGGCGCAGTGACGTGTTATGCGTGTGGGCGACCCGGCCACTTTGCAAAAGAGTGCCCAGATACGGAAGCCAAAGCACGGAATGACGCTTATTTGGCGACGCGCACGCAGAAACACCCGATGAAGGAAAACGAAGAACGGGCGCCGTAGGGGGATTTCGGCGTCCGGGTGAACGACAGAGACCCCAACGAACGGATGAGACGGACGACGGCGGAAGCCAGGAGGAGAAGAAGCTCCTAGTGACCAAAGACGTCAAGGATGAGTGTGCGGTGACGGACAACAGGACGGCACGAACTGACGGGAGTACAGCGGCCGTGAGAAGAGCGGTAGGTGCTCAATTGGATAGTGAACTTGACGCACGTGACGAACAGCGAGCGACAAGATATGTGGCGACGGCGAGGCCGGCGATGGCCGCACTACGTTACGAAAGAGGACGTGAAGAAGGGAAAGGCGATGGATGTTCGACTGAGGAAGGCGGACAACACATGACCGACGAACGACAGGCTGAGGAAGGCGCGACGGCGGCTAACAATGAAATGATGAGCAGCTCGGTGACCGCGCACTTGGATGACGAGACGGCCAGCGACACAGTAGAAACGTCGAAGATAACGAGACTCCACCAGAAGCCTACGGCCCCTGTTAACACCGTATCGAAGCGACAGATCAGGAAGGCGAGACGTCAGCGCGCAAAGTGTTCTCTGAAAGCGTCGACGGCCGACGATAGCGTTGACGAAGTAGAACGAGTGGTAGCCGAGCTCGAAGCAGAGACACGTACACGGCGACAACAACAGGAACAGGATGCTCGACGTGAACTGGCGGAACGATGGCAACGTGGCGGAGGCAGTGCAGCTCAGGATGATGCGAGCCGGATGAAGGTGGACCTGGTACGGACGTCTGAGGTGTTGGTGGCTGCGGACGGTAACCATGGGCTGGTCGACAATGCCGAAGCGAGTGACGGTCTGCCGACGGCAATGATGACGGTGGAAGGCGAACGAAGAGCCGTGAAGATTGATAGCGGTGCTCGATACTCGGTGGCCGGCACGGACTGGATGATGAAGGGCGAACGGATGAAGAAAGCTGCTCCGGTTGACAGTGTTGAAGGAATCGGGGGCTTCTTACTCGACGTACTCGGTCTCTGGAAGTTCCGTATGTAGAACGTGTTCGGGCAAACTGTCGAAGTGACAGCATGTATTATCGAGGGCTGTACCAGCGAGTTCCTGGTTGGCGTTGATTTCTTGGAGAAGCACCGCGCGGTGATGGACTTCGAAGGTGGCGAGCTCCGTTACAACGAGAAGGACCAGAAGGTTGTTATCCCCTTCCAAACGAACGATGAAGGCCAGACAGCGAGTGTACGGCTAGTTGGAGCGGCAAACCTTGAACGACGAGCACTGCAACCGGTAGCAGTGCCCGTCGCAGCTCCGGAAGGCGAAGAAGGAGTATTCATTCCGACATTTGAGACCGGTGCGGTGTTGTTGGCGCCAGCCGTGACGAAGGTGCGCAACGGGAAAGCCATAATACCGGCGGTGAATGCGTATGGTGGACGTGTAAAGCTGCCTAATCGCAAAGAACTTGGCACATGGATTCCCCTCCAGGCTGATATGAAGCTGTTGGCAATGAATGGTGAACTTCGGCCGAAGAGACTAGAAGAGTGGCTGAGCGAACTGGGCGACACAGAGACACCGCTGGAGAACGAAAGTGACGTGCATGTTGGAGTGGACAATGAAGCTACGCGCGAGCTCGTTTTGAAGCTACTACGGTCGTACCGAAAGTTGACGGAAGCGCCAAAGGACTGCCCACCAGCGACGACCCTCGAGGTAGAACACCACATCGATACTGGTGATGCTGCCCCGATATTGATGAAGCGACGACGGCAGACCCAGACTGAGGACGCTACAATTGAGGAGAACGTAGATACGATGTTGAAGGCTGGCGTCATTGAGGAGAGTAATGGAGCGTGGGGATTTCCAGTAGTGTTGGTCAAGAAGAAGGACGGGTCCGTACGATTCTGCATTGACTATCGGGCGTTAAACAGGATAACGAAGAAGGACGTTTACCCGCTACCGAGAATAGATGAAACGTTAGAGGCTTTGGGCGGTGCAAGGCTATTCACTACCCTAGATCTGCAGGCTGGGTACTGGCAAATCAAAGTGGCTCGTGGTGACCGTGACAAGGCGGCGTTCCTGACAAAACGCGGCTTGTACAGATTCACGAGGATGCCATTCGGATTGACGAATGCGCCGGCTACGTTTCAGCGTCTCATGAACGGTGTGTTACGAGGTCTCACGTGGACTACGTGCTTGGTGTACTTGGACGACATTGTGATTTTCACCAAGGGCGACGTCGAGCAGCATGTGGTTGAAGTGGCGAATGTGTTGGAACGATTGGCCAGTGCAGGGTTGAGCCTCAAGCTCAAGAAATGCAGCTTCGTGTCTGAATCGATGGAGTATCTGGGACACACGCTTAGCAGCGAAGGCGTACAACCAACGGAGCGACTCGTAAAGGCAGTGACGGACTTTCCGAGACCAGTTGACGCTACGGAGGTCAAGAGGTTTGTTCACCTTGCGGGGTACTACCGAACGTTTATAGCCGGTTTTGGATCGATTGCGGAGCCGATGACGCGGTTGCTGAAGAAGGACTGTCCGTGGCAATGGACAGAGGATCAGGAACAGGCGTTTGAACGAATTAAGGCCCTGCTAACTACGCGACCTTTGCTACGATACCCGGATTTTGGACGTGCGTTTCGATTGGTAACGGATGCTAGTAAAACAGGACTAGGCGCCTGCCTCATGCAAGATTTTGGGCACGGATGGCAGCCGGTGGCCTACGCTTCGAAGGTGAACAGCAATGCGGAGTCAAATTACTCTAACACCGAACTCGAATGTCTGGCGGTAGTCTGGTCGGTGAAGCTTTTCAGGCCTTACCTGTACGGCAGAACCTTTAGCATCATCACCGACCACGCAGCATTAAAGTGGCTAATGACGCGGGCGAACTTGGCAGGACGGCTACATCGCTGGTCCCTGACATTGCAGGAGTACGATTTTGGAATCGAGTATAGGCCTGGATCAACGAACGTGGTGGCAGACGCCTTATCACGGGCTCCAGCGGCTGTAAGGGCAGTGGTGCGTTCGAGAACAGTGTCTGGTATACGCAACGACGGTGCGACAACGAACGGCGCAGCTCCGGTAGTACGAACACCGGCAGCAGAGGCGAACCTGGTGGTGGATGCGATTGATAAGACGGACGTGGTGGCTAACGAGGCGACTACGGCTAATACGGTTAGTACGACGATAGATACAGGTGCTGGCACGACGACGGACGCAGGAACGGTGACCGCAGCAGCATCAGGCGGAACGACAGCGACGGTGCCAGCTCTGTCAACTGCGGTATCGGCGGTGGACCGGACGACGGATGTGAATGAGTCGACAGCGACGACGGTTGAGACAGAGATTCGTCCTACAACTGGCGCGGCGGCAACTGGCGGCTCGACGGTAGCAGCAGCGGCGAAGACCACGACAACTGCGACGGCAGGTACTGACGGAATCACGGCGTTGATGGCACCCTCGAATGACACGACGACGGCGGCGGCGACTACGACGAGGACGTCACCTGCGCGAGCGAAAGTGGCTGGTACGACGGCTGAGATGAACCCGGACGCGACGGAAGTGATGGCAGTGGCTGACGAGACGGCTACGGCAGTGCACGCGTCGATGCCCATGCTGAGCACCACGGCAGCAACGAACGGCGAGAGTAGTATGGCAACGGCGGAAGCACCGAGAATGACGGCGACGAGAAATCGGAGTACGACGAGAGTAGTGAGCGACACGACGGCTGAGACGACGACGGCGACGAGCCAGACTCAGAAGCGACGAGCGAAACGCGCTAAGAAGACGACTGGTCCAGCTACACGGCGCAGTGCCCGGCTCCGTGAACAAGAGCAGAAACGAGTGAGGTTCGTCGACGAGCAGGAACCTACAGTGGCGGTGGCCTCGACACTAGGTGGCGACGCGTTGGTGAGTGACAACGTGGTAGTTGCAGCAACGACTGTGCGGCCCGACGGAGAACAAACGACGCCCAGCGCGGTGACAGTGGTGACACGCAGCAACGAAGCAGCAACGGTAACGGCAGCTCCTGTAACCACACTACCGACAAGTAATACGACGACGCCCCGAGCGACAACGGCGACTCCGATAACTGGTGCATCGAAGCCAGGAGTGTCGGCGTTGGGACCCGAGACGAGACCGTGGACACGAACGGCCATCGGCATTAGCGGAAGTGATGAACCGGGCGGCACGACGACACTGGTGGAAACGACGGTGGCGAATGAACCAGTGACTACGAACTCACGCACGAATCGGGCGATGACTGAGGATCCGCAACGGAACACGAGTGCCCCTACGAGGATACCTACGGTGACGGCTACCGATGACTTGGAGGATGAAGACGACGTACCAGTGGCTGGCACGCTTCAGTTGAGCGACGCAGAGATTATGGCGGCGCAGAACGAGAGCAAGTTCACCAAGAGAGTGACGGAGGCGAAGCGGTATCGTGGCATGAAGGTCGAAAGGAGGTTCGGCTTGGCAGTGATCGAAACTAAGCATGGATGGCGAGTATTGTTACCACCGACGATGTGGGCGCCTGTATTCGAGGAGATGCATGGGTCGATATGGTCAGGGCATTTACGAGGACCGCACACATACGGGCGAGTTGCACAATTGTATTGGTGGCCAAAGTTACGACGCGAAGTGAATCGCTGGATACGAGGTTGTCCTGAGTGTGGCAGTAGGAAAGCAAGACCCAGAGAAGTGATACCGCCCCTACGCAGTATACGAGGAGGAGATGTCGGTGACCGATGGGCACTTGACGTCGCTGGACCCTTCCCTTTGGCTGACGGTGGAGAACGCTACGTGATTGCGGCTCTAGAATATGTAACGAGGTGTGCGGTGGCGTGCTGTGCGGTGAAGCATACAGCAGAAGACATAGCGAAGTTTCTCATGGAAGAAGTGGTGCTGAAGTTCGGTGTGTTTCGGGGACTATTGACAGATGGAGCTCCAGAGCTCACAGGCAATGTGATCGACGAACTAGTGAGTCTGTTACAAGCGAGGCAAATCAATCCGGTACCGTATAGACCTCAGATGGTTGGTCTCGTGGAGCGTTTCCATAGAACTTGGAAGGACTGTGTTGCGGTGTTCATGCAGGACGAGCCACAGAAGGACTGGAACTTGTGGGTGAAGTTTGCAGCGTACGCGTACAACTCGGCACAGCATTCAACGGTGAAGCTGTCTACGAATGAGCTGATGATGGGACGCAGATTGCGGGCACCGAACGAGCTCCTATGACGAACTAAGGTGGCCGAAGCAGGCGAATTGTCGGTGTACCACGAGCGATTAATAGCGGCGATGGAACGAAGCAGACGATGTGCGGAAGTTGCACGCCTACGAGAACAGGAACGTCAGGCGAAGTTCTACAATAGCAATGTACGGAAGAGACGGGAGTTTCGAGTCGGGGACCGAGTTTGGCTGTACAATCCGCCGAGAGGGCCGCGAGCGACCAAGTTCGTGCATCAGTGGATGGGACCCCTCAGAATCTTGGAACCTGCTGGATACGAGAACTTCTTGTTAAAGCGTGAAGACGGATTGGGCAAGACGGAGACGATCATCGCGCACGTCTCTTTCTTAGTGACTTACTACGAACCAACTAGCCCACTGTCTCAGGTTGGTGATGACATCGACGAACAACTACGCGAAGAAGACGAAGGACAGTATGAAGAGGCGACGCCAGCGGCTGTACGAACAACGACGGCAGCTCATGAGCGAAACGCGACGGACAGAGGAACTAAACGAGGCCAGGAAGCAGTGGGCGGCACGAACGCAGGTGACGACACGCGTGGATTCTTGGTGGAACGTCGACGGCGCAGAAGACGAAATCGAGCCGGCCAGTATACACTGGAGTACGAACTCTTCCCGGTGGGCGACATTGAACGGTGGACAACGAGAGATGGACGACCGCGGAGCAGATGGATCTCTATCGCTGAGTACGAGCAGCTCTACTGCGCCGGACGGGTCGTGGAAGACCCTTAGTAAGAGGAAGTCGTGTAATGGAATCCAGAGTACCTGTACGGGCGGCGAAGAGATGACGATGGCAGCGGGCGACCATACCACCCCGACGAAGTGCGAGCATCCGAGTAGGACCACTCTGAGCAGCTGCACGACGGTTGAAGATCCACACGACAGGCTGGAGCGGAAGATCGACGGGTGCAGGACGCTGGAGACTCAACCAGCCGGACGAAGGAAGGCCTCACTCTTGATTCTGCCGGCTCGAGAACAGGGCGACAGCAGGACCAGCAACTTCGGGCTCAGGAGTGAGTCTGCACGGACGAACGGACGGACGTACGGTGAAGAGGACAGGACGAGCGGACAGTTGGACGAACGGACGGACTAGGACTCGGACACGTTGGTGTACGAGTACTGGACCACTTGGACGAACGGAAGGCGGACGGTGACGAGCAGGAGGCAACGGTCTCCGAGCTACTTGACGACTGCGACGAGTAGGGCGACGCACACTCGGTGCTGAGTCCGAGTGGTCAACAGGCGGCACTCGCACTTGGACGTCTTCGAACGAACGGAACGGACGGACGAACGGTAGTAGGAACCGCGACTGGCGTAGCTAACTAGTCGTAGCCTACCGATAACGAAACAGAAACAGAAATACAAATAGGTCGTGTGTCAGTACGATACACACCGGCGGGGTAGAGGAAGTTCCCTACCGACAGCCAACGGATTCTTGGGCCGATCGGCGCTGGACGACCAAAGCTCGGCGTGCAGAGCTAAACACAGACACGTTACAGTACATAACAATATTCGTTTCCCGTGCACAGATGCCTGGATTCTCAAAAACACCTTTACATGTGTGATTTCGCTGTTTGATCGCGTGGTCAGTTTGCCTGCGCGATCCCAATCGAAAAAAAAAACAAAATTATCTTGTTAGCTCATTTTCAATTTTGAAGTCTGTCCGCAACATGCTGGCTAGAATTGTACTCTTGACAGCTTTCGCTTCGTTGGTTCCCATCCCCAACGCTGACGCCCACGGAAGTCTTAAGCAACCCAAACCTACTTTTGACGGTTCCTCCGCCGAATGGGTTACCCTTATCGACAACTGCTGGGACATCGGCTCTGGTGGTGACCAATCGGGCAAGTTCAAGACAATGGCCAAGGAGAAGGGAATGAGCATCAAGGATGTCATTCTAGACATGGTCAAAGACAAGAAATGCGGCTACACTGTCGCGGACGCTCCCCCGCAGCCGATCCCAAGCGACGGGATGGTCAAGTGGGCAGGAAACGGAGGTGGTGGCTTCACCCACCGCGGTCCATGTGAGATCTACATTGACGACAAGATGGTCCTTCACGGAGACGACTGTGAAGAAGAATTTCCTGGTGGTTCCGATGGTTCCGACAAGACGTCGGATATGCCTGTTGACTTCTCGTCATGTAATGGGAACTGCATGCTAACTATTTATTGGTTGGGTTTCCAGAATGAGCAGTGGCAGTCATACGGTGAGTTGAGATGAGCTTCCGAAAAATTGTTTAATACTAACATTTTTGTGTTTACTACCGAGTGCAGTTAACTGCGTCCCTCTATCTGGAAGCGGTGGATCGACTGCCCAAACGGAAGGTTCTCAGACGACCACGCAGGAGTCCCTGGCCAAAAACGAAGATGGTGATAATAAGACCCCGTCAACGGCGCAGTCATCGAATCAGACTGCCTCGCCAGACGAGAAGACTTCCGATGCCCCTTCTTCTGAGCAACAAAATAACCAGTCTCCTTCATCGGATCCGACACCTCAACCTACACCTAAGCAAAACCAGGAAAACCAGCAGAACCAGCAGAACCAGGAAAACAAGAATAACCAACAGAATCAGCAGAACCAGGATAACCACCACACCCAAGATAATCAGCTGGACAACAAGGATAACCAACAAGACCAGCAGAACCAAGATAACAAGGACAACAACGAAAACAAGCACGATCAGCAAGACCGTCAAAACCAACAAAATCATGATAACAAGGACAGCCAGCAGGATCAGCAAAACCAGCAGAACGAGGACAACAAGGATAGCCAGGCGGACAACAACGGTAATCAGCAGGATAACACGGATAATCAGCAGGATAACAAGAAGAACCAACAAGACCAACAGAACAAGGACAACAAGGACAACAAGGACAACCAGCAAGACCGACAGCAACAAAACCAGGATAACAAGGACCGCCAGCAGGATCAGCAAATCCAGGAAAACAAGGACAACCAGCAAGATCAACAAAACCAGCAAAACTCGGCGCCGCGTTCACTCGACTTCAATAACTTGAGCGGAGGTACCAGTACTGGAATTGTCAAGCCTCCTTTGAACCTCTGAATGAAGACTTTCTGGAACAAGGTCCACTCCGAAGAGCTGCCTAAAGAGCCTGGACATTTTCGGCGATGAGACCTGCAACTGACTAAAATGTGTGTACGTTTCCCACAGTCATATTGTGTCTGGATTGGTGAACGAACAGCTTGAGTTAGAGCTTCTAGTTGACCACCAGGTAGATAACAATAAGTCTGTGTTGTTTACACGTTTGTGCATGGTAGTCTTTCTGTCTGTCCGTAAAAGTGAAGTCCAAGCGCATTTTCTACTACGATCCTCTTAACCAAGCACAGTACAGGAACGCAGCGAATGACGTGGAGACTGCTCTGAAGATCAGCGGGCTACACGACTACGACGTCATCCCAATGAACAACCCGATCCAGTTTGATGGAACCGGTACCTATCTTGCTTATCATACCGCTTTTCAATTAATTTCGTATCAGTACTACGTTGCTTTCCTATCCCAGCATAAGAATAAATTACAACAAGGTCAACTTCTAGGGAGATCTAAACGGATTGTTAACTTCTACATGTACAGGCAACATCGGCTATATGGCCACCGGATATAAGGTCAGTTCGAATATTAAGGGCGCTACTTTCAGATAGGGGCGCCCATTCAATCGAAAACCACAGGCGCCCCTATATCCGGAGTTGTCTGAAGTGCCTTTTTTTTAGCCTCCTGCAACGAAGTGTGTACGTTCATGATCAATTGGCTTCAATACTAGAAGTGTGGATGGCAAGCTTAGATTAATCATTTAAGGTAGGTAAAACTTGATTAACTTTAGGTGAACTACATCTTGCAGACCTATGTTAGTACCAGCATCTCACGTCTAGCTTTGAGGAGTCCATATCTGTTGTTGTGTGAGGTTAGGAAAACGTTCGGTTGGTTCTACGTCGAGACCCAAGCGCACAAGCACTCGATTAATCGCGTCGCCGTCGATATTCCAGTTTGATGAATGCCGAATCAAGAAATGGTAGTGGTTTCGAAATGAAGCCTGTACATTATCGATATTTGACGTCATCGCATGCGTTTCGCCGAAATAAATGTCATTTCGCAGCCGCCATGTTGCGTGAAGCACTACCGCAGTGTGGATTCTCCACAGTAGCAACAGATTGTATCACATGGTATTAGTAGTGGAAATCATCCGAATTTCCTATGTATCAGTTTCCATCTTTTTTTTTGTAGCGGACATGCAGCAGTTCGCGCACACGTCGTCCCCGTGGACTTCTCCCGTGATGCGAGGCACTCCTTCTGCCATGGTACATTAGCATGGAATAATAAGATACGGCCTTGGTGGTCTATTTTGTTGGTTTGCACACCAGGGTAATGATTAATAGGGACAGTTGGGGGTATTCATATTTCAGCGTCAGAGGTGCAGCTTCTATCAGCAACCCATTTTGGATGGAAAGAGTCACCAGATTGGATTGAAAAGGTGTTGTGGTTGCACTTCGCCGTCTACCTCGACTGACATGCTACCTCAGGGCACACGACATGCGCGTGCCTTGAGAGGCATGCAATTGAAGTGGAGCGAAAGAGTGCATGTGATTGGCGGATCCTTTGTATAGTGAGATGCGATTGGGCGTGCGGCTTCAATTTGCAAGACATGTGGTGATTTGCGTATGCATTGACTGGGTCACCGTGTCCGTTGCAACAGGCCGTGTCCGTTGCATATTGGGATTTATATAGGGATTTGTATTGGGACTTGTATACCGGTGTATACAAGCGTGTCCGTTGCATATTACCGTGTCCGTTGCAGATTACGGTCAAGTGAATGAAGGGAGGTACAAGGTACTAGTAGACCTGGCATGTAGGAGGCATGTAGGAGAGAGAGAAAGCAAGACTAGGACTTCTAACTAAATGGAATTCACTTTCGGATTTACATTCCAACACTCACTACACTACCAAGCTTCGTTCGCTACTCTCAATTGGTTATGAGCCCAAGCTACGCCGACAACATCGACAAGCTCGTGGAAGATAACTACTTCCACTGGGAGTTCAACATGCGGATGAAGCTCGCTCGGAAGGGTCTGCTCCCGCAGATCATCAAGCCCGCGTTCGACCAAGTGAGTGATCGCTCCACGGCGGAATGGAAGACCAACGATCTGAAGGCACTTGGGGTTATCGCTGGAGACGTGAGTCTCACGTACCAAGTTTACCTCCGTGGAGCACTTACTGCCGCTGAGGCGTGGACGATGCTCGAAGAGCACTTCATCAAGAAGACGCTCAAGAACCGGCTTCTCGTCACCAAGAAGTTGAACAACTTCAAGATGGAGCCCGGTACCAAGTTCGCTTCCCACGTCGATCAGTTCAAGGAGATCGTCCTCCAGATGGAGACGATCGGTGAGACTCTGGACGAGACTCGCCAGCTCGTGTTGCTCCTTGGCAGTCTTACGGACGAGTACAAAATGATCAGTACTGTCCTCGAGAACACGCCCAACGTGACGTTGGCCTACGCGATCCAAGCCCTCTGTGGTGTTCAAGCCTCGGATGAATCGTCATCGGCTCAAGAGAAGGCTTTCGCTACGAAGAAGAAGGACTTCGGTGGCAAGCAACGTTTCAAGGGCAAGTGCTTCTACTGCAAGAAGCAAGGGTACCGAGAGTTCGAGTGCCGGAAGAAGAAGGCAGATGAGGAACGAGGGCAAGCGGCGCGAGAGGAAGCGTCCGACTTCTCGTTCATGGCAACGGGTGCGATGACCAAGAGTGAATGGCTCGTCGACTCAGGTGCAAGCTCGCACATGACCAGTGTTCGGGACAAGTTCGTGTCCTTGAAGGAACTGAAGACGCCAGTCCGCATCACGATCGCGGATGGCACGAAGATCGACGCCGTTGCGAAGGGCACCGTCGGTATGAAGCTGATGGACGGAACGTCTGTCACGCTATCGGATGTCCTGTACATCCCTGAAGTTGAAGGAAGCCTCATCTCGGTGTCGAAGCTGGCCGAGAAGGACGTCACCGCGCAGTTCAGCAAGGACAAGTGTGTCTTTAGCTTTGGTGGTGCTACCGTCATGGAGGCGAAGCGCTGTGGAAACATCTACAAGTTAAAGACAGTGGGGGACGAGGTGTGTCATGCTGCAACGACCACTCGTAAGGAGCCATGGGCTGTTGTGCACGCCCGACTCGGCCACATCCCGTACAAGCGCTATGAGAAACTACTGACCATGGCAGAAGGAGTGCCTCGCATCACGGGAGAGGTCCACGGGGACGACGTGTGCGCAGGCTGCTGCATGGGCAAGATGAAAGCTGACGACTATCCGAGACATCCCGAGAAGCTCGTCAAGAGTGCTGGTGTGCTTGACCTGGTGCATACGGACGTAATGGGTCCGATGCAAACCAAGACACCTGGTGGCTGTAGGTTCGTGGTGACCTTCATCGACGACTACTCACACCACGTTACGGTCTACTTCATGAAGACTAAATCGGAAGTACTGTCGAAGTTCAAGACGTACAAGGCCGGAATTGAGAACGCGACAGACAAGACAATCAAGCGCCTGCGCTCGGACAACGGCGGTGAGTACACGGGTCGCCAGTTCAAGAACTACCTCAACCACTGTGGCATCAAACATGAGAAGACGGTGCCGTACACACCTCAGCAGAATGGACTGGCTGAACGGATGAACCGGAGCCTCGTGGAGATGGCTCGCTGCATGCTCTATCATGAGAGTGTTGACAGAAAGTGGTGGGCTGAAGCGGTTAACACTGCGGCCTGGATCATCAATCGGATCCCCAACTCGGTGAATGTGAAGACACCCTACGAGATTGTGAGTCATTCCAAGCCGCAACTCAAGAACGTGAAGGTGTTCGGCGCACTGGGGTACGCCCACATCCCCAACGAGAAGCGTCGCAAGCTGGATGCAAAGGCATTTAAATGTCGGTTCATGGGATACGAGGATGGAGTCAAGGGGTATCGTGTACTGGATTTGTCAACTGGAAAGGTGCAAATCGTGCGCACCGTCAAGTTCATCGAGACGACCAACCCTGCGCACATCCTGACTCGTGTGGATGGCAACGATGATGCAGACGCATTAGCGCCAACCATGGAGCAAATGTCGTTGATTGACTCCACGCAAATCGTCCCTACTGATGTTGAAGTTGCTGACGTGATCCCACTTCAACGTGACGTGAGTGTGGATACTACAATGGTGCCATACGATTCGACACATCCTATGATTACTCGTTCACGCGTTCGGCACATTGACGAGACAACGGATCCTGAAGAGGCAAGCGCGAGGAAGAAGCAAGTCATCGATGCTCCATCTTCGAGTGGAACAAAGCGTCAGAAGATGACTCAAGAGCGACCGAGGCCAAGTGGTAACGAACTCGCCATTGTTGAAAGTGGACAGCTGATGGCTGCTACAGAGGAGGTCCCGAAGACGTACGCTGAGGCGACTACAAGCGCGGACCAAGACAACTGGAAGGAAGCGATTACAAGTGAACTCAAGTCGCTAACGGACAACGGTACCTGGAAGTTGGTGCCAAGACCAACGCACCAGCGCCCGATCGGCTGCCGCTGGGTGTTCGCGTTGAAGCGCAACGAGAAGGGACAAGTGATTCGACACAAGGCCCGTCTCGTAGCCAAGGGGTATTCACAACGACAGGGCATTGACTATGAAGAGACGTACGCGCCTGTGGCTTACCTGAATTCGATCCGAGCAGTGCTGGCCAAGTGTTGTGCTGAAGGATTCGAAATAGAGCAGTGCGACGTGGATACGGCGTTCCTG
This sequence comes from Phytophthora capsici, assembly GCA_030324255.1. Lineage (NCBI taxonomy): Eukaryota > Oomycota > Peronosporomycetes > Peronosporales > Peronosporaceae > Phytophthora > Phytophthora capsici. Next base: position 1,244,591 of record CM059351.1, read on the forward strand.
TACGGCAAGCTCGAAGAAGAGATCTACATGGAGTTGCCAGAAGGTCTTCGGGAACTGCTAGCACTGGCAGAGGCTCAAGGTGAAGATGACGTCGTCTGCATGCTACTTCGAAGTCTGTACGGACTCAAGCAGGCGTCTCGTGTTTGGAACGAGACAATCGACAACCATCTCAAGAGCATGGGGTTCAAGGCTGGTGATGCTGACCTGTGCATCTACACAAGAGGTGAAGGAAAGGACGAGTGTATCGTGTGTCTTTACGTAGACGACATGCTGATTGCGTCACGGGACAAGGGCATCATCGCGTCGGTGAAGGCTGGTATTGCTGAGAAGTTCCGGATCAAGGACCTCGGACAAGCACGCTTCATTCTTGGCATCGAGATCGACTACGACATGGAGCTCAGAACGTTGGGCATCTGCCAGCGAACCTACACTGAATCGATCATCAATAAGTTTGGTCAAGAGAACGCAAAGCCAAGCCTGATGCCACTAGACCCGAGTCTTCACTTGACGAAGGAGGACGGACCGCAGACCGATGAGGAGAAGGCCAAGATGAAGACGAAGCCGTACCGATCGCTCATCGGTAGCCTCATGTACCTGGCGTGTGGAACGCGACCTGATATCTCGGTTGCAGTGGCCAAGTTGAGTCGCTTCCTGGAAAACCCTGGTGAGAAACACTGGGATGCTGGAATCAAGGTGGTGCGCTATCTGTTGAAGACCAAGGACGTGGGCATCCTGTACGATGGATCGCAAGGAACAGAGCTCGTCGCCTACTCGGATGCAGACTGGGCTGGAAACCGCGACGACAGACGCTCGGTTAGTAGGGACAATGCTCATGATGTGTGGGGCACCTGTGGTTTGGCGCTCTACGTTTCAGAAGACTGTCGCCCTAAGCTCGACTGAGGCAGAGTACATGGCTCTGAGTGACTGCATCAAGGAAGTGGTGTGGATGCGACTACTTCTCAAGGACGTTGGTGCAGAGCAAGTGGGGGCTACGGTGATCTACGAGGACAACCAAGGTGCCATAGCGTTGGCGAAGAACGTCGGTTATCAAGCTCGGACCAAGCACATCGACATTCGCTACCACTTTATTCGTGAGAAGGTGACAAGTGGTGACATTGAGCTGGTCTACGTGGAGTCCAAGAACCAACTAGCGGACTACCTCACCAAAGGTCTGTCGTCGAAGCCACTATGCTACCTGATGATGTCCAGCAACGTCGGACCCAAGTTCGAGACGTCGAATTGAGTGGGGGTGTTGTGATTGCACTTCGCCGTCACTTCGTCTGGGTCCCTACCTCTAGGCACGCGCCTGGAGCACGCGGTTGATGCGTGGCAAGCGTGTGCCTTGAAAGGTCATAACTTGAAGTGGGTCTAATGGAGGGATATGATTGGCTGAGACGGTGATCATGAGATCGGGACATGTGTTGATTGACGGGACAACCGTTTCCGTTTCACAAATCGTTTCCGTTTCAAATGACAAAACCTGTATGATTTGTATGTTTTACCGAGAGCTCTACAGGAGAGGTAGGAGGTGATGCATGTGTAGGAAGCAAGAACAGATAACTAAATCAATCTCACTTTCGGATTTACATTCCAACACTCACTACGGTACCAAGTTTCGTTCGCTATTCTCAATTCGGGTTGCATCCAACCGAGAGATTTCATCTTCAAGACCCACGACTTTCACATTTAGTAGTAACTAGAAGGGCTTTTCATCAAAACTACTACGTAGCATAAGACATTTGAAGTAGTAATCTCGAGCGACAAACAATTGCTCGAGCTGAAGTACACAGCAGCTCGACCTAAAGGACGGTAACCTTCTGGCGAAGACGACGAGCAGGGGCGTTGCACTTCTTGTCAGTCGGTGGAGCCTCGGGAGCTTCCGTTGTTTCCGTCTCCGTTGCTGGGGCTGGAGTCTGTGCCGGAGTGTCATTCTGTTCCTCAGTCTTGGAAGCTCCAGAAGACTGGGTCTCGGTTGAAGGAGCCTCTGGAGTTTGCTCTCCACCTGACGAACCCTCAGTCGAAGGTGTCGCCGGGGTTTGCTCCTCCGTTGCCGAGCCAGCTACGGACGTCTGGGTTTGTGTGGCCGAACCGTCTCCCTGAAGGGGGACGCAGTTGACGTATGACTGCCACTGCTCATTCTGGAAGGCCAACCAGTAGATTGTTAGCGTGCATTTCCCGTTGCACGACGAAAAGTCAACGGACATCTCTGACATCTTGTCGGACCCGTCGGGACCACCAGGGAATTCGTCTTCGCAGTCGTCTCCGTGAAGGACCATCTTGTCGTCGATATAGATTTCACATGGTCCCGTGTGGGTGAAGCCGCCGCCTCCGTTTCCCCACCACTTAACTATCCCGTCACTTGGGATCGGCTGCGGGTCCACGTCCGTTCGAGTGTAGCCGCATTTCTTGTCTTTGACCATGTCAAGCACAACATCCTTGACACTCATTCCCTTCTCCTTAGCCATCGTCTTGAACTTGCCCACTTGGTCACCACCAGAGCCAATGTCCCAGTAGTTGTCGACCAGGGTGACCCACTCAACAGTTGGAGCTCCATCTTTGAAAGTAGCCTCTGGTTGCTTGAGGTTTCCGTGGGCGTTGGCGTCCGGGGCGAAAGCCAACAGGACGATGGTAGACGAGAGAACAATTCCAGCCAGCGTGTTCATCATTGACAAACGATTTAGAAATGACAAAGAGTTTTCGATGGGGATCACGCGGTCTAACAACAAAATACCAATGGTGTGTCCAGGCATCTGTTGTCAGGGAATGCTTCGGATGGCACGCCATCAGTGATGGCATCAGCCCGTGTTTTTTCGCGATCAATTGAGAGTTGCCAAGGCTGGGACTGTTTTTTCGGGGAGACATTTTCTCGGTTCTTGATCCAAAAACTATTTAAGAACCTCAAATGCAGAAGGCTTCATTGTTGATGAAATTCATTGTTCTTCTTGAAGTCTTGAGTTGGAGGTGATTCGATAACTGACAATATTGTCCAGCGCGATAATGTTCAGACACATCGAGATGGATAGGCTATCCAGGGTTGCCCTATACAGTAAGCTACACATTCTTAGGAATCTGTGACACATGTACCTTAGAACGTTGTGCGCTTCAAAGTGAATTCATTCATTAGCCCAAGGTTTATTTCTTAGTTCTATTTGCCTCCGTCGAAGCGCCAGCACGCCCCAGATCCGCAACACCAACGTAGTGCTACCACAACCGATGCAGTACCGTTGATTTCCCAGTACTCCCCTGCCAAACTTGTGTTAGTGTGTTAGGAGAGGTTACCATGTTCAAAATCTCCATCACTTATCAGTCGTTTTAAACTAAAGCGGATTACCGGGTACCAGTCTATATTCGTTGTCGTGGGAGGTGAAGAAATTCGGTTCGCTCTGTCTAGAATCCCAATCGAGTTGAGCGCTTCGCCCATTCGTGTACGTGCAGACTACGATTTATCTACAACTACATGTACGTATGGGAGACCGCGTCAACACTCTACTACATAATATGCACCTGAGTGTGCGCCGCATCATCAGCTGCCTTCATCAACAAACTCAACTGTAATCTAGTACAGCCACCAATGAGTAGTACATGACAAATACCAAACACTACTCAGTGGTGGCTGGCTGTACAGTGTACAGTGTAGAGCTACTAGGCTACTGTAGTCCTACATCAAGTTGACATAAAGGAGGCGACACGTTGACAATCGATCTCTTCTTGTCGCCTCCTCTACCTAAGCTCTTCGCAGAGACATCTGTGCGATCGATGCTTGTTCTTGTTCAGTATAAACCCTCGAGGGCGCTTTACTTTAGCAGCTTTACATGCGTTCATTATTAAATTTAACGGACGCATGTGAAGTTGTTACATTAAATTATAATGGACGCCTGTGATGTTTAATTTAAATGTAAGGCAGAAACTTAAAATGAGTCATCGCACAAATATCTGTTGCGTAAATGCTGTACTTTGACTGAAGCACTGCTTTGAATTGTATTGACCTTAATGGAATACCTACCTCTCACTATTTTCGAAACGGCAATAGATCGAAACCCCATTTTGGGGTAATCTACAGAACATTTTTGTTCTAATAATATTATCTGCGCTAAAAAATTGAAGGTTTACAACCAGATACAGATACCTTCTAACATTTTTTATCGTCACATTACTTGCATGTACATGTACAATAGGCGTACTACTTGAAGTATTTTGCCGTTCGAATATCAAGGAATCGATACATACGGTAGGATGCATGTACAGTAGGAGGCGGAAGATGTCGTCCAAACGCACTATTTCTTTAGGCTATCCATGGTTGCACATCTCACCGACATCGCTGAAATGGTCTCAGAGTGAAGTAGCACACCGAATTGCTTCGACAAATCACCAACACGACACAAAACACCTTTACAGTACTTGTGATTTCGCTGTTGGTACAAGTAATCACGCCAATTCAATGCTTGGTTAACCTCCGCCGAGAAAAAATGTCTTAGTCATGAGCTCATTTTCAATTTTGCAGTCTGTCCGCAACATGCTGGCTGGAATTGTACTCTCGACCACCATCGCCCTGTTGGCTTTCGTCCCCAACGCTGACGCCCACGGAAGCCTCAAGCAACCCAAACCTACTTTCGACGGGTCCTCTGCCGAATGGGTCACCATGATCGACAACTACTGGGACATCGGCTCTGGTGGTGATCAAGTGGGCAAGTTCAAGACGATGGCTGCGGAAAGGGGAATGAGCGTTAAGGATGTCATTCTAGACATGGTCAAGGACAAGAAATGCGGCTACACTGTCGCGGACGCTCCCCCGCAGCCGATCCCAAGCGACGGGATGGTTAAGTGGGCGGGAAACGGAGGCGGTGGCTTCACCCACCAAGGTCCATGTGAGATTTACATCGACGACAAGATGGTTCTTCATGGTGATAACTGCGAAGAAGAGTTCAAGGGCGGTGACACGTCGGATATGAAGATCGATTACTCGTCGTGCAACGGGAACTGTATGCTGACCATTTACTGGTTGGGTTTCCAGAATGCCCAGTGGCAGGCATACGGTGAGTTGGGATGAGCTTTTAGAAAGCAGATAGAATACTAACTTTTTATGTTTCCTACGAGTGCAGTTAACTGTGTTCCTCTTTCTGGAAGCGGCGGAGGAGGAGCTGCTCAAACGGAAGGTTCACAGAAAAGTACGGAGATGTCGACCACGCAAGGGTCTACTGCTCAAGAGGAGAATAAGACTCCTTCAACGGAGCAGTCGTCGCGAAACCAGGAAAACCAGGACAACAAGGACAACAAGGACAACAAGGACAACAAGGACAACAAGGGTAACCAGCAGAATCAGCAAAACCAGCAAAACAACAACCAGGACAACAAGGATAACCAGAATAACCAGCAAAATCAGGACAAAAAGAATAAGCAGCAGAATCCGCAGAACCAGGAAAACAACGATAACAAAGACAGACAGCAAGAGCAGCAGAACCAGCAAAACAAACAAAACCAAGAAAACAACGACAACCAGGGGAACAAGGACAACAAGGACAACAAAGACAACCAACAAGACCAGCAGAACCAGCAAAACCAGCAAAACGAGGAGCGTTCACTGGACTTTAACAACGTGAGTGGAGATACCAGTACTGGAATTGTCAAGCCGCCTTCAAACCTCCGAATGTAGACTTTCAGGAATAAGGTCCACACCGAAGAGCTACTTCGATACCCAGGAGTGATTCGACGGTAAGATCTTCAACGATCTATCATGCGTATTTGTTTTCCTCAGCACATTGTGTCTGGATTGGTAAACGAACAGCTTGAGCTAGAGCTTTGGTTGACCACCAGGTAGTGGAATGTCATAACAATCAAATTGTATCGTTTTTTTTTCGTTTGTACCCGTATGGTAACTTACATGGACGATAAAAAAAGTGATATGGTAAGGAAGAGTTTTGAACGGAATCGTTAGCCTGCTACAACGAAGCGTGTATTTGGCTTCAATCCCAGAACTCGGGATGGCAAGTAAGAAGAGTGGATTATTGCGAAGATAAAAAATACTTCACAATTAGAGTAATATTGAAACTTAGTCGCCGGCTGGATACACAAAAGATTGCTGCAGTCAATGCAACAATCTCTGATCGAAGAGCACTAAAAGTCCAGTAACGACAGTGAAAACGTTAGATTCTGTTGTTACTGCTGAGGCAAAAACGTTTGGTTCTGCTGTTCCTGCTGACGCACAGGAGTCTGATTCTGACATCGGATATCGATACTAAGTCGCCGGCTGAATACAAAAGCTTGCTGAAGAATTGTTTTCAATGCAACGATCTTTAATCGAGGATAACAAAACGACACAATTTGATTGTTATGACATTCAACTACCTGGTGGTCCACGAGAAGCTCTAGCTCAATCTGTTCATTCTCCAATCCAGCCACAATCTGACTGTAGAAAACAAATACGCATGTTAGACCGGTAAAGATCTTATCGCTATGACTCCTGAGTATCGAGGGAGTTCTTCGAAGTGGACTTTGTTCCCCAAAGGCTACACTCAGAAATTCGAAGGGGGCTTGACAATTCCAGTACTCGTGTCTCCGCTCAAGTTGTTGAAGTCGAGTGAACGCTGTTCGGTTGCAGGAGCCGTGCTTTGTTGGTTCTGCTGATTCTGCTGGTTTTGTTGGTTCTGTTGGTCTTGCTGGTTCTGCTGGTTCTGTTGGTCTTGCTGGTTGTCCTTCTTTTCCTGGTTCTGCTGGTTGTCCTCGTTGTCCTTGTTGTCTTGCTGGTTATCGTGATTCTGCTGGTTTTGCTGGTTTTGTTGATTCTGTTGGTCTCGCTGACTGCCCTTGTTTTCCTGGTTCTGTTGGTTCTGTTGGTTATCGTGGTTATCTTGGTTGTTCTTGTTGTCCTGCTGGTTGTCCTGGTTCTGCTGGTTCTGTTGGTCTTGCTGGTTATCCTTGTTTTCCTGGTTTTGCTGGCTCTGCTGGTTATCCTGGTTTTCCTTGTTGTTCTGCTGGCTATCCTGCGTTTTCGGATTCTGCTCGTTTTGTTGGTTTTGTTGGTTCTGTTGGTCTTGGTGGTTCTGCTGGTTCTGTTGGTCTTGCTGGTTGTCCTTGTTGTCCTGACTATCCTTGTTTTCCTGGTTCTTTTGGGTTTCTTTGTTTTCGTTGTTTTGCTGGTTTTCGTTGTTTTCGTTGTTTTCCTGGTTTTGCTGGTTGTCTTGGTTTTGCTGAGGTGCAGGCTGAGGTGCCGGTATCTTGTCCTCCTCTTTATCCGACGAAGGAGGATGGTTATTTTGTGTTGTGGTTGCACTTCGCCGTCTACCTCGGCTGGATTCCTACCTCTAGGCACGCGCCTGGAGCACGCAGTCGGTGCGTGACAAGCGTGTGCCTTGAAGGGTCATAAGTTGAAGAGGGACGAACGGAGCTATCTGATTGGCTGATCCCAAATGATTGGCATGGTTAATGCCAGGGTCGGATTTGTGCATATCCAGTCCACATACAAAACTCAAGTGATTTACGTCATCAACGCCTATTATTGACCATAGCGTTGCCGACGTAAATGTATCTTCTGTATATGGATTTACATGTGATTAGGAGGAGTAAGGAGGCAAGTAGAAAGGAGTTAGCAAAGCAAGACAAGAAACAACTAACTCAATAAAGCTCACTTTCGGATTTCATTCCTTCTTCACACTCGACTACTACAAGCCTCGTTCGCATACTCTCAATTGGTTATGAGCCCAAGCTACGCTGACTCCGTCAAACTCGTGGAAGACAACTACTTCCACTGGGAGTTCAACATGCGGATGAAGTTATCGCGCAAAGGACTGCTGGCCCACATCGTCAAGCCAGAGTTCGACTCCCTGAGTGACCGCTCCACGTTGGAATGGAAGACCAACGATCTGAGAAGCCCTTGGTGTGATTGCTGGAGACGTGAGTCTCACATACCAAGTCTACATTCGTGGGGCAACTACTGCCGCTGAGGCGTGGACGATGCTCGAGGAGCAGTTCAACCGGAACACGCTCAAGAACCGGCTTCTCGTCACCAAGAAGTTGAACAACTTCAAGATGGAGCCCGGTACCAAGTTCGCTTCCCACGTCGATCAGTTCAAGGAGATCGTCCTCCAGATGGAGACGATCGGTGAGACTCTAGACGAGACTCGCCAGCTCGTGTTGCTCCTTGGCAGTCTAACGGACGAGTACAAGATGATCAGTACTGTCCTCGAGAACACGCCCAACGTGACGTTGGCCTACGCGATCCAAGCCCTCTCTGGTGTTCAAGCCTCGGATGAATCGTCATCGGCTCAAGAGAAGGCTTTCGCAACGAAGAAGAAGGACTTCGGTGGCAAGCAACGTTTCAAGGGCAAGTGCTTCTATTGCAAGAAGCAAGGGCACCGAGAGTTCGAGTGCCGGAAGAAGAAGGCTGATGAGGAACGAGGGCAAGCGGCGCGAGAGGAAGCGTCCGACTTCTCGTTCATGGCAACGGGTGCGATGACCAAGAGTGAATGGCTCGTCGACTCAGGTGCAAGTTCGCACATGACCAGTGTCCGGGACAAGTTCGTGTCCTTGAAGGAACTGAAGACGCCAGTCCGCATCACGATCGCGGATGGCACGAAGATCGACGCCGTTGCGAAGGGCACCGTCGGTATGAAGCTGATGGACGGCACGTCTGTCACGCTGTCGGATGTCCTGTACATCCCTGAAGTTGAAGGAAGCCTCATCTCGGTGTCTAAGCTGGCCGAGAAGGACGTCACCGCGCAGTTCAGCAAGGACAAGTGTGTCTTTAGCTTTGGTGGTGCTACCGTCATGGAGGCGAAGCGCTGTGGAAACATCTACAAGTTGAAGACAGTGGGGGACGAGGTGTGTCATGCTGCAACGACCACTCGTAAGGAGCCATGGGCTGTTGTGCACGCCCGACTCGGCCACATCCCGTACAAGCGCTACGAACAGCTACTGTCCATGGCAGATGGAGTGCCTCGCGTTTCGGACGACGCGTCAAAGGAGCACGTCTGCGCAGGCTGCTGCATGGGCAAGATGAGAGCTGACGACTTTCCAAGATATCCGGAGAAGCTCGTCAAGAGTGCTGGTGTGCTCGACCTGGTGCACTCGGACGTGATGGGTCCGATGCAAACCAAGACACCTGGTGGTTGTACGTTCGTGGTGACATTCATCGACGACTACTCACGCCACGTTACGGTCTACTTTATGAAGGCCAAATCGGAGGTGCTGTCGAAGTTCAAGACTTACAAGGCAGCAATGGAGAACGCGACAGGCAAGACGATCAAGCGCCTGCGTTCGGACAACGGCGGTGAGTACACTGGTCGACAGTTCAAGGATTACCTCAACCGCAGCGGCATCAAGCATGAGAAGACGGTGCCGTACACGCCTCAGCAGAATGGACTGGCTGAGCGCATGAACCGGAGCCTCGTGGAGATGGCTCGCTGCATGCTCTACCACGAGAGCATCGACAATAAGTGGTGGGCTGAGGCTGTCAACACGGCGGCCTGGATCATCAACCGGATCCCCAACTCTGTGACTGTGAAGACACCCTACGAGATTGTGAGCCATTCCAAGCCACAGCTCAAGAACGTCAAGGTGTTTGGTGCATTGGGATACGCTCACATCCCTGACGAGAAGAGACGCAAGCTGGATGCAAAGGCATTTAAGTGTCGGTTCATGGGCTACGAAAACGGAGTGAAGGGCTACCGTGTACTCAACGTGGCAACAGGAAAGGTGCAAATCGTGCGCACCGTGAAGTTCATGGAGACGACCGACCCTGAGCTCGTCGTGACTCGTACAGACCCTGACGAAAAGGCTGACGCATTGAGTTCAACCATGGATCAACTCTCGCTGAGTGAGTCGACACAGATCGTGCCAGTTAATGTTGAAGTTGCTGACGTGATCCCACTTCAACGTGACGTGAGCATGGATACTGCGATGGTGCCATACGACTCGACGCATCCCATGATTACTCGCTCACGTGTTCGTCACATTGAAGAGACAACGGATCCTGAAGAGGCAGGCACGCTGAAGAAGCAAGTCATCGACGCTCCATCGTCTAGTGGAACAAAGCGTCAGAAGATGACACAAGAGCGACCGAGGCCAAGTGGTAACGAGCTCGCTGTTGTTGAAAGTGGACAGCTGATGGCTGCTACAGAGGAGGTCCCGAAGACGTACGCTGAGGCGACTACAAGTGCGGACCAAGATAACTGGAAGAAGGCGATTGCAAGTGAACTCAAGTCGCTATCAGACAACGGCACCTGGAAGTTGGTGCCAAGACCAACGCACCAGCGCCCGATAGGCTGCCGCTGGGTGTTCGCGCTCAAGCGCAACGAAAAGGGACAGGTGATCCGACACAAGGCTCGTCTCGTAGCAAAGGGGTATTCACAACGACAGGGCATTGACTATGAAGAGACGTACGCGCCTGTGGCTTACCTGAACTCGATCCGGGCAGTGCTGGCCAAGTGTTGTGCCGAAGGATTCGAGATTGAGCAGTGTGACGTGGACACGGCGTTCCTGTACGGCAAGCTCGAAGAAGAGATCTACATGGAGCTACCTGAAGGTCTCCGGGAGCTGCTGACACTAGCAGAAACTCAAGAGGAAGATGACGTCGTCTGCATGTTGCTGCAAAGTCTGTACGGACTGAAGCAGGCATCTCGTGTGTGGAACGAGACCATCGACAACCATCTCAAGCGCATGGGGTTTAAGGCTGGTGATGCTGATCCATGCATCTACACAAGAGGTGATGGAGATGATGAGTGCATCGTGTGTCTCTACGTGGACGACATGCTGATTGCGTCACGAGACAAGGACGTCATCGCGTCGGTGAAGACTGGAATTGCGGAGAAGTTCCGGATCAAGGACCTCGGACAAGCACGCTTCATTCTTGGCATCGAGATCGACTACGACATGGAGCGCAAGACGTTGGGCATATGTCAACGTGCTTACACAGAGTCGATCATCAAGAAGTTTGGTCAAGAGAACGCGAAGTCGTGCTTAACACCATTGGAGCCAGGGGTCCACCTGACCAAGGCCGATGAAGCGCATACCGAAGACGACAAGGCTAAGATGAAGTTGAAGCCCTATCGGTCACTCGTTGGAAGTCTCATGTACCTGGCGTGCGGAACGCGACCCGACATCTCGATTGCCGTGGCCAAGTTGAGTCGCTTCCTGGAGAACCCTGGTGAGAAGCACTGGGATGCTGGGATCAAGGTGGTGCGGTACCTTTTGAAGACCAAGGACGTTGGCATCGTTTACGACGGCTCACAAGGAACAGAGCTCATCGCTTACTCGGATGCTGACTGGGCAGGCAACCGCGACGACAGACGTTCGGTCAGCGGGACAATGCTCATGTTGTGTGGGGCACCTGTGGTTTGGCGCTCTACATTCCAGAAGACTGTGGCTCTGAGTTCTACCGAGGCCGAGTACATGGCTCTAAGTGACTGTATCAAGGAAGTGGTGTGGCTGCGACTACTTCTCAAGGACATTGGTGCAGAGCAAGTGGGGGCTACGGTGATCTACGAGGACAACCAAGGTGCCATGGCGTTGGCGAAGAATGTCGGTTACCAAGCTCGCACCAAGCACATCGATATTCGCTATCACTTCATTCGCGAGAAGGTGACAAGTGGTGACATCGAGCTGGTCTACGTGGAGTCCAAGAACCAACTTGCGGACTACTTGACCAAGGGCCTTTCAACAAAGACGCTGCGCTACCTCATGATTGCCAGCAACGTGGTCTCCAAGCTCGAGACGTCAAATTGAGTGGGGGTGTTGTGGTTGCACTTCGCCGTCTACCTCGGCTGGATTCCTACCTCTAGGCACGCGCCTGGAGCACGCAGTCGGTGCGTGACAAGCGTGTGCCTTGAAGGGTCATAAGTTGAAGAGGGACGAACGGAGCTATCTGATTGGCTGATCCCAAATGATTGGCATGGTTAATGCCAGGGTCGGATTTGTGCATATCCAGTCCACATACAAAACTCAAGTGATTTACGTCATCAACGCCTATTATTGACCATAGCGTTGCCGACGTAAATGTATCTTCTGTATATGGATTTACATGTGATTAGGAGGAGTAAGGAGGCAAGTAGAAAGGAGTTAGCAAAGCAAGACAAGAAACAACTAACTCAATAAAGCTCACTTTCGGATTTCATTCCTTCTTCACACTCGACTACTACAAGCCTCGTTCGCATACTCTCAATTTTTTGCTGCTCAGAAGAGGGGGTCTCAGTAGTCTTCTGGTCTGTCGAGGGTGTCTGATTCGACGACTGCTCCGTTGACGGAGTCTTGTTGTCACCTTGAGCAGTAGAGTTGGAACTCATCTGCGAACCTTCCATTTGAGCAGTCCCTCCACCGCTTCCAGAAAGAGGGACACAGTTAACTGCAATCACAGAGAACAAAAAAGTTAGTATTCTATCAGTTTTCGGAAAGCTCATCCCAATTTACCGTAAGCCTGCCACTGAGCGTTCTGGAACGCGAGCCAGTAGATAGTCAACGTGCATTTCCCGTTGCACGCCGAGTAATCGACTGTCATATCGGAGGTTTCCGTCGACCCCACATCTCCACCTTTGAACTCTTCTTCGCAGTTATCACCGTGAACCACCATCTTGTCGTCCAGGTAGACCTCACACGGTCCAACGTGGGTAAAGCCACCGCCTCCATTACCCAGCCATTTCACCTTTCCATCACTTGGAATGGGCTGAGCAGCTCCATCGGCCAGTGTGTTGCCACAGCTCTGACCCTTGACCATGTCCAGGACGACATCCTTCACAGACATGCCTTTCTGTGAGGCCATCGTTTTGAACGCACCACATTGGTCTCCACCTGAGCCAATGTCCCAGTAATTGTCGACCAAAGCGACCCAACCAGGGTTCGGACTGTCCTTCCAGGATGGTTTGGGTTGTTCGAGGTAGCCGTGCGCAACGACGTGGGTCGTGAATGCCACTAGGGCAAGAGCAGGTGAGAGCGCGATTCCAGCAAACATCGAGTGTTCGGATGTCTGCAAAAACGAAAGTGAATTGTGGTATGGCGACGAGCACCAAAGCGAAGAGCTACCACCTCGGCAGTTCTATCCATGGCTACTGGATGGACCGACGGTGCATTTTCTTCGGCATTTAGCACGCAAATGACGATGACAGCACGAGTGGAAAATTCTGTCGTGGATCTCGGTGTGATTGTGCTCACTGTTAATATACTTCGAAGTATGTAGAGATATCAACAGCCTTTACTGTCCCATCTAAGGGTACCTTCCGTGTGACGCGAGGCAACTCGAGCGTTCACTACATAAACTTTGTGATTTCTTCTTCCTACCAGTACTATTACTTACACACGTCATCCAAAAGGCCGTGAGATCGTGTACACCGGCAATGCTGATGGCAGTGCAGCAATGCGGCCGCAAGTTAACGAGATAGGACAATAATCCTGTTTGTTGTGATTTTACATGAATTAGACAACCATGTGAACGCATTTGCCGTATTAGGCTACCTTTTTGCATCACCAATCTACACGTTTGTGAGCTTCCGCTTATCGTGGTGTCAATATCACCTTGATCCGCTAGATCGCGCAGACATGAAGCCGGATAATGGAGATCGCAGAAGTTGTTTAACTGCAAGTTTTAATCTCTGAAAGTGTCACATGTCAGGGGTAGATACAATATGTCGGAATAGTATTCATTGTGACGCTCTCCGTCTACGTAACGCATACGAAGACTTTATAACTTAAGGCGATCCCAGCTCATGTGAAAACAACCGCGGAAACCTGTTCAATCTACAGCCGATTCCTCTTTTGAAAGTAGTAAAAGATGTGAAGTGTGGCTTTTTCCACGAGGTTCACGTTTGCAAGGGCGAGTTCTCGGTGGAAAAGTTAAATCATGAGGAGGACAAAGTGGCTGGCCACGACGATATGATCATTTACTGTTGAGCTGGCGAAGTACAAGGCACTATATCTTCGCTTAAAACTGTGTGTTGCCGAGTAGTGGTCCATTTGCTACTCGGGCATTGATTTTCAGTACGGTTACTGGAACTCGTGCGAGGAGAAAAACGACTTGAGTTTCTTGTTACCGATGCAGCGTAAAATGAAAAGTGAGAATCAAACTAAACTAGCTCTCTACATCCTTCCTGCACTGCCTACTGCAACACTCGAATTCTAGAAGCTTGGAATTGACTCCGAATGTTCGATGACACAGCAAGTTGCCTTTATGTGCACCACACAATCCTGTGACGTGGTGCAAACTTCAACACTCCTGTCGCGTTACCCGGGGTGTTTCCGAAAGGGAAAGTTTATTAATGAGGAAAAGAAAACAGGTACTTGGCCACGGAAGGCTGCTCCTTCACCGTGCCTTGAATATGCAGACGTGAGTGCATGCCAGCGCCCACTGAAATCACGAGCAGCGTGCCACCAGGCCTTCCAGACCTTGCAGCACAGGCACCACGCCGTTGATACGCCTCAGGGCATGCACCTGCGGCCTCCATTGGCCAGGGCCAGCAGTCGACGCGACCACAGCTTGAACTCGTTGAACGACGGGCCGTAATCGGCGACACTGCCCCCAAAGCGTGGTCTCGGCGGGGCTTGAAGGACTACTCCACTTGATCACGGAGTTCGTCATCAGCAGTTGTAGCCACGTAGTCGGCCACCTTGGTCGGAACGTCTTGCAAGAGCACAGACAAAGGCTCCCAAGAATTCTCAATAGCCTGCAGTCCCATCCATGACACGAGAATCTCCCATCTGCCGAGCACAGTGTTATAGCGGTGGTCAACGAACTTGTCAACACCGAGTAGCATACGTTGGCTTGCCACCAGCTCCAAAAGCTCTTCAGTAGTGTTCAGGTCGGCATCCGAGTAGAACTTCAAACGAGACGCGTGGACGTCGTACTTGCGCCCGGTCACTAAGTGTTGAATCTCAAACGAGTGCGGCAATGCCGTGACGACCTTGAACGGCCCAACCCACTGCCCCAAGAGCTTGTGGTTGGGCAAACGCTTGTCAATTCTCGACCAAAGGACGAAGTCGCCAACGTCGAAGTTGGCAGCGGTGCCGCGGTGTGCAGCTATGTCGCGAAGGCGCTGCCGCTGACGGACGTCGGTCACTTCTCTGTGAAGTGCATGGAGCGACGCACGAAGCTGGTCAACGAATTCTGCCACGTTGTCCAGGTTGACGATACGCTCACTTCTCGCGGAAGTTGTTGGCACGACGATCGCGTCGAGAGCCGACGACGCGGGGAGGCCCATGAACACTTCCACCGGAGCACAGCCAGCTAGCGATTGCACGCGCGTGTGATTGAGACTCGCCTGCCCTGCAGGTAGCAGATACGGCCACTCACTCGTGTCCAATCCCTACTCCATCAGCAAGGCTCTGACGACTTGTAACACGTCCTTGTTCAATCTTTCGACAGTACCGTTCAGCCATGGAGAGTAGACAGGGGTAAAGTTTAACTCCACCTTCAGTCTCGCAGCAAGATGTTTCATCATCTCATTGCGAAAATGAGTTCCTTGATCGGAGAGTAGTGTCTCCGGGAGTCCGTACCGAGCGTGCCATAGTGTCAACGCCTCGGCGGCTGTGTACGCGGTCGGGGTGGCACACGGAAAAAGCTCACAGAAATGGGATAACCCATCTTTCACCACTAACAGGTACGAGGAATCGCCAAATCCTTCGCCAAGCGTCAAAAAGTCCCAATGGACGATCTCGTACTCCGGACGGGGGTCATCAACGGACCGTATGGACGAGGTATTTGGCGAGGTCCTTTAAAGTGCTTGCACAGTAAGCACTCGCGAACAAATTTGGCCACCTTGGCCTCCAGTCGTGCAATCTGAAAGCGGTCTTTCAGCGCTAGAATCATCGGTTCTTGGCCACGATGACCTTGCGATCCGCAATGAGCGATCACAAACAGCCTAGCGAGCAAATCTTGTGCAGCCGCGGGGATCCAGATGCGGTGGTTGATGGTCACCACACCATCCTCCTCCTCCGAAAAGTTGGTCAACCGAGAACGTTCACGTGCGGCAGCGGCTTGAGCAACTTTTATGTCTTCACGGGATGGGAACACAAAGTTTTCGTCTGCAAGAGGACGGAGAGGTGAGAGCGAGGAAACTGGGGCCACTTGATGACTACGCGTCTGAACTGCTGCTACCTGCACCGGCTCACGCGTGTGCCAGCGGGAGATAATGTCGGCCCAGACATTCATCTCCCCGGAAATGTGCTCGATCGTGTAGTGAACACCACAGAGGCGCATCGCCCAACGCTGCAACCGATCGCGAACGTGTTTCTTGAGTTCCACGTCCGGAGCGAAAATGTACGCGAGGTTAGCATGGTCACAGAACAGCCGAAATCCCTTCGGCCGATATTCGAGATCCTGGCATGCTTTGATGATCGGGAATGCTTCTTTTTCCACAACCGACCAGTTAAGTTCATTCTGTTTGAACGTGCCGCCCTTGCAGATCACCAGCTCATGGTGCTGCTTATCCACGGGCAACGAGTCATCCCAGTCGCGAACTTGGGTGACAACAATGCCATAACCAGTGGCAGAAGCATCCGTAAAAAGCAGTAGCTCAGCGTCGGCATCTGGGAACGTCATGAGAGCAGAATCGGCCACTAAAGTCACCACCGCGTTGTACTCAGCTCGCTCCTTGTCAGACCACGTTGTAGCCACATTGAGAGCATTTCGATTGCGACGTCCAATCCGACTTCGTTCAGCATTGAGTTTGTCTTGCAGCGGAGCAATCACACGCGCGTAGTCAGGAAGAGAATCGTGCAACCAATTGGTAGCGCACACAAAATATTGCAGATCCGCTACGGTAGCTGGCAACGGCAAGGTGGCGAGAGCGTCAACGCGGGCTGGGTCATAGCGGACACCCTCACCCGAGATCAATCGACCGCACCACAACATTTCCACAGCAAACAACGACGACTTCGGCATGTTGAGCTTAAAACCAGCCGCGTGGACGATCTCAAAAAATGTGCGGAGCGTCTCCATAAACTCTTGCACTGTTGGAGCAAACAACAACACATCGTCGACCCAGACGATCGCCGAGTGCGGTATCAGAGGTGCCAATTTCGTTTGTACTTGACTCTGAAAATGCAGAGCGGAGTCCACCGCTCCCTGCGGCACTCGGTTGGGCGTGAATACGCCATCAGGGGTGATAAACGAGAACATTTCGCGGCTCTCTTTGGCTAGAGGCATCTGCCAAAAGCCATGCGAAAAGTCCACTCGGCCAAACACATTCTTGTCCTGGAAGTTCTCGATCGCAGGAGGGACGCAGCAGTGGGCATGTCACCTGCTATCGGGACAGTGACGCTATTGACAGGCCTGTAGTCGATAGTAAGACGGAATTTATCCTTCGTTCCTGGTTTGCGGACCGGTACCACCGCACAGGCCCAACGCGCTGCGTTGTTCGCCTCCACCAGATTGTTCTCAACTAGAGACTTCACGTATTCGCGGATGAACTGGGCTTGTAACGGCGCGTACTTCCGTGGAGGACTACGATAAGGAACTGCATCTTGCCGCAGCGTTACACGAAGAGGTTCAACGTCAGCCGGCGGATCAGGACCAACAGCTTCGCGCCAAATGTCTGGAAACTCGGCGAGTAGCTCGCGGACTGTCTCTACATATTCAGCAGGGAGGCCATTAGCGATAGCTCGCTCAAGTAGTTGGTCCTGGGAAGCTATAGGCGTGGTTGTATCCAAAGGCAACGGGAGCTCATCTCCCACTGGGAATTCGTCCACCTCGTCCTCGAGAAGCGGCGAGCCGGCTAATTGCGAAAGTTGCTGTTCAACGTCAATGCCTAGCCCCTTGAGCACCTCGCGGCCCAATAGGAATTCATCGCCATCACCAGCCAGCACCAGGCATGGCACCGACCTTAGCACTACCAACCCAGCCATAGTAGTTAGCTCCAAGTCCAAGAGTACTTCCTCATCACACAATTGCGTCTGCCCGTTCGCCATTACAGCTTCCACAGCAACAGGTAGCTTCATCACGTGGAGAGTAGGCTGCATTGCACGGAGCGAATTCAACGTTTCTTGAGGCACGATGCTCTGGTCAGCGGCCGTGTCTGGCGCATAGGGCATCTCCACTAGGCCATTAATACGGACAGTGCTCGCAGCCACAGCGTACCTAGCGGTCTTGGAGCGTGTGGCGCCCGTCTTCTTCGCTTTATCCTCGCGGTACTTGCGGAGAGCTTCTTCACGCTGGGCGTCAGTTGCGGTAGGGCAGTCATTGAGCCAGTGCGATCCCTTGCACACAAGACAGCCGTCGTGAGGTGGTGCACGGGGAGTGGCCGATGCAGCCGCACCCGTCGCAGCGGCGCCCGAAGCTCGCGGTGCCGAGGGAGCTGGGCGTGAGGTTGGAGGCTTGGAGCCCGCGGTGCGTGGCGGCTTGCGGTCTGTCTTGGAAGCCTTGGAGTCGGTCTTGACCGCATGGTCTTGCGACATCCGGTGGAACCGCTGCTGCACTTTCGCATGTTCGAGTATCAAATCAAAGAGGGCAACATCATCTGTCTTGCAGTCACGCCTCTCCAACTCGATCAGGCGATCGATCTGCGCCTTGAGGATAGTAGGTTGCAGGTTGTCGATCAAGATTTTGCAGCGAGCCTTCATTCTATTCTTGTAGCTAGCGTCTTCCTTGTCATCTGCTCCCATCAGTCCTTGGAGGCCATTGTCCTCCACGATTCCGTTGAAATCCTCGTAGTAGCGAAAGATTCGCGCGTCACAGTCATCGATCGACAAGTCCATCTTTAAGTTCGCGCGGAACAAAGACGTGACATCAGGCACGAACTCATTCTTGAGGGTACGGCAGCGTGCCTTGACGACCGCCATGATGTCGTCATCAGTCACAGAAGCAACAGGCTTCTTGAGCACGTAAGTGGCCAGGTTCTTCAGCGTCTGGCGTCTCACAGAACCTTTCACAGTGGCGACGACGTTCTCATACGTCTCACCAGTAGTATTGCATCGATGGCGCATCTTCTCAACGTAGCGCTCCCACTCTCGGTGCCACTCAACCAGAGCAGCATGCTCCCAGCTAGACAGCTCGGGTGCCTTGATGACCTCGAAGATTGGCTGGGGGATCGACATCTCCACGTCTCCATCGGAGTCCACCGTGAAGCGTCCCGTCATGTTGAAGTTGTCCGAACTTAAGTCGCACTTAGTAGAAATCGCACTTAATCGAACACGTACTTAGTCGACGTGGTACGGTGGTCTTGACAGTGACGACCGACAGCGACGACAGGAGGAATCTTCAGCCGAAAAGCGCGCCGAAGAGACGATCAACAAACTCTACGCTTCGTGAGCGCAAAGCTAGCTTTGTCGCGTTACCCGGGGTGTTTCCGAAAGGGAAAGTTTATTAATGAGGAAAAGAAAACAGGTACTTGGCCACGGAAGGCTGCTCCTTCACCGTGCCTTGAATATGCAGACGTGAGCGCATGCCAGCGCCCACTGAAATCACGAGCAGCGTGCCACCAGGCCTTCCAGACCTTGCAGCACAGGCACCACGCCGTTGATACGCCTCAGGGCATGCACCTGCGGCCTCCATTGGCCAGGGCCAGCAGTCGACGCGACCACAGCTTGAACTCGTTGAACGACGGGCCGTAATCGGCGACAACTCCCCCCTCAACTTGCTCTTCTTGCACTGGGTTGTTCACAACTCCGCTCGATCTCACAAGAGCAATAAACTGTGGAGTCGGTAGTGGTTTCGTCATGTAGTCGGCCAGCTGGAGCTTCGATGGCACGTGCTCGAACTTAATTGTCTGTTTTTGAACGTGATCACGGACGAAGTGTACACGAAGATCAATGTGTTTGGCACGAGGAGTGTACCCGCTGTTGGTAGCCATGCTTATAGCAGCCTTGTTGTCAACTAGCACCGTCGTAGCGCTATGGATCTTGACTGTCATCTCTGTCAGTAGCTGCCGCGCCCATAACACCTCTTGAACTGTGACGGCGACTGCCATATACTCAGCCTCAGCTGATGACAGCGCGACTGTAGCTTGTTTCTTGGCCTTGAACAAAACTGGTCCACCACAAATTTGAACTAGCACTCCAGAAGTTGAACGGCGTGTAGCTAAATCGCTGCCCCAGTCAGCATCGCTGAATGCGACCATTTTAAACTCGGTAGCACGCATGTACTTGATTCCAGTATAAGAGGTCCCCTTGAGGTAACGCAGCACTCGCACCGCAGCTCTCCAGTGCATTTCACACGGATTTTCAAGATGTTGAGAAAGAATACTGACAGCGACGCAAATATCGGGTCTAGTTGCATTTGCAACGTACAGTAACGAGCCGACAAGCTCCCGATACGGGGTTTTTGAGGCCAAACGAGGGTGTTCGTCACTGGCACGTAAGTCTTGACCGACTACACTTGGGTTTCGAACTGGGTATGCACTCGCTTGCCCAAAACGCTCGAGCATCCGCAAAATATTCTGCGACTGGCCAACGAACAGCTCCCCCTTCTTTAGGTCATAGTGAAGCTCCATCCCAAGGATGTATTTTGCATCTCCTAGTGACTTCAGCCGGAAATGCCTACTTAAATTCGCAGCGATACTTGACGCCTCCTCTGCTTCAGCACAACCAATAAGCAGATCGTCGACGTACAAAACGACAAACACCGGACCGTGTGAGCCAACGCGAACAAAAAGACACGGCTCTGATCTGCACTGCTTGAATCCCATTGCGAGAAATACTTGACGAATCGTCTTGTGTCAAACTGCTGCTGCCTGTTTCAAGCCGTAAAGGCTGCGACGTAGGCGACACACCATACCATCTTGAACTCGAATCCCTTCCGGTGGCACCATGTACACTACTTCTTCTAGATTGCCGTTTAAGAATGCTGTCTCCACATCGTATTGCTTCACCACGAAACCAAGCTGGCAACAAACCGCCAAAAAAATGCGTACAGTGTTCAAACTCGCAACAGGCGAATAGGTCGACGTGTAATCCACACCAAACGTCTGAAAACAACCGAGAGCAACCAGTCTCGCTTTGTATCGGATAATGTTGCCATGTTCATCTCTTTTGAGTGCAAACACCCACTTATGGCCAATAACTCGCACACCTGGCGGGCGATACACCAAGTCCCAAGTGTGGTTTCTCGCATGAGCACGAATTTCAGCACGGCAAGCCTCCTTCCACTTGGCGGCATCAGGTGACTTCATCGCCTCCATGAACGAATTGGGAACGGACTCAACAGCAGAGAGGGCGATTTCGTATCCATCATCAATTCTTGGCCGTTTAGAGTCAGGTTCAGCAGTACTTTCATCCGATGAGTAGCCATTTCCACGTTCATTGTCTCCATTTTCCAGTAGTAGCGACGTAGCATCATCTTGACTGCTCCGGGCTTGGCTCGGGGGTAATGCCGGATACCCGGGCGGTGTTCTCGAGCTGGCTGACGGAGGTCCAGCCTCTAGAAGGCGGGGTTGGAACTGATTCGAAATACGAGCTTGGCGTGGTCTAGCCGGGCCAAATACCAGAGTATCGCTCAACGAAGTATCCGGTCGACGCACTGCTTGAGATAGTGTTGGTACTACCGCCGTGGACTCTAGCGATGACTGCTGCGCGAGTTGACGAGTAGAAATAACACTTGAACTTGAATCTGATGGTAGCATCGGTGCGTGTCTTTCATCTCCCCCTCTACGAGACAACTCGTGCCCGCCACGCTGCACTTGAAGTGACATATCCGGCGCGTCGTCAACCTCCATATTCACAGTATCATTATTGTCCTCCTCCATGTCAACATCGGTCTCACCATCGGTATTAGCAGGAGGTGAAGACTGTCGCTGCAACGCATTTGCATCATCGTCAATCACTATTGGAGCCTGTTGTGCCGTGTGAATCACAGTGTGATAACTATCAACTGGGCGTTCATCCAGTGCAACCGTCCTCGTCGTCACTAGCCGCTCATCCTCACAGTCCCATACTCGATACGCTTTTGATCCTGGCGCATATCCGAGGAAAATGCAGCGATGCGCTTTAGCGTCCCATTTGCTCCGACGCGACTTGTCAACGTGTACAAAACCTTTCGCTCCAAATACGCGGAGATGGCTGAGATCGGGCTTGACACCGGTGAAGACTTCAAGTGGAGTGCTCTGTGGTCGTACGGTGTTAGGAACACGGTTCACAATGTATGCTGCTGTGCATACCGCTTCGCCCCACCATCCTCGATCGAGACCGCGATGATAAACCATTGACCGGGCCATTTCAACAAGAGTGCGATTCATTCTTTCTGCAAGTCCGTTTTGCTGTGGGGTGTGCGGTGTCGATGTTTGATGGACGATACCGTGAGCCACAAAGAGTTCCCCAAAGCGCTTGTTCACGTATTCTCCACCATTATCGCTTCTCAGGCAGCGAATCTTGCAACCAGTCTGCGTCTCCACTAACTGCTTGTACTCTTGAAATCGCGAAAACACCTCCGACTTCGCCTTCATAAGGTAAATGTGCACGAATCTCGAATAGTCATCGACAAAAGTCACCACGTACCGGGCTCCCCCTTTCGAAAGAGGCTTCATGGGGCCCATGACATCCGAGTGAACAATGTCGAGTAAGCCTTGGGTCTTCACTGTGCTGCCAGATTGTCTTGAGAACGGACTCACAGTCATTTTTCCACACGAGCACCCAACGCATGGCTCTCCACTAGTCACATCACTCATCGTAAAAGAAGGAATCCCGCTTGCAGCACGGGACGCCATAACGAGCTTCTTCTTGGATACATGGCCAAGTCGATCATGCCACAGTTCTTCAGTAGGAACCAACGCAGATGCAGCAATTTCTGCTGCTTCATCTTCGGGTTTAATCAATGTCACGCTCAACACAAATAACTTTCCACACTTTCTCACGTGTGCAACCACCTTGTCACCAAAACGAATGCTACAGCCATCTCCATCAAAACTAATCGCTGCTCCTTTTGCCGCAAGAGATGGAATTGAGAGCAAGCGCCTGTCTAAATCAGGCACATAGAGAACTTCAGTCACCTTGATCACAGGTCCATTCCCAACAGTAAAACGAACCACTCCAGTCCCAACAGCACGCAGTCGTTGGCCACTTGCGACCACAATATCCGTCGGTTCTTGCAATGCACGGAACTCATCAAAATCAGAACGATCGTGCGTCATATGCGAACTAGCTCCACTATCCAAAATCCAGGCAGGTGAGGCTTCCGTCGACGCAGCAAATACAAATTCGTCATTGTCATCACTATTGGCGAGCCGCGGGCATTCATTACGCCTGTGTCCATACTGGTGACACTCAAAACACTGACCCGAGAAACCTGAGCCTCCTCGACCCCCACGTCCTCGTTGACTTCCGTCGCCACCGCGACCACCAGCACGTCGACCACCGGCTCCCCGACCACCGGAACCTCGACCACGACCACGAATCCCTGACTGTGGCCACTTACTACGCCCATTGTTTCCTTGTCTGCCAACATGTGCATCTTGCGACACTGCATTAAACGCTTCCTCTTGCTTGTCACGCTTCCGCAGCGTCTCAAACTCGCGGCGCAACATCTCCTTCGCATCAATCAACGTTACCGACGAATGAGCCTCAATAATCTTCACCATCGCGTCATATTCACTCGACAAGCTCCCCAAGAGGATCACCAGCTTCTCATCATCACTTAGATCGTCGCCAACGGCAGATAGTCGTAAACAGAGGTCGTCAAACTTTAACAGGTGATCCAGCAAATCCGATCCTGGGGCCATTTGAAATTCATGCATCTGCTTCCTAAGCATAACTCGGCTGTGCAAATTCTTCTTGACAAAAAAATCACGTAGCGTCTTCCACGCTTCTTGAGCAGACGAACATTCTCGAATCATCGTCTGATAGACCGGGCTCAACAGCTTGGAGATCACAGCCAGCGCCTTAAAGTCGGCGGCTTTCCACTCAGCAGTCTCCCGCTTCGCTGCATCTGCTGGCTTCATCCCCGCAAGATCTTGCACATGCTCTAGCAGGTCCTTCCTCGCGAGCGTCATACGGCAATTGAATTCCCATAGGAAGTAGTTATCCTCTCGCAAGACGTCGTTGGACTCCAACGGCGTATTTGGTCTCATACTTGAGTTTCTTGTTACCGATGCAGCGTAAAATGAAAAGTGAGAATCAAACTAAACTAGCTCTCTACATCCTTCCTGCACTGCCTACTGCAACACTCGAATTCTAGAAGCTTGGAATTGACTCCGAATGTTCGATGACACAGCAAGTTGCCTTTATGTGCACCACACAATCCTGTGACGTGGTGCAGACTTCAACAAGGAGTCGATTGCGGCTCTCGAGAGCAGACTGAAGAAGAAAAATCGGTTCTGGACCTACGACAAGAACGAGCAACCTCCATAGCGACCCCCCCCCCAAATGATTTGGTGGTTGAGGCCTAGACCTCAATTTTTGGTAGTTTAGCTGGGTTGCTGTCGTCAACGTTTTGAAAGTTGCTTTCATTTCGAAGGCAGCCATTGAGTTAGTTGACCATAAGACTCCGTTGTTTGAACGTTATGATACTTTGTGTGATAAGAGAACAATTGGTTTTAAATACTTAATAAAGAAGAGAACTATTGATAAAGGAGAATAATTGGAAAAATTCACATTATTAAACACTGTTGTTTAAAACCACAAAATCTGTGTTTTTTTTTCTTCAACATGAGACGGGGTATTTTGCATCCTGAGTGCGGTGCTCTGCGATGCTGCACACGAACAAACCGTATCTAACCTAATCTTGGTGGAGGAATTAACTTTAGCAAGTAGGTTGGATCCAAAATGGAATCAGTAAGTAGATTGACCAACCTACTTGTAAGTAGGTATAATTAGGAATAAGAAGTTGAGGGTTAGATCAGATATTAAGACGTATTACAAGACGATGAAGCAACACAACAAAAAGTCATCGATGTAAGTAGGTTTATTAATCTATCTACGATGTCCGAGCGAGTCGCTTGCCCTGTTTGCGCTCGAGTTCTGTCAGCACATAGCCTCAGAAAGCATGTCGGTCGCCAAGTCTGCCTGGAGCAGCATGACCCGACTCTCAAGGCCCGCCGACTTCAGGAAGCTCGAGCAGCCAAGCTTGCTTACGACCGTCGATATTCAAGAGCTCGTCGTGTGGCTCTCGAGCAGCTTGCGCTGCGGTTGGTCCAACGTCAAGATTCTCCACCCATCCAGGGCTCTACGAGCTCAGTTCCAGCAGCAGTACCAATTCCTGTCGCGGAATTAAGAGAGTCGACACCAACAGAGCCCCCCTCTCCACCACTTGAAGAACCTCCAGCAAAACAAGAAGATCGCGGCGTGCGCAGCCTGCAACTCCTGTCATCATCGAAATATCTGATGACGATGATGACATGCCCCGCAGAGACGAGGATACTGCCACCCCAACAACTGCCCCATTTGCTTGGGTGTCCTTGAGAATCCGGTAACACATTCTAAATTTGGTTATTTGGTATTAGCAATGATGCATTATATTTTTGGTGTCAGTCTACTTATTTTTGAAAAACGCACCTACTTATTTTTTCCATTTTGGATCCAACCTACTTGCTAAAGTTAATTCCTCAATCTTGGTGCTTAGCTTACAGCTAGAAAAACTATCTCTTCGATATGCACGTCATTTCAGAACTGTCGTTCACATTAGAAAACGTGTCTCCAGAGCTACCGAAGTAGAAAATGCGTCAGTTTCAAGTCTTCGTGGTGGTGCTGCTGCTGACAGTTGCTCTACTCACTACTTGCGATGGGATGAATACCGATAACAACGCTCAAGTCATGGAGGCAGCCCCCAGTTCCATCTTCGAGGGAATCCGACGCTTCCTGTTCTCTGAGGGCACTAAAACGGAAGAAAGGTCTTACAATGCGGGTGTATCGTCAGCTGGAGAAGGAGGGCGTGCGGGCGTAGGAGGTGGAGTAACAACGACGACTACGACATCAGGGGGAACAGTGACCATCTCGAAGTACTGGAATAATGGCCTTTTGCAGAAGTTCAAGAAGTGGTTACACAAGATCTTTCACCACAGCTCTTCGAAAAATACTCGCCGACTACGTCAGTAAACCAACGAAGCCACAGTCGACATTCTAGTCCCTAAGCTAGCCGAAATCATGCGGGTGTTTCCAATTAGGTTGAATAGAGACAACAGTAGCGGAATCTAAGTGAGTACATGTATTCAAATACTTATCGTTCTCGTTGTGGACACGATAGTCGATCGAGTCAAACAAGAAATAAGGAAACTTTTTGCTGTCACGAAGTGTTTATCTAGTCGCAAGTTGGTGTTGTTGGCTAAGCATACCAAAGATCTCTGCAGGAATCATCGATTGGGCAATGGCATGTACATACCACCAGTTACAGTCTTGACTTCTGACTCAGAAGTTCTGGCAAAAGCCTTTGGGTCCCAGGTTGCACATAACTCGCCAGCTCTACTCCAGGACCTGGGTCCCAGGTAGCCTGACAGGTTGCATACAACTTGACAGCTGCGTTGCTGTAGACAAATTTCATCCAAATTCTTCGACAGAAAAACGACAGTCAAATCTTCAATTTCTCTTGGCAGGAAAAGTTTTAAACAGTAACAACAGTTTTTTATTCAATTAGTACTATGGACCCACCATCAAAGTCAGTCATATGAATGCATCGACCACGAGTACGGTGCACCGCACGCATACAGTGTATGCACTTCAAGATTGACTTGTACATGTACATACACTGTTGCCAAACTTTTTAATTTTCTAAGGTTCAACTTTAACGTTGATTTGCAGAATAGAAAAAAAACGCTTTCAACGCTCGATTGCTTCAGAAAGCCAATCGCTCGTTGAAATGCCAGTCGTCCCTCAATCTGGGGATTGTGTGGGTGAAGTCAAACTGGTGAAGAACCGGATCCCGACCGCTGTGCTCTCCATATGTTGATCCTCGGATTAACCCCAGCCTGAAGTTGTTGGCTCCCACTCAGCAATTTGCGCGAACAGAGCGACTTCTTGTGTGGTGAAAGATGCTTCTGAACCAGTTCGTGCTTTTGGTTGTGGTGGCTCTGCTTGCGAGTAGCAACTGCCTTGCCAAAAACGAAGTCTCCACCTCAACAGTAGCGAGCGTTCGTAGCCTGCTGTCTTTCGAGGATGTCAACTCAGAGTTCAAGTCTAAGAAAGAAGAGCGAGTTAGTGCGGGGGCCAAGGCAGCAGCTGAAGGTGGACGTGCGGGGACCGGAGAGACCGTCGTGTCGACCAGCAACAACGGTGGTGGCACGGTGACTGTGACGGTTTACAGCAACAATGGTCTGTGGCAGAGGATCAAGAGGTGGTGGCTCAATCTCTTTGCCAGTGAAGAGCGAGCTAGCTCGAGCGGCATTGCGTCTGGAGAAGGTGGTCGCGCAGGGGCAGGGGGTACTGTGGTGTCGTCTGGCAATGGTAACGGAGGTGGCACCATTACGGTGACAATTTTCAACAACAACGGGCTCTTTCAGAGAATTGTGCGCTGGTGGAAGAGTTTGTGGAACCGCGAAGTTGTGCCGGCGAAAAGTACGACGGATTCCACTCGGCTTCGACAGTAATTGCCCTGTGAATGGACGACACCCGACTCATGTATATGTTCGATGTTACTCGGTTGTCAATGTAGTGGTGAACGAATAGCTCACGTGGCCAAAACGGGGTCAATCTGCAATGGAAAACTGCCTCCAGCACTCTGTCTGGAGATGTACTTTTAACGAATATGCGAACTGAGACGGTTTTTTAGATTCGCGGCGTCTACCTACTGTAGAACAGCGAGTTTCGGTTGATGCAACACTTACCTGATCACCACGCAGATGACGCATAAAGATTTATGTAAATTTATCGGCAGATACGGTAATTTAAATTAGAAGACCCGGGCAGGGTCTGCTGCCCGGCAGGAACTCGTTGCCGCAACGAGACGTTGTCAACGACGCCAAACTGTACAGCTTGCCAATCGCAGTTGGCGATCCTTGTATCAAGGAGTCAATCTGATCCTTTCGCGGCAATTCTGGAAATTTGCAGCATCCACCCATTTCCACTTTTGCTGCGGCGTGTTCACATGTCAAGAAAGATGAAACTAGGCCACGTTGCGCTGCAGATTTTAGTCATGCTTCTACTATTAAGCAGCAATGCCTTCGCTACTCAAGTCACCTCAACGGCACTATCATCGAACCCAGAAGAGCGAGCAGGGCAGAACCGAAGGTCTGGCACATCAAACGTCGTGAGTTCGAACGCTCTTGTGGCCGGTCACAGACCGTGTCTAATACGGCTACAGGAGGTGAAACAGTGACCGTGACAAAGTACACAATGGTCTGCTACAGAGATTCCAGAGATGGTTGAAAAGAGTATTCTCTTTTGGCTCTACTCGTCGGCTTCGTTCTGCAAGCTGGTTATAACGAGAAGCGGTCATTTACGTGGTAATGCTGTTTCGCATTCGGGGATAATATGCGCCTTAAGAGTGCTTACAATAAACATGTAAATGTATTAATAACGATAAAATAACTTCCAAGCAAGTAGGCGAAGATACCGAGGCTTTGGGCGGGCAGCGACTGGGTAGGCAGGGGACGTGACGTGCTGCAGCAGTGAAGGGCTCACTGGGGCCGAGGACTTGCTGGTCGTGTGAATTTTACCGTACACAACGCGTGGCGTCAAGACTTGCTGGCGAGCACAAGGTTAAGGAATGGAAGACAACAGGACAAGTATCAACCATTTGACGAACGGGAGATCCACCGCGTCAACAAACGTGATTGCCGTCGGCCTGGACACTTTCCAGTGGAAAGTAAACCGAGAACGACAAAGTACACGTCTCGCCCGTTGGCGAAGGACACCAGCAGGGCTAAACGGCACGCCCAACGAACCGGGCGGGACACCCGGTTCGCTACAATAGATGTACAAAGCAAGAATACCGATATTGTATAAATATCGGCCTAGCGTGCAACACTAAGTACAACCACGATTTGATTGGTTAATAATGTAATGTCACACTCCAAGTACTGTCAGGAAGACTGTCTTTAGTTGTGGCTCTACAATGAGCTCAAAGACTAATATTCACTACAAAGCTTTAGTGTCCATGGGCAGCGGCATTAACAAAGTATTTTAGAAGGTTAAACAGTACGCAATATCTCTATGAATCGGACGTAAGATCTCCCACGTACCTACCTACCGATAATGTCACTACCTATTAATCTACCTCAATTCCTATATACTCCCACGTAATCTAGATGGCTATACAAGAACAACAGAAGTAGTTGCTGACGCTACGAGCGTCAGCATCTACTTTTTTAAGGGGTTAAGTGTCCTTTATCGTACCATACAGATTAATACTCTACTTTGAACTACTATATATGTAGAAATGCACGTTCATTTACTATTTTACAAGCGGAGATGACTGTCTTGAAGGACATCAAGACAGCCATCTCGTGCTTTTTAATGTGAATTTCAGATTACTCAGCAGTAGGAGATGACTGGCTTGTAGTACTTGAAGCCAGCCATATCTGGCTCTTTAACACGTATTTCTTTATGTTAAACTGCAGTAGAAGGAGGTGGCTGCCTTGGGTACCCCAAGGCAGCGCCAAGACAGCCATCTCCCGTTCTTTTTGTACAAATTGCACGAGTAATTGAAGTACATGTACATGTAGTAGATTTTTTATTGTAGGATACTTAAGTTTTGCAACCCGGGCAAATCGCAACACTTCGTTTTTGTATTCCGCGGGTTGCAAAACGCAATAGAAGGCCAAACCCCCTGTGCAACTATTTTTGCAAATGGCACTGCTACAAATGCATAGGTATTGGCTAAACGAGAGCTGATACCATGTGCAAATCTTAATATTAGCCAATGAAATCCTAGTCAGTAAGGAAAATACAACCTCGGTTGCATATGGCTGGTTATGTACAAGTATTGCTGTTTTCAAACATTAAGGAGTGTGTTGCTGTGTGGCCTCTACACAGCAATTAAACATTAACCTCGGAATGGCAGTGCTCTCATACTGCGAGTCAGAGGACTGTTCTGTTGCTTCAGCTTTAAACGGGCATCTGGATATCCCGAAGAGAATGGGGCGCAAAAGGTTTTTGTCCCCTCGTATTAACAACAAGATCACACCCCGTACACTTAACTTCAGTTTTGAATCTACGCTACTGTCGCGTCGACGCACTGAAGAGCTCATCTTCCGACGTTCCGGCTTCCATCGTCTTCTCGCTTTCCCACGACAAGGATCTCGAGATCGGATATCGAGCAAACCGTAAACATCGCCGTGTTAAATTGACAATGCCCAGTATCACCAGTTGATACACTCCTTTAGTGGTGGTGGCCCTTCAGCCCCAGAATCTGAGCAAGATATCCTACGCCACGATTGTGAAAGCGAACTGGACTCCAGATATGTGTATTCTGTGGATGCTTGGCCACGGAAGCAAGTGCTTAGTCAAAAGTCCAACATTGACTTTCAGTCTCCACTTCGCAATTTCCATCCACCACGCAACTTAGCCAACCCTAAGGACGATGCGTCCGACTCAAGTCTTCCAAGTCGTGCTCGTTACCGTATTTTATTTGCTCGCGAGCAGCAATTGCATCGCTTCTGCTATCTCCAACAACCACGTCGCGGAGTCAGATTCGACGCGCAACTTGCTGTCGTTCGATGATGTGGTCCCCAGTACATCCAAACACCGAAGTCAAGTCTCCCCGATTAAAGAGGAACGATCCGCGGCTGCCACTGTAGTAGGCGGTGCTGCGGCAGGAAACAACGGTGTAGTGCCAAACAATCAACAAGAGGGTGGCAAAACTGTCACGGTGACAAAATACAACAACAACGGACTATGGCAGAGATTCAAAAGGTGGTATCAGCGACAATTTGGAGGTGAACAAGAGAGCCCTTCTACCAAACCTCGTCGACTTCGACTACGGTAGACATAAGTTTCGTAATAGAGTCAATAAAGGAATATGAAACTCATGGGATACAGTAAACCTACGTGTTTTTCAGGCCAATGCAGGCCTAGTTCGGCTGCTGGTTGATAATCTATGGCTATTCTGCTGCTTATTTGTGCAGCGCTTTCATCTTGGCAATGATGGCGGCGCCCATCGCCTTCGTGCCCACCACAGCAGACTGGTCCTTGGTCAGATCACCCGTACGAACACCGTCTAGAAGCACCTGCTCGACGGCCTTCTCAATCAGTTGAGCCTCATTCTCCATCTGGAACGAGTAACGCAGCAGCAGCGCGGCCGAAAGGATCTGTGCGATCGGGTTGGCAAAGTCTTTGCCAGCAATGTCGGGGGCCGAGCCGCCGATAGGCTCGAACAGGTGCACCTTGTCACCGAGACTGGCAGAGGGCATGAGGCCCAGCGAACCCGGCAGCACCGAAGCAGCGTCCGACAGAATATCGCCGAACATGTTGCCGGTCACGATGACGTCGAACTGCGACGGGTTGCGGATCAACTGCATCACAGCGTTGTCAATGTACCTGCAATAGCATCATACAGGTCAGCATCCACTTCAATCATCGAATTACTGCTGAAAATCACGTACATGAAATCGAAAGAGACTTCAGGGTAGTCCTTAGCCACGTCCTTGGCAACCTTGCGCCAGAGACGGCTGCAGTCCAGCACATTGGCCTTGTCCACCACCGTCAACTTCTTCGAACGCTACACAAATAACAACTCAAGTCAGCATCCAGTATAAACAGTACCCCAACTGAAACAACTTACGTTCATAGCGGTCTCGAACGCGAACTTCATCGGCTTAGCAATCTGTACACAACACACAGAGCCATATTATTAATACAACACCTCAATGTTTAACAGATAAGCTAGAAATCAGCTTACCTCCGCCTCCGTGTACTTCATGATGTCCGTGGCTGTGTCTCCGTTCGTGTTGTGCTCACCAAAGTAAATACCCGACACGAGTTCACGCACGATGACCATGTCCACACCGTTAGCAATGATACTAGGCTTAAGGGGGGACAGATCCGGCAGCATCGAGTAGATCTTGGCCGGGCGGATGTTCACAGCCAGCTGGAAGTTCTTACGCAGTCCCAGCAGACAGTTCTTCTCCGCATCCTTCCACTTGGGGTCCTCCTGGGCATCCGTAGGGCCACCAACCGAGCCAAACAGCACAGCGTCCGAAGCCGCCACCGTGTCCACCGTGGACTGCGGCAGGTGCGTCTGGTGCTGCTCGTAAGCCGCACCACCGCACAAAGCCGTGGTGAAGGCGAACTGGTGCTGGAACAACTCGCCCGTCGTCTGCAGCACCTGCACGGCCTGGTCGCAGACCTCAGGGCCGATGCCATCGCCCGGCAGCACTGCGATCTTGTACGTCTTGGACATGATAAAGGAGTGAAGGTCTTCTCTTTTGGCTGGTTAAATGCGGAATGAAGTTGAACCTGTTGGACGCCACGCACGTCAAGATGTCTGTGATTGGTCGAAATGAAGCGAATGCGCAAACAAGTTTAAAACAAATGAAGCCATTCCGGCGGTTGACACGGCGCACTATTGAGGATTCTGCACTGATGGACGACTTCGTTCTACGTGGGGACGCGGCGGCGGCACTTGCCGCTTCGCTCGCGGACGCTGCGCCAGCGTCTCAGAAGAAGAGGCACAGGCAAACAACGATCCACCATGGAGACAAGGTGGTCTCGCAGGAGCGTGTGCAGTATCTGAAGGAGGAGATGGACGACGCCAAGACAACCGCCAACATGTTGAGTCTATTGGAAGCTTTGGAGCAGGTTTTTGTGTCGCTGGAGATGCTGGAGAAAACAAAGATCGGGGTAGCTCTTACGAGACTATCGCGACGAGCTGAGTCAGATGCAGTGAAAGACAGAGCTCAAAAGCTGCTGAAAGTGTGGAAGAACAGGGCTAAGAAGGCCATGAGACGGCGAGCCAGACGTGTGGAAACCTATGGACGCAACTACGCTGAATGATTATTTATTACAAGAGGAAAAGTCCTAGAAGCTGATGCAAACCAGAAAAGCATTCTATTGTTTAGAGTTGCCGTTGCAGTTTTAACGATGACATTTAGCACTCGGTATCTTGTGAAATACGCCGCGAGCTGGATGCTGTACGTGCACGTTGAGCGGATAGAGTCATATCGGCACGAGTGAGATAGCCCAAGAAGCCAAAATACAGACAGCAAGTGCCTCCCAATGCCACAAGGCCAACAAATCCGAAAGCGAGGTTTTCGAGGTTCGTGAAGATCAAGTACAGATTGATGACGCACACGAGGCCACCTAAGAACCAGCCTGTGACGATGGTAGCCTTGCTGTTCGCGAAGTCGCCCATGATCTCAGGCGAACTGGTGAAGATCAGCACAGGAAGAAGTGCGAATGGAAGCTGAATGGACTGAAGAACATTCAGCAACTCATCCATGTGGTCACTGTCTGCAGGGTTTTGCTGGCTCAAGATAGCCACTGTCATTGCTGGGACGAGTGACACGCATCGTGTCAACGCAACACGTTTCCAAGGCGAGAGGTGAAGCTGCAGGAACCCTTCCATGACGAATTGGCCAGCGTAGGTGCCCGTCATCGTGGAACTCTGCCCGGCAGCAAGCAGACCAATTGCCCAAATGGTGTCAGCGTACTTGCCCAGCATGCCACTCAGCGCCACGCCTGCCTGGGATAAGCCAATCTCCTGGCACATACCTTCGCCACCGCTCGCAAGTTGACAATGGCCAAACGTTTCACCATTGGTAATTGCACCAGGGACGCAAGCGGTGTTAACACCATTGATATCGTAAGACGCCGAGCAGTCCGGAGAGAAGAAGCCCTTCGCAAATACTGCTAGCACTGCTAGGTTGATCAAAAATGATATGAACAGCGCGAAGCCGGACTCGATAGCGAAGTATTTGTTCGCTTCGCGCACCTTGCGGCCATCATGTCGGTTAACTTGGCGAGTTTGCACGAGTGCTGAGTGCAAGAAGATATTGTGTGGCATGATCACAGCGCCAAGGATACCAACAGCCTGCGTCACTGCGTAACGATCCACTCGTGGCACGAAGCCGGTCATAACATCCTCTGACGAGACCTCTCCGCGAACTAAATTTGCACAGAAGCAGACCAACATCACGACAATCAATGATACAAAGAAAGCTTCGAGTTTCCGGATGCCGTAGCGGTGCAACAGCAGGAACGTGAACGTGTCGAAGCCCGTGATCAAGCATCCGACCCACAACGGGAAGCCAAACAGCACCTGAAAGGCGATGGACGACCCTAGTACTTCCTGGACATCACTACCCACAATCGCAATCTCCGTCATAATCCACAATGTCAGCGATGCCCAACGGGGATACACCGCCGTACACATTTCGGCCAAATTCTTTCCCGTTACAACACCCAATCGAGCAGCCAGCACTTGCAGGAATAAGCCCATTGCTGTAGCACCGAATAGGACCCATGTAAGCTGATATCCAGCATACGCTCCAGCCTGCAGATCGCTCTCCAAGTTACCAGGGTCCACGTACGCGATACTCATGAGCCAACCTGGACCTGCATACGCCCACAACGTCCGCCAGCTGTAACACACCATATCCAGTCCAAGTCAGTATCATGGCAGTCTACACATATCATTAGGGAAAGAACAACAGATACCTGAAGCCTCGTGTGGTGGGCTCCTCGTCGGGGGCTTGGATTTCCCCATGGGACAGCGCGAGGGCCTTGTCGACTGCATCATAACTGGCCACATCCTCCACCTCGTCCCCAAGTAGCAGGTCCAGCTCCGACGCTCTGGTCTTCGGCATCCCTGTAGTCACAGCACCCATGGTTCGTAGAGCGTCTGCTGCAGCGTGAACGTACTCGCAACAACAGCTCGAGGGCTCTGTGACACGATGGTGTCGGTTTTCTAGTGTGGGACCAAATGGACCCTCTGGATTGGCTGATAAAGAAACATTTCCAACCAATCAAATAAACGTTGAAGTTTTCCGTTAAGCTTATCAGTGTATTGCACCAGTAGCAGTTGTGTTGTATTGATCATCGGAACTAACTGATCTTGAGTGCGGCTCCACTCATGATGAACGCCACGAAGCTGAGATATAGGCAGAAGACAGTTACCAGAGCAGTCAAGCCGAGCAGGTTCACGGGAGTGAATGTCGATTCAGCGAAAACCAAGTACACACGTCATGTGCGTTCCTGTAGCTTTGTCCCGCTGCCAAGAGACGAATAACCTAAATACTCCCACATTGCGCTTCGAGAGGCCAATATTCTTCATATTGCCCCGCACCGTTTGAAAGCTGACAACGTCCGAAGGAGTCTCCTTCCGCGATTGACGGGGGCGAAAGCTGTATTGAGCCCATTTTAAGGCATGCGTGGTTGTGCAATTTGAATTCCCTTCGCGAATACAGCAAATTTACGCTGAAACACACTGGTATCGCAATTTTCAGCGAGACAAAGAAGGCTTCGAGTCTACAGGGCCCCATAACGATGCAGTAACAGGAACGAAACGTGTCGAGCTTCGTTAGAAGACAGTTAAACCAGTGAGGGAAACCGAAGAGGATCCTAAAGTGATGGATGGCTGTAATGACACGATAGCGATCTACACCATGTCGGCATTCGCCGTCGGAGTCAACATCACCCCACGGAACATGCACGCACATCTGCCGGAAGGACGGTAAGTTCGAGACGTTTGAATTTCAATGTACTAAGATCTCCGATACTTAGCACTTGTTGCTGTCACTGTGGCGATTCGCACGAACTATTACACATGTACACCGAGTATCAAGAATTGTGAGGCATTATCAAGAAGGTTAATGTCGAACCCACTGGTTTTCCCACGTCAACTGACCCTCAACATGACACGACAACGCCTGGAACTTGGACGGATGATATGTGTGTGCTCAATCGTCGAAATCTGGTTGTGTAGACCTTCTCAATCTTCACGTTTTATTGGTGAACACACCGCTTAGGAATCAGGCTACAACAAATAACTCTTACTCAAGTCGCAGACGGCGCGATGAAGACTTGCACTTGTCGCCATCTCCGAATGTGTTCTTGAACCACGACTTAACACCAGACCACCAGCCAGACCCGCACTCACCTGATCCACTGCCACTCGCTGCTGGAGGAGCAGGAGCATCCGTAGCAGGTGGATCATCCGTAGCAGGTGCCTCTGTAGCTGCCGGTGCATCCGTTTCAGTCGGAGTCTCCTCTTCTGTGGTGTCACCTCCCGATTCTTCTCCACTCGATGGCTTTGGAGCTCTGGTCTTGGTCTGCGACTGGAGAGAACCAACTTGTTTCAGGGCGTCATTCAGACTCGAAGACAGCAACTCACTGCCCGTCGTGTCCATCAATCCGGCCAAGTAACTGTTGCCACCGCCACCACCGCCGCCACTTGACGATCCCGCAGAGGATGTGACTGAGCTCTCAGTGCTCGAAGCACTTGCACTTGAAGAGAGAAGCAAGTCACTTGAACCAGAGGCCGGTGCCTCTGTAGCCTTCGTCTTTTTAGGGGCCTTGGTCTTTTTAGGGGCCTTCGTAGCTGCAAGAGAGCCATCACTGCCAGAGGCACTTACACTCGCCACTTCTGAAGCAGAGGTACTTCCAGAAGTACTTGACCCCGACGCTGTCGCTGTGGTCTTCTTCTTTTTCTTCTTAGGCGCAGTAGCTGGACTGTCTGAACCCGAAGCACTGTCATTCGAAGATTCAATTCCACTGCCGCTCTTGTCGTTCAGGAAGGAACCTAACAAAGCGTCCAGCTCACTCCCGCTCATCGAGAGCAGATCACCGAAGCTCCCACTCATGTCATACACCTCGCTGCCGGAACCGGACAGCACGTCATCCGACCCGCTTTCATCTTCACTTGAAGCAGAGGATGCTGTCTGTTTCTTTTTAGCTGGTGCCTTCTTGGTTTTCGGTGCCTTGGTAGCCTTCGTTGGTGTTGATAGAGAAGAACTTCCGCTGTCTGAAGCACTGGAGTCGCTGGTGGATCCCGAAGCGGCTTGTGTAGTCGTCTTTGCCGCACGCTCCTCGGCGACGTTGTCGAAGGAGACAGCGGTAACGAGTTCGTTGCTTGCATACAAAGCAACAGCACCTGCCAACAAGAGGGTACTGAAACGCATTGTTTTCTCGTTCCAAGTGTCAGGGTGTTTTGGCAGGTGGAATGCAGATTTCAAAGTGGCAACAAAGTCGACACGCAGCAACAAATCCCATGACAGCACAGCAATTTTTCGCTATCACTTGGATAGACCTTCAGTCCTTCACCGAAAGGGTTAAGGCTACTATTGTACACACAGTATGGTTACCGTAATGTCTTGCTTGTCGAGAATGGGCCAAAATGCGGGGAAGGAATTCAAGATATACATGTGCAGCTTTCGATGAATTTCTTCACGTATTCGAGTTCATTCGGAATGCGGTAAAAAAAAATGTATGGAAAATACCGATGAAAAACAGCCGTGCGGGAAAAATGCCTACAAACAACTGGTGCCGTTGGTCGACACAGTTGTGCCAATTCAGTTGTGGGTCATTTTTACCTTCAAAAGTTCGCTTCAGGATACTTTGGCCACTTGCTAATAAACCCTCAGCTTCTTAAAATAAACAACGTCCAAGTTTCTACGAAAGCGAGAATTTCAGCATTTGTCCTTTTTGATTGTCAAAGCGATTAATTGTCCATTGCCGGCTGAAGCTTCAAGTTCAAGTCAGTAGCTATTGCGCTCCTTGTTCCTATTCCTCGGCTATAGTCGACGTTAGCTTCTTTCGCCTCTCCATGTGGCGTTTATTCGTCTTCATCTTCACAACTTGAAAATTTGTGAAGATGCAGACGAATCGTTTTGTTTAAGGGCTATGCTATGACCGACAGTGTACAGTACACAAGTTTCAGAACCAAAGCTCCGCTCACGCTAAGACCGGGTGGAGAAGTCGTCTCGTAAACAATAGAACTCCGGCGTGGGCAGCGACTATCCGCCGCGATACTCCCCTGATAATCAATTACACTCAGGCACATTAGAACTCCGGCGTGGGCAGCGACTATCCGCCGCGATACTCCCCTGATAATCAATTACACTCAGGCACATTGGTAAAGTACTTTTTACCTGAGCAGGTAAGTTATGAGGATGGTTGTACTAAGAAACTGAAATAAACAATTTACATATGTTTGATACGGATTCTATTCCGCCTGACTC
The DNA here is from genome assembly GCA_030324255.1 of Phytophthora capsici. Lineage (NCBI taxonomy): Eukaryota > Oomycota > Peronosporomycetes > Peronosporales > Peronosporaceae > Phytophthora > Phytophthora capsici. The sequence goes on from CM059351.1 coordinate 1,282,531, forward strand.
CATACCTGCCTGAATACTCACTAAAATCGCAATAAAACGACTCATATCCAATTTCACCCTACCGAAGTCGCCGCCACCATGGCCCCGTCACGAACAAGACCCCACCGTACACAGGAAGACGAAGATCGTGAAGCTCGAGCCCGCTGGGACAGCCTTTTCGTAGCCGCAGACGCACGGGAGCGCGCAATATCCCGTGTTCAAATTATTCCCACTTCAGTTGACAGCGACAACGAGTCATACACACCAGCTCCTAAGTACGAGAACGCTCTCACCGCCCAAGGTCCTGAACGCGTTCTCAAAATGTGCAACTTCACGCCTCGCGAGTTTGACCAACTTTGGGATATTGTCGAGGACCATGTCATGTCAAAATGGAATGTAGGCCGCGGAAAGAAGAACCCGAACTCCCCCAAGGACGTCCTTTTCATGACACTAGCTGCGCTTAAACACTGTGGAAGCTGGGACACCGTTTCCGGTATGTTTCAGATGGATCCGTCTCCTTTTCAGAAGATGATTAAGAAGTTCCTGACCATGCTAGAGCCAAATATATACGAGACTTTCGTTACAGAGGCTGAGAACCGCTGGACAATGAGGGAGTTGACGCTCACCGGGAATACATTCAAACACTTTCCCTGTGCTCGCTACGCTACCGATGTAACATTTCAGCATGCTGACGAACAGCAAACGGATCGTAATAATTCATCCAGCACGTGCTGTCGACAACAATTCAGCTTACCAGGGATGAAATCTCCGCCCCTTTAAACTTTTTAATGAGAATTGACCTTTATTCGCCATGGAATGGTGAACCTCGTGGAAAAATCTAGGCCTACATCTTCTACACAGTGAACATGCCTTCAAAGCGGGAATCGGCTTTATACTTCAAAGTAAGTAAATGCCCAGGGTCGTTTCTGGTGAATATTCCTTTCAGATTTCAGATACGCTACATGTATCTCCCTAGACATTTTTGTTGCAATCACAGCCAAAATGGCATTTAAAACTTCCATGCTCTTTACGATAATGGACTCTTTCACGACGGTCGAGAGGTCAAGCACTCAACTTTTCCCATTTGTTGGAAACCGTGCACACATATACATGCACTAGCAGTAAATAGTGGATGCAACTTCTTGTCGTAATTTTCGATTTACGTTCACCGTTACTTCTTGAAATCTAAACACCCTCAGTTTGAACCAGAGGCTTTAGAGGGTTCTGCATATAGTACGTAATTGGACTTTCAGGAACCACCATTAGCGTTAAAATCATCCAAGGTGCGGTTGAACCCTTAACATCGGTCGCTCAGTCAACCCCTCCTCTTCAAAAAGAGCTGGAAAGTATCGAGTGTCTTCAAGGTAAATAAACTCAAGCAGCAAGAGTTGACAAACAGAACATGTACTTGTCCCTCTAATTCGTATCGAAGCTGATGTCGATCGTGCCTTCCAACGAGTCGAAGCAGAACCTGGACGCTACGACACGCTTAGCAGTTGCATCAGAAGCGGGAGGAAGGAAACGAATAAGTTGCTTGGCGTAGCGTACGGCAGGACCTGTAGCCACCACGTGCTGACCGGCACTATCCAAGATGTATTCGACCCAGACGATCACAGCGTTGGCTTCTCGGTTCTTGAGCTCAATAGCGTTATTGGTAGCGACCGTGTGTGCTGTCTTCATAAAGTCCAACGCTGCCAGCTCCACCACGTCCGAAGCTGGCTCGGACGGGTACATGTAGGCCGGGAACGGGAAGTTGCGCGTGTAGTACTCGTCCTGGAACTGGTCGAAGCACTTGTGGTCATAACCCGATACATTTCCTACAGCACCAAAGCACTGATGCAAATGCTCAAACTGTACAGCTTGAGCCAGTACCCGAGCTCGAGCAGGCAGGACACGAGCCTTTGGGTGGAGCAATTTGTCAACAGCTGAGCGTCGCAGCCAGAAGTTGAAGGCCTGCCACAAAGGGAGGTTCTGCATCGAGTAGTAGAACGGTTCGCCCACTAGTAGATCCACAGCGGATGGTTCACCCTGCAAGTGTTCAGACAGCAAACCCTTCACTCCACTGTTGAGTACCTCAGCATTGGCGCCGTTATAGGTCAAAACTTGGTCGAAGATGCGGGCGGATACCTCCTTGGACTCAATTGAAGTGACACTGGATACCTGCTTGTGTGTAGCTGCAAGTAACGCGCCCAAGGATCCATCACTGATATCCAAGCAAGAAATCGGACGTAGAGGCTCCGCTTTGGTTAGCTCCGCTACTGCCGAAGACACTGACGCGTTGTAGGCTTCACGACGTGCAGTGTCCGTCAGCATTGAGATCCGCTCTGCATTGCAGATAAGGTGCAGGCCACAGCTGCACGGTGGCTTCTCACAAACGACGGTGCGCTTAGCCTTCTTCGGTGAGTTTTGATCCTGGACAGCCTCAACATCGAACCAAATACGGATATCGTCGTGGTTAGCACGCAAAACAAGCTTCTCGTTTACACGCGCTTGGATATTCCCCACCAGAGGGAACACAACCTGCACCCAGTGGTCCTGCCAGTTCTGAGCACCCGGTTTCGTAGAGTACACGACTGTATTTCCCTCATCAAAGCTCACTTCCCACCACATGAGCACAGCCTGCACCTTTCCAGCCTCGACAACATCCACAATGGTCTCGTGGTATTCCGCAGCTCCAGTGGTTGGTTTCGTGAAATCAAAGCTCAGGACCTTCGTGGGCTTCGTCAGCAGCTTCGATTCCTTCTCCAACGCACGGAAATGCACCGGTAGTGCCGGTTTACCGCCTTCACACTGCCACGCCGTGTCACTTCTCGCTAGCTTTGCGTCACACGGAGAATTCTTCTTCTTTTCCTGCTTCACAGGCTCTTCGAAGCTGTTAAAGTGGTAAATTGGCTCACTCTCGAGGACTTGAGCGAATACTGTCGCTCTTTCTGGGACGATCATTGCATCTGGAGTCAATAAGTGTTGCATGGCGTGGCGAATCGTGGGCAGCACAGCTTCACCCAGCAAGACCGAGTCGAAAAGCTCCGATACCAACATATCTGCACGTCGTGGGAGATGATACGTTGCCTTGGGGTCTCTATTATTCTCCGGAGCCACTTTTAAGTCCGTAGAGCGCAGTTTAAACACTGTGATCTTGTCCGGATGGTTGGCAGCCGTCACTTGTTCCGCGATCTCCGCCATAGGCACAAACATCTCGCACGCGTAGACATGCTCAGCCCCGTGGGTAGCTGCAAACATGGACAATAGTCCAGTTCCAGTCCCAATATCAAGGACCAATGGGGCACGACCTCGTTCCGATTTAAACTTGGCAATCGCTCGTTTAATTCCACGTTCGTAGCAGTCATTCCGGTCCTTGTCTCTGAGCATAGACGTCATTTGGGACATGGCTACAACGTTCTTGTACGTCTCTTGAGGACTGCTCTGCTCGACCCACATGAGTCCACCGGCCTCGGGGTTTAATTGGGCAGAAAGAAGCACTTTGGAGATTCCAGAGACCACGGAATTCGGATCATCTTCGTCTTCCAGGTACGAGTAGGGGACGTCCACCACCACAGTTTCTTCGGCAGCTGCAGTCTCAATAGCGTCTTCTAACGACAACCCAGTAGTGGGGGCTGCAGCACTCGATGCATTGCCGTCGGGTTGGCCTTCACCTACAAGAGCTCCTCCGTACTTGTCAACACCAGCGTACATGGCTACAGGTCAGTTTTTTCGTTTTGATTGGCTGAGCTGTAGAGATGTACGTATACATAATATTATGTGCGAGGTGTGTACGCAGTCAGTCTGTACAAGGGGGTTGAATGAATTTGAGAGTGTTGGCTGTCGGAATGGCAGTCGACACTTGGGTTATTTTATTAATTCGGTCAAATGGATATGGACGCTTCAACTGATGGCACGATGACCCGCAGCATTGCACGGTGGAATTCCCTTCACGCTCATCGCGATGAATTAATAGGTTAAACGACGTTCGTATCGAACATACAAGAAAAAAAAGTGATTGAAGAAAACGAAACTGTATCCACCAGAATCATAAACGGATACCGCTCAAGCTCGGAGATGACGGACGTATTTTTTCATCTCCTCCTTGTTCGGGCACTTCTTGATGTTCTTGTTAAAACGCCGCTTGACCCAGTTCACGAATTCAATGCACTCCTTGTTGCTCTCCGATATATGGTTCGTGTTCCAGAACCCAAGGTGGGTGTTCGTTCCGTAGTATCCACCAGTACTTCTTCTACCGCCACGTTTCCCTCCTCTGCCTCCGCCTCCCCCTCTTCCTCTTTCTTCTTCGTCTTCGTCAAGACCAGTCAGTTCTCGAGTGGCTTCATTTCCACTGAGCGTCGCATCATGGACCAGAGTGGCAGATGCAGGGGCTGCATTGCTAACAACGGCCAGAGCCACCACACAAGCCACTACCAGGCGAAGTAGATGCATATTCCTTTCGACTACGGTAGTGCCAGCAAATTGAAGAATGGTCACGAACGATCAGTCGGTACAAATTGTACTACATGTACGATGTAGCGGGACTCCCATAACAGCAGGCCTCCCGGCGGGAGGCCTGCTGTTATCTTCGGCTTTGAAGTTTACGTTACAAGCTTACATCATTCAACGTTTCCCAAACAAGTTGTATACACGTGAATTGATTACCTCAGATGAGTACTCACGCAGGTTTGAAAGGGTTAAATCACTTCCGCTTTTACGGGCTTTGGGAAATGCGCAGAATACAGCTAAAAAGCGAAGTACAACACACGCTTATGAGTGCAGTCAGCCCTAAGTTCCAGCGCTTTCAAGCTAGTGAAGATCCACTGCAGATTAATGACGCACACAAGTCCTCAGAGTCCATCCACCAATAACCATTGTCTTGCTGTTGATAAAGTCCCCCGTGCCGTGAGCTTGTTAAGATGAGGATAGGAAGAAGAGCGAATTGCAACTGTTACGACTGCAACACATTCAGTATTTCGTCCATTGTATCATGTTCTGTTTGCTCGAAATTGTCACCGTCATAACTGGAAGCCAAAAAGCACTGGAGGAGCCCTGAAGTTCTTGGATATCACTGCCAACAATCGCGATCTCGGCAAAGATCCACAACGTCAGCGTCGTCCATCTAGGATATGCGTCCGTACAGACCTCAGCCAGGTTACGACGCCCCACGCAACCTCGTACAGAGATGTCTTACAAGCCTTTCGGCATTGATTGGAATCAGCAGGTCGTACTCTTTCGACTGCGGCGTCACCACCGAAGCAGTCATATCCCATTGAAGTGGAGTACTTGTGCCTGACCAGAAATCTTTAAAAATGATACTGAGGATATGTTTAATCGCGTTGTTTCCTTGTGGTCTACTACCACACCGCATTAACCCTTTTGCTACGAGCTTTTAACCCTTTTAATGAAGAGAAGCTTTGTCTCCAGGTCTCTATACGCCACCGAGTATCATTGTTTCCACGCGACGGAAGCGCATTTCTTAACATGATCCGATGCCTCTCGCCAATGGAAAAGCGCTAAGAGGATCAAAAGAGCTTAATAATAGGTAAAAAGCAAACCATACATGTTCAAGCACTCAGCATCATCACCGTCCAGTAAGCATTAAAGCCGAAGATTACAGCAGGTCTCCGCTATAATATCCGCTACTGCCCACTGGTTACTCCGCAATTTGCTCTCACACGTCCTCACTATTTGTACAAGGGTCAAGAAGAAGAAGAAGAAGATGCATCTACTTCGCCTGGTGTTAATAGTGGCCTTCGTGGTGGCTCTATCCGTTGCAATCCCAACCTCTGCCAACGAGATTAGTATGGCGAACTCTGTCAAGTCCAGTCTGATTAAAAATGCGGCGCTCAGTGGAAATGAAGGCACTCGAGAATTGACTAATTTCGAGGAAGACGAAGAAGAAAGAAATGGAGGAGGACGTGGTGGTCGAGGTGGTCGCGGCCGAAGAGGTACTGGTGGATACTACGGAACGAACACGCACCTGGGGTTCTGGAACACGAACAGCATCTCAGAGGGCAACAAGAAGTGCGTTGATTCAATGAACTGGTTCACACGACTTTTTAAAAAGGTCGTCAAGGGGTGCCCGAAGAAGAAGGATGACGACGAGTACGCCCGTCATCTTCGGGCTTGAACTGTTGTCACCTGGTAATTCTGAAGATAAAGCATACTTTTCATGTTTTCTTTAGAGCCTTTTTACTTGCAGCTCATCATTTTGTGTACTGTAGTACACTGGTAGTTAGCTACGTGTAGTGTCGTAGTGTGCGTGGTGCAATAGCTACATACACCAGCCTTTCCTATTCAACAGTGCACGACGTACATGTACCGATCTGATCCCCACATTGCGTGGCTCGGACCGATCGTTGATCAAATTAACTCGACCCCTTGTCAATCAGTGATCGATAAAATGTCGAGTTCGATGCTTCAATTCAATTTCACCTTTGATTTTTGCTGGTGAACGTTTACTTCAAAGCCGAAGATAACAGCAGGCTGGAGTGGCTCCAGGAGTGATCGGTGGATAGCGTGACTCCGGCTTCATGTACCCACTGATCACTCCGCATTTTGCAAGCACAAGTCTTCACGAAAAGGGGTCAAGAAGAAGATGCGTCTGCTTCACCTGGTAGTGGCCTTTGTGGTGGCCCTGGCTGTCATCAGCGATAGACTTTCTGCGTCTGCCAACGAGATCACTACTGGCAAGTCTAATCTGGCCCAAGGTGCTACGTTCAGTGGCAATGAAGTCACTCGAGAACTGACTGGTCCAGAGGAAAAAGAAGAAAGAAGAGGAGGGCGTGGAGGAGGAGGAGGGGGACGTGGAGGAGGACGTGGTGGCGGCCGAGGAACGTCAAGAGGAACTGGTGGAGGTGGGGGCTACCATGGGGGATACTACGGCACGAACACGCACCTTGGGTTCTGGAACACGAACAGTGTCTCCGATCGCCACAAGAAGTGCAATCGTTTCTTGAACTGGATCAAGCGGCTTTTTAACCCGAACATCAAAAAGTGTCCGAGGAGGAAGAAGAAGAATGAGGACGAGTACACTCGCCATCTTCGAATCTGAGCAAGAAATAGAATTTTGATCGACAAAACAAAGTGACGTTTTCTTTAAACGAATTATTCTTCATAGTAGACCATTGTCTTAGCTGGCGTCACAGTGGACGTGGTGCAGTGTTGTCAGTGCCAGTGCATCAACACTAATGTCGAACATGAGCAAATTGGCAACGAACTGACCCACCGACTTAACTCGAAGAACTCCAGGAAGGAGGTCGGTGCCGGCAATATACACCAGCGTTCCCTATTCAACAGATCAGTTAGTAAAGGACGGTAAAAGGAAACTCGCAAGTATCGACGTACCGATCCGACAGCAAGCACTCTCAAATGGATTCAATCAAAGCAATATCATCATCAAATTCAATACCTTAAAGTAATTCAGTCCAAGCCAAGACAACAGTCAGCATAACAACTCATTTCTTCTTTCTACATATAAATTATAAGATAACATTATAAGTTTTAATTTTATCTTAATTATTTTAGGTGGATAGAGCCACCACGAAGGCCACTACCAGGCGAAGTACTAGTAGATGCATCTTCTTCTTCTTGACCCTTGTACAAAATAGTGAGGACTTGTGAGAGCAACTTGCGGAGTAACCAGTGGGTAGTAGCGGATATTATAGCGGAGACCTGCTGTAATCTTCGGCTTTAATGCTTACTGGACGGTGATGATGCTGAGTGCGACATGTACAACACATAATGCGAGATGCTGTTCGTGTTCCAGAACCCCAGGTGCGTGTTCGTTCCGTAGTATCCGCCCCAGTTCCTCTTCGACCGCTACCTCCGCTACCTCCGCGCCCTCCTCCTTTCTTTCTTCTTCGTCTCCCTCAATATTAGTCAGTTCTTTATTTCCACTGAGTGCCGTATTTTGAATCAGACTGGGCTTGACAGAGTTCACCATACTGATCTCGTTGGCAGAGGTTGGGGTTGCATAACTGGCAACGGATTTTGAGTGGTCGATTTAATTTGATTAATCGCTAATTATTACCGGTAGCCACAAAACTACGCGCAACAAGGAGTGCAATGATTCAATGAACTGGTTTAAACGACTTTTAAACAAGTGCCCAGAGAAGAAGAATGACGACGAGTACGACCGTTATCTTCGAGCTTGAGCTATTGCCCTAGGAAATTCTAAGGATAGAACATACTTTCGTGTTTCTTTAGTACTTTTCATGTTTCTTTAGAGCCTGTTCACTTGAATCTCGTCATTTTGTGTAGTACTACTTGTACACTGGTACATGTAGTTAGCTACGTGCAGTTTCGTAGATACATCTCCTGCGTACACTAGCGTCCCTTATTCAATAGTATACGACGTACATGCACCGATCTGAGCCCTATATTGCGTGGCCCGGACTGATCGTTGATAATAACTCGACAGTGTCGAGTTATTTATTATCAAGTCGACAGTGATCGAAAAAGTGTCGAGTTCGATGTTTCAATTCAATTTCCATATGTGTATTGGCTGGTGAACGCTTACGATTCAAAGCCGAAGATAACAGCAAACTGGGGTCACTCCACTGAAGTGATCGGAGAATTACTCCACTGAATAGCGGGACTCCGGTTGCATGTACCCAGTCGTCATTCCGCATTTTGCAAGCACAAGTCTTCACGAAAAGGGGTCAAGAAGAAGATGCGTCTGCTTCACCTGGTAGTGGCCTTTGTGGTGGCCCTGGCTGTTATCAGCGATAGACTTTCTGCTTCTGCCAACGAGATCACTACTGGCAAGTCTAATCTGGCCCAAGGTGCTACGTTCAGTAGCAATGAAGCCACTCGAGAACTGACTGGTCCAGAGGAAGGCGAGGAAAGGGGGCGCGGAGGAGGAGGAGGAGGTGGAGGAGGAGGTGGCGGCCGAGGAACGTCAAGAGGAACTGGTGGAGGTGGGGGATACTACGGCACGAACACGCACCTTGGGTTCTGGAACACGAACAGCGTCTCCGATCGCCACAAGAAGTGCAATCGTTTCTCGAACTGGATTAAGCGGCTTTTTAACCCGAAGATCAAAAAGTGTCCGAAGAATGACGAGTACACTCGCCATCTTCGAATCTGAACGGGATCCCAAAAACAAGAATTAGAATTTTTGTTGATCGACAAACAAAGTGACGTTTTCTTTAAACGAATTATTCTTCATAGTAGGCCATTGTCTTAGCTGGCGTCACAGTGGACGTGGTGCAGTGTTGTCAGTGCCAGTGCACCAACACCAATGCCGAACATGAGCAAATTGGCAACGAACTGACCCACCGACTTAACTCGAAGAACTCCAGGAAGGAGGTCGGTGCCTGCAATATACACCAGCGTTCCCTATTCAAGAGATCAGTTAGTAAATGACGGTAAAATAAAGCTCACAAGTATCGACGTACCGATCCGACAGCAAGCAGAAGTCCCATGGTCTCATTGGTGACAGGCACAGCCGCCAGCACCACTGCTGCTCCAATGAAGGCCGACAAAGCGCTGAGGAAGTTGAATAAAACCGCTTGGAACGGAGTGAACCCCGATTCGACCAGGATAATAAAGTCAGCGAACTCCTGGGGTAATTCATGCAAAATAGCCGAGACTGTGACCGACACACCAAGCGAATCATCACACGCGAGGAAAGCGGTGGCAATGAGCACTCCGTCCACAAAGTTGTGGAATAAATCGCCTAGCAAGATAATGTAGGCCATAGGCTTGATGGATTTCCAGTCCACTTTGAGACTGAACGTCGATGCACTAAAGAGCTTGTGCTGGCTAGGGCTTTCGGCGACGTAGTCTCCAGTCTCAGGTGTGGTTGACTGTTTACCAGAGGCGTCAGCAAGAGCATTAGCTGGCGAACTGAGTCGCATCGAAGTCGGGAGGTGTCCGTGGGTGTGAGACTCTCCTTGTACTAAACTGACCCAGAGCTCCAGAGTCATCTCGACGACCATAGCAACCACGAAGCCAACAGTGAACAGCATACTCAGAGTGAGGTCCATCTGGCCGTACTCGCTGTAGAACTCGATCGATTCCGGCAACACGTGCAGGAAAGCGGCACCGAACAGCGCGCCGGCGGACAGCGCGATCATAGCGTCCATGATCTTGGTGAGAAATTTAATGCGGAGAATTAACAGGAAGATGCCGACGATGGACAAGAGCGCCACAATGGTGACAGCAGCCATCGTCTTGGCCCACACCGAGCCGGACGCCTTCCTGGCTGAAGAAGTTCCTTCCTCTTCAGCTTCTTCCTCTGCGATCGTCAACGCCACGCCCACTTCTTGCCCCTCGGAGTCAAGCACTTGCATGCCGAACTCTTCGATCGCGTTGTGTTGCATGTGGAACGCGTAGTATCCGGCTTCGTCCACGACCAGGTTGACGGTTATGGGCTCCGACGCCAGACGTCGACCGCTGTGGCCGCCCGAGCCGTCACAGTGGTCGATATGCCACGTGTTGTTCGGGTTTGACTCGCACTCAGCCTGGAGCGCTGCGAGTTCCTCGGCATTGTTACGCTGCACCACGTACAGCAGTTGGTCGGTCGGAGCCATATCGCGATCGGCTTTAACCAGATTGCGCGACAACGAGACGTCTTCAAGCAGGAGAGTTGACGCATCCACAGACGCCTCCAGGTCTTCCAGTGTGACGGTATCAGTCACAGAAAGATTCAACGGCAGCACAAACACTGCCATGTTCTCTGTGTTGTTCGCGAAGGAGATCGTGTACGTTCCGTTCTCGAAAGCCATGGCCATGGACAGTTCCCAGGAGATGCCACCGGCAGGACATGAGCTGGCGGTTCCAGCCGTAGCGACACATTCAGTGCCCTCACTCGTGTATCCAGTCTGACAGTGACAGTGATTGCCGTGCAGTTGGCCATGACCACTGCATTCCTGTGCTGTAGTAGACGACAAAAGCGTAAGCAGCAGATAGACCAACACGTGAAGCCGAGACATCGCGAACCGGGAAATGAGGTACAGGAGAGAAGGTCGAGATTTTATCCGACGACGAGTCGCTGATGCGCTTCGCTGCCACACTTCGGCACGCTGCGCAGTTGAGTGGACGTGAATGTGGGAGATGGATCCGACGGCGACGCAGATTAACGAATTAAAGTTTAATCACGTTGAACTGGTGACACTTTTGTCCGACGGCGGCGGTCGAACACCAAATGTTTCGAATCTCCTTTCGCGTATCCACCATCATGACATGACAAAGTCTCGGTCTCCATTCACCAGTTTCCAATTTACCACCAAGCCCCTCAGTCTCCACTTTCCGTGTATCTATCATGAAGATGTTCGCTACGATCGCTCTGGCCGCCATCGCCTCTGTGGCAGCTCAAGACTCGCACTCGCACTCGTCCGAGTGCACGGCCGAGTCCCTGACGTCGGCGAGAAACGCGTGTGACTCGGTCGCGGACGTCTCGCAGCTCAAGTGCGACAATGAAGCCTGCCATGACGCCCTTCACTTGCTCGTGGAGGACGATACGCGTCAGTGCTACGTTGAACTTGGCCTTGGACCCGTCACCGATCTGGACTACTACACGCTGCTCGACGAGTTTTGCCACGGAGATGGCGTCGATCCGGCCGATCTGGCAGCGACCGGCTCGACCACCAGCGGCAACTCGACGAGCTCAGGAGCCGGCGGTGCGACTGTAGGGGACGACCACCACGACCATGATCACGACCACAGTCACGGTCATGATCACAGCCACGACCATGACCACAGTCACGACCACGATGAGTCTGCTGCATCGGCGTCAGCTTCGGCGTCGGGTTCGTCTTCCGGTAACGTCGCTCAGGCGCTCGTGGCACTTCAACTCCTGGCCGCCGCTGCAGTGACGTTGCTTGTGTAAGAAGAACCAAGCTTCAATGAGAACATTCACGCCACTTTTGAGATAATTATAACATTTTGAGGCATGATTCACTTAAACGTGTCAGTTGTCATTCCGGTCTTCGCAACTCAAACAAAGGTTTAACAACCTCATCAATCACTCGTACTCCTCTTCGCCCTTCTTGGGGCACTTCTTGATGTCCTTGTTAAAGAGCCGCTTGAACCAGTTGGTAAAGCGATTGCATTTCTTCTTCTTCTTGTAGGTGCCCGAGCCGCTATGCGCGCCCCTGTGCGCTCCGTACACGTAACCACCTGGGTACACATGCCCCCCTCCAGTTGTGGTGGTGCCTCCTCCTCCTGTGGTGGTGGTGTCTCCCCCCCCTCCTGTTGTGGTGGTTGCGTGGCCTGTTGATACTCCATCGCCACCTGCGGCTACATGACCTCCTGAAACTCCATGTCCCCCACCTCCTCCGCCAGCATGACCGCCTCCGCCAGCATGACCGCCTCCTCCTACTCCTCCTCTTCTTTCCTCTAATTCTTCGTCATAACCAGACAGTTTACGAGTGGCCACGTCGTATTCAAGTGCCGTATTGAGCATCAACTTCGCTCTTGCATTTGTCTCGGCGACTTCATTGGCGAACGTCGTGAAATCATTGCCGATAGCGGCTATCGAGATAGCAATTGCCACTGTCATACGAAGTAAACGCATTTTTCCTCGAGAGTTTGGCGTGGGGCGATGGGGGTGACAGTCACTGTGAGTTGGAGAGTGCAAATTCCGAAATGATGCAGCTGAAGATGAGGCGGGAAGGACACAACGTCTGTTGTATCTTCGGCTGTGAACGCATTTTAGTATTAATACATACATGTATCCTCTTTGTTATTTCTCCATCAACGTAGTACCGGTATTCGCAGTTCGTAACGAAGTGTAGAACTGTCGTTTATCCCCCATTTTGTCAAAGCCGGTAAAATACCGGTTTTTGGCGGTTTAAAATAGTGAAGTCAAGATAAATCCATTCATACAAACATCAAGTATAGCGATTTGTAGCGTTTGTCAAGGACCGGTTTTTGACCGGTATTGCTTAGTGAAATCAAGTTACTTTTGCTTCGAAAAAACTCAGACGCACCAAGCACTTTGGTGTGAACCACGTCAACCGGCTGCTACTTTTCCTCGTAAGTCACTATACAACTCCAAGTGAAAGGGTGATTCCTGCAAGATAGTTGACATGCATGGCGGCAGGCGGTACTAGCTGCGTTATTCTTGCTTTTGCGTCCAAGGTGAACAATCGCGAGTAGGTACGGGTTCCCAAGTACCATCTGCACCTGTACCAGTATCTTGCAGGTCTCGGGCTCGCAGACAAGCAGACTGCCACACCCAAGTCGCTGCTGCATTAACGTTCTAAGGTACTGGTCACTTTAATTTTTACCACAAGATATTCATTAATACATATGTGGTCTGTGCAGCGCGTCATCACGGTGCGCCATGAGCACGACAGCAAAAAAACGCTATCATCAGGACGATTCATCTGGTGAAGATGATATTTTAAAGCACCTGGATGTTGCCTTCCGACGCGAGCAGTGGAGAGAACAACAGCGAACGTACAGGACCATCAAGAAACTCAAGAAGGGTCGTGTGCATTTTCTGGAGCCCGTGAGTTTTGACGTTCAAGACCGCTGTGCACAGGAGCTTCGGAAGGCATTGGGTGCCGAGGGTCTAGACGAAAGTGCGTGCTGTGTATGCGATCGACTGGTACTGGTTCAGAATATTGTTCGGAGAGAAGATACCGATTGGAGATTTATTGAAACACTACAGAAGGTCCTCGGAACCCGTGATGAATCCATTCCTGACAAACTCGCGCTACAGTATCAAGCCCCACCTCACATCAGCGGGTTGGACAACGTTCTCGTGTCTCCTCGCGGCATACATTGCTACGTTGATCACAATGGATATCACAATGCTTGGATTGGTACTTGCAAGGATTGCATGGCCAGCTTGCGTGAAAATAGACTTCCTAAGTTTGCTATCACAAATGGCTTTTGCGTTGGAAGACTGTCGAAGCGCCTTCATGACCTCACTTTGCCGGAGCGCTTCATTACCCAGCTTGTGAGTATGGCGGCCATCACGCGGGTGATGCGAGGTGGGATGCATCGTTGCATTCGGTCGTATTGCTTGGCTTTTGATTGCACACCTGGACCACCCATCACATTACTGCCGCGATCGATTGATGATGTTTCGTCGTATCGGGTAGTCATGGTGGGGGAGTTTACAGACAAACAAGTTGGAAAGGTGAAGAAGATGCATTGAATTCGGAATCAACATGTAAAGGATGTTTTCAATTTTTACAAGACCTACAATGCCCTGTACAGCGGTGTTGCTTCCAGTGCCAAGGCTCTTGCTGCACAGTATTCGGATGAAGATATTGTGGAACATTTCGTCGAGCATGTCCCGGAAGACGGCAGCACCTTGAGTGATAGTATGTCGATTGAGCTGGAATCTGTCCGTGGTCATACTGATACGTGGGTAGTAAGCAATGACGACGAATCCATTGTTCTAGAACGACGTATTGAACTTTTGGACGATACTTTACGTGTACCTGCTGACGAAAATCAATTTATCAGGGAAGTTGTTAAAAAAGAGAGAAAGGAGAGGTCATTCCTGGTTCGAAGGTCCAATCAGTTTTTTCGTGATATGAATGGAGATTTGTTTGCTCGGCTTTTTCCTCACCTGTTTCCTTTTGGCCGTGGGCATCCTGGTGAGAAACGCAGAGTTGCCGTTTCGTTAAAAGAAGCTATCAAGCATTACCTTGCCTTGAGTAGTAGGCAGTTTGCTGAAGACGAACTTTTTGGGCTTGTTGCGTTTGACCGCTTGGCATTGCAGAACATGTACATTCAGAATTCAGTCAGATGTAAGCGATTTCCTCGGCTATTCAATGGGTTTGAGAGAGTTAGCGCGGAACAACTGGGCCAAGCATTAATAGAAAACGAGCGAAGACGACAGGGCTGCTTACCTCATAGCAACAGTGTTGATGGTACTGCTTGCCGGTTTTTGAAGTCTGTTGAAATAGCGTCTCGCGCGGTCTGGGGGAGCAACGGTGAGCGCGCGCAGTGCCGTCAAAGAGCTTTCGCATACCAGGCGCGATTCGGACAGCCAGCTTTGTTTATTACGCTCACGCCCAACGTTGAAAACTCTTTCGCAATGGCTCAATATACCGGCATTAGCTCAGTTCAAAGTTTGTTCGACGTTCTGGAAGCCCGATTACCTAGTAAGGCTGAGCTTCGTGAAGCTACGCTGAGTAATGACTGTGCCTCAGCACGCTTATTTATGAGGCAGGTTGACGCATTTATAAAATACGGCTTTGGTATTGACCCGAAAACCAAAACGGCAACAGGCCAGCAAGGGCTGTTCGGCAACGTAGAAGCATACTTCGGAATGGTGGAGACTCAAGGGCGTGGCACGCTTCACATTCACTTTGTTGAGCAGCGTGAGATGATGGAGCGAAGTTTATCTAGCGGTCTTGATGTGAAAAACAATGGTGATGTTGGAATAGCAGAGTGGCTAGATCACATCAATTCCCCTCAAATGAAGTTATGCAAATCCGATGATGATCCATTCCAAAGCGACCAGCTTACCCGGTTGATCGAGATGTTGCCGCCATCGATCTCAGACGCTCGGATGTCTCGTAATACTATTGATTTTATGGTTTCGTCGCTTGTCTTACTGCTGAATCAGCACTGGTGGGGACACACGAACACATGCTTCAAGCAGTCATGTATAACGGCGGACGCGTCATATTGCAGATATGGATTTCCTAAAGAACGGCTAGCGAAAACGACATTCAATTCCTCTGGAATTCAACTAGGCCGGCCAGTTGCTCATGAATTTATTAATGGATTTAATCACGTAATAATGTCCACGTTCAAATGCAACCATGACGTTCAAGTACTTGTAGGCGGTCAAGAGGCTACTCAAAGAATTCATTACTGCTGTAAATATGTTACTAAGCAGCAGCAGAGACTTGATTCTACTGTGGCAATCGCATTGGGGGCATTTAAACGTCGTCAAGAACGAGAACTTTTGGAAACTATGACATCAGTTCAAGAAACAGACGAGAGGCTTTCAACCGGTCGAAAACGAGTCGCTTCTCTTGCTTATAGCATCACGAACAGGCAAGAGGTGGCTGGTCCTCTAGCTGCCCTCTATTTGAATCGTGGCTCATGCTGCTATTCCAGTGCTACTTGTGTCATGCTACCCTTGGGAGATATTATTCGTCAACTGCTTACAGCGGATGAGTACTCTTGTTGCCTTGTTAATGACAGCAACGAGATAGGAGGTCACAATTTCCAGGCGGTGTCTAGTCTAGACGATTACACGTTTCGTCATAACGTGTTGGCTAACCTGAACCTGTACGAGTTTTCGATGACGTTTTTCCGAAAGAAGGATGGGCATGCAAATGACGCAAAATATAGTTTTCTAAGTGACCACCCTCTGTGTCAGTCACACAGCCTCGGCAAACGATATCATGAGGCCGTTCCTGTTATACAAGGATATCGGTTGCCATATATTAACAGTGGATCGTCTATCGAGTATCAAGTGAAGAAGGCGATTTTGTCTCTAGTTCTGTTTAAGCCGTTCAGGTCTCTTGTTGACCTCATTGGCGATGGCCCTGTGTGTGATGTTGCGTGGCTACATGCGTATGGCGAGTGGGAAAGAACAAAAACGGACTTTGTAAGGATGATAATGGATAATATGAACGACTATTATAGCGGAATCAACCATGCCAACGAGTACCATCCAGCACCAGTTTCTTCGGGCCCACAGGAAGATAGTTACAGAGACGATAATGCTGCTGACAATGGATACGCCGATCGAGATGATCTATACAGCGTTGATGGTGCTCTAGACGGCGAAGAATGTGAGGACTGTAGCGACGACACAAACGAAATAGGCAAAATATGGGATTCTTCTGAAGACTTACACACAGTCCTCGAAAGTAACTCTTTGCACCCGTCAGTGTGCCCATCTACTGGTATACCGGGCCGTAGAACCAATGATATCCTCAACACCTTCAAGGAATTTGGCATGATCGAAAGTACAGCAGTAAAGGCGGCATTAGCTGCAAAATTAGTCGGTCAGGAAGTGCACTCGCTATCTCCGTACAACCCGAACAAATTTGGTCAATGGATTCGAGACCCAAGCACAGATAATAATCTGAGCGTACCCAGTGTAGAGCTTTCTGATATGCAGGAGACAGCAGTTTTGGAGTTGCTGGATTGTATGCTTGAAGGTACCAATACTGCCTGGAAACCTACAGCTGCAGTAAGATCTCAGCCACCGAGTCCAGTGAAGCCATTTGCTAGCATCGCAGCGCTTTCGAGGTCATTTACGTTAAACGAAAAACAACATTGCGCCTTTAAAATTATTGGCGTAGCACTTTTGACGAGATGGCGAAAAGCGGAGAGTATGAGCTACGTGGATGGAAACAGAGAAGAATCTCTACGAGAAGACCAACTGCGCTTTTTCCTGGGTGGCGAAGGAGGCACTGGTAAGAGCCGAGTTATCGACGTTGTCCAGAACCTTTGTACAAGCTGGGGACGTTCTAGGTGTCTTGTCAAAACTGCTCTAACCGGAAAAGCGGCCACATTAATTGAAGGAAGGACTCTCGAAAGCTTATTACTACAGCTAAATGGAGAAAATATGGTTGAGACCGCTACCGAGCTTGATGTGTTGATAATAGATGAAGTGTCGATGATGAAAAAGTTGCAGTTGGTTCAGCTCGACAGAAAACTACGCATTGCAAAGCGTCTTCCCAACGTTCCGTTTGATGGTGTTCACTTAGTGCTGGTAGGTGATTTTTTGCAGCTACCACCTGTCGGTGCCGACCCAATTTATCGTGACCCATCGTCAAAACCAAAGAGTACAGCAATTGACTTCGCAGCATTCCTACTGTGGCGTTCGTTCAAATACGTAATTGTGTTAGATGAATCAGTTCGGTTTAAGGATGACCCGGCTTGGGGGCGCGGCTGCCACGATGCAAGAATGGGAAAATGGAGCGACGAATTTGTGACTCTAATCAATTCACGTGTAGTGGGAACTCAAAGCGATAACGTAAGAGAGTGGATTACAAGTGGTGAAAGGACTACGTTTGTGACGCCAGACAATTCTACTAGACTTTCCATAAACAATCTCTTCATTTCAACTACTGCGAAATTGCTACCTGATGATGTTTTACCAGTTCGTGTTCTAGCAAATTTCAGGGGAAAGCTGAAGGGCCTCAACCGCGCCGAAGTCGAAATGGTAATGAGCCTGCCGGACTCGAAATTTGGTCGTATGGCCCCTTACCTAGATTTGATTGTCGGGATGCCGATACAGGTCACACAAAATGTGAGACCGCAGAAAATGGTGGCGAATGGAACACTTGGGACGCTCGAATCCATATGCTACGCTCCTGGTACAACGTTTCGGACGATACACGATAGTGTGGCAGATATAATGATCAAAGTACCTAGCCAACTACCAACGGCGGTTATCGTTCGCCTACCGCGAGGTGAATGGGCTAATGCAATGCTTGGGACTACAGAGACTGATTTGTTTCCATTGTTTTTGCAATCTGCGTACAAGCGAAGCGAGATACGCCTACCTGGTACTCAGCATGGCTCTCCACGGATTCTAGCTGTTCGCATTCAGCAATTTCCCCTGGTGTGCGCTGTGGCATCCACGATATACAAGGTACAGGGTGAAACATTGAATCGAATGGTTGTTACAGAATGGAGATCAAGCACAGCTATAGCGAACAAACCTGAACAACCTTATTTACTGGTATCTAGAGTCACCTCACGCGAAGCCTTTCTGACATTAAAACCATTTACGTCAGACTTAGCTCAGTGGGCACATCCACCGCCGGAAGCACTGCTCGAAGAAAATCGACTCTTGCGACTAAGTGACTACACGTTCCGTGAAATGGCAGGACGCGCTCTTGTCAAAATTAGTAGTTAAAATGCAATTGACGCCAATTCGTTGCACGGCCGATTGAATTTACGCCGCTGTTACCACGACTATTGCGGACACTAAAACACAACCTACATCTCTAGCAACTGTGGTGGTGAATAAAGTGTCATATTTATCATAATTACCAATCCGTATCTTTGGTGACGCTTGTGATAGCCTACGACTTCATCTACCGCATCAAGATTGGCTAGCGGTTCCTGTCTGTCAGGTAACAATCTTCTGCAGATACAGGACGTGATACGTCGGTGCTTGCCAGTGTTCGCTTAGATAAAAAGAGTGAGTGTTCAACCCGTCATCATCGCTTTTAGTACTAGAATGCTCTCAGCGACAACCAAACAGCACTCTAGAGTTAGCAGAGATTCAGATGAGCTTTTTAGCATGTTCTCTAGGGAGTGATTGAGGTTGCAAAATAATTTTGAAAAGGTAGACTGCATTTTTGGTGATGTAGTGTCAAAGCGAAAAACACACACTACAACGAGATATGCAGATTAAGACGCTATACCTAGAGAGCTGAACTTGTCGACCGTTTCGTGCATACATTATAGCATGGGCGTGAGATAGCAGCCATCCGATCAGGGGGTGATTTCACGAGGCTGGTTAAAGTGAAACTGGTGGTAAAAGTTTAGATGCTTGTACAAGGATTGTTTGGTTCCGGCGACGAAAGGACAATTCCACGCAAAGCAAAACATGTCATCCGCGTCACGTGAGTCGTCTTGAACTTCCATGATCTCTGCCACTTGGTAAACAGGACGCGCAAACGAAGGAATGTCGATGTACGCTTGAATGACCACATTAGTAGCTTCACTGCCAGATAACGCGTAGATGCAATCTCCCCGGAGCATGATAATGTCACCCTTGTTCAGCTCGATCAACTGCTGGTTGGCTTGTAGTGGCACATAGCTGTTCCACCCATACAGATAGAAATACGTGCTGTCTTGTGTTGCCACGAACAGCAACCCGGGGACTGAGCACACATTCAAAGACTCCGCGCTTGGTGACACCGGCGGGAATTCACGGCGAGGTAGCTGATCTGGGGCGTTTCCAGCTGACTTGAGGAAGCATGGTACGCCCAGTGAGGAGTCAGAGAAAAAGGTGCGGTGAAACCTCTTCAGGTATGTCGTTAATATTTGAGCAGCAGCATTGGGCACAAATGCACGAAGGCGATAGACATCATGCAGAACTCCATCCCAGGTGTCATGGATCCAGACGTTTTTTTCACGGGACAACGAACGTAAGTCGTTCGCCATTTCATGAGATACCGCTTGGTACATAACGATATAGCCTCGAGTCTTGAGTTTGTGACGAGCAAACATGAGTCGTTACCGTTGAAAAAGGTGATGATGTAGCCGATCGAAGTAGTCTGCAGGCTGAAGCAAATTGAAAAGTGAGAGACGCAAATGCAGTGTTTAAGCTACTTACATGGCAGTAATTTTCTTAGCAGACTAATAATTTATAGAGTAGTGTAGCTAATGCAAGCCACACAGAATCCCTGCGAAGATAATTGTAGATGGACAGGGAGCTTTTTACCAAAAGTTACTGACTGTAGATTGCATTCATTTCTGCTGAAGCGCGGTAGCGAGCTTCGATCTGCTAGCGCAGTATCCATGTCAAAAGGTGCTCCGTTGATCATCATTATAAAACTATACGCATGTGAATACAGTATTTATGAAGGATGGGCGGGTAACTTTTGACCAAAAGTTTCTTTATACAATTATTTGGCTGCTTTCGGTGCTTCACCAGGGCATCAAGATGGGAGATAGACATGTAGCTTTACAACAAATGTCGCGCTGTCGTGTTGACGTCTCCGCTACGTGTGCTGAAGAATTTAGCGACGTTTTCATGTTTCGCGTTCATACTTGCTTCTATATTTTTTTTATTCTACGAGACTCGGAAGAACTACGTCGTCAATGGAGTTGAGTACGAATCCAAATATCGAATCCTACCGACGGCTACATATGTCTTTGCGGTTTAAAGGGATTTTTTTCCACCAATATGTTGAAGATGACAGATTAAGTGTAATGAAGGCAATGAGCTCGCTTCAACTTTTTATTATTTGTAACAAAAGCTATGTTGAAGTCTCAACTAAATAAAAAATATACACCTTCGAACGCTCTCGTCTTTGATAAACAAAGGGCTTATCATATTCGACATCTGTGTAAGGCGTTCCCGCTAAGCGGCCAACATATATTTAACACCCCACAATCAAATTTACGCAATGGCAAAGAAGTCAAACTCCGAATCTGTAGTAGGTAGGAGTGGGCACGGTGTGAAAGTGAAGGCTACCATTGCCACAAGAGCAGCTCAAGTGCCAACCGACCCTGCCAGACTCGTTGGGGCAGAAGCCGGTGCAAGGTCTGGCATGAACGAACAACCCGTGGATACAGGAAGACTGACCCCATACGAGCAGCTTCGTCAACGCCTAGCTACGGGGGGAAACTCACGACGCGTTACAAGGGTGGAAGGTGCGTTGCAGAACCGAAAAAAACAGTCATGTGGAACTGAGTGTGAATGCTCGAAACAGACCTTAAATCCATCTTGATGAAAAACGCTGATCCGGCAGAGCGTTTGACGATGCGTATGAAGCTGCTATGGATCTCCCAACACACGTTTAAGCAATTCAACATGGTGAAGCTACATTTCGTTGATGAGGATTCTCTCGAACCGCTGCAAACTTTGCTAGAGGTATGATACCATTGTCACCCCTTAATATGTGACCAACTAATCTGCTGCTTTTTGCATGTGTAGCTGTTTCGAGATACCTATGATCAAAACCAAGAAACGATTGATACTATACTTTTGACAGCTACAATGTGGGATATGGACTCGGACTCTGATGATTTACCCCGCTCAGGACAAATCGTGAATATTAACAGCTACTCCAAGTTGCAGATATTTCAAGAAGACCGGTGCCAACTCACAGTTAAGCTTCGAGACTTGAGCTGGGAAAACAACCAGCCGTAATTATGCTTTGGTGGTAGTATACGTAACTGTATAATTTTATAAGAGAGTGTTTACACGTGCGTGGTAGAGAGAGAGGGTTGTATGAGGTTGAAGTTACATTTTTTAAAAAAACTGGAAATGGCACGGGTTGGCACACATTCGTCAAGCCCTCATTCCTAAAGGTTCCAGGAGGGAGCGAAGGTAAGGGGCTGGAAGCGGCCATACTACATGTGTTGAGTACTAATCAACATTACCCCTTGGGCAGATGACAAAACCGAGAGGAGCACGAAACTACAGTGCCGAGGAGCGGCAGAGGCTTTTGGATATCATTGCGGCAAGGCTGCCAGTTCACCAAGATGAGTGGACTGCTGTTGCGAGAGCCTACAACACAACTAGTAACCTAGCTTGGCGGGCACGTGACTAGCCTGAAGCGCAAGTTCGCTGCATTGTATACATCTGCGCGAGGTGCCAAGGTTAGCGATACCGAAGGCGGTAGTGAACTCGCGCTAGCTGCTCAGCTTCGTCGACAAATCGTCCGACGTGCACATGAGGAAGAATTCACGCCAACACATCAGCAAACGACTCTGCCGTTGTCAAGTAGGCACCATCATGATTCAATAGCGACTGAGGGACAGGGCAGCCATCCTGATGCGCCCGAAAATGGCCAATTCAGGTCAAGCGAAGATTATAAACATCCGCCTCCCGAATTGCTTCTTGATATTGCGACACCTACAATGGATCCGCTATTGGCTTGGCTTCAAAAGCGTGAGTTGAAACACGAAGTGTGGCGCCAGGTTCCGCAAAGGGACGTGGCACGTATTGAAGCTTTGAAGAGAGAGAGGAGAGCCGAAGACTTACGCGACACGGATCACAGACATAGGGAGCTGATAGACAACCTCTTGTCGCTGAAGTATACCTTGAAGAGACTCAAAGCATCGAACAGTTAAAGTATACGTGCCTGGATTAGATGGCTGGAAGTAGTTTAGATTACTGCTTAAATATTGACGGTATGCTAGGAACGTTTTAGAAGTAATGTGTGCACCATATAACTAATATCAGTTGTTCTCTAGATTTAGATCAAGAGTGTCTTCAAGGTTGCTGTTCTGACCCAAACTTACTTCGAAACTAAATACAAAATGAAACCCAAACCTAGCATTTTTGTTTTTCTTGATGCTTAAAACCTCCAAAATAAATCTTTATTTTGTTTGATCTAAGAATCTTTCGTTTGAAATGGGTTTAAAAAGCCCGCTATCCCCTCCATGAATGGTAAACCTCTAGTTCCTACCAAGGTGTGAGGAGTCCTCGCTGAGGACACAGTACACCCTCACGTTTACTTCAAGTCACCTTGTCCATGATTTCAACCCAGTTCGTGTGAAACCGCAGTTCGTAAAGCTCGCACTGAAATATGCCATAGGGATGATCTTCAAATGAAGCATTTTAACCTAGCTTGTCACATGATCACTATGCGCGTTAAAGTAGTGCTCACAATCCGATTGACGCCAAACAATGCATAATTTACCTAAGCTACAACGACTACAACGCCTCGTTGAGGCTGAGAGCAAGATATTTGAAGAAGTAATGTTAACATTCGAGCATCTTCACCGGATGCGGCGAGCAGGTAGTTATGTGATCCAGGCAGCAGTGTCGCACTTCGAGCGACAACAACGAACACTCGACCAGGCTCGTGGACTAACTGATCAAGCCGTGGCCATTTGCGAGGATGCTTTTTATCAGAGCCCTCTCGGCACGTGCTACTGATATCGAAAAAAAGAGGAAAAATCATGCCAACAATAGGCAAGACACGGTGATTCCACGAAATTAATTTACGACTACGCAAGTAATATATTCTGTACTGTTATAGCCAATGGAATCAGCAAATAAAAATATATCAAATGTAGCAGGTATTAAAGAATTTTGTGGATGCTCGCATACGCAAATTGCTGCCGTGCGACAATGGACTTCTGCTGTGGCCGGTACGCAAATTGCTACTGTGCATTGGGCGACGATGGACTTATGCTGTGGCCGGTACGCAAATTGCTGCCGTGCTTTGGGCTCTGCTGTGGCCGGTACGCAAATTGCTGCCGTGCTTTGGGCTCTGCTGTGACCGGTACGCAAATTGCTACTGTGCATTGGGCGACGATGGACTTATGCTGTGGCCGGTACGCAAATTGCTGCCGTGCTTTGGGCTCTGCTGTGGCC
This sequence comes from Phytophthora capsici, assembly GCA_030324255.1. Lineage (NCBI taxonomy): Eukaryota > Oomycota > Peronosporomycetes > Peronosporales > Peronosporaceae > Phytophthora > Phytophthora capsici. The sequence goes on from CM059351.1 coordinate 1,306,448, forward strand.
GGTACGCAAATTGCTACTGTGCATTGGGCGACGATGGACTTATGCTGTGGCCGGTACGCAAATTGCTGCCGTGCTTTGGGCTCTGCTGTGGTCGGTACGCAATGAACTGACGACTGATGTTGCCGGAGATAACGTTGTAAAGCTTCATAACTCATTTTCTTGGAAGTGACCCGCTTCCTTGCATTGCCAACGTAGTTCTTCTACTTTTGATAAAATTAACATGTATGTGAGAAAATAATACTGTGAATGCGGTTAATGGCCCGAGGCTCGTATTTGCTCTAAACCGACAATTTGATTTGTAGGACTGTCTAGGAATGCTTTAGTATGAAAGTGTTACGAACTGCGTGTTTCCCCCGGGACCAACGGGCCCGGGTAAGCTATTTTGCACTATCTTCTTCTCCATTCTTCTCTGGTAGTTTTACCGGTATTTTGCACTATCTTCTTCTCCATTCTTCTCTGGAAAATCTCGCAATGAAATTACTTCAATGAGGTTACCAATTGTGATGTATTCTAACAAGGTAGCTCACACTCCTAAGCTTCGCTTTAATCCACCTTACCTGCCTTGCGCTCTCATAGAAGCAAACAGAAGCAGGAAGCGCGCCAGGTAAGCGCTCCTGCAGGTATCGACAACCACTGTGACTAACAACAAAGCTGTGATTAGAAAGAAGAGATGGCGCGAAAAGTATGGTTCCATCTGGTAGATGCAGCAACTCGCGGCGCGTTCTTGAATCACAAGGTGTCATCTGTGTGTCAGCGACATTGAGGACCTCCGCAAGAAGATTCGCAGTAACTATCGGCGCGAAGGACCGGATATTCTTGCTCACGTTGTGGCCGATCAATTGGATGTGTACGCGAACAGAGCAGCATACGCCGAAGAAACTGGTCAGCCTTTGGATCCGAGGGCATCTTTGTGTAGTCTGGATGCGCAAGACACCCTCATCGTTGTAGTGCCGACGCAGCAGATCAGTGACGCTGATATGCTAGCGGAAGTACCAACATCTGACTTCGGACTGCAAGCATTACAGCAAGATGTGGTCTGGTATGGCGTGCGTGGCTCGACTGGGATGCTGCAGAGCGTTGATCTGCAAGATGAGCGAACGCGGTTCGTTGACCAATGTCGTTATCAACCGACTCATCGAGAAGCATGTGCTGCTGGTCAAAAGTCCGCCGATGACGGGTAAATCTTCTCTGGCAGCATTGGTCAGCCGAGACTTGGTGAACAGAAGCAAAGAGCAAAAGTAAAAGGTGGTTGTTGCAAGCTTTTCCTTACTCGCGATATCAGATGACGAGACTTTCCACGACGTGTTCAAGCAAGAGTGCAAGGTGGAGTGGAGTCGTGTCAAGTCGCTTCCACTAAACGGATACACGGTATACCTCGTCGTGGATGTAGCGCAGGTGCTTTACAAGACTGGCGCTACTTCCCCAAGGCAAAAGTCTGCAGAGTTTTGGCAACTTGTTAAACGTGTTCTCAACAACAAGGATACCGGTATCCGAGTGTTGATGTTTGCAGCATATGGCTCAGATCTTCAGTATACCCAGCTTTCGACTCTTGTCGAGATTCCTCCTGAATTGACTCTGGCCATTGAACATCTAAACTTCGGTATCAACGAAATTGAGGAGTATGTGACGAAGTGGTTTCGTGGCTTCAAGTACCTTCAAGGTTCTGCGACGCAATTTTTTGAGCTTCTTGCACTGCTGACTGGTGGTCATGTTGGTCTCTGCGTCACTGCTATACGTACGCTGAATGGAGTGTATCGCTCACGTGTGGCGAGCGGCGGTGTGCTGCCATCCGCTCAAGAATGGATTGGTATGTTGGGACACGGGTCAATGCAAGAAGACGAGGATCACCAGCTGTTTAACCCTTTCGCGGACAAGGGTAGCATTCTGCTACGAACGAGGGCGTTGCAAAAGCAGGTGTAATTTGAACCCATCAGAAGGTAGCAATTTGCTACTTTCGAGTTGAAGGGTCGCGTCTTCAATACCGTGTTTTGAAACTTCACCTCCTTGTTTTGGAACAAGAATATCATCCAGTTAAATCACTTGAACAAGTTAGGGGGTAGGTGTATTATATGTTCAAATCGATCAATACCTCTCAATTCTGTTGAATTTTACCAATAAATGACACACCTAGCAAAAGATTGTTGAAGCTCAGGTTGAAGTGATCCATGTATCATCCTTAGTTCAACTTACGATAAAAGTAAGTGGGCACATTGTCATCGTCGATGACTCATCGAGCCATGTGATGATTGTGTTTAGCGGGAGCGTGCTTCTTCGCCAGAACATAGACTATAGGCATTGACTATGGCCGTCACTGGGATGGCCATTTGGTGGCAGTATTGAGCTAGAAGCGGCACTAGAGAAGCTGGTCACGGTGGTGGAAAGGCTAGAGGGTGGTTGGACAGTGTGAAAGGGCACAGAAAAGGCAGAAGAAACTGGACAAGGAGCTGGAGATGCTGGAAAGAATAGAGAGCTGATCGAGTCGCTGAAATAACTTGATAATGAAGCTGGAGAAGGTACTAGAGAATGTGAACGAAGCTGTAAGAGTCGCTGGACAAGCCATGGCGTTTTGAAGGCACTGTATAAGCGGTAGAAGACCCTGGATAAGTTGAACAAGTTCGAGGAGGCGCTAACAGGTTATGATGCTGTGCTGAAGATCGAATAAATACGTTGAGGGCCACTAGCTCCTGGAGAAGATTGCATACGACCGAGAAGAGCTTGTCAAATGCAAGTAGGTATGATGCAAAGCTATATGTAGGATGGTAAGTTAATTTAAATTTGCTCATATTATTTATCCTAGTACGAAATATTCAATGAGAACAATGAATATAACAACTACAGGTACGCCACATGCTTGCTGCTTTGGAGCATTCGCTCGGATACAAGTAGGGACACTGCGCAGACATCGGTAGGATGATAAATCGATGTAGAGTTGCCGTTGTTGGCTAGTTAATTTTTTTTTAATTCTGTGAGAAACACTATAGAACAAAACAGTTTAGAAATGATTGAAAACATTGATTAGCCGACTTCATTAACGTGACCTCGATAGCTACATCCTGTTAGAGATGCAGCGCTTGCTCTTGCAGTTGCACCTGAAATACTCGCGGAAATATTCTTTGTCGTTTGAGTACTTGATGGTTATTTCTTCGCCTGCCTTGATTTTCTGGCAAGTCATTATTGCAAGTCGGCGCGTGGAGCCGTCAGGTACATTCACAGCCCAACAATTTGGCTGACAGCTGTGGTTGATGAACTTGGCCATATTTCTGTAGTCGTTCGGGTAGATGTACATCGCCGGATATTTATCCTTGACGTCCGCTAGAACCTCAAATATAAATTTTGTATCGGCCAATGCATCTTTCGTTTCCGCGTCAATTAATTCCCCCACAAACTCGATCACAAAGGCATTACGAGGGATTTCTTGCGCCGTTTTCACTCCTAATCCGCGCCCATCGGTCGTCTCGAATAAACACAATGCAGGTGTGTCTTCTTCGTTGAAGTCCCATTCCGACTTTACGTAAGGAAGCGAAAACTTTTCGGTGTGAAGGTTCCGCTGGATGGTTGTATAAGAGGCCAGAATGGATTCTAACCTTCGAGATAATGCTATCTCTTTGCTTTCTTCCTTTTCTTGTGCCTTGCTTTCTCCACCTTTTCCCTCGCTCTCATCGGCAATACCGTCGCTCTTAGGTTCCGTAATACCTTGATCATCGTCTTCAATATACCCACGAGATCTGCGGTAGCGAATTCGCATCTTTTTCTTGCGACCTTCTCTATAAGCTCGCTCTTTTTCTCTTTTGTGGTTAGTGTACTCTCGCATTAGCGCCAGTTTGGCTTCCCTTGTCAATATCTCTGCTCGAATGGCTCGTTTAATTGGCAGGGCCACACTGCTGCTGGAAGTAATGAAGCGCCCATCGGTGCCGTGGCTGCGGCGAAAGCGCTTCTTTTTGGGGCCCATTTTGCCGCTTGCTGGCTGTGATGGTAGTCAACACCTGAGTCGACTTTGTGACGGCTGTTGTATTAGTTAGTAAACTGACTTTTGTGCTCGGTATTAAAATGGGCTACCGGTAAAAGTGTGTGTCTTGCGATGTTATGATGCGAGGAAATAATACTAAAAATGCATACAGTTACTATTACTACAAAGAACTGTGAATAACTAGTACTACATATTATCTTTGTTTTTATAGTTGTTATCACGAAGAGAAGAATAAACACTTACATCAAACGCATTTCTTTCAGTTTAAAGGCCACTAGACGTAGTATTGGAACAAAAAAATGATATTGAGTTAAATGATTCTAGTAGTATACTACCGTAATACACAGAGAAATGTAACCTATAAATGTTGTCCTTTTCATCGAATTTAGCCGTGCTTTCACGAGTTCGTAGCAGACCTCTTCAAGTGAAATGAACCCAACATTATTGTCTCGATTGTGCATCGTTGGGATGGCGTGTAGAATTCGATGATGGCGTGCACTCAACTTGTGTACACCGTGAACCTCGACATCGATCGACACTTCTTGTCGGAGGAGAGAGTAGACTCACTCAAGCTAGTACACCAAACTCCCGTCCTTTGAATACTTCTCGCCGCGTGTAACCGCACATCACCGCCCAAAGCCCTGGTAATCGGTGGTGTGGTGCTTCTGGAGCTGGTACAGTTTCCGGCCCGGGTGGACATGCATTAAGGCCGCTCGTCCCAACATGTATATCTTCACCAGAAGTCAGCCCCGGCAGGTACTATTTGCAGCATCACCGCGGAGCTGGTGAAGCTCACAGGAAGTGCCGACAGCGTACGCCATAGCGCCCAATGTGACCCTCGACGGCCGTTGAGCAGGGAATTGACTGATGCTGACCGTAAACAGCAACAGCGTTGTAGCCAGCGACAGCGTTGCAGCAAGCAACAGCTTTGAAAAAAGCGACATAATTGTAGCCAGCGACAGCGTTATAACCAGCAACAGCATTGTCGCCAGCGACAGAATTGTAGATAGCGACAGCATTGTAGCCAGCGACAGCATTGTATGTAGCGGTAGCGTTGTAGATAGTGGCAGCATTGTAGTCGGTGACAGCGTTGTTTGTAGCAACAGCGTTGTAGATTGCGACAGCGTTGAAGCCAGCGACAGCATTGTAGGCAGCGGCAGCATTGTATGTAGCGACCGTGTTGTAGGTAGCAGCAACATTGTAGACGGCGACAGCGCCGTAGGTACTGGCAACGGCGTAGACGGCGACAGCATTCTTGACAGCGTCAGCGTTGTAGGTAGCGACAGCGTGGTAGACATTGACAGCATTGTAGACAGCGACAGCGTAGTGGGCGGCGTATAAAATAGCCGTGTTTGGCGACATGGTCGTGGCTTCCAGCCAGATCACCGGAAGGAAGGGTCTACAGCGGTTGGCGGCATGAGGAGGAAGGATTGTGTGGGGCCGGGGAAATTTGGAAATGAACCATTCCAGCATTTTGGCGCGATTCGCGCTAACCTCCAGTACCCAGGTCGTGGTAGTGTCAGGTTGAAGCAATGCTTGATGTTACCGTCCAATCAGCGTGCTGGGATCTCGGAATGGTTTCTGATTGGCTGGACGACGCCAAAGCGAGGACACAGGCGAAAAGTTGAGATGTTGAAGTTCGCGTTTGCGCGCGAAGATCGTTTCGAATCACGTTGAAGTCCAATTTTCTCTGATGTCTTCACTTTGTCTGATAGCCAATCAGAATCTGTTCCGAGATCCCGACACGCTGATTGGCGAAGTCAAGCGGCGTTTTAGCCTCTGTTTTATCTGATGCCTCGCTTTAAAAGAGGTCGCATTTTGGGTCTGCGTGACAACATTTGGTAATGGACCAAATGTCTTTTGTTTACTATGTATCGCTTGTCGAAATCTAGGAAAATCACTACGAAGAACCATGAGGTAAAATGTGTTAAAATCCCTTCACCGCACTGACTAATACTGCATAAATAAACAATAAACCAGAACCTGCTAGTCTGGATTGTGTATTCACTAAATTTCAAAATGGATAAACAGAAAGAGTTAAATACGACTTTAACCTTCAACAGTATCTAAATCAGATTTACAGAAACCTGACATTGACAACAGTACCGTACAGAACACTGACACGCGGTACTCCCCAAAATGGAAAAATTGTCTTTAAAAAAACTATAACAGCAGGATTTCTGCTAAGATTAACAAATGCTTTAAAGAAGGCAACACTATGCCCTGCAAGACAAAGGTTACATTCATCACGAGTTTCGAAGCATGCCCAAATGGGCACCAAAGGCATTAGTGGTGATATTATAACTCAAGGTCTACTAATGGAGATCCAGGTAAATGTTGGTTATAGTTTTACTGGTCACTACAACGCGTTATCACCACCTTCTGCAAATATTGACATCTGCACTGCCACACCGTCTTTTTCCTTTCTCGTTGCAATGTGTCTGCTACAAGAAACTTACCGCATGGATCTAGTTTGAAAGCGCGGCCATATCGAGCAAACTTACCATCGCCAGCCACTAACGATGTGGTATAAGTTTTGAGGCGGTAGACTGTCAATTGTGAGGTCGACGGGTTGCTCAATGAGCCATAATGGTGATCTGTAGTATGCGCACTTCCGGCACAAACACGTCCGCCAGACATCGTGAAATCGACGCTTGTCCGCAATGATGTCCACCTCATTCATTGCCATGAACAACGTCTCAGCGTCGTTGAGGCTTCTCTCAAACCCGCTGCACTCTTCTTCTAGGTATTGTAACTTTTCCGGCCATATCGGTGAACTCCGCCGCAGAACAATCCACCGATTCCACATGGTGTCGAGTTCTTTCCCTTTCTCCGCCACAAAAGCTTTTAAATACCGTAGCCGGCATTGCAACATATCCCGACTGATCTGTATTCAAGACGCATTGTTAGAAATACGACTGTAAACTGGAATTGACACAGTAGTGACACCTTTGAAAGTTCCATACACTGGTCGAGCCATCGAATCATCCAAATGTAGTTGTGCTTGCAGGTGTCGTCTCCAGCACAAAAACGTCGATGTAAAAGATACATCTCTCTGACAGGCAAACTCTCGATAAAGTCGTCAACGTCTGGAGTGCTCGAAGATGCCCAGTCATGTACCTGATACCAGAAGAAGTCAGATGATGTCCATGATATTTTGTACTTTTGTACTACACCTCACGGGACTAGAAGGAATAACGTACCCGGTTATCGGCTGGAACAAATATCGGGAGAAGGGTATCGAATTCGAGTCTCTTGTGGCAACTGAAAGGGACAAGGGATAGTGAAATCGATTGTCTGGGGATTGTTCTCTTACCACCATTTGTTACAATCTCGTTGATTGTTGGTAGCTAGACGAATACAACAACGTTAGGTCATTTGGATGCTACACGTCTCCTTATTGTTCTCACTTGAATAGGATTAAGACGGGAATCTGTGGCTCGGAAATCCGTAGTTCTCGACATATTGTGAAATGAGGAGGGATACGATCAAGTGGGTTCAGTAGAGGGGGAGGAGGGAATGTACCCATTAACTTGGGTGCTCGCACCCTTTCTGGACTTCACGTAAAAAATCATATCTGGTGGGTTACTTATCGCAGACAACTCATCCGTATGCCCAAACATGATGAATTATAAGTGGTCACGGACCCGTTGATTTCGGGGAAAGACGCAATTTGTAAGCTTTTCTTAATGAAGGGAAGATAGAATGAAAGTGTCACGATTCTCTGTAGTCAACCACAAAATACTAAATGCGAACCATGACTTTAATAACTACAGGTACGCCACATGCTTGCCGCTTGAGAGGCTTCGCCCAGATACAAGTAGGGACACTGCGGAGGCATCGGCAGGATGTTAAATCGATATAGAGCTGTTAATGTTATTGGCCAGTTTAATTTTCTTAATTCTGTAAAAAAAAAAACACAATAGCACAAAATAGTTTAGAAATGATTGAAAACATTGATTAGCCAACTTCATTAATGTGACCTCGATAGCTACATCCTGTTAGAGATACAGTGCTTGCTCTTGTAGTTGCATGTGAAATCTCGCGGAAATATTCTTTGTCGTTTGAGTCCTTGGTTAATTCTTCGCCTGCCTTGATTTTCTGGCTTGTCCTTTTTGCATGTCGGCGGGAGCTGTCATGTACATTCACAACCCAGCCGTTTAGATCTTGCTGTTTCCAAGGTGCAACGCTGTAGGAAAACGACGATGGGGCCCTCAGTCGTCAGAATACTCGGCAAAAGCGTGTATACAGACGTCGATCCCCCCTCTTGCCGGACCAAGTACAGCCTCACGCAAGCTAGTACACCAAACTCCCGTCCTTTGAATACTTCTCGCCGCGTGTAACCGCACATCACCGCCCAAAGCCCTGGTAATCGGTGGTGTGGTGCTTCTGGAGCTGGTACAGTTTCCGGCCCGGGTGGACATGCATTAAGGCCGCTCGTCCCAACATGTATATCTTCACCAGAAGTCAGCCCCGGCAGGTACTATTTGCAGCATCACCGCGGAGCTGGTGAAGCTCACAGGAAGTGCCGACAGCGTACGCCATAGCGCCCAATGTGACCCTCGACGGCCGTTGAGCAGGGAATTGACTGATGCTGACCGTAAACAGCAACAGCGTTGTAGCCAGCGACAGCGTTGCAGCAAGCAACAGCTTTGAAAAAAGCGACATAATTGTAGCCAGCGACAGCGTTATAACCAGCAACAGCATTGTCGCCAGCGACAGAATTGTAGATAGCGACAGCATTGTATGTAGCGGTAGCGTTGTAGATAGTGGCAGCACTGTAGTCGGTGACAGCGTTGTTTGTAGCAACAGCGTTGTAGATTGCGACAGCGTTGAAGCCAGCGACAGCATTGTAGGCAGCGGCAGCATTGTATGTAGCGACCGTGTTGTAGGTAGCAGCAACATTGTAGACGGCGACAGCGCCGTAGGTACTGGCAACGGCGTAGACGGCGACAGCATTCTTGACAGCGTCAGCGTTGTAGGTAGCGACAGCGTGGTTGACATTGACAGCATTGTAGACAGCGACAGCGTAGTGGGCGGCGTATAAAATAGCCGTGTTTGGCGACATGGTCGTGGCTTCCAGCCAGATCACCGGAAGGAAGGGTCTACAGCGGTTGGCGGCATGAGGAGGAAGGATTGTGTGGGGCCGGGGAAATTTGGAAATGAACCATTCCAGCATTTTGGCGCGATTCGCGCTAACCTCCAGTACCCAGGTCGTGGTAGTGTCAGGTTGAAGCAATGCTTGATGTTACCGTCCAATCAGCGTGCTGGGATCTCGGAATGGTTTCTGATTGGCTGGACGACGCCAAAGCGAGGACACAGGCGAAAAGTTGAGATGTTGAAGTTCGCGTTTGCGCGCGAAGATCGTTTCGAATCACGTTGAAGTCCAAGTTTTCTCTGATGTCTTCACTTTGTCTGATAGCCAATCAGAATCTGATCCGAGATCCCGACACGCTGATTGGCGAAGTCAAGCGGCGTTTTAGCCTCTGTTTTATCTGATGCTCCTCATAAAACTGGGTGTGGTAAAGGACCAAATATCTTTTGTTGAGTATGTGTCGCTTGTTGGAATAAAACCTAGGAAATGTACGTGTAGATACACAACAAATTATCAATACTAAGTAAACAGGAAACTCCAACCCCAGGCCCGCGCAGTTTGCATTGCTTCCGATGGTATTTACAAGTGACATCTGCTCGACGTCTTTCTGTTATATAATTATAATGCAAACAATTGCGGGTTCACATTACCGCTTTGGTTGTGTTGGGTCTCGCTATAAAGAGCACATACGTCAATGCCAAGATAGTAAACTAGCGTCGCTGTATTGATGTTCCAGTCTTTTGATGCCATGTTCATTACAGAAGAACGATCGATATTCATTACCTGGAATGCGTAATGGATGACCAGCTGGAACATCTTCCGTCTCCATTCTGGCAATTCCTGGCTTGAATCTTTAAGTAAGTTCTTGTTGATCACTTGGCTACAAAGCTACACCAAACGTATATCTCACTAAATGTAAAATTGTCTGTGTGAGACCTGTTGGGCTCGGCATCGAGGCCCGACTGTATTCGTTTGGGAGCAAAGTGAACTCTTCTTTACTGCCATACAACCTTTTTGCCAAAGTCGGTCTTGGATTCGCCACGTTGACTTCCTTCATACGGCACATCAGCTGGACCTGGCACTGAGCGCCCCCGAACTATGAAGTACGTTGTTCAATTCGTTGATGTGTAAACTCGCTGCTTAATGCATGAAGGATTGAAGGATTGACTCTGTTGGATACATGAAGACCCCGAAGTAAAACGCACAGTAGAAGAAGAAAGATGCAGAAGACAGAAAGCTCTCGTCAACGCAGCCAGTTACGCTTGTGTATTAATCTACACGCCTTAAGTCTTTCGATAGTGTCACTTTAGGAGCGAGGGTATGCATGCAAAAGGTCAAGCCTTAATGGAATGCTTCCGTAATGCCCACTACCTGTACTTACACCAGTAATCTTCACTTGGACCGCAAGGCAGTATCGACAGTAAGAGGTGGCAACGGGGCCTGTATACCGTCCCACCTGATCGTAGCCTTCACGGATAGACCGGGTCGATTTAGAGAGCTCACGACAAATTCAGCTATTGTTTCATACTTTCCACGCTATACCCCAGGTATGCTATACGGCGTTGTTAGCCGAAGCTTCCAAAAAGAGGCTATCCGGTCACTGCAACATTCCCCGTTGGTTCTTGGACTCGAGACGCCCGTCAGCACGACGGGCAGTCCGCGGCCGAAATGTCCTCACGACGGGAGTTCGCGGCCGAGATGTCCTCACAACGGGAGTTCGCGACAACATGTTGTGAGAAAATTTCGGCCGCGGACTGCCCGTCGTGCTGACGGGCGTCTCGAGTCTCAGAACCAACGGGGAATGTTGCAGTGACCGGATAGCCCCTTTTTGTAGGCTTCGGCTAACAACGCCGTATAGCATACCTGGGGTATAGCGTGGAAAGTATGAAACAATAGCTGAATTTGTCGTGAGCTCTCTAAATCGACCCGGTCTATCCGTGAAGGCTACGATCAGGTGGGACGGTATACAGGCCCCGTTGCCACCTCTTACTGTCGATACTGCCTTGCGGTCCAAGTGAAGATTACTGGTGTAAGTACAGGTAGTGGGCATTACGGAAGCATTCCATTAAGGCTTGACCTTTTGCATGCATACCCTCGCTCCTAAAGTGACACTATCGAAAGACTTAAGGCGTGTAGATTAATACACAAGCGTAACTGGCTGCGTTGACGAGAGCTTTCTGTCTTCTGCATCTTTCTTCTTCTACTGTGCGTTTTACTTCGGGGTCTTCATGTATCCAACAGAGTCAATCCTTCAATCCTTCATGCATTAAGCAGCGAGTTTACACATCAACGAATTGAACAACGTACTTCATAGTTCGGGGGCGCTCAGTGCCAGGTCCAGCTGATGTGCCGTATGAAGGAAGTCAACGTGGCGAATCCAAGACCGACTTTGGCAAAAAGGTTGTATGGCAGTAAAGAAGAGTTCACTTTGCTCCCAAACGAATACAGTCGGGCCTCGATGCCGAGCCCAACAGGTCTCACACAGACAATTTTACATTTAGTGAGATATACGTTTGGTGTAGCTTTGTAGCCAAGTGATCAACAAGAACTTACTTAAAGATTCAAGCCAGGAATTGCCAGAATGGAGACGGAAGATGTTCCAGCTGGTCATCCATTACGCATTCCAGGTAATGAATATCGATCGTTCTTCTGTAATGAACATGGCATCAAAAGACTGGAACATCAATACAGCGACGCTAGTTTACTATCTTGGCATTGACGTATGTGCTCTTTATAGCGAGACCCAACACAACCAAAGCGGTAATGTGAACCCGCAATTGTTTGCATTATAATTATATAACAGAAAGACGTCGAGCAGATGTCACTTGTAAATACCATCGGAAGCAATGCAAACTGCGCGGGCCTGGGGTTGGAGTTTCCTGTTTACTTAGTATTGATAATTTGTTGTGTATCTACACGTACATTTCCTAGGTTTTATTCCAACAAGCGACACATACTCAACAAAAGATATTTGGTCCTTTACCACACCCAGTTTTATGAGGAGCATCAGATAAAACAGAGGCTAAAACGCCGCTTGACTTCGCCAATCAGCGTGTCGGGATCTCGGAACAGATTCTGATTGGCTATCAGACAAAGTGAAGACATCAGAGAAAACTTGGACTTCAACGTGATTCGAAACGATCTTCGCGCGCAAACGCGAACTTCAACATCTCAACTTTTCGCCTGTGTCCTCGCTTTGGCGTCGTCCAGCCAATCAGAAACCATTCCGAGATCCCAGCACGCTGATTGGACGGTAACATCAAGCATTGCTTCAACCTGACACTACCACGACCTGGGTACTGGAGGTTAGCGCGAATCGCGCCAAAATGCTGGAATGGTTCATTTCCAAATTTCCCCGGCCCCACACAATCCTTCCTCCTCATGCCGCCAACCGCTGTAGACCCTTCCTTCCGGTGATCTGGCTGGAAGCCACGACCATGTCGCCAAACACGGCTATTTTATACGCCGCCCACTACGCTGTCGCTGTCTACAATGCTGTCAATGTCTACCACGCTGTCGCTACCTACAACGCTGACGCTGTCAAGAATGCTGTCGCCGTCTACGTCGTTGCCAGTACCTACGGCGCTGTCGCCGTCTACAATGTTGCTGCTACCTACAACACGGTCGCTACATACAATGCTGCCGCTGCCTACAATGCTGTCGCTGGCTTCAACGCTGTCGCAATCTACAACGCTGTTGCTACAAACAACGCTGTCACCGACTACAGTGCTGCCACTATCTACAACGCTACCGCTACATACAATGCTGTCGCTGGCTACAATGCTGTCGCTATCTACAATTCTGTCGCTGGCGACAATGCCGTCGCCGTCTGCCATGTTGTCAGTATCTACAATGCTGCCGACGTCTGCAATGTTGCCGCTGCCTACAACGCTGTCGCCGTCTACAATGTCGTCACTATGTATCCGTCTACAATGTTGCCGCTATCTACAACGCTACCACGCTGTCGCCGTCCGCAACACTGTCGCTACCTGCAGTGCTGTTACTACCAGCAGTGCTGTCGCTGTCTATAGTGCTGTCGCTGTCTGCAATCCTGTCGCTGGCGACAACGCTGTTGCCGCCTTCAACGCCTTTGCTGTCTACACCGCTGGTACTCGTTACAATGCCGCCACCGCCTACAACGTTGTTGCTATCTACATCGCTACTGGTGGCTACAACGCCGTCGCTGCCTGCAACGCTGCTGCTGGGTACAACGCCGCCGCTGCCCACAACCCCAACGATCTGCTGTAACGTACTACGCTGTCACCGCCTACAACGCTGTTACCCCTCATGATTAACGCCTGTCAATGCTTTCTGCCGTGGCCGGCAGCTATTTCCCAGTTTTGTAACACGTTGGTCTGTACCACCAGAGATGCTACGTTCTTGGGCGTCTAATCCAGACGGCACACTGGTATCTAGTCATAATTTTTATGGTTATGTTAGTATACTTATCTGGATATGTTTGGTCCGTATCAATTTATTATCCTACCGATACATCTTCATTGTTCCTGTTTGATATCTTATGGTTGACTACAACAAAGCCATCTTGGTATCAAGTCTTTATATTTTTGTATACTTAACTCCATATATTCGGTCCATATCAATTTATCATCCTACCGATACCTCTGCAATATACCCACTTGCACCTGACCGAAACCTTCCAAGAAGCAAGTATGCGGCGCACCTGTAGTTATTACATTCATTGTTCTCATTTGATATTTTATGGTTGACTACTACAAAGCCATCTTGGTATCAAGTCTTTATTTTTTTGTATACTTAGCTCCATATATTCGGTCCATATCAATTTATCATCCTACCGATACCTCTGCAATATACCCACTTGCACCTGACCGAAACCTCCCAAGAAGCAAGTATGCGGCGCACCTGTAGTTATTACATTCATTGTTCTCATTTGATATTTTATGGTTGACTACTACAAAACCATCTTGGTATCAAGTCATTATTTTTTTGTATACTTAACTCCATATATTCGGTCCATATCAATTTGTCATCCTACCTCTGCATTATACCTACTTGCACCTGACCGAAACCTCCCAAGCAGCAAGTATGCGGCGCACCTGTAGTTATTACATTCATTGTTCTCATTTGATATTTTATGGTTGACTACTACAAAGCCATCTTGGTATCACGCTAAAATATGACAGGCAAAAACGCAAACTTTGACTTCCCCTAATAGAACGGTATCGCGAAATCATTTTTGTTTTTACGCACCGTTATTGTGGTGAAGTGCAGAACGATCAAAGTGGTAGCTGCCATTGATTGATCAAAGGGGATCATGAAAGATGCGGTGAGATCAGACCAGATCTGAGTCGGCCTGAGACTGATTCCGACTAGGTACCAAGTTTTTGGTACCCATCATGTGATCAAGGACAGATTGTGGATGAGTGTCGAAATTCGAGATGTGATCAATGCTGATCAATATGACGCAGTCATTTGAGTACACCGACGTGATCAAGAATGTTGATCAAGTGAAGCAATCATTTCGGCACACTTCGTGATCACCAGTGATCAGGATCATGGAGCAATCATTTCGACACACATCGTGATCACCAGTGATCAAGATCATGGAGCAATCATTTCGGCACACTTCGTGATCACCAGCGATCAAGATCATGGAGCAATCATTTCGACACACATCGTGATCACCAGTGATCAAGATCATGGAGCAATCATTTCGGCACACTTCGTGATCACCAGCGATCAAGATCATGGAGCAACCATTTCGACACACTTCGTGATCACCAGTGATCAGGATCATGGAGCAGTCATTTCGACACACTTCGTGATCACCAGTGATCAGGATCATGGAGCAATCATTTCGGCACACTTCGTGATCACCAGTGATCAGGACCATGAAGCAATCATTTCGGTACACTTCGTGATCATCCTGATCAAGAATCATATGTACCAATTAAAGGGTACACCGGTTGAAGTTCAAGGTAGCCAGTCAGCTGCGAAGGGGATGGGCAGATGATGGGAGGAAAGGGATTGGATAGGAAAGGTTTAAGATGGTTAACAGAGAGAGAGATTTTCCTTGTAGCACGCAAGTGGTCTTCCGAAGAATTCCAAGGCTGGGAAGTATATTGGCCCCCCTTGACGAAGGAACCCAAGACGCTCAAGAAGAACAACCGCATCAACACCTGGGAAGCTTGGCCAGGTCTACGCTTCTCTCTCCACCCCCCTCAACTCCACCGCTAACAGTAGGCGGCCCAAGCATCAACATTGGAACACATTGGCCCCCTTTGGAACAACACAAGCCCGAAGGACAACCCAGAGTGATCAAGTTTTATTCAAGCTTCGATCTACTCTACCCGACGGACGATCAAGTGAAGAAGTATCCACAAGATCGTCAACCGACTACCCCTGAGTGCCGTCCACACTCCAGCTCAACCAAGAACAAAACCACCGCTTGGCCCCTTCCAGGTCACCCAGGAAGAGCGCTAACCCCGCCAGGTCAACGGGTACACAAGGTGAGAAGATCTTCAGACCCCACGGTCGATCGGAGTACCCCCTCCGTTAGTTGGCAGTCCGGCCCCCTGTGTGTGAGTGCCCCTCGCGTCGAATTTCTTCGCGAGCCACTACACCACAATGGTGCGCGTGCCCGGATCTTCTGGTGACCTTGGATATCACCGTGAGTCCAGTCAAGAAGAGGCCAAGATCAAGGTTGAGCCAGGAAGTATCGGCGCGTCGACGGAAGGTGTATCGCCGTCGTCGCATCTGAAGAGTGAAGAGTACACCGAACGTCAGAGCCCTGGGAGGAGCTCTGGCGGGGTCAAGGAGGAAGGTTCAGCGATGGACCTTGAAGAAAAACCTCACCCTCCTCCCTTGGGCCCTTCGGGGCCCCCCGCGGAACGCGACGCGAGTCGTAATCCGCCGGATGAAGATCCATCCGTGAAAACGGAAGGACCTTCACCCAAAACCACCACCCCCACTCCGCTCCCCTCCTCGAAGAAGTCGAAGAAGGCGACGCCGAAGCCCGCGAAGATGAAGCTGAAAGCACCCGACGCGGACGAGAGTGGTGATGCCAAGACTTGGACGGAAGATGAGCTGCGTGTCATCCTCTACCGGAAGAAACTCCGCGCGTTCTTGATCGACGACCCGGTCATGAAGATGATGAAGCCGAAGTTGATCGGCGACCTTCAAGGCCCGGTGATCAAGCCAGCCAAGCCGGTAGATCAAGCGGCGGCGATCAGCGCTCTGATGCGCATACTGAAGGAAGCGGGTATCGTGGCCGGGAACTTCAACGCCGAGGAGCTGCTCGAGCTTGATCTTGCCACCCTTGAAGGATCCACCAAACACTTGGTGAAGCTGCTCACACCGTTGGTTGGCGCCGTCATCTCGACCGCCGACCAGGGGCTGACGACGACATACTCGAGCCAGTCCGGATCACCCCACTCCTCGTTCGCGTCTGCGAAGACATCTGCGAGAGTGTCGGAGGCGGGATCCGATAGCTCGATCGAGCTGAGCAGGATGACGCTTGGACCGGCTGGAGCAGCCATGCTGGAAGCCAGGAAGAAAGAGTCGGATCTGGCACCGGTGTCGACCGCAGCATCCAGTGGTAGCCTTCAATCGTTCTTCAATGCCGCGATGGATCGCTACCAGAAGGAGCAAGAAGCTGCCGTCGCTCGGACGCCGCGCATACCCGATCTCCCGAAGAATGTCGGCACTCAAGACGTCGACATGGAGTCGGTCGGATCACATCATGATCATCCAGAAGAATACGATCCAGATGACTTGAGTATCGAGGTTCCGCGCGTCAACGCTGTGTCGTCCGCCGATGCCACGTCATCTGCTGGCAACTCCGCAGTTCCCCGAGTCAGGATCTCCGCGATCTCCGAGCTGAAGGAGTTCTCCGGCAAGGACTTCGACGAAGAGAAGGCCCGAAGCTGGCTGAGCAAAGTGAAGTCCGCCTTCGCTCGTGATCAAGCAACCGACAGCGAGAAGTGCATTGTCTTCAGCAACCTCCTAGTCGGCCCCGCACGAAATTGGTACCAGCAGCTGGGGAGAACCACCCGCAGCAAGTGGAACGATTTGCTTGGCGACTTCCGAGTTGAATACTGTGGTCTGGGCGTGTCACTCGCGAGGCAGTATTACCACGCGAGGAAGCGATCGGACGAGAAGCCTCTTGAGTACCTTCACCGGCTCACCGTGTTGGGTCTGCGTGCGAAGTTGGAGATCAAGACTGGTCCGGCGTCCGTGAAGCGCGAGCATGTCGAACACTTCATCGAGACCCTTGATGACCGCGAGTTAGCAGATCAGCTGACTCTGCTGCGCATCACCGATGGAGACTCCCTTGCCGAAATACTCCGTGCACGTCAGCGCGCTAAGGTCCGCCAAAGCAAAGCTGTCGCTGGGTCGAACAAGTTCCGGCAGAAGGCACCAAGCGGCCCACCGCAAGCTGCCTCGAAAACCACTCGCGCCGTCCGCGCCATCCGAGCCTCATACGACAGCGCCGGGTCAGGATCTGAACTGGAATCAAGTGGATCAGAGGATGACCGAGCCCCGTCGCATGTCTACCTGGCCGCTGCGGCCGATCACCGGAAGCAGGAAGCTCAACACCCGAACCGTTGGGAAGAGAGCAAGTCGCCGGTCCGCACTGATCGCGAAGATGGATCGCGCCTGGAGGAACGACCGCCACCGTGCTCGCACTGTGGATCCGCGAGGCACTCCGATCTTGGATGCTGGAAACGCCTAACTTGCGAGAAGTGTGGTCGCCGTGGTCACCCTGCTGATCACTGCCTGTACGTGTGCCGCGCCTGCGGCAAGCTCCACGAAGACGGCAAATGTCCGATGGAAGAGTTTTACAACTTGATCCGCCAGTGGTACAATCCGACGCGACACGCCGGGATGCTGCCATCCAACGCGGAGAAAATGTTAAACTAGGACGCTCGCCAGGTTTGAATCTGGTACGAGCCGAGCGTTCTAAGTTCTGTATTTTTGCATACGTTGAAAGGCAGCCGAAGGCAAGAGTCAGTGAAACGACAACACCGATCAACAATATACGTGGAATTCATGGGAGACGTACCGCTACGATAGCGAGCTTGCGGAATGATGAGTTCTCCCGATCGGATGTTGTGATGGAACTTGATTTAGCTGACGGCGAATTGCGTGGATACTGGAAAGATCACCGGCCTGATGTGGGGCCTGGAAGACCGGCGTTAGTCAGCAATACCAAGATGTCGCCGTCTGACCCAGGTGAGAATCTCTTACCTGGCGAGTCGCGCGGTTATTGGAAGTATCATGCTCCCGGCAAATGGTTCAAGCAGGCCAAGGCTACTGGCAAGATCAACAACTCCAGAGCGACGCTGCTCCTAGACTCAGGCGCTGAAGTCTCAATCGTTAGCACCACCTTTGCTCGTAAGGTTGGCTGCATTATAGACGAGAGTCAGAGACAAGATTGCATCGGAATTGGAGAAAACGTGTACGCAACTCTAGGACGTACCACCATCAAGATCACGCTGGCCGGTTTCCTGGTTTATTTCTTCGATGCGTGGGTTGGAGACATGGTCGGGCAGGACGTGATCCTAGGCATGGACTTTATGATCCCAGCCTATGTGCCTCCCAAACGAGGTGCGGATCCAGTTGACAGGTCGTCGCCCTCCGTATGGCCGCAGCAGTCACGACATCGCGCTCGACGACAGCGTTCACCTGGAAGTCGGAGAATCTGTGGAGATACCGATACGAAAACCTCGAGCGTTAGAGCGAGAGAAGTTGTGGATTGCCCGTGGGGAAAGATGGGTACCTACCTTGGTGAAGGGCCTTGGCCGGACGCAGTACTTGAAGATCACGAACATCAGCGACAAGAAGCTGATGTTGCAGAGACTCACACAGCTGGGACTGTGGCTGGCTGAAGACCTCGTACCGCGAACACCTGGACTCATCTCCGTGGGATCGCGTCGCTATGCTGAGTGGCAGAACCTTGCATACGAAGCTACCACCGATCAGCAGGAAGAAGCAGAACCTGAGCCGATGTACACAGGACCGCTGGTGGAACGACCAACGTACGATATTCCGAAGGGTATCCTGAAGCGGGAGGGATCCAGTCCGAAGCCTGAAGTAGCTGTTATGGCGGTGAAATGGGCTGATCCGGTCGACGTGAGGCAAGATCAGCAAGAACCGAGGCCGGAGTTGACAGATAATCAGGAATTCAAGATCGAAGAATCACCGGACTCATCAGATGATCAGCCACTGGTCGACCCTACGACCAGTGCGATCGACGATCCAAAACTGGAGCCTGATATCGAAGCCGGTGGGACGCCTGAAGATGACGAGGTCTGCTACCATGAGGGGAAGGACCTGATTGCCGAAGATCTGGAGAATCAGATGGCCATACTCCCGGAGGTAAGCGCCACTACGGAGGAAGTCAAGATTGAAGACATCCAGATCGAGGAAGCAGAAGGGAAAACGCCCGAGCAGATCGAACGGTTGAGGCAGATCATCTGGAAGCGTCGACACCTCCTGATCGGAAAAGGAAACGCCCTCCCTCCAGCTGCACGTGGCGCTGTGTGTGACATCGATGTTGGTAACGCCACCCCTGTCGCCCAGCGTGTGCGCCGTGTCGCTCCACAGTTCCGAGAGAAGCTGTCAGACTTGATTAAGGGACTGTTGTCAGCAGGGATCATTACTCACTCGACCTCACCTTGGGCATCTCCAATTGTTGTGATCATCAAGAAGAATGGGGTCGACATCCGTCTCTGCATCGACTATCGGTTGGTGAACAGCTTGACGAAGTTGATGGTGTATCCCATGCCGCTGATCAACGACCTCTTGGACGATCTGGACAAAGTCCTCTGGTACTGTTCATTGGATATGGCGAGTGGATTTTGGGTAGTCAGTATGACGGAGCGAGCCAGACTGATCTCCGCGTTCATCACTCCCTTCGGACTTTTTGAGTGGACGCGTATGCCCTTCGGATTGAAGAACGCCCCGCAGATCTACCAGCGCTTGATCGACAACGCGCTGTACGGGCATCTCCGTATCAAAGCTGATCACGAGTCATCGAAGTTGATCGACGTGTTTGAAGACGGGGAGCCTGAACCTGAGCTGAAGCCGTCTGTTCTCGGCCGAAGATCATACATTGATGATATCTTGGTGACTAGCTCCGACTGGGATGATCTTTGCGAGAAAGTCGAACGGCTCCTAGACACCTGTGATCGATGGAATCTGTCAATCAGTGTGGTCAAGAGTTTCTGGGGCTACAGTAAGGTGGCGTACCTGGGACACCAAGTGTCGGCGGAAGGCCTTGAGGCGAACCCGAAGGATCTAGAAGCGCTGGGGAACTTGTCTTTCCCGACGTCGCTTCGGTCGATGCAGTCGTTCCTTGGAAGCTTGAACTACTACAGCCGGTTCATCGAGGACTTCTCGATCTACGCAGCAATCTTGTACGAACTGCGTGAAGTGGATTTCCATGAGTACCGGCTGCGGAATGAGAAACCAGGAGTACCTCAGACTGGGGGCGACGACTCGGTCGAAGACGATCGGTGGGCAAGGGCGATCACAGCGTTCACCTTGTTGAAGGCCAAAATCGTAGCCACGCCGATCCTCCGACACTTCGATCCTGATCGAGGTCCTGTAGTCGTGCTGTATGCGAGCCAATGGGCAATCTCCGCCGCGCTCATGCAAGAACATGATGGCGTGTACCGGCCAGTGACCTTCACCAGTCGCACCTTGAAGGCCAACGAGCTAAATTACAGCACGGTGGACAAGGAGGTCTTGGCACTGCTCCGAATGCTGGATGTGTGTTATACTCAACTGGTCGGCCGATCCATCAAGGTCTTGTCTCGACACTCCACGCTTGCTTGGCTGTTGAATTCGTCAGGGCTTGACGGACGGCTGGGCAAGTGGGCTGCATTGCTGTCAGGATGGATGTTGGAGATCGTAAAGTGTTCCAGAGGCGAAGACGAGATCTTGGGCGCACTCGCAGCTAGTATCACGCCTCGATCAGAGATGGACGAGGCCTTGATCGCTATCGCTCCGAGGAAGCAGCCGCGCAAGCTGATCATCACACCGCCTCCAAGGGTGGAGCTGGACGAAGACTTGCTGGTCGTCTCCTTTGATGGATCCGCGAGCGTCAAGCGGAAGGTTGGCGCATTCAGTGCCGTGATCTGGAAACTCCCTGAGTGGACGGTCGTCTCTGCAGCGTCGAGATTCGCGCCAGCGATTACCGTCAACGAAGCGGAGTATCACGGTCTCCTTCTTGGACTTGATCTCCTTCCGACATCGGACCGGGGGCGGATCGTAATCTGCGGCGACTCGAACTTGATCATCCGCCAAATGCGTGGCGAGATCGACTGCAAGGCTCCCAAGCTCCAACTGCTGCGGCAGAAGGCGATGGGCCAACTGAAGGTCTGGCCGGAGCATGAGTTCCTACACGTCAAGCGGGAATGGAATCAAAGCGCAGACAAGTTAGCTAACGCGGCTCTACAACAGGAGTCAGGCGAGGTGATCACCTCGGATGCTGATCGGCAGGATCTGATCACGGTCAATCGTTTGGATGAAATCCTGCGCCCAAAGGAACATGACGCCGCTGTCCATGTGTCTGCTGTCACCCGAGCAGCCGGTCGAAGACGCCGAGTGCAGCCAGAAATCCTGCAAGAAGCGATCGTACAGCAGATGAGGGTTCATCGGATCAGACAGGCTCAAGATGAAGAGGTGTGGATCGTTCATATGAAGGCTTACCTGCGAGGCGATGTGATCAACCTGTCAGCGGAAGAAGCGAAGAGTTGTGCCAAGATCGCCAGTGAGTATGATCTAGACGAAGACGGGCTGCTGCTGTATTGCCCGACAGGATCGAAGTCGAATGCTGACCGAGATCCCGTCGTCCGTGTAGTTGTGCCTGAAACGCTCCAGCCCGATTTCCTACATCACTATCACGTCAGCCTAGAAGGAGGACACCAGGGGATCGGAAGGACGTACGAGCGGATCAGGAAACACTTCCACTGGCGAGGCCTGTTCAAGAGCGTGCAGAAATATGTCGGTGAGTGTGTGGATTGTGAAACCGGAAAAGGAAGGCCGCTGGCGCAAGGCGAATCACCAGGAAACATACAAGCTACGTACCCTTTCCAGGTGATCGCGATGGATCACATTCCGTCGTTGCCGAAGTCGTTCAAGGGGAACACGGAATTGCTGATCTGGATTGACCTGTTCACGGGATACGTGATCGCGAAGGCAAGCAACTCCAGGACCGCCCAGACGATCGCCGAGAACTACGAAGAGTGTGTCTTCCGGAGGTTCGGCGCCAGCGAGGTGATTCGGCATGATCGGGAACCAGGCTTCATGGCCGATTTCTTCCGGGCATTCAACCAGATTGTAAGGCAAAAACAAAGCCCTACTATGGCATACCGGCCGCAGAGTAACGGTTCCGCGGAGAGAATGGTGCAGACGCTGACACGCTCGCTGAAGATGTACGTGGCCGATGTTGATCAACGAGACTGGGATGAATACGCCGAACGGCTCACATTCGCGCTCAATACGGCTCATGATCGCACACGTGGTGACACCCCGTTTTATCTGGCGCACGGCTGGGACCCCCGGTCAACGCTGGAAGCCGCATTGCCGATCGCCGTCACCGGTCACCGTGATCGAGAGGCTCGCCGCTGGAGGAATCATATCCAGGAACATTATCAGCGAGCACGTGAACACGTGAACGAGCGTCTCCGCGACGCTATCCGGAACAGGGCTGATCGCCATAATGAAGAAGTGCGTCCACACAAGATCGAAACTGGATCGCAAGTATGGCTGTATCTTGATCGCGTGAAGACCGGTTACGCAAAGAAGCTGGCGCATATGTGGCATGGGCCGTTCCGCGTCGCTGAGCTGATCGGCAACCACGCTGCCCGCCTTGAGATCGCCGGATCGGATTACAACGTCTTCCCGATCGTCCACTTGTCCAAGCTGAAGCTGATCAGGAGTTTCCCTGATCGGCCGAAGACACGACTTGTTGATCCTGATGCTGATCGCTTCGACTTCGATGAGGCGCTCTTACCGGAAGATAGCTGGGAGGCTTCGCTTGACGACAACGAATACGAGGTGGAGCGGATCGTAGATGTACGATCAGGCCGGAGGACGCGTTACGGCCGTGTGTACCGCGAGTTCCTGGTATACTGGAGGGGCTATGAGGAGCCGTCTTGGGTGGACGAAGCCGACTTGAACTGCGGCGCATTGCTGCGGGAGTTCGAGAGGGAGAAGGCGAACCGCAATCGTTTCAATGCGATGCAGTCGCACGAAGAGGGCGAAGGAGACCCTTCGCAGTAGTGGGATACTGCGGAAGGGAGAATGTGGAAAGAAAGGTATGCGGGAACGTCGCATACCAGATGGGTGGTGGATATTTGTGGAAACGCAGTGCCGTGAATCGAAGGGGCCGTCCCCGACGATGGAGCCCCAGGGCTCCTTACATATATATAAGGGAGATATTCGAAGGACAACTATCAAGAAGATCAACCTAACCGACCTAGTCCTGATCACTACCGTCGTCACTGGAAGCTGCTACGAGTCGGAACTTGCCGTCTAATCGTGCGACTTGAAGTCCAGGATGAGCCTGAGGGTTGTCCCTGAACTGATTGCGCCACGGGTCGGAAGTGTCGGCGAGCGTGAGGGCGTCCAGCAGGTCGGCAGGAGCTACGCGAGCCCCAAGGCCAGGATACCAAGTACCCGCTTCCGCGTTCTTGCGAGGGAAGTGGAGGAGGAATGGATCGAGGAAGAGGTCAAGATCACAATGACCTTGGATCATCCCTTGAAGAATGATCTCCAGGATCTTCTTCCATCTTGTACCAGCCCGCGAGCGCCTTTGTTTCCGCTCACGATTAAATTGGTCGAGATACGGGCTTGCCCGACACATCTCAGCCGTGACGGTGAAATGATGCGTCGACTCCCACAGCGTCTGGACGTGGTCGTCTTCGAACGAGGTGTACTTCAAGGCGAACTGCCCAAACCACCCGGTCAAGTCAAACGAATGGGGAATCACCGGTGTCTGTAGCGCGGACCAGGGCTCCGCGCGGTAGAGGGCCCGTATGTTGGCCTCAGTGACCAGCTCGGGATACCACCCTGACTGTGGGGGGCGTCGCAACCGAGCGGGGAAGAGCCAATGTTGAGGACAACTCCAATCACGAAAGAGAGCGTCGATCGTCAACAATCGCACGCTGATCAGGCGCGTCTCAACCGCGGGCCAAGGCGCAATGTCCCTACCAGCGAAATGCCGGGGGCGCCCGTAACCTGGGATCCACTGATCACGCCTGATCACAGTCGCCGGAAGACGATCAAGAGCACCGTCGGATAGAAAGCCACTTGATCTTGAATCGTCACTGCCGTGGGAGTCAACCGATGAGCTGCTGGGGCTGGAACCGGGGGGACTTTGACCTCCTCCTGCTGGCTGAATACCGCTCGACTGCGCAGTTCCTTGGTCCGGCTGTGGCCGTGGGCCCCCTCGATTAGATTGGCTGCCGTCGTCGCTGCGGCCATTGTCCTCATGATCATCATCCCCGTTGCCCTTCGACTCCTCGTCGTCCTCGCCTTCCGCATCGTCATCAGAGTCGATCTGGATCGGCTGTGCAGAAAACCCAGATCCAGGAGAAGATCGTGGTTTCTTGGAAGAGGGTGGAGAACTTGCAGAAGAAGATCGACCGCGCTTGCGTGATGGAGATGGTGCAGGCGATGGAGTTGGTGCAGGTGATGGAGTTGGTGCAGGCGATGGAGTTGGTGCAGGTGATGGAGCTGGCGCAGGTCTTGTAGGTTGCCTCGAAGGTCGACGAGGTGACCCAGCACTACCAGACGGACGAGGTTGGACAAAGGAGGAGAGACCAGCCAACTGCTGACAGATCGAGTCACGCTCGATCAGCAAGCGGTCTCGTTCTTCTTCTGCAGCTGACCGCCGTTGCCTCTCGGAATCCAAATCGGCCCGTAGGGAAGCGTTGTCCGTCCGTAGCTGCTGAAGGTCACTGGCAGAGATTTGAAGATCAGCCACCTGCCTCTCGAGACGAGCCACTGATTGACGGGCAGAGTCAACGTGTGTTCCTGTGTGATCATAACGAGTCAGTGATGATCGGTCGGACGATAATCAGACGCATAAGGGACTTACGGTAGGACTGCAGGTCATCGCGAGCACGATCACGATCGCTACGCGCCCGGCGGAGTTTGATTTCCCGGTCTTGAAGGTCAGTCCTGGCTTGATCGCGATCACTGAGGGCCTGATCACGTTCGGATGTCGCGAGATTCAGGTTAGCGTCGGCGCTCAGACGGAGGTGGACCAGATTTTGTTGCGCAGTACCAAGCTGACGTTTCAGCTGCTCCGTTGCCGCTTCCAAGGCCTCTTTAGAGGCAGTTAGCGCGCTATTCGTGGCCTGCACGTCGGATAATTCTTGTCGGGTGCGTAAGTGATCGTCTATCTCGGTGGCTAACCGAGCCTGAAACCGATCGCGAGCAGCGATCGCGCTGGCCAACGCATGCTCCAGATCAGCACGGACTGCAGTCAATGAATTAACTTCGCCACGCAGCCGCTGGAGATCTTGGGAGGCCGTCGGTATCCGCAATAATGCCGTTGCTAGTTGATCAGTCAAGTTGCTGATTGTTCGGTTCAGGTCGGCCACGACGTCGCTATGTTGGTGCCGGATATGCTGGAGCTGATCCTCAAGATCAGCGATCTTGATGCGGTCACCCTCATGCCCAGCCAGTGCGTCCACAACGTCGTCGAACTGTCGCTGAGATTCGCGTAAATCGTGACGAACGGCGTCGTATCGCTCTTGACAGAACTGCACGAATGGAGACGACAAGCGAACAGCTTCACGAAGTTGGCTTTCTAGGTCCCTGCTATGAGTTTCGGCTGACCGGAGTCGTTGTTGAAGATCAGCGTAATCCTCATGAAGTTGTCGGAACGCACCCTCGCGCTCCAAGGCGGCCTCGATAGCGGCGATACTTGAACGGATAGCTGGTACGTCTAATGGAAGGGGAGTGACGTTTGCGTTGGGCAACGGGATGGCCAGCTGATCGGAGTATACGAAAGACGACTGGGTGCCCGCAACATCGGCACGGTCAGGGTTCACTGGGGTTTCGCGAGGAGGTATGGCTGAGGAATCCGCGGCAACGCCCAGGTAATCGGTAGAGGAAGAGGTATCGACAATGGAAGCACGAGAAGCATCTGGAGGAGCATCCTGATCGCCGACAATTGCTGGACCTGTGACGAGAGATGGCATTAATGATGCGAAAGATATGACAACAGTCCAACGATACGCACCAGTGTGTTCCGGGTCGGAGAAGGCATCGGAAGTGGTATCTCGAGCGTCCCGTGCACCTGTACAATAACCGGAGCGTCAGCAAGAGAGTTAAGAGGAGGTGGTATGACACACCTACCAGCACTGGCACGAGATTGATTGTCGGACGCTGTCGACTGCCGTGGAGAAGACATTGGGTGTAGAGTTGTGCGGGAGGGATGAGATCGGGAAATGTGACTGTTGTCCGCGCCGCGGCCACTGTATGGCGTTGGCTCGGACAGGGGGCGATTGTGGTGAAGTGCAGAACGATCAAAGTGGTAGCTGCCATTGATTGATCAAAGGGGATCATGAAAGATGCGGTGAGATCAGACCAGATCTGAGTCGGCCTGAGACTGATTCCGACTAGGTACCAAGTTTTTGGTACCCATCATGTGATCAAGGACAGATTGTGGATGAGTGTCGAAATTCGAGATGTGATCAATGCTGATCAATATGACGCAGTCATTTGAGTACACCGACGTGATCAAGAATGTTGATCAAGTGAAGCAATCATTTCGGCACACTTCGTGATCACCAGTGATCAGGATCATGGAGCAATCATTTCGACACACATCGTGATCACCAGTGATCAAGATCATGGAGCAATCATTTCGGCACACTTCGTGATCACCAGCGATCAAGATCATGGAGCAATCATTTCGACACACATCGTGATCACCAGTGATCAAGATCATGGAGCAATCATTTCGGCACACTTCGTGATCACCAGCGATCAAGATCATGGAGCAACCATTTCGACACACTTCGTGATCACCAGTGATCAGGATCATGGAGCAGTCATTTCGACACACTTCGTGATCACCAGTGATCAGGATCATGGAGCAATCATTTCGGCACACTTCGTGATCACCAGTGATCAGGATCATGAAGCAATCATTTCGGTACACTTCGTGATCATCCTGATCAAGAATCATATGTACCAATTAAAGGGTACACCGGTTGAAGTTCAAGGTAGCCAGTCAGCTGCGAAGGGGATGGGCAGATGATGGGAGGAAAGGGATTGGATAGGAAAGGTTTAAGATGGTTAACAGAGAGAGAGATTTTCCTTGTAGCACGCAAGTGGTCTTCCGAAGAATTCCAAGGCTGGGAAGTATATTGGCCCCCTTGACGAAGGAACCCAAGACGCTCAAGAAGAACAACCGCATCAACACCTGGGAAGCTTGGCCAGGTCTACGCTTCTCTCTCCACCCCCCTCAACTCCACCGCTAACAGTAGGCGGCCCAAGCATCAACATTGGAACACATTGGCCCCCTTTGGAACAACACAAGCCCGAAGGACAACCCAGAGTGATCAAGTTTTATTCAAGCTTCGATCTACTCTACCCGACGGACGATCAAGTGAAGAAGTATCCACAAGATCGTCAACCGACTACCCCTGAGTGCCGTCCACACTCCAGCTCAACCAAGAACAAAACCACCGCTTGGCCCCTTCCAGGTCACCCAGGAAGAGCGCTAACCCCGCCAGGTCAACGGGTACACAAGGTGAGAAGATCTTCAGACCCCACGGTCGATCGGAGTACCCCCTCCGTTAGTTGGCAGTCCGGCCCCCTGTGTGTGAGTGCCCCTCGCGTCGAATTTCTTCGCGAGCCACTACACCACATTATTGACCTCGGTCAGTCTAGGTTATGCAACCCAATAGTGTATTTCTCGCACTTTTACTGTATCGCCTTCGCATACTCTTCTCTGCTCGACTTTGTAAATGGCACCAATTGTGTACCTATTCAGAATAGGCATGGTTCAATTCAGTTTAAACAATACGATGATCGTAGTACGAAATGTTAAACGAAAACAATGACTTTAGAAACTACATGTGCATTATGTGCCTGCTGCTTGGGAGGATTCGATCAGACCCAAGCAGATGTAATACGGAGGTATCGGTAGGTTGATAAATCGATATAGAGTTGTTGTTGGCTAAATTATTTTCCAATTCTATTAATAATTCGCCATTGGCTATAGCTGATAGCATAAGGTATTATTATACTCCGGAGTATTTATGGTAAACTCAGTAGTACACAGAACTGGCTTCAATGTTAGCGTACTCGATACTGAAATGAATTACCGATACTTTCCTTGCTGTTGTGTTCAGTTTTGAAATGAAAATTATAACTTTAATTTGTAGGTTCCTTTATGCTTTGTTTCGGCCATGTGATAATTTTTACAAACTGCTATATCTGAGCACAATGCAAGGATTCATTTCCTAATGCTTGATTATCGTCTCATTCTCACCTCCTCCTGTCAAGGGTTTCTAAAAGAACTAGTTGTCCTTCATGGCATTGCACACTGTAGGGCTGGTCGGTTGGTTTTCTCTTTTTTGTACAGCGTAGTAGCCTGCCAGCACCTCCACCATCTTGTTCAGCAGCTCTGGTGCCGTATTATATCAAGCTCTCTTACACTGTGTGTCAAATGACATCGTTCGTAGGCAAATAAAAAGGAACGTTTTTTTCGTATATAGTTGTGTTAGTCTGTCTACATCACTGAAAGAACAATTAGGGTGAAACGATGAAGAGTTTTACTAATTAAGTTGCGAGAAATGGAAAACATACCGGAACTCGAGCGTCGGCAACGGCTTATTGCTGCAGAAATCCAAGCGTATCAAGATGTACTTACCGCATACGAGAGTCTCCGCCGGGTTCGGCAGACACGCGATGAAAATGGTGTTGCGATTCAGGCAGCTGTGGCCCGCGTGGCTCGGAGTTTTGATACACTTATCCAAGCCCGCCAATTAGCGGATCAAGCAGACCAGATTTGTTATGATGCGTTTGACAGAGCCCTTAATGCTGAAAGAAGTCAGCGTCGGGAAGAGCAGGATGCTCGATTCACCGCATTCTGGGAGACGCTTATGCCAACACCAGCAGCACTGCTACGACGCCAGATTGTTAATCGCGCCCCAGAACCTGCGGCAACGGCCGACACAAGCTCCCGAGGAAGCGATGATACCGAGGAAACATAAATTATTGATCTAACAGATTCTGATTGAGAAGAAGGACACTAAACGTCTCACTAAACGCTAGTTACGGAATTCTAGCATTTGAACTGAGTTATCTAACACTAAATACTTTTCTATTTTGTTTATTAGTATCGCTATTAAGATCCTGCTCTTCGCTACATTGCTTATGTGCAGATTTTTCAGTCGATCATCGGCACAGCGTCGTAGGATGTCGCCTCCTGTAGCTTGTTCAGCTTCTTCAGCGCCTTCAACAGCTTGATGGATAAAACCTACAGCTTCCCCAGAGCCTCCACTACCACTTAAAGCCTTTTCGGCTTCTCCAGCGTATCTGTAACTTGACCTGCGCCCCGAGTGCCTGTAACGTGCCTCCAGCGCCTCGTCCAGCTGGTAGAACAGTTTTTGTTGAAGATCGCTACAGCAATAATACCTGCCTCTTAACTTACCGTGTTCTAGGTATAATCATTGTCGGTCACAGCTGCTGTGCAGTCGTGTAGCATTCCATGGCGGCGAGGTCGCTGCCCCGTGAGAAGGATCTGCGTAGCGTAATGATTGCTAATATTATCGTTTGGCGGGAACAATAAGAACATAATATGTTCTTATTGTTCCATACATGTTGAATATTATTCACATATTAGCTGCCCCAGGTTTGGTGCTCGAAGCCTTGTTTACTGCGTCAGTATTATCACAGACGCATCGTCCACGTCCTCATCTTCATCAGCGTCACGCGTCTTAACGCTTAGCTTCTCCAACTGCTGTTAAATAGCATCCCATGTATTTTAAATATGTAACTCGGAAGACACATTACCATTATGGCGATATTTGCATTACGTAACTTGATTTTTTATGTTTGATGTGACACAATTGAAAGGATTAACCCATGCTTATGTACGGTACCACTCATAGTCAAGTATACGCCCAGATCAGCGAGAAAAATGTTTGCGGGGCCAAAAGATTTGTTGCGCATGTTCGGAATGGAGTAGAAGTCCAAAACCAGCAAGGGCGTGCCTATGAACGCCGTGTCGTTCGATATGTTGTCACTTCGGTACGTGGACCAACTGCACTGCGTGGTTTCACGGTAACGTTGGGGTTCTGAAACTGAATGTCGTAGATAATGAAGACGACGAAAAAGGCACCCAACACTATGTAGCCATGTGTCTTCCGCCATGGCAGGCGGCCGTAAACGCAGTGCGTCAGCGTCACGACGGTGTTGGGATGCCCCCTCGGAGCCCTCAGAGAGCTAGACGACGATTATAGGCTCGTCGTATGTGACAGGAATGGTGGTGGCTTACTTTGAATAAAGGAGGATATACTTGTTGGGGTTGGAATACAATGGTATGCAGATCACAAGAAAAACTACGATGCTGGTGCCTGTTTGTTATCGGAATCTCTATTTCTACATGACAAGCACAATACCAGTGACAGCTTGTTATCGGAATCTCTATTTCTACACGACAAGCATGTAATCCAATCTAATGGTGTACGTGTTCTTACACTCGTTTTATATCTTCGAGTACCAGTAGGCACAACATTGTTTTGAAGACCACGACACAGATATTGCAATAGGATGGCGAAGCTCCCAGAGAGAACAAAACGCACGGTTACATCCTACACGATGTCGAGTGCAGACCCTCTCCGTAAGAACGATGTGTGTCAACCGTGGTAACGATGTCGCCATTTCTTCAAGGGCCATATTACTGGTTGGATCGAACACAAGGTTATTTGCGTACAAAATGGTTGCACGAACCGCCTGGGCATAGGTTGCACTCTCCAATGATCTTATATCGCCATGGAAAACCGAAATAGTCTCGAGCCTGCGGTATCTCGCAGCTTCACAGCGAAGTAAAGTCTCTGAAATTCGTGCCAATTGTCGCTGTAGCTCGATACCGATGCAAACCCCAACGCGTGTTTCAAGCGCAACTTGAGCGATAATATTCCCAACCCCAGATCCAATATCGAGAAAAACATCATCCTCCTGTAGGTCTGGTAGAGCGGCTAGGATAGCGGAAACACCAACTGGGGTCACTTCACCTGTATGCTGATCAGGTGAATTAATTGTTTGTCGTGGGACAGATGCAAACAGCTTTGGAATCACAACAAATTGCGAGTTGGTACATCGTTTAGCTCTGGCTTCTGTGCGTACTTCGCCGCAACGTTTCTTGATTTTTCCACCTGTGAATTGCCTTGGAAACCCGTTTAAATCTGTGCCGTATGTTCGCTTCAGCGTTTTTAATCGGATCTGTAATTGCCGCTGCGTTTTGCCACATGATTGCATCCTCAACCACACTTTTTGCCAGGAAATCTTTCTTCCTGCGTCGGTTTCTTTCTTAGCTAATTGGTACAAGCGAAGATCATCATTGTCTGAGAAATCTGCCATTTTGCGATTTAGAAAAAACGCAAATGACATACTCAACAAAAGATATTTGGTCCATTACCAAATGTTGTCACGCAGACCCAAAATGCGACCTCTTTTAAGCGTGGCATCAGATAAAACAGAGGCTAAAACGTCACTTGACTTCGCCAATCAGCGTGTCGGGATCTCGGAACAGATTCTGATTGGCTATTAGACAAAGCGAAGACATCAGAGAAAACTTGGACTTCAACGTGATTCGAAACGATCTTCGCGCGCAAACGCGAACTTCAACATCTCAACTTTTCGCCTGTGTCCTCGCTTTGGCGTCGGCCAGCCAATCAGAAACCATTCCGAGATCCCAGCACGCTGATTGGACGGTAACATCAAGCATTGCTTCAACCTGACACTACCACGACCTGGGTACTGGAGGTTAGCGCGAATCGCGCCAAAATGCTGGAATGGTTCATTTCCAAATTTCCCCGGCCCCACACAGTCCTTCCTCCTCATGCCGCCAACCGCTGTAGACCCTTCCTTCCGGTGATCTGGCTGGAAGCCACGACCATGTCGCCAAACACGGCTATTTTATACGCCGCCCACTACGCTGTCGCTGTCTACAATGCTGTCAATGTCAACCACGCTGTCGCTACCTACAACGCTGACGCTGTCAAGAATGCTGTCGCCGTCTACGCCGTTGCCAGTACCTACGGCGCTGTCGCCGTCTACAATGTTGCTGCTACCTACAACACGGTCGCTACATACAATGCTGCCGCTGCCTACAATGCTGTCGCTGGCTTCAACGCTGTCGCAATCTACAACGCTGTTGCTACAAACAACGCTGTCACCGACTACAATGCTGCCACTATCTACAACGCTACCGCTACATACAATGCTGTCGCTGGCTACAATGCTGTCGCTATCTACAATTCTGTCGCTGGCGACAATGCTGTCGCCGTCTGCCATGTTGTCAGTATCTACAATGCTGCCGACGTCTGCAATGTTGCCGCTGCCTACAACGCTGTCGCCGTCTACAATGTCGTCACTATGTATCCGTCTACATGTTGTCGCGAACTCCCGTTGTGAGGACATCT
The DNA here is from genome assembly GCA_030324255.1 of Phytophthora capsici. Lineage (NCBI taxonomy): Eukaryota > Oomycota > Peronosporomycetes > Peronosporales > Peronosporaceae > Phytophthora > Phytophthora capsici. Next base: position 1,339,173 of record CM059351.1, read on the forward strand.
CGGCCGCGAACTCCCGTCGTGAGGACATTTCGGCCGCGGACTGCCCGTCGTGCTGACGGGCGTCTCGAGTCTCAGAACCAACGGGAATGTTGCAGTGACCGGATAGCCTCTTTTTGGAAGCTTCGGCTAACAACGCCGTATAGCATACCTGGGGTGTAGCGTGGAAAGTATGAAACAATAGCTGAATTTGTCGTGAGCTCTCTAAATCGACCCGGTCTATCCGTGAAGGCTACGATCAGGTGGGACGGTATACAGGCCCCGTTGCCACCTCTTACTGTCGATACTGCCTTGCGGTCCAAGTGAAGATTACTGGTGTAAGTACAGGTAGTGGGCATTACGGAAGCATTCCATTAAGGCTTGACCTTTTGCATGCATACCCTCGCTCCTAAAGTGACACTATCGAAAGACTTAAGGCGTGTAGATTAATACACAAGCGTAACTGGCTGCGTTGACGAGAGCTTTCTGTCTTCTGCATCTTTCTTCTTCTACTGTGCGTTTTACTTCGGGGTCTTCATGTATCCAACAGAGTCAATCCTTCAATCCTTCATGCATTAAGCAGCGAGTTTACACATCAACGAATTGAACAACGTACTTCATAGTTCGGGGGCGCTCAGTGCCAGGTCCAGCTGATGTGCCGTATGAAGGAAGTCAACGTGGCGAATCCAAGACCGACTTTGGCAAAAAGGTTGTATGGCAGTAAAGAAGAGTTCACTTTGCTCCCAAACGAATACAGTCGGGCCTCGATGCCGAGCCCAACAGGTCTCACACAGACAATTTTACATTTAGTGAGATATACGTTTGGTGTAGCTTTGTAGCCAAGTGATCAACAAGAACTTACTTAAAGATTCAAGCCAGGAATTGCCAGAATGGAGACGGAAGATGTTCCAGCTGGTCATCCATTACGCATTCCAGGTAATGAATATCGATCGTTCTTCTGTAATGAACATGGCATCAAAAGACTGGAACATCAATACAGCGACGCTAGTTTACTATCTTGGCATTGACGTATGTGCTCTTTATAGCGAGACCCAACACAACCAAAGCGGTAATGTGAACCCGCAATTGTTTGCATTATAATTATATAACAGAAAGACGTCGAGCAGATGTCACTTGTAAATACCATCGGAAGCAATGCAAACTGCGCGGGCCTGGGGTTGGAGTTTCCTGTTTACTTAGTATTGATAATTTGTTGTGTATCTACACGTACATTTCCTAGGTTTTATTCCAACAAGCGACACATACTCAACAAAAGATATTTGGTCCTTTACCACACCCAGTTTTATGAGGAGCATCAGATAAAACAGAGGCTAAAACGCCGCTTGACTTCGCCAATCAGCGTGTCGGGATCTCGGATCAGATTCTGATTGGCTATCAGACAAAGTGAAGACATCAGAGAAAACTTGGACTTCAACGTGATTCGAAACGATCTTCGCGCGCAAACGCGAACTTCAACATCTCAACTTTTCGCCTGTGTCCTCGCTTTGGCGTCGGCCAGCCAATCAGAAACCATTCCGAGATCCCAGCACGCTGATTGGACGGTAACATCAAGCATTGCTTCAACCTGACACTACCACGACCTGGGTACTGGAGGTTAGCGCGAATCGCGCCAAAATGCTGGAATGGTTCATTTCCAAATTTCCCCGGCCCCACACAATCCTTCCTCCTCATGCCGCCAACCGCTGTAGACCCTTCCTTCCGGTGATCTGGCTGGAAGCCACGACCATGTCGCCAAACACGGCTATTTTATACGCCGCCCACTACGCTGTCGCTGTCTACAATGCTGTCAATGTCAACCACGCTGTCGCTACCTACAACGCTGACGCTGTCAAGAATGCTGTCGCCGTCTACGTCGTTGCCAGTACCTACGGCGCTGTCGCCGTCTACAATGTTGCTGCTACCTACAACACGGTCGCTACATACAATGCTGCCGCTGCCTACAATGCTGTCGCTGGCTTCAACGCTGTCGCAATCTACAACGCTGTTGCTACAAACAACGCTGTCACCGACTACGGTGCTGCCACTATCTACAACGCTACCGCTACATACAATGCTGTCGCTGGCTACAATGCTGTCGCTATCTACAATTCTGTCGCTGGCGACAATGCTGTCGCCGTCTGCCATGTTGTCAGTATCTACAATGCTGCCGACGTCTGCAATGTTGCCGCTGCCTACAACGCTGTCGCCGTCTACAATGTCGTCACTATGTATCCGTCTACAATGTTGCCGCTATCTACAACGCTACCACGCTGTCGCCGTCCGCAACACTGTCGCTACCTGCAGTGCTGTTACTACCAGCAGTGCTGTCGCTGTCTATAGTGCTGTCGCTGTCTGCAATCCTGTCGCTGGCGACAACGCTGTTGCCGCCTTCAACGCCTTTGCTGTCTACACCGCTGGTACTCGTTACAATGCCGCCACCGCCTACAACGTTGTTGCTATCTACATCGCTACTGGTGGCTACAACGCCGTCGCTGCCTGCAACGCTGCTGCTGGGTACAACGCCGCCGCTGCCCACAACCCCAACGATCTGCTGTAACGTACTACGCTGTCACCGCCTACAACGCTGTTACCCCTCATGATTAACGCCTGTCAATGCTTTCTGCCGTGGCCGGCAGCTATTTCCCAGTTTTGTAACACGTTGGTCTGTACCACCAGAGATGCTACGTTCTTGGGCGTCTAATCCAGACGGCACACTGGTATCTAGTCATAATTTTTATGGTTATGTTAGTATACTTATCTGGATATGTTTGGTCCGTATCAATTTATTATCCTACCGATACATCTTCATTGTTCCTGTTTGATATCTTATGGTTGACTACAACAAAGCCATCTTGGTATCAAGTCTTTATATTTTTGTATACTAAACTCCATATATTCGGTCCATATCAATTTATCATCCTACCGATACCTCTGCACTATACCCACTTGCACCTGACCGAAACCTCCCAAGCAGCAAGTATGCGGCGCACCTGTAGTTATTACATTCATTGTTCTCATTTGATATTTTATGGTTGACTACTACAAAGCCATCTTGGTATCACGCTAAAATATGACAGGCAAAAACGCAAACTTTGACTTCCCCTAATAGAACGGTATCGCGAAATCATTTTTGTTTTTACGCACCGTTATTGACCTCGGTCAGTCTAGGTTATGCAACCCAATAGTGTATTTCTCGCACTTTTACTGTATCGCCTTCGCATACTCTTCTCTGCTCGACTTTGTAAATGGCACCAATTGTGTACCTATTCAGAATAGGCATGGTTCAATTCAGTTTAAACAATACGATGATCGTAGTACGAAATGTTAAACGAAAACAATGACTTTAGAAACTACATGTGCATTATGTGCCTGCTGCTTGGGAGGATTCGATCAGACCCAAGCAGGTGTAATACGGAGGTATCGGTAGGTTGATAAATCGATATAGAGTTGTTGTTGGCTAAATTATTTTCCAATTCTATTAATAATTCGCCATTGGCTATAGCTGATAGCATAAGGTATTATTATACTCCGGAGTATTTATGGTAAACTCAGTAGTACACAGAACTGGCTTCAATGTTAGCGTACTCGATACTGAAATGAATTACCGATACTTTCCTTGCTGTTGTGTTCAGTTTTGAAATGAAAATTATAACTTTAATTTGTAGGTTCCTTTATGCTTTGTTTCGGCCATGTGATAATTTTTACAAACTGCTATATCTGAGCACAATGCAAGGATTCATTTCCTAATGCTTGATTATCGTCTCATTCTCACCTCCTCCTGTCAAGGGTTTCTAAAAGAACTAGTTGTCCTTCATGGCATTGCACACTGTAGGGCTGGTCGGTTGGTTTTCTCTTTTTTGTACAGCGTAGTAGCCTGCCAGCACCTCCACCATCTTGTTCAGCAGCTCTGGTGCCGTATTATATCAAGCTCTCTTACACTGTGTGTCAAATGACATCGTTCGTAGGCAAATAAAAAGGAACGTTTTTTTCGTATATAGTTGTGTTAGTCTGTCTACATCACTGAAAGAACAATTAGGGTGAAACGATGAAGAGTTTTACTAATTAAGTTGCGAGAAATGGAAAACATACCGGAACTCGAGCGTCGGCAACGGCTTATTGCTGCAGAAATCCAAGCGTATCAAGATGTACTTACCGCATACGAGAGTCTCCGCCGGGTTCGGCAGACACGCGATGAAAATGGTGTTGCGATTCAGGCAGCTGTGGCCCGCGTGGCTCGGAGTTTTGATACACTTATCCAAGCCCGCCAATTAGCGGATCAAGCAGACCAGATTTGTTATGATGCGTTTGACAGAGCCCTTAATGCTGAAAGAAGTCAGCGTCGGGAAGAGCAGGATGCTCGATTCACCGCATTCTGGGAGACGCTTATGCCAACACCAGCAGCACTGCTACGACGCCAGATTGTTAATCGCGCCCCAGAACCTGCGGCAACGGCCGACACAAGCTCCCGAGGAAGCGATGATACCGAGGAAACATAAATTATTGATCTAACAGATTCTGATTGAGAAGAAGGACACTAAACGTCTCACTAAACGCTAGTTACGGAATTCTAGCATTTGAACTGAGTTATCTAACACTAAATACTTTTCTATTTTGTTTATTAGTATCGCTATTAAGATCCTGCTCTTCGCTACATTGCTTATGTGCAGATTTTTCAGTCGATCATCGGCACAGCGTCGTAGGATGTCGCCTCCTGTAGCTTGTTCAGCTTCTTCAGCGCCTTCAACAGCTTGATGGATAAAACCTACAGCTTCCCCAGAGCCTCCACTACCACTTAAAGCCTTTTCGGCTTCTCCAGCGTATCTGTAACTTGACCTGCGCCCCGAGTGCCTGTAACGTGCCTCCAGCGCCTCGTCCAGCTGGTAGAACAGTTTTTGTTGAAGATCGCTACAGCAATAATACCTGCCTCTTAACTTACCGTGTTCTAGGTATAATCATTGTCGGTCACAGCTGCTGTGCAGTCGTGTAGCATTCCATGGCGGCGAGGTCGCTGCCCCGTGAGAAGGATCTGCGTAGCGTAATGATTGCTAATATTATCGTTTGGCGGGAACAATAAGAACATATTCACATATTAGCTGCCCCAGGTTTGGTGCTCGAAGCCTTGTTTACTGCGTCAGTATTATCACAGACGCATCGTCCACGTCCTCATCTTCATCAGCGTCACGCGTCTTAACGCTTAGCTTCTCCAACTGCTGTTAAATAGCATCCCATGTATTTTAAATATGTAACTCGGAAGACACATTACCATTATGGCGATATTTGCATTACGTAACTTGATTTTTTATGTTTGATGTGACACAATTGAAAGGATTAACCCATGCTTATGTACGGTACCACTCATAGTCAAGTATACGCCCAGATCAGCGAGAAAAATGTTTGCGGGGCCAAAAGATTTGTTGCGCATGTTCGGAATGGAGTAGAAGTCCAAAACCAGCAAGGGCGTGCCTATGAACGCCGTGTCGTTCGATATGTTGTCACTTCGGTACGTGGACCAACTGCACTGCGTGGTTTCACGGTAACGTTGGGGTTCTGAAACTGAATGTCGTAGATAATGAAGACGACGAAAAAGGCACCCAACACTATGTAGCCATGTGTCTTCCGCCATGGCAGGCGGCCGTAAACGCAGTGCGTCAGCGTCACGACGGTGTTGGGATGCCCCCTCGGAGCCCTCAGAGAACTAGACGACGATTATAGGCTCGTCGTATGTGACAGGAATGGTGGTGGCTTACTTTGAATAAAGGAGGATATACTTGTTGGGGTTGGAATACAATGGTATGGAGATCACAAGAAAAACTACGATGCTGGTGCCTGTTTGTTATCGGAATCTCTATTTCTACATGACAAGCACAATACCAGTGACAGCTTGTTATCGGAATCTCTATTTCTACACGACAAGCATGTAATCCAATCTAATGGTGTACGTGTTCTTACACTCGTTTTATATCTTCGAGTACCAGTAGGCACAACATTGTTTTGAAGACCACGACACAGATATTGCAATAGGATGGCGAAGCTCCCAGAGAGAACAAAACGCACGGTTACATCCTACACGATGTCGAGTGCAGACCCTCTCCGTAAGAACGATGTGTGTCAACCGTGGTAACGATGTCGCCATTTCTTCAAGGGCCATATTACTGGTTGGATCGAACACAAGGTTATTTGCGTACAAAATGGTTGCACGAACCGCCTGGGCATAGGTTGCACTCTCCAATGATCTTATATCGCCATGGAAAACCGAAATAGTCTCGAGCCTGCGGTATCTCGCAGCTTCACAGCGAAGTAAAGTCTCTGAAATTCGTGCCAATTGTCGCTGTAGCTCGATACCGATGCAAACCCCAACGCGTGTTTCAAGCGCAACTTGAGCGATAATATTCCCAACCCCAGATCCAATATCGAGAAAAACATCATCCTCCTGTAGGTCTGGTAGAGCGGCTAGGATAGCGGAAACACCAACTGGGGTCACTTCACCTGTATGCTGATCAGGTGAATTAATTGTTTGTCGTGGGACAGATGCAAACAGCTTTGGAATCACAACAAATTGCGAGTTGGTACATCGTTTAGCTCTGGCTTCTGTGCGTACTTCGCCGCAACGTTTCTTGATTTTTCCACCTGTGAATTGCCTTGGAAACCCGTTTAAATCTGTGCCGTATGTTCGCTTCAGCGTTTTTAATCGGATCTGTAATTGCCGCTGCGTTTTGCCACATGATTGCATCCTCAACCACACTTTTTGCCAGGAAATCTTTCTTCCTGCGTCGGTTTCTTTCTTAGCTAATTGGTACAAGCGAAGATCATCATTAGGGGGTTTCAGTTGTCTGATTTTTCGCTAAAAAATGACGATAGATATTTGAAGAAAAATCGCATTCATTTCTCATCTAGAAGCTCATCTCTTCGAGGGAACCACAGAGTCTCCTTCCGCCGACGCCCCCCACTACCTCGGCACTCGATCTTCTGCCTCTTTGTTGAGCACTTCTCACCATACACGTACGGATTTACACCATTCCTAACTATGTGTGAGCTCCTGCACGTTATAACCTTGTTTGTTTGCGATGTTGACGTTTAGAAGCTGCTATAGCACGCACTACGCAGTCTACTCAGGGCTCGGTAGCAGCTAGAAGCCGGCTGATACCCTTGTTCAAGCTTTTTTAAGTGAGTATCCGTGTTGAAGACGTTTTCTTCTTCAAGGCTTAGAGCAGCACAAAGTGTTGTTCGCCCTCGGTAAGTTGGAGCCCCCAGTTTGCTGCGTAGGGTGGAGACATTTAACTTCGCTATACTGTATTATGAAATTCACCATAATAATAGATGCCAGCATCAGCTCGGGCGATGGTGCTGAAATCCCTCTCAGTTACAATTTTCCGTGAGATGCTTTTGGATGGACTTAGTGATGGCAAAGAAGCGAACGTAGAGGTGGACGAGGTACATGATTTGTATTGTGGAGTCAAACTCAATCGCTACTTGGGATCGCGAGTCAATATCGATCGTTCAGCTGCTCATCGTTTCTTGGTATTTGACCGGTGTGAAGACGAATTCATGAATTCTCTTCGAATAACGAAATATACTTTCGAGTACATCTGGCAGCTGATACGTGGCGACGTGCGTTTTTAGCAGCGTGGTAACAAGCCTCAGTGTGATGTAGCTTTACAGTTAGTAGTTGCTTTGGAGTGGTTTGGAGCAAGTGGAAATGGAAATTCTATTTTACGACTGGTTCGACACTATGGTATCGGCCCAGGTACAGTCACTACTTATGTGGGACGAGTGCGACAAGCCCTTTTAAAGCACTACTGCAAGTACGTGTCATGGCCGTCAGCGAGCCAGCGGGCTACAACATCAGCCTTTCATCGCGAGAGATATGGGTTCCCTGGTGTGATTGGGATGGTCGACGGAACACATGTCTGCTTCGATCAACGACCACACATCGATGGCTCGTTGCATTTCAACCGCAAGTCGCGCTACTCCTTCAATGTTCAGGTAGTAAACAACGAGGACAAGAGGATATTGATGATTTTCTCTGGGTGGCCTGGGTCTTGCGCTGATTCAACCGTCTTTGCGAAGTCGCCTGCCGTTCAGCTTCAACACCGGCATTTTAGAGATGGTGAGTATCTTCTCGGTGACTCTGGATATGCCTTAACGAAGCACCTAATTACGCCGTACAAGATGCCTGCTGCTTTAAAGAGAGATAACGCGGCGTTTAATCGAGTTCTTTCTAGTGCGCGTGTCATCAATGAGAATTGCATCGGGCTGTGGAAAAATCGCTGGATGTCTTTGAAAGGTATTCGCACTCAGATTAAGAAGAAGAAGGACTTTGTGGTTGTAAATAACCACATACTGGCTTGTGCTATGCTGCACAACATTGGCTTGAAAATGAATGACGTGTGGTGGGATGATAGTCACTCCGACGGTGAAGACGACGGCGATGAGGACAATTTGACCCCAGCTACACACAGACTAGATGGACAAGAAGGTTCTCACAAGAGAGAGCAACTTAAGCGTGGATTGTTGGGGTTGTAACTAGCTAAATGCTTCACGATCGTGACAAACAGCTTGTTAACTAGGCAATTTGATGTTACTAGTCGTTTCAGAATCTCAGCCACGTCAGATAGCGACTTTCCGCTCAACAAAAGTTGTAGAGCCATCCGATTTTTCTCCTCAGCTTTCTTTTCAGCGGCTTGCTGCTCTCGATCGCGTTCTCGAGCTTGCAGCTCCAGGTAGCGGAAGCGATCATCTTGTTCCAGTTGTAGTTTCTTTAGGGCTATATCTTCCTTCAGACGTTTTTCATTGAACTCCAAACGCTTGTCGGATGCCTCCGTGTAGATACTAGCGAAATCGCGACGCTTGGCGGTGTTAGCCTTGTCCACTCCTTTCTCCTCACCACGAATTACGGCCCTCGTTGAGGCTACAGATGCCAAACATGGGGTCGACGCGGCCAACGGCTCTGCTGGAGACCTTGTCGAGCAGGCATCGAAGACCGTCGCAGAAGCGGGGGTTGGGTCAATAGCAGAACATGAATCTAATTCGACATGAGACTGCCTAAAGTCCGGCGACGGAAGTCTCTCTTCCGATCCGTGGGGTGCGCCAGCTTCTACATGGAGTGTGGCCACTGTTTCATCTGGGGAAGGATAAACTTCATCGTTTCCAGGGAGGCTGACATCACTCTCAGCGTTCCAATGGGGGTCATCTTCCTCCGGTTCCGGCACCGTAGTATGAGACACGGGTTGAACGTTAGCTTGCTCCCCAAATATCCTGTCAATTCGGTAGAAATATGGGCAGGCCTTTTCGACCATATCTTCAACAGTTACTCCGTGCGCGAGCATTTCCTCCGAGACCCCAAACCCTGTCTGATTATTGAGCTGGACTCCGGTGTTCTTGTAGCGCTTGAAGTGGGAGTTCCAGCGGCTCTGACAAGTCAGAGGAGTCCATTGCTGTAGATGGGGATCGTCTATATCTCCTTGACCGTGCATGTACTCGATTGAGGCGCGATGCACATGCATTGCCATGCGTCGAAATCCTTCGATCTTGGTAATACCGGCACCGTGGACAATGCTCTTTCCTACAGTAGCTTCGCCCTTGATGATCTTGTAGTTTGATTCAACCTCTAGCCATTCAACCATCGCCCGAAGCTGCACGTCAGTCGTATGAAAGAACTTGGCCACTTTGGTTGGTTTCTGAGTCGCCTTTGGCCCTTTTGATGACTTGGACACGCGTTTGTAGTTCCTGGGAGGCATGTCTAGCGTTGCGGCAGCTTGCACTAAGACGCGCGCGTAGGTAGGACGTGGTTCGTGTGCTGTAAATCAAAACTAAGACCCTAGTTCTAAACGCTAGCCTGCTCGTCCAGGCTCAATGTCGACGTCAACAGTTGAAGTCACGGGAGTGGAAGATTGGGCCATCAAGAAATGAGTAAAAGAAATGAGCCCTTTGGCACTCATTTTACTTCTTATTTCATGAGGGTCTCCCGGACGAAAAATTAGAGGAGAATTGATACGAAAAAATCAAGAACTGAAACCCCCTATTGTCTGAGAAATCTGCCATTTTGCGATTTAGAAAAAACGCAAATGACATACTCAACAAAAGATATTTGGTCCATTACCAAATGTTGTCACGCAGACCCAAAATGCGACCTCTTTTAAGCGTGGCATCAGATAAAACAGAGGCTAAAACGTCACTTGACTTCGCCAATCAGCGTGTCGAGATCTCGGAACAGATTCTGATTGGCTATTAGACAAAGCGAAGACATCAGAGAAAACTTGGACTTCAACGTGATTCGAAACGATCTTCGCGCGCAAACGCGAACTTCAACATCTCAACTTTTCGCCTGTGTCCTCGCTTTGGCGTCGGCCAGCCAATCAGAAACCATTCCGAGATCCCAGCACGCTGATTGGACGGTAACATCAAGCATTGCTTCAACCTGACACTACCACGACCTGGGTACTGGAGGTTAGCGCGAATCGCGCCAAAATGCTGGAATGGTTCATTTCCAAATTTCCCCGGCCCCACACAGTCCTTCCTCCTCATGCCGCCAACCGCTGTAGACCCTTCCTTCCGGTGATCTGGCTGGAAGCCACGACCATGTCGCTAAACACGGCTATTTTATACGCCGCCCACTACGCTGTCGCTGTCTACAATGCTGTCAATGTCAACCACGCTGTCGCTACCTACAACGCTGACGCTGTCAAGAATGCTGTCGCCGTCTACGCCGTTGCCAGTACCTACGGCGCTGTCGCCGTCTACAATGTTGCTGCTACCTACAACACGGTCGCTACATACAATGCTGCCGCTGCCTACAATGCTGTCGCTGGCTTCAACGCTGTCGCAATCTACAACGCTGTTGCTACAAACAACGCTGTCACCGACTACAATGCTGCCACTATCTACAACGCTACCGCTACATACAATGCTGTCGCTGGCTACAATGCTGTCGCTATCTACAATTCTGTCGCTGGCGACAATGCTGTCGCCGTCTGCCATGTTGTCAGTATCTACAATGCTGCCGACGTCTGCAATGTTGCCGCTGCCTACAACGCTGTCGCCGTCTACAATGTCGTCACTATGTATCCGTCTACAATGTTGCCGCTATCTACAACGCTACCACGCTGTCGCCGTCCGCAACACTGTCGCTACCTACAGTGCTGTTACTACCAACAGTGCTGTCGCTGTCTATAGTGCTGTCGCTGTCTGCAATCCTGTCGCTGGCGACAACGCTGTTGCCGCCTTCAACGCCTTTGCTGTCTACACCGCTGGTACTCGTTACAATGCCGCCACCGCCTACAACGTTGTTGCTATCTCCATCGCTACTGGTGGCTACAACGCCGTCGCTGCCTCCAACGCTGCTGCAACGTACTACGCTGTCACCGCCTACAACGCTGTTACCTCTCCTGATTAACGTCTGTCAATGCTTTCTGCCGTGGCCGGCAGCTATTTCCCAGTTTTGTAACACGTTGGTCTGTACCACCAGAGATGCTACGTTCTTGGGCGTCTAATCCAGACGGCACACTGGTATCTAGTCATAATTTTTATGGTTATGTTAGTATACTTATCTGGATATGTTTGGTCCGTATCAATTTATTATCCTACCGATACATCTTCATTGTTCCTGTTTGATATCTTATGGTTGACTACAACAAAGCCATCTTGGTATCAAGTCTTTATATTTTTGTATACTAAACTCCATATATTCGGTCCATATCAATTTATCATCCTACCGATACCTCTGCACTATACCCACTTGCACCTGACCGAAACCTCCCAAGCAGCAAGTATGCGGCGCACCTGTAGTTATTACATTCATTGTTCTCATTTGATATTTTATGGTTGACTACTACAAAGCCATCTTGGTATCAAGTCTTTATATTTTGTATACTTAACTCCATATATTCGGTCCATATCAATTTGTCATCCTACCGATACCTCTGCATTATACCTACTTGCACCTGACCGAAACCTCCCAAGCAGCAAGTATGCGGCGCACCTGTAGTTATTACATTCATTGTTCTCATTTGATATTTTATGGTTGACTACTACAAAGCCATCTTGGTATCAAGTCATTATTTTTTTGTATACTTAACTCCATATATTCGGTCCATATCAATTTATCATCCTACCGATACCTCTGCATTATACCTACTTGCACCTGACCGAAACCTCCCAAGCAGCAAGTATGCGGCGCACCTGTAGTTATTACATTCATTGCTCTCACTTGAAATTTGATGGTTAACTACAACAAAGCGCCATCTGGACCAAACATGTTAAGTTCAGTATACTATCGCAGCCATAGAAAATACGAAAGCCTTATCCGTTAATCAGCGAAACGCGTCATCGAAATGAGACTCTAGCTACGACCTTCCGAGAAATCCGTATCTGATGAGGAGGTCGAGTTTCTGGTCGTCAGTAATGAAAACAAGGTGGTAACTATGGATTAGTCTCGTGGACCGATTGCATATTTTTAAAAAGCGTTTATCATTACCGAAAGAGGGTTTGGTTTCTTGGCCGGACACCCGGCCGTTGATGTTGGGGGTGGATGTGGCAGCGAAACTCGAAATGAAATATATTTCTGTAAGCCATGTATGGCTTTGATGATTTGGTCGGTAACGGAATTTTTTGTTACGGGTTGTACGAGCAAGACACGTAATTGGACGCTAACCTCGCTTACGCAGCGATATGAGTCGATCAACACGAGTACACCGTTGCTGCCAACGGTAAGAAGCAGTGCACTGAAACCCCAGTGGCATCGAACGCCGTGACCCTTTCGTGCTTGTCAGATCAGGCTCTCGTAGTTACGGGTACGAAGGCGACCGCCGTCCTGTTTGAAGGTCATCCAGGTACCAGCACTAACTTAGCATGGAACATGTCTTCACCGTTCACGCACGTTCGCCAGAATTCTCGAATACATTACCAAGTGATCTGACCACTTTCAAACGTTCACGTTTCTCTTTTTCCGCAGCGATAAAGGGTTCTTTGATCTTGTACAATTCCGAAGTCAGTCGAATGTTTCCTTTGGCAGAAAACAGTTCGTTTGGCAGATAAAACCTATGGAATTTCTCCCAGCATGTTAGGTCAGTGTCCGGGCACATGTACGTCTTTGGTTTGTTGCTATAAACGCCACGGCATAAGCACACGCTGTGCTTTCCACAGAAATCCGTCATCTCGGTCGGCCACCGGTCTTCCCATCGGCAGATAATGCACCCTCTACGCTTGCGGCCACAATTTTTGAAGACTTGTCGCGATGTTACTGCTATACAGTCCTTTCGGGGGCTTTCGTGAGGTTTGACGGTTACGTACAGTTCTCGGGGGCTTGTGTGATTTTCACCTGGAGGCACACCGTTCTCAAAACTAGCAGCTTCAAATGCCATTCTACCATCACTTGGTGCGTCAACCCACTGTCCAGAAATCAATTCAGAAGCGAGTTCAATGATGAATGATCTGTGAGGATCACGTTGCTTTGTCACGTCAACCACGCATCGGCGAGTGAGATAGGCATTTGACCTAGCAATGTCGATCAGTGCCAGGGCTAACTTTTTATGCCACTTTTTGTAGGAATGTCCATCTGCAAGGGAGAATCGGGCCCGAATTTGATCAAGTCGATCCACCCCTTGCATGAACTGGTTGTATTGCTTTACAGACTCCGGGGCTGGGAATTGTTTCGAAGTAGCTCCAACTTGGCGCTCAACGTTGACCACGCTAGACCCGTCCGCGTTTGAAACAATTTGAACCACACTACCATCACACCATGATGCAGCAACTATGGCGTGCTCGGCCGAAACACCTTGACGGAAATCTCCACGAGACGAATGATGCTTGTCTAGCATAGTGTGTCTTGGAAAATGTTTGCTAGTTCCTCGAACTGTCCCACGCCCGTAGAGCCCTCGTAGACGCAAAGCTTGTAGTAATTGTATCGAAGTGTAGTAGTTGTCGGTATTCAGCACCCGATTGGAACCATAAATTGGTCTGGCGACCTCTAGCACAAGGCTGCGGATCGCAGACACTTTTTCCGTAACCCATTCCTGCTGCAACTGTGACGCTTCTTCTGTTGGAACCACGCCTTCAAGCCGGACGGCGATCTCGCTATTGCAATGTAACCTATAGTTCACAGCTATCCATGAGGTCGCACAGCACAGCATGTATAATCGAAAATGATACTTCCCGGTGGGCTTCATGGGATTATACACGATCATGTGACGGCCGAATTTGGATCGACACGCAATACTGCTCTCATCAAGCGCCACATTACGTCCGATATCAATGTAGCGACCGCCAGTACATTTTAACAAGTTGAGTAACGGGCGGATGCGCGCAGCTGGATCACGGTTCGCTGCTGGAGGGGCCGCAAGGAAGCAAAAGCACTTTCGGATCAATTTGAATCGCCGAAGTGGCATGACCTTCTCCAGCCCAGACGATGTGCTGTTTCCGAGGATCGTGTCTTCCGGTTGGGTGCCCCAATAATTGGCGTACTCGCCCTTGTTGGTGATGCTCATATAGAACAGAATGCCAATGAATTTCATCATCTCGGCCAACGTTATTGCAGGCTGAAGCTTCACTTCCTTCGCGATGGCGTACGCATTGCTCTCAGTGACGATTTGACGCCAGAAATACAATGGAATATAGGCTAGAAAGCTTGATGAAGCCGAATGTGTGAAAAGCCGTATGGATTCAGGCCTCACGCGGGTCTTTGTAGACCCGTCACTGTGGGTGTAGAGGTCTGTCGGCGCATCCATCTTCAATCGTGGGTCGAATTTCATGCTTTTCACAGCTTCTACTTCACCTAAGCTTAAAGGCATCGGTCTCACGGGGTCAAATTCGTCCATGCCCTCCGCCACAACAAGATTCTCGATGGTTGCATCTGGAGGGAGCAATTCGTCTTCTGGGACAGAGATCAACGCATTCCAAGAAGGCTTCGCTGTAGTTCGTGTTAGCAGCCGATAGTTCTCAATGCCGCGTTGAACAACTCCGATGTCTAGCGAGTGTACTTGGTTCTGGAACAAGCTGTCCAACCAACGAATCTCGTAGCGTATGGTCTTCTTCTGTACTGTTCGCCGACAAACACGGCCAACAATAAAGGAATTCCCCACTTGTGCTAATAGCGGCTTCAACGTCTTTGTTACAATCCAGGGCTCTTTTGAAGGTGAAAACGCAATCAAAGTGTTTAAATACAGCTCGGAAACCGGCTCCAGTTGGTCGTTATTCTCATTATCTCCACCAGAGCGAACTTCACCACCTTGATCTTCTGCACCTCCCTGGGCATCTCCGCACATACCACCCCCTTGTTCATCCCCAGTTTCAACATCGGTTTGATTCCCAATCCAATATACACCACCTTCTTCAACGGTACTATCACCATTACCACGATGTCCACCGCGATGGGCTTGTCCATCCTCACAACGAACACCATTTTGCTCGGTTCCAAGATCACCTGGTCCTTCATGCATATCGCCTTCATGCTTATCTTCACTGCTATCGTCGCCTTGTTCATCCTCGTAACGAAATCTGCCCTGTTCTACTCCATGGTTTTCGTTACCCAGTTCTCCATGAATTCCACCACCAAGTCTGCCTTTGTTCACAAGATGTAGGGTAGTTTCACCAAACTCACGTTCATCAGACTGGAAATCACTTTCATCGCAATGTACAGGTTCATTAACCCCACTCGCCCCCAATTCGCTAACGACAACAGCGTCGCTGCCAGGCTTTGTCGGTATTATTGTCACAATGTCCCCATCTACACGAATCGCTTGCTTATTGAGACCCCGATAGTAAAGAACCAGTGCATCTTCGCCAAGGAAATAGTCCTCTCCTTCGATACCGTTTGGGTCTTGCCCAGGCTTTACATAGCGGTACCGGGTATCGAGGCTGCTCCTTCGAGGAGGTTTAGCCGTCCATCCGTCTTGGCGAAGAAGTCTCCATATCTCTTTGAACAAGGTAATACCCTCTGTGGGTTCAAAACGTTAACAAATAGTGCCGTTGTATAGGTTTAACGCGCAGAGAGCTTACCTCGTAACACAGTTGGTTTAACGTTCGTCCCAGCACGCACTGGTAAGCGTCGACGCTTAGGTATTCCATCCGATGTACCAGGAGGGTGCCGCTTTGCTCGTCCCATTGTTTCTTTCTCGTGTGTTTTGAAGTGGGGAGAGAAGGGAATGTTGGTTGGTAGGTAGGTAGGTAGGTAGGTAGGTAGGTAGGTAGGTAGGTAGGTAGGTAGGTAGGTAGGTAGGTAGGTAGGTAGGTAGGTAGGTAGGTAGGTAGGTAGGTAGGTAGGTAGGTAGGTAGGTAGGTAGGTAGGTAGGTAGGTAGGTAGGTAGGTAGGTAGGTAGGTAGGTAGGTAGGTAGGTAGGTAGGTAGGTAGGTAGGTAGGTAGGTAAATAGGTTGGTGAAATCAGCCTGTGCAGCTGACTGTCTTCATACCTACGTTGAAAGATACGCCGAAGATATCGCTGGTACCACTGGCGTGAGTCTGGATACCACGCCAATTGTCAGCCAATGAACTGAGACCTGCGCCTTTTCGAGATTTCAAAGTTTTTTTTTTGGCCAATCGTATAGCAGAATTTTTGGGGTCAGAAGGTAGCAATTTGCTACATTTTGTTTTGTAGCCATCTTGGCAGCCGGCGACCGTTGGAAATGGATACACCTCGAACGTAGCAAATTGCTACCATCTATTTTCAAATATCTTGACTTTGTATAGTATACAAATGCCTGTGTTCGCGAAAGGGTTAAAGCTCTGATATCAACACGTGCAGTGAAGATATTGGAAACACTCCACATCGAAGAACTTCACGGCTTAGAACGCCTTGTTTACGGAGTAAGCACTCGGTCGGACGCTGACATTGTAGACCTATGCATTCGAAGAGGAATTTTAGTCCAAACTACAGATCGGATCGAATTCTCGTCACCAGTCATGTGGCGATACTTCGTCAAGATGCGCGTTGGTGATATGGAGCGCGCACTTCATGGTCCGAAGACTCTTCAGGAAATGATCGCGCGTGTTGTCCGAGTTATCAATTACGACAGCATTCGAAAGACACTCGGTCGAACATTGTCAAATGACATCCCTCTGGAGCGAGCTTGGCAAATGGAGTTTTTTAAAGCTTCATACCGATGTACACCAAGCACTTGTGTGACATCTGCAGATGTCGGTGCCTTGTTCGGATCGACAGGATTTATCGATTTTACGGTTGATTGTGGGGATGACTTTTGGGGCATCGAGCTATTGCAAGAAGTCAACAAGTTGGATGAGCATATTGGCCGATTTGCTCCTGGTGGTCCGTATTCGTTACTTCAGCTGAGCGACTACTGTTTGGTGGACTTCCGACGCGTCCCATCGATGAGTGATACTACGAGGGCGACTGCAGAGTTGAATCGCTGCGAAAAGCTCTACGTTGTGTGCTATGATCCAAAACTGGTGCATGTGTCAGTCCTGAACGCTCATTCCGTCTGGAACATTTTTTAAACAGAGTTGAGTACAATATTTGATGGATGCAAACACTACGTGTACATTTCAACGAGCAATGAAAGGTATGCACACTCGCGCCCACTGATATCGAGACCGCTACAATCATGCACTTGGCGCTTACATTTGTATACAATGGAGCGAATAAGTGCGATTTTGAATCCTGAATTTGAAGCCAAAAAGTACAATAAAAAGTGTGTGCGAACTTAGCGCAATGGCGCCAGACGCAATTGCGACATTTTGAACTGCAAACCTCCAAATTGTATCATCGGAAAGGGGAAAACGTCAAAACGTGTATCAATTGGGCAAACGTTTGTCAAAAGCGGTTACAAAACCAGTCAGAGTGATGGTCACCGGCAGGTTTAAACCGAGCACACGTACTGTCACAAGTTTAGGGGATACCGGTAAATAGAGCGAAACCCAAATCGCGAAGTTCAGCGACTTACCTCCCACAGCCCCAAAGCAAACTCGCACACTTTGCGCTTCCATAAACGAATATTGCGACTGAGGGACAACAATGAATGTCGGCGCGGATGATATCACTGAGGGTGGCGACTCAAGCGGTTCAGCGTGCTTGACGGTTGGCATGGTATTTGAGTCAGCAATGGACGCTCTCCATGCAGTACAAGACTATTCATAATAATAAGGTTGTGGATTATTGTGTTACTGTCACTGCTAGTGATGAACTCTAATAACCATCCTCAGGTGTCTTGTAGATCACTCGCAGTACAAGACTATGCTCTTAGCCTCGAAAAGGCAGTCAAGCACAGGCAACGAAGTGGAGTCTACAGACTCATTGGGTGTAGCTCTGATGGATGCGAGTTTTCCGTCTTTGACAGCGCCACAGCTCGCGCCATCTCGGCGTCCTTCGGTTGCTGGAGTGTGATTGTCTCATAAATGGGCTGAGTCTCCAGTTGTGGGTTTGGGCCACTGTAGTGCACTACACATTTTGACACACAAACCTCACTTTCATACACCTGTTGGCGTTTGTTTTAATACTGTCACATACTGTCAATACCGATAGCAGCCCATACACCTATTGACACACGTTTCACACATATTGACAAAACGTTTCAAGATGATACACGTTTTGACGTTTTCCCCATCGGAAAGTGCGAAATCGATTCATTCATTTTGGCGCAAAAAGCAGCCGGAAAGTGCTGAAAAAAAGCGCGTCACCACAGCGCGTCACATGTGTTGAGTACCGCTCCCCCTGTCAAAAAGCAGAGTGATTGTCAAGACTCAGGCTCACTTTACTCTTATGGTGTTTGTGTTTTGAACTGCAATTTTGGCGCGAACTTAGAGCCCTTTGGGAAAAGACGCAGTCGATGCAAAGCCGCGAGTAAGGTTCGACTCCAAACTGCCTGCAAACTCAAGACTCAATTCCCACTTATTCGCCCCAATGCAACGAAGTGATTCTACTGCAAAGATTATCGCTGAGAGAAAAAACGTGTGACGAATGCATTGGATCGACTGTTTTCAAACAAGAAAGGCAAGACCGCCGATGTTGGAGCTGGTTTGTAACTTCACCTACCTAACTTTATTAAACTTGTCGCTGTACATATTATATAAAAAATATAATCACGATGTTTTTTTTTTAATTTTTTTGTTGTCTAGCGTGTTCAAACATCCGTTGGAATTTCAAGAATGTCGAATGCTTCTGTGATTCGAGATATTCTGATAAAAATATCGCCCGCCACATTCACATTGAATGCTTCATTTGCCGCATCTTTGATCAGATTTGCCTTCACGGAATTAGTGATCCCGTCAGAGAAATCACTTGCATTAGGAGAGAAAGAGTTCTGGTACTCTGCAACTGTGGAGAAACCTGTCGACGGAATTAAGAAGGAGCAGTGGAGAGAAAGAGTTCTGGTACTCTGCAAGTGTGGAGAAAACTGTCGACGGAATCAAGAAGGAGCAGTGGGGCGGCTGGGGAGGACCTTGGGGTGGATACGGATGGGGTAGAGGCTGGGGTGGAGGTTGGGGAGGCTGGGGCTGGTAAATCGAAGCTTTGAGGCACGCTATCTTATACTCGCCGCCCGTACGCAACGCGGGCTGGTCAACAGCAGCAAGTTGCTGGCAGCAACGGTCGCGACAACAACAGTAGCAATCTTCATGGTCTTCGCAACTCGCTGGTACTTAAAAGGTGGTTGTGCTTCTTGAAGCAAGTTTTGTTGTGATACTTGGCTAGCGGAAAAACTTTTGATGAGTGTCAACTTACTTTCATCAGGCCTTGTTTGGAACATGTTCTTCTTCTTCTCTGGTATTTTCCCTCTGACAACCCCAAAAGATTCTCCTGTTTTCAATGAAATTACTCCGATGAGGTGACCAACTGTGATGTATTCTAACAAAATCAATTGCATAGCTCACATCTCCTAAGCTCCACTTTGACCCGCTTTGCCTGCCTTGCGCTCTTGCAGCTTGCGCAGGTACTGCTTACGTCTGGCTTGTTCTTCCTTGTACTCCTGCGTTCGACGACGCTTAATTGCCTCAAGCTCCTCGAAAAGAGCCAATGCAACGTTCTCCTGCAGGTCCAGCGACCAAGCCTTCGTGCGGGAGTGTGTAGTAAGTTGGTGCATAATGTCAGCGTTTTCTTCGCGGGAAAGTGTGGCCACAACATCGTGTAGGAACTCCCACAAATTCAACTGTGCGTCCTCACTGCCATCGCTGCCAGGTAGATGTGCCATGTCCACAATCGTCAAGAAGAAGGCGCCCAACTCCGTCTCCAGTTCAGTTGGTGCAATCTGCTTCGGTTCCGTCGTAGCTACCGATAGCTGGGGCTTCTGCGTGAAAAACTGCTGTACTAGTTCCAGGAATTCCAGGGTTTCTGCGTCCTCGGGCTCGGTCTCAAAGCCTAACTTGCGTGCAACCTCCACATTCTGTTTGACCTGCGCAGCCGCGTTGATTCGCGCACGCAAACGGCTGACAAAAGTCCAGCGAGTTGCCGACTGGAACGGTGGACCGCGGACAGACGACCCCGGCGCCAGAACATTCACTGGCGGGAACACACGACTGCGCGCCAGAGAGGATTCAAGGCCAACGTAATCATCAACTAGCGACGTAACACGTTCCTGGAACTCGGACGCGATCTCTTGGCTGTCTGGCGCATCGACAAGCACGAGCGAAGTGAGTGATGGACCGGTCTCCTTCCTGGTAGCGCCTCTGAATTGAGCCGAGCGTTCCATCAGCACGGCGTGTGCGCTGAGACTGATCTGCGCAGCGCGCGGAAGATGCAGCGCCTGTACAAGTCCTTCCACTACAGTCGTGTGTGTGGCCAAGTCATCATACACCACCACACTACGTGGAGATTTGCCGTTGTACATCAAGAACTCTGCCACCGCGCAGCCCGTGAACGGCGCCAAGTACTGCAACACAGATGAGTCCCGGTCACTTGAAGCGACGATGGTCGTATGCTCCAGCGCTCCAGCCACCTCCAATGCATCTCGAATCTGATGAATTCTCGACTTGCTCTTACCAACGCACACGTACACGAACTGAGGGGGCGTTTCTCCACGAGCTTTGGCCCTAGCCACTTGGTGAGAAATCACATCCAGAGCCACACGCGTCTTGCCTGAATTCCTCGGCCCCAACACACCAAAGCGATGCCCATGAGCCATTGGGTGTAGACAATCAACAGCCAGCAAGCCCGTCTCGAAAGGGGAGCGTAGTGAAGCTCTAGCCATTAGTCCCGGAACACTCTGAGCCCCCCACATGACCTTCACACGGTCATTAGCTGTCTCCAATTTCTCTTCCTTCTGCTCTTCGTCCAGTTGGAAAGATCGACCTAATGGGTCCACAACTGCACCAGCAAAAGACGCAACACTGCCTGGAATCTCGAGCTGTTCCCGTTGCAGAGCGACGTCCATCCCCTTGCTCACAGGACTCGATCCCTGGGTATTAAGCAGCGCTACATGCACCACCTTCTTCTCCATAAACAGTACCAGTCCTTGGCTTAATGCTTCACCTGTAGCGTCCGTAATGTCCACCACACTGCCGATAGTGGCGTGACGCAGTCCGGAGACGCGTGCGAGACCGTTCTGAACGCCCATAACCACGCCTGTGAGTGGCAGTTCGGCCTGTACAGTCGACATCTTCTTGTCTGTAGGGAGAGAGCGCTCCTCTTCCTCCGCGAGCTTCATAAAGTCCAGCATTTGCTGAGCTAAAGCGGCTTCGGAGTCGTCTGAAGAACTGCCCCGTACAGCTGCTTGAGGGGCGCTAGAAGAACGGAACTCGCGTGTAGAGATAGAAGACATACATGGTGAGGGTCTAGTAATAGTCACGGGGCTCTGGAACGCGCGCTGCTGCAAGCGAAACGCCCGAGAGATGGCCATTTGGCCACTACGAGTTACGCGCATTTTTAAGTGAGCTTTGTGCGGTGGATGCGGTCGAACTTAATCGAAGACAACGAAAGTATCTGTCGAGTACTGTACCTAAATACCGGATGGCTTTATTATCTGTCCGTTCAGAACTTTCCGTCTGGCACGGAACATTCTGACCATCACTCACATCTGAAGTGTCTGTGTTAGTATTGTGGCATATGCGACCACCGAGACGCTGCTACCACCGGACAGATACCCTTATTGGCTCCAATACGTCACTCACTAATCCTCCGTAATGTCGCTCGAGACGTCGCTGTCCCCGCTCGCTGTAGCTTCCGACAAGGAGCTAGCGGCGCTTTTATCCAATCCGGACACACTTGCGCAGCTCCTACCACTTCTCGATGTGTTCTTCACGCGCGCAACAGCTCTACAGACTCAAACAGACGACCCTAACGACTCTGTATCAACTGCCAGAGCTTTATCAGCCAATGGCAAGACCGTGTTCTCACTGTTCATGCGGTTTGCGGACGTCCCACAGCTTTTGCAACTTAGTGTGGACTGTGGACTGCTTCATGTGACGAGACTGGCGCCATTTTGTCAGATTTTCGGAGCCAAAAATGCAGAAGCAGTGGCGGAGCTTCTGGACGCTGTGGTGGAGCATGTGCCTGCCTTTTCGACAACTATCAGTGTCTTACGGCAACTTTACACTCGGCAATTGAGTGAGCTTCATGTTGCTGTAATGCAAGCCAAACGCAACCAAGTGAAGGAGCTGATCCATCATTGTTACGAATTGAGTCTCTCGCTGAGCGGCATGACGACAGCCAGATCGATGACGCAAATGCTGCTGCTGGACGGGAAGGACATGGAGACGGAGCTGGCGCTACAGGATCAATCGGTACTTTATGGTCTGGTCCAGTGCTACGAAGCTGTGTTACCGGTTTTGCAGCGGCATCTGACAACGTTCGACGAGAAGGTCGAGACTCAAGAGTCTCCGGTTATTGCTGAGACTAGACACGCACTTCTGCTGGTTCTGGGACGCTGTGTGGATGCTGTTATCGTCAATCAGCAGAACACTGGGTCAAGTGGGGAAGAGCTGCTGGCTGGACTGCACGCTCTTAGCAATGGCTGCTTGGACGATACGGCCGAGCATGGCTCGTATCTGAGTGACTTGTGGTACTTGTGTGAGTACAAGGAGAAGGTGGCGGAGTTCTTTGATCGCTGCAAACTGGATCTGGAGAACTTTTCCTACCTGGATATGGTGATCGAGGAGCTCCCACGACGACGTATTCTGCCGACGTTGCTGACGGATGATCTGGCTGCCGAAACGAAGCCTAGAGCAGTGCTGTCAACTGATGTAGAGGAGCGGAAGAATGAGGTGGCTACAGAGACGACAACTGATGCTCCACAGAGAAATGAATCAGCGGTGCTGGCACCTATGGTGCACCAAGTCAAGGACTTCTTCCCGGATCTGGGCGAAGGTTACGTTGAGTTGTGTCTGCTCAGCTCGAATCTTCAGGTAGAGGTTGTGATTAACTTCTTGCTCGAGAGCAACCCTCCTCCAGTGTTGATCGACGTTCCCCAAGACTTAAAGCGCTCGGACCCTCAATTTGAACAGCTGGAGGCACATATCACTGGCAAACCAGCGCCCACACCGAAGGTTGAGGAGTCGAAGAAACTTGATCCTACTAAGGTGTGGGTGGGTAAGAAGGCGATGGAGAAGACTTACGATCCTCAAGTTGCTAAGAAGGATCAGCAGCTGGTCGAGAAGCTGAAACAGTATGTTACCATGTACGAAGAAGAAGAGGAGTTCAGTGGAGAAGGCCCTTACGATGGCAGAAGTGACGGGGTGACTGCATTTGACGAGTACGATGACGACTACAATGACGAGTTTGACGACTTCGTGCCTTTTAGCATCCGAGATGGTGGCAGTGCTGATGATCAGGATGCGATTCGTGAACAAAACCGGAAAATGCGGGCTAAGGAAGAGAAGGATGCGTTCTGGGAAGGAATGAAAAACCGGAATCGCGAGAACCCGTTGAATTCCACCGAAGTCGATGAGGACGATGAGGATGAAGAGAAAGAGAACGCGAGCTCAGAGGAGCAGAAATCGGCACGTCCGAACTCTGCCGGTGGTCAACAGAACGCTCAAGGTCCAAAGCACAAGTCTACTCGACGAAAAGACAAGAGGCAAGGAGGGGGTGAAAAGAAACCGGAGGAACCTCTCACACCGCAGCAACTACAACGCCAGCGAGCAAGGAAGGACAAGAACAAGGCCAAGGTGGCGAACCACAACCGGAAGGACCGTGCGATGAAGAAGATGGGTTAATTTCAAACAGCTTATAAAGCTCAGTGCTGGGCAAATTCAATCTACTTGTTGCTGGTTGACACAGTACTACACGAAGCGCACTATTATCTCAGTACGTGATGCGACGGAGCCTCTGTACTAACTTGACGTTCTTACGCAGACGTCGGCGTGCTGCGCGTTCTGCTTCGTGCACACCCGTGAGATCTGGGTTCAAGTAGATACTGGGAATGGGAAGTAAAACCTGCTGAGAGGGGACCTCCGGTAAGGCGATGCGCGGGAGTTTCTGCATGTCATCGTCTGTCTTTAGTCTCTTGTCTTCCAGCACTTGCTCTAGCCTCGTCTTGGGTGGACTTTTCTCAAAGAGACGATTTCGATCAGGCTCAGAATCATCAAGTGATGAGGAAGAGCTCCAGCTTTCGTTACTGTTCTCGCTCTCGGTTTTCCCTCGACTACGAGCTGATATGATTTCAGGAAGACGTTGATCTTCGGGCAATAGAGAATTGCTGTATGGTGTGTTCCTTCTCATAAGAGGAGGAGGTTTTCTACTCAAATCGAGATTCTCATTCGCAAGATCCTCATCAGGTGGAGTTGGATCATCGAAGGAGCGGATTTTATCCAGTTCCGCGAACGCAGTGATCCACTGGAGCTGCACGTGATCGTAAATAACCATCGTCACCCGTTCGAAGAGCTTGTTGAGGAAAGCTGCGTACTCGTGAGCGCTGATGTCTACCGTCCAGATGTCTGCCACTTCAAACAAAGAGCCGAAAAAGAGCAGTTTCGACATGTTTTCTCCGTCGATAGAGTCTCGTGCCCAGTCCTTTTCGACGATAAATCTTGCCTCGCCAATGGAGAATTCACTCGGAGTGACCAACGCTTTGTAAAACTTCATGAAGACGTCCACGTAGTCGTGCACTGGGATCGTTTCAGCTCCTCGACGGATACACGTGAACGTCTCCCAGAAACGTTGAATGGCTTTGAGCACATTGGGATCTTCCATAAGTTTTTGACGCTTCAGCAGATTTTCTTCCGTGTACAGACTGTGGTTGCCTTGCTTTCGATAGGGCAGAGTTTTGGGAGATAAGGGGCTTTCGTACAAACTGCCCTTCTCGTACTTGAATAGGAGCTTCTGGTTCTTCCCCTGGCACATGACGCTCGTTTTGACCTTGGACAGTTGCGGCACGAAGAACGGAACTCCTTCCTCGTATGGTTTGACAATAGTTCGGTCATTACGTAAGGATTGGGCGTACGCATTCAAGCTCGCCATGGTCAGTACAAAGATTTGTTTCCTTCAGCTACTAGTTACACGAGGATGTTTCCAGACTGCCACAAGGATGCCATTTTGGATATTATTTTAGTAAAACTATTCCTGGTTCCGACCAGAACTTCCGTGTATATTTACAACCTAGAATTATTATTATTTGCGTAGGGACGTAGTTGGCCTCATAGAAATAATGAGAAGAAGAACTACTGATTCATTTACCGCAACACTTGTGTTGAACACATCCACAAGTGATGTGTCATCTTCGTACTTAGTCAAATTTTGTCCAACATCAGATCATTCCCAGATCTGAAAATCTGAGCGACGATGAAATCCTTCCCGACCGCTTCCCTGCTCCCCAAGGAGGAGACGCTGGCCGACCGGTTCCTGCAGCAATACCCTGACTATGACGGACGCAATGCGGTTGTAGCCATCTTCGATACGGGAGTGGATCCGGGGGCGATCGGACTGCAAACGACTCCGGACGGTCGTCCCAAGGTCATTGACATTGTGGACGCCACAGGCGCTGGAGACGTTGATACGTCCACTGTCATTGAGGCGAAGGACGGCAAGTTAACGCTAGCCAATGGACGTGTTTTGACGCTCAACCCTCAGTGGAAAGCGAGTAAGGACGGGAGATACCACGTCGGAACAGTAGCCGGCTACCATTTGTTCCCTGGTCCGTTGGTGACCAGACTTAAGACGGAACGAAAAGAGAAGTTCGACATTGAGCAGCGAGAGGCGACCAATGAGGTGCAGCAATTGCTGGCCAAGTGGGGTAAGGAGAACAGTGCTACCACGAACGACACGGCCAAATTGAGGGAGAAAAAGGATCTTCAAGCCAGATTGAAGTTGCTGGACGAGCTGGCCAAGAATTATGAGGACCCTGGTCCGATCTACGACGCTGTGGTCTTTCACGATGGCACCTGCTGGCGTGCAGCTCTGGATACCAAGGAAACTGGAGATTTTACCGGTACCCCAGCACTGACCAACTTTAAGGACGAACGTCAATATGCCACGTTCTCGGACGAGTCGCAGCTCAATTACGTGCTGAATATCTACGACGAGGGCAATACGTTGAGTGTGGTGAATGACGTTGGCGCCCACGGGACGCACGTCGCTGGGATTGTCGCGGCGTACTACCCAGAGCAACCGGAGTGCAATGGCGTGGCTCCTGGCGCTCAGATTGTGGCAGTGAAGATTGGAGACGGGAGATTGGGCAGCATGGAGACGTCTTCAGCTTTAAGTCGCGCCATCTTGGCGGTCATGGACGCCAACGTCGACGTGGTGAACATGAGCTACGGGGAATACGCGTCTCAGCACAACTATGGACGCATCGTGGAGCTGAGCAACGAACTGGTTGATGAGCACAACGTCACGTTTGTGGTGAGTGCAGGCAACAACGGACCGGCCCTTGGAACGGTGGGAGCTCCAGGAGGGACAACCTCCAGTATGTTGTCGGTTGGAGCCTACGTGTCGCCCAAGATGATGGAGGGCGAGTACATTATGCGGGACAATGACCTGTCCGGCATCGCGTACACGTGGTCTTCACGTGGGCCGACCTTCGATGGAGATCTGGGCGTGAACATTTGCGCACCTGGAGCTGCTATCGCGCCTGTGCCTAACTGGACTCTGAACAAGAAGCAGCTCATGAACGGCACGTCAATGTCGTCGCCTAACTGCGCTGGAAATATCGCGTTGTTGGTGAGCGCAATGAAGGCACAGGGAATCGAGTACACGCCGTATTCAATCCGTCGCGCGTTGGAGAACACGGCAGTCAAAGTTCAGAATGTGGAGGTTTACGCGCAGGGAAAGGGGCTCATCCAAGTGCTCCCAGCCTTCGAGTACTTGGCAGACAGCAATAAGTTCGACGGTACGAAGAAATTCCCTTTGCATTACGAGGTCAAGACGTCGTCAGGCGAAGGAAACGCCCGTGGAGTTTTCCTCCGGGATAGTGTGGACTTTGCTCATGACAGTACGGAAGTCAACGTCACTGTGACGCCTATTTTCCACAAGAAAGCTGTTCAGGAGGACAAGGTTCACTTTGAACAGCACGTGCGTCTTGTTCCCTCAACTCGTTGGATCGATGTTGGTCGAAGTCTCGCCTTGATGCAGGGCGGACGCGCCTTCAAGGTTCTGGTGGAGACTAAGCATCTGTCTGCTGGTGAACATTACGGGGAAATCGTGGCCTACGACACACAAAACGAAGCCCGAGGAGCACTATTTACCATTCCGGTAACTGTGATCAAGCCTGAAGATGCTGGCTCGGTGGTTAGTTACCAAAAGAAGTTCCAGCCGGGCGACATTTCTCGTCGATTCATTACTCCTCCTCAAGGTGCTACATGGGCGGACATTATCTTCACTCGTGGCAGCAGTAACGGGGAGACAGAGGTGGAGTCCAACTCATCAGGGAAGCTCTACATGTTCGACGCGCTACAGTTCCAGCCATTTGTGCGTCAAAGTCTGTCGTCCTTCCACAAGGCCTTTTTCCTCAAGCCTGGACAGGAAGTTGCCTTCAGTATGGATCTCCTGGGCGGTTTGACGACGGAGTTCTGCTTGGGTCAATTCTGGAGCGCGTTGGGGGACTCCATCGTGCAGATTGAGGTCCGTTTCCACGGTATTAAGCCCGACCAGGAGAAGATTGTGGTCACTGGTGGAGAGGAATCACACAAGCTCCTGGTCTCTTCTTCAATTGAGACCGAGACCTTGGCACCTAAGGTTAGTTTCACCAAGTACGTGCAACATATCCGCCCCAAGACGGCCGAAATTTCCCCGTTGAGCTCAAGTCGTGACCAATTCCCGGACAACCGTCAAGTGTACCAGCTGATTCTCACGTACCCGTTCACGAAGAAGGAAACAGGGAAGGTGGTGCCACGCTTGCCGTTGTTGGCTGGCCGCCTGTATGAGTCTCCGTTCGAGGCGCAGCTGATGATGATCTTCGACGATAAGAAGCAGTATCTGGGCTGCTCCGACGCGTACGGCGATGAGACGACACTGAAGAAGGGATCATACGTCGTTCGAGCTCAAGTGCGGCACGAGGACGTGAGTAAACTGGAGAAGCTCAAGCAGATGATCCTCGTTGTTAACCACGAGGTTAAGGAGATCCCTGCGTCCGTCTTCGGTCATCAAGACGACGTCGCACTGGGAGGCAAGCCGATAGACAAGAAGAGCTTGGCCACTGGGAAATACGTACCTCTTTTCATCGGAGAACCGGCGTACGACAAGCTTCCAGCCGGAAATGCCGTTGGAGACCTTCTAACTGGCAAAATCCACTTCGGTCAGAAAGATGGAGCTATCAAGGGTAGCGGTAGACGTCCTGGAGGCTTCGACATCACGTACGTTATCCCAGCGGCGCCAACACCTGTCAAAGATCCTGAGCCGGACACCCCGAAGGATGAACGCGACGAGGAAGAGATCGCCAAGGAAGCCGTTCGAGACTTACTGTTGGAGCGAACGACTAAGCTCATTGGCAAACCTGCTTTCCTCCCAGCTTGGCAGCGGCTTGTGGACCAGTTCCCGAATTACCTGCCGGCGATGCAGGCAAAGCTGCAACATTTCGATTTTGAGGCGTCTCGATCTACTCAGTTGGCGGAAGTGATTGAAACAGCGGACGCTGTGCTTGCAATGATTAAGCAGGATGAATTGGCGCTCTTCTTCGGCACGCGGAGTGTACCTGGGGATCAACCTGCAGCGGAGAAGAAGCTGCGCAAGGAGAAGGAGAAAGAGAAGTCGATTCTGGTGGACGCGCTCGCTCGCAAAGCTCGTGCTCTCGGTGATTCAGCTCAATGGGACGATTTCCTGCTTGCGTACGTGGATCTGCAAAAATGGGAAGACGTTGAGGTGGCAAAGTATTTGCAGGTTTCGCTGTTGCATGACCGGCACTTCAACGTGTTTGGCCTCGCTCTTGAACGACTGCGAAAGGTTTTGGACTTGGAACAGGCGGAGAAAGCCAAGATCATCTCGGATGAAAAACTCACGTCGGAAATCACCAGCATATTGGATTCTCTATCCTGGAAGCATTGGACCAAGTACGAGACGCAGTGGGAACGTCGTCGTTCTCCTTCTTCTTATCGGATCTTTTAAACTGTTTTTAAAATCTTTGTCGGAAGATAACAAGATGAAGCCATTGAATTGTCGAAATCTGTATGCTTTTAAGCCACTTTTATAAACAAGGTGCAAAAATCAGTCATTGCGATCTTCCCGCATTTCTCAATTCGACTGGTTAAGCCACAAGTGATAATTATAATGTCGGCTGTATGTTCGTTAGTAGCGGAGTTTGTGATCCCTGAACTGGGCGAAGCTATCGCCGAAGCATTGGGGAATGTGCTCGAGTTTATTCAGGACATGAAGGAGAACGAGGAGATCTGTCGCCGCGTGTACGAACGCATGAAGTTCGTCAATGAGGAACTGTACAAGATCACGGACGAGACGGCGCTACGCCAGAACCGCGTGCTGTTCATGTACGGCCGCACTATCTCGGATTTCCTCAAGTTCCTCAAGCGCCAGTCGCAAAAGAGTCTTATTAAGAGGTTGGCCAGTAACCGCAAGGTCGTGGCTGCCATTCAGGACTTCCATTCCGACATGGACGAACTCTTTAAGCTGCTTAATATCGCTCATATGGTCGAGATGGCTAAGTGGAAGCAGGAGTGGGAAGAGGACCGGAAACATATCTACCAGCAAATGGCCGAGATCCTGGCCAACGGCCAGACCATTCACGCTGAAATCCAGAACTCGGGATCCACACTAAAGGAGGGACTGGCTATGATTAAGTACGAACTCGAGCACAAGAAGGAGCAGAACGACCCGGAGCAGTTGAAGCTCATGCACAAAGCCTTCAAGAAGGTGGTGAGCACGTCCAAAGCCAAAGTTCCAGTCGTTCCCGACTGGTTCATCAGCAATGATGATGTCGAGTTCGACGCCAAGGACCAGTTCGACTGCGGTTCCTATGGTTCTGTGCACAGAGGGATCTGGGGGAAAGGATCGAAGGTGGTTATCAAATGCCTACTTATGGATGATGACCAAGCCATGAAGTCGTTCTTCAAGGAGGTGGAGGTTTGGAACAAGCTGAGTAACCCGCACATTGTCAAACTCTTTGGAGCTTGTCATGTGAGTACTCCAGCCTTCTTCGTCTGCGAGGACGCTATCCACGGGAACTTCGCCGACTACTTTCAGAAGGACAAGAGCGAGATCTGGCGCCTGTTCTATGAGGCAGCATTGGGTCTGCACTACCTACATTCAGAGAAGGTGGTGCATGGGGACCTCAAGTGTAACAACATCGTGATCGGCGGTGACGACAAGGCCAAAATCTGCGACTTTGGGTTCAGCTATATCCGTAGTCAGTCGGTTGGTTTAAGTGCCAAGGCTCAGACGGATACTGTGCGTTGGAAAGCTCCCGAGTGTCTGATGCCAATGGGGGAGGCTGGAACGGATGCCTCTCACAATCCACGGTTTGCCTCAGACGTTTATTCGTTTGGAATGTGCATTATTGAAGCCTTTTCGAACGAACCTCCGTATGAACTGGACGATGATGATACAATTCTGGACAAGGTTTTCTCTGGCGAAGAATACCCCCGACCGGAAGGACTGAAGGATGATGAATGGGAACTCGTCCAACGACTGACGGCGCGTGACTGGGAACAGCGAATTGGCCTCTCGGCTGCTATTGATGAGCTCAAGAGGTTTGCAGATAGGGAGAGGGACGCACAATTAGCGACACTGGAATGTCCGAGCTGCTCCATGAGTGTCCCGGCCGGATTCAAGTTTTGCGGCAAGTGTGGGTCCCCTATGGGAAGTGCAGGAGTGAATGCTGCAGCAATGGCATGAAAATGGAGTGTAGTGGAGAAGTTCGTCAAGGATACGTTTGTTCATGAGCAATGGGTACAAATCACAGTTGACATAGATCGGACAGAAAAGGAGAGATTTAGCATACGGATATGGACAATGCAAGTACTTTTTGAGTGATCGTATAATCTGAGCAATATGTGACTCATGTCACCAAAGGACAAGACGACACTGCACCCTGCTTTTTAGAAAGCAGAGTTGGCAACGTTAGGTCTACAGCCCGATCCCAACCTGGATCTTACGCAAGCAGACGTTTACGTGGTATGTACATGTATCACACACATTAGTTGGCCGGCATTCCTACAGATCCAAGCGAAAACATACTGACGCCGTACGTGTACTGGATTTAGAGTACATTTCGGTAGTAAACCATCTTTTAAATTTAATTTGGCTTGCCTTGAATGACCGTAATTCTGTTGCTGGGCCGATTAGGATAATATATTTCAACACTCTCGCTAGAACTTTTAAGCAGTACTGAATTATGCGTGCACAGCGTGCTGGCTCTATATCGTGATCAATGATCACAATACTTGCACTAGGGGAAGAAGACTCAGAGCAGCAAGACCTCCCGCCAGTCTTGTGATCAGAACATTTTATTGTGCCTTTCTGCCAAAATGCCCTCCGTTTTAGGGTCCTACGTAGGAGGAGTGGTCCTTCAAAAGGTCTCCTAAAAGACCAGCTGCTCCCCGCTAAAAATTACCCCAACCCGCAAAAAAAGGGCACTAATTTTGTGTGGCGTACAAATACGCCGCGACTGCAGTAGTGTACCTCGTACCTCTACCTTCTCCACTATCTGATATCCTGTGCACAAATGGCGGAGAAGGTAGAGGTCTGGGGCGCTGCAGTCGATGAATTGTTTGGAGGTGTCGTCAAAGACGACCGACGTCGAATGCCTAGTCGCTAAATATCACAATAGCAATTCAGAATTACAGTATAGTATTGGATGTTTGCTCAGATGTACATGTACTACTGTACATTGCCTGCTGAAACTTTTAAAACTACAGCAACAACATTCATTTCGGTGTTGTAAACGTAGTGTAAAATGACATGAATAACCCACTGACCGCTTGAATAACCCATGGGTAGTGCTAGCCTTACGTAAGTCTGAATGGCCGGAAATTTTTGGCCATTCGGACCTTATTCCTTTAAATGGTGGTCTTTAGACCAAATCGGACCCCTTCCGTAGGACCTCAGGACCAACGTTGATTGGGTGGTGCCGCATAAATAACCGTTGTTAATTAACTATAAATTTGTTTTTTTCTCTGGTGGTCGTCATAAATCGTCACTGCAAGAACAGCAAATCCTACCTATACCCCTAACCCCTCCTTCTAAGGACATACCTTTTCAGGTCAGATTGGCCAAAAGTTCGGAAAGGCACAATACATTTTGCACAGCCCAAGCCAGTCGACATCCCTTCAGCAGTAGAATGCGTTTAGCACAACTCGTACTGGTTCTCGTGCTCGTATTGCTTGCCAGTGTCACAGTTGCCAGTACTGCCAATCAAGTTGCCATTACTGATGAATCTGCTGGGCCACGCCGTGAACTAGCGCAAAGCTCAACGGATTTAGAAGAACGTGCTAGACGAAGCAGTGGAGGTACCAGAATTCACCGAACGGGAACGCATACGAGCATTGGGCTGATGTACTCGAGCGACACGCCGTATCTCAAGAAGGCATTACTACGGTTCAAAGCATGGCTGAAGCGAGTCTTCGGCAATAAGGAGAAGACCGAGACTACAACGCGTTATCTTCGGCAATGATCAAGATTGACAGCCAATCTTCAATTCATACGTATTTTGGAAATTATCCCTAAAACATTTGCACTCTCTACTTATTGCGTCAAAACGACCTAAAGTGATCGTACCCACTGGCCCTCACTCTCAGACCTGCCTTCTAGTCTCAAGACCTCTCTGTACCTGTTGCTATGTCCGGTGTCTGCTCACTCGTTGCGACGTTCGTAGTCCCCGGTGTCGGGGGTCTTATCGCGAGTGTTTTAGGCAACATCATCGAATTGTGCCAAGAGCTCGAGGAGAACGAGGAGATGTGCTCCGCCGTGCACAAACGCCTGGTGTTCGTCAGCGAAGAGCTCAACAAGATATCGGACGAAGAGGCCATGCGCCAAAACCGGGTGTTGTTCATGTACGGCAACACCATCGCCAACTTTCTCAAGTTTTTGCAAAAACAATCGAAGAAAAGTTTTATCAAGCGATTGGCCAGTAACCGCAAAGTGGTGGCAGCGATCCAAGATTTCAATGAAGACATTGACGAACTGTACAAATTACTCAATTTAGTACACATCCAAGAAATGGCCAAGTGGAAACAGGAGTGGGAACAAGATCGCCGCAAACAGGAGCAAATGCTGCTGAGTATCGCCGCCAACCAGCAAAGAATCCACGCGGACATGCAGAATAAAGACAACAATTTAGTGGAGAGTCTGGCCATGCTGAAATACGAAATGACGCACAAAAAGGAGCAAAACTCCATGGCTACATTGGCAATGATGAAGAGAACGTTCAACAAGATCACAAGGACATCTGGGGCGAAAGTACCAGCGGTGCCAGAGTGGTTCATTTCCAGTGACGACGTCGAGTTCGATGCCAATGACCAATTTGACTGTGGTTCCTACGGGTCGGTGACAAGGGGAACGTGGGGAAAAGGAGCCAAAGTGGTGATCAAGTCGCTGCTGATGGATGACGACCAAGCCAAGGAGTCGTTCTTCAAGGAGGTGGAAGTCTGGCGGAGGTTGAACAACCCCCACGTGATCGAGTTGTTCGGAGCTTGCCATGTGAGTACACCCGCCTTCTTCGTGTGTGAAGACGCCATTCATGGTAACTTTGCAGATCACTTCGTGGAGGACAAGAGCAGTATCTGGAAACTCTTCCACCAGGCAGCAGTGGGGATGGACTACATCCACTCGCAGAAGGTGGTGCACGGAGATTTAAAGTGCAACAACATTCTGATCGGAGCTGATGACAACGCCAAGATCTGCGACTTTGGCTTCAGTTACAGTGCGCGCGGAAATGATAGACGAAAACTCGATTTCCAGCCGATTTTTGTCAAATCAAAAGCTATGAATTTGAGCTTTATATCCAATCAGGAGCACACCATTGCGGTTCTTTTAAGGTATTGTTTGTTGTAATCCGCCAAGTAGCGGCTGAGAAACACTTCAAAATCTGCTGTTGTGATGGAACCCCCTGCGCGAAAATGATAGACGAACAACATGTATCAGCACTTATCTTCTGTTTTTATGTTTTCTAGACACTGTGACGACTTTGACTAAGCAGCTTAATACTTCGTCTTCTGCCCTTTCAGTCTGTACACCTCCATGCACCGCTTTTTCATCGATGCTACAAGACGTTTTAACTTCAACACAGGAATTTCATCCCAGGCTTTCTTAATGGCCGCCACGAGCTCCTCCTTCGTGTCGTACTGCTTGCCATTGACGTACACGGCTCTTGAAAGAATTCCCCACAAGTTCTCGATTGGATTTAAGTCAGGAGACTTGGCTGGCCACCACATGACACGCACCCCTTGGTCCTTTAAGTACCACTTCGCCACTCGCGCCGTATGAATGGAGGCATTGTCATGCTGAAACTCGAAGTCTAGCCCGTGATAGAGGTGCGCAAAGGGGAACAGATAGTCGCCTAATGTGTCGATATACTTCTCTGCATTTTGTTTGCCTTCCAGGAAGGCCAATTCAGACGTTCCTTTGGAACTAAATGCTCCCCAAACAAACACACTGCCACCGCCAGACTGGCGCTTCGAATAAATCTCTCTCTCCTTCCGTAGATCACGCCAATAATATTGATAGCCGTCTGGACCATCTAGGTTGAATTTTTTCTCGTCAGAGAAGACAACAGAGTCCCATTTGTGCCCATGTTCAACGTGCTGGACTGCCCACTTCAACCTGTCAGCAATGTGATGAGGTTTGAGAGGTGGGCACGCCAACCGTTTCTGGTTGACCATGTTTTCCGAGTTGTGCAACACCTCCTGCACCCTGCGGGTGGATATCGGCAGGTGAAGCGACTCTTTCAAGGTGCGAGCGCTTACCCCCCTCTTAGAGGCCTCACGCAGTAAGCGGCGTTCCGCTGTCTGTGTCATTTTCCTTGGTCTACCGGAGCTTTTCGTGGTTCCATACGCCTCTGGGTCCTTTAGAAAGTTGTTCACTACCTTCCAGGAACGTCCCACACGCTCAGCAATTGCGTTAGTGGACATGTTTGCCTCCTTGAAGGCCAAAATACTTCCTTTCTCCATGTCCGACAGCGATGCCCCTCTACCCATCGCTATACAGCACACTATGACACAACAAATACATAACGACTTCTGTTAGGCCATACTTATTCACTACAAGCCAGGTGGTCTTTGTAAACAGCACCGTTGTCTCCCAACAAGCAGATTTTAGCACTTGGGCTATACTTTTCGCGCAGGGGGTTCCAGCACAACAGCAGATTTTGAAGTGTTTCTCAGCCGCTACTTGGCGGATTACAACAAACAATACCTTAAAAGAACCGCAATGGTGTGCTCCTGATTGGATATAAAGCTCAAATTCATAGCTTTTGATTTGACAAAAATCGGCTGGAAATCGAGTTTTCGTCTATCATTTCCGCGCGCACTGTACATCCGTACTCAGTCTGTGGGGTTAAGTAAGAAGGCAACGACTGATACTGTACGCTGGAAAGCCCCGGAGTGTCTGATGCCGATGGGAGAACCAACGGACGAGAAGAACAACCCTCGGTTTGCATCGGATGTTTACTCGTTTGGTATGTGCATCATTGAAGCTTTCTCGGATGAACCTCCGTTCGCTTTGGACGACGATGATACGATCCTGGAAAAGGTTTTTTCTGGAGAAGAGTATCCTCGTCCCGACGGAATTGCTGATGATGAATGGGAACTCGTCAAGAGACTTACAGACCCCAAGTGGGAGCAGCGGATCAGTCTCTCGACTGCCATTTCCGAACTGAAAGTGTTTGCTGACAGGGAGAACGAGCGAAACAATGTGGACAAGACTGACCGGGTGTGTCCGGGCTGCAATGCCATGGTTGGAGTGGAATTTCAGTTCTGTGGAGCCTGTGGCCACCGAGTTGCTGCATCTCCGTAAGCAGGTGAAAGTGTTTTGTGGATGAAAGTTCATGTTGTTCTTTTACACGACTGAATTCAAAAGCGTTCTCAATATTGCTATGCTTCATACATCCCGTAGCTCTTACTGCTCGCGAAGTCTGCGCTTTTCAGCGTTCAAAGCACACTTGTCACCACCTCCAAACGTGTTCTTAAACCACGACTTGGTGTGACCCCACCAGCCCGTAGGACAGTTATCGTCAGTGGTAGGTGCGGCAGTCGTAGGTGCAGGTGTTCCAGCAGAAGAAGAAGAAGAAGAGTCAGTAGAAGAGCTCTCAGACGAGCTGTCACCGAACAGAGCGCTCAAGTCCAAGCTGCCAGATGTGCTGTCACTGGATAGCAAGTCGCTTAGGTCACTTCCAGACGCGCTGTCGTCGAACAGACCACTCAAGTCAAAGCTGCCGGATTCACTGGTGCTCGCAGCCTCGTCACTTCCAGACGCGCTGTCGTCGAATAGATCGCTCAGGTCCAAGCTGCCGGAGTCACTGGACAACAAGTCATCCGAGCCACTCTCAGAGTCACCGGAGAAGAGCCCACTCAAGTCAAGGCTACCAGAGTCGCTAGTCAACAGATCGTCGCTGCCAGAGTCGCTGTCTTCGCTAGAAAACAGACCGCTCAAGTCGAAGCTGCCGGACTCGCTCTCGCTCGAGGCCTCTTCACTGCCAGAACCGGACGCAGACTCCTTGGACTTGGACTTCTTGACGATCTTCTTGATCTTCTTGGACGACTTTCGCTCGTTGCTACTGCCTGAAGCGCTTTCGCTCGACTCCGAGAGCAAATCGTCTAAGCCACTGCCGATCAAATCGTCCAAGCCACTGCCGATCAAATCGTCCAATCCACTGGCGCTCATGTCGGCCAATTCACTCGCGCTCATAGAGGCCAACAAGGCGTCCAACTCGAGCGAGAACTGATCGTCGGATCCACTCGAACTGTCGACTTCACTGCCGCTCGAGGACGTCGAAGTCTCCGATCCACTAGCTTCGCTGCTTGATCCGCTGTCACTGTCATCTCCGCTAGATCCAGAGGCGGACGAGACTGAAACCGGCTGCTTCTTCTTGGTGATAGGGATCGTCGCCACTGGAGTCTTCGTAGCTGGGGCCTTAGTAGCCGGAACTTTGGTGGCCTTGGGTGCCTTTGTAGCCTTGGTAGCTGCGAGAGAAGAACTGCCACTGCTGCTTTCAGACGTGAGCTCCACTTGAGTGACAACGGAGTTGTCTTGCTGCACTCCAGAGTCGCTGTCCGAGCCCGAAGAAGACTCAATTGTCTTGGTAGACTTGGTGGCAGTCTTCGAAGCGATGATGTTGCTACGTTCCTCTGAAATGTTATCAAAGGAAAGCAGGTTACGAGCATCCTCAGTGGAAGCTGCGAGGCCTTCGCTGGAGAGCAGAGCAACTGCTGTAGCGAGCAGGACGACGTTCAAACGCATTTGTTTTTGATTATTTTTTAACTGGAGCTCCTGGATGCAAAATGCGATGTGAGCTCGAACAAACACGGGAATCGGTAGCCAAGAAACAGGTTGGGGGCAAGCATACGGAGATTCCCGTTATCTTTGGATAGGGTGGGTCCTATCGGAAAGGAACTTGGAAGAGGCAACAGGTGGAGGAAAAGAACAGCTGAAGAACTGTGTTAATTTTTGGGATCATAATCTTTGATAAGGAATTAGGACAACAAGAATGAGGAAACGACGTTTTAATTCAGAACAA
This sequence comes from Phytophthora capsici, assembly GCA_030324255.1. NCBI lineage: Eukaryota > Oomycota > Peronosporomycetes > Peronosporales > Peronosporaceae > Phytophthora > Phytophthora capsici. The sequence continues at coordinate 1,377,132 of CM059351.1, forward strand.
GATTCGTTGTGACAAAAGTAGTATGTTGGTTACCAGTTAGGCTTTGTTTCATTCAAGAATTATACATACTGTATGTGTTGTGCGCGACCCTGGTGCTGCGTACACTTCCTGCGTTAGTAGTTCGATTGTGTACCCCATAATCTCAACGATACAGTTCTTTGTTTTTTTTTTTTAGGAAATTAGAGTTTTTTGGTACCGGTACGTATGTATGTATGGGAACGCGTTTCGCGAGCTGTCTTGCCACTACCGGTACGTATAAAAAGTAAACATTCTAGGTGTACAATACCATTCTCTGTCCAAAAGGTGTTATATTCAGAAGATCTACATGTATATGAACTGCTCGTGCATCAACAATTACCTTGCTTATTGCCGCACAATTTTGAAAATGTCAGAACGCACTTGTACCACACCGTGTGGTCCACACGTATTAATAATAAGTGAGCATCACAGCACTTCGTCGCGTTGTAAAGTAAACACCATGGAAAGCAGAAGAATGCTGGGTGTATTTGGGCACAACACATGCTACATAACCGTGTTCGAAATGCGTCTCAAGCCTTGAGTCAAGGCGGTACCCCGGGTAGTACTACTACCCGGGCTAACATTTGTAAGAATGAGTATTTGATGCGGGAAGCTCAGCAACACCAGAATGACGCTAGTTGGTCTCTCTGATGACCCGATCAGACATTTTGTGGCTTTACCGGTTCTTGTTAACCAAGTGATTAACTTTTTGTCTCAGGAAATGATTCTGTGATGTACTTTGGCTGGTGTCATTCAGGATCCGATCTGTTCTTCTCGCGGCTGGCTCTTGATCGAAACATTCGCAACACATTTCAAAGCAGTCCCTGTTGGCATCCACTTGACTAAGGTGCTATGAAGACCCTGCTTTTAATATATTCCGTTACACCCACCCTACTGTAGTAGTGACTACACTGCAGTCTACAGCCCAAATTCACAAAGCTGCGGCGATGTCTTCTCATGGTTCTTCTACATCCCAACTTCACAAGGCTACGACGATATCTTCTCATGGTTCTTCATGGTGTGCTGCTCCAACGGTTTTTAATTCGAGACTTCATACTCGACTCAGTTTTGTTTAACCCCCTGGTTCCCAACGTCGTATCTTACGACTTAGCTGTTTTTCTATGTCGTAACTTACGACATACTAGTTTAAACAACAGTAAATGGCTCAAGATCAGATTTTCAATACTTTAATGAAGTCATTTTAAGAAAAACAAGTCCAACAGGTAAATGAAGACCATACAGAAACGAGACAGAGTGCGGGAAAGGATGGGATGAACGGGAAAGAATCCACTGGGCTTGGACCTGATCACCAGTCATTCGAGATTTTGCCCGATGGTGCGCATCCGGCCAGGAACCCGGTCAAGGAGTGCTGCCGTCGCCGCCATCGCCCGGGATATTGACTTAGGCCATTTCTGGCGCCAACTAAAAGCAGCCGGTTGGAAATCCAAGCGTCCAATTGGGATTCAGACCGAGTGGCGGTACGTGAGTCCCGACGGATCCAAGGTGTTCGTAGGTGAGGCAGAAGTTGTGGCGTACGCATTGAAAGCAGGAATCCTAAGCACTGATGAGTCCAGAGATAACAGCAGCGACGCAGACAACGAAAACCTGGAGACTGGAGAGAACACGGAGGCGCAGCAAGCAAGTCCCATCGATGCTGGCAACTCTGAATTAGCAGACGAATCAATCCGCGCTTCCCAAATTGATACGAGTACACATCTCTCGCAGAACACGATGAATGAGTTATTTGGCACACCGAGTGATGCAGAAGATGATCTATCCCAGGGAGCAGTCACGAGGGCGTTTGATATGTCACAGAGCGATCCCCAACTTGAGGATTCACAAGAAGCCGCCGCGAGCCTGCAGTTATTGTCTGAGGCATCTGGTAGAGAAAGCGATCAAGAGCAAACCCCAGCGCCAGGACCGACCGCGACGTCATCACGCGTACTGCGCCCACTTACAGCCGTGAAACATGACATCAATTACGTCCCTGAAGACGAGAGTATGAATGACTACGAGAGTTTCAGTTCGGGTGAAAGTGATGACGACGTGGAGGATGATGACGATGTCGTGTCTGATACTGACGCTGTGGATTTGGATGAAGCATTTGTCGAGTCTCTCCAAGTCGGTAACAATGCCCTCGACAGACAGGCTGTGCAAATGCGGGTAGAGGCTTTACGCGCAATGAGATGGACACCACCATCGTCGGCGTTTGAGCAACATGGGGACCCGTATCCCGGCCTTACTATGGAAGAACCACACCCGGTGGCTTCTTTGATCGAGGTTTGTCACTCCCCACTCCTGACATTCTTTTACTTCATGCCGAAGTCGCTTTGGGTGAATATATGCACCGAGACTAATCGGTACGGCCTTCAACAAGTTCGAAGACGTGCACAGGACATCCGAGCGAAGCAGCCATCAAATCAACGCGAGACACTGAAGCAGATTATTCGTCGTTTGAAGGCAAAACAAGGATATCAGACTACACGTGATCGGGCTGTTGGTTGCCCGCATGTTGTGCCCCCAGAAACGTCGGTTTGCAGCTCACTGGTCGATGGTGGAGGACGGTGCGGTCCCGTCGGGAAATTTTGGACGCTTCATGGCACGCAACAGGTGCCAGGACATTCTGAGGGATCTGCATTTTGTGGACAACGAGGCTGAGAGGACACGCGACAAGATCTGGGAAGCTTCGCCCAGTTTTAGACCGGCTCCAGCATCGCTTTCTGATTGCATGGACATTACCGTCCATGTTTGCATTCGACGAAGGAATTCTTCCATCGACTTCACGGCGTAACACGACTCGTATGTTTATGCCTGACAAGCCACATAGGTATGGTACTAAGATGTTCATGTTGTGCGACTCAAGAACTGCGTATTGCCACAGGTACGTTATAGAACGTGGTAACTTACGACATATAAATATGATTGCTAACTTAGATGTCATAACATACTGTTTGTAGATTTGAAATATACGCCGACAAGCGTAGGGGTGACACTATGGAAACTACATACGACCACAAAACCGGCGCTGCTGCAGTAGTTCGCAATTTGAGGATTGTACTTGGCGACAACACGCGACTACAATGGCATGTAGTTGCGATTGACCGGTTCTACTCGTCTATCCTGCTTGCGATTGAGCTGCTAAGCATGAACGTATACGTGATCGGTACGATCATGACTAGCAGGCTTGGATTTGACCAAAATATCAAGGAAAAACGGAAGTCGCGACCGGCTAGCATTCCACGTGGACAGTTTACCTTTTCGCGATCCGTTTCGATTCCCAGTATGGTGGCATTCCACTGGTGGGACCGGAAACCCGTACACTACTTGTGTACGGGCGTGATCATGAAGGAGTCGACGATCAAGAGGAACGTCAAGCAGGTTGGCGCGATTACGGTGCCGTGCCCACAACCGGTAAATGACTACCAGGGATTTATGGGCGGAGTGGACGTTCACGACCAGCTCCGCCTACAAAAATACTCCCTGCAGACATCGACAAAATTCAAAAAGTATTACAAGAGCCTATTCTTGGGGCTTGTCGACCTAGCTCTCGTAAACGCGTACATCTCTCACAAGGAGGCGGCTAAGATGGCGGGGAAGGCGCCTATGGTACGTAGAGAGTGGTATGGAGTCCTACAAAACCAGCTTTTGCAGCTCAAGGCTGGAGATTTTGTGGGCGTCGTGGAGACACCCCCAGCGAGTACCCCAAAGTGCAAGCGAGTTCCTCTTCGGCTAAACCACAAACTGGAACAGTGCGAAGACTGGGTCACTGTTTCCGGGGTCCAGAAACGACGCCAACGCTCCTGTAAAGTTTGTGCGCTTCTTCGGGATGACCGAAAGAAGAAATCCTACGCTACTACTTACTTCTGCGAGCGCTGTTCCGTCGACAACGCGAAGTGCTGGCTGTGCAATAAAATACGTCGGCAGTACAAGGGTGTGGCAAAAAATTGCTTCGAAATCTGGCATGATGACTTTGATGGTGGCCTTGCTATCCCTGCCACTTTAGGAAAACGGGTTATGCGGCGACCACCTAAGGAAGCTGGGGAACGGAAGAAGACGCGCCGGGAGCTTCGGCTTCATGAGTGTGCCGAAGATGGCGATGATGAAAATGATGAAGTGTGATTCCTGTCTGCGTGACTGCCTGCGCGACATGTGATGAGTGTTAGTTCTTAGTTGAACCTAATGCATGATTACTTGAGCCTATGTACCTTTTGTTTCGACTCTTGACATCTTACTTGATATAAAATGCCACTCTTCAAATCCTTTCATGCTGGCTCTGTGTCCTGCTGGGTGAAAGTTACGCCATTAGAGGCGCCTCAGAGATCCATAAGCTGTATAACTTACGACATTGTGGCCGACCACCTCTCGAAACCTTATACACCTATCCACATGTCGATCATATGCTCCATACAAATGTCGAGTAACACGGCTACTTCGTATCTTACGACATGCGTTAGAGTGTTTTCGATACACTCTTCTGGGAACCAGGGGGTTAAGCATTGGACGCCTTCCAAAATGGGCTTTATCGATTGCATAAAATTATTTAAGAAATCTTATATGTATCGACCTGATTTTTTCGCCTCATGAGATTTTTATGCTGACATTTTTGTTGTACTTGGTTTCAGTATGACGTCCCTTTTCTGAAACTTGTCAGCATACCTCTCACTGTGAGTCTCACATATTTCGACCTCTATACAACTTATATTTAGAGACAAATTTAGACAAACATGATAAGTCAAGTTAGATGCCTTTTTGGAAGGCGTCCATTGTCCAGCATTATTAAGACGGTTTCTTCTTGTGTCCAGCGCTAGGGGAGACGTGGTAATCGGTATAGATGCAGATATTTTCATTAGCGGACCTCGAAACCGAGTGACCTCAATTTGGTAAGCTTATGGTAGCAAAGGTTTGAGTATTCAACTGGTACTACAATGTAGGTTCTTATCGCCAATTGCACTTTTGATATATGTTGATAAGTCGCTCTGCAAGTGTGAAGCTTCCCCAGCGCTAGTGCAGCTTCCGTCAGTAACTTCTTCAGCTTGTTAATACCAATGATTATCCCTTCGTCTTTATCGCATCCTTTCGTATTTCTCTTGAGATTCCGGACCAAATCGATTCGATCCTAGACGGCGACGTGGTAATGGTTGAAACTTCAACGTGGGCAAAACCCTTGCTAATGGCAGCAAAGCAACACCCAACAGCAGCAGAGGCAGCGAGTTGATGGTTGTCTTTAATGTCATTACCATTAAATGATCCTGTGGAGAGATGAAGACGATGTGTCAGCATTTTTGAGCGCCCCCCCAACTGAACCTTGCAGTGATGAGTGCGAACTTTTCGGTGACCTCTTGCTATTAATTAATGATGAACTTGTTTTCATCCGATTTCAGCTTTTTACGCGAAGAAAAACGAGAAGTCTTATTGCTTATTTCTTCCTCTTCAGTCTATGTTTTTTTCTGTGCAACAGCTACAACATTTTGTAGCAATTCTAACCGGCGCGGCATAAAACCTGTGATTCTGAAACCAGTGCCTCATATTCACAAAAATATGAAACCAGTGCCCCCTTTACTTGACGTGATTGTCAATATAAACGCGAGCCAGCATTATATCGAAATTTTCAGTTGAAAGTACCAACTTTATCGCATCAACAGGCGCCTTACAACAGAATGATTTATCCACTTTGTAATATGAGAAAGCAGTTGCGAAGGACCGATATGGTGACATGCGTGACGCGTAGCGAGTCAGCATTGGACGGTGGCGACTGTGAAGATTACCTTGAAGAGAGCATTGAAGTACCTCGAGGAGGGACTTGGACACGTGCTGGAGACTAGCGGTCGACGTGAGGCGGAGGAGAAGTTCACTTCGAAATTGGCGTGGAGAAGCTCACTTTGAGATTGGAGTGGATAAGTTCACTTCGAAATTGGTGTGGGGCAGCTCACGTGACACGTAGAACTTGGCGTAAGGCAGCGCGCGCAGAGGAGCCTACTACGGAACCCTCGAGCGTGAAGATCGGTGGAGGTGCAGTGAGAGCGGACGTGCAGATAGCGGAGAGAGAAGCGGAGGAGGAGAAGAGACGAGCGGGCTAGCTACTGGGCTTCGGACGGCGTACAGCGGAGCACTGTCGGGCTGGGGGTTGAGCTTACAGCGACGTTGGCGGAACGCGAACTACGTGGGCGTCGAAGGCAGCAGGCAAAGGCCAGCGAGTCTTAGTGAGAGTGAGAGTGGTGAGAGTTGTGAGAGCGAGGAGGTGTTGTATTGAGAAGTTTACCTTCTGATAATAAAGTAGGGTCCGAAGCCGCGGAGAGTGCTGAGGATCCGGCGCAGTGATCAAGTGGGACATTGGCAGCCAGTAACGTGTTTGTGTGCCCCATTGAAGCGGGAACGGAAGGACGTAGCGGCTATACGATCTGCCTAACGAGCCAGGCAAGATAAGTGGCCCAGTTACATGGTGGTCATACAGGGGCCTGCAGCACAAACACTTACAACAGCAGCGGAGACGCGGATGCAGACGAGGTCGCAATCACCAGGAACGACGACAAAGACCCCAGTGAGCGCCTCGACAGCAGACCAACAAGCGGAGGATAACACGAGCGGCGCACAGTCACCGGTAATGACCAAAACGGCGACGATGACGACGCCACCGGCGGCGAAGACGACGACAAAAGCACCGGGGAAGCAGCGGTGAGTGCGACCAGCAAAGAACGTTACGTCGTCTAGCGATGAAGATACAGAAAGTAACGGCGAAGATACGCGTAGACCCAACGCTACGGTACCCCCGAAGAGTCGTGCGACCAGTAAGAAAGCAGCCACCGAGAGGAGAACTAACGCGGCGCGACGAGAGGCAACGGCGGCAGTGAGCGGCAGCGCGGGGCGAGACAAAGGCACTGGGACTGTCTTGAGGTCAGAGATAACGGCGTTAACGACGGCGGTAACGCAGCTAGTGACTTTGTTGGGAGATGTCAGAGCAGTCACGGACGGCCGGCAGCCAGCGGCCAGACAAGCCGAAGGAGTAGCTGTGCACGACGAAGCCGACTACGAACAGCGAGAAGCAGGAGCGGAGCGATGTGTCGTTGATGCGGGGCTTGATGCCAGTAGCAGTACCGCGAGAGACGTGGCAAGGCTTCAACCAGCACCACGGCAAGACGGCGTGCGACGGAGGGAAGCAAGGAACAAACGGCGTTTTCGGCAACCTGGAGGGAATGATTCGTCCGACGGTACACCTCCCGACTCAAGCGAAAGTGGGAACGACGACAGCGACGACCCTGATGGAAGCAGCGGCGACGAAGACGGCGGCGCTGCCAGCTCTTCTTCAGACGGCGACAATGGAAGTGACGATGGTCGAGCGCGACGAGGCCGAGGACGACGTGAGAGACGGCCACGAAGGAAGAATATAAAGGATCTGGAGTTGCCCTCCTTCACTCCCTCGCCGAAGGTCTCTGTGTCGGCGTGGATTGACAGGGTCGATTTGGCTCTGAAGGGCGCCGAGGAGTCGGGAAGAGGCAGATGGTCCGACAAAGCGCTGTACTACATACTAGGCAACATGTTGATGGAAAATGCGGCGACGTGGTGGGTAAATCGGAACCGGAGCACGCCAGAAAGAGAGAAGACATGGACTCATTTGAAGGAAGCCCTGTTGCAGCGGTATGCTGAAAAGTTGGACAAGTCTCAGGCAGAATGGCGGGTGAGTATGCGGAGGTTCTTACCTGGAGAGTCGTATGCTGACTTCGCAGCTGGTGTCCGAGAAGTGGTCGGAAGAAACCGAGTCAGTGAGAGAGTCCTGCTGGCACAGTTCTATCGGTGTCTCGATAAGACGACGAAACAGCTAGTGAAGCAAGATCCACGGCCAACGGCTCTAGAAGCCGCGGTCAAGAAGGCGAATGAAGTGGACGACCAGATGGAAAATGTGGCACAAGGTATGATGAATGTGGGGCTGCCTTGGGCGACGGCACCGAGTCCCTACGTGATTCCGATGGCGGGAACCACCGGTCAAACCATGATTATTCCGGGCATAGGCTACCAGGCGACAGACCTTACCATGGGACGGAGGAAGTAGCAGCGCAGAAAAGCGATATCGAACATGTGGCACTCTTCACAAACCCGCAGGGAGTGTATAATGTGTTTTCTGGTACTTGGGATCCACCACCTGGGCATGTTTGGAACGGGAAGTACTGGTATGAACCGCAGAAAACCGAGCGGAAGAGGAAGGCTGCGGCGACAGCTCCAACCACGACTGCAGAACCCAAGAAGACACCGAGGACACCAAGACGAGAACGAGCGTCGAGTGATGATGACTCGGACGCACGTCCACCGAAGCGGAAGAAGGCATCAGTGCGACAGATTACGGTGGTCGAGGACACCGCCGGCGCGGAAAAACAAGCGGCTGGAAAGCAGCAGACCAACGCTAGTGGCGCTCCAGCACAGCAACAGAGAGTGAGCGACCAGCGGTGTTTCAAGTGTGGACAATCGGGACACTGGGCGGCGTACTGTACGCATCAGCCACAGTGCTACGCGTGCAAGCAGATGGGTCACTTGGCACGACACTGTACAAACGCTGAAGCGAAGGCGCGACACGAGGAGCTGCTCAAGCGACGTGGAACACAGCGCTCAGGCGAGGAAAACTAGCTGCGGGCGCGATAGCGGGTGTATGGCGTCCGACAGAAGAGAGGAGATCCCGGCGAGCGGAAGTGGAAACGGTAGTGGAACAGATGACCAAGGACTTGGAGGAGCGCGACAAGGAGAAGGCGGCGTTGTACGTGGCGACGGTGAGACCAGCAATGGTCCCGACGAGGTATGGGCCGGTGGATCCTGTGGAAGCGTCACCGCCAACGGAGATGGGATCTGGAGAGCGGACTGATGTTAGGCGAAGTGGCGAGCGGTGTAGTGGAAGGGATGATGCGGAAACTGGGGAAGGCGGCGATGGTGTCCGGACTGCGGAAGGCGCCAAGCTGGCCGACGCAGGAAAGAAAGAGTCGTTGGTGGAGCAGCGAACGGCGTCAGGTGGTAGTGATGCCCATGCGGTGGCACCACCAGGCGAAGGAGAGGACAACGACTGGGAGCGCGACGAGAGCAGGGCTGGCAGCATCGGCTGAGCCGCGAAGAAAGAAAGAGAGCGAGAAAACAGAAGAAACGGCATGCTGCTAAAGTGAGGTTGGCTAAACGACGTGAGACTGAGCAGAAAGCAGAGAGCCAAAAGAAGGCAGTAGTCCAGGAGACGCTGGACGAGAGACATCGGATTGCCGAGGAGACACTAGAGCAATATGAGGCGGCTAGACTGGCGGTGACGAGTACGGCGGCCAGTGGCGAACAAGGACCGAGAGTAACAGCACGAGTCAGTCTAGTACAGCGTCGAAGAGATGATGGCACCGAGCTACGAGACAGGAGTACAGTTGAGTATGTTGGAGCAGACGACGGACTGCCCACTGCAGTCATGACGTTGAGTGGAGTGCGCCGGCATGTGAAGCTGGATAGTGGGGACAGATACACCATTGCAGGACCGGAATGGATGAAATACGGTGATAAGGTGGATCGTGCAGCTCCAGTAGACTTTGTAGAGGGCATTGGCGGATTCCTCTTGGATGTGGTCGGCGTATGGAAGTTCGAGATGCTGAGCGTGTTCGGCGAGAAGATCAATATCGAGGCGTGCATCGTAAAAGGGTGTGGCGACGAGTTCCTGCTGGGAGTCGACTTTCTGAAGTCACACGGTGCCAAGATGAACTTTGAGCGCAACGAGATCCGGTACACTGAGGGTGAACGCGTGGTAGTGGTGCCCTTCAGAACGTATTGCGGTGCGGACAAGGCGAGGGTAGCAGCGGTGCGAATGGCGCGAAGGACACAACTGGAAGGACGGACGGTGACTCCAGTCGAGGTCGCAGTAGCGGCAGAAGATGGTGAAGTTGGTGTCTTCCTGTCCACAAAGCAGACAGGAGCGGTGATGTTAGCAGCTACAGTCACTACAGTCAGAGATGGTAAGGCCTGGGTACCGGCCATTAATGCAAAGGATGGTGATGTAAGGTTACCTTCGAAGCGCGAATTGGGTACGTGGATACCTATGGATCCAGAAATGCAAGTTTTGAGCATGAACGGAGGCCTGAAGCGTAGCAGAATAAAGGAGTGGCTCAAAACCTTGAGTGAGAATTCGGGGAGACCGCTGGACGATGAACAGGACGTGCAGATTGGTGAGAAGGATAGCGGAAGCAGGGACCTGATACTACGATTGTTGAGGGCCTATAGACAGCTAACGGAGAGCACAGGAGACTGTCCACCTGCAACAGCGTTGAATACGGAACACCATATAGACACGGGCGATGCGGCACCGATCATGCTCAAGAGGAGAAGACAAGCGCAGGCTGAAGACGCGGTGATCAACGAGAATGTGAAGATGTTGAAGTCGGGTGTAATTGAGGAAGGAAACGGCGCTTGGGGATTTCCTGTGGTGCTAGTGCGGAAGAAGGATGGTGAGGTGCGCTTCTGTGTGGACTATCGAGCCCTGAATAAGGTGACCCGCAAGGATGTGTATCCGTTACCTCGCATTGACGAAACGCTGGAGGCGCTAGGTGGAGCGATGCTATTTAGTACACTGGATCTGAAAGCAGGATATTGGCAAATCCTAATGGCGGCAGCAGACAAGGCGAAGACGGCCTTTACGACCAAGCGAGGGCTGTACCAGTTTGTGCGAATGCCATTTGGATTATGTAACGCTCCGTCAACCTTCCAGAGGATGATGAACTCTGTATTACGCGGCTTAACATGGAGTACGTGTCTAGTTTACCTGGACGATATCGTGGTGTATACGCGTGGCGGGATTGAGCAGCATGTGCTAGAGCTGGCGTGTGTTTTAGAACGTCTGGCAGTGGCAGGATTGACGTTGAAGTTGAAGAAATGTGTGTTCGCGACCCGGAGGATGGAGTACTTGGGGCACGAGCTGAGCTCAGAGGGCGTAAGGCCATTGCAGCGGTTAGTTGACGCGGTGCGTGAGTTCCCGAGGCCGACAGATGCGGTGGAGGTGAAGCGCTTTGTACACTTGGCGGGATATTACTGACGGTTCATCGAGGGCTTTGGATCACTCATGGCCCCTATGACTAAGCTATTAAGGAAGACAGCGGAATGGGAGTGGGGAGACGAACAGCAGGTTGTATTCGAGCGAGTGAAGGACCTCCTGACGAACAGACCCTTGTTAATTTACCCTAACTTCCAGCTTCCTTTCCGCGTGGTGACCGATGCGAGCAAGGTTGGACTTGGCGCATGCTTAATGCAGGACCATGGAGCAGGGTAGCAGCCGGTGGTTTACGCCAGCAAGGTGAATAGCGAGACAGAGGCCAAGTACGGCATCACGGAGTTGGAGTTATCGGCGGTAGTGTGGTCAATTAAACTATTCCGACCATATCTATACGGACGACGCTTCACTATCATTACAGATCACGCGGCCTTGAAATGGCTCATGCCGAGCGCGAATCTAACGGGAAAATTACACCGGTGGGCACTGACCCTCCAGGAGTTTGACTTTGAGGTGGTATATCGACCGGGTAGTACGAACGTGGTGGCAGACGCGCTGTCGAGGGCGCCCACATCGAAAGTACTGGCGGCGATTGGCAGAAGGCGAAGGGCGAGAAGACAAGCAGCGGAGCAGGCGAAGGTGATAGCCGAGGAGGCGCGTGACAAAACGGAGCGGTTAAATGGCAGAACAGGCGGCGGCTCGGGTAGTACACTGGGGACGAAGGGCGAGCAACGTCGAGAGGCGCAAGTGAGGAGCGGTATTAGTGACGGGCAAGCAACCGAGGATGCTGAAGCGAGAGAGCGGCGCGCGGAGAGCATTAGGGCTCACAGGGATCGACGCGGAGCTATTCCAGCAAGAGGAACGAGTGCAGGGACACTATTATCTAAGAAGGAGGCACTACGGAGAGCCTTGGACGAGACTACAGTGGTGCAGGGCACGTACGAAGTATCACCAGCGGCGGACGAGGTGCAGGCAGCAGATAGAAAACATGCACGGCGACGTGGAGCCCAGAGAACCAGTAATGAAGGTAGCGAACAGCGAGACGGGCGTTCTGTAGTACCGGCGGCAAGGGGCAGCCACACGACGAGTGAAGGACTGGTGAGCAGGACAACAACAGCAGACCCTATGCAGTCGAGCCACGGAGAACCAGAATGGCCGATACGTGGTATAGTGAGCAATGGACGAGAAGCGGCTGTAGCAAGTGAAGGAGTAGGCAGCAGTCGACGACAAGAACGGGTAGCAGCGCGGCGAGCAGAAGAACAGGCGCGCGGTGAGACTCTCCAGCTCACGGACGACGAGATTATGGAGGCACAGAAGAACAGCAGGTTGATTCAGAGGATGGTGGAGGCGAAGGTGTATCACGGCATGCAGGTTGAGCAGCGGCACGGGTTAGTGGTTATCCACACGGAGAAAGGATGGCGTATAGTAATACCTCCAGCTCTGTGGCCAGTAGTCTTTAAGGAAACCCATGACTCAGTGTGGGCTGGACACCTGAGAGCACCTCACACGTTTGCGCGGATCTCGCAGACTTATTGGTGGCCGAGATTGCTACAAGAGGTAAAACAGTGGGTGCGTGGATGTCAGGAGTGTGGCAGTCGGAAGGCGAAACCGAGGGAGACTATTCCACCACTTAGGAGCATCCGTGGGGGTGATGTTGGAGACAGGTGGGCCCTTGATGTAGCGGGCCCGCTTCCTACAAGCGACGGCGGCGAGCGGTTTGTAATTGCGGCGGTGGAGTACGTCACGCGATATGCGGTAGCCATGCAGTACCATATCGACCGCAATTGGTAGGGCTGGTCGAGCGTTTCAATCGCACGTGGAAGGATATTGTGGCAACGTATATGCAGGAGGAGAGTCAACGAGATTGGCATCGGTGGGTCGACTTCGCAGTCTATGCTTACAATTCAGGACAGCATTCGACGGTGAAGCTGTCGCTGAATGAGTTGATGATGGGCAGGAAGCTGAGGAGCCCAAACGACTTGCTTCGGAAGCTGAATGTGACGGAGGCTGGCGAGTTGAGCGAGTACCATAAGAAGCTGGTGGCGGCGATGAAGAGTAGTCAGAGGTGTGCGGAGGCAGCTAGGGTGAAGGAACAAGAAAGGCAGGCGCGGTACTACAACCGTCGTGTACGCAAAAAGAAGGAGTTACGAGCAGGAGATCGTGTCTGGATGTTTCGGCCACCGAGAGGCGCGGAAGCATCTAAATTCGTACATCAATGGGTTGGCCCGATGCGGGTGGTGGAGCCAGTGGGCTACGATAATTGGTTGGTCAAGCGCGAGGACGCGGACGGAGAATCGGAGAAGCACATTGCTCATGTATCATTCTTGATTTCTTACCACACGCCTATCGACCTGTTGAAGCGAGCGGCACTGGATCTGGAACGGCAGCTGGAGTATGATGATACGAGCAAGGGAATGTCCGAGGGCGAGGCGGCAGCGAAAGTTGTACGAGCAGCGGAAGTTCCTACAACTACACCTGCATCGAGTCGAGTTGGAAAAAGAGATCGACAGACAGCGAGAGGTGCGGCAGCGTGGCGAGACTCGAGTGACGTCCTGGTGGAGACACAAAGACGAAAGCGGCGAAATCGAGCAGGGATGTACTTCCTCGAGCACGAACTACGGACAAGAAGAGCGGTGGAGCGATGGCGAGCTGGAAACGACCGGGACGAAACAGAGCGGTGGTGGGTTTCAACCCGTGACTACGACCAGTTGCTGCGAAACGACAGAGTCATGGAAGACTCTGGTTTGGAGGAAGGCGTGTAATATGAGAAAGCAGTTGCGAGGGACCGATATGGTGACACGCGTGACGCGTAGCGAGTCAGCATTGGACGGTGGCGACTGTGAAGATTACCTTGAAGAGAGCATTGAAGTACCTCGAGGAGGGACTTGGACACGTGCTGGAGACTAGCGGTCGACGTGAGGCGGAGGAGAAGTTCACTTCGAAATTGGCGTGGAGAAGCTCACTTTGAGATTGGGGTACTTTGAAATTGGTGTGGGGCAGCTCACGTGACACGTAGAACTTGGCGTAAGGCAGCGCGCGCAGAGGAGCCTACTACGGAACCCTCGAGCGTGAAGATCGGTGGAGGTGCAGTGAGAGCGGACGTGCAGATAGCGGAGAGAGAAGCGGAGGAGGAGAAGAGACGAGCGGGCTAGCTACTGGGCTTCGGACGGCGTACAGCGGAGCACTGTCGGGCTGGGGGTTGAGCTTACAGCGACGTTGGCGGAACGCGAACTACGTGGGCGTCGAAGGCAGCAGGCAAAGGCCAGCGAGTCTTAGTGAGAGTGAGAGTGGTGAGAGTTGTGAGAGCGAGGAGGTGTTGTATTGAGAAGTTTACCTTCTGATAATAAAGTAGGGTCCGAAGCCGCGGAGAGTGCTGAGGATCCGGCGCAGTGACCAAGTGGGTCATTGGCAGCCAGTAACGTGTTTGTGTGCCCCATTGAAGCGGGAACGGAAGGACGTAGCGGCTATACGATCTGCCTAACGAGCCAGGCAAGATAAGTGGCCCAGTTACAACTTCATCAAATGAAATGTCGGCACTTTTACCGATTGAACCCTTGCAGTCATGAGTGTGAACTTTTGGATAGATACTTGCTCATCTAAACGCTCCAGTATTACTGCTGAAACGTTGCCTCACTGTTTCCATGCGATTTCATTTTTTTGATATCGTAAGTTTTAGTAAGAAAACGAGAAATTTAATCTGCAAAATTCTTTCAATTGAGTTGAGAAAACGTAAGATGCAATCGCCGACGTTATGGGGGAGTCTTTTGATTGGATGAAAACAGTTATTTTAGCGCTGAGTCGTGCACTAGAAAATTTACTCTAACATCACTCACTGAGTTCCCTGTCGCGCAGGTACTGTTGATGTGGCGCGTGCACCAACTGCCTGCACAAGACGGTGATAGCAATGGGCGGTCGTACAGTCAGCTAGGCTTCTACCCAAGCCCCAGCTACAACACGGAGTCGGTTAGTCCGTCTATCAAGTACCAAACGCGATTGGTTCAAGCTACGTTCGCTCTGGATACGCCAGTGGAGCAGTGTGAACTGTATCAGTAGTTCGACGTCCATACAGGAGGTGGCTGTCTGCTGCGAAACGAGAGCGAAGTCCGATAAACCAGGCCCACTACCGGAATAGGCAACGTCGGCGTCTTGAAGAACTCAATGACAGCATTCGCGCGTTACGAAAGGAGATCCGAGACCTCGAGATGCGACGAGAGTGTTGTTTACCAGCCGCTTCCGGCGCCTAAGTGGTGCCTCACACTATAAAGGTCCTTAATTGCACTCCGATAACCACTGAACGTCCCAGCTTTCACATCACGGCTTTTGTAAACAAGAAACTGCTCAAAATACGGAGGCGTGAACTCCATTAGATTAAGTTCACCACTGCTATCAAAGAATCGATCCTTGTTGTGGTCGACTTTAGCAAGCTCCTTGTGAATCCACTTTGCAATGCCGTTCAAGCTACTCTTGTACTTCCCTCGTGTTTGCTTGGTAACGCAGGCATCTCGGATTGCCTCCACGTCAGCTACAGCCATCCCGCAGGCCGCGCTATCGCTGGTGTGTTGCGCGCTTCCTTCATTCATTTTATATTGGCTTCTGGGTAGTTTTAGGTCAATTTTTGCCAATAGGAACAGTGTGGTATCGTAAGACGATTCCACTTACGATTTGTTGGAAAGTCGGGATGGCAAGTCGCTATATAGTGAGCCTAAGTAAAAACACGAGTTAGAATATTTCTTTGGCACGTGTTACTGCACCCATCTGAGAGAAGCCATCGTGCCCATTTGGGACCACCCGTACCCACCTGACACCCATACACGACCACTTGGTGCCCATCTGAGCCCATCAGGTTGTTGATGAGTTGTCGAGGTATACGTGTCTGATGTGTATATCCGGAAGTGAACCTGCCTGCATCAAAGGATGATCCTCTCTCTGTCAGCCCACATTAACACCTCACCACACATTGTCATCATGATTGCTACCGAGTATATTAGCGTTTGGGTCACAAGTAAGACTGTCGGAACCTCAAGCAGGCGCACCCATCCAGTATTGAACAAAGGTTTGCATGATCATTAAAATTTTCTCAAAGCAATTTTTACGTGCACATACTAAGGTTTTCACCACACGAGTTGGAAGAGCAGTGCGCACGGACGCGTACTGCTGATAAGTCATCCGGTCGAGCCTGTGGTTGTGCGCTAGCTTTGCAGTAGTCACACACAGGACAAATTCGGGGTCGTCGGGCTTATTGTTAATCACACAGACGCATGCGTTGATCTGGCATACATACAGATGCATTAGTCTATTTCAAGCACGCATTACCCATCTGTACCCAAATGAAAACCCATCTGAGCCCATATGAGCCCATATGAGCCCATCTAGCCACTTACCTGCACTTCGTTGCGCGTGACGCCTGTCGCGCACGTTTTCCCTTGCCCCGAGACTTTAACGTGCCAGCGTCCGTGCAAGCCAGCGTCTTGTTGTACATATCCACTCAAGCTGGATCAGAGGCGCTCGTGAGTTCGCGTTCTTTATCTTCCTGTTGCGCTCCTCGACCTTGTTGTTCGTCCGCATGCGAAAACTGTAACATGCTCAACGTTAATACTCACCAGTTTAATTAAACAAACACACTTGATGTACCTGGTGCGTTTGCGCGCTGTACTCGTTCAAATGGGCATGGAACGACTCCCATGAGTTAAACTGCGTGCGCTCGAGAGGGGGCGGCAGTACCTCTTCAGATAGTCCAGACAGGAGATTCGCGTGGTTGCTGTTGTCACTATTGTGTCCACCTGGCTGGAGGTTCCAGAGGCCTCGGACGGCGCAGTCCAGTCGTCTTCGCTACCGTCATCGCTCTCGTCGCTCGCAGCAGCATGCTGCCGGCGCTTCTGAGCCGATCGCGGGCGTAGGTCCATTTTTCCCGCCCAGAATTTCGAATGGCTAGGGGGGGCTCGATTGAAACGAGGGGTGCTCGAATGCGCACAGGTATACGAAGTATACTACGTACGGATGAGGAGAAATTTTGTGTAAGAAACACCAATCAAAATTCATGTCTCCAGATGGGTGCACGATTCACTCCCTATTTCTTTTTGATAAAATGTATTGTGCATTTCCGAACTTTTGGCCAATCTGACCTGAAATGGTATGTCCTTAGCAGGAGGGGTTGGGGGTATAGGTAGGATTTGCTGTTCTTGCAGTGACGATTTACGCCGACGACCAGAGAAAAAACAAATTTATATCCAATTAACAACGGTTATTTACCCAATCATCGTTGGTCCTGAGGTCCTACGGAAGGGGTCCGATTTGGTCTAAAGACCACCATTTAAAGGAATAAGGTCCGAATGGCCAAAAATTTCCGGCCATTCAGACTTACGTAAGGCCACTAGCACTATCCGAACATCAATGGGTTATTCAAGCGGTCAGTGGGCTATTCATATGGCCTGGTATCATTTTACACTACGTTTACAACTGTTGTTGCTGTAGTTTTAAAAGTTTCAGCAGGCAATGTAGTACATCTGAGCAAACATCCAATACTATAATTCTGAATTGCTATTGTAAAATTTAGCGACTAGGCATTCGACGTCGGTCGTCCTTGACGACACCTCCAAACTCTTTCCGCAATTCATCGACTGCAACGCCCCAGACCTCTACCTTCTCCGCCATTTGTGCACAGGATATCAGATAGTGGAGAAGGTAGAGGTCCGGGGTACACCTGCAGCCGCGGCATATTTGTACGCCACACAAAATTAGTGCCCTTGTTTGCGGGTTGGGGTAATTTTTAGCGGGGAGCAGCTGGTCTTTTAGGAGACCATTGGAAGGACCACTCCTCCTACGTAGGACCCTAAAACGGAGGGCATTTTGGCAGAAAGGCACAATAAGTGGTCTGCGCTTACGAATTGACGCGAAACTCAATATATTACTTATGAAAGTACAGGAATCAGTCATGTTGTTTTCTGTGTAACACCTACAGAATTTACAGTTCTGCTTACAGAGTCGTCACAATTCTAGCCAGCATGGCACAACCAAAAGCAGTGGTTAGACAGCCCTTGAGGTCCTGGAGGTGAAGTACACTTGATAATCACGAAGCACCCTCGCGTTTTCTTCCTTGTAGAGGCTGGAGCTCTTAGCTAGCATCTCGCTGACATCCGTAGGGTCTTTCTTCCCAGTTTTCCACCTCCAGAACTGCGTCTCCTGCAAGCTCGAGACGAATCGTTTAGTGGCTGCGTTTTGAGTACTCTCTTTCGAACTTGAGAGCATTCGGGCCAACTTCGCCGTCCCAAATCGCTTTTCCAACTGTATAATAGGCGCAAACTCGTTCGGCCGCGCGTAGGTGCTCAGTTTCCGGACATATACGACCCAAGTTCTTAATTCTGGACTCTCGAAGAGTTTGTCGCCCATTTTGTCCAGTTTGAGGAGGTTGAACACTTCATCGGACGTTTGTCCGTTCATGCGCCACACGTTTCGCTGTAACTTGGCAACAATCTCCTTCGTACTGGCGACCTGGCTGGCTTTCGATACCAACTTGGTTAGTCCTTGATCACCATATTGAGCTCGTAGAACAGTGAACATGACTTCGTTAGCGTCAGCCTTATGTCTGTTCAGAAAGGCAACCCACGTGTTCCACATTGGGTTCTCGAACACTCCATCACCCGCTTTGTTGAGTCCAAGGAACTTGAATATGTTAGCACCACTCTTCTTCTCAGTCAACCACTTTTTGATTAGCAGTGGCTGCACTTGAGCAGCCGCATCGTCAAAGCCTAGTCGCTTGAACGCCAGGAACAAGAGCTCGTCCGGATCCTTGTTGAGCATTTTTGCGTACGCCTTCCACATGTCTAACGCTGGGTTCGTCAGCACCTTCGACCCTTCCTTGTTCAACTTTAGGATCTTGAACACGTCCATCATGGTCTTCTCCTGCTTGAGCCATTTTTCCAGGTGGGAAGTCTCCAATTTCTCGGCAATTGTCCTCGAAGCAGGGTCATTCTTAGCACGAACCAGCATGCTAGCGAGTCCAGCGTCGTCAACATATAGTGGTTTCAGCTTGGCCAGGAGAATATCATACGGGTCCTCGCCCAGTTTGGTCTTGTACGTGGACCATTTCAGTCTGGTCGTGAACGTGATCCAAACATCCAATTCTGGCTTTTTCAGCAGATTTTCGCCGGCTTCATCAAGTTTTAGCAGGTTGTACACGTCGTCTGCTTTCTTCCCTTCAGCCATCCAAAGGTTCACCTGCACATTTTCCAAGTAAACGGCCTCTGTTTTCGTACCTCTCACTTGCTTCGCAGTCGCTAGCATAGCTGCCAGTCCGTCATCGCCGTAGCGACTAGCCAAGGCCGTTACCATCGCCTCGCCAGCCACTTCCTGATCGTACTTGTATGCTTTTCTCACCGACGCAGCCCAGTCGTCGTACTGTGAGCTGCCGATGACATTGGACTTTACTTCACCCAGCTTAGAGAAACGCGAGTCTACCGCATGCAGATGTATCTTGGTTTTGATCGTCTCCGGGAGTTTCTTGAGGCTCTCCAACCGTTTGTTAGTCAGTTCTTTCACTTTGGAGAGGCTCGGAGGACCTCGTTCTTCTTGGTCACCTTTTTCTTCTACTACCGACGTCTTCAAGTAGCGCTGAACGCCAGTAACTTCTTCGTTAACAGTACCGTGTGAAGAAGTTGTACTATTGGTGGCAGATAATGACAGCTTGAACCCGCAGATCAGCAGGATAACCACGAGAGTGAAGCAGCTGATATAATGGAACTTGATCGTCATTGTGACTGGGAGGCTGGTGGCCAGTTGAGAAGTGAACGGCTTTCGTTTTATCCCTGCACATGGTAAGATCTTTTTCTTTGATAAGCAGTGTGTGTGCACTGGGGTGTATGAACTGCATTAATCGTACAAATGTAATCAACATGCCCGTCATCGTTGATGGCAATCCTGTTGTAGCGGATCTTCTTTCTCTTTTCGGCTCGGCCCGTTTTAAGTAAAACTGTACTTGATTTACATAGGGATCTGAGTGCATGGTGCATGCACAAGTGTCCATGCATGATATAAAACTACGTCACGTTGCGACGCTGGAAAGCCATTCAATTTCCTGTATTGATATATGTACAAAACCAGAGTAAACACTTATTGAAGAGATGCAAAAGTTGACAATTTCATGATAATCAAACTTGAACTCGCATGAAGCCCCTATCCGCTATACACTAGCGTTTTACGGAAGTGTGCGTTTCGGCCACCATCGCGTTGCAACTTTTTGAGATACATGAAATCAATTTGGTTGTCTATTTTGTGGTTTTGGAATCAAGTGTTGATCTTGTCTCGATCGAAGTTATCATGCTCGAGCGATTCTGGCTGGCGTGGCACAAACGAGTTGAAACCAGCGTTCAATCAGCATTGGCTGTAAAGTACGCCTGATAGTCACGAAGCACCTTCTCGTTGTCTTTCTTGGAGAATATGGAGCTCTTGGCCAACACCCCACTCACATCCGTAGGGTCCACCTCCCCAACCATCCACCTCTTGAACTGCGACTCCTGCAAGTCCGACAGAAATCCTTTTGTGGCTGCATTTGTGGCACGTTCCTTCGACCTCACCAGCATTCGGGCCAGCTTGGCCGTGCCAAAACGCTGCTCCAGTTGCGTGATGGCGGAAAACTCGTTCGGCCGCGCGTAGCTGTTCAGTTTCCGGACGTAAGTGACCCACGTTTTCAATTCTGGACTCTCGAAGACTTTGTCGCCCAGTTTGTCCAGTTTGAGGATCTTGAATACTTCATCGGACGTTTGCCCGTTCATGTGCCACACGTCCAGCTGTAACTTGGCAGCAATTTCCTTTGTACTAGCGACCTCGCTGGCTTTCGCTACCAATTTAGTCAGCCGTTCATCTCCGTATTGAGCTCTCAAGACAGTGAACATCACTTCGTCGGCGTCAACTTCATGTTTGTTCAGATAGGCAACCCACGTGCTCCACACTGGGCTCTCGAACACTCCGTTGCCTGCTTTCTTCAGTCCAAGAAGCTGGAAAATGTCATCACCACTCTTGTCCGCAATCGACCACTTGCTGATCTGCAGTTCCTCCATTTTAGTGGCAATGGCTCCAGTATTGACGTCTTGCTTCGCTGACCCAATCATCCTCGCCAAAGCTGCATCGTCAAAGCCTGTCTGCTTGATCGCCAGGAACAACAACTCGTCCGGATCCTTATTGAGCATCTTTGCATACGCCACCCACGTACTTAGCGCTGGGCTTTTCAGCAGCGTCGAGCCTTCCTCGTTCAATTTCAGGAACTTGAACACGTCAATTATGCTCTTCTTCTGCTTGAACCATTTTTCCAGCTGCAAAGTCTCCAATTTCTCGGCAATTGCCCTCGTAGCAGGGTCATTCTTCGCATGAACCAGCATACTAGCAAGACCGGCATCATCGTAACGTGGTTTCAGCTTGAACAGCAGCAGATCGTACGGATTCTTGTCCAGTTTGGTCGTGTACGAGATCCAAGCGCCCAATTCCGGCTTTTTCAGCAGGTTCCCGCCGGCTTCATCGAGCTTTAGCAGGTTGTACACGTTGTTTGCGTTCCTCCCTTCAGCCATCCAAATGTTCAATTGGATATTTTCCAGTCGAGTAGCGGTTGGTTTCGTGCCTGCCGCTTGTTTCGCAGTCGCTAGCATGGCTGCCAGTCCGTCATCTCCGTAGTGACTCGCCAAGGCTGTCACCATCGCCACGTCAGCCGCGTCTGGGTTGTTCTTGTACGCTTTGGTCACCGACGCAGCCCACTTCTCGAACTGGGAGCTGCCCAAGACATTGGACTTTACTTTATCCAGCTTGGCGAAGCGCAAGTCTGTCACGTGCTGGTTCAACTTAGTCTTGGCCGTCTCTGCGAGTTTCTTGAGATTCTTCGACCCCTTTTGAGTTAGTTCCTTCACCTTCGAGAGGTTAGGAATAACTCGTTCTTCGTAGTCGTAGTCTTGTTTCGCTACTGATATCCTTAAGTATCGGTGGGTGCTAGTGAGTGTTGCACCAACCGCGTGGTGTGAAGAAGCGAGTATCACCGTAGAGGCTGACAGTCCGCATGTAGAGCCAAGCAAGACGGCCACGAGAGCAAAGAAGCGAATACAATGGGACTTAGTCGTCATTTTGACTGGGAGAGCGATGGCCAATTGTGAAGTGAAAAGCGTTGCACCCCACATTAATAGAGGTCAGATTATCGATGCACACGGCAAGATGAATTTCTCGGATAGGGAACGACGAAGCACCATACACATGGTACTGGTAAAACATGTAAGCACTTCACTTGCACTTTATTAAGACTTAAGACTTAAGTCTTAATAAAGTGCAAGTGAAGTGGCTTACATGTTGTAATAGTACATACCATAAATATACAGTACATGTAGGTTTGTGCACTTGCTCATTTGATTGCGTTTACCATTCCCATGGAGAGAAAGCGATGTAAACATAGGAATAGTAGTGGTGTATTCTAATACGACAATGCAACGCACAGATGTTAGCAAACTCCCTGAACCGTAGCAGTGATGAATGCAACGTTTTGTGCTAATATTTAAACGCCCAGTAGTGCTGAAACTTTGCCGCTTGCTGATCATCGGGTTTACACTGTTCTCATGCGATTTCAAAATTTGATATCGTAAGTTTTCTTCGTACTCATCGTTCTCTTCTGCTACCGACGTATTCAAGTTACGCCAAACACCGGTAAATCCTCGTTAGCAGGCCGGTGTGACGAGTGAGGTGTAATATTTGTGGCAGATACCAAGGAACTTTTGGAAGCATTAAAAATTTAATACTACTGGGATAGTCTGGAATGCTAGCCAGCCCAAATCGGATTAATTCGTCGCGGTAACTGAAGCCGGTAACTGTCCGGTTTACCGTCGATTTGAGCGAGACATACCGACAAGGAACGGGTGCAGCACAGCTTGAGCTTCGAGCCCGGTGGACGATCCTTATGTGAATTGGACGCAGGAGGAGGTGCTGCAAGTGCTAGAGGCTAGCTACCAGACAAAAGATCCACCAATGTACACTGGGGTGGATATATGGGCAGTGGCAGCGCGTTCACGATCAAGTGAAGGCAATTGTAATGAAGTAGCGGCAAATGAAGCGTTATGGGTTATCATTTCCACAAACCCGACGGAAAGCAACTTCGTACGTGGCAAAGAAACTTAACATCTCACTGGCCAAAGGCCGTGATCGAGCGGCCTTGACGCTTGGAGCTCTGTTTTTGAAATGCCACTCCGAGAAACCAAGCAACTGTATCACTATACAACTTTCTTCCCATGAGAAACTTCTGACGTACAGCCGAATACTAACAATCAGTGAGCTGCAGAAACTCGGCAAGGCGAAGTTAGATGAAGAAAGGTCTAGCGACACCAAAGCGTCTGGAGGAGCACTACGTGCAAATCTTTCTGTCGACGATCTGAACTGGTGTCTTCTGCTCGGAAACATTCGAGGAAATGTTGACTGCGGAGATTTGGAAGTTTACGATCGTACGGGGGCAATTTCTTTATGTTTAAAGAGCGGCGAGAGGGGTGTGAAGCCCACTGATGAGCGTGGAGTTTATTTATTTCGGAATTTTGAGCTCACTATCGAGGATTACAACCAAGCCAATGATCTTCGGCCCAAGGAAGTATTGCCACTGATGTATGGCATTAGCTGTTCGACAGACAATGTGGATTACATCTTGATGAGTGAAGATACCATCACCTTCTCACGAGAAGAAAAGGAATTGTCTGAAGCTCAGAAGGAGCAAGAAATAGTAGCGATGGTGACACACATCGATGCTTTACCACGTTCCAGCAAACTCACGGCTCGGTTCTTACCCGAGTTTCGTGTTATTCACGCCATCGTGTGGCCAATTGGCCAAGAGCTTCAAAATGATCCGTTGGCGGCTGTACACACGGCCGATATCCTGGTGAACACACAGACTACGAGTTGGTATCTTCAAAAAGGGGATTTCTATCGAATGAAAGCAACTGAATCAAGGACGCAGGAGCACGCCCTTCTCCTCGTTATAGCGTCGAAGATCGAGTTATCAATAAGGTAGCAGACAGTAGCAGCTTGTGTCTTGAGTCCCTCAACGATATTTTTCTCCAGCACGACAAGGAATCAAGCAAAAAAAAGCGCCCCTTTCGAGTCTTTCGAGTGGAGAAGTCAATTTGCCCAATTAAACTGGAAAATAGTGACTGCGAGGTGTGTGTGGGGCATGAATTATGCAAGGAAAGTGGTCAACGTGCGAGTGGCATACTGGTGGATCAGTTAGTAGATCCTTTGCCTCTTGAAGCGGCAAAGGAGGAAATTCTGTCGATGAGCATCGTCAAGTGGTTTTATCAAAGATCAGAAGAAATATCTTAAGTGGGTAATTTACTCCATTATCCACTCACTTGTTGCTGATTCCGGGTACCAAATAGTTTGTACGACGTGGGGTTACCTCACCAATGGAGACATTTTACAAGGCAGCGTCGTCGTTGTGAGAAATGCTACGCTTTCTACGTACAACAAACTCCGGTGTGTTTCAGTTGGTCCTGCGTCGGAGATTCTACACGAACCTGCGATCGATCGGGCCGACCTACTCCGTAGTTGGTACGGTGGTTTGGCGCCATCCCATACGTTCTCACCCAGAGCCTTGCCAATAAAGATTGTTTATTGATTGTTGTCTTCGATCCAGAACAATCTTATATTGCAATATCAACAATCTTTGGCTTGGATATTGCAATATTTGCCTATATCTACGCTTCAATTCCGTCATCCATAGTTTTGGCTCGCTCAATTGCCTTCGATACTTCACCACGTCGTCGCAGATAGTACACGTACGCTCTGTCAATGTAGGGTCCTTATAGAGCAGGTTGATGATTTCAGCATTCTTCATGGCGCAATCGGAGATTCACTGTGAGGCGATGGCCTTTAACCAAGCCAGCCCTCACAGAACAAACCCACCAACCACACCTTGGATTGCTGACAGCCTTCTCAACTGAAATGGCGCCAAATGTGTTCGATGTTCTCTTTGGGGTTCGGTTGCGAGTCTGTGGTTGGCGGAATAGTACGCTGGCGCAGTTCGTTGGCTATGGCCGAGGAAAAACCCGTAGTAACTACCACTACCCTACCTGGTAGGGGAAACAATATATGATTGTGATTGTTCGACCTTGACACAATCACATATTGTGATTGACAATATTGACAATATTACAATCACAATATTTTTTTGCACGGCCCTGGTTCTCACCTCTTTCCGGGCTTTAAACTTAGCTTTTTTACCCGACAATTTTGCATTTTTTTTTATTTTTTTTTAAAGAAAACAATACATTTTCCTTCTTTTTTCAAAACTATCCCAGCCCTAGTGATTTTTCGTTTTGCTAGCCAAGACTTACAGAATTTAAATCGCATGGTGCAACTCCGTCGTTACGAGTGACGAATCCAAATTCAAGTACATGTACACGGTGACTTACCAGCATCTGCGGGGTACGCTCAGTACTCGCTATTTCAGATCCTTTTACGGAACGTGTCTTGTCGTTTTACAGTCCCACCACTTTGAGGCTTTTTGAGATACATATAAATTACATGATGTAACGAATGAATCTACATGTTGTTGTCTATTTTGTGGTTTGTAATCGAGCGTTACACAAGCAGCATCAAAATGAATGCTAGTGTCCGAAACGATTCTGGCTGGCGTGGCACAAACGAGTTGAAACCAGTGGTTAATCAGCATTGGCTGTAAAGTACGCCTGATAGTCACGAAGCACCTTCTCGTTGTCTTTCTTGGAGAATATGGAGCTCTTGGCCAACACCCCGCTCACATCCGTAGGGTCCACCTCCCCAACCATCCACCTCTTGAATTGCGACTCCTGCAAGCCCGACAGAAATCCTTTCGTGGCTGCATTTGTGGCACGTTCCTTCGACTTCGCGAGCATTCGGGCCAGCTTGGCCGTGCCAAAACGCTGCTCCAGTTGCGTGATGGCCGAAAACTCGTTCGGCCGCGCGTAGCTGTTCAGTTTCCGGACGTAAGTGACCCACGTTTTTAATTCTGGACTCTCGAAGACTTTGTCGCCCATTTTGTCCAGTTTGAGGATCTTGAATACTTCATCGGACGTTTGCCCGTTCATGTGCCACACGTCCAGCTGTAACTTGGCAGCAATTTCCTTTGTACTAGCGACCTCGCTGGCTTTCGCTACCAATTTAGTCAGCCGTTCATCTCCGTATTGAGCTCTCAAGACAGTGAACATCACTTGGTCGGCGTCAACTTCATGTTTGTTCAGATAGGCAACCCACGTGCTCCACACTGGGCTCTCGAACACTCCGTTGCCTGCTTTCTTCAGTCCAAGAAGCTGGAAAATGTCATCACCACTCTTGTCCGCAGTCGACCACTTGCTGATCTGCAGTTCCTCCATTTTAGTGGCAATGGCTCCAGTATTGACGTCTTGCTTCGCTGACCCAATCATCCTCGCCAAAGCTGCATCGTCAAAGCCTGTCTGCTTGATCGCCAGGAACAACAACTCGTCCGGATCCTTATTGAGCATCTTTGCATACGCCACCCACGTACTTAGCGCTGGGCTTTTCAGCAGCGTCGAGCCTTCCTCGTTCAATTTCAGGAACTTGAACACGTCAATTATGCTCTTCTTCTGCTTGAACCATTTTTCCAGCTGCAAAGTCTCCAATTTCTCGGCAATTGCCCTCGTAGCAGGGTCATTCTTCGCATGAACCAGCATACTAGCAAGACCGGCATCATCGTAACGTGGTTTCAGCTTGAACAGCAGCAGATCGTACGGATTCTTGTCCAGTTTGGTCGTGTACGAGATCCAAGCGCCCAATTCCGGCTTTTTCAGCAGGTTCCCGCCGGCTTCATCGAGCTTTAGCAGGTTGTACACGTTGTTTGCGTTCCTCCCTTCAGCCATCCAAATGTTCAATTGGATATTTTCCAGTCGAGTAGCGGTTGGTTTCGTGCCTGCCGCTTGTTTCGCAGTCGCTAGCATGGCTGCCAGTCCGTCATCTCCGTAGTGACTCGCCAAGGCTGTCACCATCGCCACGTCAGCCGCGTCTGGGTTGTTCTTGTACGCTTTGGTCACCGACGCAGCCCACTTCTCGAACTGGGAGCTGCCCAAGACATTGGACTTTACTTTATCCAGCTTGGCGAAGCGCAAGTCTGTCACGTGCTGGTTCAACTTGGTCTTGGCCGTCTCTGCGAGTTTCTTGAGATTCTTCGACCCCTTTTGAGTTAGCTCCTTCACCTTCGAGAGGTTAGAAATAGCTCGTTCTTCGTAGTCTTGTTCCGCTACCGACGCCCTCAAGTGTCGGTGAACGTCAGTAAAAGAGGCTTTCAGAAGCACCGTTATTTGAGTTGAACGGTACATAAAAATATATGGTGTGGTCCACTTTGAGGTTTTGGCCGCAACTTACGTGATTTCAGCTTCCGTCGATCGGTAACTGAGGGCTAGCTTACCGACCTGGAAATTTCAAAGCAACGCAAACGACCAAGGTGCAATTCCTGTCGATTAGAGGCAAAGGCTCGTTCTCAGACTGCGATTCCACGGAGGCGGACGATGTAGACGCGACCCAGTGTTCGTCCTGTTCCAAGATGGTACATCACATATGCTCTAACGCCGTCTACGAAGGAGAACTATCTGCCCGAGTGTGTTCACAGACCTGCTGCGTTGCCCTTGGATTGAAGAGGCAGTCGAATGCCTTGGGAGCTTCGACTAGAGGGTAGTAGCCGCCACACAGGGACGGCGCAGAAGTTCGAGATAGAGCCGCACGAAAGCGTAGCCAGGCCAAGAACAAGCTCAGCAACGACAACAACAAGTCCAAGCAAGTAAAAGCTGATGATAACAAGAAACAAGGTCAACGAAGTGGAGGAGGCGTCAAATTCAGCGCTAGTACTACTGCCATGAAGGTTAACCCCGGTAAGAAGTTGTCTGGTGGCAAGCCCTCGTCGATGACAGCCCGCGCGACCAGCGCAACCCCTGCCAAACACTCCACCACCGACTTGGAGGTGATTTCACGCCGCGATGAGCTACAGAAGGGCACACATGACGGAGGAAGCTATAGCCCGCTGTCTGACCGCGTAATTGGTGATACAGCGCTTGTGAATGAAGATCATAGCGCTGGCGAGGGCTGTGACGACGCTATGCAAGAGGACAAGCAGGCCAGTAAATGCAATAAATTTCACTTCACCGCCGAAGATGACTTGGCTTTAGCCGAAGATGACTTGGCTTTACTTCGGGAGATCCTGAATGTTCAGACGCTTGGAAAGTTCAAATGTCGTTCAAGCAGCTGTAGTTCACCCACAGTGAAGCGAAAATGGTTCTTGGCTTCCTCGTCAGACATTCTGAGGATGTCCAAACGAACATCAGGGACAAGGGTGCGCTCTCGGTACGGCAAGGACGCTGGTCGTATCAACCAGAGTAGTAGAACTTCATCGTCCTCGTCATCCGACCGGGACCGCTTCATTAGATCGGACGCTTTAGTGCCGTGTCAATGTTGAAGTTGTGAGTTGAACATTCACTCTAGCTAGTACGTGAGTTTCTACGTGTTTTACTTGAACGGTAGTTCTGAAGCACCACGGCAAATTTGAAACACGTATATAAAAGCCGGTATCGATGATACGTGTTTCCAACTACGGGATTTTGTTGATCGGTGCTTCTGAAAGCCTCTAAAATCTGCACCAACCGCGTGGTGTGAAAAAGTGAGTACCCTAGCAGTGTCTGTAGAAATACAAAGTTCGCATGCAGAGCCTAGCAAGATGGCGACGAGGGCGAAGAAGTAAATACAACGGGACTGGGTCGTCATTTTGACTGGGAAAGTGATGGCCAATTGTGAAGTGACACAGTTTATGGAGGGCACCTCACGTTAATAGGTTAGCTTATCCTTTGCACTGTGCAATGGCATGGCCAATGCACATGTCAAGATGAATTTCTCAGATAGGCAGGGGACAGAGAACGGTACAGTACATGTACCTACATGTACATGTAATAAAAAAAAAATCATTTTTACAAAGGCATGAATTACTGTACCGTACATATGGGACAGCGATAGCCGGCTCTGCCGGTTTGTGCCCGTATTTCCCCAGCTGGTTGTATTGGTCCTAGGGGCTGTGTAAATGATTATTGAGAAACTCGATACTGTATATTGTAGTACACGATACAAATTCGACTTGGTAGTTAGCAAAACGTATGCTTCAGGTTAAGTAAATGATTCTGTTACCAAGGGGGATTGATGCTGATTTCGAGCTACAGGTGGCTTGTTTCAAGCTAAATGAAGTTTGTAATCACTGTCTGCATCAGGACTTCTTCATTTCCTCTCACAATTCGTCACGCACGAACTTGGACCGTTTTTGGGGGTGATATAGGTGGGGCCCGCATCGTCTACACATTGTGTAGACGATGCGGGCCCCACCTATATCACTTTCAGTACATGTACTACTCTGTCCCAAAAATGCTGCAAGAATATGCTTTTCCTGATTTTTATTCGCTGAAACAGCGCAAATGCGCTTGTAATTGGTAGAAATGAATCGGCCACATACTGTGCTTTTGAATGGTGTGCGCGGCTTGTCGAGGCCCGCAAAATTGGCTCTGAATCAGTCAAAATTGTGCCGGCGTGGGGCAAATTCATCATGTGTGAGAGATGCACATTTAGGATTTCGCCCACCCCCGCCATAGCGCCCCTAATGCCCGCCTCCAAGACTAAGGAGCTAAGCGAAGAAGACCGTTGCCGTGTCGTTTCGGCTGTGCTGAGTGTCTCCACGGACGAAAAGCCTGCTTGGGGAACTCAAACAGCCCGATCTGAATGTGCTGGATCTGGGGCTGTTTACAGTGATCCAGTCCCGACCGGAACAGCAGTTAACGAGAGACTTTGATGAGCTCATTGCGGCGGTGGGAGCTTCCACCGTCTACTATAAATGCCGCCTTCCTCAGCTAACGACAATGGATAAGTGCATTGAGGACAAGGGTGGAAACGACTTCAAACCTGTCCACCTTGGGAATGCTCACCTGGAGAAGGAGGGAAGACTTCCCTTGAGCATCCGATGCTCCAGTAGAGCTGCTGAGGTCCTGTCACTATAATAGAGATTTGAATACATAGTGAAATCAAGTAAAACGTTGGTGTAAAGCCGATCCGTGTAACTTTTTCAGGACAGAGTAGTACTGTAGAAGAATTTTTTTATTGCTGCGGTATGAAAGAAAACTACATGTACATGTATTATTAGTATTATTTTCATGAGAAAAATGATAATATATTGTGGTACTACAGTACGTAGTACATGATACGGACAGAGATTGACAGTAAAACACGCATAGTGATAGATAACTAGCCGAGCGCCACCCGCTTTGCGGGTGGTAATGCATGTTGGGTTGGAACCCGTGGGGCTCACTGTTCCAGCTCGCTCCACTACTCATCAGCGGCGCCACACCTCCGGCGCGCGCCGCTCGTCAGCGATATTTTTCAGCCAATCACAGCAAAGCGTGACAGTTAGTGGGCTATATTTGTAATTTATGCATTCCTGAGAGCAGTCCTAACAATAGTTCTAAGCTATATGATGGGTGGTATTACATGTAAAAGTGTGGTGTAGCCAAGTCAACTACACAGGTTTATGCGCTGATACGTTGAACAGACCGATGTCCAGACAGACGGACAGACAGACAGACGAACAGAGAGAGCACTGTACTACGCGGTTTAGCTAATACTATTCACTTAGCAGTACAGATACCGCTGAGAAAGTGGCGGATGCAATCATTGAATACTTCGAGTAAAGCGATAGAATTAGGGTGTACATCTCCTTATCTCCTTGAAGAGGGGATCATCCGACATTTGAATTTAAAAAGTTGCGCCAAAACAGAGAAGCACTTCCAGCAGCTATGATGCACATCAAGAACACTCTTGGAGTTCAATATTCACCAGAAGTATGCTACAGTGCTGAAACACGGTGCTGTTACATGTAAAGCTGGTCATGCACCATGAAGTAATTGGATGTTGAGCTGTTACATGTAAAGCTGGTCATGCACCATGAAGTAATTGGATGTTGAGCTCTTCAAAAACCCACCTCTAATACCTTATTTCTGTATGCGTGTGACACCCTCTAGCAAATAAAAAGTTGAAGACCCGCCACTTTCTCAGCGGTATCTGTATCATTATTCTTTTACGCCCTTTCTAAAGTCAATGAGCTACAGTGGATTCGGAGGGCTGAATAGTACTGCGTATTACTACAAAATGATACTAAAGGTTTCCTTTCCTCTCGGCGCAAACTTACATTTGCGCCGACTTCCTTTTCGAAGAGAATCGAGGAATTGGACTTCGGCAATGAGGTGCAATGCAACGCACTGTAGTTCCCAGGGCATCTCCGAGACAAGTTGTTGCAATTGTGGAGTCGTCTTCCCCAAAGTGGCACGATGTAGACGTTAACCAAAACATTCACAATGTAACGGGGTTACACGGGTTTACACCTGGTGTGTCCCACACATGGATACACTTTGTGTAAGGTACATATTTGATGTACGGACACTCGAGGGAGTGTGTGTGGCTGAGAGCCACACGTTATGCATTTGAAGTAGGATTTCACTTGGTTTTACTATGTTAGATAGTTAACCACATACATTTACCCCCTAGGCGGCTAGCCGCAATAAAAGATAAATAAACAGTTTGGATTTGGAACACTAAGAGTAAAGTCCTTTTATTAAGGTCGTAGTTAGTAGGTGCCTTTGGATATTAAGGCCTATTAACCCTTAATAAGGTGTGTGTTAATCCTTGACTCGTTGAGTTAACCGTCTTCCTCTGACGCTAAGCTACGGCAGCCCCGCTGCACTTGGTAGCACTTGTAGTCAATCCTGCGACTGAGTCTTTTGACTGATCCCTCTGAGAGGATGGAACACGCTGTGTTCGCGAGCTTGCCGCCAGGCCAGCAAGAGACGCTTAAAAAGCTTATGTCTCTGTTGGGCCCCGAGGGCATTGCTCATCTTGCTTCGCAAGGGCCAGAGGCGGTGTCCGCCAGACTGGAGGCTTTTGCAAGCTACGATAAGGCGCTCTTAGAGCATGTACAAGAGCGCGTGAGCGCAACGGCGTCCGCCGCATCGTCCGCCGCCGCGTCGTCGACGCACGAGTGGTCTAATAGACCGAAACCGCTCATGTTGAGTGTGAAGACCTTCGAGGGGAAGGAGGGGGAGAACCTTCTTCTCTGGACCCGACAGATCGAGATGGCCATGGGATCGGCCCTGCTCCAGACTGAGCAACAGCGCGTAGCGCTGGCGATTTCGAAGCTCGGTGGCCGAGCTCAAGAATGGGCACTAACGTGCGGCACGTCTGTGGACGCTGCTTTCCCGACCTGGGATCAGCTGAAACAGCAACTAGTGCGCGTATTCGCACCGCCTAACCAGGCGTACCGTATACGGTCGAAGTTCCTTGCTACCCGCCAGGGTAAAAAGGAGTTGATGGACTATGTCCAAGAGTTGAGAACTCTGATCGCCGGTATGGCGTCGAGCCCTCTCCCCGAGGCGGTCGCAGTGACCGTGTTTATGGAGGGCCTGCGCACGGGCGCTGCCCGAACGGAAGTTTTCCGTGTTCACCCTGCCTCATTCGAGGAGGCCGTGAACGTGGCATTGAATGCCGACTATAACTTCCAGGCTGCGAGGCATGGTTCGAGCGCTGGTAGCGCGAGCTCTTCGAGCGGTCCTGAACCGATGGACCTCAGCCACGCTGAAGACGAGGCTGACCTCTATGCTGCTGAGCAGCGCTACAGCATCCGTCGATACTACACGTGCGGAAGCACCCGCCACTTGAGGCCTAGTTGCCCGTTGCGCAACAAGGCCCAGGCTCCATCGAGCCGAAGCACCGCTTCGAACCCTCAACCAGGGTCGTCGCGGGGAAACGACGGAACCCAGTAGGCGCGGGGCGCCCTACTGGGGAGGAACTGAGTTCTGTTGGGCCTCTGGGAGGCAGGAGAGAACGGGACTCAACCCCGCAGAGAGCTAAGCTCTCTTACTCACGTAGTGAGTGCAAGCCCGGCTTGTTAGACGTTCAAGCGAACGTGAAGGGCTTCGACAAGCCGTGGCGAGTCTTGATAGACTCGGGAGCGTCCGGCAACTATGTCCGGCGCTCCACTGTTGACGGTTTTAAACCGTATGTGGAGGCTCTGAAGGAGCCTCGAAGAGATAAGATCTCTGTCCGTCTTGCGACGGGGACACTAGTGACGGTGTCGAAGGTCTCTATTGACCTGAACGTGAAGTTCTTGGACTTCGATAGCGTGGAACGCTGCTTGGTCTTAGACCTGGATGAGAGGTATGACCTCATCCTTGGCATGGCGTGGCTCGAGAGCCACGAGCCATGGATCGACTGGAAGTCGAAGACGTTGGGCGCTCCGCGCGCGTCTCCTAGTGGAGCATTGGCGAGTCATGAACCCACCTCTGCACGGAGACAGAAGCGCTTTTGGCGCGAGCACGAGACCGAATCGGTCATGGTGCTGGACATTGGTATGTCAGAGTTAGTGAGCAACGAAGTTGCTGTTTGCCGTGAGTGTGACTCACAGGGCGTGCGCGGGGTGGCGCGTTATCCGCCGAGCGGTGTTTGTAGGGTCGCTGGCCCGCTGCTGTGGCCTATGGACAAACGTGGAGCGGCACGTAATCCGTTGAGCGGTACTTGTAGGGTCGCTGACCCGCCGCTGTGTCCTAAGGACAATTGTGGAACGGCACGTACTCCGTTGAGCGGTGCTCGTAGGGTCGCTGACACGCCGCTGAGTATCTCGAATGACACTGTTTGCTCTCCGAGGAGTCATAGTGCGTTGGCACCTAGGCAGCGCGGCGGTGATGTCGCCCTGCAGCCCTCATCCGGCCGTGCTCGGGCGAGGAGGGAGAGGAGGAAGAGACGCAGAGCGTCTGTGACGTCTATGACGTCGGACGAGGTGCCCAGCGTGTTGAGCGGTGAGGCTCCACGCGACTGCAGTGAGCAGTTGTACACACTCGTGAATGGAGTGACAGGGGATGTCGACGGAGACATAAGTCTCGAGCGACTCCCGTCGGTTGATGCTCTGTTAGAGCTGGACGAGATGTCCGTCGCCGAGTTTGGCGAGGCCTTAAAGGCCGGCGAGCTTGCCGAGGTGGTCATGATACGACCCGAGGAGGAGTTGAACTCCTCGTCCGTCGTGGACGAAGCTGTCCTGGAGGACACGAAGCGAGCGCTGAGCGCTATGAGTGGATCTTCGATCCTCAAGAATCCCTCGGATCCGTTTTATCCTTTGATCAAGGAATACCACGATGTGGTGTCGAAGGACCCGCCGTCAGGGTTGCCTCCGGATCGAGGCGTACGTCATGAGATTGACTTGGTTCCTGGAACCAAATACTGCGTAACACGGCAGTGGCCCTTACCAAGGGAGCAATGTGACGTCATCGACGCGTTCTTCCGTGCTAAGCACGAAGCCGGCTTGGTGCGTGAGAGCAAGTCTCCGCACTCGACACCCACGTTCTGTGTCAGAAAGCCTAATGGCAAGTGGCGCATAGTGCATGCTTTTAATAAGCTAAATGCAGCCACCATTCCGGCGCAGACGCCGATTCCTCGAAAGGATGTTCTGCAGAACAACATGGTGGGATGTACGTTGTACAGTGCACTCGACTTGGTCGACGGGTATTATCAGTTGCTCATGAGAGCTAGCGATATACCCCTCACGGCTGTGAGTACTCCGAGCGGTATGCTCTGGGAGTGGTTGGTGATGCCCCAAGGGCTGTCGAACGCGCCTGCGACGTTCAATCGTCTAGTGACGCAGTTGTTCAGGCCCCATCGGGCGTACGCTCAGACGTACTTCGACGACATCTTCGTCCATAGTCGTGCGGAGCACGGGAGGTCTGATGTGGAAAACCACCTTGACCATTTGCGAGCGGTGCTCGAGTGCATGCGCACGAATAAGTTGTATGCCAACTTGGATAAATGCGTCTTTGGCGCGGAGGAGATTCCTTTCCTCGGATGCTTCATTGGGAAGCGAGGCCTTAGGGCAGATCCTGCCAAGGTTAAGGCCATTGTGGACTGGCCGGTTCCATCGAACCCGAAAGACTTGCGTAAGTGGCTTGGCTTAGCCAATTACTTGCATAAGTACAGCGAGAACTACGCTGATATGGCTCGGCCATTGTCCAATCTCCTTAAGAAGGATGCACCTTGGTGCTGGGATGTCGTTCACGACGAAGCCTTCAAGGCTGTTAAGGAGAGTCTCCTTCACGCGCCTATCTTGGCGCTTCCGGACCCGGATCGTCCGTTTAGCGTCGTCTGCGACGCCTCCGATTTTGCAATCGGTTGTGCTTTATTACAAGCAGACGCCGAAGGGCGTGAACGCGTTATCGCGTTTGAATCTCGCCAGCTTAAAGCTGCTGAGAAGAACTATCCAGTTCATGACAAAGAGCTACTTGCAATGAAGTATGCTCTAGTCAAATTTAGAGTACATTTACTCGGCTCTAAGCCCTTTGTGATCTATACAGATCATGCGTCTTTACGCACTGCGACTCAGTCGCCTCACCTCTCACAGAGAATGGCAAGATGGCTCTCATTCTTTGCCGAATACAACTTCGAGGTGAAGTATAAGCCGGGACGGCTAAACGTAGTGGCTGATGCGCTATTGCGCAGGCCAGACTACGAGTTGACTCATGTCACTACTGTGACGTCGTCGGTCCCCGACCTTATACGGAGGGCATACGCCCAAGACGACACGTGTGTAGCTCTACTACGTGCTCTTGGGAGCGAAGAGTTTAAAGACTCTGACAAGGAATTGTCACCGCGCTTACGCGCGAGGCTGCAGCGTTATACGCTTGATCATGGCCTGCTGTACTACAGCACTGACCCTGAGGACACTCCTCGAGTGGTCGTCCCTCACGATGAGGATCTTAAGTATCGCATCCTCTATGAGGTGCATGATACGCCTGTCGGTGGACATCTTGGTCGTGAGAAGACCTATGGCTCGGTGAGCAAGATGTACTGGTGGCCCAAGATGTACAAGTGGGCAAGCACCTATGTGCGTACATGCGAGACATGTCAACGGACCAAGTCCGCGCCGCATGCGTCTGCGCCGTTGGCGAGTTTGCCAGTCCCTTCGGGATGTTGGCAGTCCATTAGTATGGACTTTGTGTTTGGCCTTCCCAAGGATAAGGCGGGCAACACGGGTGTCGTGGTCTTTGTTGACCGATTGAGCAAGATGGCTCATCTTTCGGCTGTGCCGGACACCGTTGACGGTGAGGATACAGCTAAGCTGTTCTTAGACAGAGTCTTTCGCCAACATGGCTTGCCTGAGGCAATTGTCTCTGATAGAGACCCTCGCTTTACAGCGAAGTTCTGGACGTCCTTGTTTAGGGTGCTTGGCACCAAGTTGGACATGTCCACGGCGGATCATCCGCAGACCGATGGTCAAACTGAACGCGCGAATCGCGTTGTGGAGGATATCCTCCGAAGCGTCTGCGCTGAAGCGCCACGACGCTGGAGCGAGATGCTCCCCCTTGTTGAGTTCGCTATGAACAATGCGGTGCATGCCTCGACAGGCTTCACCCCGTTCTATGTGAACGGCTTGGTCGACCCTCGCGTCCCTCTAACGCCGCCACGGTGTGGCTCTGGGCTTGATGGGGGAGGGTTAGCCGATCGGCTTGCTGATGTCAGCCCAGTTGCGGTTCGCAAGCAAGTCGATGACTTTGTCTCTTTGAGACTGAGCGTCATGCGCCAGGTGCGCGACGCGATGGCGGAAAGCCAGGATCTCCAAAAGGAGTATGCAGATGCCAAAGGCAGGAAGAACATGGAAAGGTTTGAGATTGGGGATCTTGTTTTATTAAACGCTAAAAACCTACCTACACATGCAGTGTCTGCGGTCTTTAAGACCAAGTTGAGACCTAGGTTCATTAGACCGTTCAAGGTCGTGGCCAAGAAGGGCCTGGCGTACACGCTCAATCTTCCGAAGAAGATGCGTACGCACCCGGTATCTATGTGGGCTTGCTTAAGCCATACCGGGACCCTGCTCGGGTGAGCTCTGAGGCGCTAGCGCCGGGTCGGACGAGGGCTGCGAAGCAGCGAGAGGCTGCGAGGCAGCAGGAGGCTGCGAGCCAACAGGAGGCTGAGAGCCAACAGGGTGCTGAGGCCCAGCACCAGGGTCCGAGGGCGCAAGATACTGCGGGGCAACAGGACGCTGCAGAGCAGCAGGGTGCGGAGGCACAGGAAGATGCAAGGCAGCAGGCGGTAGAGCCATCGGCGGTGGCATTGCCACGGGACGAGAGCCGTACGGCTGCATCCAAACCAAGAGGTCGAGTTGGCCCTGCAGCTGAGCAATCTGACGCTCAAGGTCTGCGACCCGCTGCTGCATCGCCTGAGGCGACTCCAGCCAGTCGAGGCGACGCTCGACCTCCTCGAGGCCATTCGCTAGGCGATGCGAGGAGCGGTCCACGTCGGCGACGTAGTCGCTCACCGAGCGGACGCGGCTCTGTAAGGAGAGGAAGTCCCCGAAGCTCGCAGCGCGAAAGTCCAGCGGCCGCCCGGCCTCCCCCTGCTCTGCTCGATGAGCATGGGAATCTCCACTATCATGTGGAGCGCCTGATGGCGCGGCGCAGGCGCCAGGGTCATAACCAGTATCTGGTAAAGTGGCGAGGTTACCCTCATTCCCAGAACTCATGGGAGTTCGAGGTGCCACTGCGGCAAGATTGCCCTGACGTCGTGGACGCTTACGATTAGCGTCACCCGGTGACGGAGCGCCCGCAGGGCGCGCGACGGAGTCGCCGGGCGCGCCGCGCTTCCCACTACTAGAGTGGGGTGACGACAGGTCAAGAGCTGAGCTCAAGCTCTGACCAGTGGCTGTGCCAGCCGACCCATGGCTATGGGTAGGGCTGCTCACAGCGGGAGCAGGAGGCCGGGGTGCCTCGTAGCGTGAGGGACGTTGTCCCGGTGTACGCCGTTTTGCTTGTCGCTTCGCGAAATCGAGGCGTAAGCGCCGCTCTAAGCGGATATCTGTTTCCGAGAAACTAGCTCGGAGAGCATCGAAGGAGTGGAGCCGTCGGGATAGCTCCACCCAGTTCTGAAACTGCGCTTCATAAGCGGCCATAGTTTCCCCACCACCGGCACCGTCCGCATGGCCGGCACGGCCTCACCGTTGAGCTGCTGACGCAGGCGCTCACGGTACTCCGAAGGAGTTGTGACTTGTGGAGTCAAGAAGCGCTCGCGGAGCGATTGTCGCTGGGCGACTTCTTCTGGCGTCCCGGGCGCGGGCCCACACGTATAAGTGTTCAAGAGCTGCGAAGCAGCGCTCCGAACGACCTCGGCAGGGGAGGCACGGTCGAAACCGTAGTCGCGACGCGACGTGCCCACAATGGGGCGGGCTACAGGTCTGTTGGACCGTGCGCGGGATGCAGCCTCAAGCTGCCGGCTTTGAGCCCCGTCCAGGTCGTTGGAGACCACACCTGGCTCAGGGAGCTCGTCCTCGTACCTCGAGGAGAGAGGAGGCGCATTGCGCAGGGCGTTCGCCGAACCATCACGGTTCGGGAACGGATTGGGCGTATGCAGCTCGCGAGAGCGCGACGCCGGGCTTGAAGGCCTCTGAGAGGCAGCCTCCTGACGTGTTGGAGACACCTCGTCATCGTCTGGGACGATCTCGCCCTGTTCAAGCTCGTCGAGCCAGGTGTTCTGACGCGTACGTGGCGTAGATGGCTCGGGAGAGCTAGGAGCTCCGCTCTCACCCGGACGTTGGCTCACGGAGCCGGAGCCATGACGTCGTCGGTGCTCATCGTGGTACTGTCGTACGCTGAGCCGCTGCGGAGCAGCTTCCCTGTCGGGACTGCGGCCTGTGGCCTGTGGCGATTGCGGGCTGTCACGCCCCGACATGCGTCCACTGGACGATGGCGAAGAGAGGTCAGATGACCGAGGCGAAAGGTGGAGCATTGAGAATGCAGATTCGGTAATGGGCTCTGGGAGCCGAAGTTCTTTGAACTTGTGATGAGGTAAAGTGACCTCTAACGTCTTGAGAAGACAAGACCTCACTGAGAAAGTGTCGTGGACACGGGTGTCCACATCTTGGTGGGGGGTGGTGTAACGGGGTTACACGGGTTTACACCTGGTGTGTCCCACACATGGATACACTTTGTGTAAGGTACATATTTGATGTACGGACACTCGAGGGAGTGTGTGTGGCTGAGAGCCACACGTTATGCATTTGAAGTAGGATTTCACTTGGTTTTACTATGTTAGATAGTTAACCACATACATTTACCCCCTAGGCGGCTAGCCGCAATAAAAGATAAATAAACAGTTTGGATTTGGAACACTAAGAGTAAAGTCCTTTTATTAAGGTCGTAGTTAGTAGGTGCCTTCGGATATTAAGGCCTATTAACCCTTAATAAGGTGTGTGTTAATCCTTGACTCGTTGAGTTAACCGTCTTCCTCTGACGCTAAGCTACGGCAGCCCCGCTGCACACAAGCATCCAGAGCCAAAGGAGGCCTTGAAAGACAAGTTGTCGTATCACCGCAACGGTCGTGGGTATTGGCGTCTGCATGAAGTCATCGGTAACAACTATTGCTGAAGCACAACAGTCGCGAGATTGAGGTGATGAACCACGGCATAGTTCCGCGCGCACACAATTCGGAAGGGTGAGCCAAAGACCAACAAGGCGCAGCAGTAGAAGATTATGGTATCAAGTCTTAGCGATATCTCTTCTAGGGGTGCATCCAGCTAATCAACAGCATTATCCATCATTTATCTGCGTGTGGAAGTATTATCATAGTGCACAGTCAATCTGTGTTACAATCAATCTCTGGATACGGAGTTGGCAACGGGCCTTATCATTTAGTAGAGGTATCAACTTGTACAGGTAGTAATCCGCCTGGGAGTCCCAGTGGGACGAACCAGATGGGTACAGCCCAACTTTTTAATCGGTTACTGTTCCTTGATCGGTACGCTGCATTTTACCGTTTTTGCCCGTATTTAGCGTCGGTAACGAGCCGGTTTCAAAGTTCTACCCATAGGTAACCTGAACCGCAACCGGTGCCTAATGGGAGAGGACAAGGACCTCGAATCAGAAGAATTTCATTGGTTGTTTTGCGGTGGGTTTTAGCTATTTTTTGGGGGTTGAGTTGGCTGCTAAAAGAAGATTTACTTCCAACTTTTCAGATTTTGCGATCTTCCACAGACGCTCATGGAGACTGAGCGGAGAAGGCGTCGTGGCGAGGCGAGCAGCGTCCCGACCGCTGTGTGTGAAGCCACTCAGGCCTTTGTCTCTGATGCTGGCACGAAGGTTCTCCCTGTGAGACCAAGCGAGACTTCCTTTGTGTAGGACTGGGGCGTGCGCATGATAAGCACGTCCGACGAAAGTGCTACCGCAGTCTGGATGTGCTTGGCTAACAAGACTTGCCGCACACAGCGTGCCAAAATGCTGATGCCCGGCGGAAAGACGTCGAAAGCGACTCAGCATCTCCTTAACAAGGCACATGGTATTGGCTCTGATTGGATCGCCAGCGAGGTGGGCAAGAAGCGAACCCGTGAAGAACAGCTCGCGGTATTGCAGCGGAGCCCACTGTATCGAGATGGTCCTGGCCGCGCGTATGTTTTACTAGAGACATTACGTATCGTCAACAACAATCTTCCTTTACGCATTGACGAATACTCCGAGTCGCTGTTGCTCAGTGACCTGATGCTTAAGGAGGAGGCACGAGTGGCCTTAAACGCG
This sequence comes from Phytophthora capsici, assembly GCA_030324255.1. NCBI lineage: Eukaryota > Oomycota > Peronosporomycetes > Peronosporales > Peronosporaceae > Phytophthora > Phytophthora capsici. The sequence continues at coordinate 1,417,743 of CM059351.1, forward strand.
AAGATCATCCGCCATGTCGTCGTGGAGATCTACGATGCAACGAAGCGCCATGTCGAGGTGATGCTGGCAGACAATCGGATTGGTTCAGCAAAGAGCTTCTCTAGTGTCGCCGACTTTTGGTCGGCGCCCACGATGAACGCTAAGTTCCTGGACCTGCATACTTCGGACGCTTAGACAATTTGTCTACTGCAACGAAAATCGCATCGTGCCCCTCTGACGCTGGTAAACCCGTAATGAAATCCATAGACACCACTTCCCAACATACCAATGGAGCTGGAATTGGTATCAGCAGACCTTTCTTTCTCTGACTGCTGGACTTCCATCGTGCGCACGTTTCACAAGTACGCACATACTCTCGGATGTCTTGATCCATCGTTGGCCAATAATACCATTGCGCAGCTTTCAGATACATCCGTCTTCTTCCAGAATGCGCGGATGTATTGCCATCGTGGAACTCAGTGATGACATCCGTGCGAAGTTTCTTGGAATTAGGCAGTAGACAGACTCTCCTTTGCTTCTGTTTGAAGAACAGAAGACCATTATGCTTTACGAACTTTTCCTTGTCTGTCCCCTTCGACCACTGTTCTTTGAATACAGGATCGGACGCATACCCTTGTTGAAACGCTTTCTTCGTCTACGATCCCAAATGAGATGAGACGAAATGGTAATCGACGGTGTTGATTTGCTGCTGCGGTACACCAATAGGACGACTCTCCCCCTGCAAATCGACATCGTCGAGTCACAGGTGTAAATCATCGGCTGATAGATGACGGATCATTGATGCTTGAACCATATGATCATGACCTTGTGATGCCATCTTGGCACAATCTTCGTCACAGTCATGGACTTCATAGGTTACATCCGGTAACGGCGGTTCTTTATCCTCTTCCGTATCCTGTCCATCCGGTGGCGGACGAGATAGTGCATCTGCAACTACATTCGCTTTGCCCTAACATGGTGCAATGTGAACGTAAATTGCGAGAAATGCGTGAGGAACCTAGCCATCTTTGGAGACACTCGTGGATGATGCAACATCCAAGAACATGCCGAATTGTCCGTATACACGTCAAACGGACGGCCATGTAGGTAGTGTCGCCACTTCTCCGTAGCCACTTTAATAGCTAGGAGTTCTTTCTCATGCGTCGGCCAGCCTCTTTCATGTCGATCCAACTTCTTGGAATAGAACGCAACTGGATGATCTTCATCGCCGTATTTTTGCGATAAAACCCCTCCAATGCATTCTCCAGAAGCATCTGTTGTTACAATGAACGATCGTTCAAAGTCTGGTAACTTTAGCGTAGGCGCCTGTTGCAGCGAAACCTTGAGATGCAAATAGGCTTCTTCCACATTCTTAGACCACAACCACGGCGTGTCTTTCTTCGTTAATTTCCTCAACGGACGTGCAATCTTTGCGAAATCGCATATAAATCGCCGATAATACCCTGCTAAACCCAGAAAGCTCAATAGCTCCTTTCTGTTCGTCGGAGTTGGGTACTTCGCAATTGCTTCTGTCTTCCGCGGGTCCGCACTTACGCCTGCTTCAGACACCACGTGTCCTAAGAATGCCACTTCTGATTGTCCAAACGAACACTTAGACAAACGAGCGTACAGTTTCTCTCGGCGCAACACTTCACAGACTGCACGCAGATGCTCTACATGCTCTTCCATACTCCTGGAAAAGATGCAAATATCATCCAAGTACACGACAACAAAATCGAACTTGTCGAAAAGTGTACGCATCAGACGTGACCATGTGCCTGGCATTCCTGCCACTCCCATTGGTGCTACACACCATTGGTACGTCTCCTTGTGTGTGCGGAAGGCTGTGTATGGTCGGCTTGATTTTACCACAATCATTTGCTGATACCCTTGCGCGAGATCAATCAAACTGTACACGACACACCCTACCATTTGGTCGAATAACTCTTCGATCAAAGGCAGCGGAATCTTTGCAATAACCGTCACCTGGTTAAGGTGTCGATAATCAAAGACCCATCGTAGCGGAATCTTCGTATTCCCACTACGTAGCCAGTCTGCTCTCTTTTGCATCACCCCTGTTACTGGATCCTTCTTCGAAATTGCGAAAATGTTCGAAACCCACGGGGAATTCGATACTTCTATCCATCCTTTCTTCAATTTGTCCTTGACAAACTATTCGAACGCATCCTGTTCCATTTTTGACATACGGAACGGTGCTCGGTTACTCGGCTGAGCTCCTTTCTTCAGCGTAATGTCAAAGTTGACTGAGCGCGACGGTGGTAAACCGTCTGGCAACTGTTCAGGAAACACATCCTTGAACTCCTCAGCAACTACCTTCCGAATAGGTTCAGGGATTGCTTCGACGTCCGCAACAAGTTGAACCTTAACACGGAACACTTGTTCGTATTCTCTAGACTTCAGGTTGTCGGAAAATTCAGGTCCATCAACATCGTTGAACTGGAACTTCTCTGGAATCTGAACTTCGTGCGTTTGCCAGTTTATTTGAGGATTCAAGTCCTCAAACCAGGGTTTCCCAAAAATAACATCATGAGAATCTGGCAACTTCCATTCCACGAACTCCATCGCTGGAAAGAAATAACCGTCCATGCTCACGGGTGCTTCAACGTGCTTGACATCCGTGGCCGGAGTCAATGTTCCATCAAAGCGTTGAGCCAGTAATATTCTGGACAGTAGCACGTAACTCGCCATCCCTGGCTTAATCATGTTCGTGCTAGCACCTGTGTCCAGCAAGATTCGGACATCCCTGCCGCTGATACGGCCTTTCTTGATAAACAGATTACTCTTCTGTTCCGACTTTACAGCGTTGACTTTCATAGTCACCTTGGTTGGTCGCGATTCTGGCGTTTCCAACCCCTCTGCGGATTGCATCGCATGCTCTTCCGCCTTTGCTTCAGGTCGCATCGCATGCACACCTGTGACGTCTACTGGTTGTGATCCGCACGAACCAGTCTCTTCGGACGTATCTTCTGTAGCGCTGTATGTTGCCTCTACCTTCTTTCGGATGTCTTTCACGGTCTTCAGTAGCTCATCTGCTTCGTCTTTGACGTCAGCTACATTCATCGTTACACGATCCATGACGACGGTATCCACTTGGTCGTCATCTTCGAGAACCATGTTCATTCTCGGCTTATCTCGACGTTGGCCACTATTCGCGTTGTTGTACCGCGTGTTGTTGTACCGCGGCGCATTCCTTCTGGCCCCAAACGTCTGTTGCGGCTGCGTCGGGCATTGGCGAGCCCGATGTGCGGCACTCCCGCACCTGAAACATAAGTTTCGGCGCATGCACTCTTCCTTCGATGGTACCCTTACGTTGTCGATCTCCATCGGCACTGGTCCATCGTTCTGATTCTTCGATCGCTTGCTATCGTACGACCGATACCTTGGTATATCGCGGGCGTTATCCGAACGTCCTCGATGCGCGTGAGACCGATCATAGTCGAGCGCTACTGTAATAGCGTCGGTCAACGTTGCACTCCTACGGTACTGGACTTCTTCACGGATACTTGACGACAATCCACGCAAGAAATACATGATCTTGTCCAGCTCACTCATTTCCTTGACTTGAGTAATCAAGTGCCTGAACTTGCTGATATAATCAGGCAAGTCCTTGCTATGACGCTCCTTCAAGTCGTTCATCTGATCTCTTAGACGTTCTTGCAAATCTGGAGGGACAAACTCCTCCTCCAACTTGCCAAAGAAGTCTTCAACACTCTGCACCTCGCCCTTTTTGACGATGTACCACTGCGCGGCTCCATCCTTCAACGACCCACCCAACACTGCCAAAATACGTCCTCTCAATTTACTATCTTTCCAATCAATGCCTTTTGCTAAAAAGTACTGTTCCACTTGCTCCCGGTATAACTGGAACGATTCCTTGAGTGTTCCACCGTAGCTGGGCAATTTAATCCCATCCAGCTTGAGCTCCGACAGCTGCCGTGACTTACGCAGCTCGTCGATAAGTTTTGTTTGCTTCTCCATGGCCGCTAGCATACTGTGCATAAGCTGGGCCGAGTCTGCCATGTCTGATAATCTTGGTACTTGATACTTGATACCGGTTGGAACAAACTAATTTCTACAGGCACTGACTAAAAGATAATAAAGAGAAAACCTGTTAAAGAAAATAGCCTATGCTACTTCCTAATTTGGCGGGGTTATTCCTTTTTGGAGGTCTTGACCTTCTTCGATGACGTTGAAGAGGTCGATAACGATTCAGAGGTTGATGACGATTCAGAGGTTGATGACGAACGAGCGTTTAAACGCGTTGACGTTTCTCGGTGGTCGCTGTGCTTGAATTACCAGAACTATACTGACTATACCGGCTGGTTTGAGACTTGCTCAAATTTAAGAACGGTAACTACTTATAGCTAGAAAGTCTTCGCCGGGGCTAGATGCGAAAATTCACACCACGATCACCCACCAGCTAGTGCTCACTGTCAGCTTGTGAAGCGACTTTGATTACCCTTAGTCACAAACACGTGATTCGATTTGATCACACGGATGTGACACGTAACCGAATCTATAGCCTCCCCTTGGTCTTGATGTTGAAGTCGTGCAGCGACGAGCCCTCTCCCCCGGAAGTGCTACCAAATGTAATGACCGGGCTGTAGAGTGTTGGTCGTAGGAGAGTGTAGGTCACTTGTAGAATGTAGGTCTTGTAGTTGTAGGTGTTGGTCTCGAGGCTTGGGGGGTAGTTGGTATATTTTAAAGTGAATTCCTACTTCCAAATGCATGCCTTTCTGTGCTCCTAGGCGAGCACAGGGGCTTCCTTCTTGACTACTTGTTTTTGTATCCCTACCCTCGTGTCTTTTTGTTTTCTTCTTTTCTCTGTTTCTTTTGCTTTTCTTTTCTCTTATATGTATGTTCATTGGGACTAAATGTGCCGTCACTGCTGCTGTTGGCCTTGAAGGCAACGGTAGCAGCGACGTGAGGCCTCTGGCTGCGAGCAAGCAAGCCAGAGCCTTTCCACCCAAGCTCTCTGGCTTGCATGCTCAGCAAGCCGGAGGCGGGTATGACAATCCTCGTTGTTAACCACGAGATTAAGGAGATCCCTGCGTCCGTCTTCGGTCATCAAGACGACGTCGCACTGGGAGGCAAGCCGCTAGACAAGAAGAGCTTGGCCACTGGGAAATACGTACCTCTTTTCATCGGAGAACCGGCGTACGACAAGCTTCCAGCCGGAAATGCCGTTGGAGACCTTCTAACTGGCAAAATCCACTTCGGTCAGAAAGATGGAGCTATCAAGGGTAGCGGTAGACGTCCGGGAGGCTTCGACATCACGTACGTTATCCCAGCGGCGCCAACACCTGTCAAAGATCCTGAGCCGGACACCCCGAAGGATGAACGCGACGAGGAAGAGATCGCCAAGGAAGCCGTTCGAGACTTACTGTTGGAGCGGACGACTAAACTCATTGGCAAACCTGCTTTCCTTCCAGCTTGGCAGCGGCTTGCGGACCAGTTCTCGAATTACCAACCGGCGATGCAGGCAAAGCTGCAACATTTCGATTTTGAGGCGTCTCGATCTACTTAGTTGGCGGAAGTGATTGAAACAGCGGACGCTGTGCTTGCAATGATTAAGCAGGACGAATTGGCGCTCTTCTTCGGCACGCGAAGTGTCCCTGGGGACCAACCTGCAGCGGAGAAGAAGCTGCGCAAGGAGAAGGAGAAAGAGAAGTCGATTCTGGTGGACGCGCTCGCTCGCAAAGCTCGTGCTCTCGGTGATTCAGCATAATAGGGGGTTTCAGAATTGCAAAACCAGTGTGGCATTTGCGCCGATATGAAATGGTATTTCTGAGCAAATGACATGACATCTGAAGACCAAATATAGAGGGATCACAAAAGAGGTATCAGATTCAGAAATGATAAGTCATTAAACATTCTGTCGCACTCCAGATAGTTGCCGTTGCTTGCCATGACTAAGACTGGCGATCGTCAACGCCAAATTGCGGAAGTATTGAATCTCCTAGCGCTTTCAATTCTCGAAGGGGAACAGGATGAAGGCCTTGCTGGGACCTCACTCTTAAACGATTGGACGGAATGTTTCCCTATGGAATCAAACGTCGAGGAGTTACTGGAGCTTCTGTCACTTGTTACCTCTCGACGCTACATGAACCCCAGAGTTAATGTCCAGAGGAGCCTTGAGTTTGCGGTGGACTACTTTCAGAATCTCGACAACAAAGCATTTAGACAGCTTACCCGAGTATCGAAGGCCTCCTTTGAGCACATGTGCTGTGAGATTGGGCGCCATCGAGTCTTTAACAACAACAGCAAACACCCCCAAGGTCCAGTGTGGCTTCAGATGGCCGTTGCGCTTGATCGACTCGGTACGAATAGTAATGGGGCATCGTTAGGACGAACGACCAATATTTGGGGGGTTTGGAGTTGGAACACTTGATCTGTTCACCGTTCGAGTTGTAATTGCGCTGATTGATATGTCTGCAGAACTAGTTAAATGGCCAGACGAAGAGGAGCGGAAGCAAACTGCACGGCAAATGAAGCGTCAAGGTTTTCCAGGATGTGTCGGGTTTATTGATGGAACTACGTTCTCATACTTACTGGTTGACGTTCCTGGCACAGTGATGCGATGGCGTTGCTTTGACCCCAGGTGTCACTGTCCACTGTAAGCTTGCTGCTTGCTCTGCTGCTTCAGAGCAGTGTCAGGATCGTAGGGCTAGCCTTCTGGCAGCGATGTGCCTAGGGTTGGTTGCCGGTGTCGCGCAGTAGGCGCAGATTTGAGGACGAGACGCTAACCGAGATCTCGGCGCGCGCACAACGACTGTAGGACCAAGTCCCGGGTAGCGAGGAATGTCTGGAGCTGCTGTTGTAGGAGTGATACCCCAACGTACAGTCGCCAAGAAGCTGCCACTAAGTACTTTGCTCTACTCTCGAAAAACGCGCGAGTGAGCGAGTGCAACTTTTGTCGGACCACAGGTTTCCCTTCTAAATGACATGGTATCTGAACAAATCACCCACCTCCAGAGGTGGGTAATTCTGATTTGGCGTCAAATACCATGTCATTTGGCGCCAAATAAATTGTGATTTGCGAGGGGCTTTTGGTTAAATCTGAAACCCCCTAATGGGACGATTTCCTGTTTGCGTAGGGGATCTACAAAAATGGGAAGACGTTGAGGTGGTAAAGTATTTGCAGGTTTCGCTGTTGCATGACCGGCACTTTAACGTGTTTGGCCTCGCCCTTGAACGGCTGCGAAAGGTTTTGGACTTGGAGCAGGCGGAGAAAGCCAAGATCATCTCGGATGAAAAACTCACGTCAGAAATCGCCAGCATATTGGATTCTCTATCCTGGAAGCATTGGACCAGGTACCAGACGCAGTGGGAACGTCGTCGTTCTCCTTCTTCTTATCGGATCTTTTAAACTGTTCTTAAAAACTGTGTCGGAAGATAACAAGTTCAAGCCATTGAATTGTCGAATTGGTATGTTTTTAAGCAACGTTTATAAACAAAGTGCAAAAATCAGTCATTGCGATCTTCCCGCATTTCTCAATTCGACTGGTTAAGCCACAAGGGATAATTTATGTCGGCTGTATGTTCGTTAGTAGCGGAGTTTGTGATCCCTGAACTGGGCGAAGCTATCGCCGAAGCATTGGGGAATGTGTTCGAGTTTATTCAGGACATGAAGGAGAACGTATTGGGCGTCGATGTCTTCGACCTGACCGCGCCACACGAACTATGAGGTAAAATGCAAAAGAGAGAGTGAGATTATCATCCATACTGACCTGTCCATTGCTAGCCTAGGTATTGGCTCCTGCCAGCGCTAACCATCTCTGGTCCGTATCCTGGCGCTCGGCCAGTTTCCAACACTCCTCCTCGCTGGTACTACCAACCTTCATCTCATCCTGATGAACCACACAGAACTGCACCAGGCCCTCCGAAAAACACGCAGTCTCTTCAGTTACACTCGGGCTAAGACATTTCCATTTGTCCTCGCAGGTCAACAAGTCTCGGTGCGTCCAGCGCTTTCGTCAGCAAGTCCGCAGGCATGTCCTCACTCGCCACATATTCGGGCTTTAGGACTCCCCTCCGGGCGTACCCCCCCCAATAAACTTGATTCTGACGTCAATATGCTTTGCCTTGCCTGACGCTCTCTCCCCGTCCAACTGCTATAGGGCCGCCTGATTGTCCACACGCAGTGGCATCGGCACCACACTCTCAACTTCAATCTCCTCCAGTAGCTCCCAAATTCCTAGCAGCTCCGCTCCAAGCACCGACGCGGCCGTGTACTCCGCCTCCATAGTGGATAGCGACACCCCGCCCTGCTTCTTGCAGATCCACGAGACCGGCATGCCGACAATAGTTACAAGCCTGCCAGTCACAGACTTCCGATCCTCTTTATCAGCGGCGAAGTCCGCGTCGCTGTACGCGACTACCTCCAGAGCTTTCTGAGAGCTCCTGTTTCCTTTCATCTGCAGCCTCAGCTGCTTGGTACCCGCCAGGTACCGTATAATCCTCTTTGCGAGTTTCCAGTCCGCCATCGACGGACTGTGCGGCTTTCGCGTCGCCTTGTGGACGGCGAACGCCACGTCCGGGCGTGTGCACCGCGCAATCCAGAGCAGACTACCCATTACCGACTGGAAGCGGGGCACGGTCACCACGTCTTCCCCCCCCCTACCGTTGGCAACGGCTCCGAGGTGTCGACTTCGTTCCATTCAACGCCGATCGGCGTACGCACACCGTTCGCGTGTTCCATTCCGAGCTCTCTCAGGAGTTCCATGATGTTAGTCTCCTGGTCCAGGTAGTACCCGTCTTCTTCCGTGTACTTCACATGCATGCCGAGAAACTTGCTCGCCATGCCCAGGTCCTTCACCGACAAGTCGCTCAGCTCTCCGAAGAACTTGTCCACTGCGTCCTGTCGCGTCCCAGTCACAAGTAGACCATCTACATAGACTCCAACGACTACCAATGCTCCACTCTTCCATCGAAAGTAGACGCACATGTCCGTGAGGCTCTGCTCGAAACCCACGTCCTTCAACTTCTTTTGCAGTAACTGGCTCCAGAGTTTCCCTGCCTGTTTAAGCCCATACAGGGCCTTCTGTAGTTCGAGTGCTAGCTCTTCATCCCTCACTACCCCCAGCTTCCGCCTGATCTCCTTGGAGATTTCCATTCCCAGCGGCACGCGTATGTAGATCACGGGGTCCGCCTCCTTGTCTGCCTTCACATAGGAGTTGGGCGCCTCTCCGTGCTTCGCAGGAACTCTCCACTTCCTTGCCAGCAACACCTTCACGCTCGACATATCAATCACCGCGGCAAAGGTCACACTGTAGTCGACTCAGAATTTCTGCTCGTTGCCACAAGCCACAAATCTGACCTTCCGGCGTTCCAAGTCGCCGTGCTCGTCGGTCTTCGTCTTGTACACCCGCTTGGTGTGAAGAACATGCGCCCCTCGAGGCAATCGCACTACTTCCCAGACGCCGTTCTCTCAGTTCCTCGTTCATGGCTTTTATCTGCTGGTCCTTGTGTTCGCTACGCATAGCTTCGCCATAATTGCGCGGGTCTACCTCCACGACACTGTTCACAACGTCACTCGACGCCTCCTCCTGCTGTGCGGACTCGTCCGCCTTCTTCGCAGTCTTCTTTCCAGACTTCTTCGCAGCCGCACGTGTCACATGCGGTTCGCGCTGCCAGGTCTTCTTATTGGAGCGTTTGTTTCCAGATTTCCCGCGACTCTTCGCAGCTCCTTCGCCCTAGTTGCCCACCGCCACAGCGGCGTCTCCAGTCTCGCCCACGGACCCGTCCGGGTCATCACTGTCTTCCTCTCTCAGGTACAACCGCTGCAACTGCTTATTGTGAGCCTTGTCGAGAGTATCTATGTTCTTAACATGCTGCGTCGTCATAACCACTCGGTCTTTCGGCAGATACACGCGGTATCCTTTCGTTTCTTCGCCTATTCCGACGATCATGCCCTGTTGAGCTCGATGCGAGACGTTCTTGTTCTTCGGCTCTCTGTACACGGTGCAAGGGGAACCAAACACCACGATCTCACCCAAAGATGGTGTCCGCTTCTCAAGCATCTTCAACGGCGACACCCTTCCGGGATTTGAGTTAGTCGGCGATCTATTGAGAATGTACGCTGCATATTGCACCGCATCGCCCAAGCAACTCAAAGGCAGACCACACGCAAAAATCAAACTCCGGGCCATGTTCATCACCGTTCGGTGCATCCTTTCAGCCTTCCCGTTACTGGCCTAGTTGTTGGCTTCACTGCGTTGCCGGGCCATCCAAGTCTTCTTGCAGAACAAGTCCACGTTCTGGTATTCGCCACCGGAGTCAGTCCTGAGCACATGAATTCTGCAGTCGAGCCTCTTCTCAAAATAGACGAGGAAGTGCTCGAACAACTTCGCTGCCGCGTCCTTGGTCTTCGCAAGGAACACTCGACAGTAGTTGCTTTTGTGATCCACAAAATTAATCATGTAGCGGTTCCCCAGACGATCGTGCGGCGTCATTGGACCTTTCAAGTCAGAGCAGATCACCCCGCCCACGCGACGGATCGGCGAATGCTCGCCAGTGTCCTTGGCAGACTGGCTGCCCTTCGACTGTTTTCCTGGCGCACAAAAGAGACAGTACACACGCCGTCTGTGCGTCAGCTCTATCCCCGAGCTGGGATCCTTGGCCAAACGCTCCACTGCATCGTAGTTCAAGTGCCCTAGCCTACGGTGGAATTCAACCAGAGTCCCCTTCCCCAGCATGAGTCTCCTCATCCAATGCTGCAATAATCACCGGCAACGCAGATCCGTGCTTTCTCACAACATTCCCGTCGACCATCAGCACATTCCGCTCCAGTCTCACGTCGAACACCACCCGTCCGTCTCCTGCGACCACAACTCGCCGTCCGTTCTTTCGGGTAAGTGTACCGCCCTTCTCGTCCAACTGACCGTACGATATTAAGTTATGCACTACGTTCTCCGCGTAGTACACGTTCGTGAGCTCAACAGTCTGCTCCGCTCCGCCCGCAGTTACCCTAAGTGTCACCGATCCCTTCATTGTGACTGCCAACGGCTCGCCGTTCGGCTGAGTGCAGCGATCGTTGCACATTTCCGCGCTCTCGAGCCACGTCACGTCGTTCACCAAATGCCTACTAGATCCACTGTCCAGTATCCAAGTTCCTGTCGACTCGCTCGTCGACTCACTCACCACCAAGGTAAAATCCGGCGACCTCTTCCTCTCTGGACACGACGCACGTAAATCTCCGACCTCACCGCAAACATGGCATCTCCTGGTCTCCGTGCGACGTTCGTTCACTGCATTCACCACTTCACGTCCAAAGTCCTTGCCCTTCGACTTGTTAGTCTTTCAAGCCTGCGCGAAGTGAGCAAGCTCCTCCGCCTGACGCAAGTAGTCCGACCTCGAGTTGTCAACCTTCGCCTTAAGTACCAATGTCATCTCTTCTGACGCGTACTTCACGATATTATTCAGCACCATGTAGTCAGCCCCGCCTCCACTCGCGTCCGAAATAGCCACTAGATACATAAAATGCTCTGCCCAGGTTCGCTTCGGTTCCTTGGGCTGGACGAACAGCGCCATGCCCTGAGCTGGCGAAATGTGAGTCTTGAAGGTCTCGAGCATTTGCTCCATCACGTACTGAAGCGTCGGCATCACCGCTACCCATGACTCGACTTGTTTGTGGTAATACTTCTCCGCTGTACCGGCAAGATAATGGCCTAAGAGATCGATCTTGACTTCTTCCGGCCGGAGGAACCCACAGGCTGACTGGGCGAGAAACACCTGCCGCTCGAAGCGACGTCCCCACAGTCTTGCTGCTGATTCCGGATGTACTGTGGCGGTGCTACATGCCCGCGCGGCACTTCTCCTGACTGCGGCGGCGACCCACCCAACAAGTCGATGTGCTAGTCCAGACGCGAAAAGATCAGATCCCACGGGTGATGTTGTTGGTTGCCTTGCTCTTGTTGGCGTCTCGATCTCGTCCTTAACACGTTTGTCCAAGTCTGCGTACGACGCCTTGAGCTCGTTCTGAGAGTCCTGGAGCCTCACGAGTTGAGCTGATTTTCCTTGCATGAGGGTAAGCAGCTGTTCCGTTGAGGGGCACAGTGGTTGCTGACGCGGGGACACCAGCGTTGGTACCGTCACCCCCTTCGCGAGTGCCGGTGGTGCTCGGCCCCTCTGCTTCTTCCGGCACCCCGATCCTTTCGCGACCGGCAGCAGGAGCTCGGGGAGAAGACGCTTGTGCGTCTGCGCCGGGTTCTTGATTGATGCCCATGTATTGGGCACAAAACCTATTGGGCGTCGAAGCCTTCGACCTGACCGCGCCACACGAACTATGAGGTAAAATGCAAAGAGAGAGTGAGATTATCATCCATACTGACATGTCCATTGCTAGCCTAGGTATTGGCTCCTGCCAGCGCTAACCATCTCTGGTCCGTATCCTGGCGCACGGCCAGTTTCCAACAGAACGAGGAGATCTGTCACCGCGTGTACGAACGCATGAAGTTCGTCAATGAGGAACTGTACAAGATCACGGACGAGACGGTGTGGTGAAGCGAGAGGGCCAGTCGTCAGCGATTGATCGAGGGAGACATGATCGAGAAGGATGTGGAGTGATTAGACGGAACCTGAGTGGGACTATTCGGATCCATTCAGATCTGATACTGAGTCGAATCAGGTACCAACTTCTGGGTACCAATCAAGTGGATCGATAAGGCGCAGTCATTCGGGTACACGGCTGGCGATCCAGAAATGGATCGACAAGGGTGCTATCATTTCGACACATTACCCCGATCGAGAAAGTGGATCGATATGGTGCAATCATTTCGGGACATTACCGTGATCGAGAATCTGGATCGAAAATGATGCAATCTTTCAGGCACACTTCTGGATCGACAGCGATCGAGAATGACATGTACCGACTAATGGGTACACCGGATGAAGTTCAAGGTAGTCAGTCAGCTGCGACGGAGATGGGCAGATGATGGGAGGAAAGGGAACAGGTAGGAAAGATTTAAGATGGCTAAGAGAGAGATTTTCCTTGTAGCACGCAAGTGGTTTTCCGCGTTTCCAAGGCTGGGAAGTATGTTGGCCCCCCTTGACGAAGAAACCCCAAGACGCACAAGGACAAGACACGTACCGACGCCTGGAAAGCTTGGCCAGATCAACGCTTCTTTCTCCCCCCCCCCCCCCCTCAACTCCACCGCTAACAGGAGGCGGCCCAAGCGTCTATATTGGAACCCATTGGCCCCTTTGGAACAACACAAGCCCCGAAGGACAACCCCCCAGAGTGGATCAAGTTTATTCAAGCTTCAACCTACTCTGCCTACCGACGATCGTGTGTAGAAGTATCCGCATGATCGTCAACCGATTACCCCTGAGTGCCGTCCACACTCCAACTCAGCCAAGAACAAACCGCTTGACCCCTTCCAGGTCACCCAGGGAGAGCGTTAACCCCGCCAGGACAACGGGTACACAAGGTGAGAAGATCTTCAGACCCCACGGTCGATCGGAGTACCCCCTCCGTTAATTGGCAGTCCGGCCCCTCTGTGTGTGAGTGCCCCTCGCGTCGAATTTCTTCGCGAACCACTACATCACAATGGTGCGCGTGCCCGGATCTTCTGGTGGCCTTGGATATCACCGTGAGTCCAGTCAAGAAGAGACCAAGTTCAAGGTTGAGCCAGGAAGTATCGGCGCGTCGACGGGAGGTGTATCGCCGTCGTCGCATCTGAAGAGTGAAGAGTACACCAAACGTCAGAGCCCTGGGAGGAGCTCTGGCAGGGATAAGGAGGAAGGTTCAGCGATGGACCTGGAAGAAAAGCCTCACCCTCCTCCCTTGGGCCCTCCGGGGCCCCCCGCGGATCGCGACGCGAGTCGTAATCCGCCGGATGAAGATCCATCCGTGAAAACGGAAGGACCTTCACCCAAAACCACCACCCCCACTCCGCTCCCCTCCTCGAAGAAGTCGAAGAAGGCGACGTCGAAGCCCGCGAAGATGAAGTTGAAGGCACCCGATGCGGACGAGAGTGATGATACCAAGACTTGGACGGAAGACGAGCTGCGTGTCGTCCTCTACAGGAAGAAACTCCGCACGTTCTTGATCGAGGACCCAGTCATGAAGATGATGAAGCCGAAGTTGATCGGCGATCTTCAAGGCCCGGTGATCAAGCCTGCCAAGCCGGTAGATCAAGCGGCGGCGATCAGCGCCCTGATGCGCATGCTGAAGGAAGCGGGAATCGTGGCCGGGAACTTCAATGCCGAGGAACTGCTCGAGCTTGACCTCCCCACACTTGAGGGATCCACCAAGCACTTGGTGAAGCTGCTCACACCGCTGGTAGGCGCTATCATCTCGACCGCCGATCAGGGACTGACAACGACATACTCGAGTCAGTCCGGATCACCCCACTCCTCGTTCGCGTCTGCGAAGACATCTGCGAGAGTGTCAGAGGCGGGATCCGATAGCTCGATCGAGCTAAGCAGGATGACGCTTGGACCGGCTGGGGCAGCCATGCTGGAAGCCAGGAAGAAGGAGTCGAACCTGGCGCCGGTGTCGACCGTAGCGTCCAGTGGTAGTCTGCAATCGTTCTTCAATGCCGCGATGGATCGATACCAGAAAGAGCAAGGAGCTGCAGTCGCCCTGACGCCACGTGTGCCCGACCTTCGGAAGAACATCGTCGCCCAAGACGTCGACATGGAGTCGGTTGGATCACATCATGATCACCCAGACGAGTACGATCCAGACGGCTTGAGTATCGAAGTCCCGCGCGTTAACGCGTTAACGCTGTGTCGTCCGCCGATGCCACGTCGTCCGCTGGCACCTCTGCAGTTCCCCGAGCCAGGATCTCCGCGATCTCCGAGCTGAAGGAATTCTCCGGCAAGGATTTCGACGAGGAGAAAGCTAGAAGCTGGCTGAGCAAAGTGAAGTCCGCGTTCGCCCGAGATCAAGCGACCGACAGCGAGAAGTGTATCGTCTTCAGTAACCTCCTAGTTGGTCCAGCGCGAAACAGGTACCAACAGTTGGGGAGAACCACCCGCAGCAAGTGGAACGACTTGCTAGGCGACTTCCGAGTCGAGTACTGTGGGCTGGGCGTGTCACTCGCGAGGCAATATTACCACGCGAGGAAGCGATCAGACGAGAAGCCTCTTGAGTATCTTCATAGGCTCACTGTGTTGGGCCTGCGTGCGAAGTTGGAGATCAAGACTGGACCGGCGTCCGCGAAACGGGAACATGTGGAGCACTTCATTGAGACTCTGGATGATCGCGAGTTGGCCGATCAACTAACTCTACTGCGTATCACCGACGGAGACTCACTTGCCGAAATCCTGCGTGCACGTCAGCGTACCAAGGCTCGCCAAAGCAAAGCTGTCGCTGGATCGGACAAGTTCCGGCAGAAGGCGCCAAGTGGTCCACCGCAAGCTCCTTCGAAGTCCACTCGCGCCGTCCGCGCCTCATATGACAGCGTTGGATCGGGATCCGATCTGGATTCTAGTGGATCGGAAGATGATCGACGTCTACTTGGCCGCTGCAGCTGATCACCGTAAACCGGAAACTCAACGCCCGAGCCGTTGGGGAGAAGGCCAGTCGCCAGCCCGCGCTGATCGCGAAGATCGAACGCGCCTGGAGGAACGTCCGCCACCGTGATCGCACTGTGGGTCTACGAAACACTCCGATCTTGGTTGCAGGAAGCGCTTGACCTGTGAGAAGTGTGGTCGTCGCGGACACCCTGCTGATCCCTGTTTGTACGTGAGTCGTGCGTGCGGTAAGCTCCACGAAGACGGCAAATGCCCGATGGAAGAGATTTACAACTTGATCCGCCAGTGGTACAACCCGACGCGCCACGCCGGGATGCTGCCACCCAACGCGGAGAAGATGTTAAACTAGGACGCTCGCCAGGTTTGAATCTGGTACGAGCCGAGCGTTCTAAGTTCTGTATTTTTGCATACGTTGAAAGGCAGCCGAAGGCAAGAGTCAGTGAGCCGACAACCCCGATCAACAATACACGTGGAATTCATGGAAGACGTACCGCTATGATAGCGAGCTTGCGGAATGATGAGTTCTCCAGATCGGATGTTGTGATGGAACTTGACTTAGCAGACAGTGAGTTGCGTGGATACTGGAAGAATCATCTGCCTGAAGTAGAGCATGGAAGACCAGCGTTAGTCAACAACACCCGGATACCCCTTTCTGGTTCCGGGGAGGATCTCTTACCCGGTGAGTCGCGCGGCAATTGGAAGTACCACGCTCCCGGCAAATGGTTCAAGCAGGCCAAGGCCACCGGCAAGATCAACAACTCTAGAGCGACTCTGCTTCTGGATTCCGGCGCTGAAGTCTCGATCGTTAGCACTACCTTTGCTCATAAGGTTGGCTGCATCATAGAGAGTCAGAGACAGGATTGCATCGGGATCGGGGAAAATGTGTACGCAACTCTGGGACGTACCACGATCAAGATAACACTGGCCGGTTTCTTGGTTACTTCTTCGATGCGTGGGTTGGCGACATGGTCGGGCAAGACGTGATACTAGGCATGGATTTCATGATCCCAGCCGGCATTCGCCTTGATCTGGCCGATGGGACTATGTGCCTCCCGAACGAGGTGCGGGTCCAGTTGACGGGTCGTCGCCCCCCGTATGGCCGCAGCAGTCACGACATTGCACTCGACGACAGCGTTCACCTGGAAGTCGGAGAATCTGTGGAGATACCGATACAAAAGCCCCGAGCGTTAGAGCGAGAGAAGTTATGGATCGCCCGTGGAGAAAGATGGGTACCTACCTTGGTGAAGGGCCTTGGCCGGACGCAGTACTTGAATATCACGAACGTCAGCGACAAGAAGTTGATGCTACAGAGACTCACACGACTGGGACTGTGGCTGGCTGAGGACCTCGTACCGCGGATACCGGGACTCATCTCCGTTGGATCGCGTCGTTATGCGGAGTGGCAAAATCTTGCGTACGAAGCCACCACTGATCAGCAAGAGGAAGATGAACCGGAACCGATCTACATGGGACCACTGGTGGATCGACCAACGTACGACATCCCGAAGGGTATCCTGAAGCGTGAGGGATCCAGACCGAAGCCTGAAGTAGCGGCTGTGGCGGTGAAAATGGGCTGATCCAGTTGACTCGAAGCAAGACCGACGGGAATCGGAACCAGAGTGGATGGTCGATCGGGAGTGCAAGATCGAGAACCGATCGAACCCCGTAGATCGGGAGCCGATCAGCCCGATGATCGACAGTCCGACGCCGTCGATCGACGACCGACCACTGACTGGCTCAGCGTCCGGTACCGTCGACGATCCAAAAATGGAGCCGGAGATCGAAGTCGGCGGGACGCCTGAAGGCGGCGAGGTCTGTTACCATGAAGGGAAGGACCTGATCGTCGAAGATCTGGAGAATCAGATGGCCATACTCCCGGAGGTAAGCGCCACCACGGAGGAAGTGAAGATCGAAGATATCCAGATCGAGGAAGCGGAAGGGAGGACGCCGGAGCAGATCGAACGATTGCGACGGATCATCTGGAAGAGCAGGCATCTCCTGATCGGAAAAGGGAACGCCCTCCCCCGGCTGCGCGCGGCGCCGTCTGTGACATCGATGTTGGTAACGCAACCCCTATGGCCCAGCGTGTGCGACGTGCCGCTCCGCAGTTTCGGGAGAAGTTGTCAGACTTGATCAAGGGACTGTTGTCGGCGGGAATCATCACCCACCTTGGGCGTCTCCAATCGTTGTGATCATCAAGAAGAATGGGGGTAGACATCCGTCTCTGCATCGACTACCGGTTGGTGAACAGCTTGACAAAGTTGATGGTGTACCCCATGCCGCTGATCAACGATCTCTTGGACGATCTGGATAAAGTCCTCTGGTATTGCTCACTGGATATGGCGAGTGGATTCTGGGTTGTCAGCATGACGGAAAGGGCCTGGTTGATCTCTGCGTTCATCGCCCCTTTCGGACTTTTCGAGTGGACACGTATGCCCTTCGGATTGAAGAACGCCCCGCAGATCTACCAGCGCTTGATCGATAACGCGCTGTATGGACATCTTCGGATCAGAGCTGATCAAGAGTCCACGAAGATGATCGTCGTGTTTGAAGACGGTGAACCTGATCCTGAGCTGAAGCCGTCAGTACTCGGAAGACGGTCGTACATCGATGACATCTTGATCACTAGCTCTGGCTGGTATGATCTCTGCGAGAAAGTCGAGCGGCTCCTAGACACCTGCGATCGATGGAATCTGTCAATCAGTGTGGTCAACAGTTTCTGGGGCTACAGCAAGGTGGCGTACCTGGGACATCAAGTGTCAGCGGAAGGTCTGGAGGCGAGCCCGAAAGATCTGGAAGCACTGGGGAACTTACCCTTCCCGACTTCGCTCCGATCGGTGCAGTCGTTTCTTGGGAGCTTGAACTATTACAGTCGGTTCATTGAGGACTTCTCGATCTATGCCGCGATCTTGTACGACCTGCGCGAGGTGGATTTCCATGAGTATCGGCTGCGGAATGAGAGATCCGGGGTGCATCAGACTGGGGGCGACGACGAGTCGCCTGAAGATGACCGGTGGGCGAGAGCGATCACCGCGTTCACCTTGCTGAAGGCCAAGGTCGTAGCCACACCGATCCTCCAACACTTCAACCCTGATCGAGGTCCCGTGGTCGTGTTGTATGCGAGCCAGTGGGCGATCTCTGCTGCACTAATGCAAGAACACGATGGCGTGTATTGGCCAGTGACCTTCACTAGTCGCACCTTGAAGACCAACGAGCTGAATTACAGCACGGTTGACAAGGAGGTCTTGACGCTTCTCCGAATGCTGGATGTGTGTTACACCCAATTGGTTGGCCGGTCCACCAAGGTCTTGTCTCGACACTCCACGCTTGCGTGGCTGTTGAACTCGTCAGGGCTTGATGGACGATTGGGCAAGTGGGCTGCTCTGCTGTCAGGATGAACGTTGGAGATCGTGAAGTGTTCCCGAGGCGAAGACGAGATCCTGGGTGCCCTCGCGGCTAGTACATGTATCACGCCTCGATCAGAAATGGACGCCTTGATCGCCATCGATCCGAGGAAGCAGCCACGCAAGCTGATCGTCACGCCGCCACCAACGGTGGAACCTAACGAAGACTTGTTGGTAGTCTCCTTTGATGGATCTGCGAGTGTCAAGAGGAAGGTCGGCGCGTTCAGTGCTGTGATCTGGAAGCTCCCCGAGTGGACGGTCGTTTCTGCAGAATCGAGGATATCATTGTCAACGAGGCGGAATATCAGGGTCTTTTGCTTGGACTCGAACTCCTTCCGACATCAGGCCGGGGGCGGATCGTGATCTGCGGTGATTCGAACTTGATCATCCGCCAGATTCGCGGTGAGATTGGCTGCAAGGCGCCCAAACTCCAACTGCTGAGACAGAGGGCTATAGATCAACTGAAAGTCTGGCCGAAGCACGAGTTTCTACATTTAAAGCGGGAGTGGAATCAAAGTGCAGACAAGTTAGCCAACGCGGCCTAGCAGCAGGAGTCTGGAGGGTTCGTTACCTTGGACGTGGATCGGTAGGACTTGACCACGCTCAATCGTCTGGATGAAATTCTGCGGCCGAAGGAAGACGACGCTGCTGTCCGCGTGTCAGCTGTTACCCGAGCAGCAGGGCGACGACGTCAAGTGCGACCTGAAATCCTGCAAGAGTCGATCATACAGCAGATGAGGGTTGCGCGGATCGTACAAGCTCAAGATGAAGAGGTATGGATCGTGCAACTGAAAGCTTACCTGCAAGGCAACGTGGTAGACGTGTCAGCCGAAGATGCGAAGGCCTGCGCCAAGATCGCCAGCAAGTATGATCTGGACGAGAGTGGATTGCTGCTGTATTGTCCGACCGGGCCAAGATCGAATGCCTATCGAGATCCTATCGTCCGCATGGTGGTACCTGAGACGCGCCAGCAAGATTTCCTGCATCATTACCACGTCAGCCTAGAAGGAGGACACCAGGGAATCGAAAGAACGTACGAGCGGATCAGGAGACACTTCCATTGACGTGGCCTGTTCAAGAGTGTGCAGAAGTGCGTCGGTGAGTGTATCGATTGTGAGACCGGAAAAGGACGGCATCTCATACAAGGAGAGTCGCCAGGGATCATACAAACTACGTACCCTTTCCAAGTGATCGCGATGGATCACATCCCGCCGTTACCGAAATCGTTCAAAGGGAATACCGAGCTGCTGATCGACTTGTTCACCGGCTACGTGATCGCGAAGACCAGTAGCTCTCGAACGGCACAGACGATCACAGAGAACTACGAGGAGTGTGTCTTCCGTCGGTTTGCCAGTGAAGTTATCCGACACGATAGAGAACCTGGATTCATGGCCGATTTCTTCCGTGCGTTCAACCGGATCGTGGGGCAAAAACAAAGCCCCACTATGGCGTATCGAACGCAGAGCAACGGATCGGCAGAACGAATGGTGCAAACGTTGAAACTCTCCCTGAAGATGTATGTCGCAGATGTCGATCAGCGAGACGGCTCACTTTAGCGCTCAACACAGCTCACGATCGTACACGTGGAGATACACCATTCTACCTTGCGCACGGCTGGGATCCGCGATCGACGCTGGAAGCTGCCCTGCCGATCGCCATTACAGGACATCGTGGTCGAGACGCCCGCCGCTGGAGAAATCACATCGAGAAGCAGTACCAGCAGGCACGCGAACATTTGAATGAGCGCCTTCGTGACGCCATCCGAAGCAGAGCTGATCGCCACAACGAGGAAGTACGCCCACATAGGATCGAGGCTGGATCGCAGTATAGCTGTATCTCGATCACGTGAAGGTCGGCTACGCGAAGAAATTAGCGCACATGTGGAACGGCCCATTCCGCGTCGCGGAACTGATCGGAAACCACGCTGCTCGTCTTGGGATTGCCGGATCGGAATACAACGTATTCCCGATCGTACACCTATCTAAGCTGAAGCTGGTCAGGAACTGCCCCGATCGGCCGAACACCCGACTTGTGGGTCCGGACGCCGATCGTTTCGATTTTGACGAGGCCTTCTTGCCAGAAGATAGCTGGGAGACCGCACTTGAGGACGATGAGTACGAGGGGGAACAGATTGTGGACGTGCGATCGGGCCAGTACGGCCGCGCGCATCGCGAGTTTCTTGTGCAGTGGAAGGGTTACGAGGAGCCCACGTGGGTTGACGAGGCTGACTTGAACTGCGGCGCACTGTTGCGGGAGTTCGAGAGGAAGAGGGCGAACCGCAATCGCTTTAATGCGACACAGTAGTCGGGATGCTGCAAGGAAGAAAATGTGGAAAGAAAGGTATGCATACCAGATGAGTGGTGGATATTTGTGAAAAAAAAGAGGAGTGTTGTTAAATCGAAGGGGCCGCCCCCAACGACTGAGCCCAAGGGCTCTTACATGTAAAAGGAAGGATCACTCAAGGATTACTGCCGAAGGGATCAGCCTACCTGATCTAGTCCTGATCGCTACCATCACTACCGGAAGCCACTGTTGGCCGGAATTTGCCGTCGAGGCGCGCTACCTGTCGGCCGGGATGATCCTGAGGGTGGGTTCGAAATTGATTACGCCATGGATCGGAGGTGTCCGTGAGCGCCAAAGCCTCTAGCAGGTCACTAGGAGCCACACGTGCCCCAAGACCAGGACACCAAGCGCTCTGCCCGGCATTCCGACGAGGGAAGTGCAAGATGAACGGATCCAAGAAGAGATCGAGGTCGCAATGACCTGCGATCATGCCCTGGATAACGACTTCCAACACCTTCTTCCAACGAGGGCCAGCTCGTGGACGCCGCTGCTTGCGATCGTGGTTGAGGCGATCGAGGTAGGGGCTCGCGCTTCGCATCTCCGAAGTGAGCGTAAAATGCTGCGTCGCCTCCCACAGCGCTTGAAGGTGATCTTGCTCGAAGGTGGTGTACTGCAGGGCGAAGTCCGCGAACCATCCCGTGACACCGAAAGAGTGAGGAACCACAGCCGTCTGTAGGGCCGTCCAAGGCTCAGCGTTATACGAAGCGCGCACATTAGCCTCCGTGATCAGATCGCAATCCCACATGGACGATCTAGGCTGAGGTAGTCGGGCTGGAAAAAGCCAAAGTGAAGGACGGCTCCAATCCTTGAAGAGAGCGTCAACCGTGAGGTTACGGAGACTGATCCGCCGCACCTCCGCCACAGGCCAAGGAGCTATGTCTCGATGAGCGAATTGCCGAGGTCGAAGATAACCTGGAATCCATTGGCCACGCCCGATCCGAGTAGCTGGAAGACGATTGAGCGCATCGTCGGACAGGAACCCGCTGGATCCAGAGTCACCGTCGTCAAGAGAACCGCTGGGTGTTCCGCTCGAACTAGGACTAGATGGACCATTGCCACCAGCCCCCGGTTGAACATTAGCCGATCGGGCACAGCCTTGATCAGGCTGTGATCGAACGCTTCCGTGATCGGATCCGTCGTCATCACTATTGTCTTCGTCCTTGTGCTAGGTGTCACTGCCGTCCTGAGAGTCTCCGTCGGCTTCGTCCGAGTCGATCTGGATCGGCCGGGTAGAGGATCCCGAGGATGAACGCGATTTCTTGCGAGGAGATGGAGAATCCTCGGATGACGATCGACTACGCTTACGTGGGAGCGGCCGACTGGGTGTTGATGGGTTCTATCCCGAATCGCTGGACGGACGAGTCTGAACAAGAGAGGAGTGGCCAGCTAACTGTTGGCCGATCGTGTCGCGCTCGATTAGAAGCCGATCCCGTTCGGCTTCAGCTGCTTCACGTAGCTGCCTCTCCGACGCGAGACTTGACTGTAGAGAATCGTTGTCGGCCCGTAGCTGTCGGAGATCATCGGCGGTAGTTTGGAGGCTGGCGACCTGCTGCTCGAGTCGGGCGACCGACTGTCGAGCCGCATCCACGTGTGTCTCTGTAAACAACGGCTGGTTAGTCACGATCGGAACAGGGGTATTCATGTGCAATACTTACGGTAAGACTGCATCTCGCTTCGAGCTCGAGCTCGATCGCTCCGCGCACGTCGGAGCTTTGCTTCACGATCTTGGAGGTCGAATCTAGCTTGATCTCCATCGATACAAGCCTGCCTGACCACGCTCAGAGATGGTAAGACCCAGATGAGTATCGCAGCTTACCCGAACGTTGGTTAAATTCTGCTGCGCTGTGCCGAGTTGGCGTTTGAGCTGGTCGACCGCCCCTTCGAGAGCGTCTTGAGAAGCCGCCAGCGCGCTATTGGAGTCGTGGGCCTCGGCCAACTCGTGACGAGTTCGTTGGTGCTCGTCGATTTCATTAGCCAACTGGGTCTGAAGTCGATCGCGAACGGCCATCGCCTGTTGCAGAGCTCGTTGTAGATCAGCACGAGCAGCGATCGAGGAGCCATGCTCCGATCGCAGTCGCTGCAACTCTTGGGAATTGACAGTGGGAGCTCGCAGCAATGCAGCTGCCAACCGATCGGTGAGGTCGCTAATGGTACGACCTTGATCGGCAATTGCGTCTTGATGTTGTTGTCGCGCGGTCTGGAGCTGGCCTTCCAGATTAGCGATCCGAATACGATCACCTTCATGGCCTGCTAAGGCGTTGACGACTTCATTGAACTGCTTTCGAGGTTCGCGCAGATCATGGCGTACGAGGTCATAACGATGCTGGCAAAATTGGACGAATGGTGACGCAAGCTGGGCGGCCTCGCGAAATTGATTCTCCAGATCCGCGATACGGTGTTCAGCGGAACGCAGTTGCTGCTGGAGGTTAGCGTAGTCCATTTGGAGCTGCTGGAAGGCACCCTCCCGTCCCAAGGCCGTTTCGATCGCTGCAAGACTCGATCGAAGGGCTGACGTATCCAGAGGAAGAGGAGTAATATGGGCATTACCTAGTTGAGTACCTCGCCGTGTTGGAGTGACGGGTGCACCAGATCCTGTGGAGGAGGCCCGAGCGGGGATCGCTGACGTCCCCAGCCTCGGCGTTGTGGTGATCTGGCGCTACAGAGTCGCCGGCTGGTCAATTACCCACACGCGGTGACCCCGCTCTCGAAGCAGGAGCGTTGCTGGAGGCACTACCAGCACCCGAAGAAGATGGAGCAGTCCGGGAGTCATTACGGTGGCTGGCATTCGCTGAGCCTGAAGAAATGGAGTGGGTTAGTAAAGCCCGGGGAGTTTCAGAACGGGAAGGATACCTGCGTGTTCTGAGCTAGGTTGCTGTGTCGTGGGGACATTGACGTGGGGAGGTGGCGCTGTCGCTCGATCCGGATCTGCACAAGAGCGGGTGGTTAACCAAGCGGACACAGTCTTACGCAACGGGACACGTACCAGCGTTCCCAGAAGTCTGACGGGGGGAAGGAGAAGACATGTCTACGGAGGAAGGAGCAAAAGCAATTGTGGGCGGATGTCCACGGCTCGACCACCGTGTAGTGTCGGCTTGGACAGGGGGCGACTGTGGTGAAGCGAGAGGGCCAGTCCCCAGCGATTGATCGAGGGAGACATGATCGAGAAGGATGTGGAGTGATTAGACGGAACCTGAGTGGGACTATTCGGATCCATTCAGATCTGATACTGAGTCGAATCAGGTACCAACTTCTGGGTACCAATCAAGTGGATCGATAAGGCGCAGTCATTCGGGTACACGGCTGGCGATCCAGAAATGGATCGACAAGGGTGCTATCATTTCGACACATTACCCCGATCGAGAAAGTGGATCGATATGGTGCAATCATTTCGGGACATTACCGTGATCGAGAATCTGGATCAAAAATGATGCAATCTTTCAGGCACACTTCTGGATCGACAGCGATCGAGAATGACATGTACCGACTAATGGGTACACCGGATGAAGTCCAAGGTAGTCAGTCAGCTGCGACGGAGATGGGCAGATGATGGGAGGAAAGGGAACAGGTAGGAAAGATTTAAGATGGCTAAGAGAGAGATTTTCCTTGTAGCACGCAAGTGGTTTTCCGCATTTCCAAGGCTGGGAAGTATGTTGGCCCCCCTTGACGAAGAAACCCCAAGACGCTCAAAGACAAGCCACGTACCAACGCCTGGAAAGCTTGGCCAGATCAACGCTTCTTTCTCTCCCCCCCCCCCCCCTCAACTCCACCGCTAACAGGAGGCGGCCCAAGCGTCTATATTGGAACCCATTGGCCCCTTTAGAACAACACAAGCCCCGAAGGACAACCCCCCAGAGTGGATCAAGTTTATTCAAGCTTCAACCTACTCTGCCTACCGACGATCGTGTGTAGAAGTATCCGCAATATCGTCAACCTATTACCCCCTGAGTGCCGTCCACACTCCAACTCAGCCAAGAACAAACCGCTTGACCCCTTCCAGGTCACCCAGGGAGAGCGTTAACCCCGCCAGGACAACGGGTACACAAGGTGAGAAGATCTTCAGACCCCACGGTCGATCGGAGTACCCCCTCCGTTAGTTGGCAGTCCGGCCCCTCTGTGTGTGAGTGCCCCTCGCGTCGAATTTCTTCGCGAACCACTACACTACAACGGCGCTACGCCAGAACCGCGTGCTGTTCATGTACGGCCGCACTATCTCGGATTTCCTCAAGTTCCTCAAGCGCCAGTTGCAGCGGGCCTGCCGTAGCTTAGCGTCAGAGGAAGACGGTTAACTCAACGAGTTAAGGATTAACACTCACCTTATTGAGGGTTAATAGACCTTTATTACCAAAGGCACCTACTAACTACGACCTTAATAAAAGGACTTTCCACTTAGTGTTCCAAATCCAAACTGTTTATTTATCTTTTATTGCGGCTAGCCGCCTAGGGGGTAAATGCATGTGTTTATCTATCTAACATAGTAAAACCAAGTAAAATCCTACTTCAAATGCATAACGTGTGGCTCTCAGCCACACACACTCCCTCGAGTGTCCGTACATCAAATATGTACCTTACACAAAGTGTATCCATGTGTGGAACACACCAGGTGTAAACCCGTGTAAACCCGTTACACCACCCCCCACCAAGATGTGGACACCCGTGTCCACGACACTTTCTTAGTGAGGTCTTTCCTTCTCAAGACGTTAGAGGTCACTTTACCTCATCACAAGTTCCAAGAACTTCGGCTCCCAGAGCCCATTATCGAAACTGCATTGAAAATGCTAAACCTTAAGCGCGGGCCATCGGCCATTACGTCGACTCCGCGGTCACCCGACCGAACTCCAACGTCACAGGGTTACAGCGCCTCAGCGCACAGCAGCCCACGCTCCTCACAGGCCACAGGTCATCGCAACGACAGGGAGGCTGCTCCGCAGCGGCTCAGTACCACGATGAGCACCGACAACTTCATGGCTCCGGCTCCGCGAGCCAACATCCGGGTGAGAGCGGAGCTCCTAGCTCCCCCGAGCCATCTACGCCGCGTGCGCGTCAAAACGCCTGGCTCGACGAGCTTGAGCAGGGCGAGATCGTCCCTGACGATGACGAGGGAACCAAGAGGCTGCCTCTCAGAGGCCTTCAAACCCGGCGCCGCGCTCTCGCGAGCTGCGCACGCCCAATCCGTTCCCGAACCGTGATGGTTTGGCGAACGCCCTGCGCAATGCGTCTCCTCTCTCCTCGAGGTACGAGGACGAGCTCCCTGAGCCAGGTGTGGTCTCCAACGACCTGGACGGGCTCAAAGCCGGCAGCTTGAGGCTGCATCTCGCGCGTGGTCGAACCGACCTGTACCCCGCCCCATTGTGGGCACGTCGCGTCGCGACTACGGTTATGACCGTCTCTCCCCTGCCGAGGTCGTTCGGCGCGCTGCCTCGCAGCTCTTGGACACCTACACGTGTGGGCCAGCGCCCGGGACAACTGATGAAGTCGTCCAACGACAATCGCTCCGTGAGCGCTTCTTGACTCCACAAGTCACGACTCCTTCGGAGTACCGGGAGCGCCTGCGTCAGCAGCTCCACGGCGAGGCCGTGCCGGCCATGCGAACTGTGCCGGTGGTCCTCTCAGAGGGTGAAACGATGGCCGCTTACGAAGCGCAGTTTCAGAACTGGGTGGAGCTATCTCGACGGCTCCACTCCTTCGATGCTCTCCGAGCTAGTTTTTCGGAAACCGATATCCGCTTAGAGCGGCGCTTGCGCTTCGACTTCGTGAAGCGTCAAGCCAGACAGCGTGCGCCGGGACAACGTCCCTCACGCTACGAGGCACCCCGGTCTCTTGCTCCCGCTGTGAGCAGCCCTACCCATAGCCATGGGTCGGCTGGCACAGCCACTGGTCACAGCTTGAGCTCAGCTCTTGACCTGTCGTCACCCCACTCTAGTAGTGGGAAGCGCGGCATCCTGCTCCCGCTGTAAGCAGTCCTACCCATAGCCATGGGTCGGCTGTCACAGCCACTGGTCAGAGCCTGAGCTCGGCTCTTGACCTGTCGTCACCCCACTCTAGTAGTGGGAAGCGCGGCGCGCCCGGCGACTCCGTCGCACGCCCTGCGGCCGGTCCGTCACCGGGTGACGTCGATCATAAGCGTCGACGACGTCAGAGCAATCCTGCCGCAGTGGCACCTCGAACTACCATGAGTTCTGGGAATGAGGGTAACCTCTCCACTTTACCAGATACTGGTTATGACCCTGGCGCCGGCGCCGCGCCATCAGGCGCTCCACATGGTAGTGGAGATCTCCATGCTCATCGAGCAGAGCAGGAGGAGGCCGAGCGGCCGATGGACTCTCGCGCTGCGAGTAGGGACGATCTGCTCCAGTTGCAGACTCGTGTCCGTTCGGTGAACGACTACGTCGCCGACGTTGGCCGCTCCTCGCATCGCTTAGCGAATGGCCTCGAGGAGGTCGAGCGTCGCCTTGACTGGCTTGAGTCGCCTCAGGCGATGCAGCAGCGGGTCGTAGACCTTGAGCGTCAGGTCGCTCAGCTGCAAGGTCAGCTCGACCTGTTGGTTCGGATGCAGCCATATGGCTCCCGTCCCGTGGCACTGCCAACTCCGATGGCTCTACCACCTGCTGCCTTGCAACCTCCTGTGCCTCCGCACCCTGCTGCTCTGCAGCTTCCCGCTGCCCCGCAGTATCTTGCGCACTCGGACTCTGGTGCTGTGCCTCAACACCCTGCTGCCCCGCAGCCTCCTGCTGTCTCGCAGCCTCCTGCTGCCTCGCAGCCCTCGTCCGACCCGGCGCTAGCGCCTCAGAGCTCACCCGAGCAGGGTCCCGGTATGGCTTAAGCAAGCCCACGTAAAACACCGGGTGCGTACGCATCTTCTTCGGAAGATTGAGCGTGTACGCCAGGCCCTTCTTGGCCACGACCTTGAACGGTCCAATGAACCTAGGTCTCAACTTGGTCTTAAAGACCGCAGACACTGCATGTGTAGGTAGGTTTTTAGCGTTTAATAAAACAAGATCCCCAATCTCAAACCTTTCCATGTTCTTCCTGCCTTTGGCATCTGCATACTCCTTTTGGAGATCCTGGCTTTCCGCCATCGCGTCGCGCACCTGGCGCATGACGCTCAGTCTCAAAGAGACAAAGTCATCGACTTGCTTGCGAACCGCAACTGGGCTGACATTAGCAAGCCGATCGGCTAACCCTCCCCCATCAAGCCCAGAGCCACACCGTGGCGGCGTTAGAGGGACGCGAGGGTCGACCAAGCCGTTCACATAGAACGGGGTGAAGCCTGTCGAGGCATGCACCGCATTGTTCATAGCGAACTCAACAAGGGGGAGCATCTCGCTCCAGCGTCGTGGCGCTTCAGCGCAGACGCTTCGGAGGATATCCTCCACAACGCGATTCGCGCGTTCAGTTTGACCATCGGTCTGCGGATGATCCGCCGTGGACATGTCCAACTTGGTGCCAAGCACCCTAAACAAGGACGTCCAGAACTTCGCTGTAAAGCGAGGGTCTCTATCAGAGACAATTGCCTCAGGCAAGCCATGTTGGCGAAAGACTCTGTCTAAGAACAGCTTAGCTGTATCCTCACCGTCAACGGTGTCCGACACAGCCGAAAGATGAGCCATCTTGCTCAATCGGTCAACAAAGACCACAACACCCGTGTTGCCCGCCTTATCCTTAGGAAGGCCAAACACAAAGTCCATACTAATGGACTGCCAACATCCCGAAGGGACTGGCAAACTCGCCAACGGCGCAGACGCATGCGGCGCGGACTTGGTCCGTTGACATGTCTCGCATGTACGCACATAGGTGCTCGCCCACTTGTACATCTTGGGCCACCAGTACATCTTGCTCACCGAGCCATAGGTCTTCTCACGACCAAGATGTCCACCGACAGGCGTATCATGCACCTCATAGAGGATGCGATACTTAAGATCCTCATCATGAGGGACGACCACTCGAGGAGTGTCCTCAGGGTCAGTGCTGTAGTACAGCAGGCCATGATCAAGCGTATAACGATGCAGCCTCGCGCGTATGCGCGGTGACAATTCCTTGTCAGAGTCTTTAAACTCTTCGCTCCCAAGAGCACGTAGCAGAGCTACACACGTGTCGTCTTGGGCGTATGCCCTCCGTATAAGGTCGGGGACCGACGACGTCACAGTAGTGACATGAGTCAACTCGTAGTCTGGCCTGCGCAATAGCGCATCAGCCACTACGTTTAGCCGTCCCGGCTTATACTTCACCTCGAAGTTGTATTCGGCAAAGAATGAGAGCCATCTTGCCATTCTCTGTGAGAGGTGAGGCGACTGAGTCGCAGTGCGTAAAGACGCATGATCTGTATAGATCACAAAGGGCTTAGAGCCGAGTAAATGTACTCTAAATTTGACTAGAGCATACTTCATTGCAAGTAGCTCTTTGTCATGAACTGGATAGTTCTTCTCAGCAGCTTTAAGCTGGGGAGATTCAAACGCGATAACGCGTTCACGCCCTTCGGCGTCTGCTTGTAATAAAGCACAACCGATTGCAAAATCGGAGGCGTCGCAGACGACGCTAAACGGACGATCCGGGTCCGGAAGCGCCAAGATGGGCGCGTGAAGGAGACTCTCCTTAACAGCCTTGAAGGCTTCGTCGTGAACGACATCCCAGCACCAAGGTGCATCCTTCTTAAGGAGGTTGGACAATGGCCGAGCCATATCAGCGTAGTTCTCGCTGTACTTGTGCAAGTAATTGGCTAAGCCAAGCCACTTACGCAAGTCTTTCGGGTTCGATGGAACCGGCCAGTCCACAATGGCCTCAACCTTGGCAGGATCTGCCCTAAGGCCTCGCTTCCCAACGAAGCACCCGAGGAAAGGAATTTCCTCCGCGCCAAAGACGCATTTATCCAAGTTGGCATACAACTTATTCGTGCGCATGCACTCGAGCACCGCTCGCAAATGGTCAAGGTGGTTCTCCACATCAGACCTCCCGTGCTCCGCACGACTATGGACGAAGATGTCGTCGAAGTACGTCTGAGCGTACGCCCGATGGGGCCTGAACAACTGCGTCACTAGACGATTGAACGTCGCAGGCGCGTTCGACAGCCCTTGGGGCATCAACCACTCCCAGAGCATACCGCTCGGAGTACTCACAGCCGTGAGGGGTATATCGCTAGCTCTCATGAGCAGCTGATAATACCCGTCGACCAAGTCGAGTGCACTGTACAATGTACATCCCACCATGTTGTTCTGTATAACATCCTTTCTAGGAATCGGCGTTTGTGCCGGAATGGTGGCTGCATTCAGCTTATTGAAAGCATGCACTATGCGCCACTTGCCATTAGGCTTTCTGACACAGAACGTGGGTGTCGAGTGCGGAGACTTGCTCTCACGCACCAAGCCGGCTTTGTGCTTTGCACGGAAGAACGCGTCGATGACGTCACATTGCTCCCTTGGTAAGGGCCACTGCCGTGTTACGCAGTATTTGGTTCCAGGAACCAAGTCAATCTCATGACGTACGCCTCGATCCGGAGGCAACCCTGACGGCGGGTCCTTCGACACCACATCGTGGTATTCCTTGGTCAAAGGATAAAACGGATCCGAGGGATCCTTGAGGATCGAAGATCCACTCCTAGCGCTTAGCGCTCGCTTCGTGTCCTCCAGGACAGCTTCGTCCACGACGGACGAGGAGTTCAACTCCTCGGGTCGTATCATGACCACCTCGGCAAGCTCGCCGGCCTTTAAGGCCTCGCCAAACTCGGCGACGGACATCTCGTCCAGCTCTAACAGAGCATCAACCGACGGGGGTCGCTCGAGACTTATGTCTCCGTCGACATCCCCTGTCACTCCATTCACGAGTGTGTACAACTGCTCACTGCAGTCGCGTGGAGCCTCA
The DNA here is from genome assembly GCA_030324255.1 of Phytophthora capsici. Taxonomy (NCBI): domain Eukaryota; phylum Oomycota; class Peronosporomycetes; order Peronosporales; family Peronosporaceae; genus Phytophthora; species Phytophthora capsici. Next base: position 1,448,825 of record CM059351.1, read on the forward strand.
CCGCTCAACACGCTGGACCCCTCGTCCGACGTCATAGACGTCACAGACGCTCTGCGTCTCTTCCTCCTCTCCCTCCTCGCCCGCGCACGGCCGGATGAGCCGGATGAGGGCTGCAGGGCGACATCACCGTCGCGCTGCCTAGGTGCCAACGCACTATGACTCCTCGGAGAGCAAACAGTGTCATTCGAGACACTCAGCGGCGGGTCATCGACCCTACGAGCACCGCTCAACGGAGTACGTGCCGTTCCACAATTGTCCTTAGGACACAGCGGCGGGTCAGCGACCCTACAAGTACCGCTCAACGGATTACGTGCCGCTCCACGTTTGTCCATAGGCCACAGCAGCGGGCCAGCGACCCTACAAACACCGCTCGGCGGATAACGCGCCACCCCGCGCACGCCCTGTGAGTCACACTCACGGCAAACAGCAACTTCGTTGCTCACTAACTCTGACATACCAATGTTCAGCACCATGACCGATTCGGTCTCGTGCTCGCGCCAAAAGCGCTTCTGTCTCCGTGCAGAGGTGGGTTCATGACTCGCCAATGCTCCACTAGGAGACGCGCGCGGAGCGCCCAACGTCTTCGACTTCCAGTCGATCCATGGCTCGTGGCTCTCGAGCCACGCCATGCCAAGGATGAGGTCATACCTCTCATCCAGGTCTAAGACCAAGCAGCGTTCCACGCTATCGAAGTCCAAGAACTTCACGTTCAGGTCAATAGAGACCTTCAACACTGTCACTAGTGTCCCCGTCGCAAGACGGACAGAGATCTTATCTCTTCGAGGCTCCTTTAGAGCCTCCACATACGGTTTAAAACCGTCAACAGTCGAGCGCCGGACATAGTTGCCGGACGCTCCCGAGTCTATCAAGACTGTCCACGGCTTGTCGAAGCCCTTCACATTCGCTTGAACGACTAGCAAGCCGGGCTTGCACTCACGACGTGAGTTAGAGAGCTTAGCTCTCAGCGGGGCTGAGTCCCGTTCTCTCCTGCCTCCCAGAGGCCCAACAGAACTCAGTTCTTCCCCAGTAGGGCGCCCCGCGCCTACTGGGTTCCGTCGTTTCCCCGCGACGACCCTGTTTGAGGGTTCGAAGCGGTGCTTCGGCTCGATGGAGCCTGGGCCTTGTTGCGCAACGAGCTACTAGGCCTCAAATGGCGGGTGCTTCCGCACGTATAGCATCGACGGATGCTGGAGCGCTGCCCAGCAGCATAGCGGTCAGCCTCGTCTTCAGCGTGGCTGAGGTCCATCGGTTCCGGGCCGCTTGAAGAGCTCGCGCTATCAGCGCTCGAACCATGTCTCGCAGACTGGAAGTTATAGTCGGCATTGATCAATGCCACGTTCACGGCCTCCTCAAATGAGGCAGTGTGAACACGGAAAACTTCCGTATGGGCAGCGCCCGTGCGCAGGGCCTCCTTAAACACGGTCACTGCGACCGTCTCGGGGAGAGGGCTCGACGCCATACCGGCGATCAGAGTCCTCAACTGTTGGACATAGTCCATCAACTCCTTTTTACCCTGGCGGGTAGCAAGGAACTTCGACCGTATACGGTACGCCTGGTTAGGTGGCGCGAATACGCGCACTAGTTGCTGTTTCAGCTGATTCCAAGTCGGGAAAGCAGCGTTCCCAGACGTGCCGCACGTTAGTGCCCATTCTTTAGCTCGGTCACCGAGCTTCGAGCAGGGCCGATCCCATGGCCATCTCGACCTGTCGGGTCCAGAGAAGGAGGTTCTCCCCTTCCTTCCCCTCGAAGGTCTTCACGCTCATCATGAGCGGTTTCGGTCTATTAGACCACTCGTGCGTCGACGACGCGGCCGCGGACGATGCGGCGGACGCCGTTGGGCTCACGCGATCTTGTACATGCTCTAAGAGCGCCTTCTCGTAGCTTGCAAAAGCCTCCAGTCTGGCGGATACCGCCTCTGGCCCTTGCGAAGCAAGATGAGCAATGCCCTCGGGGCCCAACAGAGACATAAGCTTTTTAAGCGTCTCTTGCTGGACAGGCGGCAGGCTCGCGAACACAGCGTGTTCCATCCTCTCAGAGGGATCAGTCGAAAGTCTCAGTCGCAGGATTGACTACAAGTGCTTCCAAGTGCAGCGGGGCTGCCGTAGCTTAGCGTCAGAGAAAGACGGTTAACTCAACGAGTTATGGATTAACACTCACCTTATTAAGGGTTAATAGACCTTTATTACCAAAGGCACCTACTAACTACGACCTTAATAAAAGGACTTTCCACTTAGTGTTCCAAATCCAAACTGTTTATTTATCTTTTATTGCGGCTAGCCGCCTAGGGGGTAAATGCATGTGTTTATCTATCTAACATAGTAAAACCAAGTAAAATCCTACTTCAAATGCATAACGTGTGACTCTCAGCCACACACACTCCCTCGAGTGTCCGTACATCAAATATGTACCTTACATAAAGTGTATCCATGTGTGGAACACACCAGGTGTAAACCCGTGTAACCCCGTTACACCAGTCGCAAAAGAGTCTTATTAGGGGTAGTCGAACCATGCAAAAAAAGTAATTTGTTTCGTCTCATTTTTTTTCTTATATGGCGGCCAGTTTTTTACTCATATCGGTTGAGCAAATAAACCATCTCCCGAGGTGGTTTATTTGTTAAATAAGCTACTTAAATTGTAGAGGGAAATGAACACTTTGTACCGCGAAGCCGTCATCAAGTGATGAGTGTTGTTGTGGCATACAAACATACAGCTTAATGCCAAGTGATCATATTTATGTACGGAATCTCGTTCTTCAAATCTTTTGTTGCCTATCGTCCCTTCGTGTCATGGGTGAATACTTAAGTGCAGTATAAACCTAGTTTTCTGAGTCTCCTGAACTCATATTCTCGGCGAAAAACACCTGATATTGTTGAAGAGTATCAACTTATTTTGTTTTTAGCTTATTCAGAAGGTTCGACTACCCCTATTACAGTGCTGGCCAAAAATATGTAGCCATGACTATTTCTCAAATTTTTACGTCAATTTTCAGCGGATTGGCCTAAAACCGCGTAGAAACGCTATTTAGACAAAGCGCTTCCGGGGCATATCTTTTTTTTTCACAGACGATTCCTCGTTGCGGAGATCGAGAAGTGACCATCACTCTGACCCTGGACAAAAGTACGTAGCAGCGTGCAGTTCTCAAGACTGTGGGTCTTCTAGAAGGTTCTAAAGCTACCTACAGCCCGCAAATCGTAGCGACGGGTGTGTAGAAGACAACAGCATTTCATTGTTAACCTGGCCACATCGCAGCTATGCCTAAGGGCTCGGAGTTCACACCTGTAGAAAGAGGCAAGATTTGTGGGCTTCGAGAGGCAGGTTGGGCGTTTACCGCGATCGCTAAGCACCTAGGAAGGTCGCCAGCAGGTGTGAGCAAGTTCTGGAGGAACCGAGACACTTATGGAACGGTAAAGAGGTCGGGGAGGCCCACGAAGGTGTGCGAAAGGGCCAAGCGGCACATCGCCCTCGAGGCAAAGAAGGCCGGAGCGTCATCAAACTCCGTGAAGACATCGTTGGGTCTTAACGTATCATCCCGTACTGTACGTAGCGTACTTCAGCATACTCCGCACATGGGCTACAGCAAGCGCAACCGCACTCCAATGCTCAAGGCGAGGCACAAGCTAGCGCGACGAAACTGGGCTAGGAGTATGATAAAACAACGGACGGATTGGGACCGTGTCGTCTTCTCAGATGAGAAGAAGTTCAATCTGGATGGCCCAGACGGCCTACAGTACTACTGGCACGACCTACGCTGCGAGGAGGAGACCTATTTCAGCCGCCAAAACGGCGGAGGCTCTGTCATGATCTGGGGCGGGTTTTCCTCGAAAGGAAAAACCGATTTGGCTTTCCTAATAGGCCGCCAAAACTCATTCCACTACCAGGAAACTCTAGCTAACTACTTGATACCGTTTGGTGAAGCGTTCCACAACGGGGACTACATATTCCAGCACGACAACGCCAGTATACATGCTTCCAAAAGCACGAAAGCCTTTCTTGAGAGCTCCGAAATTAAGGTAATGGACTGGCCGGCCCTATCACCGGACCTAAATCCGATAGAGAACGTGTGGGGCTACCTTGCGCGAGACGTTTACAGCGGTGGCAAGCAGTACATGACGGTGACTGAGCTCAAAGATGCCATACTGAAGGCATGGGAGAATTTGGACATGTCACGGCTTCAAAACTTAGTAAAATCAATGCCTGATCGCGTTGGAGATGTCATCGAAGACAAAGGTAAGAAGACAAAGCACTAAGTAGATAATTCTTGCTAATACAACCGTCCAAAGCGTGTGAACTTCACGCTGCTACGTACTTTTGTCCAGGGTCAGAGTGATGGTCACTTCTCGATCTCCGCAACGAGGAATCGTCTGTGAAAAAAAAAGATATGCCCCGGAAGCGCTTTGTCTAAATAGCGTTTCTACGCGGTTTTAGGCCAATCCGCTGAAAATTGACGTAAAAATTTGAGAAATAGTCATGGCTACATATTTTTGGCCAGCACTGTAAGAGGTTGGCCAGTAACCACAAGGTCGTGGCTGCCATTCCGGACTTCCATTCCGACATGGGCGAACTCTTTAAGCTGCTTAATACCGCGCATATGGTCGAGATGGCTAAGTGGAAGCAGGAGTGGGAAGAGGACCGGAAACATATCTATCTATCTACCAGCAAATGACCGAGTTCCTGGCCAACGGCCAGACCTCGGGATCCACACTCAAGGAGGGACTGGCTATGATTAAGTACGAGCTCGAGCACAAGAAGGATCAGAACGACCCGGAGCAGTTGAAGCTCATGCACAAAGCCTTCAAGAAGGTGGTGAGCACGTCCAAAGCCAAAGTTCCAGTCGTTCCCGATTGGTTCAACAGCAATGACGATGTCGAGTTCGACGCCAAGGACCAGTTCGACTGCGGTTCTATGGTTCTGTGCACAGAGGGATCTGGGGGAAAGGATCGAAGGTGGTTATCAAATACCTACTTTTGGGTGATGACCAAGCCATGACGTCGTTCTTCAAGGAGGTGGAGGTTTGGAACAAGCTGACTAACCCGCATATTGTCAAACTCTTTGGGACTTGTCATGTGAGTACTCCAGCCTTCTTCGTCTGCGAGGACGCTATCCACGGGAACTTCGCCGACTACTTTCAGAAGGACAAGAGCGAGATCTGGCGCCTGTTCTATGAGGCAGCATTGGGTCTGCACTACATGCATTCAGAGAAGGTGGTGCATGGGGACCTCAAGTGTAACAACATCGTGATCGGCGGTGACGACAAGGCCAAAATCTGCGATGGATTCAGCTACATCCGTAGTCAGTCGGTTGGTTTAAGTGCCAAGGCTCAGGCGGATACTGTGCGTTGGAAAGCTCCCGAGTGTTTGTTGCCAATGGGGGAGGCTGGAACGGATGCCTCTCAAAATCCACGGTTTGCCTCGGACGTTTATTCGTTTGGAATGTGCATAATTGAAGCCTTTTCGAACGAACCTCCGTATGAACTGGACGATGATGATACAATTCTGGACAAGGTTTTCTCTGGCGAAGAATACCCCCGACCGGAAGGACTGAAGGATGATGAATGGGCACTCGTCCAACGACTGACGGCGCGTGACTGGGAACAGCGAATTGGCCCATCGGCTGCTATTGATGAGCTCAAGAGGTTTGCAGATCGAGAGAGGGACGCACAATTAGCGACACTGGAATGTCCGAGCTGCTCCATGAGTGGCCCGGCCGGATTCAAGTTTTGCGGAAAGTGTAGGTCCCCTATGGGAACTGCAGGTGTGAATGCTGTAGCAATGGCGTGAGAATGGAGTGTAGTGGAGAAGTTTGTTAAAGGATACGTTTGTTCATGAGGAATGGGTACAAATCAGAGTTGACATAGATCGGACAGGAAAGGAGAGATTTAGCATACGGATATGGACAATAGAGACCTTTTGCAACCTGGGCCGTGTTCGTTGAGAAGATAATACGTATTATACGGGGGTAATGCGCATTATGTTTCGAAAAACACGCCAGAAGAGGATGTGTATTATGGCCACTTAATATGTCTTTTCTCAAATTAGGACGGATCCATAGTAATATTATCCCGAAAGGTCGTGGCAAGACTTATTCCACAAACGCTGGAGAAGATCCCAGGAAGGAGAGACGTGATGAAGTTCTCGAGGGACCTGGACATGGAGAAACACCTCCTGGATTTGGTGCTGACAGTGAGAGGGAGCGGGGGTAAGGGGCTTAAGAAAAAGGTTTGGCGTAGCATTGAAGAGGCGATGAAGGCTCGCTTTGATCGCGATATGGAAGGTATGTAGGTTGATGGAACTGTTACTGCTACAAGCTAGATATGCTTACATCCGTTGTGTAGGCAAATGTCAGACCAAATACCAGCGCCTGATGGCCCAGTACAAGACCTATCACTACGTGAGCAACCTAAGTGGTGCTGGTATTGACCCACAGTCGCACAAAGTTACGCTCGACCCTTCTGTCTGGATGGATTTGATGGGGAACGCAGACGCAAACACGCAGTGCACGTACCGCATGCTTCAGAAGTCAGGATTTGCCCACGCTAATGTTTGTACACTTCTAGCTGGAGACGCAGTGACTAAGGCAAGCCAATTACTAATTTTGCTGTCTCAGGCCTCAGTAGCGCTGTCGATGCTGCTGACTCTCCAGAGGTGCATGGAAGTGGGGACGCCATAGGTGAAGACGGTGACCTTCAACTACCACCAAGCCATGAGCAACGCGCGATCAAGGTGAAACGACTACGAGATGGACGAGCGAAAGCTGCAGCTGCGTCTACCGCTATTGCCGTATCAACCGACCGTCCACTGGAGGCGTTCATCGGGGCGTGTAAGGCAAGTGAAGACTTCTTCAGAAAACGTACCAAGCAGCTTGATAGCCGCGACAGCGCTGATGCCATAGTGTCCAACAGCTCCGAGTCTGATAAGCAATATTGCTAGTAGGTTCGCAACACATTCCCCTTTGCGTAAGCGGTACACATGACGTGGTTGTGGGAGCGTGGTCACCATTACATTCAATGAACTTTAATCGAAGTCATTAATGACGTAAACTTAGCGTGAGGCATTATCCCGATTTTCCATATCCCGCTGACGCTCCGTCCACATTTGGTTGGCAATATAATCTCGCCACGATCCTGCTGTATTGAAGTCAAAGGGGATAACGTCGTCGTTTTCACGTTCCTCTTGTACTGCCGGAAAACCTTCGGCAAGATCCTCGGCGTCTGCACGACGAATAAAATTGTGCAAACAGCAACAAGCAAAAATGGTGGCCTTCACAACCTCCAGTTCACACTCATTCACTTGTCGTAACACACGAAATCGGCGCTTTAAAAAGCCAATTATGCATTCTACAATATAGCGTGCCTCTTATTGAACAGCTCACTGAGGTTCTGAGGCTGTAAGTGCCATGGGCCCAACTCCTGCAAATGATACCAAACTCCTCGGTACGGAGTAAGAACTTGGGATGTCAAGGCGTACCCAGCATCGCCAAGAACGCAGTAACCAGGTGAAACTCGGGTCATGAATCCACTGAACGAAAGCACCGAAGAATCGTGTGCGCTACCTTTAACGCCAGCATAGACAAAGGAATCTTGCAAGTTCCAATCGCTGGCTATAAGCACGTTTGTAGTTGTAATCCCTTTGCGAGATCGAAATCGATCGGTGTCATCTTCTGCAACCATTAACCGAAAGTGTACTCCATCGATTGCACATAATGCCTGGTTAAAATGCGGATGTTTCACAGCAAAGTTCGGGCACACCGTGGAAGGCATGCGTATCATGTTGTGGAGCGCGGCAATGATAGCTTTTAAGCCGAGGACGCGATACTTGTGACAGGTCGAAAACGCTATCTTAAAAGTGTGTTCTTGGGCTCTTGCAGACGCTCCCAATACCAGCCAATTCAATGTTACACCGAGGAGTTCACGCCGGCTGCGGACGGGGTCTGTGATGTACGGGTTGCCGGCTTCGAGTAGAGCGTCGAAAACAGGACGATTAACTCGATACGCGTCGCGAAAAACTTTCGGGTTCCTACTGCAATAGTCCAGATTGAAAGGGCGCTCAGCCTCCGCTAACGGAGGTGAGATACGAGGGATCCGTTCACAAGGTGGCTGCTTGCTGCTCAGCTGACACAGCCGGGTGAACAACAGGTACAGCATCCGCAAGCTCGCTACAGCATCAGCATCATTGACGTCCTCGTTTGGATCGTGCATCTTGGTGTGTGCGACCCTTCGCTCACAGTACGCTTCCATCATCGAACGTGCACAACACGAACTGATATTATCATACGAACTTCTCAGTATGCGTTTTATCATAATACGCGTTATCGTCAAACACGGCCCTGGTTTTTGTTGAGTTTCAGTCTGCTTTGAGTTTCTAGGGTGAGCCCTCTCAAAAACGATACTTAAACGGAATTGCGTTTAAGCTAACTGGCCGGTTTGCTCAACTCGGATTTGAGCTCACTTTCGTCTTCACACCAAGGACCACCCAACCCCGTCAATGGTCTTCATAGCACCGAAGCTCACAGCGGAGCAAGCACTTGTTATTATTAGCTGTTTGCTGCTTGCTGCACGGGGTAATCGGAAGCGTTTCCTGCACACAATACCCTTCCTCATCGCCAGTCATTGCTTCCGTCTTCAAGATCCACCTGCTCAGATTAACACAAGCAACCGCTTCGACCCCTCCATGGACGACGCGACGGCACAGACACGCTTCAATTTTACGCTGCCTCAGCTACGATTGCTAGCGCCCAAAATTCATTTACCGAAACCAGTCAGTATTACCCCAGAGCGTGACGTTGTCCCGACCGTTTAAGCGTTTGCTATGCTGTACAGAAGACTGGAGGAGCCATCGATGCTGTATAGAGTAGCTAATGAGTTCGGCAGATCACCTGGGGCGTACACGCGCGTCTGTCGCCACTTAGCGGATACGCTGTACAAAAAATACAAGGCTATCAAAATGCGTACGCAGCGCTGGGCCTTCCTTGTCTCGCATGAAGACAGCTATTTCATTGCAGATGTCTGCATTCTTGTCAAAGCTTTTCATTATACCGTTCGCTGTACCTTTCGCGGATTGCCACGGCTTGATAGCGCGCAGTAAAATCAGATCATCGGCTATCGTAAAGTTCTTTCGAGCTGGACCGGCGGGCTGTACGAGAGACTCATCTACTGTGAGGTTCTCCTTGTTGTTGTGCAGGGGGCAAGCTCAACTGTATGTTCTCTTCCATGTCGTAAGGTGCAGAGCTGGCAGTGGGTTAGCAGTTGTAATACTGAGACTGAAACTAAATAGAAAGCGTGGCTGCGAAAGTTCTCGGATGCAAATCAATTTAGACACTCCTCTGGCAGCCGGGACTCGCTGAAAATAAACTCAAAAGGAGCTGCGTAAGATCTCTAATAGGGGGAGTCGTACCATGCAAAAAGTGACTTATTTCGTCGCATTTTTTTTCCTTACATGGTGGCTAATTTTTTACTCATATCGGTTAAGCAAATAAACCGCCTCCCGAGGTGGTTTATTTGTTAAATAAGGTACTCCCTCCGTTTCAGTTTACTTGACCAGATTAGGGAAATGATGCGTACTATAAAAAGTTTAATTGATACCCCTTACAAAGCGCACATACAAATAATCAGCACTGGCTAACGCGTGCATTTATGCTCTATTCAGAGGTTTTAAGCCTAAAATGGTGTTGTTACATGCAAACATGATGACCCTCCATACAAACATCAAGTGAGTGTTCGGGGTCATAATTAAATAAGCGATTAGGGTTTCAATGGTTTTTAAATCTTCAACTTTATTTGCTAAAAAATTAAGGACACGGCGGGACTCGAACCGGCGTCCTTCCGCAACATTGGCGGTGCTCTAAACCAACTGAGCTACGTGCCAAAGCCCACTTTAGCAAGCACACAAGAAAACTAGTCATTAGTCTGTTAAAAATCTAAAGGCTTCTATCTGTAATATCATCAGATTCTCCTTCTCTACTTTCTGTTGACTGGCTACAAAATGATATGCCGCACCTACCAAATAAACCGACAAGTCGCACTTGTAGTTCTTCAGCAACAAGCCCACCTATCGGAGTTTGTTCTTACCGATATGAGGCCGCTTGTAGCTGTTGTTGCCAAGATCTTGTATTATACACTCCATGACCTTCTGTAACGATACAAACGTGTCTTCAAGTGTCTCCGGTTGGAGATTTTGATATGATGCGATGGCGCATTCAATCAACTCGTCGATGCTGCTTGTGCTTTCTTCGTACTGCAGGGCTTGAATCGAGCAGAAGTAACCCAAATCAAGAATATTTGTATCCGGGCTATTTGGAGGCTGCATCTCCATGCATATATCCCACCCATCAGCTCTGCACGCTACCAGTACCGCTGGGTCATTGGGCGCTACATGGCAACGAGCACCATCTTGCTGAATAATCAATGGGACGCCTTTTATAAAAGCTGGACACTTCATCTTAATGGCTGGAATCACATGATCTATCAGCATCGCACGGTGTTCCCTGCGGCCAACATTCACTGTCTTCGTTATTAGCGTTCCAGCAGGTCGGTTCCTCGAGCTGTTCTTAGCTGGTGCACTCTCTGTAAATGGCCACATTCCTAGTTTCCCATCAAAGATGATAGAACCATCCTCTGCGAACACTGGACGCATCACCGCTGCCATGAACATCACCTTAGTGATGAACCGCTTTGACTGGACAGTACGATGTGACGGCGCCTCCCCAGGTGCCAGATAAATAGTTCTGTCTGCCTCCATCATATAGAACCATTTCTCATCAATGAATATGCGGTTGGCAAAATCGTGAAACTCATAGGACTCTGTATTGACAAACGACAAGCAAAATTCAAGCCTATACATAACGGCGTTAAATCCAACGTTTAATGAGTCACAATATTTGATAATAGGTCATACCTTGGGGCCTTGTTCGTTTCGATGAGGTGAGGCTTGATTGAATTTGTGTGTCTGACGATTTCTCCAGAAGCTACCGATCGGTAAACTGACGCAGGTGACACCTTTATAGCCTTAGCAATGGATCGAATAGTTCGGCGCTTCCGCCACGGTAAAGACGTTATTTTGTCGGGAATATCTTTCAGCTTCTTTGGTTTTCCGCATCTTCCTGCTCGCTTGCTCTTAAAGCTTGGAAAACCACTGCTGTTTTTGCGATGAGCAACAGTTATCCTCCAGACACGGTCCGCGGAGCTGTGGCTACATTTGAACCGTTCAGCGGCTTCAATAATGTGACTGCGCGCAACAGTTAAGTCGACTAAGTGCTCTAGTAAATAGGTTGCTATGCCGAGCTTCGTTTCAGGTGTCAGGTCCTTGTTTGTTCGTTGTTGTCGAATGTATTGATGTAACTTACAACCACTTGAGTGATTGAAAGCAGAATGTGAAGTGAGGTCAAGTTGGGGGCCACCAGCTCTCACTCAATGCAAAGGGCATCCCTCAGCTCACCGAGATGAGAGGCAGTCAATCTGGCGTCACCAGATTGAGAGACGGACTGAAGTGGCCAGCACCGAGGCTGTTCTGACCCACGGCAATCAAGCCCAAGAGAAACATGTAAGCTCGGCCTACCAGTCCTTATGCATGCTGGCCCAAGCACGGACAGCTTGGCCATCCAATATAACAGCAACTTCAACATCCTCCAGACTGATATCCGTTGGACACTCTTGGTCATCTGTGATCCCTTCTCTGGCTAGCGGATACGCACCACTGGCGGTGGAGCCAAGGTGAAACGCTCGCATCCTCTACACAGCCTCCGAAGCTTGGATCCACCGTTGTTCTCGCTATTGCATAGCGCCAAGTCTCAACAGCTTCAGATACCAACACCGCAACTACTTGCGCAGCACTTGCACACCGTATCACCAGCCTTCACTTCTTGTGCGGGCGGATAATACGACGACTGCGTCGAACAACGACAGGGACGCCATGCCCTCCGAAGCCTGGGCGTTCTCACCAGAGACCCTGATCCGTGATGGTGTGTTCCCCGGCAAGATCCTGTTCGTCACAGCTTGTACGTCGTCCTCTCCAGTTTGTATCTTGCGAGATGCCCCTGTTGACCGACGACGCCGTTTCTTACCAGACGCCCGACGCCGTGTCGATGCGTCTGTAGTCGAAGGTTCAACAGCCGGTGTCACCGACACCACGCTTGGTTCTCCTTCACCACCTGCACGCTTCCAGTACGCGCTCAGCTCTTGATCACCGGCTTCAGCCACATAGTTATTGACCAAAACGCGAATCTCCTTGGACAGGCTCATCACCGGCTTATAAGAGTCTTCGATTGTCTGTAACCCTTTCCACCCCACTAGGAGCTCGTAGTCCTTGATGTCATCATTCCACCTGTACCGATATACGGCACCGGCCTCGCAGCTTCTCCTCATATTCACGTCGGTCACGCTTCCACTTCACGAGTTCTTCGTGAGAAATGGACTCAATCTTTGGCGGGACCATGGGCGTAAACAGTGGAACTGTTCCAGTCGATCCACCGGAGGATCCAGCATAGCCACGAGTCGTCATCGTAGTGTAGTAGCTTGAAATCGGTCTTCCAGCGTCCACAAATCAGCGCAGTGAAGAGTAGGCCCGCTCGATCAGTGGAACGTACTACTAAAGAATTCTTTGTAGTATTTCCCGGGGTTTGAAAACCAAAACTTGAACACACGACAATGCGGGGGCTGACCCGCACGGAAAGTAGTCGAATGTATTGATGTAACTTACAACCACTTGAGTGATTGAAAGCAGAATGTGAAGTGAGGTCAAGTTGGTAGCCACCAACTCTCACTCAATGCAAAGGGCGTCCCTCAGCTCACCGAGATGAGAGGCAGTCAATCTGGCGTCACCAGATTGAGAGGCGAACTGAAGTGGTGTCGCGAGCCGCTGCTTGGACGGGACGGTTAACGTTGTTGTTTTAAAAGAGAACGAAACGGAGGAACACTTCGAAAGCTTAGACACAAGTTAAAATGCAAATAAAGCAAATGTACTTGTTGGGTCCAAGGCAAATTCACGACTAAACTCACTAACCAACCTTCCTTCAGTGTCGTCCTTCGTCCTCTTTCGTCCTCCTTTTGTCCTTCACGATCCAGCTCTTTCCTGCCCAGGTACCTCACACCCCCTCCGTGAGCCTACCCACCGTCCCGTAGCACCGAGCCACACGCTGCATCACGACTCCCGTCCTCATCATCATCTTCGACGCAATCCTGCGCAGGTGCGTGCGCGCTGGCGCTACGCGCAGACCTGGCGGCGGTCCTTGGCGCGACTTCCTAAGTGGGCGACTGTTGGGTTGTCCAACGCATCTTCGTACAGCTGATCCTCTCTAACTTGATAAGTGGTAGAACGGATGTCGGGAACGGTACGGTCGTAACCGTCCCCAAGACGGTGTCCATTATTTTCACTCGTGACATCCTCCCTGACTGAAACTCGACGCCCTCGTCGAGCTTCTCCCTCGCGCTCGAGCTCTCGGATCCTTTCACGGTTTGCACAGCGCTCGGCATGCAACTCACTTAGTGTCGGCACTCTTGGTCTCGGTCCGGCGTAGCCGTCCATGCGCCAGAACGCTTCGCTGAGACGTTCAGCCTGTTCTTGTTCTTCTAGGTCCTTCATTCATCGAGCGTAGCGGTCCACCGCCATTTTCATCGGCGACCGTCCCCCAGAGGACGTCTCATACCACCGCAATACGCTACTAGCCGTCCCAATGAACACTACCGTACCAGTCGCTGTAACCGTTCCTTCGTCCAGCACGACACCGTCCTCAGCGGTGACGCTCCCAGTAGCAGCTAGGTAATTAGCAGCAACGACCAGGATACAAACACCAGTGGCTCCCCAGCACACCTACTCCACGAACTCGTAAACGTAGACCACAGTGTAGAACACAGCATACAAGAGCAAAGACACGAACGACCAGAAGCCTCGACCGACGCAACAAGCACGGTCAACCGTCCTTCTGCACTCCGCCTTCGAACTAATCCAGTACTTCACCGTCGAACGGAAGCCCAACTCCAGGGCGTCCGGTAGAAACACGCACCACCAGGCGTGGAACGCCTCTAGCCACTTGTGCAACAACCGCCCGACACCGTCCTCGTGCTCCTTCTTAGCATCCAATACCACCGTCGGCGTCACCCACAGCGTCTCGTACATCTTCCAGCGTCGCTCGGCAGGAGGGCGGTCCTTCACGGACGGACCACTGACGAAGCGACGGTAACGACGGATGCTCGCCTTGACGATGTCCGCCCACTTGTACCCGAAGCAGAAGACCGTCCAGCACTACCGTCCCAGCACACCCCACATCGGCTTGGTGATCATCCAAGCGAGAGCACCGGCAAGGGCCCACAACAGCCCAGTCCAGTGGACACGCACCGCATGCCACAGCAACGGTAACCCCGCGTTCAGCGCCCAGTAGCACCACCTCACAAATTCCGCAAGTAGCTCCATTCTCAGCACGTCAAGTTTGACAATGACTTCACCGTAGCTACCGTCAGCATCTTTATTACCGTTCCTGTAGACCGTTCCAATCAAACAACGTCAGAGACTAGCCGCTTTCCTGTGTAATGTACTCATCACTCAGATTGCGACCGTCGCCAGGTGGAACCGTACCCACACCAAATTTTTCCCGGCACTGGTCCCAGATCCGAACTGGCAGTTAACCTTGTCTAGCGTCATCAATCATCAGGGAGATCCAGAGCGGCCACCGTAGTTCATTCTCCAATTCGCACTTGCACGTTCAACCTCCAACACGTCATCTCCAGTCGTCTCCATGGTCAAGTCCATGGAAACCAGCAGGGACGCAGCCATCGGCCGCCTCCGCGCTCGTCTCGAGGCCAAGGGCAAGTGGTCCGACTCCGACAAGGCTCTCCGCGCCCAAGTCGACTTCTACGGCCGGTTCCGTGACCATTTGGCCGCCAACGGCGCCTCCACCACGACCACTTCTCCATCCAAGACCAAGTGATCCCACTTCGACACGAAGGGACGCATTTTCCAGTTCTTTTTTCCTCTTTTCACCGTTCTTCTTCATTTCTTCAATACATGCAATTTCTTTTCCACACCTCCGTTCTTGTGTTCCGTTTCCTTTCACCGTTCCTTCTTCCATTTTCACCGTCCTTAGTTACAGGAACACACTATTAAGCCATGAGTAGGTCGTCATCGTCCACTTCGGCATTAGCCTCAACCAGACGCGAACTGCGTCGCAACTCAGGGAGCCCTTTCTTCTTTCTCTCCGCCAGCTCGAAAGCTGTCACTAGCGTACCGTACTCTGGCATCAGAGCGCCTCGGGGTAGCCAAAAGGTCTCGTAGTTAGCGGCAAGCGCCAAGTACTGCACGGTGCGGTTCACAGACCGCTTAGCCACCACTTCCAATAACGGGGCGTCCGTTCCAGCGAGAGCTGTATCACCACTCTCGACAGTCAACCGTTCCGTGAAGCTCGTTGAAGGCAAGTCCTCTTCAACTAGTGGACCGCCCTCAGCCATGCCACCACCGTCCCCAACTCCAACAGGTACATCATCCATAAAATGTCTCGTCCACTTACCGCGAAACTTCTTCAGACGGTTGACGTTGACGGTCACGACCTTGTCCGGGTGGGACGGTATCGCGCTACGGTACGCATTCTCGCTCACCTTCTCCGTAACGCGGTACGGACCGTGCCACCTAAACGCCAATTTCTTCGTCCGAGCTTCCCCACGCTTCGCTCTAAACAACTGATACACCCAGACTGGGTCTCCGACTTCATACTGCACGGCCACTTGCCTGTTGAGACGGCGGGCGTGGCTGTCCTGCGCCTTGACTAACTGTCGCTCCACTAAGTGACGCGAGTCGCGGAGGGAACGGAACAGTCCTCGCCGGTACTGTGCCACCTCATCGCTCTTCCACTTCTTGCCTAAGTTCAGGAAAGCCACATCCAGGGGTAACACGGGGTCACGACCATACAACGAGAAGAACGGAGTGTCCCCAAGAGCTTCGTGAACCGCCGTTCTGTACGCGAACAACACGCGCGGCAGGTACAGGTCCCAGTCCGTCTGAGCGTCACTGACGTGCATCTTCAACATACCGACGAGCGTTCCGTTGAACCGTTCCACCAGCCCTTGAGTCTGGGGATGGTACGCAGTACCGAACAACGTTTTGATCCCCAGCGTCTGGTAGAAAGACTTAGCGATCTCAGACGTGAAGTTCGATCCGTTGTCACTCAGCAACCGTGAGGGCACACTGTGCCCCACCACCACTCCGTTAATCATCACTTCCACAAACGTTACAGAGTCCAGCTTCTGTACAGCAAAGGCCTCAGCCCACCGTGTAAAGTAATCCACAAACACGAGAATATATCTGTTCTTTCTCTCCGCCCTTGGTAACGGTCCAATAGCATCAACCACCAGTAGAGAGAACGGTCCCGTTAGATCAGCCACGGGCATCCGCTGCATTTCACCCGCCATCTACGGTCTCGATCCTTTTCCACTCCCACACAGGTTGCACTCACGGACGTACTCAGGGACGTCCTTTCCCCATCCAGGCCAGAAAGCATGCCGTCTCACCTTCTCCAGCGTCTTAGTCAGTCCCAAGTGCGAAGACAGCTCGTCACTGTGACAGTAGTGGGGCACCGTCCCGATGTACGTAGTGGTACGACAGGTACGGTCAACGACCGTGCCGGGCCCACCCGCGAGGGCAGGTGCTCATGCCGCACCAGCATACCGCCCTTCACAGCCTACCTTGGCCCCATCTGGACCACACGAGCCCTTAGGAATGGATCCAGAGGCAGTGCTCCGTCCCGCAAGAACGCGACAAGCGCCTTGATCCATGGTGATCCCTTCTCTGGCTAGCGGATACGCACCACTGGCGGTGGAGCCAAGGTGAAACGCTCGCATCCTCTACACAGCCTCCGAAGCTTGGATCCACCGTTGTTCTCGCTATTGCATAGCGCCAAGTCTCAACAGCTTCAGATACCAACACCGCAACTACTTGCGCAGCACTTGCACACCGTATCACCAGCCTTCACTTCTTGTGCGGGCGGTTAATACGACGACTGCGTCGAACAACGACAGGAACGCCATGCCCTCCGAAGCCTGGGCGTTCTCACCAGAGACCCTGATCCGTGATGGTGTGTTCCCCGGCAAGATCCTGTTCGTCACAGCTTGTACGTCGTCCTCTCCAGTTTGTATCTTGCGAGATGCCCCTGTTGACCGACGACGCCGTTTCTTACCAGACGCCCGACGCCGTGTCGATGCGTCTGTAGTCGAAGGTTCAACAGCCGGTGTCACCGACACCACGCTTGGTTCTCCTTCACCACCTGCACGCTTCCAGTACGCGCTCAGCTCTTGATCACCGGCTTCAGCCACATAGTTATTGACCAAAACGCGAATCTCCTTGGACAGGCTCATCACCGGCTTATAAGAGTCTTCGATTGTCTGTAACCCTTTCCACCCCACTAGGAGCTCGTAGTCCTTGATGTCATCATTCCACCTGTACCGATATACGGCACCGGCCTCGCAGCTTCTCCTCATATTCACGTCGGTCACGCTTCCACTTCACGAGTTCTTCGTGAGAAATGGACTCAATCTTTGGCGGGACCATGGGCGTAAACAGTGGAACTGTTCCAGTCGATCCACCGGAGGATCCAGCATAGCCACGAGTCGTCATCGTAGTGTAGTAGCTTGAAATCGGTCTTCCAGCGTCCACAAATCAGCGCAGTGAAGAGTAGGCCCGCTCGATCAGTGGAACGTACTACTAAAGAATTCTTTGTAGTATTTCCCGGGGTTTGAAAACCAAAACTTGAACACACGACAATGCGGGGGCTGACCCGCACGGAAAGTAGTCGAATGTATTGATGTAACTTACAACCACTTGAGTGATTGAAAGCAGAATGTGAAGTGAGGTCAAGTTGGTAGCCACCAACTCTCACTCAATGCAAAGGGCGTCCCTCAGCTCACCGAGATGAGAGGCAGTCAATCTGGCGTCACCAGATTGAGAGGCGAACTGAAGTGGTGTCGCGAGCCGCTGCTTGGACGGGACGGTTAACGTTGTTGTTTTAAAAGAGAACGAAACGGAGGAACACTTCGAAAGCTTAGACACAAGTTAAAATGCAAATAAAGCAAATGTACTTGTTGGGTCCAAGGCAAATTCACGACTAAACTCACTAACCAACCTTCCTTCAGTGTCGTCCTTCGTCCTCTTTCGTCCTCCTTTTGTCCTTCACGATCCAGCTCTTTCCTGCCCAGGTACCTCACACCCCCTCCGTGAGCCTACCCACCGTCCCGTAGCACCGAGCCACACGCTGCATCACGACTCCCGTCCTCATCATCATCTTCGACGCAATCCTGCGCAGGTGCGTGCGCGCTGGCGCTACGCGCAGACCTGGCGGCGGTCCTTGGCGCGACTTCCTAAGTGGGCGACTGTTGGGTTGTCCAACGCATCTTCGTACAGCTGATCCTCTCTAACTTGATAAGTGGTAGAACGGATGTCGGGAACGGTACGGTCGTAACCGTCCCCAAGACGGTGTCCATTATTTTCACTCGTGACATCCTCCCTGACTGAAACTCGACGCCCTCGTCGAGCTTCTCCCTCGCGCTCGAGCTCTCGGATCCTTTCACGGTTTGCACAGCGCTCGGCATGCAACTCACTTAGTGTCGGCACTCTTGGTCTCGGTCCGGCGTAGCCGTCCATGCGCCAGAACGCTTCGCTGAGACGTTCAGCCTGTTCTTGTTCTTCTAGGTCCTTCATTCATCGAGCGTAGCGGTCCACCGCCATTTTCATCGGCGACCGTCCCCCAGAGGACGTCTCATACCACCGCAATACGCTACTAGCCGTCCCAATGAACACTACCGTACCAGTCGCTGTAACCGTTCCTTCGTCCAGCACGACACCGTCCTCAGCGGTGACGCTCCCAGTAGCAGCTAGGTAATTAGCAGCAACGACCAGGATACAAACACCAGTGGCTCCCCAGCACACCTACTCCACGAACTCGTAAACGTAGACCACAGTGTAGAACACAGCATACAAGAGCAAAGACACGAACGACCAGAAGCCTCGACCGACGCAACAAGCACGGTCAACCGTCCTTCTGCACTCCGCCTTCGAACTAATCCAGTACTTCACCGTCGAACGGAAGCCCAACTCCAGGGCGTCCGGTAGAAACACGCACCACCAGGCGTGGAACGCCTCTAGCCACTTGTGCAACAACCGCCCGACACCGTCCTCGTGCTCCTTCTTAGCATCCAATACCACCGTCGGCGTCACCCACAGCGTCTCGTACATCTTCCAGCGTCGCTCGGCAGGAGGGCGGTCCTTCACGGACGGACCACTGACGAAGCGACGGTAACGACGGATGCTCGCCTTGACGATGTCCGCCCACTTGTACCCGAAGCAGAAGACCGTCCAGCACTACCGTCCCAGCCCACCCCACATCGGCTTGGTGATCATCCAAGCGAGAGCACCGGCAAGGGCCCACAACAGCCCAGTCCAGTGGACACGCACCGCATGCCACAGCAACGGTAACCCCGCGTTCAGCGCCCAGTAGCACCACCTCACAAATTCCGCAAGTAGCTCCATTCTCAGCACGTCAAGTTTGACAATGACTTCACCGTAGCTACCGTCAGCATCTTTATTACCGTTCCTGTAGACCGTTCCAATCAAACAACGTCAGAGACTAGCCGCTTTCCTGTGTAATGTACTCATCACTCAGATTGCGACCGTCGCCAGGTGGAACCGTACCCACACCAAATTTTTCCCGGCACTGGTCCCAGATCCGAACTGGCGGTTAACCTTGTCTAGCGTCATCAATCATCAGGGAGATCCAGAGCGGCCACCGTAGTTCATTCTCCAATTCGCACTTGCACGTTCAACCTCCAACACGTCATCTCCAGTCGTCTCCATGGTCAAGTCCATGGAAACCAGCAGGGACGCAGCCATCGGCCGCCTCCGCGCTCGTCTCGAGGCCAAGGGCAAGTGGTCCGACTCCGACAAGGCTCTCCGCGCCCAAGTCGACTTCTACGGCCGGTTCCGTGACCATTTGGCCGCCAACGGCGCCTCCACCACGACCACTTCTCCATCCAAGACCAAGTGATCCCACTTCGACACGAGGGGACGCATTTTCCAGCTCTTTTTTCCTCTTTTCACCGTTCTTCTTCATTTCTTCAATACATGCAATTTCTTTTCCACACCTCCGTTCTTGTGTTCCGTTTCCTTTCACCGTTCCTTCTTCCATTTTCACCGTCCTTAGTTACAGGAACACAATATTAAGCCATGAGTAGGTCGTCATCGTCCACTTCGGCATTAGCCTCAACCAGACGCGAACTGCGTCGCAACTCAGGGAGCCCTTTCTTCTTTCTCTCCGCCTGCTCGAAAGCTGTCACTAGCGTACCGTACTCTGGCATCAGAGCGCCTCGGGGTAGCCAAAAGGTCTCGTAGTTAGCGGCAAGCGCCAAGTACTGCACGGTGCGGTTCACAGACCGCTTAGCCACCACTTCCAATAACGGGGCGTCCGTTCCAGCGAGAGCTGTATCACCACTCTCGACAGTCAACCGTTCCGTGAAGCTCGTTGAAGGCAAGTCCTCTTCAACTAGTGGACCGCCCTCAGCCATGCCACCACCGTCCCCAACTCCAACAGGTACATCATCCATAAAATGTCTCGTCCACTTACCGCGAAACTTCTTCAGACGGTTGACGTTGACGGTCACGACCTTGTCCGGGTGGGACGGTATCGCGCTACGGTACGCATTCTCGCTCACCTTCTCCGTAACGCGGTACGGACCGTGCCACCTAAACGCCAATTTCTTCGTCCGAGCTTCCCCACGCTTCGCTCTAAACAACTGATACACCCAGACTGGGTCTCCGACTTCATACTGCACGGCCACTTGCCTGTTGAGACGGCGGGCGTGGCTGTCCTGCGCCTTGACTAACTGTCGCTCCACTAAGTGACGCGAGTCGCGGAGGGAACGGAACAGTCCTCGCCGGTACTGTGCCACCTCATCGCTCTTCCACTTCTTGCCTAAGTTCAGGAAAGCCACATCCAGGGGTAACACGGGGTCACGACCATACAACGAGAAGAACGGAGTGTCCCCAAGAGCTTCGTGAACCGCCGTTCTGTACGCGAACAACACGCGCGGCAGGTACAGGTCCCAGTCCGTCTGAGCGTCACTGACGTGCATCTTCAACATACCGACGAGCGTTCCGTTGAACCGTTCCACCAGCCCTTGAGTCTGGGGATGGTACGCAGTACCGAACAACGTTTTGATCCCCAGCGTCTGGTAGAAAGACTTAGCGATCTCAGACGTGAAGTTCGATCCGTTGTCACTCAGCAACCGTGAGGGCACACTGTGCCCCACCACCACTCCGTTAATCATCACTTCCACAAACGTTACAGAGTCCAGCTTCTGTACAGCAAAGGCCTCAGCCCACCGTGTAAAGTAATCCACAAACACGAGAATATATCTGTTCTTTCTCTCCGCCCTTGGTAACGGTCCAATAGCATCAACCACCAGTAGAGAGAACGGTCCCGTTAGATCAGCCACGGGCATCCGCTGCATTTCACCCGCCATCTACGGTCTCGATCCTTTTCCACTCCCACACAGGTTGCACTCACGGACGTACTCAGGGACGTCCTTTCCCCATCCAGGCCAGAAAGCATGCCGTCTCACCTTCTCCAGCGTCTTAGTCAGTCCCAAGTGCGAAGACAGCTCGTCACTGTGACAGTAGTGGGGCACCGTCCCGATGTACGTAGTGGTACGACAGGTACGGTCAACGACCGTGCCGGGCCCACCCGCGAGGGCAGGTGCTCATGCCGCACCAGCATACCGCCCTTCACAGCCTACCTTGGCCCCATCTGGACCACACGAGCCCTTAGGAATGGATCCAGAGGCAGTGCTCCGTCCCGCAAGAACGCGACAAGCGCCTTGATCCATGGTACCTCCTGCTGCTCCTTCACAAACTGCTCACGATCCAATCCGAAACGGTCAACAGGCGACCATTCGGCTCTAGCCGAAGGCTCGATCCCAATATCCTCTCTTAGTGATCTGTCTCCGGGGTCGTCCACATGGCCGTCCGCCGGTTCGCCGTCGACCACTCGATCTCCATCAGCTTCATTCAGCTCCCCGACTGAAGGCGGAAGTCCGTCATCTATAGCAGGGTCATCCGTACCATCCCCACAATTGTCAACAGTACTGTTCCCCACAACCGTTCCGTACTGATCCCCGACTGAAGACGGATGCTCGCCGCCGTCCGGGTTTAGCAGGTCACGCATCGTCAGCGCAGTCACAGTGTCAGAGAGCAACCGGGATAAACCATCCACATGCCCCATCACGGTTCCCGGCTTGTGGTGAACCTTGAATTCCAGATTAGACAACTCCATAGCCCACCGTGCCAGCTTAACGGTTACCAGGACTGAAGATCCACATAAGTGCCTGGTGATTCGTGAACAGATCGAACTCACGCTTGTCTAAGTAACAGCGGAACTTCCGCGTCGCCCAGACAACACCCCAACGCTCGACCTCAGAAATTCCGTCGTGCTTGTTGATCCAATTCTTCTGGGAACCGGTCAACAACTTGATCGCGTAGGCGACAACACGATCGTAACCGTCCCTCTCCTGCATAAGGCACGCTCCGACAGCGTACCGTGACGAGTCCACGTACAACTTAAACCGTCTGTTGCAATCCGGGCACCAGGATAGGAGGTTTGACGAGACCACGCTTGAGCTGGCGGAACGCTGTCTCACAGTCCTTGTTCCGCAGGAACGATGCATTTTTCACCTACAACCGTTCCAGCGGCGCTGAAATCGAAGCGTACCCAGGAATGTACCTCCTGAAGTAGCTTGTCAAACCCAGGAAAGACCGTATCCCATGCACATCCACGGGACGCTGCATATTCAGTACTGCCTTGACCTTCTCTGGATTGGGCAAGATACCGGACGGTGTCACGATATGACCGAGGAAAGCCACTTGGCTCCGTCCCCAGTGACACTTCTTCATTTTCAGCTTAAACCCAGCCTCCCTCAACCGTCCCAGGACCTGCCGCACGCGCGCCAAGTGCGTAGGGAAGTCCTTGCTGAAGATCACCACATCATCCAGTTACACTAGACACACACGCCACTTCAACTCCACGAGAACCGTCTCCATCAACCGTTCGAAAGCAGGAACAGCGTTACAGAGACCAAAGGGCATCGCCAACCAAGACCGTACTTGCACGTCAAAGCCGTCCTTGACACAATGTCCTCGTCCAACGGCACGTTCCAGTAGCCTGAAGCTATATCCATGGTAGAGAATAGCTGAGCACCGCCTAGCACGTCCAGGATGTCGTCGATTAACGGCATCGGGTAACAGTCCTTAACCGTGACACCGTTCAACTTGCGGTAGTCTATGCAGAAACGAATCTCACCGTCCGGTTTCCGGATCATCAGCACAGGACTCGCCCAGGGGCTATTCGAGGGACGGATCAGTCCCAAGTCCAGGTACCGTTGGATCGCAGCTTCCATCACTTCCCCTTCCGCAACGGAGACACGGTACGGTCGCTGCGAGATCGGCTTACTGTCCCCAGTATCAATCTTGAAGCGCAGCAGGTCCGTCCGTCCCGGTCGTTTGGAAGAGTCGACAAACAAGTCGTCGAACTTGTCCAACTCCGCCTGGAACAGTCCCCTGTGCTCCGCCGACAGTTTAGACCCCGAGAAGTCTGCTCTCTGTCCGTCACGCTTGTCAGGCGGCACGTCCGGCCTCGACTTCCGTTCTTTCTCGCCGGTTGTCTCTTCACGCTCCTCAGTAACAGAAGAGGTCCGTCCCATACCGTTCTTCTCGACCGTTCGAAGCCCGCCAGTCGCAGTGTCCGTCGCTGGTAGCTCGAACGCCGACTCGGGGATCACGGAGGCACACGCTATAGGCGTCCCCCGACGCACCCAGCACTCATCCGTAGACGCATTGTAGATCTCCACAACAACCGGACCCTCTTCGACCGCGCCCAACGAGTTTGCCACGCATAACGTAGGCGGCAACCCAATCGCTCCTTCAACCAAAACCGTCTTCTTATCGACCGTCCCTCCAATCACATTAGCCATCACCAAAGCTTGTCCTCGCGGCGGCAGCCGAACCGACTTCGCCATCACAGCCATGTAAGCGTCCTGTACAACCGTGAATCCCAACGGCAGCACTTCACCGGTCCCTTTCAAAGTCAAGCACCGTTCGGCAACGTCAATCACAGCACCTAAGGCACCAAGGGCGTCAACGCCTAGGATGGCGTCGACATGTAGACGGTCAGCCACCAGCACGTTTAGCGTAACCTCCACCGTTCCCAACCGCAACGATAGGCCGATCCAGCCATGAATCCGTAACGGATGGCCGGATGAACTCTTCACTAGCCCGTCGTAAGGTCTAAGCAACTTCAACGTCCGTCCCACCCGCTTTAACACGCGGCTGTCGGCCAGACTCAACGTAGCTCCAGTGTCAGCAAGCATCTTGGACGGTAGGCACTCAATGTAGCCACTCGAGAGAGCCTCAAAGTTGCCCACCGCACACACAACACGCCGTCCGTCCGCAACGACACGGTGTACTCCTTCTTCAACACCATCCTGGGCTCGAACGCCAAAGCCACCTGGCAGTTCGACCGTCACCACATCAACCAAGCCCGTCTTCGGTATCGCAGTGACGGAACAGTGGGACGGTTCCACAACGTCCACAAACTCAGCCACCTTCTCCGTAGAGCCCGGAGGGAACTCCACATCGCTCAACACCTCCGCATAAGGCTTGTACAACACCGGACAGTAGTAGCCAGGCGTTCCCGGCTCCTTCACATCGCGAGTACATGAAACAACCATCTTCCCCGTCCTCTTGTCACGCATGCAGAGCGTCGACCATACCCCGGCCGCGTATTCAACGTAATACTCCTCTACCGTCGGAACCAACCGTTCCCAATACAGACCGTGCAACCCCGTCTCCGCAATAATGTCTTCCGCGTGTTCACACAGGCGACGTCCGCCCAGCGCAGGTACTTTGTCACGTAACGGGGGTATCTTCGCCGTACTGGTGTCCCGGGCATCCTCTCTCTGCAACTCAGCACCACTCCGAGCATCCCCAGAACCGTCCTCAGAAACCGGTACACGGCTTGGCGCGCCACGGACCGTGATCGCTTCATTCCGGCTCTTCGTACTCCGCACAGCACGCTCACAGGATCCTCATCTACCGTTATTGCATCCGGCTCCAATAGTCCTCCCAGCGAAAGAAGAATGTTCGAGCATACCATGTTTTCGTCAGATTCCGATCCGCCCCCACTCACGGCCACTTCAGCGTCCGAGCCGTAGCAGGTCATAGTAGTAGTCTTGTGGGGTGGTGACATCGTTCTGTCCTTCATCACCGTTCCGTCCACGACGTTCACCACGGGCGTCCTAAAGTCACGGTTTGCCCTCTTAGCCTCTTCCGACTTCTGCAGTGTGTCACTGTACCAGTCCCGCCAACGCTCCGGGTCGTCAGAACCGTCCGGGGACGCATGCCGCGTCCGTTCCAAGACCTCCACAGGGATGCCCAGATGATGGGACAGTTCTACTGTCGAAGGCTCCTTGACCGCCTCAGCGTTCACTTGCACACGGTCCATGATTTCTCCGTCCTTCCGAGGGTATAAGCGATCTTCCAACTCCTTATCGTACTCTGGTTCAGGACGGACGTCCGTCCCAGCCAGCACAGTGGCTTCCTGACCAAGCTCACATGCCTCCATCGCGTCCAACTCGGCATATGTGAATAGGCACTCGACGTCCGTAGCTTCGGCACGGTTGGGTATAGCCCTTTCCGGCTCGCTCGTTGTCGCATCAACCGTCCCCTGGTCTTCGTCGGCGTAATCTGTCATCGACAAGTCGGACGAGGCCCGACGGTGACCCATACGTAACGGACTACCGTCCCCCGCCACCAACAGGGGGTACCTGCGCGCAGATACCGGCGATTCAGCAACTTCCCGGTCCACCTTTACCGTTCCTGAAGTCTCCATTACCGTCCCGGTCTGGTCACCAGGGACTAGGTCCGTCCCATCAGTGCATTCTGTCCGTCCTGGAACAGCGTCTTCATTCCGCGTGACCGTTCCTGCCTCTCGCGAGGTCACTGCAACAGATTTCTCGACCTTCTTCACTCGTTCGGGGCGCTCCGCATCCTTCCCCGCGACCGTACCCACTGCCACTGTCTCTCCTTCCTCCGGCTGCTTCCACTTGCTCTCAGCCTCCGTACTACTCCGTCCAACACGCTCATTCTTCGGGATCGTGACAGGGTCAACCGTCCCTTCATCAGCTCTCACCTCATCCGCAAACCGCACACTCGGTCGCGCAGACCCTCTCTTCTTGGATTAACCGTCCCTGAGGCATCCAGTCTTCCCAGTCACTCTCTTCACCGCGGTCGACCCCTTTCTCCTAGCTGCCTTCAGCTGCTCCTCCGTTCTCACCACAATGTTATCTTCTTCTTCCGTTCCAAACACCCTGAGCTTCTTTGTTTGTCGTTTTTCTTCTTTCTTCAATACACCTTGCACAGCGGCGACCGTACCGTCCCGCTGAGCAGCCTCACCCACACATACTTTCGCGGCAACGACCGTACCGTTCTTTTCTCGGTTCTCTCTGTCACGGTCACCACTCGAGCCATCCCCTGGACTAGAGGAAGGAGTGGCTCTCTCCTCCCCTTCCTCCCGCCCCCGTCAGTTCCGAGGCGTAGCAGGAGCACCAGACGCGACATTAGTGGCCAATCCCTTCAGAGCCGTAATGGTTGGGCACCGGCTCACAGCGTGACCCGCTTCACCACAGAAGTAGCATTTTAGGGACGGAGCGGCCGTCTGACCTCCGTTCCACGGCTGCTCGCATTCGACCACAATGTGACAGAGCTGTCCGCACCTACGACAGGTCATCGTCCGTCGTATGCACGCTTCGCGAGAGTGTCCACGGTAATCACACCTACCGCGCACTGGTTCACCATCCTGCGTTCGTGTATCAGCCGCCATCTTGATCCCACGCGCAGTTCGTCCGTTTCCGCTGAACCCTTGACCGTTCCCGGAGTAACCTTGACCGTTCCCAGGTGATGTCGTCACTGATGACACGGTCGGCAAGCGCAATTTAGGAGACCTAGGCTGCGCCCAACGGCCTTCCATCAACTGCTGCTGCCACTGTTGCTGCTGCTGCATGAATGTCTACAACTGCTGCGTCAGGGCGCCCACAGATGCCGTAGCTTGGTTAGTCCGTCCCTGGGACGGTTGTCCGTCCGAAAAATCGTCGTCCTCTCCGGCGGGACGGTGCATCTCTTTGAACATCAGCCACTCGCACGCCTCAGTAATGTCACGAGCGGGACTCGAGTCAAGAGCAGCTTGCATACGCTTGTTCCTCAGTCCTCGACAGAACAGGTTAAAACGCAGCTTCTGGTTTGGTACTCGAGAGAGTCGCAGAGATCCGTGACACGGTCCCCCCACTCTTCCACAGATTCGCCGCGTTGGCGCTTCGTATGGTGCAACCGTTCCCAGAGTTCGTCCGTCGTCCGACTCAAGAACTGATTGTGGAACCGTACTTTTAGAGTAGCGAACGTCTTGATCCGAGAGATTCCCCACCACCGTTCCGCTTCGCGTCCTTTTAGCTTTTGACGGAACACTAACAACCTGTCCCTCTCAGGTAATTGTCCCGTATGAGCCCCAAACAGCTCACAGAAGTCGCGCACTTTCTCCACCGTCGCCGTATCCGAATAAAACATCGGTAGCACCTTCATGATGTTGGACATCAATGACGATAAGTCGTACATTTGCTGGTGTCTGGGGACACTTGGCATACCACCGTACCGCAGTGGCACTCTAGGTTGCTCAGGCGCTGAACCTTGCCCTCTTCGCGTCAAGGACGGTCGCAATCCTGGTTGAGCCGTTCTAGGTTGTGCAGGAGCGGCCCGGGATTGCGGTGGAACCGTTCCCATCCAGGGAGGAACCGTTCCCTGCCGAGGCGCACTCGCCGTAGATTCAGACGCAACCGTCCCTAGCGCAGGCGGCGCAGCGGAGGAAGGGTTCGGAGCCGTAGCAGGACTCCTAGCTGCGAACTGACCAGTAGTTGCCCCAACTGTTCCAACACTCGTCCTCATCTGGGGAGGTCCGAGGGGGCGAGGCGGCGCGGGCGTCCTCGGCTTCCCCGTGAGCTGCACCCTCTGAGTGCTCTTCACTCCTGTAGGGGACAGAACGGGCACCATCTGCACCTGCATGGCACCGCGGGACGGATCCCAGCCCCATCCAGTCGACGGACGGTCCGACCGTCGCTTTTCCGCTCCCGTGAACAGCGGGATGAAGCCACCCGAGCTCTGCGTCGGCGGCTTGACTTCTTCTTCATCTACATCCCCATAGTAGCCCGACAGGTAGTACCTCCCGTACTCATCAATGTCGTACTCGCGTCCCTCCTCCGGGTCGGTCACATACTCTCCCTGGACCGCTTCCTCTTCGGCATACTGGCCCATCTCCTCGTGGTCGACAGTAGCGCTTTCTTCTCCTCCACTAATCACCCACTCTTCCTGAGCCCCCGGCTCGGGCTTTACTTCTTCCTTCACGTCATCCTGAGCGGGCGGGTGTTCGGAGCCCTCCGTCCCACCGTCGTCTCCCGCCGCCTCCAGGTCCCCTCTCAATACTTGGCGGGTCGACAACCGTCCCGCCGCTGTTCTTACTCCCGTGGACGGGTCAGTTACTCCCTCTTCCTCGTCGGTCGACGACATCGACAACTCCCCTTGCCGAGTCGGACCGGTCCCAGTGTTTTCAAGGCCAGCGACCGTGCCGCCCAACCGTTCCACACCGGATTCACTTACTTGTTCTTCTCCTGTTACCGTCATCTTCACACTTCTCGTTTTACTTCACCTCGATACTCTCACGGTCTTTCTCGTAACCGTTCTACAAACACTCCAGCGCTTTCTGCGCGAAAACCTTCTCTTCTTCGTCCGCCTGGGCTCGATACCAGACGTCAGTGCTTCCGGGTTCAACTCGTCACGAGTACTCCGACTTGTCCTCTTTACAACGAAAACCGTACCCTGCTTCTCCACCAGGTGTCGCGAGCCGCTGCTTGGGCGGGACGATTAACGTTGTCGTTTTACAAGAGAATGGAGCGGAGGACACTTCGAAAGCTTAGACACAAGTTAAAATGCAAATAAAGCAAATGTACTTGTTGGATCCAAGGCAAATTCACGACTAAACTCACTAACCAACCTTCCTTCAGTGTCGTCCTTCGTCCTCTTTCGTCCTCCTTTTGTCCTTCACGATCCAGCTCTTTCCTGCCCAGGTACCTCACACCCCCTCCGTGAGCCTACCCACCGTCCCGTAGCACCGAGCCACACGCTGCATCACGACTCCCGTCCTCATCATCATCTTCGACGCAATCCTGCGCAGGTGCGTGCGCGCTGGCGCTACGCGCAGACCTCAGCGGCGCCCTCCCTGGCGGCGGTCCTTGGCGCGACTTCCTAAGTGGGCGACTGTTGGGTTGTCCAACGCATCTTCGTACAGCTGATCCTCTCTAACTTGATAAGTGATAGAACGGATGCCGGGAACGGTACAGTCGTAACCGTCCCCAAGACGGTGTCCGTTATTTTCACTCGTGACAATGCCCAGCCCCGAGGCTGTTCTGACCCACAGCAATCAAGCCCAAGAGAAACATGTAAGCTCGGCCTACCAGTCCTTATGCATGCTGGCCCAAGCACGGACAGCTTGGCCATCCAATATAACAGCAACTTCAACATCCTCCAGACTGATATCCGTCGGACACTCTTGGTCATCTGTGATCCCTTCTCTGGCTAGCGGATACGCACCACTGGCGGTGGAGCCAATCGCATCCACTACATCACTCCAGCTAGCAGAATGCGTTTAGCTCAACTCGTACTGGTTCTCGTGCTCGTATTGCTTGCCAGTGTCACAGTTGCCAGTACTACCAATCAAGTTGCCATTACTGATAAATCTGCTGGGCCCCGTCGTGAACTAGCACAGAGCTCAATGGATTTAGAAGAACGTGCTAAACGAAGCAGTGGAGGTACCAGAATTCACCGAACGAGGACGCATACGAGCATTGGGCTGATGTACTCGAGCGAAACGCCGTATCTCAAGAAGGCATTACTTCGGTTCAAAGCGTGGCTGAAGCGAGTATTTGGCAATAAGGAGAAGACCGAGACTACAACGCGTTATCTTCGGCAATTTTGACAAATCGTTTTGCTAGCAACTGCTCGGAACGAACCCTAACCCTCTCGGAGAACAATTACATCAATGGCTGATCACCTGCGCTCGCAGGAATACGAGCGCGTTCGTCGATCGAAACCGATGCTCACGGAACCGCGCTTATCGGATGAAGACGCTGCGCGTCTTGTTGATGCGTATGAACGTAATGACACCTCTGATGCGGAATATCTCGCCTTAATGACTGAACAACAGCCATTTACGCCTTTACCAACGACTCATGCCGTTATCACCGACTCTGGAACGTACTGCTCCACAGTCGCAATGTGTGTTGTCATCAACTCTTTTCTTCAAGACTGTAACGGGGTTACACGGGTTTACACCTGGTGTGTTCCACACATGGATACACTTGGTGTAAGGTACATATTTGATGTACGGACACTCGAGGGAGTGTGTTGGGGCTGAGAGCCACACGTTATGAGGATTTTACTTGGTTTTACTATGTTAGATAGTTAAACACATACATTTACCCCCTAGGCGGCTAGCCGCAATAAAAGAGAAATAAACAGTTTGGATTTGGAACACTAAGAGTAAAGTCCTTTTATTAAGGTCGTAGTTAGTAGGCGCCTTTGGTAATAAAGGCCTATTAACCCTTAATAAGGTGTGTGTTAATCCTTAACTCGTTGAGTTAACCGTCTTCCTCTGACGCTAAGCTACGGCAGCCCCGCTGCACTTGGTAGCACTTGTAGTCAATCCTGCGACTGAGTCTTTTGACTGATCCCTCTGAGAGGATGGAACACGCTGTGTTCGCGAGCTTGCCGCCTGGCCAGCAAGAGACGCTTAAAAAGCCTATGTCTCTGTTGGGCCCCGAGGGCATTGCTCATCTTGCTTCGCAAGGGCCAGAGGCGGTATCCGCCAGTCTGGAGGCTTTTGCAAGCTGCGAGAAGGCGCTCTTAGAGTACAAGAGCGCGTGAGCGCAACGGCGTCCGCCGCATCGTCCGCGGCCGCGTCGTCGACGCACGAGTGGTCTAATAAACCGAAACCGCTCATGGTGAGCGTGAAGACCTTCGAGGGGAAGGAAGGGGAGAACCTCCTTCTCTGGACCCGACCGGTCGAGATGGCCATGGGATCGGCCCTGCTCCAGACTGAGCAACAGCGCGTAGCGCTGGCGATCTCGAAGCTCGGTGGCCAAGCTCAAGAATGGGCACTAACGTGCGGCACGTCTGTGGACGCTGCTTTCCCGACTTGGGACCAGCTGAAACAGCAACTAGTGCGCGTATTCGCGCCGCCTAACCAGGCGTACCGTATACGGTCGAAGTTCCTTGCTACCCGCCAGGGTAGAAAGGAGTTATTGGACTATGTCCAAGAGTTGAGAACTCTGATCGCCGGTATGGCGTCGAGCCCTCTCCCCGAGGCGGTCACAGTGACCTTGTTTATGGAGAGTCTGCGCACGGTCGCTGACCGAACGGAAGTTTTCCGTGTTCACCCTGCCTCATTTGAGGAGGCCGTGAACGTGGCATTGAATGCCGACTATAACTTCCAGTCTGCGAGACATGGTTCGAGCGCTGGTAGCGCGAGCTCTTCGAGCGGTCCTGAACCGATGGACCTCAGCCACGCTGAAGACGAGGCTCATCCGTCGATGCTACACGTGCGGGAGCACCCGCCACTTGAGGCCTAGTTGCCCGTTGCGCAACAAGGCCCAGGCTCCATCGAGCCGAAGCACCGCTTCGAAACCTCAACCAGGGTCGTCGCGGGGAAACGACGGAACCCAGTAGGCGCGGGGCGCCCTACTGGGGAGGAACTGAGTTCTGTTGGGCCTGTGGGAGGCAGGAGAGAACGGGACTCAGCCCCGCAGAAAGCTAAGCTCTCTAGCTCATGTAGTGAGTGCAAGCCCGGCTTGTTAGTCGTTCAAGCAAACGTGAAGGGCTTCGACAAGCCGTGGAGAGTCTTGATAGATTCGGGAGCGTCCGGCAACTATGTCCGGCGCTTCACTGTTGACGGTTTTAAACCGTATGTGGAGGCTCTGAAGGAGCCTCGAAGAGATAAGATCTCTGTCCGTCTTGCGACGGGGACACTAGTGACAGTGTCGAAGGTCTCTATTGACCTGAACGTGAAGTTCGATAGCGTGGAACGCTGCTTGGTCTTGGACCTGGATGAGAGGTATGACCTCATC
Source organism: Phytophthora capsici (assembly GCA_030324255.1). Taxonomy (NCBI): domain Eukaryota; phylum Oomycota; class Peronosporomycetes; order Peronosporales; family Peronosporaceae; genus Phytophthora; species Phytophthora capsici. The sequence continues at coordinate 1,481,058 of CM059351.1, forward strand.
CTTGGCATGGCGTGGCTCGAGAGCCACGAGCCATGGATCGACTGGAAGTCGAAGACGTTGGGCGCTACGCGTCCGTCTCCTGGTGGAGCATTGGCGAGTCATGAACCCACCTCTGCTCGGGGACAGAAGCGCTATTGGCGCGAGCACGAGACCGAATCGGTCATGGTGCTGGACATTGGTATGTCAGAGTTAGTGAGCAACGAAGTTGCTGTTTGCCGTGAGTGCGACTCACAGGGCGTGCGCGGGGTGGCGCGTTATCCGCCGAGCGGTGTTTGTAGGGTCGCTGGCCTGCTGCTGTGGCCTATGGACAAACGTGGAGCGGCACGTAATCCGTTGAGCGGTACTTGTAGGGTCGCTGACCCGCCGCTGTGTCCTAAGGACAATTGTGGAACGGCACGTACTCCGTTGAGCGGTGCTCGTAGGGTCGCTGACCCGCCGCTGAGTGTCTCGAATGACACTGTTTGCTCTCCGAGGAGTCATAGTGCGTTGGCACCTAGGCAGCGCGACGGTGATGTCGCCCTGCAGCCCTCATCCGGCCGTGCTCGGGCGAGGAGGGAGAGGAGGAAGAGACGCAGAGCGTCTGTGACGTCTATGACGTCGGACGAGGTGTCCAGCGTGTTAAGCGGTGAGGCTCCACGCGACTGCAGCGAGAAGTTGTACACACTCGTGAATGGAGTGACAGGGGATGTCGACGGAGACATAAGTCTCGAGCGACTCCCGTCAGTTGATGCTCTGTTAGAGCTGGACGAGATGTCCGTCGCCGAGTTTGGCGAGGCCTTAAAGGCCGGCGAGCTTGCCGAGGTGGTCATGATACGACCCGAGGAGGAGTTGAACTCCTCGTCCGTCGTGGACGAAGCTATCCTTGAGGACACGAAACGAGCGCTAAGCGCTAGGAGTGGATCTTCGATCCTGAAGGATCCCTCGGATCCGTTTTATCCTTTGATCAAGGAATACCACGATGTGGTGTCGAAGTACCCGCCGTCAGGGTTGCCTCCGGATCGAGGCGTACGTCATGAAATTGACTTGGTTCCTGGAACCAAATACTGCGTAACACGGCAGTGGCCCTTACCAAGGGAGCAATGTGACGTCATCGACGCGTTCTTCCGTGCAAAGCACAAAGCCGGCTTGGTGCGTGAGAGCAAGTCTCCGCACTCGACACCCACGTTCTGTGTCAGAAAGCCTAATGGCAAGTGGCGCATAGTGCATGCTTTCAATAAGCTGAATGCAGCCACCATTCCGGCACAAACGCCGATTCCTAGAAAGGATGTTATACAGAACAACATGGTGGGATGTACATTGTACAGTGCACTCGACTTGGTCGACGGGTATTATCAGCTGCTCATGAGAGCTAGCGATATACCCCTCACGGCTGTGAGTACTCCGAGCGGTATGCTCTGGGAGTGGTTGATGCCCCAAGGGCTGTCGAACGCGCCTGCGACGTTCAATCGTCTAGTGACGCAGTTGTTCAGGCCCCATCGGGCGTACGCTCAGACGTACTTCGACGACATCTTCGTCCATAGTCGTGCGGAGCACGGGAGGTCTGATGTGGAGAACCACCTTGACCATTTGCGAGCGGTGCTCGAGTGCATGCGCACGAATAATTTGTATGCCAACTTGGATAAATGCGTCTTTGGCGCGGAGGAAATTCCTTTCCTCGGGTGCTTCGTTGGGAAGCGAGGCCTTAGGGCAGATCCTGCCAAGGTTGAGGCCATTGTGGACTGGCCGGTTCCATCGAACCCGAAAGACTTGCGTAAGTGGCTTGGCTTAGCCAATTACTTGCACAAGTACAGCGAGAACTACGCTGATATGGCTCGGCCATTGTCCAACCTCCTTAAGAAGGATGCACCTTGGTGCTGGGACGTCGTTCACGACGAAGCCTTCAAGGCTGTTAAGGAGAGTCTCCTTCACGCGCCCATCTTGGCGCTTCCGGACCCGGATCGTCCGTTTAGCGTCGTCTGCGACGCCTCCGATTTTGCAATCGGTTGTGCTTTATAACGAGCAGACACCGAAGGGCGTGAACGCGTTATCGCGTTTGAGTCTCGACAGCTTAAAGCTGCTGAGAAGAACTATCCAGTTCATGACAAAGAGCTACTTGCAATGAAGTATGCTCTCGTCAAATTTAGAGTACATTTACTCGGCTCTAAGCCCTTTGTGATCTATACAGATCATACGTCTTTACGCACTGCGGCTCAGTCGCCTCACCTCTCACAGAGAATGGCAAGATGGTTTTCATTCTTTGCCGAGTATAACTTCGAGGTGAAGTATAAGCCGGGGCGGCTAAACGTAGTGGCTGATGCGCTATTGCGCAGGCCAGACTACGAGTTGACTCATGTCACTACTGTGACGTCGTCGGTCCCCGACCTTATACGGAGGGCATACGCCCAAGACGACACGTGTGTAGCTCTGCTACGTGCTCTTGGGAGCGAAGAGTTTCAAGACTCTGACAAGGAATTGTCACCGCGCATACGCGCGAGGCTGCATCGTTATACACTTGATCATGGCCTGCTGTACTACAGCACTGACCCTGAGGACACTCCTCGAGTGGTCGTCCCTCATGATGAGGATCTTAAGTATCGCATCCTCTATGAGGTGCATGATACGCCTGTCGGTGGACATCTTGGTCGTGAGAAGACCTATGGCTCGGTGAGCAAGATGTACTGGTGGCCCAAGATGTACAAGTGGGCGAGCACCTATGTGCGTACATGCGAGACATGTCAACGGACCAAGTCCGCGCCGCATGCGGCTGCGCCGTTGGCGAGTTTGCCAGTCCCTTCGGGATGTTGGCAGTCCATTAGTATGGACTTTGTGTTTGGCCTTCCTAAGGATAAGGCGGGCAACACGGGTGTCGTGGTCTTTGTTGACCGATTGAGCAAGATGGCTCATCTTTCGGCTGTGCCGGACACCGTTGGCGGTGAGGATACAGCTAAGCTGTTCTTAGACAGAGTCTTTCGCCAACATGGCTTGCCTGAGGTAATTGTCTCTGATAGAGACCCTCGCTTTACAGCGAAATTCTGGACGTCCTTGTTCAGGGTGCTTGGCACCAAGTTGGACATGTCCACGGCGGATCATCCGCAGACCGATGGTCAAACTGAACGCGTGAACCGCGTTGTGGAGGATATCCTCCGAAGCGTCTGCGCTGAAGCGCCACGACGCTGGAGCGAGATGCTCCCCCTTGTTGAGTTCGCTATGAACAATGCGGTGCTTCACCCCGTTCTATGTGAACGGCTTGGTCGACCCTCGCGTCCCTCTAACGCCGCCACGGTGTGGCTCTGGGCTTGATGGGGGGGTTAGCTGATCGGCTTGCTGATGTCAGCCCAGTTGCGGTTCGCAAGCAAGTCGATGACTTTGTCTCTTTGAGACTGAGGGTCATGCGCCAGGTGCGCGACGCGATGGCTGAAAGCCAGGATCTCCAAAAGGAGTATGCAGATGCCAAAGGCAGGAAGAACATGGTAAGGTTTGAGATCGGGGATCTTGTTTTATTAAACGCTAAAAACCTACCTACACATGCAGTGTCTGCGGTCTTTAAGACCAAGTTGAGACCTAGGTTCATTGGACCGTTCAAGGTAGTGGCCAAGAAGGGCCTGGCGTACACGCTCAATCTTCCGAAGAAGATGCGTACGCACCCGGTGTTTTACGTGGGCTTGCTTAAGCCATATCGGGACCCTGCTCGGGTGAGCTCTGAGGCGCTAGCGCCGGGTCGGACAAGGGCTGCGAAGCAGCGAGAGGCTGCGGGGCAGCAGGGTGCGGAGGCACAGCACCAGAGTCCGCGGGCGCAAGATAATGCGGGGCAGCAGGACGCTGCAGAGCAGCAGGGTGCGGAGGTACAGGAGGCTGCAAGGCAGCAGGTGGCTGAGCCATCGGAGTTGGCAGTGCCACGGGACGGGAGCCATATGGCTGCATCCGAACCAACAGGTCGAGCTGACCTTGCAGCTGAGCAACCTGACGCTCAAGGTCTACGACCCGCTGCTGCATCGCCTGAGGCGACTCAAGCCAGTCAAGGCGACGCTCGACCTCCTCGAGGCAATTCACTAAGCGATGTGAGGAGCGATCAACGTCGGCGACGTAGTCGCTCACCGAGTGAACGCGGCTCTGTAGGGAGAGGAAGTCCACGAAGCTCGCAGCGCGAGAGTCCAGCGGCCGCTCGGCCTCCCCCTGCTCTGCTCGATGAGCATGGGAATCCCCACTATCACGTGGAGCGCCTGATGGCGCGGCGCAGGCGCCAGGGTCATAACCAGTATCTGGTGAAGTGGCGAGGTTACCCTCATCCCCAGAACTCATGGGAGTTCGAGGTGCCACTGCGGCAAGATTGCCCTGACGTCGTGGACGCTTACGATCGACGTCACCCGTTGACGGACCGCCCGCAGGGCACGCGACGGAGTCGCCGGGCGCGCCCCGCTTCCCACTACTAGAGTGGGGTGACGGCAGGTCAAGAGCTGAGCTCAGGCTCTGACCAGTGGCTGTGACAGCAGACCCATGGCTATGGGTAGGGCTGCTCACAGCGGGAGCAGGAGGCCGGGGTGCCTCGTAGCGTGAGGGACGCTGTCCCGGTGCACGCTGTCTGGCTTGACGCTTCGCGAAGTCGAGGCGCAAGCGCCGCTCTAAGCGGATATCGGTTTCCGAGAAACTAGCTCGGAGAGCATCGAAGGAGTGGAGCCGTCGAGATAGCTCCACCCAGTTCTGAAACTGCGCTTCGTATGCGGCCATCGTTTCACCCTCTGAGAGGACCACCGGCACAGTTCGCATGGCCGGCACGGCCTCGCCGTGGAGCTGCTGACGCAGGCGCTCCCGGTACTCCGAAGGAGTCGTGACTTGTGGAGTCAAGAAGCGCTCACGGAGCGATTGTCGTTGGACGACTTCATCAGTTGTCCCGGGCGCTGGCCCACACGTGTAGGTGTCCAAGAGCTGCGAGGCAGCGCGCCGAACGACCTCGGCAGGGGAGAGACGGTCATAACCGTAGTCGCGACGCGACGTGCCCACAATGGGGCGGGGTACAGGTCGGTTCGACCACGCGCGAGATGCAGCCTCAAGCTGCCGGCTTTGAGCCCCGTCCAGGTCGTTGGAGACCACACCTGGCTCAGGGAGCTCGTCCTCGTACCTCGAGGAGAGAGGAGGCGCATTGCGCAGGGCGTTCGCCAAACCATCACGGTTCGGGAACTGATTAGGCGTGTGCAGCTCGCGAGAGCGCGGCGCCGGGCTTGAAGGCCTCGGAGAGACAGCCTCCTGGCGTGTCGGAGTCTCCTCGTCATCGTCCGGGACGATCTCACCCTGCTCGAGCTCGTCGAGCCAGGCGCTTTGTCAAGTACGCGGTGGCGATAGCTCAGGAGAGCTCGGAGCTTCGCTCCCACCCGGATGTTGGCTGGTGGAGCCGGAGCCATAACGTCGTCGATGCTCACGGTGGTACTGTTGTACACTGGGCCGCTGCGGAGCAGCCTCTCGGGAACGGATTAGGCGTGTGCAGCTCGCGAGAGCGCGGCGCCGGGCTTGAAGGCCTCGGAGAGACAGCCTCCTGGCGTGTCGGAGTCTCCTCGTCATCGTCCGGGACGATCTCACCCTGCTCGAGCTCGTCGAGCCAGGCGCTTTGTCAAGTACGCGGTGGCGATAGCTCAGGAGAGCTCGGAGCTTCGCTCCCACCCGGATGTTGGCTGGTGGAGCCGGAGCCATAACGTCGTCGATGCTCACGGTGGTACTGTTGTACACTGGGCCGCTGCGGAGCAGCCTCTCGGGAACGGATTAGGCGTGTGCAGCTCGCGAGAGCGCGGCGCCGGGCTTGAAGGCCTCAGAAAGGCAGCCTCCTGGTGTGTAGGAGGTTCCTCGTCATCGTCTGGGACGATCTCGCCCTGCTCAAGCTCGTCGAGCCAGGCGTTTTGACGCGTACGTGGCGTAGATGGATCGGGAGAGCTAGGACCTCCGCTCTCACCCGGATGTTGGCTCGCGGAGCCGGAGCCATGACGTCGTCGGTGCTCATCGTGGTACTGTCGTACACTGAGCCGCTGCGGAGCAGCTACCCTGTCGGGACTACGGCCAGTGGCCTGCGGCGATCGTGGGCTGTCGCGCCCCGACATGCGGCCACTAGAAGATGGCGAAGAAGGGTCAGATGACCGTGGCGAAAGGCTGAGCATTTTAAATGCAGTTTCGATAATGGGCTCTGGGAGCCGAAGTTCTTTGAACTTGTGATGAGGTAAAGTGACCTCTAACGTCTTGAGAAGGAAAGACCTCACTAAGAAAGTGTCGTGGGCACGGTTGTCCACATCTTGGTGGGGGGTGGTGTAACGGGGCTACACGGGTTTACACCTGGTGTGTTCCACACATGGATACACTTGGTGTAAGGTACATATTTGATGTACGGACACTCGAGGGAGTGTGTTGGGGCTGAGAGCCACACGTTATGAGGTTTTACTTGGTTTTACTATGTTAGATAGTTAAACACATATATTTACCCCCTAGCCGGCTAGCCGCAATAAAAGATAAATAAACAGTTTGGATTTGGAACACTAAGAGTAAAGTCCTTTTATTAAGGTCGTAGTTAGTAGGTGCCTTTGGTAATAAAGGTCTATTAACCCTTAATAAGGTGAGTGTTAATCCTTAACTCGTTGAGTTAACCGTCTTCCTCGCTGAGCTACGGCAGCCCCGCTGCAAAGACCATGGAAACGCTGTCATAAAAGAGCTACCGTCGAACTATGAAGTCGCCATGATTGAGAAGGCCCCGTCTGGAGGTGTTCTCATCCATGTGCATTCCAGCGACGCGGAGAGAATGCTCATCGGCCAGGAGGTGAATCTGCTTGGTCACCGCTTCAAGGTGAAGAACCAGTCTCGTTTGGCGAACAAGTTTTTCTTGGATGACTTCGGAGTTCGCTCCACTACGATAGCCAATAACTTGTTTATGGGGCTTGCCGCTCTCGGGGCTAGACCACGCCGAGAGATGTCAACATGGAGACTCATGTGACCACGTCAACCTGGCGTTTCTACATTGGGCAAGATGAACCACCAGCATGCCTTAACGTCCACGGATTTGTCACGAACCAGCTTGTGTATGGACGTAAGATCTTCATAGTGCGTGGCAAGAGAACTGACGACCCACCCGAAAGAGCGGTCGGCTTTAAAAAGTTCTCCTTTGCAGTGACGTTGCAGGTCGGAATCGAACCCCAAGACGAGGAAGTTCAAGGTGAAGACCATGATGCGGCCACTCACGATGGGACCCCTCGTCTTGATGAACGCCGTTTTCAAAAGCCGAAGCCCATGCACCGTACCGTGTCTGAGGTAGCCGAGTCTGGGTATCCATCTCCAAACGCTAATGGACGACCCAGTCCTGAGACTGAGGAAGAAGACACTGAGATGCATTCGGCGCCGAGTGATGAAGACGTTGATATGGGACGTCAAATGGAAACGGGTTTCAAACGTATTGAAGGTTCTGAGCCATCCTTTGCTGACTCCAACCCCTTTGAAGCTCTCGATAAACTGGACTGTGAATTTGAGACTTTCGAGCCAAATGTAACCACCGAACCAGTGTCCGGTATGATCCTGATACCCCACCTAACCTCGTCTAGCACTGAGGACGCGGACAAAGAATCACTACCGACTAAGAGACGCTACACGCGTCGAGATGCGACCGTACGATTTCAAGTTGTTGCTGATGAAGAGGTTGTAGCGTCGCCAAAGCAACCGAACTCGAAGTCCAAGATGACCGCATTTCGTTTAACATGGAATACCTGAAACCTGTTACGGAACTGATGAATGGCTCCAAGAACATAGACAAAATCATGGGTTCAATGGCTGCAATGCCTACTGCGTGGTCAACATCAATTTGCTCTGATCTTGCTAAAGGAGGCAAAAGTACTGAAGAACTGGCAACACTTCACCTATTTAACCGCATTTTGGCGACCGAGGGGGCGACCAGTCTCTCTTTTAACAAGCGAGTCCTCGCATCCAAGTTACCAATGGTGAAATCGCGTGAAACCTTTCTGGAATTCTTGAAGGCAAACATTGAACAACAAAGCCCTGAAATCAAGAACCAGTGGAATATGTTGCGCTTACTGAGCGCTTTTGAACTGCTGATGCGCACCATTTGCCCCTTTCTTTCAGAATCGAACGTGTGGTCTCCTTATCTGGTAGGTGAATCGGATGCGGGAATTGTACGCGGTAAATGTTCCCTTCTTTCGGATGAGTCGCTTTTTGGACTACTAAGATCACGACTCGGCCATCAAGTGCTCGCCCATCTATCTGCGAAGCTTACAGATTGTCCGCTAATAGCTGACATCATTTCTTTGGAAAGCAGCGCCATTTGTCAACGTGAACTACCAATCATAACGCTGAAGGACTTATCGCCCATTGTGGAGCCGATCCAGCGCAATTAATCTGATCGGAATGGTGAATATTGGTCAATCTTGCAAGATATTGATCTGGAATGTGCATGGAGTAAAAAATGGAGGCCATTCTCTGATTTCCCTTAAGTATTTCTATATTTCATGAATTCAAGAAACCCAATTTCGAGATCGAGCTCAAGCGGATCGCTTTAGCTACCTGATCGAGCAGTATTACGATGGACGTGTATATATATCTGACAGAAACGGAGCGTCTCAACGAACATCTTTCTCGCGCAGTGGAGGAGTAGCAACTATTCTTCATGGTTCTTTCCCGGGTGTTGACATAGCTACACTGGTGGAGTCAGCAACAATTCCTAACCGATACTTGCTGGTCCGATGCCAGTGGGGCGAAACGCTTTGTTACATCCATAACATCTACGCACCAAACGAGCCTGCTGCGCGGAAAGTGTTTTTCGAGCATCTCGCAAGTGTTACAAGTTGCCGAAATGATAACGAGGCAATTCATGTGGTTTGTGGAGACTTTAATCTGGCCGTGGATCCGACTGTGGACGCTATTTTAGATGACCCTCCTCCGGACTCTAGCAGGAATGTCTTACTCTCATGGCTAGCGGAAATTAATGTCGTCGACGCATGGAGACTTCATCACCCAGATGAAAGATCGTTTTCAGGCCCTAGGCCGCGTCGAAATCGACAGGACTACATCTTCATCTCTGATGAACTAGTATCGTCCAGCTATCAAACGGCAACGTACGACCCCTGGGATGGAAGTGACCACAAAGCTCACCAAGTTGAACTCTCGTCCTGGCATCATCCCACTGGACCAGGATTTTGGCGAGATGACATTCGAGAGGAGGCCAAGAAATTACTCCCTGTTGTACAGCCATCTAATAACCCAGGAATTGTATGGAAAGCCTGGAAACGCCGAATGAAAAGTTACCTCAAGTTGTGTCAACGTAGCTTGAAATCTACTGTGAATTCAGAGCTTACCCTTGCACGTCAGCAATTAGAAAATGTGCAAATGCAGTCGCGAGAGATGGAAACGATGAACAAGCCTCACTTGACTACTACTTTGCGAAGAAGAGGTATGCTGAATGTAAAGAGGAATGGGCAACTACCCGCCCTTGGAGTTGGTTTTGAACAAGCTGTGACTGAATGCGAACGCAGCTCATCTTTCTTCTTTCGGCCACCAAGATATGTGCTGCGGCACACACCTTTTCAATCAATTAGGTGTGCTGACGGGACAGTATCGAGTGCGCCCGCGGATATTTGTCAAGGTTTTCAAGAACACTGGGGGGAGATTTTCGGTGATACCCAATACATGCACAATGAGTCACCGCTAGATGAGGAGGCTCAACACCAGCTTCTTGAATCGATAACGCATAAATTATCGGAGGAAAATGGGTAAGCACTCGACATGGACTTAACGGTGACGGAGTTTGTCTCGTCGATACGGTCCATGCGCTCACGATCTGCCCCAGGGCCGGATGGATTCACCTCAGCTTTTTACCAGATTGATCCTGAGTGTTTTGGTGCAATCCTACTTTGCGTGTTTCAGTATCAATTTCGGCGCGGCAAACTTTTACCCCATCAACGCTACTCATCGGTAGCGCTGCTGTTTAAAAAAGGGGATCGTGCGGATCCTGGAAATTTACGACCAATATCACTTATGCCGGTGGAAACTAAGATACTATCGAGGGTATTGACGAGTAGGCTGAGGCCACTAATGTCCTCTTTGGTCCACCCAGACCAGAAAGATTTCATCCCCGGCCGCTCGATTAGCCACCAAGTAATGTTTGTTCAAGATTTGCAGCACTTGATCACTAGTCGTGGCGATTCTGGTGTTGCAACTTTTCTTGATTTCGCTAAGGCATATGACCAAGTTAACCGTGACTATATATTCAAGGTGATGGAGAAACAAGGATTCGGGGGGACTTTTCTATCATGGGTTCGGTTATTGTGCAATGGTTCAGTGTGCTCCCTGATGATCAATGGTTGGGCGCAGGAAGCCATTAAACCCTCTCGAGGGGTTAAACAAGGTGACCCTCTATCTCGTTTTCTCTTTGCATTAGCACTCGAACCCCTCGGAAATTTACTGCGAGCGAAGCGGGAACTGGGAGTAGATGTGGATGAGAAATTGTCTGTTCCAGTGGCTTTTTTTGCGGATGATACTGTGACGAACCCACAGTACGCCTGTTCGCTAGCGGATCGCAAGCTGGCAATGCTTTCCTGCGTTGTCTTGCCGGGTTCTTGTTTTTGGGGTTTTCTGCTATCGACACTCAACACAGCGTTGGCTCCGTTCACCTGCGCCGGAACGTTTCCGTCCCTATTTATATTCACACACACAGAGCTCTTGCTCTTTACTTCCTTTCGTCCACACTTACTCTGTTTCTCTGGTCGACTCTGCAACAGCTGATCTACTTGTCCTTGGATCTTGCTCCTCGGTGGTCACAATTAGCCGCTTCAGACACAGTACCGTCGGTTTTCCACTAGCCCACACCGGATGACGCCCAAAGCTCTTTCGTAGTCGCCGTCGATCTTCCGCCACCCAGATCACAGACTCGTCCACTCAATCACTCTTCTCCTCAACCCACTTCCGTCCCTATACACTCCACTCGTCTCCGTAGGGTGCTCTCTCAACCTCCACACTGTCCACACACCACAACTTCTGTCACCGCTTGACGGTCTTCCGTCCACTCGCTTCTCACAGAACTTCACGGGTCTTCCTCCCACTTGTCCTTCACAACGCAACTTCTGTAGCTCACGACGCCAATTCTGTGGTGTCGCTCACGGCGCAACTTGTCTTAAGCCTCTGGCCTTTCGCAGCGCAAATTCGATTGTGCTTCTCCTCCACGGTTAACCGCTACTTCAGCGATCTTCTATCCGTTTGACGATCGTTGGCGCCTCAACAGCTTCAACGTGGGTCATCTCACTCTTCCGTCAACGCTCGCAATCCTTCAACCGCTGTCGTCGTTTCACGCTCGTAGTCTCGCATAGACACCCAGAACGTGCTGTCCTCTCGTCCTGTTCGTCCTGCACCTTTTTGCTCGTCAGCAGGCTTCCTCGGTCGCAATTCCACTTCAAGCACGTATTGACCGGCCGCGTTTCGTCTACGTCGTCTTCGCAATTCCACCAACATTCCACGTTGTTCTTGTGGTCTGTTCTCACTCGGAGTTGCTCGGTCCGCTCGTTTTGGTACTCTTCCAGTCGTGACTGTACTAACCGGAGCCGTCGTTGTCTCAACAGCTTCTCCGATCGTCGCTGCTTTTTGTACTCTCTCGTGCGTTCCTTCATCTTCCAATTCTTCAATGAGATCGTCGCCAATTCGCTGCAACAATTGCCCAGGATGCTGGTATTTCACCAAGAATGATACGTGAGCTATTTTCAGCTCTCCACACCCATCCAGATCTTCACGTCTTATCAGGAAGTTATCATAACCAGCAGGTTCGAGTATTTTCGTCGGTACAACCCAAGAATGCACGAACTTCGAGGCTTTGGCACCACGTGGCGGTCTAAACACCCCGACTCTGTCTCCTGGCTTGAATTCACACTTCGACCTCGTCTTCCTGTTGTAATACTTAGCTTGGCGCTCTTGTTCTCGTCGCCTCGCCTCTTCAGCGCATTCGTGACTAGCCTTCAACGTCTTCAACAGGTTCGCATGGTAGTCCGCCAACTCACCGGCTTCAGTCACGTGCGTTCGTCGCAGTAATTCGTTAGGTGTCCGCAACGTTCTCCCCATCATTAGTTCGTTAGGAGTCAACGCCACTGTCGAATGCTTTCCTGAATTATATGCGTAGACTGCAAAGTTCACCCAATTGCCCCAGTCACATTGTCGCTCGTCACTCATATAGGTCGCTGCACAGTCCTTCCAAGTCCTGTGGAATCTTTCGACAAGCCCGATCACTTGCGGTCGATACGGTACTGGATTCGTCTGTTGAGCCTGCAACAGTCTCACTAACCCCTCAATCACTTTGCCTGTCAACTCAGGAGCTCCATCCGTCAATAGCTCACGAAAGGGTCCAAACGATCTCTCTCATCAAAACGTCCGCCACTCTACTCGCCTCGTGACTTTCCACAGTCGTTGCAACAGCATATCTGGTCACATACTCCAACGCTGCGATCACATAACGTTGTCCGTGTTCTCCCATGGGCAATGGGCCTGCCACATCTAATGCCCAGCGGTCACCAACATCTCCACCACGTAAACTCCGTAATGGCGGCACAACTTCCTTAGGTTTGGCTTTTCGGCTGCCACACTCCTGACATCCTGGTACCCAGGGTCTCACATCTTTCGTCAGATCTGGCCACCAGTATACTTGAGAAACTCGCGCTTGAGTGTGCGTCGTTCGCAAGTGTCCAGCCCAGATAGAATCGTGACACTCTTTAAATGCTATCGCTCGTAGTGACGCAGGTAGAATCACTTTAATGCCGTCGGTTGTCTCAATCACCGCCAGCCTGTAGTTGGTAGTCACTCGCATGCCGCGATATTCTCAATCGCTGCACCAATTTGCTTTCCATCTGTGCTTCGCTAATTTCACCATCAGTCAATTGCAACGTGTCACCCTGTTCACGGATTCGTCGCCGCTCAGCACGGGCGCGTTCATGTTCAGCGAATCTCTGTCCTTGTAATGCTGCATTGTTCGTCACAGCATTCACTTCTGGTCCTCGGATCGGTCCCACATTCGTCACATGCCGTTCAGCTGTTGCTTTGGCTCCATGTTTGCTCAAGACTGCTGCGTCGTTCTCCACCGTCGTCCAGTTCTTTACTTTCGTCGTACTACTACTAGAGGTTACCTTAGGCGCTGGACTTCGGCTGTGTCCCTCTGGCGTTGGTGTAGCATGTGTAGACGTCTTCCGTTCTTCGTACAGTCCCCGTACTTCGGTAGTCTCCGCTGGAGTTCGCCGTAACACTTCACTTCTTGGCAATCGACGTCTCTTCTCGACACAGGTTGGTTTCGTTCCTTGTTGGTTGGTGCTATCAGCTGGTCTCACTGGCGTCGTTCTCGTTTTTACTGTTCGTTCAGAGCTTTGAGAGTTCCGTGTCACCGCTGGTTCCTTTGTCTTTCGCTGGTGAGTCACTGTCAACTGCTCACTGTTTGCACTTCGTGTCTGTTCTGGACCTCGTATACTGAGTGAGTCGTCACCTGCTACTGTAGCGTCGTATGTTAACGTGCCTGCCGTTCGTGTTCTGCGTCGTTTTCTCTTTCTTCGTCCAATAGCAGCCAATGTCTTGGACACTACTGGGGCTCTCGACAATGCATCCGCTACAACATTAGTGCTCCCAGGTCGGTACTCAACTTCAAAGTCGTACTCCTGAAGCGTGAGGGCCCATCTGTGTAGTTTGCCAGTCAAATTTCCACTCGTCATCAACCATTTCAAAGCAGCGTGGTCTGTCACGATGACGAATCTTCGTCCATACAGGTAAGGTCGGAATAATTTGATCGCCCATACCACTGGAAGACACTCTAACTCTGTGATGCCGTATTTTGCTTCAGCTTCACTGTTCACCTTGCTGGCATACGCTACTGGCTGCCATCCGTCACCTCCACCTTGCATTAAGCTCGCACCAAGGCCAACTGTCGATGCATCTGTACAAACTCTAAAATGCAGACGGAAATTCGGATACCGCAACACCGGCTTCGTCGTGAGTATCTTCTTTATTGCTAGGAAAGCTTCCTCTTGGGACGCCCCCCACTACCACTTCACCTTTTTCCGCAGTAGTTTAGTAAGAGGTTCCATTAACGATCCAAACCCCGGTACAAACTTCCTGTAGTACCCCGCAAGATACACAAATCTTCTCACCTCAACGGCGTCTTTCGGTCTCGGAAATTATCGTACAGCAGTCACCAACCGATCCAGCGGTCGTACGCCTTCCTTGGACAGTTCGTGCCCCAAGTACTCCATCTCCTCGGTGGCGAACTTGCACTTCTTCAATTTTAAGGTCAATCCTGCCTGTGAAAGTCTCTCTAGCACACACGCTAACTCGATCACGTGTCGTTCGATGCCACCTTTCGTGTAGATCGCAATGTCGTCGAGGTAAACCAGGCAAGTCGTCCAAGTCAACCCTCTCAAGACTCCATTCATCATGCGTTGAAACGTTGATGGTGCAGTCATCAGTCCAAATGGCATCCGTAGGAATCGATACAGCCCTTGTTTAGTCATGAAAGCTGTTTTCACCTTATCACGCAACGCCATCAGTATCTGCCAGTATCCCGCCTTTAGATCTAGAGTCGAAAACAACAGTGCTCCACCTAATGCTTCCAGTGTTTCGTCAATTCGTGGCAAGGGGTAAACATCATTGCGAGTGATCTTGTTGAGTGCTCGATAGTCTGACTTCTCAATCTTTCTTACGTACTAAGACGACGGGAAAGCCCCAGGCCCCGTTGCCTTCTTCAATTACACCAGCAGCTAGCATCTTCTTCACATTCTCCTCAATAATCGCATCGTCGGTTTGCGCTTGTCGCTGGCGTTTCAACATGATTGGTGCAGCATCTCCAGTGTCGATATGATGCTCTACCGGGAGTGCTGTTGCTGGAGGGCAATCACCAGTAGTTTCCACCAAATTTCGATACGTTCGCAGAAGTTTCAAGATCAGTGCTCGACTCTCTTCATCTTCAACACCAATGTTCACTTCTTCTTCATGGTCAAGAGGTTCCTGGCTGCCTACCTCGTCCAGCCAATGCTTTATTCGGTCGCGCTCCAACTCTCCGTTGATCCCGAGCACTTCCATGTCACTACCGATGGGTATCCACACTCCCAATTCTTTCTTCGAGGGCAATTTCGTTCTTCCAGGAGCCGCGTTAATCATCGGTACCAGCGCTTTTCCATTGTGGGCTCTTGTCACTGTCGAGGCCAACATCACCGCACCTGCACATCGTGTTGGTACGAACATTCCGAGTTCACCGTCAGGAGCGGCCACGAATACTTCTACTGGAGTCACCGCATTGCCGGTCAACTGGGTCCTTCGTGTCATTCTCACGGCTGCCACTCTCGTACTCGAGCCTTCGCATCCAGACTCTGCGTCGGTCCGAAAAGGTATGATGATCCTTCGTTCCTTCTCACGATACGTCAACTCGTTGCGCTCAAAGTCAAGTTTAGCTCCATGCTTACTCAAGAAGTCAACACCCAGCAAGAACTCATCGTCACAACCTTTCACGATACAAGCATCAGCACAGACAGTCTCCACAAACACCGTCTTGAATCGAAATCGCCATACGCCAACAATGTCTAGTAGGAACCCTCCAATTCCTTCAACACAGTCTACTGGAGCTTTAACATCAAGCCGATCTCCGTATTTCATCCACTCGGTACCAGCTACAGTGAACCGAGCACAGCTATCTAGCTTGATGTTTTTCCAGACACGGTCGACTCGAACTCTGGCTGTAGGTAATCCGTCTGCTCAGCTCACGAAGGTCTCATCATCTTTGGTCACTTCAGCAGTCGATTCAGTTCGTTCTCCGAGCTGTTTCACTAACTTCACTTGCACAGGTTCTTCCTGCTCACGGCAATCTGTCTCTTTGGACGGCGAGTCTCGTCGTTCTAGCCGCTAAGGCCTGTAGTGCGTTCTCAGCTACCGCTCGCCGTGCTATCGTTCTGCGATCCAGCTTCTCTACCTTCTGTAGCTTGGTATTCTTCTGAATCGTACTCTTCTCTTGACGACGTTGTCGTGCCAACTTCCGTGCTGTTCGGCGTCGCATTCTCCTCTCGGCTGTCACTCTTTCTTCACCGTCAGGCTCGTTAATCGCTGCGCCTTCTCCAGCTTCAAGTCCGCCGTCGCCACCACCACATATCTCACCGTTGTCTGAGTATCCGCCTTCCCCAGATTCACACCCAACGTTTCCACTCAGCGACTGGTCATTCGAGTTGCCATGCCCACTATCAATCGGCTCGTCCGTCTTCGCCGTCACTATCGAGGTCACGCCGTTCGCATTGCTCGGATGTTCGGCCACTCCTTCCAGCCTAATGCACCGGTAGCGTGTGGTAGCCATCGCGGGTCGTACAGTAGCCACGTATATTGCTGCACGCTCGTCATCACGTTCAGCTTCATTCTTTCTCATTTGCTTCACTGCCTCTAACACTCCATCGCCTCGGGACGCCGCTATCAACACTGATAGTCTCTATGGCTCCGTGTCATCAGCTTTGTTCTTCTGTCGGAGAGTGTGATCTTCGTCCGGACGCTGTATCTCCGTCACTACGCCCGGGCTCCGTTTTCCGCCGACTTCTTGGTCTCCTCGGCTTTCTTTTGCCTGTACTCATCATTTCGCTTTCTGCCCTCAGGATCAGTGCAATCTCTGGCGAAGTGCCCAATGCGATGGCACGCAAAACACTTAGGGTCGTTGGGACACTGCGTTGTCCAGTGGTCATGTTGTCCACAATGGAGACATCGTCGTGTTGGCGCATCATCTTGTCTCCGCCCTCCATATACTGAACAACGAACTTCCACAACTCTTGTCGTGCCGTAAGGACTCTCTTCAGAAGCCACCATCTTCGTAGCTGCCGTCTTATTGGTTGAGGCCTTGTGTCGCTTTGTCGGTTGCTCCTTCGCCTCATCCTCACTACTGGATTCAGGTGCTACTCGCTTGGATGCTTTCTTCGGTTTCAATGAAGGTTCGGATTTTACTTTGGTTGGCGCTTTCTTCTTGTCCTTCCGTTTCTTACTAGCATTTCCAAGTGGTGCCCAGAATCGCCCATTCCACTTCTGCCCAGGAGGAATTTCATACACCCCAGCTGGCCTGTTGTGCACACCCTGCTGGTTCGTACATATTGCCAAGGCATCTGGTCGTTCTGTTGGCGTTGTGCCTCCTTCTGTCACGTTCTCCATTCCTTCTGCGTGAAGCGACAGCGTACCCACACCCGGAATCACTGCCATTCGGCTGCCATCACCAGACTGCGGTACTTGAGGATTCACATTCACTTGCTAGCTTCCTACCACATAGTCCATCGGGTCGTCGATCTCCACGGTCTTCTCCACCGCTTCTTCCAACGTCAAAGGTACTGGCGGCTTCTTGACCAGTTGTCGCACCGTTCGATCCAGGCATCGATAGAATTGTGCGAGGAACACCCGTTCACTGACTTCATTTCTATCTGCAGCTTCACGCAATCCGGCCGCGAAATCTGCATAAGGCTCATTCTTCAACCTGATCCGTGCGTTCACCCTAGCTTCCGTAGCGGACTTGTCAACCCGGGGTCCATAACGTCTTAGTAGTGCCACCTTCAACTTGGTCCACGTACGATCTCGTCGATGCAACCGTCGGTCCATGTTCACCCACCAACGTGCCGCACTTTCCATCAGCTTGTTGCCAAGGATGAAATACAAGGAGCTGTCTGACCATTCTCCGCGTCCTGATTCTTTTGCGCCTTTCAATGCCAGATCGATTCTGTCAACCCATGTTGATACAGAGGCTCTCGGAGTTGGTGTAAAGCTTGGTAGTTCAAGATCCTTGATGTTTCGGGTTCGAGGTCGTCGTGTTGGGTCTTCACGGTTCCGTCGTCCTCGCCTCGCCCGATGTTCATGTTCACCACGTCGCTCCCGTCGTTCATATCGTCGTTCACGTCTTGGTGATTCACGCACCCATCCTCGGTCCGCACGAACTCCATCACTTCCTTCTTCGGCACTGGACTCACTACTGGAACTGCTGCTGTCGTCGCTCCAGTCGCTGTCTCCATGTCGAATCATCCGGTCACTCCGCGTACTACTATCACTAGAACTCGGATCTCCATCAGAAGGGTTCGGATCGAGTAATTCTTACCGGTGTCGTGGCCTTTGCCCTCGCCATCGCTGTTCACGTCGTGCCTGGAGATTAGCTTCGTTGCGACCACGATACTCCTGTCGACGACGGCTTCCACGACTTCGACTGTGTCTTCTCAGTCGTTGCCCAGCATCTCTATCATCAGCAGCCAACTGTCTGCTAACTCTTGAGTGAACGTGTCTTGCTGGTCGTTGTCCAGTTCGCGTCGCTACTCTCGATCCCAGCGCTCTATCACGTCGGTCATGGCCTGAGCTTCGTTCTTCGTTGTTGCTGTCGCTCGGGTCTGGTGCCTCCGTGCCCTCATGGTCTTCTGGTTCTCTTGGTGGCGGTGCTTCCTCTTCCAACAACGGATCTGGTGCTTCCGCTGCTGGCTCCACCAAGTTGTTAGTGAGGCGCTGAAGGTCGGCTGTCAGCTGTTTCATTTTATCCGAGGGTGTTGTCCCGCGTCCCAGATCAGCTTTCGTCACCAACGCACTCAGTCTCTTCACAGTTCGTTCAAAGGCTTTCATCTCGGCTTCAGTCGGCTCTGGCATCTCGTCCGAAGTTTCTTCATAAGGCTCGGTAGCAGCATCGCTAGTGAGTTCGCCTACCCTTTCAGTCGTCGTTGTGTTGCTTTCTTCAACGGCTTGTGGCGTCTCCAAACTCGTTCCTGGTTCCGTTTCTCCAGTATCATCATTGTCCTCATGCTTCTCTTCAACTTCGGTTGATTTCGTCTTCCTCCTGCGTGTCGTTCGTGCAGTTGTGGTTGGCTCTGCCAATGTAGCCGTTCTCGTGCCGACCATGTTTCCTTCTTTCCGCTTCTTTCTCAATTCGCGTTTCTTCGATAGCAGCCCCTGTATGACCACCATGTGACGAACCCACAGTACGCCTGTTCGCTAGCGGACCGCAAGCTGGCAATGCTTTCCTGCGTTGTCTTGCCGGGTTCTTGTTTTTGGGGTTTTCTGCTATCAACACTCAACACAGCGTTGGCTCAGTTCACCTGCGCCGGAACGTTTCCGTCCCTATTTATATTCACACACACAGAGCTCTTGCTCTTTACTTCCTTTCGTCCACACTCACTCTGTTTCTCTGGTCGACTCTGCAACAGCTGATCTACTTGTCCTTGGATCTTGCACCTCGGTGGTCACAAATTAGCCGCTTCAGACACAGTACCGTCGGTTTTCCACTAGCCCACACCGGATGACGCCCAAAGCTCTTTCGTAGTCGCCGTCGACCTTCCGCCACCCAGATCACAGACTCGTCCACTCATTTACTCTTCTCCTCAACCCACTTCCGTCCCTATACACTCCACTCGTCTCCGTAGGGTGCTCTCTCAACCTCCACACTGTCCACACACCACAACTTCTGTCACTGCTTGACGGTCTTCCGTCCACTCGCTTCTCAAAGAACTTCACGGGTCTTCCTCCCGCTTGTCCTTCACAACGCAACTTCTGTAGCTCACGACGCCAATTCTGTGGTGTCGCTCACGGCGCAACTTGTCTTAAGCCTCTGGCCTTTTACAGCGCAAATTCGATTGTGCTTCTCCTGCACGGTTAACCGCTACTTCAGCGATCTTCTATCCGTTTGACGATCGTTGGCGCCTCAACAGCTTCAACGTGGGTCATCTCACTTTTCCGTCAACGCTCGCAATCCTTCAACCTTCAACCGCTGTCGTCGTTTCACGAAGAAGGCCCATCCTGTTACAATACGGTGTTATTCTCGAAGGGAGTGCGTGACCTTGAAGAACAACTACGCCTGGTAGATATTTACTGTGATGGCGCGGGCCCACAACTCAATCCAACTAAAAGCGTGATTATGAGCCTGAATAAGCATAAATCAGCTCCTGTCCTTCAGCCGCTTCGGGCACTCAAGAACGGGGAATCAGTCAAGTACCTAGGCATTCCGTTTGGAAATTTCGATACGTCTACTCAACTAGCTACCCAATTGGACGAAAAGCTGATGAACCGACTTCGTTTGTGGAAAGGAAGAGCTCGGACACTCATGGGACGGCGTCTCGTAGTTCAGGTGGTGATATTATCTTTACTCTGGTATTTTACGACGACAGTGAATATTCCAGTTCGATTTCTTAATCGTTGGCAAAGCGCGGTGGCTAGATACATTCTTTACAACCGAGTGGGTACGGGACCTGGTGGAATTAATGTTGTCAAGAAAGGTCTTGCCACTCAACGGCGAGAAGAGGATGGTATAGGTGAACCTATCCTTGGCTTATGCATCCGTCGGCAACGATTTACGCTTCTTCAGCAGCTAATCCAAGCGCTAAGTAATCATACAGACACGGGCGAAGATGTTTGGTACCGACCTATTGCCGAGCTACTCAGACGTCGTTATGGAAACTTTTCAAGGAGATGGACCGGCGATTTTCTTCTTCAAAATCCACCTAAACCACCAGGATGGAGGCAAGTGATGCTCCCGCTTTGGTGGCGAAAAGTTCTCCTTGACTGGAAAAGATTGAAATGGCCTGATCGGATTTCCCTACAGATTACTCGAGCGAAAGTTATCCAAAGAGCTCTATACTCCCCAATATGGTGGAATACATCAGTTGATTTTTAGGTTTCCCACCCGCAAGGCTTACCGCCAACACCGTTGGGCGAAGGAAGTATCAACTTCAACATTTATGTCAAGGAATTTCAGCTATGCAGAAGTTTTGCTTGGCGGATTTCTTAAAGGACAGTTTCCAGTGGCCGACGGCGTTTGAATTCTTTTGCGAGATTCATGATGAGATTCAAGCAATTGTGCCTCGGGTGCGCGCAATGGACATATTTAAGTTGTATCACCAACTATCCCAGATATTTGAACGAGTACTGCCTCATCCCCTGGTTGGAGAATGCCGAGCTTCCATTCGAAGTGCAGCGGGGCTGCCGTAGCTTAGCGTCAGAGGAAGACGGTTAACTCAACGAGTTAAGGATTAACACACACCTTATTAAGGGTTAATAGGCCTTAATATCCGAAGGCACCTAGTAACTACGACCTTAATAAAAGGACTTTTCACTTTGTGTTCTAAATCCAAACTGTTTATTTATCTTTTATTGCGGCTAGCCGCCTAGGGGTAAATGTATGTGTTTAACTATCTAACATAGTAAAACCAAGTAAAACCTCATAACGTGTGGCTCTCAGCCCCAACACACTCCCTCGAGTGTCCGTACATCAAATATGTACCTTACACCAAGTGTATCCATGTGTGGAACACACCAGGTGTAAACCCGTGTAGCCCCGTTACACCACCCCCCACCAAGATGTGGACAACCGTGCCCACGACACTTTCTTAGTGAGGTCTTTCCTTCTCAAGACGTTAGAGGTCACTTTACCTCATCACAAGTTCAAAGAACTTCGGCTCCCAGAGCCCATTATCGAAACTGCATTTAAAATGCTCAGCCTTTCGCCACGGTCATCTGACCCTTCTTCGCCATCTTCTAGTGGCCACATGTCGGGGCGCGACAGCCCACGATCGCCACAGGCCACAGGCCGCAATCCCGACAGGGAAGCTGCTCCGCAGCGGCTCAGTGTACGACAGTACCACAATGAGCATTGACGACGTCATGGCTCCGGCTCCGCGAGCCAACATCCAGGTGGGAGCGACACTCCACGCTCCCCTGAGCCATCGACACCGCGTACGCGTCGAAACGCCTGGCTCGACGAGCTTGAGCAGGGCGATATCGTCCCTGACGACGACGAGTGGACTCCTACGCGCCAGGAGGCTGCCTCTCCGAGGCCTTCAAGCCCGGCGCCGCGCTCTCGCGAGCTGCGAACGCCCTGCGCAATGCGCCTCCTCTCTCCTCGAGGTATGAGGACGAGCTCCCTGAGCCAGGTGTGGTCTCCAACGACCTGGACGGGGCTCAAAGCCGACTGCTCGAGGCTGCCTCTCGCGCACGGTCTAACAGACCTGTGGCCCGCCCCATAGTGGGCACGTCGCGTCGCGACTATGGTTATGACCGTCTCTCTCCTGCGGAGGTCGTTCGACGCGCTGCTTCGCAGCTCTTGGACACGTACACGTGTGGGCGCGCGCCCGAGACGCCTGATGAAGTCGCCCAGCGACATTCACTCCGCGAGCGCTTCTTGACTCCACAAGTCACAACTCCATCGGAGTACCGAGAGCGCCTGCGTCAGCAGCTCAACGGTGAGGCCGTGCCGGCCATGTGTACTGTGCCGGCGGTCCTCTCAGAGGGTGAAACGATGGCCGCTTACGAAGCGCAGTTTCAGAACTGGGTGGAGCTAGCCCGACGGCTCCACTCCTATGATGCTCTCCGAGCTAGTTTCTCGGAAACTGATATCCGCTTAGAGCGGCGCTTACGCCTCGACTTCGCGAAGCGACAAGCAAGACGGCGTGTACCGGGACAACGTCCCTCACGCTACGAGGCACTCCGGCCTCCTGCTCCCGCTGTGAGCAGCCCTACCCATAGCCATGGGTCGGCTGGCACAGCCACTGGTCACAGCTTGAGCTCAGCTCTTGACCTGTCGTCACCCCACTCTAGTAGTGGGAAGCGCAGCATCCTGCTCCCGCTGTGAGCAGCCCTACCCATAGCCATGGGTCGGCTGGCACAGCCACTGGTCAGAGCTTGAGCTCAGCTCTTAACCTGTCGTCACCCCACTCTAGTAGTGGGAAGCGCGGCGCGCCCGGCGACTCCGTCGCGCGCCCTGCGGGCGCTCCGTCACCGGGTGACGTCGATCGTAAGCGTCCACGACGTCAGGGCAATCTTGCCGCAGTGGCACCTCGAACTCCCATGGGTTCTGGGGATGAGGGTAACCTCGCCGCTTCACCAGATACTGGTTATTGCCCTGGCGCCTGCGCCGCGCCATCAGGCGCTCCACGTGATTGTGGAGATTCCCATGCTCATCGAGCAGAGCAGGGGGAGGCCGAGCGGCCGCTGGATTCTCGCGCTGCGAGCTTCGGGGACTTGCTCTCCCTACAGAGCCGCGTCCGCTCGGTGAGCGACTACGTCGCGGACGTTGACCGCTCCTCACATCGCCTAGCGAATGGCCTCGAGGAGGTCGAGCGTCGCCTCGACTGGTTGGAGTCGCCTCAGGCGATGCAGCAGCGGGTCGTAGACCTTGAGCGTCAGGTTGCTCAGCTGCAAGGTCAGCTCGACCTGTTGGTTCGGATGCAGCCATATGGCTCCCGTCCCGTGGCGATGCCACCTCCAATGGCTCTACCGCCTGCTGCCCTGCAGCCTCCTGTGCCTCCGCACCCTGCTGCTCTGCAGCTTCCTGCTGCCCCGCAGTATCCTGCGCACCCGGACTATGGTGCTGTGCCTCAGCACCCTGCTGTCTCGCAGCCTCCTGCTGCCTCGCAGCCTCTCGCTGCTTCGCAGCCCTTGTCCGACCCGGCGCTAGGGCCTCAGAGCTCACCCGAGCAGGGCCCCGGTATGGCTTAAGCAAGCCCACGTAAAACACCGGGTGCGTACGCATCTTCTTCGGAAGATTGAGCGTGTACGCCAGGCCCTTCTTGGCCACGACCTTGAATGGTCCAATGAACCTAGGTCTCAACTTGGTCTTAAAGACCGCAGACACTGCATGTGTAGGTAGGTTTTTAGCGTTTAGTAAAACGAGATCTCCAATCTCAAACCTTTCCATGTTACCTCTGCCTTTGGCATCTGCATACTCCTTTTGGAAATCCTGGCTTTCAGCCATCGCGTCGTGCACTTGGCGCATGACGCTCAGTCTCAAAGAGACAAAGTCATCGACTTGCTTGCGAATCGCAACTGGGCTGACATCAGCAAGCCGATCGGCTAACCCTCCCCCATCAAGCCCAGAGCCACACCGTGGCGGCGTTAGAGGGACGCGAGGGTCGACCAAACCGTTCACATAGAACGGGGTGAAGCCTGTCGAGGCATGCACCGCATTGTTCATAGCGAACTCAACAAGGGGGAGCATCTCGCTCCAGCGTCGTGGCGCTTCAGCGCAGACGCTTCGGAGGATATCCTCCACAACGCGGTTCACGCGTTCAGTTTGACCATCGGTCTGCGGATGATCCGCCGTGGACATGTCCAACTTGGTGCCAAGCACCCTGAACAAGGACGTCCAGAATTTCGCTGTAAAGCGAGGGTCTCTATCAGAGACAATTACCTCAGGCAAGCCATGTTGGCGAAAGACTCTGTCTAAGAACAGCTTAGCTGTATCCTCACCGTCAACGGTGTCCGGCACAGCCGAAAGATGAGCCATCTTGTTCAATCGGTCAACAAAGACCACGACACCCGTGTTGCCTGCCTTGTCCTTAGGAAGGCCAAACACAAAGTCCATACTAATGGACTGCCAACATCCCGAAGGGACTGGAAAACTCGCCAACGGCGCAGCCGCATGGGGCGCGGACTTGGTCTGTTGACATGTCTCGCATGTACGCACATAGGTGCTTGCCCACTTGTACATCTTGGGCCACCAGTACATCTTGCACACCGAGCCATAGGTCTTCTCACGACCAAGATGTCCACCGACAGGCGTATCATGCACCTCATAGAGGATGCGATACTTAAGATCCTCATCATGAGGGACGACCACTCGAGGAGTGTCCTCAGGGTCAGTGCTGTAGTACAGCAGGCCATGATCAAGCGTATAACGGTGCAGCCTCGCGCGTAAGCGCGGTGACAAATCCTTGTCAGAGTCTTTAAACTCTTCGCTCCCAAGAGCACGTAGCAAAGCTACACACGTGTCGTCTTGGCCGTATACCCTGCGTATAAGGTCGGGGACCGACGACGTCACAGTAGTGACATGAGTCAGCTCGTAGTCCGGCCTGCGCGATAGCGCATCGGCCACTACGTTAAGCCGGCCCGGCTTATACTTCACCTCGAAGTTATACTCGGTAAAGAATGAAAGCCATCTTGCCATTCTCTGTGAGAGGTGAGGCGACTGAGTCGCAGTGCGTAAAGACGCATGATCGGTATAGATCACAAAGGGCTTAGAGCCGAGTAAATGTACTCTAAATTTGACTAGAGCATACTTCATTGCAAGTAGCTCTTTGTCATGAACTGGATAGTACTTCTCAGCAGCTTTGAGCTGGCGAGATTCAAATCGATAACGCGTTCACGCCCTTCGGCGTCTGCTTGTAGTAAAGCACAACCGATTGCAAAATCGGAGGCGTCGCAGACGACGCTAAACGGACGATCCGGGTCCGGAAGCGCCAAGATGGGCGCGTGAAGGAGACTCTCCTTAACAGCCTTGAAGGCTTCGTCGTGAACGACATCCCAGCACCAAGGTGCATCCTTCTTAAGGAGATTGGACAATGGCCGAGCCATATCAGCGTAGTTCTCGCTGTACTTGTGCAAGTAATTGGCTAAGCCCAGCCACTTACGCAAGTCTTTCGGGTTCGATGGAACCGGCCAGTCCACAATGGCCTTAACCTTGGCAGGATCTGCCCTAAGGCCTCGCTTCCCAATGAAGCATCCGAGGAAAGATTTAGATCCGTAATTTATAAAATATCGTATATGTTTTGGAGATAAATATGGTAATCTATCACCAAAACAGCAATTGTTTTGGATATTTTGGGCAAAGTTGGACTCGTTTTGGTCAGAATATCCAACACCGGAGTCGGGTTTTAGTTGCCGGAAGCCGTGTACTCCCTACAACGACCGCTCGCCGTTATACTTCCCTGCGGACCGCTGGATCCTCGACGCCAAGTATGCATCGTTTCTCGCATTAGCCTCTGCATCCGGACACTCCTTCGCAAAATGACCGGGCTTGCTACACGCATAGCAGATCACCTGCCCTACCGGCCGTAACGCTGCTGGCTTTTCTTCTGCCGAGCGAGCTGTTCCAGGCGCGTACTGTCCGGGTCGCTGTCTTGGTACGTCTCGTTTTCTGCTTCTTCGTCGTTCGGTGAGGAGGTTGAATTTCATCTGCGTCATCGCTCTCGCTTTCGTCTTCACTATCAGCGGCTCTAACCAGTTTAACCTTAACATTCTTCTCGGGCTTCGGTGCTGCTGGTTTCTTGACCGTCTCTTCCGTAGTTTGGCAGGACGCTTCCGTATGGGACGAACAGCCCAGCATCTTCCATTCCAGACTCGTCCATAAGGAATATCCAAGATGCCTGTGTATTTATTCCAGACACCTTGTGGGCTGGAAAAGATCGCACAATCTGGGTCGGTTGGTACTGCATATGTCGCCGAACTGGCCACTCCACAAACGCCGACACCAACTACCACCATCGTATGTCCTACAGCGTCTCCCACCGAAGCCGTATACGTCGTTTGTCCGGTAGTCCATGTCTGGCAAATGTTTTTCATGCCCAGGGCAACGTTATCGAAAGAGACATCTACTTCCGTTGCTTTGTCCACTGCCTGGTCGAGAGTCTTTGGCTTGCTTTTTAGTACCAACTGTCGTGTCGTTTTTAGTAATTCCCGGATAAACTAGTAAAATCCTTTCACTCACTTTGTTTTCGCCTCTTGCTTCTCGCAAACCAGCTGCAAAGTCTGCGAATATCTCGTCCGGCATGAGGAACTGCTGGCTCACTCGATGTTCTGCCTGCGACTTGTCAGGTCTCTTTCCATATAGCCGCTTCAACGCCGCTTTGAGTTTCGACCAGGTACAATTTCCGGCTTCATTCCTTGATCCAATTGTACCCAGAAGCGTGCAGCGTCCTCCTGTAACTTGTTCCCTACGATATAATAGAGTTCACCATCCGTCCAATCACCGCGACCTGAGATTCTTGCTCCTTCCAGTGCAAGGTCGACCTTCTCAATCCACGTAGAAACAGAATTGATCGGTGAAGGCTGGGATGCCGCGAGTTCCAGATCGCGTATGTTCTTTCGTCGCCTTGGTCGAGCTGGTACTGCCGTTCGTCTGTGGTCACGTCGTCCCGCTTCGTAGTCTCAGTGGTTCCGGACGTCTCTCGGGGTCCATCATCACTGCTGTCGCTCGAGCTGCTGCTGGAGCTACTGTTGTCATCGTCGTTATCTATCGCTCATGCCGCGTCTGTACGTCACGTGCCTGAAGTCTGTCGGGGTCGCAGTCGTTGTAGGTGCCGTGGTACCTGTCAGGTTCGCTGTTGTCGCCGTTCCTGTGGTGCTAGCTCGCACACCCGTTAGTTGATCCGTGATGGCTGCCACTGCCACCTCCATTGTGTCCAGTTGAGCGTTCATACGACTCATGGTTTCCGACAGCTGTAGTAGGACTTGCGAATGGACTGCCATCTCGCCTCCTTCTGGCGTCGCTGTTCGTGTCCGTATCTGTGTCTACCTTGGTCGGTGCTTGTTCATCAGTAGTCGCCTCACCGGACGTTACTTCCTCGGGGTTATTTTGGGTACCAGAGACTGATACGCCATCTGTCTCCCATCTTCCAAATTGGTGTATCGGCCATCATCGTGGTTATTGCCACTGCTTATCGGTGGAGCGGGCGTACTCAGCGTCGAGGTTGCGGATGCCAAGTCGCTCATGGGTACCGCTGTCGTCTTCCTCGTAGCTGGCTTCTTCGTTGCTTGTAATGACGGTATGGAAATCACCTTCGTTCGCGCCATCTTATTATCGTTTTCTTGCTGTCACCACCATGTAACGTGTCTGTTGACTCTGCACGCCGGGGTTGTACTGTGTCAATTGGCCCAACTATCTGCAGGCTGTTGGCAACAGAATGTCTGAAGCCCCGCTGGTGAGTGTGCCTGTTGACCCACCACATATTTGTATTAACTGTCTGTCGTTTCTGTCTGTCGTTCGTGTAGTCTACCAGTAGCTAGCTAGGCGGCCAATCGGGTCTACTCTGTTCGACTCACGCCGACTTAAGCTGTCGTCCGTCGCCACTTAGACACTACACCAAGTGTGTCTTGCCCTTCACTCCGCAGTTTCGGTCGACTAGATGACCGTTGTCCACTACTCGTCGTCCGCGTAAGTCGTCCAGCCGTTCCGTTCGTCCACCCTTCCGTCCTTCCTCACTCGCCCTTCCGTCCGTCCGCCCACTCGTCTTTCCGTCAATCCGTTCGTTCGTCTGTGTCGACTCGTCCCTGCCAGTCCGTTCGTTCGTCTGTGCAGTCGTGGTTCTGAGCCAGTCCGTTCGTCTGTGTCGACTCGTTCCCTGTCAGTCTGTTTGCCCGTGATGGTCAGTCCGTTTGTCTCCTTCGGCTGCCGATTTGAAAGGTCCGCATGTCTCCGAGATCGCTAATTCCAAAGTGAATCCTCTCACCTTCTAGCGGCATAGAGACCTTCGTGCTCTTGGCTTCCTGATACGAAGTAGTCCCACTGGGGTATTGTGCGTTCTATTCGAAATTTCCGCGTTCGTGTTAGAGACACCCCCGGCCAACATGCCCGACAAATCGTGTAAACCTGGCTTACAGAATAAACCTGTGGTCGCATCGGCTTCAAGGACAATCACTCTTACTCGAGACCAGCACTTCATTGGATATATTTGGGGCAACTTGTCTAGTGTTTCATTGGATAAATTGCACTATATTTAGACCAATCGCCTGATCTTTTCTTTTTTGTTTTGACCAATCCTAAAACCGTTTTGATTAAGTGTTCGATTGCTGCCTTTCCCTAACACTCACATCTACGGCAAAGTTGAACGGAATTGACAGTACTTGCGTGCCTCTAATTCCGTCCAACAGCTTACTAGTACTTCATCATCGTCGCCAGTCACTTCAACTTAGGGTACATTACCCTTGGACCGACGGCGCTGAAGAGTTCAAATTCAAGACTATCAGTTGGATGAATACAGCTGCGAATGCGCCTGCTTGATGCATACGCCGCTCTTTCTCGTGCCTTCATAAAGGTTTCGACTTCAACATCTGAAGTAAGCGTATCTTGCTTCTCTTGTTTTGCGCGATGGCTTCTGATTATTGAAGTATCACCGTGAAGTAGCACGAAATCTCCGCCCTCTCTCTCCACCTTCACTCTTGAAAATGCCAGGAAGGCGCAACAACCAAGAAGAACCTATTATTGGGCGGCCGCGTGGAGGCGGAGGAAACCGTGGACGTGGACGTGGGCGTGGCCAAGGAGCAGCCAGAGGCCGCGGTCGTGGGGGCCCCGCGCCTCCCGCTGCTTCCCCACCTGTTACCATCCCTCCACCGCCCGCGCGTGCCGCTCCAGTTCCCCCGCCGGCTCCCAGCGTCTCTTCGCTCTCCCAGGAATTTGAGGAGAAGGCACGCATCCCAGACGAGCCAAAGCTGGTGCAACCGCTGGTTCACACGCATTTCCCTCCTCGTCCGGGCTTCGGCAAGCTCGGGAAGCCCGTGACAATCTACGCTAATCACTTCAAGGTGAAGTTCAACTTGGCTGGTGATGTGTACCATTATGACGTTATGATGGCGGAGGCTGGCCGGAGCTTCGGCAATGACGGGCCGCCGAAGACGCTGGCTAACAAGATTATGGCAGCTCTGATGGCTGAGATGGATCGCCAGTTCCCGGGCTTCTTTCTAGTCACAGACAAGAGGAAGAACATCTACTCGCCACGTCGTCTGCCATTCCAGATCCAGGAGTTTGATGGACTGCAGCTACCGGATGATGGAGGACGAGCGAGAAACTTCTCGGCTACCGTAAAGGAGGCGGACCCTGTGGCTATCTGCATGCAGCAGTTGGAAGAGCTCTTCGCTGGTAGGCTAAACTACACGCCTTATGACGCACTACAGGCCCTGGACGTGGCGCTACGTCACTCTGCCTCGCAGAGGTTCACAGTCGTTGGACGCAACCTTTTTAACGGCAATGGGGCCAAGTCTTTGGGAGAAGGAGCCGAACTTTGGTTCGGCTACTTCCAGAGCTTACGAGCTACGCAGAACCGCCTTGTAGTCAACTTAGACTTGGCAGCTACGGCTTTCGTTGAGGAGATGGACGTGGTGGATTACCTGTGTGAGTCGTTGCAGCTTAGAAACATGCCGACAACGTTGGCCAAGTACCAACAATCGGCTTTCAGTAAGGCCATTCGTGGTGTGAAGGTGAACATCACTCATCGGCCTGGAGTGCGACGCAGCTACCGCGTAAACGGTCTGTCGAAGATGAGTGCTGAGGAGACGTTTTTCGAGAACGACGAAGGCCAACGGATGTCTATTGTGCAGTACTTCCAGAAGACGTACAACGTGCGACTTCGTTACCCTAAACTTCCGTGTCTTCATGTTGGAGCCCCGCAAAAGAAGAACTATCTACCGATGGAAGTTTGCCACATCATGGGGGGACAGAAGTGTCCTCGCAAGGCCACGGACAACCAAGTGGCTAATATGATCAAGTTCACGTGCACCAAGCCAGATGTGCGCAAACGCTCGATCGAGCAGAAGTTCAGGGAGGCGGGATTCAGCACGGATCCAACGCTCAGAGCTTTCGGGCTTGAGGTCGACCCCAAAATGGTGGAAACGACTGGCCGCCAGCTCCCACCACCCACCATGGAGTATGGAGGTGGTCGTGAAAACCCTCGTGATGGAGCCTGGAACATGCGCAACAAGAGGTTCCACTCCCCATCACGACTCACCTCGTGGGCTGTGATTAGCATGGCGGACGATCGATTCTGCAACATGCAAAGCATGGAGACGTTTTTCAAGGCAGTGATGACGCAGATGGGTCAACTTGGCATGGCATGCCCACCAAAGCTTCCCCCGATCCTTCAGAAGCAGCGCCGAGATGATTCAGTGCGTGGAATGTTCCAAAATGCGGTGAAGGCGGCCACCCAGGCTTTCAGGTCACCGCCACAAATTATCTGGATGATTAATCCGAGGATGGATGCACACGCCTACGGAGAGCTGAAGCTGATGTCCGACAGCGAGGCGGGCATGGGTATTTTATCGCAGTGCATGCTGGCCAAGCATATTTCAAAGTGCAACGCCCAATATATCGCTAACATTCTGATGAAGGTGAACACGAAGCTGGGAGGCAAAAATGGCATCATTAGTGGGCCGCTGCCGCGTGTGTCGGCGTCTCGCACGATCATTTTTGGTGCGGATGTTACGCACCCAAGTCCGATGGACAAGACTCGCCCGTCGGTTGCTGCTGTCACTGCGTCCATGGATGCGAATTTCATTCGTCACGCGTCGGCGATTCGTGCCCAAGGTCACCGTGTGGAGCAGATCATGAATTTGAAGGACATGGTGGTGGAACTGATGAAGCAGTTCTATCGGCAAACGCAGGGCAAACCCGACCGTATCGTATTCTATCGCGACGGTGTGAGCGAGGGACAGTTTCACATGGTGCTGAATTACGAAGTCACTGCTATTCGTGAGGCGTGTCAAAGTTTGGAGAAAGACTATCTCCCACCGATTACTTTCGTTATCGTTCAGAAGCGACACAACACTCGTTTGTTCCCTGCAAACGCCAACGATGCGGATCGGAGCGGAAATGTGAAGGCTGGTACTGTCGTTGAAACGGGTATCTGCCACCCGATCGAAAACGACTTCTACCTGATGAGCCACGCAGGACTACAGGGCACGAGTCGTCCGACACACTATCATGTGCTCCTGAATGAGATTGGTTTCACGGCGGATGAGCTACAGACGCTCACTTATAAGCTGTGCTACACGTTCGCTCGATGCACTCGCTCTGTCTCAATGGTGCCGTCGGCTTACTATTCGCACTTGGTGGCGTTCCGTGCGCGCTTCTTCTTGGCCGATGGCAGCGACACTGCCTCCACTGTTTCCGGATTCAGCGACACGCCACCCGAGACGGATACGCGCATGTTCGCCCTCCACGACAGTATGAAGGGTGCGATGTACTTCGTGTAGGTGTGCGTCGGAACGACTGTGTGCACCTGACAGCAAACGTCGGAACGGAGCTGGAAGTCCCAGAAGCTCCTCTGACGCGCAATTGATTTATGAGTCGCTAATTAGTTTTTATCTCTGGCTCCAAGGGTGGTGCATGCAGTGCCACTCGAGGATTCAAGAGTGCATGCGTCCAGCGAAGGATCCTAGGGTGTCGGTGTTGCTACGCACAGGCAGTTCGTGACCTTGCAAAGGAAAAATGAAACGTAGCTTGAATGTTATTGACTTGGTAGTGAGTGAAATGTGTTTGTACATGAAAAAACAGAACCAGACTGTCAATGCATGTACGCTGTAACATGACTCATGCATTAATGCTGAAGCTTGTGCTGCTCATCGCACAAGTTCAAGTTCAAGTAACGACGAATACCTTTTCGACACAGAATACATTTCGACACAGAATACATGTATTAATACATGGTAGGCCTTAGTGCGTTCAAGAACACTTGCCAGGGGGGCAATGGCTGGGCCAGCACTGACGGTGCGACGCTAGAATTTCTATTGTAATTTATGCTCCTCCTGGCAGCAGAACAGTGTTCTAAGAACATCGTGGCTCTTTCGCGTAAACCTGAACGACTCTAAAGAAAATGACACCGTACATTCTCTAACTTACGTAAGCTTTATGTGGCACTTCTGGCCAAAACGTAAGCAGATTGGCTTATATTTTCAGGAATCCTTGTATTCCATCGTCCTGCAGTCACTGCACTCTACTATGGAGGAAATCAGGAATCGGGTCTGTCCGTGAATCCGTAAGCCACGGATGCTTACGAGTACGTGTCGCTTTCATTGGACAAAGTACCAAGCTGAATCTTAGCAACTTCACATCGAAAACGTAACATGAGCGACGGAATCTTGCCAGATACAACGACATTATAAGCTGATGTCAGAGCTATTCGCGACGCTTGTATTTCGCGAGACACGAGAAAGAAGTACACAGGCAATATTAACGGGATAAAGAAATGGATTCGACAAGAGCTAGCCAAAGTTGACCCTGGAACAGCTCGGTATTTTGACACAAGCGGTGATCTTGACCTTGTCCAGTTTACACCAGCCGTTTTTGAGCAGTTTTTGTCGTACAAGCGAGTCCGAGCTCAGTCAAAACCAACGCGCATCTGTTATTCCTGGGGCGGCAAGTTTCACAAATTGCCGAAAAACTTAGAATTCTGAGCATCGATCCGCTGGGTGCATAGCAACTATGGTGGTTTGGCGATGACCGGCGTGAATATCCACCCTATCGGACTATTTCATCTGCTGATCTGGACACACCAAAGAAAAAGGCAACGCTTTCAGAATGGTC
The DNA here is from genome assembly GCA_030324255.1 of Phytophthora capsici. Classification (NCBI taxonomy): domain Eukaryota; phylum Oomycota; class Peronosporomycetes; order Peronosporales; family Peronosporaceae; genus Phytophthora; species Phytophthora capsici. The sequence continues at coordinate 1,514,065 of CM059351.1, forward strand.
AATATTCATGAGACATATTATTAACGGCATTGAAGTAGAGGTAGATGCACCGATTCCAACTATCCGTGACATAGCCCACTCCATTGAACTGTGAACTGTTCAACATGGGATTCAACACGTTAAAATTGAAGCCAAGCAAGCGTAAGCGCCGTAGTACCCAGATAAAGCTTACCACGCGATTCGTGAAGCTGATAACCCCACACGTACCCTTCCCTACAAGGCACGCAAAAGGTCTAAGGCTGCCTGTGACTGTGACAGTGAAGCGTCGAGTGCTCGGTACGCTGTATCAGCGGAAAAGCAAACGCAGATGTTAGTGATACGATAGATCTATTTAAAGTCCATTTCCAAGCCGTGTATGATTACCATTGCCATTGCTGACCACACCTCCGTCTTACAGAACCTGTAAAGCATGCGAGCGAGTTTAGACAGTCAGTGAGTACATACGCAGCACCAGATAGATCACGCTTACATGCATTGCTCCGTTGGCCCTGTGGTCTTCTTGGTGTTTTTGTCAATGGAGCTGTCAGCGACATTTTTTTAATAATAGCCAATCACAGGCACTTACTTAACCGTCGGTGACTGGGACTTACGAATTCCAAAGTCAATTCATTTCATTCGCGGATTGTGCCCTAGAAACGCCGTCGCGTCACTAGGCTAGTTTTGCGTCTGAGAAACGAACTGGCAGAACTACCGGTACATGCCGTTCTCATTTAAAAATGAACGTCATGCATTTATAATATTGTAGTACGGGTAGTTCTAAAACAGAAGAGTAGTAACATCACTTCACTTAGATGCAAATATACACGAAGAGATGGTCTGGGGCAGTCACAAACATGAATGTACTTGTACGTGTACGTAGGTACGTGTACGTAGGCAAGCCTCGGACGAGCACGGGTTAGGGGAGCACGAAATTGCGAACTTCGCTGCTCGTCGTTAAGTGCGCGAGCGCGAAAACAACGAAATTCGCGCTCGTAGGCTTTAAGTTCGAAAACCACGAGCACGCTGACTCGATTGCTCGTTCGAGCTCGTTCATGTACCCATTTGGTCGGGTGCGTGCTCGTTCTAAGGGAATGTGATTGGTAGAAACTCTATTCGAAATTTTGCATTAGTGATCTAAGATCGCAAATGGCATTGTAAGATTTCCACGGCAGGAGCGCTCTGCTTCTCTCGGCGCTCGACCTTCGACGACAACCGCGATCCTGGCCAAAAGAGTTAGCAAGAACCACTTCTTCCGGCAGTGTTGCTGTTGACGCTAACAAGTGAATTATGCAGCAACCTCAGTCTGCGTTGAAGCCTCCGGCTGCAGTAAAGCAAGCCATCGCGAACTTCCAGTCGATAGGGCCGTTCAAGGTGATTCCTCCTGCAGAAAACGAGACTTCCTACATTTTTAAGTGGGGAGTAAGGGTGGAGTACCGCGACGAGAACAACAAGCTCACAGTCCGGTGGGCGTGTTTGGCCGATGAAACGTGCAGAACGTCAGGAGAAAATCTCTACCGGATGTCTACAGGAAAGACATCCCGAGCAGCCCAGCATCTTCGACAGGTACACAATCTTGCATCGCCGAAGACAGACGTTGAAGTTACTGGCAAGAGGAAGCGAGATAGCGAGATCGACAAACTTCGCGCCTCGCCACTGTATACCAACAATCCAGCTCGGTTGAATTTGCTACTGGAAACGCTAAAAATTGTCAACCACAATCTGCCGCTGAGAAGTGGCGAATATGAAGAAGCGAAGTTGCTGAAAGCGCTGGTGGTGAAGAAGGAAATGCAGACGGACATTGGACCCAAGCGAGTTAGTGCGGCCATCGTCGAGCTGTATCAGTCCACGAAGAAGGAGATGATGGAGTACATTGCTGATAACCGAGAGGTTTACCCGAACTTCACACTAGTTGCGGATTTTTGGACATGCAAAACCACGAACGACAAATATCTGGGGCTGAGGGTATACCTGGTCGATAAAGACTGGCAATTCAACTCTGTTCTTCTCGGAACAAAACAGTTTAACCCGGCTTATAGTGAGCGTGAAGGTGGAATCCAAAAGCCATTTCACATGTGGTTGACAAGTTCACTAGCTGATTTTGACCTAAAGCCCCAACACTTCTTCGGGGCGACCAGCGACGCAGGTGGCGACGTCAAATTTATGCTGCGTTCGAATCTACAGCTGCGGTGGGAGTGGTGTTTCGCCCACATGGCCCATGCCGCCACCAAAATGTCGTGTGGGTTGGGTGGAAGGAGAAGTAAAGAGGCCAACCCTGAAATGGCGAGTCTAATTACGAAGATGACGACTGTTATATCAAATGTAAAGCTGGTATCCTCGGCTGGAGATTTGTTTGGTGAGCTTTGTAAGGAGAGAACAAAAGGAGCATCAAAGCGGCTTATCGGACATTCTGCATCACGATTCCTGAGCATGACGAACGCGATGAGAAGAGTGCTGGACAAATGGGAGGCGGTTGTCGAGTGGTATAAAATACGTGCAGACCGAGCTATTCAAGAACGTCGAGCACCTCCATCTTTTCCTCTGGAAAATTGCCATTCGGAGCTCGTCCAGGCACTATCACTGCTTGCTCCGGTTGCGGATTTGAAGTTTAAATGCCAGGCAGAGAGGCCAGAGCAGGTGGAAGTACTGATGTCGCTGTATATGATCCGCATTGACAACCTTTGTCCCAACCAACCAGTCCTGCACTACCTATCAACAGATGAGACGCCACAGTGGATACCGGCAAGCTCCTTGACGCCTCTAGCAGCGAAGACCCGTGACCTTTTACGCGAAGCTTTGGACGAACGTTTTTTCGCTCGGTACTACAAGGATTCTGCGTTTGATAAGTGTGACTTCGTGCTGGAAATGATGTTGAAACTCCACCCAATCTACAAAAACACCCAAGAGTCCCTTAACCGTGCCGTGGTCCTGTGTTGCCGACAGCATGGATTAAAGGGAAAGGAAGCAGTCAACAGATTAAACGCAGTCAACGACAAAATTCGATCAAACCTACTATCCTTGTTGAAGAAGGTCGCCGGGCCATTAGACGGTGTCGTAGGTCACGTGAACGCGTCTTCACCTCAATTAAGCCGGCTAGAGGCACGGTTTGCGCCACGCACAAGGCCTGTCGTGGCACCTCGCATTGATAAACGTGCCGAAGATGAATTGGATCGCTGGTTGGAAGATACGGTGGATGTTGAGCGCAACGCCAATATGGCTGCGAAAGAAACTGTGCTTGACTTCTGGAAGCGGCTTGAACATTCCGGACAATACAGAATCATCCCAAAAGCGGTACGTGTGCTCTTCTCGATTCCTGTTTCGTCCTGTCAAATTGAGAGGGATTTCAGCGTCAGTGGCGAAATGGTGTCAGCACAACGAACGAGCTTGTCGGGAGACACCATCGATATGGGCATCTTTATAAACAGGAACCCAGAGTTTGTTAATCTACTGCAATGCGAAGAGATCCCTCGGGGCGAGCACCGCTTCCACAAGCCTTCAAACCTTCTGTTTGACATTGACCCGGACCTCTACATGGACGACGTTAATCCAGATATTCTTGCTGAGTTTGTTTCTAGCACCAGCATTTCTAGAGAGTTTAACGAAGACGAAGAGAAGTCAGCTCTGTGAATAACTAATACATTTTCTCTTTGGATCCAACAAACGTAGCCCTTGCTTCAAACTGTTCAATTCGAGTGTCAAGCTCCTTAGCTTGCCGTCTCAGTGTCGCCAAACTCAATGGCCACCTGCACGTAGATCGGCAGGAGGGTGTCCCCCGGGTCTTGATCTCGGACTAGATCTTGGATCCTCGGTCTCTTCATCAGGTGGCAACTCCGCAAGACGAGCTGTTTGCTGCTTCGGCTTGTCGTCAAGACGGTGCATGGCCTGCAGAAGCTGCTTCTTGCGGTACTTGATCGACCAGACCGGCCGGCTCCAGCACACCGCCACAACCCTGCGGGTCAGCGTACATTTCCATGATACCCTCGTTGATGGTAGGGTCCACCACGGCCCAGGTGCCACCATGCAGCCCGGCGAACGGTGGGATGTACACGAACACGCGCTGCTCGTAGCTGACGAGACCGTCCACGATGGCCGCACCGAACTTGAGCACCTCGTCGAACATGTCGCGCTGTCCGCCGGAGAATCCACGCCAGTTAGCGAGGATAAACAGCGGTAGATCCTCACCCTTGAAGTCCTTGATTGCAGTGCCGTCTTGTGAGCCGAGTCCGGGAACCACACCTGACCAGCCTGCTGCATCAGGTTCTCCTGCGATGCCGGTGTGGCTGGGTCAGCCGGGATGATCTTCTCAGACGAACGCACCTCCGTGACCACCACACCGACACGGATACCACCAAGACGACCACGACCAACAATAACGCTCTAGGCCCAGCCATCAAGCGTCTCGCGTAACGAATCCTTGTCCATCAAACCCGACACCCGCTTACCGGTAGCCTCGTCAACCTTACCCGCCAGGAGCGCACGCGGATCGTACTGCGTGCTCTTGTCCTTGGGGCAGAAGTCTACCGTACGCTCAATCTCATCCACGCCATTGAGGTCGCGGATCGGCAACGGGCCATGACGCACCCCCGGCACGAAGCTCAACCACTCTAGGATCGAGTAGATGCCCGACAGGTGGTTCTTGGTAGTCAGGTGCGTCACACAGTTCGTGTGCATGATCTTCACGCCACCAAGCGGGTCGTTCGGCGTGTACACCTCCTTGCCCATGAGCTTGTTCAGCGCCTGGTAGCCCGTGAGGATGATCGGCGAGTGCGTAGCATTCTGCACGGTACGGTGGCCCAGACGGACCAGGTAAGCACCGATGCCGACACTGCGACCACAGGCGTACGTAAGCGTGAACACGTCCTGGTAGGCACGCGACGTCTCACCAGCAATGGTACCGCTGCCGCGCAGGCACTCCACGCCAAGATCGATCTCGCGGCCAACGATGTCGTTCAGCACGTAGCGCTCCTCACCCGTGCTGGTTACCAGCGGCTCGGCGTTCACAGCACCGTCAGCCGACGCAATCTTGTAGTCCTCGCGCGTCAGGTACAGGTACTCGAAGCCCTTGGTCGGGTTTGTCTCGTCCTTCCAGCAGACCTTGTACGGGGCCTTGATGAACTCGGCCATGCCGATGCGAGCACCAGCGTTGGCCGAGAAAAAGAAGCGATGAATGCCCTTGGAGCGAGCCAGCTTCGAAGCCAGATCGAAAAGCGTGTCTTCGCGGGTGCCAAACGAACCGGCCTTGAACGTAATGTCATTGGCAATGATAACGATCACACGTCCATCTGGGCACTCAGACGTGTACAACATCAGCAGCCATGCCACCATGCCGATGTCGTTCCGGCCGCGAGGACGCGTGGTCTTCGTAATGGCCTTGCCCGTAGCGTCCAGGATCAGCTCGCGGACCTTCATCAGCAGGTTCGGGCTGGTGATCTTCGCACCACCGCCGCGCGTGCGCTGCTGCACGTACTTACGCCACTGGCGCAGCAAGTTGTACTCGATGAGCTCCGGGAAGTCGTACACGTACACCGTGTTGGACATCGCCTTAGCTATCTGACGCTTCTTGTCGAAGGGGAAGACGGCCGGGTACGGCGTCGTGACAGGCATACCGTCAAGCTCGCCGTGGGTCTCGTCACCGATGGAGGTGAAGATGGGCTCGTCGTGGCCAGCAGCCTCAACATAAGCTTGCACGCGCCACACGTAGCCAGTCGGGTTCTCTGCAACGAGACGCACAGGGATTGCCGGGACCTCACTGTTGAAGCGCGCGATGATCTTGAGCTCCACCGTCGACACGTTAAACTGCTCCAGGCGCTCGGCGTAACGGTACGCCAGAATGCGAATCACGCCCTCCATGTACTGCGGGTCCACGATCGCCTGAGGCAAGATGTTCAGGTACACGTGGTTGTTCTTGGTCGGCAGCAACGACTTCTTCACGAGCGGGTTGGAAAGGTTAAGTTCCAGAGCGTTCAGCGCATCCACAAGCGAGCGCTCAGGGCCCGGGTATGCGTCGTACTGCGAGCGCGAGCCACTGCCGTCATGGTCAAGCTGACGCACCACCGCGCGCACGAAGATGCGCTGGAAGCGGTCGGTCACGATGTCCGAGTCAGACCCCTTCATACAAGTGCACATTCTTGTTCTCTGATGCCAACGGTGTCACGCTGTAGTTCTGCAGACGACGCAGCTCCAGCTTGTAGGCGAGCGGGGTCTCTATGTGGTGCACGATCTTGTCCTCGCTGTAGTTCAGACGGCCAGGGAACGTGTAGTGTAGATGTTCGGGTACAACGCCATGTCAGCGTTGTGGGCCGAGATGTCCTCGATGTTCTGCGGGTGCACCAATAAGGTCACGCGGCGGATGTTGTGCGAGCGGAGGCTCTAGCCCATTGACTGGAGGTACGCCGCGGCCTGTTCCAGGTTCACCTCCTCCGAGTGCTCATCTACCAGAATCACGTTAAACACATTGAAAAGAGAGTCCTTGCGCACCGACAACGTCTTCTTCGCAAGCGGGAACAACGTCAGCACGTCCGTGAATGCGTTCTTGAAGGCTTTCATGTTAGCAAGGCGGAAAATAGCGCTGCGATGCACGAAGCCCGGGAAATCTTCTGGTAGTTATCGACCGGCTTGGGCAGCGGCTTGTCCACGGTCTATTGGTCGTCACTGCTTTCATCCGAGTTGTGCTCGCCCAGGTCCAACGAGCGGACCGAGCTGTTGCGCCGCAGCAGACTGGCGAGGTCATCGTAACTCTCGGAGGGGGCAACACCAACCGCCAGCGCGTCGACAACAGGCGACATGAACTGGGGCGTCTTGGCGAAGATTTCGTAGAACCCATCGTCTCCATCGGCTCGATGAGGTCCAGGAGGCATCAGTAATGTTCGCCGACGAGCCGTTAGCGATGTAGTCCTTGTGAACCTTCTCCACCTGGATCAGACGGTCATGGTACGACGGCATCTTGTTGTCGATCAGAAGCTGATGCGCTTCTTGAGCCACCAGCGAGCACTGTTTCTCCTTGAAGGAAGCCAGCTTTTAAAAAAACGACACGAAAGCAGCGGCCTTCCTCGACGTGCGGGTAGGATCTTCTAGAACCCGCAGCAGCAGCAGCTTGATCTTAGGCTATAACGCCTTATGCGAGAGAGCAATGGAGAAGGCCATGTCCAGTTCAGCTGAGTTCTGCGGTTTCCACCGCGCAGTGTTCGTTGATCAGGCCTTTCAGAACCACCTCCTCGTCAGCGATCAAGTCGTCTTTGTACATGACACGCATCGTCAGCACAGACGCCTCAAAGTCTGAGCGTTTTCAGTCCGTGTTGAGGTCCTTGTTGTGGTCGTCCATGATCTCAATAGCCTCCGCGTCATTGAAGTCATGGGCCCTCAGCCACAGCCAACACAGATCATGTACAGCGACTACAGATACGAGTACAACAACTAAGAAAGTGTTGAAAACAGATATTACTTACATTATATGTCTGCAATCACAGCCCGTTTCGTATCTACAGACAAATCTTGGATTAGTGTTTGTAGTGCAAGGTGGGGTACACATGTAACTCCTCCTGGACGTCAATCCATGGATGCGTACCTGATTTCACTTTTAAACGCTGGCGAACGCTTAACTCTTGAATATGCAGTCGTTCCACCCCTGCTCACAGCGCCGTTTTATTTAGCCGAAGAATACCGCCGTGCTGCCAACTCCGCTCTCGCAGAAACCTCTTGTTGAAGGTTATTCACAAGCCGCTGCATTTGATTTGTGTGAGCTTGCTTGCGGTGGCGCTGGACTTGGTGCCGGTGTTCTCCAGGTTGAAGTCGTGTAGGAACAGGAGGGTGAGTCTCACGATGACGATACCCGCACTGTATTTGGCGTGGCGCAGGCTGCTGGGGTTGCTCAAGCTCCTGGGGTTGACGGCGCAGTACCGCAGATGGCTGAAGGTGGCGCCCATAGTGCGTTTCCTTCTGGACGAAGATCTGTGTTTGAGCAGGTGGTATCATCAGCAGTACACTGGAATTAAACGCGGCTCCACCGGTAAAAGGCAACTGAGCTTGCGGAGCTGAAACGAGTCCTTCACCGCTCTTGCCAGTCCGAGCCAGAACGTCTGGGTTATTTTCAATTCGATTGCCCCGAGCGTTCTTGCCTTCACGGTCCGAATTTGCTTCAGAAGCGGCGTGATCAGGTTTGCTACAAAGGTAAGCTTGTCGCCACGCTTCCTTCATTCGATTCTCCATTTGACGGTCTTTCGGACTCACCCAGTCATCATCGTCCGATTCGCTATCTTCAAAACTGCGGTCACGCCTGAACGAGGACTTGGTTATGCAGCGCCTTCCACCGTTGATAGCGTTGCCGATCGTTGTAGCTGCTGCTCCGATACTGCGCTCAAGAGTGGCATTGAGCTGCTCTGCAAACTCCCCCTGTTCTTTGTCGCCTCTCGAAACTGTGCTTGAATGTTGGGACTGTTCTTGCTGCTCATGACTCACTAAATCTGGGTTGCTGAGCAGTACATCCTGGATAGTAGTCTTTAGTAATGCTCCATCAATTCGATTCGACCGATGCTTGCAGCGGATTTGCTGCTTCTGCAGCTTCTCACGCAGAACCGACGTTGCATCCGCTTGGCGTTGTATTTGTAGGTTCATTTCCGACTGTGTATTCGTAACCAAACTCTGCACGCGAGATTCCAGTTGACGTGCCGCCTGCGTTGTCAGCTCCAAAACCAAATGCTTGACAGGTTCCTCCATTCTGGTTGCAATTTCACGCTGAATTTCGCTGCGGGCACGCTGGAGCTCTGTGTCGATTGTTTGTTTTGCCTCAGCAATAGCTTCAGCTACCGTTTCGTCCACCACTCCCTGTACTTGCACCACACTTAAAGAATCATGCTGCAGGTTTGCCAGCTCACTTTCAACGACTTGTCGAATGTGACAAGCGAAAGCAGCTTGGCTATTGGCGACAGTTTGTTCGAACTCGACCAAAAGCTTCTGAGCGACGTCCGTCTGTGAGGTAATCGCTTGACTCGACTGGTTCACTTTTTGTAGAGCCTCACCCAGTTTCTTGTCGACGAACTTTTCTATCTGCATAACTCGATCCCCTTCCAGCATCTGCATTTGCTGGAATTGAGATGCCAGCTCGTTTTGTGTCGTAGCTAGTGCTTCACTAAGCTGATGGGCAATTGCACGTTGTTGTTCAGTGAGCTGCTGCACTCTTGTTTCTGTCGAAGCTTGGACAGCCATCAGCGCCGCGTTCTGTGCGTCGTTTTCCCCACGCTGGTGGTGCTGGAACATGGCCTGCTCTTCAGCAAGGGCCTGGGTCTGGGTAATGAAGTGCTGCGCGATGTTCATGACGTGTTGGGTTGCGCTTGGAGAGAGCTCAAACACTGGTGATTGCGTCGTAGCCATATGTGGGACGATGGCGGTGTCTTCACGGTGATTGAAGTCGTGCCCAACTGGGGAAGCATCTTGGATCTCGGATGGTTGTGCAGTGTGGGCAGAAGCTGGTTGGCCTTCAGCCAAAGTCACAGCTTGGGCAGTGATATAGGCGGAGTGTGCAGCGTCTTGGGCTTCGGCATGTGCCGCGGCTTCTGCAGCGGCTGCAACAGCAGCTTGGGCGCGAGTCAGCACCATTGTTCTTTTCAGGAAATCACGCTTTCAGATCGCAATATTTGCAGTAGATTAATAGCCAGTAAAAAAAAAGACTATTTTCGGCAAATTAGATCGCTGAAGAACGAGCAGAACGAGCAAAATGGGTTCACTTTGCCGCGCTCCCCCCCTGAAATTGATAATGGCTACGAGCACTAAAACCTCGACGAGCACGGCTCGTGCGATTTTCGTGCTCCTCAAAAAACCTCACGAGCACGGCTCCTCAAAAGCTCGTCCGAGGCTTGTACGTAGGTACGTGTACCTACTTACAGTGCAGCACGTACTTCGAAAAGGGTGGACAGGTTTACACGCTGAGTGCATCTATGTGTGTGATCTGAAGCAAGAACACCGGAAGCTTACGGTTGCTTCACGCTCTTGGTGTCTCCGATCCTTTGTATCTCCGACGGCTTCCAATCAGGACTGTACTCCATGCGTAGTAAACTGAATTTCATCGTGGAAGCTCCTCACTTCCCAATTTGAGTGGCGTGCAAACAACAGAAGGAAGAATGTGTGACTGTCTAACAAGATTCGTGGTCGTTGCTGCTCTGCTTGTTATTTGCGTTGCCGGTATCGAGAGCACCGTAGCATTGAGAGATTCTGCTACTTCGCCGGAAAATGTTCGTTTGATTTCGTTTGCAGATGCCAGTATCAAGGTAAAGAGAATGGCATCGGCCGAGGAAGAGCGGGGCGGCGGAACGGTTGGGGCGTCGGCAGCTACACGTACAGGTGGAGGAGGTGCGATTCCTACTAGCAACAATCAAGCTGCAGACGGCGAAACGGTGACTGTGACGACGTACAGCAACAATGGCCTCTTGCAAAGATTTATGAGGTGGTGGAAGCGGTTCATTAATGGCAAAACTGAGGCCTCAACTTCGTCTCGACGGCTTCGTAGCATGTAGTTAATACTCATACATATTTTTTGAGAAAGGGTTAGACTGTCAAATGTTAGAGAATGACGTTGATAAACACCGGAACTTGACGCACGCTGCGTCCGCACCAACCAGAGCTAACACGTGTAAGCAATCAAGGCGAAGGAGCGCATTGCAACGGACATAGACCCCGTACTACGGGCCGTAGCCTGAGTACATTGGCACTACGCTCCGCTATGCTGGTCACGCCAGTAAACAAATCGCATGTGACAAGGCGACTCTGTTCGTAAGCTTTGATCGAGTCGGACAGCATTGCTGTCTCTAGAGATTTGACCAGGATTTGAATATCGCCGCGAGGCGTCGCCATCCAACGAAAGCAGTTTACGCTACGATTGCTTCGGTATCCTACAACCAGTCAAGAGAAGCTCCTCCTTGGAGCCTTTTGAGGATGATCAAGTGAGTCTCATTCTGCAATTTACCTCAGATCAGCCAACCACTTCTCGAAACATGCAGCTGCTGCAGCTCTTACTCGCTCTTGTACTCGTTCTACTGGGAACTACTGGCGACTTCGCTAATGGTGCCAAATGCGGCGTCAAGACCGCATCAATCGACAACCTCCGCACCTCGGAACCTATCGACGGCATGAATCTTGCTGCATCTCCTGACACCACCTACACTCAAGAAGAACGAGCAGGAACGAACCACGGAGGCGCTGGACGTGCAATAGGTGGAGCCTCTGTGCCAGTCAATGGACCTACAGAAACCGCTACAGGAAAACAGATCACCGTGACGACGTACAATGGAAATGGCATTTTCCAGCGCGTGGGCAAGTGGTGGAATCGAACTTTCGGTGGGACTCGTCGGCTTCGACAGTAAAAACAAACAACAAGAAAGTTATTTATCCGAAATACATTTTTACAACCTGAAAACTATACCGCCGACAACACGTTGAAGCGCAATGGCAATAGCACGATATCAGCAAAAACGCAATCTGATTGGTTGACATCTTCGTTAAATCACGTTATTTAAACCCAAACAAACGTTTGTATGGCCACGTCAGTAGCTCCCGCCGTTCATACGTGCTTCCTCCGTCTAGCGATGGCGGCCACTGCTTCCCCCACGCTTGCCCCCAAATGGAACGCTAAACAACTCAAGCAAATGGCAGCTGGAGGCGGCGCTGGTATCGTGGCGAAGACGGTGGTGGCTCCGTTCGAGCGCGTGAAAATCGTGTGTCAAACGGGCGAAAGTGTCGGAATGCTGCAAACCACTCGCTCCATCTTCGTGAGCGAAGGGGTTTTGGGCTTCTGGAGGGGAAATATGGCGGCCTGCGTGCGTGTGGTGCCCCATAAAGCCGTGCTGTTTGCCTTTTCCGACTTCTACAAGGACCTTTTCCGGTCGATGGACCCTTCTGGACAGCACAAAATGCCTGTTTGGGGGCCTTTTGTGTCGGGGTCTCTCTCGGGCTTCACGGCTTCCATCATAACCTACCCGTTGGACCTCATCCGTACTCGGGTATCTGGTCAAATTGGGGAGAATTTGGTCTACAGCGGCATTGCGCACACTTTCATGCGGACTTTAAGAGAAGAAGGTCCTCGAGCTCTTTTTCGTGGAATTGGTCCGACGCTTTTCGGCGCTCTCCCGTACGAAGGAATCAAGTTCGGCAGCTATGACATCCTGACGGGATTATTACCCGAGGATATCGACCCCAAGGCAGACTTTGCGGGCAAAATTCTGTGTGGAGGTGGTGCTGGAGTGTTGGCCACCATCTTCACGTACCCGAACGATACAGTCAGACGGCGGCTGCAGATGCAGGGAGCAGGAGGAACTACCAGGCAGTACAAGAACGCGTGGGACTGCTACGTGAAATTGGCCAGGAACGAGGGCTGGACAGTGTATTACAGGGGACTTACACCGACACTCGTGAGGGCTATGCCCAATATGGGAGTACAGTTCGCGACGTACGATTTCCTCAAAAGTCTCATTGATTGAGAAGGAGGTACGTGGCTTTCGTTGAGAATTTTAGACGAGATGATGCACAGAACACGTTTTGAATCGTTTACTGTTCGTTGGTTTGGTCCTCTTCGTCGTCTACTGCGACCATTTCCTGTGCAAGTTCCTGTTCATCGTCAGTCAGAACGTCTTTCAGCGTGGACAAGTCTTTTTGGAACACCGTCTTCACCACAGCCTCAAGAGCAGCTCGACGGTGAGCGTCACGTTTAACCCCAGTGGTGAAGCGCTCCATGAGGGTTGGACGAGCAGCTGCAGCAGCCAGGAGCTTCTCCTTATTACGGGCGATGGCCTCTTTGAACTGCTGACGCTGCTCACGAGCCTTTTCCTTTGCCACAGCATCCAAGTCCTTCAAGTCCACGAAGTTACCAGCGAAATTTTCACGTCGGAAGCTCTCGGAGCGCTTCACTTGAGAACGAACACGACGAGCAGCTTCTTTTTGTCGACGTTCACGAGCTGCTGCTTCCCTCTCCTCTCGTAGACGCTCCTTTTGCTGTTTCACAGTCTCATTCTTTAGCTTCTGAACGCGAAGAGCTTCAGATTTGGTAGGTTTTCGTTGGTTTGATGCATCATTTCCACTGGAAACACGAATTCTTGCTAATAGCTTCTCTTGAGCTCGTTGTGCATGCTGTCGAATCGCTTCTTCTTTCGCTTTTAACCGCTGTTTACGCGCTTCCTTCTTCTCTTGTAGTTCAATTAACTTGGCAGCACGAGAAGTGAAGAACTCAGCACCCTTCCTCTTTGACGAGGCTTCTGTGTCGTTGCTCACCTCTTCTTCATCTTGGTTACGTCTTGCAAGTTCCTTCCGAGCCTTCAAAGCTGTTTCCCACTTGGAGTGCAGTAGATCGAAGTTGGGGACAGGCTTAGGTTTGGGCTTTGCACGTCGAGCCTCCTCCTCCGCTGCTGCTCTTAGTTTCTTCTTCATCTTGACACTGATGGCAGCTTCATCACCTGAAGTAGCTTCAGCCCCTGCCATCCTTGAAGGCAACTCAGCCGACTGCATGAGCTTGTCAGCTCGTTGGCGGATCCTTTCCTTGCGTTTCTGCTCCGCTTCTTCAGCATCAACCGCAGATAAGTAAGTGGACACTGGTACGTCACGCGCTTTCGCTCGTTTCTCCCGTGCTCTCATCTCCTCCTCCAGCTCCTTCAACTGCTGATGCTTCCTCTGTTGAGCTTGAGCCTCGCGTTCCAGCAGTTTCTGAGGTGGAGCAGCATTGCGAGCTCGTTCGAATCGATCAGCCGCCTCTTTTGCAAGCAGTTCAGCTTCAGCTTGAGCCTTCGCTTTGTCTTCGAAGAAAGCACCCGACCGTTGTAGTTCCTGGCTGCGGTTCAACCTCGAAGCTGAAGGGCTTCGAGATCTGCTCTGACTGAGACGTTGAACGTGCAACGACGTCGCACTGCTTGATCGTGAACTGGAAGACAACAGTTTCATCTTGCTTCGAGAACGAGAGTGGCGATGAATCGCCTTTGTTGGCTCTAGTGAGTTGCAATCTATCGAAGACTGGAGTCAATCTCTCGTGCTAAGGAGGGAAAACTAGGGGAAAAATGTTTTACCTGGTTCCGAGCTGGGCCCTGGCGCTAAGGATTCATCTCCACCCCAAGCTGGCCACCCCGAACTCCGCTTGAATGGGGAGGTCTGTACAAGAACCAGCACTGTCAGACAACTCTAGAATGAGTAGGGGAAATCAATAAGCGCTTACAGCAGGCGACGCAACCGTCAAGTGGGAGTAAGGTGGAGGTGACTTGGTCACATCTGCCCAATCGCTCAGCTCAGGATCCTCCTCCTCGTTTGAATCATTAGCGTCATCACTGTTGTTCCTGTCATTCTCTTCACCCAAGTCTTCATGGAGAATAACATGAGGCTGAGATTTGGACTTCCATGATCCTTGATCAGTCTTGTGCATTGATTTGTACTCACTTCTCGAGAACTGACACTGTTGCTCCCGCAGCTTCTGTTCCAGACGCTGTGCTTTGCGTTCTGCCTCCTCTTTCTCTCGTTGAAGTCTCTCCAGAGCCTGGAACTCACTCTGTTGGGCCTCTTTAAGCTTTCGAAGCTCTTCTAGCACCTGATCCTGGAAGGATTGGGAGATATCCCCACCACTCAAGTTCATTCCATTTGGGGGTACGCTCTCGTCACCTCCACCAGACCCATCTTCAAACGAGAAGCGGCTGCTTTTATAACGAGAACTCTGGAATCGCGATGAATTACCCCTCACGCGTGGAGATCTGCTCCGGATAGGTACAACCTCAGCTTCTTGTCTCCTTGAGGAACGATTGCTGTAACTACTCGTAGATCGGTAACGTCGTTGAGCCTCCAAGTCACTGACAATGCGCTCCACATCTTCCATCTAGTAGAAACAATGGAAAGTCAAAGATCTTCAGTGAAAGCAACGATTGAGTCGGATAGATACCTCTTGCTGCTTTTGTGAGGCATCCAGGACTCTGTATCGGCTGCTGTTGAATGATGTGTCCGGGTTTTCCTCGTTCCACGCAGAGCGCTTCGACCTTGGGGTCACGATTCGTGCTTGCATTGAAGACCACGAAGCTGTCGAAGCCGCAGGACTCATCTGGAGTCTGGATGCTAAACAGAAACAACTACTTCAATAGAGAAATGAGCCCCAAAGCACCTTCAGTCGTCTAGAACGAATTCCAATTAGTCACTTAGCTCTCAAGCACATCAAAATAGCGTTCATACCACTAAAAATATGTGCCTGTCACCTTGCGGGAAGCGGCTCACGATCTACCGGTAGCTCATCCTGCTGCAAAGACAGTAGATAAACCGGCGGTAGAATTTCGCTTCGCGCTGATTCTATCGCATCATGACCATTTCGCCGTCTCCTCACTTGACAAAGGCACTTGCAGCGGCAAATGCCTGTTCCAGATCCGCCCAGAGAACTTCGACATCCTCCTGGCCGATAGAAATGCGAATGAGATTGCGATCAACACCACAAGACTCGACGAAATCTAGCTCCCCATAATGAGCAAGTAGCGTGTACGGACAGGAAAGCGTGAAGTTTGTACCAAGACTTGGGCCTTTAGCAACAGTCATCGCGTTGTAGAAAGCCTGGGCAGGTTTCAGTCCACCATGCAACAGAATTGAGAACAACGGGCCGTACCGAGGTTTATTCTGGTCCTTCGAAGGGTTCAGGAACGGATCATACAGCTTTTTAGCGTCTCCAAGCGTCGGGTAGAACACGTCCTTGACCAGCGGGTGCTTCTGCAGTCTCTGGATGATCTCTGCAGTCGTCGCGTTGGTCTTTGCAAGACGTTCAGCCAGGTCCTTTGACTGTTCCAGTAGCTCCTTCGCATCGTCCTCCACAATGAATGAGTCTGCTTCAGGGTCATACAGAGCCTCAAGCTCCTTAATCCTTGGGCTCTCCGGGTTCAGCACCACGCTTCCTCCCATGACGTTGCCAGTTCCACCGAAGATTTTAGACAAACTGGTGGCCACCAGGTCTGCGCAGCCGTGCTTCATTGTATTCACATTGTAAGAGCCCACTGTGTCGTCCACCACCAGCACTGTGCCATTCTCGTGAGCGCATTTAGCCAATCTCTTGAGATCTGCCATAGACAACAACGGGTTGCTGGGGAACTCCGTCCAGATGCCGAGGACCTTCTCCTTGGCGCAGATCTCCTCCACCGCTTGCATCTCCTTCTCTCCGCATGCAGGGAAGAAGTGGACACCTTGAGAACACCACTCCTTCCTCGACAGAATCTTCAAAGTGTCGACATAAGGGAAGCCAACCAGGATGCTCTTGCAGTCTTTGCCCCGGAGCTTCTGCAGCAGTCGAACAGTGGAGAAGATAGCACCCATGCCTGTAGGATAAAGACCCACCTTCGACACATCTTGAGAGGGCAGATAGAGCTCTGCAACGCGCTTCTTCAGCGCCAAATGGGTCTCTGTATGTCCGACCTCTGGAACTTTATCTTCCTCGTTCTCGAGCACTTTCAGAAGCTTTTCAGCGTGACGAGACGACATAATCTCCCCTGAATGCTGCCAGAACTGCTTGGCTGTGTCTCCGATACGACGGGGGAAGCGGACGGCGTGTACTGCATTTTTGACAAAATGAACTGATACCTCTTCATTTTCGACAGAATCAGAATTGCTGTCCAAAAGGAAGCGTCGAAGTCGCTCCGCCGCATCAGAAGTTGGTACAGTCATGACTTCCCATTGGCTAATATCGTCGTCAGAGGAAATCTGATTCTGGACAGCAGTCTGTAGCGCTACCACCAACGGATGGCGGAAGAAGCGTGGATAACCGCAGGCCATGGCCTCCAGCACCTCCGCGCGCCCTTCTTCGTAGCCCACGACGTGGTCCCAGTCAGGCATCGACACGGAGATGGCGTTTGAGTCCTGTGGAGGCAGAGAAATGCCCAACGGCTGTGGAGTTAACGACGACATCTTCACTTGAGGTCTTGGACGCCAATGCGATAGTGATGGGATGGCTTTCATTGTTTTTGACAAGCGTACCGATATAATGGTACGATTGGAATGACATAGGTTATACTATTAAAAAGGTTTTAAAGCTTAAGAACGGAAGCTTTGAGTATCTAGTACTGGAGTGTATACAAATAGGAAGCGTTTTCCTTTGAATACGAGAGTGGAAACATCTTGTGGGATTGCGACCTTCCTACGCGCAATCCGATTATTTCTCTTCGCAGACGCGTGGAGTTAGGATCTAATGGTCTCTTGGTCTTTATGAGTTGGTTAGTCGAGTACTGTTTGCAACCGTTATTTTACACCAGAGGTCTATTATTGCGACTTTACTTGAAGCGTGAAACACGTAGCGTCAAGCGTCGGTGGCTTCCATGGACCTAGCAGCGCTCTGGACCCGGGAGAAGGCCCGCTTAGCCGCAGAACTACACGCCACTAGCATTATTTCCCCAACTGGAAGCACCAGAGCAAGCTTTTCCGGAGCCAAAGACGACAATACTAACCGGACAAAAGCTTCAATCACATCCAATCTAAATGTGAAGCCAAAGAAGAAATCCGCAGTATCAAACTCCACCACAGCCAACTACTTGCGGGATCGGGATCGAGTTTTCCAGCAGCTAGTAAAGACCAGTATTGCGCCGTCCATAGAGATTGGTCCTCCCGTTTTCAGCAATGAATTTGCCACAGAGTACGCAGATCGAGCAGTTCGACGTTTTATCCCTCCCCCAGCGCCGCAACAAGGCAACGTACCAGTCCCTCCAGCGCCACTTGCCAGCAATACCGGCGTTTCGTCCTTGTCTCGAACCCCACAGCCTCGAAACCAGTCAACTCGTGTCAACTCAATCTCCCAATCTTCCCCCTCAATACAATCTTCTCAATCTACAGCTCAAGCGGCTGCGGCTTTACCGGGAGTGACGAAAAACACGTCAATACTCATGCGGAAGAACGGCCGCAAACGTGCAGGCACTGAGTACACGTCCCAAGCTTTAAAGCCGTACGCTGGAGACGTCTTTGGCACTCGAGGGGATTATATTGATGGGATGCTCTATATGTCTCGAATGAAACGCAGCTACCAGGCAATCGGGAAGAAACTCGACACCAACGTTCCCTGGACGGAACTCACCCGCTCTGAAGGGCGAAACGTGTTGAAAGACGGAGTTTCCGATGCTTTTGCTGTTGTGGGGGTCACTTTAGGGATTAAATCCGCTTCTCGTCGAAAAGGATCCACTCTTGTTGCAATTCCAAGCGAAGACGAAGGCTTTGGATCAAATCTAACTAGTGTCCAGCGCAAACAGCAACAGCGTTGTTCATTAACGCTCAGCAACTGGAGTATTAATCCGGATAATGCGCGTTTAATGGTGGAGGAGAACGTGGTCGAGGCGTTAATTCGCCTGTGTAAAGACGGAGACAAAGTGACTCGCTTGAATTGCGTCACTGCGTTCATGAACCTCTCGCATCTCTGTGAGTTGCGCCGTGTCATCGTCCAGCAAGGAGCAGTGAAGACTGTGGCGGAAGTTGTGAACGATATGGAGGACGAGAGCATCCGAACTGCCTGTGCCATTACGCTGTGTAACTTGTGCACTTTACAAGGGGAGGAAGGGCTTTTGGTCGAAGATGGAGCTGTTAGTGCCTTGTCGACGTTGATCAACGAGAACGAGAAGGTCTCTCACATCTGTCGCTGTGCGCTGTTCAATCTCACGTGCGTCTCTCAATCCTACCACAAGATTGAGAGTGTATTGAAAGTTTTCATCGCTCTCACTTCGCCTCGAACGGGAAGTAACAACAACGGTTTTGCCGGTAGAACGGAGGGAGCATACGACGATATCACTGCGAAAGCGCTGTGCAACCTCTCGAACCTCAAACGGATTCGACTGCGGCTTATGGAAGAAGGTATTGTGAGTGCAATCTCTTCACTATTGCACCCCAATATTCCGCTGATGCAGGAGCTTCTGGCGCATATTTTACTCAATCTATCCCGACTCCCGACCTGCAGAAATGAAATGGTGACAAAAGGTTGTGTGGGAACGCTGGTGGCGCTCTCAGGGGCTTCCAGCTCCATTACGACCAAGTGTTTGATCGGAATTACGCTGTGGAATCTGAGCAAAGACCCCGGAAATGCGATTCGAATGGTATTGGAAGGATTGTTGCAACTTGTTAACGAATTGTGTCGAGACATAGAAGGTCAAGTCAGTGAGGAATTACTATCCGAAGACAAAAAAGAAGAGGAACTTCTCCAAGTCTGCGCTCGAACTCTCTACAACGTCTCCTGCTGCGAAGATTCTCGACCTAAATTAGCAGAACGAGATGCCGTGAACATTTTATCCTTATTATCACGGAAATCTCGTGGAGACGACGCTAAACAAATGTGCACATTGGCGCTGTGTAATCTGCTGAGTGTTCATAAGGCAGCAGCTGATATTGTGACTGCAGGAGCGATCACAGCTCTAATTGAGCTCTGTATGGCCTCTGACCAGTCCTACGAGACCCGCAGCCTCTTCTCCAAGGCTCTTCATGGTTTGTGCGATAAAGCAGCCACTCGAGCGGCTGTAACTGAGGCAGGAGTCATCCCCGCACTCTTGTTCCTGTCCAGTATCGATGCAGACGCACAAGACCCCGCGGTTTTAAGTGAAATTCGAGCCCGATGCACCGCCGCCTTCGCCTGTTTAGCTGCTGATCCACACACTGCTAGTCACGTCTGTAACGCGTCTGTGGTTCAATGTGTGACTCGAATTCTGGCGTTGGAGCACTCAAACGTCGCTATTGAGCGCTTCTGCTGCTCTTGCTTGAGTCTTCTCTGTCGAGACGAACAGTGTTCCCTTATTATGGTGGAAGTGGGTGCTATTGAGATGGTTTTGACCACTTGTGTGGAGTCTCACGACCGAGAGAGTAAAGCCTCTTGTTGCCACGTTTTAGCCAGTGTTTCCTGCCATCCAAGCTGCTGTATGGCTCTAGTTCGCATGGGAGTGATCTCCGTCTTAGCAACACTGGCCAAAATTAAAGACGACTCGATTATCCAACGCTGTTGTGCCATTACACTGGGTAATTTATCGGTAGAACCGGAAATTCGAGAGACGTTAGCCTCTGCGGGGATTATTGCCATTGTCTCGGTACTGAGCAATTCCTACAGTGAAGACAGTCAGCGAGATTGCGCTAAAGTGCTGTTTAATTTGTCCTGTATCCGTGGGGCCGAAGCCGCACTGGTTGGAGAAGGAGCCGTGGGGGTGTTAATGATGATCAGTATGGTCCGAGCAGTCGGTATCTCCACGAAAGAGACCTGTATCCGTGCACTTTTGAACCTCCTGAACGCTGAGACGATGAAGCGAATGGTGAAAGAAGGACTCGTCAAGATATTATCCTCTTACGCTGGTCTGGCCTCTAAACAAGTGGCTACACTCGTGACGATTATCTTTGGCAAGTTACTCAACCATCCAGTGGGTCGGAATGCCTTGTGTGCAGAGAAATCTTCGCTCCAATCTCTTTTCCAGCTGATGACGTACGATCTAGTGGCTTTATCGGAGGTAGACGAGAGGCGGCTGGCATCACTTCATGAAAATCTACTGAGTGAACTGGTATTTTACGAGAATTCGCGAATTTTGAGTGTTCAAACTGGAATTTTAGACGCCCTGCATCGGATCTCCATGTATGAAGACGCTTATTCGAAGCGTCATGGCCACAACCACTGTCAAAGCCATTGTGCTGAGAAAAACTTAGCTCTTTCGTACTTTACACTGGCAAAAAGTCAAGATAGCCGCATGGCAGTGGCAAGTTCCTCAAATTTAGGAACTGTTCTGAAATTTCTAAATCTCCACGCAGCTAAAGACGACTGTGATGCATCAGAATGCGCTGTGTACGCTGCAGCCACGTTGTGTTGGCTGGGCTGGCACGAAGATACGAGAAAATTCCTCCAAGTGGCCGAAATTCCGCGTGCTCTGACGCAAATGCTGCAAATTCACGCAACTGGAGGAGACTGCAGCGTGGACGGGAAGGAGGAGCTTTTATTGTATTCCTCTCAAGCAATCAAGACCTGCGTCCTCACGCTCTGCTGCCTCACACACAGTGAAGAACTGCTGGAAGTCATGCTGAAGGAGAATGTGGTGTCGTACTTAAACGGAATCATGACCAATGGAGACGCTGTTGAACCCCATCTATCTGCTGATAAGGAGTTCGTGGCGCTGGTGTGTATTCTGTTACGTCAATTGAGTCACGTGACAGATTTTGCCACTGCAATTGCCACTCAACCTACACCAATCCTCGAATTATTCTGCAAATTGGTACATTACGTCTCCAAACATGACGCTGATTCGTCTCTGGACTGCGCCGACACCCTCTGCAGTATCGTTTTCGCTTCTCCAGCCGATAAAGAGCAATTAGCATCGAAACCTTCGCCATTTCTAGTGGAAATCAGAGTTCTCAACGCCATTGGAAATCTGCTAAGCGACAATCAACTACCCGAGACCCGTTGGCGATGTTCTGCGAGTTTATGGGCGTTATCGTCTGTGCCTGAGTATCGACGGGAGTTGGTGGAGCTTGGTGTTACACAAATGCTAGTCAGCGAATCCTATCGTGCGATTAAAATCCCGTCGTTAAACACTCTCCAATGCTGCGCTGGGGCTCTGTGTAACCTCACGATCGTCCCTGAAGAGAAAAACTCCACTAAAATGGTCGAGGAAGGAGCAATGCCGGCGTTAATTCAACTGGCAAAGCTCGAGAATGAGACGATACGAGAGTACTGTACTTTAGCGCTGTCAAACTTATCCGGACCATCACCAAAAGTCGAGTCTGGAGCAGTTTCTGCCTTGTTGAACTTGTCTCTGGACTTCCCTTCCGGGATATCGTCAGGATTGGCTTCAAGACGCAGCAGTAAGCAAGAACCAGCGGTTTTGAGTCGCCCTCCACTGGTATGTGGAGAACGACACAAGCAGTTCGCGGTTCTACCGAATTATTCGATCGAGTTGAAGCAGAAATCCTTAGACGAAGAGAAATTCGAGGCGGAAGTCGCTGCTAGTTCGCCTCCTGCCCCTCATTTGCCCTCCATAGCTGCTCATTTAGTTGGAACTTCTACTGATACATCAAAGGCTCAAGTGCTTCAAAGTGAACAAGTTCGGGAGTTTATGGAGACGAGATTCTTTGATAAATTGGATCCGGAAGACAGTTTGGCTTTGATGACGGAGCCGGAGGAACAAGAGGAGGAAGAGGAGGAGGAGGCGTGGGAAACTCGACCGAAGGATGAAGGGAATCAAGTACAAGACGCAAAAGCTGTGCTTGCAGTCACAACGAGTCCGAATCAGAGCGATAAAGTGTCTTCCGGTCGGAAATTGGTTGGAGTAACACCCACCTATACGTTATCGCCACTGTCTCGGGTTATAACACGAAGAACTCACGCCGTTCATGCTGCACGTAAATTCAAAGATGGGACGACTCGAAAGGCGAAGAATGGAGGAGATATCGAGAAACTCGTGCTGCTTGGGTCGCAATCTTCGCCCTGTTTGACGTCTGAGAGCGATCCGCATGAGGTTGGGAAGTGTACAGAGATACACACAAGTGAGAGGAAATCCTCCCAACCAGCTCCTGTTTCCAGACCGCCGTCTCAACTCACAAGCCTTTCAGTTTCTGCGTCAACTTCGACTGGAAATGAGAGCTTGATTGACAGTCAAGCTGCTCTATTAGCTGCTGTCTCCGCTGCTGGACTGTATGGGGCTGCCCCAACTCGTTTAGACGATTCGAAAAGATATAAAGCTTTACTCAACGCCAAGCAGAAGAAGAGAGCGGCTATGAATCGGAAGAAAGAGCAAGCAAACACAATCTCGGAGCTCCAAGCACAGCCAAAACTCCCAGCTGCAACGACAATTCAGGAGTTTCAAAGTCAAGCCAAGCTGCTAGGTCTATGGAGTTAGCTGAACCAGCAGTAAAAATACGATAGTAGATTGGGATACCGCTATCCGTTGCTGTTTTTCCGTCCACTGGGTGTTAGCGGCGGCAATGGATTCACACTGGCATTGGTCCCATTCTTCGGTTGACTTTGGCGAGGTGAATGACTAAGGAATCTCGGTGTTGTTCCTGCACTTTCGAATGACATTCCGAACTCGGCAGCAAGGGGCGACGGCAACATGGAGCCAAAAGTGAGTCCGGTCGAGGCCAGCAGATGCAAATTTGGCTCGGAAGACTCCGTTGTGGAACTGCTGAAGGAAACTCCAGCCGAAACATTTAACGCTCGTGGGTGGAGTCGAAGTTGAACTGCCAGCGTCTCCAAAACAACTTGAGGGTCCGTCTGTTTTGCTGCCAGAAGCCCATTCAAGACCTCCAGAGCCTGCTCCTTGGTGAACAGCGGGTGGGTTCGTTGAGGCGGTAGTCGCCCGTTGGAACTGGTGAATGCAGCTACAGCAGACGCAATTCCAGCTAGTAAATCCGCTGGAGCTTCAGGTGGAACGAAAACTTCGGCCATTGCGTCCACCAGTAGCTGCTCTTCTACTGGGGTTAGAGTGATGACACTGTCCAATACTCGAGGGGAAGTCATTTGCGACGCCAATCTGCCACACTCTCCAATAGCTGCAGCTTTAGTGGACAGCGGAAGGCCTGAAGGACGGGGAAACTGCCCTAGAAACATCGTCACGTGTTGCCCATTCTCGATCCTAGCCACATCGTAGCAGAGTTTCTGGTATCGCTCTTTGAGATCCACCGGGCTTTTCCCTGGGAGGCGAGAAGCCATGACTTCCCATGGATAACAGACCGAAGAAGTACTGAAAGCCGCTAACATGTTCTCAAAAGACGCGTCTTCTTCAGGCGTCCACCGTTGGTCCACACTCTGCATGAATTGTCGCTCCTGACGCTTCTGGATGTTCAAGTGTTGCAGTTGAGCGAAGTAGAGACGAGCATGGTACACCACCTGACCGGGGCTTCGAGTTCCTACAGCAGTTGTGATGGACTGCCACGCTTCTCCGATACTGGAACATTGGCCTCCTCCGAATTGCTCCAGAGCCAAGAGGAAACGCTGGTGTTCGTCTGAAGCCCACGGACTGTCATACTGGTTACTCTCGACCATCGAAATGTTCAAGTTCGATCCCGTCCGCTTCTTGCCCATTGGAGAAACGAAAACTTGATAAGAAACGCTGTGGAAGAGCTCTTACAAGTGTACAGGGAGACGGCGACCCAACACAAACGAGAAACGACCGCAGCAGATACAATAACGGACACCAACGGACGGATGTATGGAGAATTCTTGATTCTTGGAATACAATTCATTTGATTTTTATAGTTCTCGAAATTTAAGATCAGGCTGGTACAGGCACATGACCACCTTCAACAGCTACGAAAATGTGATCAGCTTGTGCTTCAGCTGGTTTATTAGGAGATCCGCAGTGTCGGCAGAAGCGATCGGTCGAGCAGATTCTGCCTTGGCAGTTTGAGCAGGAAATCCCCTCATCCACGTGTTTCAGGATGCACACAGTTCCGATTCGTTCTCGATCCGCGAAAGCCTTGAGTTTCGTGATCGCATCTGATAAGGAAATACGTTGCTTCCACTTCGGGTGACATAAGCTTTGTATGAGTTCCCACTCATCATCCTGGAGACCATAGGGGCGAGGATATGGCTTCCCTAAAAACTTTTTCCCCATGACCACTTCGTCGTCTTCCTCTTCGTACGGGGGTGCGCCGGAGAAGGCTTCGATTAGGCACATGCCGAACGAGTAGATGTCCGAAGCAAAGCGAGGGTTATGAGCTGCGTCCACTTCGTCACCTGCAGGCATGAGGCATTCAGGAGCTTTCCACCGGACAGAATCAGTCTGAGCCTTGGTACTTAACCCAATGGACTGACTGCGGATGTACGCGAAGCCAAAATCCGAGATCTTGGCTTTGCCATCGGTTCCAACGAGGATGTTGTTGCACTTGAGATCTCCATGCACTACCTTTTTCTGATGAAGGTAGTACAATCCACATACTGCTTCGTGGAAAAGCTGCCAGATTGTGCTCTTGTCGTTTTGAAAATAGTCGAAAAAGTTGCCGTGAATTGCGTTCTTACACACGAAAAAGGCTGGTGTGCTCACATGGCAAGCGCCAAAGAGTCTGATAACGTGAGGGTTGTTCAGCTCTTTCCACACTTCCACCTCCTTGAAAAAGGATTTCTTGGACGTTGGGTCATCGATCAAAAGTGTCTTGAGAACAACGTTCGTCCCTTTCTCCCACGTCCCTCGATGCACAGAGCCAAACGTTCCGATCTCCACAATAGCCTCCTCAAATTCCACGTCATCACTGGGGATAAACCACGCAGGGGTCTTCGGCATCGTGGCTCCTGAGGTTCTCAGTAGCTTGCGGAGCATCTGCTTTAGCAAAGCTCGGTGTTCTGGCTGGTTCTCTTTCTTCTTCTGCTCGAGTTCATACTTGATCCACGCCAGTCCTTCTGTAAACTCAGGGTTTTGAACCTCATGGACGATAACCTGGACATTCGCCATTAGCTCCTTCATCAGCTGGCAAAGTTGCTTTTGTTCGTCCAAAAGTTCTTGCCTAAACGTAGCCATGTCGATGATATGCGAGATGTTGAGTAGTTTGTATAGATCGTTCATGTTTTCATGGAACTCTGCAATGGCTTCCGTCACTTTTCGGTTGCTTGCGAGCCGCTTGATCAAACTTTTCTGGCGCTGCTTGGTCAGGAACTTGAGAAACTTGGAGATGCTTTCACCATAGAGAACCAGAACCCGGGATTCACGTAGTTTCTTGACATCCACCATCTTGTCCAGCTCCTCCTTCACGATCGTCATGCGGTTAAATACTCGACGGCAGATCTGCTCGTTCTCCCGCATCTCATTCACCAGCTGCCCGATGCTCCACAAGGCGTCCACAATGAGCACTCCAGCACCAGGGATGATAAAAGATGCCAGCATCGAAGCGACTTCTTTCATCTTGATGGAAAGAATAGGCACAGGATACGCTTGGGGGCTTGAGGGTAGAACTGGAAATGGTGATTTTGAGATCCAAAGGTCTACTGCACCTACCGAACTTATTCCGAACATACCAAGAAGGGTTCCGAATCAGCAGACGAATGGGTAGAATAAACTCAGTATTAACCCAGCGGTAGCCATAGCATTTAGGCAAAGGTTGGGTCGGTTTCCAAGCAGAATCCACAGTGGCGACAGAAATGGTCAGGTATCTGTACACTCCCGTCGCATCTCGGACAGGAATTCTTCTCTTGTTCTGGACTTGGCCTTTGGAGTGCCATTGAGTTGCCACAATTTCCGCAGAAAGCGAATTCGAAGGGCATCCTGGCCCTACACGTTGAACACTCGGTAGTCGAAGTAGTTCTGGGAGATATTTGCTCTTCTTCTCGGTCTGCAAACTCCTTCAGTTTGTTAATGGCTTGAGCCAACGAGATACGCTTCGTGTAGTCCGGATGGATCAATGCCTCCACCAAAGCCCATTCGTCGTCCTTCATGCCGTCCGGACGGGGATACGGTTGCTGCTCGAATAGCCTCATCATGATCTCGTCGTCGTCTATAATACCAAATGGAACTTCCTTCTGCAACGCTTCGATGATGCACATGCCAAAGGAATACACATCCGAGGCGAAGCGTGGATTAAACTGCGGCTTGGGCTCTTCGTTGAGCGGCATCAAACACTCCGGAGCTTTCCATCGGATGGCTTCAGTCTGTGACTTGGCACTGAGCGCTACTGACTGACTGCGTACGTACGAGAAGCCGAAATCGCAGATCTTAGCCTTGTAGTCGCTGCCTACGAGCAGATTCGTGCACTTGAGATCCCCATGAACGACCTTCTTGGCGTGCAGATAGCCCAGACCCAGTGCAGCTTCGTAGAACAGACGCCACAGTTGGCTCGAATCCTGCTCCAGGAACTCGCTGAAGCTGCCGTGGCTCGCTTCGTCGCATACGAAGAAGGCAGGAGAGGTCACGTGGCACGCACCGTAGAGCTTGAGCACATGGGGATGGTCCAATTGTCTCCACACGTCCACTTCCTTGTAGAACGAGTCCTTCGCTTCATCATCGTCCACTAATAGACACTTGATCACCACTTTGGCTCCTTTTCCACCTGCAGCTCCTTTCGACCACGTACCTCGGTGTACCGACCCGTACGAGCCGCAGTCGAAGGAATTCTTCGCGTCAAAGTCCACGTCGTCACTGGGGATGAACCAGTCCGGAATAACTGGTAGTTCCACGTTCGACATCCTCAGTAGTTTATTGAACGTCCGTCGTACAAGCTGAAACAGTTGAGATGAGATCTCGTCGTTGTACTGGTCTGCCTTGAAGTCCAACTCGAACTTAAGCATAAACAGCCCCTCTTTGAAGCTGACACTGTCCTTCTCCACCACTAACACGTTGCGGTGGTTCGCTAGAGCTCGGAATTCGTCCAGTCTCGCCTTGCGGTCGTCTTCCCACTGCAATTTCCAGTCGGAATCCTCTGTCAAAGTGTCCAGAGCTTCGTGGAAGCTGCGGATCGTCTCATCCACCTTCCGGTTGTTGGCCAGGCGTTTAATGAAGCTCTTCTCGCTGCGTTTAGACAGGAAATGGACGAAGTTACACAGAATGTCACTGAACTTCTCTCGGTCTTGGACGGATAGAACCGCTGGAATTGCACGAAGACGATCGCTCAGGTGAAGGCACAAGTGCTGGTGCTCGCGCATGTCGTGACAGCCATCAGCTGCGGACGCTAAAGCTTCGGATAATAGGCAATCGAGGCCTGGAAGGAAGAACTCAATGCGCATTGGATACCAAGAGGATTGTGACTTGAAAGTGATGGATACAAAGTTGAGTGGGTACATTTTGGGCTAAGGTAAACTTTAGCAGCAATTTCCAGATTTCTTTGTAATTATTACCGTTAAAACTTGGCGACTTCCTTTGTTTATTACTGACGTTTGCTTATAACTGACACATTAATTTAGCCAATCAAATTAGGTGTACAATTTCTTTGTTTGTTACTGACAATACCACTGCCACAACTCCTAATTTCCCGTCATGCTGCGCAGGCATGCAGCAATTTCTGCTGGAAAGAATGCCGAAGTTATATCAGCTTGGGAAGAAGATAACGATATCAATGCTGTTATCGCCACATTTTTCCAAGGGTTAGATGCATATGCCCATGAGTAGCGTCGAAAACTTGTCTACCAGTAGCGCAAGCGGACTCTCAACCTGCAGACATGGCTTGGAATACGCCTATGGATGTCTACTGGGTGGAAGACCTACGCATGCAGCTAAAGCGGCGAGTTCCTGGCGAGTCATTTAAGATGGCTGCCCCTGATACAACTACTGTAGCTAAGTGGGTCGCAAAAGCATGGGATGTGTTGGACACTTGTACCATTAGTTCTGGTTACAAGAAGGCGGGTCCGGCGGTGAGCAATGTTCAGGTGATCGCTAATGGCGAGGCAAGTCAACTGGATAGGGTTAGTTTGATAAATCATACCGTTGGCGAAGTTGATGACGAAATTGACTTTGAAAGTTGTGACGAGGCCTAAAGAATACAGGGGCTAAAGGTGCACACCATTTTACTGTTTTTTTATGAATTCAGAAAACAGCAGCATTGCTGTCAATAATAAACAAAGGAAGTCGGTATCACAATTTCATTTCGGAAAAATCACTGAAATATGAGGCAACATTTCATTTGATTTTCTTCGCTCTAATTTTTGGGATAGTGATGTTGAAGTGAAGTGCTGTTGCAATCACAGGCGCAGTCAAATAGAAATGCATAGGCTCCCAACTATCAGGCATTGGTCCAAGCCAACACACGAGGTACTGGCGGTGCAGAGGGATGGGACCGTCGCAGGCACGAGATCCGCGATCAGTACGCGTACGCTGGGGAGTGGAACGAAGATCGTTGAGCTCCAAGATCGCCTCCACGATATGACGGGCGTTGCGAGCACTATTAATAAGGGGCGCTGGAACCGAGCAGCGTGTGTCGGAACTCGCAGGAGGACAGGTGAAGTTGTTCAACTTTGAGACGTCGTGCAAAGATGGAGTGGTGAAAGTATCTTCATGCGAAGGCGAACGTGGTTGGAGCATACGAGAAAAAGGAGCAGTTCAGAAACTACTAATGCATGCTACATTTACATTAGCTTAAGAACTAAATACAACCAGTCTTCATTTCTCCAAGTCAAGCGCAAGTCAAGCTGCCAGCAGGTTATGAGCCCAACGACACGTCACAACGACCAAACCCACGGGATGCTGAAAGCACTGACGTCCACGGGTTGAACGTGGTTGCAGACCCATTCGAGTGGTTTAAGGGTACGCACTCTGAGTCAGGCGCATCCAATGCTTCTGGTAGGGAAAGCCTGAGCGCTTGGAAAGGCTTGAAGGACTCATCGAAGGCATGGCAAAGCAGCAAGTCCAGTTTATGGTGAACGTAGTGGAGCTTCAGAGGCAGTTGAAGTTAAATAGCGAGACGCATTCCTTTGAGCGGAAGTACGGGGAGTATAGCGCGTTTATGGACCATATAAAGGGCCGGTTTAGATGAATGCGAGTAGGATCGCTCGATACATTAATGAGGGCGGTGCCACAGGCAATACCAGCGCTGGATATACCGACACTGGCGACGCAAAATGCGGCGAACATGCAGCAGCGAGTGGACGTACCTATACCAGATCTCTTCATACCACCATCGAACTTTGTACTTAAGGTTCAAAAGCCACTGGCCGGGATTCGCGAGTCCTTAGGCAGCAAGGAGGTGTAGGTGCAGACTTTAAAACACAAGAGCTAAAGTTTCTGCAGCGACTGGTGGCAGCTCAGAAAATAAGCGGTGGCGACTGGTCGGAGGAGTTTCAAATTCTAGCTCTGAATGGCAGGTTGGACTGAGCTGCACTGGAGTATTTTGAAAGAATGCTTCCACGGTGGACGGCGGAGTCGCCGACTCTGCAGCATACCATGAATCGGATGTTGGTTCTGCCGTACATGACAACGATCACTGCGTCCAAGGGACTGCAGCGGGTGATGGCAGAGAAACAGCGCAACAGGGTGTGGGCTGAGCACCTTCGATATTGACTTACGTGACTGAAAGGTCGGCGTGTTCTGATCTACATGTATTACAGCGCCTATGCAAGTAAGCGCCAGGCTACTTGCAGAGCGCGATGCTCACAAGAATGAACTCACAACGGATGTACCACCTACAACAAGCCACGGAGATAGCGATCAGGTTCGAGCAACTATGGAAAGATCAAACACGCGGCCGTGGTAATCGAGGAAGTGATGGTCGACAACATGGTGGTGGTCGAGGCGCTCAAAATGGTCAAATCGCTGAGTTCGTATCACGTATGGGCGGCACGGAAACATGCACGTGTTTCAACTGTGATGAAGTTGGACACATTACCAGGAATTGTCCTGAGAAAAAGGGCGGCAGTGCCAAAGAGGCCAAGGTGTCACTGGTGATTGGAACGGGCACGAATGCCGACACACTATCATGGATCTTGGATAGCGGTCCCGGTGTACATCAGGTTAAAGCTACTGATCTACTGAAGGACGCAGTGGATTGTGACGATCAATATAGAACAGCAATCGGAGAGAACCGTTTGACCTGCGCACAAGGTAAACAGAGTAAAAACAACCAATCTCAGAAATACAGAGGTGTGAATGCACCCATTGATAAGGTTGGAAGGGGTAATCAGGAAAGATATCAAGGGACCCATGACGCCCAAGGACAGACAGATGCGGTAATCGATACTTAATGTACTTCGTCGATTATTCAACGAATTACGTGAGAGTGTTTCAGCCCAAGAACAAGGTGGAAGCTACGAAGTAGTTTGAACACTTCATAGTGTATTTCGAGAAGAGGTTTAACTGCCGTATACATGTGCTCAGGGTGACAGAGGCCAAGAGTATGTTCACGTAGACCCATTCTGCAAAGCGACTGGAGTGCGCCGGCAGATCAACAAAAAGAATAACCAGCCTGCAAACAGGAAGGGTTACAGAAAAGCCATAAAAGGTCCGCAAGCAAACAATCCCAAACAGGCCATGAAGGAAGAGCTCGAAGCGCTAGAACAGAACGGCACATCGAGTGTGGCGAAGAAACCACCGGGAGCGAAGTGTTTGTACAGCAAACGGATGTTCAAGCTCAAACCACGCGCGGACGGTACTATAAAAAGGTAATAGACTGGATTAGTAGCACGTAAATTGCGAGCGAGAATTCGGAGCTGTTTATACGTGTACATTTTCAGCAGTACTCGAAATGGTGTCTGGGAATGCGATACTGGTAGTATCCCGAACCTGGAGGGTGCCAGCACGACTTAGCGATGTGCCAAACACGTACGTTAAAGCGAAAAATGAGGCAGAACTGGTTATAATCCTGCTGATTCCCCAAGGATTTGGATTTATGGAAGAACAGCTGAAGGCACTGGGAGTGAAGAGCAAGCATGAGCTGATGCTGGTTCTGGTGAAGGGTCTCTATGGGCTGAAGCAGTCAGGCAGACTATGGAATCATCTACTGCACAGCATATTGGTGTCGCTCGGATTTAAGCAAGGCTACATGGACAGCTATCTATACATCAAGGCTGGGGCAGACAAAGTATGGCGCTGATATAGATGGTATCCCGGTAACAGCGACGAGCGAGAGTAGAGTGAACAAATTCTTCGGAGACATGAAGGTCATTGAGCTGAAGGATTTAGCGTGATCTCAAAGGTTTTGGGATTGTGTTTCGCTACAACGATGAGGGCTGGCGGGCACTTAGTCAGGAACAAGTGATCCAAGACATGCTGAAGAAATTTGAACTAGAAAACGTGGCAGCAGTACGAACGTTAATTAACGGTGGCCAAGACGGCGAAGAGACAGGTCAATTCTTGCCGAGTAAGGGGGCTGGAAGCCCTCGACGCCCAATGGTGCACATATTCCTATCTCTGGTGGGCAATCTCTTGTGAATCGCATTTCATTCGCGGTACACTGTGTGGCTAAGAACGCACATTCCCTAACTGAAGCTGACTGGAGACTAGCTGAAAGGATCGCAAAGTATGAGGGACACAAAGACTGAAAATCCTGATGCATATGGACAACAGTGCATTACGAGACGATGGTGTGCTAGTGGAGGCGTACAGTGACGTGGACTACGCATCCAATAAAAAGGGCAGAAAGTCAGTACCAGGAGGAGAAGTCATGGCGACAGACGTAGTGGTTATATGGCTCTGTAAGCAAAAGGCTTGTGTTGCGCTGTCAACTATTTGAATCAGAGTTTGTGGCAGCTTCACAATGGGCCACAGAATGCTAGGAACCGTGGAGAGCCTCAAGGAGGTAGGGCTGAAGATATGCGAGCCATCAGTGTTGCACGTACGCAACCAAGCTGTAATAGATCACCTGGAGGGAGAAGATTCGTCCGGACGGGCGAACCGCATTGATGCACGCGTCATGTTTGTCAAGAACTTTGTGCAGAAGAACGTACTGCAATTGGAGTATTGCGAGTCGTTAAGAATGCGCGCGGACATCCTGACTAAACTTCTCCCGGATCCACGACTAAGAGAGCAGCGGGAGCTTGTGATGTTATCAGGATGATCGCGCAGGAAGGAGTGTCGTAACTCGCAGGGTGTCAGGTGACATCGTGCAAAGATGGGACAGTGAAAGTAGCTTCATATGAAGACGAACGTGGCTGGAGCATACGAGAAGAAGGAGCAGTTAAGAAACTACTCATGTAAATTACATTTACATCAGGTTAAGAACTGAATACAATCAGCCTTCAAGTGTCCAAGTCAAGCGGAAGTCAAGCTACCAGCGTGACCGAGAAGCCTGAGACACCGTTCGGAGTCGGCGGTACGCGGAGGAACGGCTGAGCCGTCTGGAACGCGAGATAGCGGTGTTGCGCAGGGTGCTGAGGGGCACCACGACCGGAGCGGATTGGTGGGAGGTGAAGGCGCGAGGATACCACCGGCGGTAGGGATGGTGAGCGGGAGATAACGTCGGAGTCGTCTGACGTAGAAAGTAGGATGGAGGCATAGTGGTAGGGAGTAGGAGTGCGTAAGCATCTCCTAGTACCTTTATTACTCGGGATGGTCCAATAAATCTCGGTGCGAGCTTAGTTGCGCCCAAATTAGTCACAGCGGACCCGTTGTAGACAATAACGCACGGTCACTAGCAGTGAACGTTTCCATGATCCGCGTATTCTTGTTGACGACCAACTGTCGCTACGATGGAGCCCTGAACGCAAAGAGTCGCACACTCGCGTTGATGAAGGAAGTCACGAGCAGCGGCAGTGTTTCGAGGCTGCGGCGCGGGAAGTGGGGGAGAAGTTAGAGGAGACGCGGCGGGTGCTGTCGTATCCGGGACTTCTCGATGCTCGGCGGCGCTGCGCCGGGCTTGAAGTCCAGTCGGCGACACTCAGTGTTGGCCGCCCTGTAGCTCTGTATGGGGTTGGACTGTGGTGAGGTGGCGGGCTAACCTGTGCATGTTCCAGACGTGGTAGCAGTGGCGCCGCGCCGCGTGGTAACGCCATTCAGAAGATCGTCCCCGTCAGTGGTATCGCCTTCATGTCGGGTGCTGATAGAGTCTGGTGTCGCTCCACTGCGAGGAATTAAGATAGAGGCTGCTTGGTCAGTGACCTCAGGAGTAGAGGAGGAGCGCTCAACACCAAGGAGCGCTGAAACACGAGGATGCCGCCCGAAATTGATATAGAACGGGAAGAGACCCGTCGGCGCGTGTTTAGCATTGTTGATCCCAATCTCGACCATGGCGAGAAATGGTCTCAACGACTTTAAATACGCCACAAGACTCCGCAACACGCCTTCGACAACGCGGTTGACGTGCTCCGTTTGGCCGTCAGCCTTTAGGTGTGACGCGGCGGGCATCAGCAGCCGCGTACCCACTTAACTTACTTGAAGAATTCTCTCCAGAAAGCGGCAGTGAAGTGAAGATTTTGGTCAGATACGGTCGAGGTTGGAAGGCCGTGGTGCCGATAAACAATATCAACGAAGATCGCCGCAGACCGTTGCGCGAGCCGCATGAGCAAGATGAACCATCTTGCTAAACCGATTGACAAAGACGAGGTTACCAGTATGGCCTTTACCATCCCGATGTAAGGCAATGATAAAGTCTATGCTCGCCGAGGACCACGGCGCATCTTTGACCGGAAGGGGGTGAAGCGGCACCTATTTCGACGCTACAGGAGCGGATCCACTTCCGTACACAGTAGCCGGTAGCCAGCGTTCATCCCGGAGTCGAATACGTGGGCCTGCGTCGCTATGTCAAGTGAGTAAATCGCGATGCACGGCACGACCTGGTGTGCTCGTTGGATATACTCGAGCATGGGCAAGCGTCATTGCTTCAGGGAAAGAAAAGCGGGCCGTTGAGCAGTTTCGCCCTCCGGCGGCTCGACCGCGAGCCTTAAATCGGGCTTCATGGACGCCCCGTTGAGAAACAGGCGGAGTTTAGCGACGAGCTCACCAAGTGCCCATTCCTTCGCGTTGCCACCTAGTTTGGAGAGGAGTAAGCGAGTTCTCGCAAAAATGGTGGACAACTAGCAAGTTTCGACTGCGATAACCACCTCGCAGAAGCGCCGGTTGAGGTGGAGGCATCGATAGGATGCCGCATTTGTTCTTGGGCGGCGTGGGGGCCGACACTCGAAGATGTAGTTCTGCGAGTTCACGCGCCATGCGCTCCTGGGCTACCTGGTGTTGTTAGGCTTCCGACCCGGCCGCGAGGGGCGCCTGGATGACGGCCTCGCTGAATGCAGCGGCGAGGCGGTGTAGCGCTTTCCGCCCGATCGACGAGAGATGGGTGAAACTGGTGTGTTCGAGTGGTGTGATGGTTATTTATGTGGTGAAGTGGGAATCTTGTTTGACGGAAAGGACCGGCTCGGGATCACTGTGCCACATTGGTGGTACACCGTCTCCGTGATCACGGTACCGTTTATATGGTACGGTCCGACGAGATCACGAACATGATCGTGGCCCAATCATTCCATCACAAGTCGAACGCGATCATCGGGGTCCGGGACAATCATTTCGATACACCAGGGTGATCTCAAGGTCGAAGATCGCAGTGATCTCAAGGTCGAGATCGCGGTGATCCCCAGGGAATGGTGCAGTCATTCGAGTACACCAAGCGCGATCTCCAGGGAAGATCAAGGTACCATAATCATGGTACATGCTGTGGTGATCGCGGTGCGTGGTGATCGCGGTGTGTGGTGATCGCGGTGTGATCAAGGCATCGTCAAGGCTAAGTACGATTGTGGAGCCAGTTCGGCAACGTGTGGCAGAGAGGCGTCGAGGCTTGGGGGAGAGGTTTAGGGAATTGCATATCAGTGTCGAATTTACTTTCTAGGGAACAAGCGCCTTCTAGCAAACAAGTGAGTTAACACTCAACAAGAGAGGGAGTTCTTCTTATATATCAAGCGTCCTACCTATTCCAGAGCTGGGAAGTATATTGGCCCCTCTGACGACCAAGGACTGCGGAGATCTACAAGGAGAAGCGCAAGAACGCCTGGATAGCTTGCCCAGGTCGCCCACGCTCCCTTCTCACCCCCCTCAAGATCCCTGCCAGAAGGAGGCAGTCAAGCATCGTATTGGAACTATTGGCCTTTGGTGAACACACCCTAGGACCCCCGTGGATCTACGCTACCCCGTGATCTACACCCTAACCGACGGCAAGTGAAGAGTTGCCACAAGCCGTCAAGCCGAAACCCAAGTGCCGTCCACACCCACTCAACCCAGATCAAGCCCGACATCTCTTCCGAGTCATCAAGAAGAGCGTAATCGTCCAACCCGACGGGTACACAAGGTGAGCAAGTCTTCAGAGCCCCCCACGGCAAGCGGAGTACCCCCTCCGTCAGTCGGGAGTCCGGACGCCAAGTGTGTGAGTGCCCCTCGCGTCGAGTTTCCTCGCGAGCCACTACGCCACAATGGTGCGCGTGCCCGGATCTTCTGGTGACTCCGGATATCACCGTGAGTCCGACCAGGAAGATGCCAAGATCAAAGTTGAGCCAGGAATCGGCGCGTCGACGGAAGGTGAATCGCCGTCGTCGCATCTGAAGAGTGAAGGATTCACCGACCGCCAGAGCACTGGGAGGAACTCTGGCGAGGAACAGGAGGCAGGTCCAGCAATGGATCTCGAAGAGAAGCCTCACCCTCCTCCCTTGGGCCCTTCGGGGCCCCCTGCGGATCGCGATGCGAATCGTGATCCGCCGGATGAAGATCCAACCGTGAAAACGGAAGGATCTTCACCCAAAACCACTCCCCCTACACCTCACATCTCCGCGAAGAAGTCGGCGTCGAAGCTTGGTAAGCCGAAGTTGAGAGCACCAGACGAGGAGGAGAGTGGAGACGTCAGACCTTGGACTCCGGATCAGCTACAGAAGATCTTCTACCGGAAGCAGCTCAACGCGTTCTTGCTAGAAGATCCCGTGATGATCGTGATGAAGCCGAAGCTGATTGGAGACCTCCAAGGCCCTGTAACACCCGTTGCGAAGGCGTCCGACCTCATGGTCGCGATCACCAGCCTGATGAACTTACTGGATGAAGCCGGGATCGTCGCCGGAGCCTTCGACGCTGAAGCTGTGTTCGAGCTCAACATAACCACCGTTGAGGAATCGGCCAAGCGTCTGCTCAAGCTGCTGAAGCCACTGGTAGGCGTGTCTGTATCATCGTCCAGTCTTGGCCCTACGGAGGAATACCCGACCTCGGCTTCCTCACACTCTGGTTTCGCGTCCGCGAAGGCGTCTGTGTCGTCAGACATCGGGTCGGACAACCCCGCCGGGCCAACGAGAATGACACTTGGTCCATCAGGAGCCGCTATGATCCAGGCGAGGAAGATCAAGGAAGAGAAGATGCCTGTTAACCCGGTGCCCGTAGCCAGAGCGCCGACCAACGCCCACAACCCGGACCGCATGCAGTCGTTCTTCGATTCAGCCATGGAACGTTTCCTGAAGGAACAATCCGAAGAGAAGAACCGCGGCGAGCCTAGAGCACGTGAGGCGTCCGATGTCGACATGGAATCGGTGGGATCGATCCACGCATCCCCGGATGAGTATGATCCCGACGACTTCAGCATTGACGTTCCCCGCCGAGCAATCGTTGCCTCAGCAGAAGCAACCGCGTCTGCCGAACATACTGCTGCGATCCCGCGAGTCCGGATGTCAGCAATCTCCGAGCTGAAGGAGTTCTCTGGCAAGGACACTGACGAGGATCGCGCCCGCGGCTGGCTGGGCAAGGTGAAGTCTGCGTTCGTCCGTGATCAAGCCCCTGATAGCGAGAAGTGTATCGTCTTCGGGAACTTGCTAACGGGTCCGGCGCGGAACTGGTACCAGCAGTTGGGAAGAACGACGCGTGGCAAGTGGAAAGACCTGCTGGATGGTTTCAGGGCTGAATACTGCGGTCTGGGCGTCTCTCTCGCGAGACAATATTACCACGCGAGGAAGAGATCTGATGAGTCGCCACTCAAATATCTCCATCGCCTGACCGTGCTCGGACTCCGTGCGAAGTTACCAATCAAGACGGGTTCGCCGTCTGCTCTCCGAGAACACGTGGAACACTTCATCGAGACCTTGGACGATCGCGACCTCGCGGACCAGCTGACGCTGCTGCGCCTTGGAGATGGAGATGCACTGGCAGACGTATTGCGCCTACGCCAGCGCGCCAAATCCCGGCAAGGAAAAGCGTCCATGGGATCTTCGAAATACCGCCAGAAGTCGTCATCGTCAACACCTCCACAAGCGTCCACCAAACATGCCCGAGCGATTCGCGCCATTCACATGGCCCATGACAGCGAGAGCTCGGGATCGGACTCGGACTCCGGAGGATCGGACCTTGAACGAAGCAGATCCCAGATCTATCTCGCTGCCGTCGCCGATCAGCGCAAGTCGGAAGATCAGCCTCAGCCACGCCGTGACGCTCAAGGACCAACGAACAACCCGGAGCTACCTCATCGCCCTCGGAACGACGATCGCGTAGAGAGATGCTCCCACTGCGGGTCCACGCGGCACACTGACCTTGGATGCTGGAAGCGTTTGACTTGTCAGAAGTGTGGAAGAAGAGGACACCCTGGTGATCACTGCCTGTACGTCTGTCGAGCGTGCGGCGAGGTGCATGAAGCCGGAGAATGCCCGATGGAGGAGTTCTATAACTTGATCCGTCAGTGGTATGATCCCACGCGCCATGCCGGGATGTTTCCCTCGAAGGCTGAGAAGATGTTAAACTAGGACGCTCGCCAGGTTGGAATCTGGTACGAGCCGAGCGTTCTAAGTTCTGCATATTTGCATACGTTGACAGGCAAGCACAGTCGAAGGTCAGTTCCCTGAAGGATCCTATCAACAATACACGTGGAATTCATGAGAAACGTACCGCGACGATCGCGAGCTTGCGAAGAGATGAATATGCGCGATCGGATGTTGTGATGGAACTGGACTTGGCTGATGGAAAGACCCGTGGATACTGGAGGGATCATGTCCCGGATACAGAGCCCGGCGAACTCAAGACCGTGAACTCGCTGACGAGACCCCCGCCAGACATTGGGTGGGAGCTCCGACCCGGGGAATCGCGAGGGTACTGGAAGTACTACTCGCCCGGCAAGTGGTTCAAGCAGGCGAAGATCACCGGGAAGATCAACAACTCGAAGGCGACCATGCTCTTGGACTCTGGCGCAGAAGTCTCAATTGTGGACACCACCTTTGCTCGTAAGGTTGGCTGTATCATAGACGAAAGTCAGAAACAAGAGTGTGTGGGAATTGGAGAGAACGCGTATACGACGCTGGGACGTACCACCATCAAGGTCACACTAGCTGGGTATCTCGTGTACTTCTTCGACGCCTGGGTTGGCCCCTTGTCGGGCCAAGACGTGATCTTGGGCATGGACTTCATGATCCCAGCTGGGATCCGCCTGGATCTCGCGGACGGCACGATGTGCCTAGCTGACGAAGTCCGAATCCAGTTGTCGGGGAGGCGTCCACCGTACGGTCGAAGCAGCCACTCGCTGCTGTTGGAAGATGACATCTTCATTCCCGTCGGAGGATCAGCCGAAGTTCCCCTGAAACCACCACGCGCGTTAGAACGAGAAAAGCTGTGGATCGTGCGTGGGGAGAAGTGGGTACCTACCGTGTCGAAGGGGCTTGGCCGTAGGCGACACCTGAAGATCACCAACGTTAGCGATTGTGAGCTGCGCCTGGGACGAAACCTCGAACTGGGGATGTGGCTCGCCGAAGATCTTGTGCCTCGAGTGCCTGGACACCTGTCGGTTGGATCGCGGCGGTACGCAGAGTGGCAAACTCTAGCGTTTGAAGCGACGACTGATCGCCAGGACGACGAAGATCTTCCCGTTGAGATGTCCGGACCGTTAGTGGAACGGCCGGAGTACGCCACCCCAACGCAGCTCTTGCGAAGGGGCGAAACGGCTCCTCGTCCAACGGTTGCTGCGACGACGGTTCGTTGGGCCGAGCCACTTGTGAATAGGCCGGAGACGACCGAAGCCAAGCTGGACTCCGAAGAACGCGGACCGGAACCGGAAGCTGACCTCACCTTGGAAGCTGACGCGAAGGAGCCTGATGTCGCAGTGGAGCCGGCGGAGATTCAGCTGGGCTCCGATGAACACAGGCCGGAACCGGAAGCTGCCCCCAACTTGGAAGCTGAAACGAAGAAGCCTGATGTCGCGGAAGAACCGGCGGAGATCCAGGAAGACGCTGGAGGATACTACCATGACGGCGGGAACCTGTTCGCGGAAGACCTTGAAGATCAGATGGCAGTCTTGCCGGAGATTGCGAGTGCCACCGAAGAAGTGAAGATCGAAGACATCCAGGCAGGAGATCCCCAGTTGAACACGCCGGAGGAGATTGACCGACTGAAGCGTATCATCTGGAAGCGGAAGCACCTTCTGATCGGAAAGGGGAATGCCTTGCCACCCGCAGCAGTCGGAGTAGTCTGTGACATCGACGTGGGAGGAGCGGCCCCGATCGCTCAACGTGTCCGCCGAGTGGCGCCGCAGTATCGCGAGAAGCTCTCCGACTTGATCAAGGGCTTGCTGGCTGCGAAGATCATTGTTCCGTCAACATCTCCGTGGGCATCCCCGATCGTGATCATCATCAAGAAGAACGGGGTAGACATCCGGCTCTGCATCGATTACCGACTTGTGAACTCCTTGACCCGACTGATGGTGTATCCGATGCCCTTGATCAACGATCTCTTGGAGGATCTCGATAAGGTGCTCTGGTACTGCTCCTTGGACATGGCAAGCGGATTCTGGGTGGTGCAGATGACAGAGCGCGCGCGGAAGATCTCGGCGTTCATTACTCCTTTTGGTTTGTTCGAGTGGACTCGTATGCCATTCGGCCTGAAGAACGCGCCACAGATCTATCAGCGGCTGCTTGACAACGCCCTCTATGGATTCCTCCGAATTGGGAACGGCGATGATGCTGAAGGTGAAGTCGACGTCTTCGAGTCTGGCGAACCGGAGCTGGATCACCAACCTTCGGTCCTTGGCCGACGATCGTACATCGACGACATCCTGGTCACGGCTGACTCGTGGGATAATCTCTGCGAGAAAGTGGAGCGGCTGCTGGACGCTTGCGATCGCTGGAACTTGTCGATCAGCGTGGTGAAGAGCTCCTGGGGCATGCGGAAGGTCGATTACCTTGGCCACCGAGTTTCGATCGAAGGGCTTGAAGCGCACCCGAAGGATCTTGAGTCCCTGTGCGACTTGCCCTTTCCGCAGACCTTGCGCGCAATGCAGTCGTTCCTTGGCAGCCTGAATTACTACAGCCGCTTCATCGAAGACTTCGCCGTGTATGCCGCGATCTTGTACGAGCTTCGCGAATCGGACTTCTTCGAGCTGCGTTGCCGAACGGTGATCCCGGAGTATTCGGCGTATGCAGGGGACGTGGATCGCGAGAAGGCTGAGAACGATCGCTGGACGAGAGCCACGGTAGCGTTCACCATGCTGAAGGCCAAGATTATGTCGACCCCGATCTTGAAGCACTTCGATCCCGATCGCCCACCAGTGATCGTTGTCTACGCGAACAAGTGGGCGATCTCTGCGGCTCTCATGCAGGATCATGATGGCGTGTACTGGCCAGTGACCTTCACCAGCCGCATCCTCAAGACGAACGAGCTCAATTACGGGATCGTCGAGAAGGAGGTCTTGGCCTTGCTGAGGATCTTGGACGTTTGCCACACCGTGCTTGTCGGTCGAGCCATCAAGGTGCTGACTCGACACTCGACATTGGCTTGGCTCCTCAAGTCCCCAGGCTTGCAAGGCCGGCTGGGATCATGGGCCGCTCTCCTGTCCCAATGGACGTTGGAGATCGTGCGATGCACGAGAGGCGAAGACGAAGTCCTGGGGACGCTCGCCGCGAGCATCACTCCACGAGAAGAAGTCGACGAGGCCCTCATCGCTGTCGCGCCCAAGAAGCAGCCCCGTCAGGTGATCGTCGCGCCCACGCCGACGGTCGAACTTGATGAAGAGCTGATCGTCGTGAGTTTCGACGGATCTGCCCGAGTCAAACGCGGCGGCGGGGCGTATAGCGCGGTGGTCTGGAAGTTGCCCGAGTGGTCGATCATCACTGCGGCATCCTCATACGCTGTGGAGATGACGGTGAACGAAGCTGAGTATCATGGACTGCTCTTGTGCCTGGATCTCCTTGCACCTCTAGACAGGGGACGCTTGGTAATCTGTGGAGACTCCAACTTGGTGATCCGACAAATGCGCGGCGAGATCGCATGCAAGGCTCCGGCTCTGCAACTCCTGCGTGAGAAGGCAATGGGGAAGCTCGCGTCCTGGCCTCAGCACGAGTTCGTGCACGTGAGACGCGAGTGGAACAGCAGCGCCGATCGACTCGCTAGCGAGGCCCTGAAGAACGAGGCCGGCACAGTCGTCACGTCCGCGGAGGTCATTGAGGACTTGACCACGCTCAACCGGCTGGGAGAGATCCTGAAGCCGAAGAACGAAGACGAGATCGTCCAAGTAGCGGCCGTGACTCGGTCGTCCGCGCGCCGACGATCCCCACC
Organism: Phytophthora capsici; assembly: GCA_030324255.1. Taxonomy (NCBI): domain Eukaryota; phylum Oomycota; class Peronosporomycetes; order Peronosporales; family Peronosporaceae; genus Phytophthora; species Phytophthora capsici. The sequence goes on from CM059351.1 coordinate 1,555,845, forward strand.
AGAATGCCTGCAGGAACCTGTGGTGCAAAGCATGAGGTTAGAACGCATTGCTAAGGCCCAAGGCGAAGAGAAGTGGATCGCTGATCTGAGGACGTACCTGACTGGGGACGTGGCCGACTTGACGGCGAAGGACGCCCGGACGTGCGCGAAGATCGCCGATTCATATGAGGTTGACGGGGATCATCTCCTGTGGTACTGTCCGCCTTCTGCGAACAACGTCGATGAAGAGCGGGATACGATCGCCAAGCTGGTGATCCCTGAGCGACTTCGTCAGGACTTCTTGCATCACTACCATGCGAGTCTGGAAGGTGGCCACCAAGGCGTAGGAAGGACCTACGCGAAGATCAAACAGCACTTCCATTAAAGAGGCCTGTTCAGAGACGTTCAACGTTACGTGAGTGAGTGTACCGATTGCGAGACTGGGAAAGGAAGACCTACCGTGCAAGGGAGATCACCCGGAAACGTACAGGCAACCTACCCGTTCCAGATCATCGCCATGGATCACATCCCTTCGCTCCCGAAGTCATACAAGGGGAACACGGAACTCCTAGTCTGGGTCGATCTGTTCACCGGATATGTGATCGCCAAGGCGAGCAGCTCCCGAACCGCTCAGCAGATTGCTGAGAACTATGAGGAGAGTGTCTTCTGTGGTGAAGTGAGAATCTTGTTTGACGGAAAGGACCGGCTCGGGATCACTGTGCCATATTGGTGGTACACCGTCTCCGTGATCACGATGTGACGCTACATGACCACGGTACCGTTTATATGGTACGGTCCGACGGGATCATGAACATGATCGTGGCCCAATTATTCCATCACAAGTCGAGTGCGATCATCGGGGTCCGGGACAATCATTTCGATACATCAGGGTGATCTCAAGGTTGAAGATCGCGGTGACCTCAAGGTCGAGATCGCGGTGATCCCCAGGAAATGGTGCAGTCATTCGAGTACACCAAGCGCGATCCCCAGGGAAGATCAAGGTACCATAATCGTGGTACATGTTGTGGTGATCGCGGTGTGTGGTGATCGCGGTGTATGGTGATCGCGGCATCGTCAAGGTTAAGTACGATTGTGGAGCCAGTTTGGCAACGTGTGGCAGAGAGGCGTCGAGGCTTGGGGGAGAGGTTTAGGGAATTGCATATCAGTGTATAATTTGCCGGCTAGGGAACAAGTGCCTTCTAGCGAACAAGTGAGTTAACACTCAACAAGAGAGGGAGTTCTTCTTATATATCAAGCGTCCTACCTATTCCAGAGCTGGGAAGTATATTGGCCCCCTCTGACGACCAAGGACTGCGAAGATCTACAAGAAGAAGCGCAAGAACGCCCGGATAGCTTGCCCAGGTCGCCCACGCTCCCTTCTCACCCCCCTCAAGATCCCTGCCAGAAGGAGGCAGTCAAGCATCGTATTGGAATTATTGGCCTTTGGTGAACACACCCTAGGACCCCCCGTGGATCTACGCTACCCCGTGATCTACACCCTAACCGACGGCAAGTGAAGAACTGCCACAAGCCGTCAAGCCGAAACCCAAGTGCCGTCCACACCCACTCAACCCAGATCAAGCCCGGCATCTCTTCCGAGTCATCAAGAAGAGCGTAATCGTCCAACCCGACGGGTACACAAGGTGAGCAAGTCTTCAGAGCCCCCCACGGCAAGCGGAGTACCCCTCCGTCAGTCGGGAGTCCGGACGCCAAGTGTGTGAGTGCCCCTCGCGTCGAGTTTCCTCGCGAGCCACTACGCCACAATGGTGCGCGTGCCCGGATCTTCTGGTGACTCCGGATATCACCGTGAGTCCGACCAGGAAGATGCCAAGATCAAATTGAGCCAGGAATCGGCGCGTCGACGGAAGGTGAATCGCCGTCGTCGCATCTGAAGAGTGAAGGATTCACCGACCGCCAGAGCACTGGGAGGAACTCTGGCGAGGAACAGGAGGCAGGTCCAGCAATGGATCTCGAAGAGAAGCCTCACCCTCCTCCCTTGGGCCCTTCGGGGCCCCCTGCGGATCGCGATGCGAATCGTGATCCGCCGGATGAAGATCCAACCGTGAAAACGGAAGGATCTTCACCCAAAACCACTCCCCCTACACCTCACATCTCCGCGAAGAAGTCGGCGTCGAAGCTTGGTAAGCCGAAGTTGAGAGCACCGGACGAGGAGGAGAGTGGAGACGTCAGGCCTTGGACTCCGGATCAGCTGCAGAAGATCTTCTACCGGAAGCAGCTCAACGCGTTCCTGCTAGAAGATCCCGTGATGATCGTGATGAAGCCGAAGCTGATTGGAGACCTCCAAGGCCCTGTAACACCCGTGGCGAAGGCGTCCGACCTCATGGTCGCAATCACCAGCCTGATGAACCTGCTGGATGAAGCTGGGATCGTCGCCGGAGCCTTCGACGCTGAAGCTGTGTTCGAGCTCAGCATAACCACCGTTGAGGAATCGGCCAAGCGTCTGCTCAAGCTGCTGAAGCCACTGGTAGGTGTGTCCGCATCATCGTCCAGTCTCGGGCCTACGGAAGAATACCCGACCTCGGCCTCCTCGCACTCCGGTTTCGCGTCCGCGAAGGCCTCTGTGTCGTCAGACATCGGATCGGACAACCCCACCGGGCCAACGAGAATGACACTTGGTCCATCGGGAGCCGCTATGATCCAGGCGAGGAAGATCAAGGAAGAGAAGATGCCGGTTAACCCTGTGCCTGCAGCCAGAGCGTCGACAAACGCCCACAACTCTGACCGTATGCAGTCGTTCTTCGACTCAGCCATGGAACGTTTCCTGAGGGAACAATCCGAAGAGAAGAACCGCGGTGAGCTTAGAGCACGTGAGGCGTCCGATGTCGACATGGAATCGGTGGGATCGATCCACGCATCCCCGGATGAGTATGATCCCGACGACTTCAGCATTGATGTTCCCCGCCGAGCAATCGTTGCCACAGCAGAAGCGACCGCGTCTGCCGAACATGCTGCTGCGATCCCGCGAGTCCGGATGTCAGCAATCTCCGAGCTGAAGGAGTTCTCCGGCAAAGACACTGACGAGGATCGCGCCCGCGGCTGGCTGGGCAAGGTGAAGTCTGCGTTCGTCCGTGATCAAGCTCCTGATAGCGAGAAGTGTATCGTCTTCGGGAACTTGCTAACTGGTCCGGCGCGGAACTGGTACCAGCAGTTGGGAAGAACGACGCGTGGCAAGTGGAAAGACCTGCTGGATGGCTTCAGGGCCGAATACTGCGGTCTGGGCGTGTCTCTCGCGAGACAATATTACCACGCGAGGAAGAGATCTGACGAGTCGCCACTCGAATATCTCCACCGCCTGACCGTGCTCGGACTCCGTGCGAAGTTACCAATCAAGACGGGTCCGTCGTCTGCCCTCCGAGAACACGTGGAACACTTCATCGAAACCTTGGACGATCGCGATCTAGCGGACCAGCTGACGCTACTGCGCCTCGGAGATGGGGACGCACTGGCAGACGTATTACGCCTACGCCAGCGTGCCAAATCCCGGCAAGGAAAGGCGTCCATGGGATCTTCGAAGTACCGCCAGAAGTCGTCATCGTCAACACCTCCACAAGCGTCCACCAAACATGCCCGAGCGATTCGCGCCATTCACATGGCCCATGACAGCGAGAGCTCGGGATCGGACTCGGACTCCGGAGGATCGGACCTTGAACGAAGCAGATCCCAGATCTATCTCGCTGCCGTCGCCGATCAGCGCAAGTCGGAAGATCAGCCTCAGCCACGCCGTGACGCTCAAGGACCAACGAACAACCCGGAGCTACCTCATCGCCCTCGGAACGACGATCGCGTAGAGAGATGCTCCCACTGCGGGTCCACGCGGCACACTGACCTTGGATGCTGGAAGCGTTTGACTTGTCAGAAGTGCGGAAGAAGAGGACACCCTGGCGATCACTGCCTGTACGTCTGTCGAGCGTGCGGCGAGGTGCATGAAGCCGGAGAGTGCCCGATGGAGGAGTTCTATAACTTGATCCGTCAGTGGTACGATCCCACGCGCCATGCCGGGATGTTCCCCTCGAAGGCGGAGAAGATGTTAAACTAGGACGCTCGCCAGGTTGGAATCTGGTACGAGCCGAGCGTTCTAAGTTCTGCATATTTGCATACGTTGACAGGCAAGCACAGTCGAAGGTCAGTTCCCTGAAGGATTCTATCAACAATACACGTGGAATTCATGAGAAACGTACCGCGACGATCGCAAGCTTGCGAAGAGATGAATATGCGCGATCGGATGTTGTGATGGAACTGGACTTGGCTGATGGGAAGACCCGTGGATACTGGAGAGATCATGCCCCGGATACAGAGCCCGGCGAACTCAAGACCGTGAACTCGCTGACGAGACCCCCGCCAGATATTGGATGGGAGCTCCGACCCGGGGAATCGCGAGGGTACTGGAAGTACTACTCGCCCGGCAAGTGGTTCAAGCAGGCGAAGATCACCGGGAAGATCAACAACTCGAAGGCGACCATGCTCTTGGACTCTGGCGCAGAAGTCTCAATTGTGGACACCACCTTTGCTCGTAAGGTTGGCTGTATCATAGACGAAAGTCAGAAACAAGAGTGTGTGGGAATTGGAGAGAACGCGTACTCAACGTTGGGACGTACCACCATCAAGGTCACGCTAGCTGGGTATCTCGTGTACTTCTTCGATGCCTGGGTTGGTCCATTGTCGGGCCAAGACGTGATCTTGGGCATGGACTTCATGATCCCCGCCGGGATCCGCCTTGATCTCGCGGACGGCACGATGTGCCTAGCTGACGAAGTCCGAATCCAGCTGTCGGGGAGGCGTCCACCGTACGGTCGAAGCAGCCACTCGCTGCTGTTGGAAGATGACATCTTCATTCCCGTCGGAGGATCAGCCGAGGTTCCCCTGAAACCACCACGCGCGTTAGAACGAGAAAAGCTGTGGATCGTGCGTGGGGAGAAGTGGGTACCTACCGTGTCGAAGGGGCTTGGCCGCAGGCGACACCTGAAGATCACCAACGTTAGCGATTGTGAGCTGCGCCTGGGACGAAACCTCGAACTAGGGATGTGGCTCGCCGAAGATCTTGTGCCTCGAGTGCCTGGACACGTGTCGGTTGGATCGCGGCGGTACGCAGAGTGGCAAACCCTAGCGTTTGAAGCGACGACTGATCGCCAGGACGACGAAGATCTTCCCGCTGAGATGTCCGGACCGTTAGTGGAACGGCCGGAGTACGCCACCCCAACGCAGCTCTTGCGAAGGGGCGAAACGGCTCCTCGTCCAACGGTTGCTGCGACGACGGTTCGTTGGGCCGAGCCACTTGTGAATAGGCCGGAGACGACCGAAGCCAAGCTGGACTCCGAAGAACGCGGACCGGAACCGGAAGCTGACCTCACCTTGGAAGCTGACGCGAAGGAGCCTGATGTCGCAGTGGAGCCGGCGGAGATTCAGCTGGGCTCCGATGAACACAGGCCGGAACCGGAAGCTGCCCCCAACTTGGAAGCTGAAACGAAGAAGCCTGATGTCGCGGAAGAACCGGCGGAGATCCAGGAAGACGCTGGAGGATACTACCATGACGGCGGGAACCTGTTCGCGGAAGACCTTGAAGATCAGATGGCAGTCTTGCCGGAGATTGCGAGTGCCACCGAAGAAGTGAAGATCGAAGACATCCAGGCAGGAGATCCCCAGTTGAACACGCCGGAGGAGATTGACCGACTGAAGCGTATCATCTGGAAGCGGAAGCACCTTCTGATCGGAAAGGGGAATGCCTTGCCACCCGCAGCAGTCGGAGTAGTCTGTGACATCGACGTGGGAGGAGCGGCCCCGATCGCTCAACGTGTCCGCCGAGTGGCGCCGCAGTATCGCGAGAAGCTCTCCGACTTGATCAAGGGCTTGCTGGCTGCGAAGATCATTGTTCCGTCAACATCTCCGTGGGCATCCCCGATCGTGATCATCATCAAGAAGAACGGGGTAGACATCCGGCTCTGCATCGATTACCGACTTGTGAATTCCTTGACCCGGCTGATGGTGTATCCGATGCCCTTGATCAATGACCTCTTGGAAGATCTCGACAAGGTCCTCTGGTACTGTTCCTTGGACATGGCAAGCGGATTCTGGGTGGTGCAGATGACGGAACGCGCTCGGAAGATCTCGGCGTTCATTACACCTTTTGGCTTGTTCGAGTGGACTCGCATGCCGTTCGGCCTGAAGAACGCGCCGCAGATCTATCAGCGGTTGCTTGACAACGCCCTCTATGGATTCCTCCGAATTGGGAACGGCGATGATGCTGAAGGTGAAGTCGACGTCTTCGAGTCTGGTGAACCCGAGCTGGAGCACCAACCGTCTGTCCTTGGTCGACGATCGTATATCGACGACATCTTGGTCACAGCTGACTCGTGGGACAATCTCTGCGAGAAAGTGGAGCGGCTGCTAGACGCCTGCGATCGCTGGAACTTGTCGATCAGCGTGGTGAAGAGCTCCTGGGGCATGCGGAAGGTCGACTACCTCGGCCACCGAGTTTCGATCGAAGGGCTCGAAGCACACCCGAAGGATCTTGAGTCCCTGTGCGACTTGCCCTTCCCGCAGACCTTGCGCGCGATGCAGTCGTTCCTCGGCAGCCTGAATTACTACAGCCGCTTCATCGAAGACTTCGCCGTGTATGCCGCGATCTTGTACGAGCTCCGCGAGTCGGACTTCTTCGAGCTGCGCTGCCGAACGGTGATCCCGGAGTATTCGGCGTATGCAGGAGACGTGGATCGTGAGAAGGCCGAGAACGATCGCTGGACGAGAGCCACGGTAGCGTTCACCATGCTGAAGGCCAAGATCATGTCGACTCCAATCTTGAAGCACTTCGATCCCGATCGCCCACCAGTGCTCGTCATCTATGCGAACAAGTGGGCGATCTCTGCGGCTCTCATGCAGGATCATGATGGCGTGTATTGGCCAGTGACCTTCACCAGCCGCATCCTCAAGACGAACGAGCTCAATTACGGGATCGTCGAGAAGGAGGTCTTGGCCTTGCTGAGGATCTTGGATGTCTGCCACACGGCGCTTGTCGGTCGAGCGATCAAGGTGCTGACTCGGCACTCGACGTTGGCTTGGCTCCTCAAGTCTTCAGGCTTGCAAGGCCGGCTGGGATCATGGGCCGCTCTCCTGTCTCAGTGGACGTTGGAGATTATGCGATGCACGAGAGGCGAAGACGAAGTCCTGGGGACGCTCGCCGCGAGCATCACTCCACGAGAAGAAGTCGACGAGGCCCTCATTGCTGTTGCGCCCAAGAAGCAGCCCCGCCAGGTGATCGTCGCGCCCACGCCGACTGTCGAACTTGATGAAGAGCTGATCGTCGTGAGTTTCGACGGATCTGCCCGAGTCAAACGCGGCGGTGGAGCGTACAGCGCTGTGATTTGGAAGTTGCCCGAGTGGTCGATCATCACTGCGGCATCCTCGTACGCTGTGGAGATGACGGTGAACGAAGCCGAGTATCATGGATTGCTCTTGTGCCTGGATCTCCTTGCACCTCTAGACAGGGGACGCTTGGTGATCTGCGGAGACTCCAACTTGGTGATCCGCCAAATGCGCGGCGAGATCGCATGCAAGGCTCCGGCTCTGCAGCTTCTGCGTGAGAAGGCGATGGAGAAGCTCACGGCCTGGCCTCAGCACGAGTTCGTGCACGTGAAACGCGAGTGGAACAGCAGCGCCGATCGACTCGCTAGCGAGGCCCTGAAGAACGAGGCCGGCACAGTTGTCACGTCCGCGGGAGTCATCGAGGACTTGATCACGCTCAACCGGTTGGGAGAGATCCTGAAGCCGAAGAACGAGAGCGAGATTGTCCAAGTAGCGGCCGTGACTCGGTCGTCCGTGCGCCGACGATCCCCACCAGAATGCCTGCAGGAACCTGTGGTCCAGAGCATGAGGTTAGAACGCATTGCTAAGGCACAGGGCGAAGAGAAGTGGATCGCCGATCTGAGGACGTACCTGACTGGGGACGTGGCCGACTTGACGGCGAAGGACGCCCGGACTTGCGCGAAGATCGCCGATTCCTATGAAGTTGACGGAGATCATCTCCTGTGGTACTGCCCGTCTTCCACGAACGGCGTTGATGAAGAGCGGGATACGATCGCCAAGCTGGTGATCCCTGAGCGACTTCGTCAGGACTTCCTGCATCACTATCACGCGAGCTTGGAAGGTGGTCACCAGGGAGTAGGAAGGACCTACGCGAAAATCAAGCAGCACTTCCACTGGAGGGGCCTGTTCAGGGACGTTCAACGTTACGTGAGCGAGTGTACCGATTGCGAGACGGGGAAAGGGAGACCTACCGTTCAAGGGAGATCACCCGGAAATGTGCAGGCCACCTACCCGTTCCAAATCATCGCCATGGATCACATCCCTTCGCTTCCGAAGTCGTATAAGGGGAACACGGAACTCCTAGTCTGGGTCGATTTGTTCACCGGGTACGTGATCGCCAAGGCGAGCAGCTCCCGAACCGCTCAGCAGATTGCTGAGAATTACGAGGAGAGCGTCTTCCGCCGTTTCGGTGCAAGCGAGGTCATCAGACATGATCGCGAACCTGGGTTTATGGCAGACGTGTTCCGGGCGTTCAACCGAATAGTGGGCCAACGGCAGAGCCCCACAATGGCATACAGACCTCAGGCGAATGGAACGGCGGAACGCATGGTGCAGACGCTGACGCGATCGATCAAGATGTATGTCGCCGACATGAACCAGAAGGATTGGGACGAGTATGCCGAGAGGTTGACATTCGCATTGAACACAGCTCAGGATCGCGTTCGCGGGGATACGCCGTTCTTCCTCGTGCACGGCTGGGATCCCCGGTCAACGCTGGAAGCATCGCTGCCTGTGGGGAACACGCGTAGCCGTGATCGCGACCCCAGGAGATGGCGTAATCGGGTGCAAGGCCACTATCAGCGAGCGCGCGAAGAGGTGAACGAACGCCTACGGGAAGCTATCCAGAGTCGTGCAGATCGCCACAACGAAGATCTTCGTCCACATAACATTGTCGCCGGAGATCAGGTCTGGCTGTACTTGGATCGCGTCAAGGTTGGCTACGCTCGGAAGCTCGCACACCTGTGGCATGGGCCGTTCCGCGTTGCGGAGATGATTGATCAACACGCAGCGAAGCTGGAGATTGCGGGGACCGAATATCGGATCTTCCCGATCGTGCACGTGTCGAAACTCAAGCTCGTGAAGCGTTTCCCTGATCGTCCGAAGACTGAGATCGTGATCGCCGAGGAAGATCGCGTGGACTTCGACGAAGCATTTCTGCCAGAAGACAGTTGGGAACGAGAGTTAGACGAAGACGAGTACGAGGTGGAGAGGATTGCGGACGTACGATCATCTCGGAAGACGCGATATGGACGGAACCGTCGTGAGTTCTTGGTGCACTGGAAGGGGTATGACGAGCCGACTTGGGTGGACGAAGTGGACTTGAATTGCGGGGCGCTGCTCCGTGAGTTCGAGAGAAGTCAGGTCAGCCGCAGTCGCTTTGGCGTCATGCAGTCTCACGAAGAAGAAGTGGGAGGAACCCCGTCGCATTAAGTGCGAAAGGGGGAGTGATTCGTGTGGAAGGGCCACACGAATGGAAGGAGGGGATATTTGTTTATGTGAGTATAAGAAGGGACACATCTCAAAAAGAATCCCTGAAGTCAAGACGAAGAGCTACGTGTCAGGAAGCCTAGCCGCACCTAGTCGCTGTCATCAGCCTGGAAGAACTTGCGGTCGAGGCGCGCGAGGCGAGATCCTGGGTGGTCTGCGATGTTCTCGCGATGCTGGTTACGCCAAGGATCAGCACGGTCGACGATCTGGAGGGCTGCAAGGAGATCGGCAGGGCGCTGCCTCTCCCCTTGACCGGGATACCAGCAAACTTGTTCGCCGCGCGCTGGGAAGTGTAAGAAGTAGGGGTCAAGCAGAAAGTCGAGATCGCACTCGCCACTCTTGAGGCCCGCCATCAAGTGCTTCAGCAGCCTCTTCCATCTAGGACCGGCGCGCATCCTGCGGACGCGACAATCTTTCCGGTACTGCTCAAGGAACGGCTCGGCAGCACACATGGCCGGCGTGATGGGGAGTTTGTGCGTGGTCTCCCAGAACACTTGACGGCTGTTCTCCTCGAAGTCTTCATACCTCTGGCAAAAGTCAGCGAACCACCCGTTCATTTCGAACGAACGAGGCACTACGATGCGACGTAGAGCATCCCAGGGCGGAGGGTTCGCTGCATAGAGCGCACGGATATTGGCCTCGGTGATCAACCCGGGATGCCAATCAGCAGCAGCAGGAGCACGCGGATTTCGGGGAAACAACCAGAACTTGGGACGGGTCCACTGAGCAACCAACGTGTCCAGACGCAGTCGTCGGATACTCAGCTGACTGACTTCCACCAACGGCCAAGGATCACAATCGCGCTGGCGGCGGTAGACGGTTGGTCGACGATAGCCAGGGATCCAACGCTGGCGCGAGATCACAGTGGGCAGGAGATCTTCGTACTCCTGTGCCGCGAGGAGAGTGTTGTCCGAGTCATGCGAGGATAGAGAGTCCGAACTTCCGTCGTCGCTGTCTGAAGCCCCACTCCGGTGATGACTGGAACTACTGCTATCACTGCTGTCGCTGGGATCACCACCGGAATCAGGGCTTCCTCCGTGGGGACGTTCTTGACTGCTCCCCGGAACGATCGGTGGAGTTGCGGGCGGAACCGGCGAACTACGATTGTCGGGCGAGCCTGGAGGATCTTGGCCCTTTTGATCGTCAGAGTTCTGGTCGGCATGGTCAAGACCCTGAGAGTTGTTTTGGTTTGCCTGGGTATCGACGTCTTCGTGATCACCTTGATCTGGAAGGTCATCCTGATCACCATCGATGACGTTCCCGGAACCCGATGGAGCTCCAACATCTTCCTCCTCGCTGAGGACGATGGGACTGCTTGGCGTCCCGCCAGTAGTGGACCCAGCAACGACCGGGGGATGACCCGATGAGCTTCGTGTTACTGGAGGACTCGTACGTGAACGTTTAGGCCGAGGAGTTCCAGATGACGCTCGCCGACCTCTTTTGCGGGACGAAGATGGTGACGGTTTCCTTGACGGAACTGACTGGCTGCGAGACGATTGTCCTTTGACAGTAGAAGGAGGCTGAGGAGGCGTCTGGACAGGAACACCGAAGATCGAGCCTAGCGAACTCAACTGCGCTTGGACAGTCTGCCGTTCGGCGAGCAAGCGATCGCGAGCGGCTTCAGCGTCGGCTTGATCTCGGAGCGCACGATCGCGATCAGACTCTGCGTCAGCCCGTGCTTGTCGCTCGGCCTCGAGATCGTTGGCAAGTGTAGTCTTCTCCGATTCCAGACGGCGTACAGAGAGTTCATGTTGCTGCGACGATCCGACCTGCCCTTCGAGATTGGCGATCCGAGTCCGTTGAGCGTCTGCCTGTGCACCTACATGTGGAACACCATCCGGTTAACTGGCTGGGGTGAGAATATGAAGATCAAACACCAGCACGTACGAACAGAGACCAGGTCTTGCTGAGCGCGCCGTTGAGCGTGTAGTGCTTCGAGCAAGGCTGCTTGCCTGCTAAGCAGATCGTCGGTAGCCTTATCGAGCTTCGCCTGGAGTTCATCGCGCGCTTCCAGACTGCGTTCGAGTTCACGACGAGAACCCGTCTTATGACGGCCTAGCTGATCATGAAGATCGGTGATCTCTCTGCCCATAGATGCGACCTGCTGGCGGAGGAGGCGAATGGCGTTTTCGGCATTGGTCAAGGAAGCGGTGAGAGACTGGATCTCGCCGGCCAGGACGTCACACTCTTTCTGGGCTGCAGCATGAGCGGCCTGCGCTGTGTCTCGGGCTTCTGAAGCAGCATCTCGATCACCGACGGCAGTATCGCGCTCTATTATTGCGGAGGCGCGATCGTGGAATGCCGAATCGCGTTCAGAAATAGCTAGATCTCGAGCCGCATCAGCAGTTTCGCGATCCTTGATAGCGCGATCTCGATCGATTAAAGCAGCGTTACGTGCTGCGACGGCGGAATCACGATCAGCGATTGCAGAATCACGTTCGGCCACAGCTCCGTCCCGAGCCGCAACCGCGGAATCGCGGTCGGCGATTACGGAATCACGATCAGCGATGGTGGAATCGCGTTCAGCTACGGCTAGATCCCGAGCCGCAATGGCGCAATTGCGGTCAGCAATGGCAGCATCACGCTCTGCGGCGGCAACGTCTTGATCGAAGATCGCCTGGGCAAGCTGGCTAGTGTCGATCGCAGGACGAGTCGAAGCCAAACGAGCCTCCAATTCGTCCACGCGCTCGTTATATTCGGCGACGACGTCTGCATGCATGCGTTCGAACGCGAGTAGTCGATCACGGAGACAAGCGATTTCATTGGAGTTGTCGCGACGAACGGCCAAGGCTGATTCCATTTCAGCAAGTCGCAACTGAGTTTCTTCCAAGCGACGGCGCAGCAAATCATAGCGGTGCTGGCAGAAAGTTACGTAGGGAGCGGCCTGCTGCAGAGTTGACGTCATCTCAGCGCGTAGCGCAGTGATTTCCCGACGGAGTAGAGCGTGTTCACGCTGGAGATCTTCGAAATCCCGCTGGAGATCATTGTACGCTGCAGTCTGAAGTTGGTATGCCGTTAGTTGCCCCAAGATGTCTTGAAGATCACCGATGGAACGCCGGAGGGCGTGCTCGTCGATTTCAGCAGGGAGCCGATGCACTGTGGATGGAGTATGGCCGGTGAGCTGCAGAAGAGGGCGCGATTGAAGCGGTGGTGCACCTGTGAGGGATTGCCGAGGAGTTAAGCAGCGGAGCAGAGTTCCAGTGCAGCCACCAGGGGACGTACCATCTTCAGGACGGGCGGCAGCATCGGATCTCGGTTGCGGAGCTTGACCAGAGGGAGCAGGTGGAGTGTCACGAGCGGCAAAGTGGAGAAGAATGACGACATGTGATAAGAAGGATGCTCAAGAAAGATCGTATGGTTAACGTACCAACGGCAGCGTTCGTCACCGTGGATGAAATCGGAGAGCCACCAGGGGCAGGAGAGGCACTCGCGTCGGAAGAGTCGGACATGAGCAGACGGATTCCAAGGGTGATGGCGACGCACGTGTCCCGATCGCTGTACGAGTCGTTCTCCGTGCGGGGGACGACTGTGGTGAAGTGAGAATCTTGTTTGACGGAAAGGACCGGCTCGGGATCACTGTGCCATATTGGTGGTACACCGTCTCCGTGATCACGATGTGACGCTACATGACCACGGTACCGTTTATATGGTACGGTCCGACGGGATCATGAACATGATCGTGGCCCAATTATTCCATCACAAGTCGAGTGCGATCATCGGGGTCCGGGACAATCATTTCGATACATCAGGGTGATCTCAAGGTTGAAGATCGCGGTGACCTCAAGGTCGAGATCGCGGTGATCCCCAGGAAATGGTGCAGTCATTCGAGTACACCAAGCGCGATCCCCAGGGAAGATCAAGGTACCATAATCGTGGTACATGTTGTGGTGATCGCGGTGTGTGGTGATCGCGGTGTATGGTGATCGCGGCATCGTCAAGGTTAAGTACGATTGTGGAGCCAGTTTGGCAACGTGTGGCAGAGAGGCGTCGAGGCTTGGGGGAGAGGTTTAGGGAATTGCATATCAGTGTATAATTTGCCGGCTAGGGAACAAGTGCCTTCTAGCGAACAAGTGAGTTAACACTCAACAAGAGAGGGAGTTCTTCTTATATATCAAGCGTCCTACCTATTCCAGAGCTGGGAAGTATATTGGCCCCCTCTGACGACCAAGGACTGCGAAGATCTACAAGAAGAAGCGCAAGAACGCCCGGATAGCTTGCCCAGGTCGCCCACGCTCCCTTCTCACCCCCCTCAAGATCCCTGCCAGAAGGAGGCAGTCAAGCATCGTATTGGAATTATTGGCCTTTGGTGAACACACCCTAGGACCCCCCGTGGATCTACGCTACCCCGTGATCTACACCCTAACCGACGGCAAGTGAAGAACTGCCACAAGCCGTCAAGCCGAAACCCAAGTGCCGTCCACACCCACTCAACCCAGATCAAGCCCGGCATCTCTTCCGAGTCATCAAGAAGAGCGTAATCGTCCAACCCGACGGGTACACAAGGTGAGCAAGTCTTCAGAGCCCCCCACGGCAAGCGGAGTACCCCCTCCGTCAGTCGGGAGTCCGGACGCCAAGTGTGTGAGTGCCCCTCGCGTCGAGTTTCCTCGCGAGCCACTACGCCACACTTCCGCCGTTTTGGTGCAAGCGAGGTCATCAGACATGATCGCGAACCTGGGTTTATGGCAGATGTGTTCCGAGCGTTCAATCGAATAGTGGGCCAACGGCAGAGTCCCACAATGGCGTACAGACCTCAGGCTAATGGAACGGCGGAACGCATGGTGCAGACGCTGACGCGATCGATCAAGATGTATGTAGCCGACATGAACCAGAAAGACTGGGACGAGTATGCCGAGAGGCTGACGTTCGCATTGAACACAGCTCAGGATCGCGTTCGTGGGGATACGCCGTTCTTCCTCGTCCATGGATGGGACCCTCGGTCAACGTTGGAAGCATCGCTGCCTGTGGGGAACACGCGTAGCCGTGATCGCGATCCCAAGAGATGGCGTAATCGGGTGCAAGGCCACTATCAGCGAGCGCGCGAAGAGGTAAACGAACGCCTACGGGAAGCCATCCAGAGTCGCGCAGATCGCCACAACGAAGATCTTCGTCCACATAACATTGTCGCCGGAGATCAGGTCTGGCTATACTTGGATCGCGTCAAGGTTGGCTACGCACGGAAGCTTGCACATCTATGGCACGGGCCGTTCCGCGTTGCGGAAATGATTGGTCAACACGCAGCGAAGCTGGAGATCGCGGGGACGGAGTATCGGATCTTTCCGATCGTGCACGTGTCGAAGCTCAAGCTCGTTAGGCGTTTCCCTGACCGCCCGAAGACCGAGATCGTGATCGCCGAGGAAGATCGCGTCGACTTCGATGAAGCATTCCTACCAGAAGACAGTTGGGAGCGAGACTTAGACGAAGATGAGTACGAAGTGGAGAAGATTGTGGACGTACGGTCATCCCGGAAAACGCGATATGGACGGAACCGTCGTGAGTTCTTGGTGCACTGGAAGGGATATGACGAGCCGACTTGGGTGGACGAAGTGGACTTGAATTGCGGAGCTCTGCTTCGCGAGTTCGAAAGGAGTCAGGTCAGCCGCAGTCGCTTTGGCGTTATGCAGTCTCACGAAGAAGAAGTGGGAGGAACCCCGTCGCATTAAGTGCGAAAGGGGGAGTGATTCGTGTGGGAGGGCCGCACGAATGGAAGGAGGGGATATATGTTTATGTGAGTATAAGAAGGGACACATCTCAAAAAGAATCTCCGAACTCAAGTCGAGGAGCAACGCGTTACAAGGGTTAGCACGCTGCTTATACGCTACCAGCTGCATCCAAGCACTTGCGGGCGAGAGACATGCTGATGCTGATTGCCCACGGCTATGAATGTATGCGATTGCAGGACGCTCGTTGTCCGGGAGATCGTTTGTGTCCTTGGCACAGACTCTGACACCGAGGGGAAAGCCTAGTGGACCTTCGTGTTCTTTACGAATACCGTGGTCTCCGCAGCCATCGCAGCCTTCGTGGTCTTCGCAGTCTTCGCGTACTTCGCTGTCTACGTGTACTTCGCAGTATGCGTGATCTTCGTAGTCTTCGCGTACTTCGCTGTCTTCGCGTATATCGAGTTCTTCGCAGTCATCGCAGTCTTCGAGTATTTCGCCGTCTAAGTGTACTTCGCAGTGTTCGTGATCTTCGTAGTCTTCGCGTGCGTCGCAGTCTTCGCGTACTTCGGCGTCTTCGCCGTCTACGTGTACTTCGCAGTGTTCGTGATCTTCGTGATCTTCGTGATCTTCGTAGTCTTCACTTGCTTCGCAGTTTTCGCGTACTTCGCGTGCTTCGCGTACTTCGCAGTCTTCGAGTACTTCGGCGTCTTCGCAGCCTTCGCGTACTTCGCAGTCTTCGCGTACTTCGCAGTCTTCGAGTACTTCGGCGTCTTCGCCGTCTACGTGTACTTCGCAGTGTTCGTGATCTTCGTAGTCTTCGCGTGCTTCGCAGTCTTCGCGTACTTCGCAGTCTTCGAGTACTTCGCCGTCTACGTGTACTTCGCAGTGCTCGTCATCTTCGCAGTTTTCGCGTGCTTTGCAGTCTTCGCGTGCTTCGCAGTCTTCGCGTGCTTCGCAGTCTTCGCGTGCTTCGCAGCCTTCGCGTGCTTCGCAGTCTTCGCGTACTTCGCAGTCTTTGGGATCTTCGTGACCGTCGCTGCTCTCACTTGTAGACTCCGAGATTACCGTGACTATCGTGTTCATCGTGAACTTCGCCGTCTTAGCGGTCTTCGTTATCTTCGTCATACCTGGAATATCCGTGGGCTTCTGAATCACGTGATTTGAGCAGGAAGTCGGTGTACCGTGGGCGGAGCAGGAGCTGCAAGGAAAATCATATAACCATGACGGCTGGAAATCTGGATGAAGACCACCAAGGAGTTTGTCATCAAATAATGGACCTGAGTATGAGGAACAGGGGGCGTACCGTCCAGAGGGTGAACGGCAGCGCTTAGCCTCGGGTGTGCAGCTCGGCCAGGTGTCTATCGTGGACGACTGAACGAATATGAATGACGACACATGATGAGGAGAGACGTGCTAGAAGAATCGCGTGGTTAATACGTACCAGCAGCAGCGTTCGTCACTGTAGGTGAGATCGGAGAGCCATCAGGAGAAGGAGAGGCGCCCGCGTCGGGAGAGCCAGACATGAGCAGGAGGTTCCAAGGAGTGATGGCGACGCACGTGTCCCGATCGCTGTACGAGTCGTTCTCCGTGCGGGGGACGATTGTGGTGAAGTGGGAATCTTGTTTGACGGAAAGGACCGGCTCGGGATCACTGTGCCACATTTGTGGTACACCGTCTCCGTGATCACAGTACCGTTTATATGGTACGGTCTGACGGGATCACGAACATGATCGTGGCCCCATCATTCCATCACAAGTCGAACGCGATCATCGGGGTCCGGGACAATCATTTCGATACACCAGGGTGATCTCAAGGTCGAAGATCGCAGTGATCTCAAGGTCGAGATCGCGGTGATCCCCAGGGAATGGTGCAGTCATTCGAGTACACCAAGCGCGATCTCCAGGGAAGATCAAGGTACCATAATCATGGTACATGCTGTGGTGATCGCGGTGCGTGGTGATCGCGGTGTGTGGTGATCGCGGTGTGATCAAGGCATCGTCAAGGCTAAGTACGATTGTGGAGCCAGTTCGGCAACGTGTGGCAGAGAGGCGTCGAGGCTTGGGGGAGAGGTTTAGGGAATTGCATATCAGTGTCGAATTTACTTTCTAGGGAACAAGCGCCTTCTAGCAAACAAGTGAGTTAACACTCAACAAGAGAGGGAGTTCTTCTTATATATCAAGCGTCCTACCTATTCCAGAGCTGGGAAGTATATTGGCCCCCTCTGACGACCAAGGACTGCGTAGATCTACAAGGAGAAGCGCAAGAACGCCTGGATAGCTTGCCCAGGTCGCCCACGCTCCCTTCTCACCCCCCTCAAGATCCCTGCCAGAAGGAGGCAGTCAAGCATCGTATTGGAACTATTGGCCTTTGGTGAACACACCCTAGGACCCCCCGTGGATCTACGCTACCCCGTGATCTACACCCTAACCGACGGCAAGTGAAGAGTTGCCACAAGCCGTCAAGCCGAAACCCAAGTGCCGTCCACACCCACTCAACCCAGATCAAGCCCGACATCTCTTCCGAGTCATCAAGAAGAGCGTAATCGTCCAACCCGACGGGTACACAAGGTGAGCAAGTCTTCAGAGCCCCCCACGGCAAGCGGAGTACCCCCTCCGTCAGTCGGGAGTCCGGACGCCAAGTGTGTGAGTGCCCCTCGCGTCGAGTTTCCTCGCGAGCCACTACGCCACATTTATTGTTGGCGTTCGGCGGGGCTTAATGGACCGGGACTTGAAATCTAAACATATACAGCATGTCCTTCGCCGCGGCGATAACAATTAACAACATTGCCGAGAGTTTGGGATTGTTGATGTGTATCAAGATACGGGTGGTCGCAGATTCGCGTGATCTTATCATCCGTCAACAAGCCGCGCGAACTGTCCCAAATACCAAGCACACCAAGCCGTTGTTTTGGCTGATCCGCCAACATGATCCACAAAGAAGCGGTCAAAGTCGGCATACTGGTGTAACGCGTCTCTATACGCCGAGCTTTGGTCGCCCAGCACTGATGGGCCCGACTTGCGCACAATCTATTTGTATTCCGTTCCAATTTACAAACTAGAGTTGGCCGGAGTAGTGGGTTTGACCGGGCGGTGCGCGCGCGAGTAGAAGGTGACGGTCTTCGCGTCACTAGACGTCTGCGACGAATAGGGTGTGGCGCACAAGGCGAAGCGTCCGAGTGGTTGTCTTAGGACAATTCGTACTGGTACGCCAAGGGGCGGACGGACTAAGGGGTGCAGTAGGTACGCTTACGCTACAACCGATGAGCCCGTAGAAGGCCGTTCCGCCCGCCCCTGTTCCTCCTGTCCAGTTCTAGCGTTCGCCCACCTCTGTGGTTGTGTCCGATCTTCCGCGTTGCCTGCTCTCCAGCCGGTCCGTTTAAGGGTTTTCGCTTGTTCCGAGCGAGTAAATTCCGAAGTGCCCGCCGTCTGTCCACTTCCGTTCCTACACAAGGTATCGTACCGGTGATCCCACAGTACGCCTGGGTGTAAGTCAGGTGTGTCGCCTACTGTAGGGCGCACTTCAACCACCGTCACGTGTCCCTTGGACGCCGAATCCTGGAGCTCATTACGCTGGGCTGGCATAACCACCCCAGGGCGTACAACAAAATGGCATGCTCGCTTGCAAAACTTGCGGTGGATTCACACACGAGCATGTAACTACGCCCAAGCTGCCTTTCTGGCTTCAAGGCCACATGGGATGGTATCTACAAGTATGCAATCAATGATGTTGGTCATTGGAAGGAGCACAACCATTATGAGAGCTCTTTGGGGCTCGCGATCCTTGTAACTCGGCCATCTAGATCAGTTCTGAGAAGATCTTCGAAGCCAGAATTGAAGTTACGCTTATAGTGACTTGAAAACAGGAACGTCTAAATCGAATTTGGAATCCTCCAGAACAAATCGTGAAGACTCCACTCGAGGAGCATTCCAAGCCCAAAAATCGCTCTTCAGTGGGGGCTCAAGACCACCAGATAAATGTCGATGGAGCGTCGTTAAGCGTTCGTGTACAGACAACGACACAAAAATTCGGAGAACAAAAAACTCGGGTACATGAGAAAATGCACATTATTTTGACCAATCAAATTGCAAAATCAACTTATATATTTCCCAATAAAAACAACTTAAAAATTGGATGGCTAGCAGCTAAAACGTTACCGACCAACTTGCCCCTACCATTGCTAAAGATGCCTAGAAAACAGCACAGTTACAGCGTGAAGCTCAAGCTAGAGGCACTGGACCGCATCGACCAGGTCGGTTTGACCGCTACCGTCGACGAGCTCGGGTACCGTGGATAGCAGGTGGCGGCAGCGGGAGAGGCTTCGCGCGTTCACCGGAAACAAGCAGGCCAAGACGACAAAAGGGCAGGGACGTAAGGAGAGTTTTCCCTTCACGCCTGCTCTTGTGACCTTCATGAAGGACACCAGGCGTAACGAAGAGGTGCGTAATGTTTTGTTTTTGCATATTCAATAGGTTTCTAAGTTATGCGCTCTTCTAGTGGACGCCTTCCAAAAGTGCATCTAACTTGACTTATCATGTTTGTCTAAATTTGTCTCTAAATATAAGT
The DNA here is from genome assembly GCA_030324255.1 of Phytophthora capsici. Lineage (NCBI taxonomy): Eukaryota > Oomycota > Peronosporomycetes > Peronosporales > Peronosporaceae > Phytophthora > Phytophthora capsici. The sequence continues at coordinate 1,575,629 of CM059351.1, forward strand.
TGTATAGAGGTCGAAATATGTGAGAGGTAGGCTGACAAGTTTCAGAAAAGGGACGTCATACTGAAACCAAGTAAAACAAAAATGTCAGCATAAAAATCTCATGAGGCGAAAAAATCAGGTCGATAAATATAAGATTTCTTAAATAATTTTATGCAATCGATAAAGCCCATTTTGAAAGGCGTCCAGTGGCTCACTACGTCCATAATGATCGGCTTCATCGAGGAGAGCTACCCAGCATGGCTAAACCAGTACAGCGAAGGGAAAGCTTCACCACAGAGTTCCCGGCGAGCGCTTGAACGATTGCTGCAGAGAACATCGCAAAGGTAAAACTTTTATTTCAGTGCATTTCACTTTAACTTATACTAACTTTTGAATGTACTGTGCACGTCTGTATTGAATTTAGATATGGCTTTTCGACGCAAAAAGCCCAGGAAACTATGTTGCCGCGCTTAGATCTGCTGCAAATAAAGCAGGACTTTGCGATAGAGTTTTGGGCTACTTACAGCTCGTTTCCTTTGTCTGAAATCTACAACATGGACGAAACGGCTATCAATTTTGATATGCCTCCCACTAGAACCTGGGGTTTCAAGGGGAGAAATGGGTCAGCTAAAGTTCAAGACCTCTCCAAGCACTGCGGCCGCATGACAGCAGTTCTTACTATTCGAGCTGACGGTTAGTTAAACTTGGTTTTTGTATGCAAGATGGTTTTTACTAACATTTGTATTATTTTAGGGAAAAAACTACCGATTCTATTTATTCTGCGTGGTAAAGTGGGCGGGATAATCGAGTCCAAGGAGATTGGGAAGCTTCCCAAAGGGCACTTCTACACCGTGCAGGAAGCCGGCTGGATGGATGCCGCTGGCTGGAAGTTTAAATTGTCCACAAGGAGCAACGTTGATGGCCCAGCGTTGCTCCTTGTGGACAATTTTGAGAGCCACATGTCCGAGCAAGGAGTGCGCGTTGTGGCTGAAGAAGCCTGTGCTACAGTGGTCACTTTACCCCCAAAGAGCACCTCCGTCTGCCAGCCGCTGGACGTTGGGGCAATGGGACCACTAAAGGCACGAATTAGAGGTGGCTACACTCCTAAAAGGGGCGTTTCAGCTACTGAAAAACGTCTGAGAGCAATTAAAGCTACTATCAAGGCCTGGGAAGACTTTCCAGAGGACCTAGTAATTCGTAGCTTTCGTACAGCAATTCCTAGGATCGAGGCAGCGACAGTTTAATCGATTAATAAAAATGGCGTTTTTTATTTTATTGAAGTTTTTATGACCAATCAGCTACGGCGACAACAAACCGATCTGTCCGAATTTTTGTGTCGTTGTCTGTAGTCCATTCGAGGGATTTGGACTGCCGTCTCGATCATTTTCCGAACCAATTCATTAGAGACAATGTAGTGAACCGCTTGTACACTAGTGAGTAGAATGCAGAGTGGGTTGGATTGAGATTATCAAAACGAGCTCGGATGGCCCTCCATGGAGTTCATGGAGGCTTAGATACAATATATGTAGCGACGTAACTAACCAGTAGAAGATCGTGACTTGGACCTAACGCGAATTCTGGCTCGCATCTCAATTGGACCTGATATCAGGCAAGATTACCCGCTGAACTTAAGCATATCAATAAGCGGAGGAAAAGAAACTAACAAGGATTCCCCTAGTAACGGCGAGTGAAGCGGGAAGAGCTCAAGCTTAAAATCTCCGTGCAAGTTTTGCGCGGCGAATTGTAATCTATAGAGACGTGGTCCACGTGTAATGTGAGGTAGTGTCACTCAGAGGCCTGCTTTCACTGGGACTACGTGGCGCTCGGGCTGTCGACGGACGGGTGTTCTTGATGATCGTGTGTACACGTAGATCTGAGCCATTACACCTACCACGGCTAGTTCGGTGCTCGACGCCGGAATGCTGCCAACAATTAATTGACTCCAGTGGGACACACTGATGTCCGTGACAAATTCCCAAGGGTTTTCACTGTCCGGAAGGCCTGCCCACTTGACCAAATACTATACGCGGCCTCGACGACGACGCTGGCGGAGCAGTGCAGCAATCACGTAGACTCGGCTGCCTCGGCCATTAAATCTCGCTGGACCTGCACGGCGACCCACCGACAACTTGAGCTGATCTACATTGAATGATCGATGTGATCGTAGCACCGCAGGCAGAACTAGGCGGTAGACGTTTCGGCCAATAGCACGCTCAATCGGAAATGACCCCAACGATTTTGGCAAAAGTTTGTTGACAGTCGGATCTCGCTCAGGGTCGTAGTCAGGTTGTCCAATCCGATTGGCATTTAGTAGTTGTGCTTTCACGTAAAGAAAATCACCAACTGCACTGCTTGACGTCCTCGATTGTAGTAGCGTTGCTGACGTCCTTGAGCTTCCACTAGGTGACGCCTAGCGGTTTCAATAGCCACAGCACGAGTGTTAACAAAATGCTGACTCTTCCAACGTAACCCAAAGACCTGGGGTCGGTTTATGACCAGTGTCCACTTCCATTGGGCTGCGTCCGGTTGAGGTGTTAATACCTTTTCCATGGGCGAATTCAATACACGGAAGCCAAGTGAATCAGTCATCACCGTAATGAGACACCGGTATCTCAAGGCGTCTTCGAAGGTGTGAATTTGCCGCTTACTCCGGCCATCGGCTTGAGCACGATGTGACACCGTCATGCGCAACTTGATTTGCGTATTTTTCAACTATAGATGTCCACAGATCGCTCAGGAACTTGGGATCTCTGTCAGAGACGATAGATCCCGGAGTCCCATGGATCACAATAATGTTGTTGAAAAATATTTGTGCCACATCCATGGCCGTAGCGCCCTTTCTCGTACGCAGATATCTGGACCACTTGCTGAGGTGGCAGACCACGACGCTAACCGCACCAAAATATTTTCGATTCAGGAAGGGCCGTCAAAATTTCCATCGAGATATCCGTCCAGAGAGTAGTAAGAATTGGAAGCGACTGCAATAGAACTTGGCGACAAGACCCGAACATGTTACGGGAGCAAGTTTCACAGGTGCGAATGTACTCATCGACCGTACCTCGCTTATTCGCTCAAAAGAAATGCTGACGTAAGGCGAGAAAAGCCCTCACCGATCATGAATGCGCCACAACTGCGCTATCATGATAGTGTACCAGGACATCCAACACCAGCCGATCATCACGAGGTAACACGACACGGTTTCCCTCTCGTAAAACCAAAACCCCATCTTGGAGTGCAAACTCCGATGTCGTTCCAATACTGTTGTACAAAACTCGTCTTCTGTGTATAGAGCTTTAATCTGCTCAGCGAGAGCAGGATCCAGACCAGCAATCGCGACGGTACTAAATTCAACTGGCCATGATAACGCGTCAGCGACCACATTTGTGTGTCCCGGTTTGTTAAACACCTTAAACGTGAACTGGTTGAAAAAATCCAACTACCGTAGCATCTTCGGCGAAGGTGCTGGCTTGCTGAAAAACCATTTGCAGGCCGAGCTATCCGTGTAACCAGTAAATAGTCCACCCCGTAGATACACACGCCGTTTTACCAAGCTGAACTTGGTGGTGCAGCCGTTTTACATGTACCAGCCAACGAGCTTCTGTATCGCTGAGTTTGCGACTCACGAAAGCTACTGGGTAATCCTTTCCCTTACTTACTTTGCACGCTCGATGGTAAAATGTAGAATGATTTTTAGTTATTGACTCTAGCTAGCCGTACTCTGTTGTACCCTGCCTATAAACTAATTATTAACAAATTCCGTCCTTCATTTTAATTGGCTCTTTGAAAAATGATGTGGTTTGATGTTTTTCGTCATTGTCAATTGACGTATGCAGTATTTGACGAATCATGTACTGTGTACATGAATACGTCACATTGGCTTAAGACATCACCAACCGCAATATCCGATGCATCCGTCGTGACGAAGAAGGGCAGCGAGAAGTCGGGAAGCCGCAGAACCTGAGATTGCTGCAACAGCTCGCGGGCACCGTCGAACGCTTGAATTTCGTCTGTGCCCCAGCGCCAGCCCGTTGTAGTTTTGGCCAATTCGGTTAACGGGTGCACCAGCGCTGAATATTGCGGGATGAATCGGCTATAGTACCCACACAGTCCGAGGAACCGCTGAAGCTCCTTCCTATTGCATACCACGGATGAATTGGGACTTGATCCCAGGTGATTGTCGATGCCGAAATCTCGTGTCCTAGAAACACAATTACTTTTGCGCCCATTTGCGCTTGTCCTTTCGGGCGTATAGCGAAGGACTTCCAAGATGCTTCGTAAGTGCACTACGAGATCATCCAGATTAGCCGAGAAAACTCAAATGTCATCGTGGTAGACAACGCAAAAAGCCTGAAACTTAGGCCATCCAAGAAGGTGTCGCATCAATCTGGACCACGATCCTGGTATTCCAGCAAGACCCACAGGAGCCACTACCCACTGCTAAAATTCTTGGGACTCTAGAAGCATCTGATGGTACCCTGACATGAGGTCCAATGAAGAGACCCTCAACTTGTCAAAGATGTCATCGACTCGAGGTAGAGGAATCTTTGGGATGATACTCTGCGAGTTCAAGTGCCGATAGTCGATAACACAACGGCTGGGTACATTTGCATTTCCAGGTCGTAGCCACTCAATCGGTTTCGCCCAGAAGTTATTTCACGAAAGCTGCAAGTGCTTTCTCTTCTGTCGAAAAGAGGCTCTGGAAGACGGAGTCGCGTCAGGTTTAAGCTTTATGTCATGCTGAACTTTTAGTTAAGGTGGAAGTTCACTAGGAAGCGTGGAGGTAAAAGCATCATCAAAATCACTCAGCAAAACCACCACTTCTCGTGGAGTAGCATACCTGGTTCAAAAGGGCAAGCTGAAAAATCTCCAGATACTGGTGGTTCTCGAGTCGCGTCTTAAATGGCTGTCGCGAAACTTCGACGGGTGCCAAACCCTTCTTACGTTGAACGGACCATCTCTTCCCAATTGCCATGCTCGGAGGGCAACGAGCGCTCTTGTACAGGGTCTGGGACGATAGATGACCAAGATATGGCGCGATATGTCCAGTCGGTGGTAGGGTTACTTGCTTTCAGCCATGTACGCCCCAAAATGCCGCCTTAGTCGTACTCGAGAGGCCAAATTACTAATGGCACTTGCACCACGGATTGACCACACACAATTTTAAGTTCAATCATTGGAACAGCACGTTGCTGCTCCTTGCCGTCAAATCCACGCGCGACAAGTTCCTTCGTAGGCTGTCAAATCCAGTTCTCGTTGATAGTACGCAGTGAGAAGTACCGGAATAAATTGGCATCGTACAATTTCAATCCAGAATTTTTACAGTCTGCAAGAATCGCTTTGACGTCGAAGCAGTTGTTGGCGCGACAGACATTTCGGACGTGTTAGTTCAATAACGTTCGAGTCCATTTAAACCACTGATGCATCGGAACTGATGCGGCGTTGCTCCTGTTGTCAATTGCTTTGGTTTTGTTTCCGACGAGGCGATCAAGGTTCGCCTCGCTTGCAGTAAAAATACAAATTTTGACGTCGGCACTGGTCCTTGCTAATCGAACGCGCGTCAACGGTGGAAATATCCATCGGCGTCGGGTCATCGTTGGTAGGTTGCTGAGAAGTACCTCGATGACCTGTTGACCAGAGGATAGGGTCGAAGTGAAATGGGTACGCTCATATGCTTGAGCAGCAGCTATAGCATCAGCTAGGGTGCTGCAGCGTGAGTATATCACCTCCTTTCGGGTTTCCGTCTTCAGGCCATCGCAGAACCGATTCGCTTGGTCCAAGGCGCTCGTGTGATGGATCTGGGCCATGAGTTGACGAAACTTGCGGACGTACTCTTCTACTGATCCTCGCTGGTGACATGCCTTCGGTTCCACCCTGGGACGGTACTGCTGATCTGGAGGTACAAATTCTTGTCGAAGAGCGTTGGCAAATGCGTCGATGTCACTGTATGTATCATGGTCAATCACTACTTGCGCGTGGTAGCACCATCTCTCAAATTGGATGTCAATATCAATCACGCGCTGCTGGCTAGGTGCAGCCGTGGAGTGGATGCATTTCTCTTCCACGAAGAGCTTTGTCTGGAAAATGAAATCATTAACAGACTCTGAAGGTTTCCAAAGAACTTAGGCATCGCGACGCTTCCAGGCGGTATTCCCGCGCAGGAGCGAGTATGTCGCTGTGTTTGCTGCTGGTACGTGTGCAACTGCGCTTGAAAGTCTTGATACATCGGAGCATTTGGCTCAGACCCACCGCAATGCGATCTATCGCTTGGACAACTGTTTGTAGTGAACCGCTTGTGCACTACTGAGTAAAATGCAGAGTGAGCTGGATGGAGATTATCAAAACGAGCTCGGATGGCACTCCAAGGATTTCATGGAGGCTTAGATACAATATATGTAGCGACGTAACTAACCAGTAGAAGATCGTGACTTGGACCTAACGCGAATTCTGGCTGGTCCACGTGTCCTGTGAGGTAGCGTCACTCAGAGATCTGTTTTCACTGGGACTACGTGGCACTCGGGCTGTCGACGGACGGGTGTTCTTGATGTTCGTGCGTACACGTAGATCTGAGCCATTACAGACAAAGTTGTTTTGGATGCCATGCTGTATGACTCATACATGGACGTCGTAAGCTCTAGCACTAGCTCGTGGATTTCCACCTCCGCCTCTATTTGATCGGGGAGTGAGGCGTCGTGTAGAGTATCTGTCGCCAGGAGATGTTGGCTACGTGTCACTAGTACGCGAAAGACACGCCGTTTAGGAGCCCACCCAAGAGCCGGGCTCTCGGGCTCCCCGGGGGATGGGGAGCCGGGGCTCCCTAACTCTTCTGTTAAATGACTCATATCCCGTTTAATAAATTTATCATAATTGGTATAAAAATCAGACATTCAGAACGAAATTCCAGATACATGTAGAAACGAAAAGGGATTCTAAAATAATGGTTATCACTAGTGCTTGATCCAGGAAGCGGAAGATGAGGGCCTTTTTATCGAGGTAGTGGAAGAAGTGATGGTCGACGTCCAGGAGGAACAACTTGTTGTAATCCGAGCGCCCTCGACTGCACAAAAGTCCAAATTCCACATAGAAGCAGCGCAAACCATGGGCAACTTATGGAGTAGAACTCAACGGCTTGTAGAAGAGAACGCGTCGCTGGCTGTGGGGAACGAAGGGTCCCGTAACTTTGTCCAGCAGCAAGTCGAACTTGTCCGAGACGAAGCTCGTCAAGGAGCGTTAGAAGCGAAGCAGATGGTGAGAGATCACGCCTTGAAGGCGGAGCCAATGGAGAAGCGTCCGTCACGGCCGCTGGTGGGTTCTTGTTGGTCGTGTCAAAGTCTACGTTGGCAGCATTGACATTCCCAGGGTGTTGAGAACCGATTGGCGGGGATGTTGGCGCGCTCGTCGCTGGTAATATTGGAGTTTGACGCTCTCTTGCATCAGAAGAGCATTACCGTTTTAGTATGGCTGGCAGTGCATGCTGGCTCGTGTTTCGAAGATGGAGAGCTGGAGTAGGTACGCAGCTGCTGGTTACCGCTGGCGGAGGGCTGTCGTCGCCCTCTTTGTGCTCTTCCTGTTGAGCTTCTATCCCTGCTGCTCGTCTGTTTTGAAGGGATCGAAGTAAACCGGGCCACATTGTCCTGTAGCTCAGAAAAATATTCTGAGAATATGAATCTGTCGATCTTTTGTAGGAAGCTTCATAAACTACAATATTAACCAATCATGACAGGATATTGAGATATGAACTAAAACTTGGGGAGCCTTCGTTATTGTTATCGTACTTATATGAGTGGAGCCTAGGTTTAAACAGGAGCCCGGGTTTACGAAAACCCGGACCGGGCTCCTCTGACAAAAAGGGCTCTCCTCATGACGTTGCAGGCAACGAAAAGGACGTCCAGGCTGGACGTCCTTTTCCAGCAAGTTGTTGGCAGCAACTCCAACGTGACCAACCCGAAGCGGATTCGGTCGTCATGTTGGGGCTTGTCTCCTTCCATTGAACTGGAAGAAGTCGCACTGAAGATACCTAAGGTACTGGGCTCTTGAAAGCGATGGCTACACATCAGCTGTCGAACGAGATGCATGTTCAGCGAAGGTTCACCAACAAAATGTAGCGGGATCACTTATCTTACCCGACCCGTTGGGTAGGCTGTAAAGCTCCTGCGTTTCGTCCGGGTTCACCTCCGTCCGTGTACGTTAACGCCGTCTGGCCGTCAGGCGCCACCGAGCACCTGCGCCGGATCACCACCACCGAGTGGGATCCTACTTTATTAACAATGGAGATTAACTCCTCAATACAATCAATCGAAACCACTAACTGCACTCTACACTTGGTATCTTCGTCCTGCTCGCCCAACACTCGCACTCACCGCCACTCAGTTCCCTGCCGTCCGGCACAAGACCTACGCTTCCGTTCGCTGCAGCACAACCTCCACGTGAGATCGCCCTGAAGCAGTTGAAACGCGCCTTGCCCCGATCCGGTGTATCCTGTGCAGCCGTGTGCACCTCGTAGATGGCCTCGCAGTCCTCCACCCGCCAAGTATTCCCGTGCCTCCCTTGCCGTCAACCGTTCACCGTCCAGAGTTTCAAGTTGGTGCTCTGTTCACCAGTCCCGAGCACCGACACCCCCTTCGCGTCCGAAGAGTTTCACGCTAGCGTCGCACTCGTCCAATCGAAAGCACCTCAGGTACTTCCGAGCCAATTCCGTACTTCGTTCCTCCTCGAGACAGCGCTCCAAATCGCCTTACTCGTGGTGGCAAAATCCGAAGCGGGCCGTCCGAATCACTTGTGCCCGTCGTGGCAAAATCCGAACTCGGCCTCCGCCCCACGCTGCCAATTCCGAAGTGTCTGTCACTTTGCTTGGACAATTCGGAAGTGAGCGGTCCATCGAGCTCACTAACTTCCACTACTGCTAGCGAAGCATCCTTCGCAGCCGCTATCATCCTTGCACTTCGCCGTCGATCCACTGTACGCCAGGATCTCGTCGTCCGGCGACCTCTCGTTCACGTTCCACGCCTCTTCCAGTTGTTCCGTGGTTTTCCGTATCCAACTACCAGCCAAACTTGTCATTTCGTGCTTGGCCGTCCTCACCGTGCACCTGCTACACGACTTCCCCACATTTGGAGTCGCTCCGGAATCGCTTCTCATACTCGTCCATGGACAGCCACTTTCTTGCGCCGCCTCCATCGTCCGTGTCACCGTCATTCTCGTTCGATCCGACTTGTGCGGGGCGCACTTCGTACTCGAGGACATACTGCCCGGCTGCGTTTCGTCGTCGTCGTCTACGAAGTTCCACCACGACTTCACCCGCTCGCTCGGTTGGTTCCTCACTCGCATCTGTTCCTCGAGTTCGTTTCGTGCCTCGTGCCGCCGCTGCTGTATGTACGGGTGCCGTCGCTGCTCCATCAATCGCTTCTGACGCCGCTTCATGCTCCCCGTTACTTCGTTCATTTTCGCTCTCCAGCTCGACCTCAATGTCCGCTGCCACTGTCTCCAAAAAGACTGCTGGTTTGTGATATGACACCAGAAACGATGAGTGCGCAATCACCCTCTCTGCGTCTTCCCCGTCCTCGCGTTCTAACAAAAGGTTGTCGTAACCTGCCGGTTCGATAACTCGCAACGGGCCCATCCACTGGTGGACAAACTTAGACGCCTTTGGTCCTCTTGGAGGCCTGTACAACCACACATGATCCCCGGGTTCAAAGGTCCTCGTTCGCCGCACTTTCCGATTGTAGTATCTAGCCTGACGTTCCTGTTCACGCTCGCGTGCACGCTCTGCCCACACCCGATTCTCCGTCATTGTCCGTACCAGCTCGCGGTGATATTCACCAAGTTCACCAGCCGCTTGCCGACTCGTTGCACGCAGTAACTCGTTGGGGCTTCTCAATCGTCGTCCCATCATCAGTTCATTTGGTGATAACGCTACTGTAGAGTGCCGTCCTGAGTTGTATGCGTACACTGCAAAAGGCACCCAGCGATCCCAATCTCGCTGTTCCCCGTCGTTCATCGCAATAGCCACCATGTCTTTCCAAGTTCGATTAAATCGCTCCACCAGCCCAACTAGCTGTGGCCGATATGGCACCGGATTCGTCTGCCGCGCTTGTAGAAGCTCTACCAGCTCCTCAATCAAGTGACCTGTAAGTTCCGGCGCACCATCCGTCAACAATTCGCGAAACGGACCAAACTTCAGCACGACATCGCGCATCAGGAACTCTGCTACGCTTTCCGCCGTGTGTTGCTTCACCGTCGTCGCCACCGCGTACCGCGTGACATACTCCACCGCAGCTACTACAAATCGTTCGCCGCCGTCAGTTGTAGGCAAAGGGCCAGCCACATCCAAAGCCCAGCGATCGCCCACATCTCCGCCTCGAATACTCCTAAGTGGTGGAATCACTTCCCGTGGTCTTGCTTTTCTGCTGCCGCATTCCTGGCAACCCGTCACCCAACGTTTCACTTCCCGCTGAAGGTTTGGCCACCAATACAGTTGCTGCATGCGCGCGTAAGTATGGGGAGCTCGCAAATGCCCCGCCCACACCGAGTCGTGCGCCTCTTTAAACGCCTTCGCCCATAACGCTGGCGGTAGAATCACTCGTCGTCCCACCGGTGTTTCAATTGTCGTAAGTCCAAAGTTCTGCGACACCTTCTTACCGCGATACTCGCCAGCATTCACGAGCTGCTGTACCATCTTGCTCTCCTTCTGGGCGAACATCACTTCGTCGTCCGTAAGCTGCAAAGTCGTTGTCTGCGTCATCGCTCGTCCGTGTTGGATCTGCTGCAGTCTCTCCGTCTCCTGCACAGTGTTCCTCGTGCTGTTTGCTGTCTTTGCTGTTTCCTTGGGCGCCGTGACCGTACGTTCTCGAGTGACTGTTGGCTCTGTTCTCGTCGTGGCCGTCCGTACCTCTCGCTTCTCGGCTGGTCTCCCAAGTCGCTCCGCCGTCTTATCTCGACTCCGCTCACGCTTCTCCGGCACGATTTCACTTCGAACTTCACGAGATTCGGCCGGGGTCCTTCGTAGAGCTTCGCATCGTGGCATGCGAACCACTGGTCCGTCCGTCATCGTCTTCCCGTCCGTCATCCGGTCGTCTGAGGTTCTCGGGCTCACCGTCGCCTTCTGCCTCTTTCTTCGTGACGCTACTGTCGTCTCCTGCGCCAGTGCCGTACTGTGGCCTCGCCCACCGTCGTCCGAGTTCGTCGGCATAGCTGTACTCGCCGCTGATCGTCCGTCCGAGGTACGCTGCGCCGCGTTATTCAGCCGTCTCGTTGTACGTGATTTCGTCTCATCCATCGGCAGCTCCACATCGTTCGTAGCTACCGAGTTGTCCTGAACAAAGCTGGTTCCTTGCTCGGAAATCGCCTCCACCATCACGTCTCCTGCGCGTTGCTCTCGCCGCTCCGCGTTCGATGATTCCGTCCTGTTCTCTGCTGGCCGAGCTCCATCCGACACCGCTTCGTCCAGCACAGTCCCTTCGTCTTCGGTCAGTGCTGCTTCTGTCTGTGCTCGTGATCCAGAGTCTCGTGCCGCCCGCGCATCGTCCGATGTCGTCGTTCTCGCTCGAAGTCGCGCTCGTCGTCTCCGTCCTACCGCTGCTAATACCGACGCCGCCACAGGTGCGCGTGACAACGCGTCAGCCACAACGTTCGTACTGCCAGGTCGATACTGGATATCGAAGTCAAATTCCTGGAGAGTGAGTGCCCACCGATGGAGTTTGCCAGTTAAGTTCGGGCTGGTCATCAGCCACTTCAACGCCGAATGATCAGTTAAGATCGTAAATTTCCGGCCATACAGGTACGGTCGATAGAGCTTGATGGCCCATACTACTGCGTAACACTCCAACTCCGTGATGCCGTATTTGCTCTCTGTGTCGCTATTCACTTTACTTGCGTAGCCGACCGGCTGCATACCTTGTCCGTGATCTTGCATGAGGCACGCCCCCAATCCAATCGTACTCGCATCCGTCACCACCGTAAACGGCAATCGAAAATCCGGGTACAACAACAAGGGTCTCGTGGTGAGAATGTCCTTCACCTTGCCGAATGCCTCCTCCTGCTTCGTATCCCATTCCCACGCCACCTTTTTGCGTAGTAACTTCGTCAAGGGCGCCATCAACGATCCAAAGCCCCGTACGAATCTTCTATAGTAACCGGCCAAATGTACAAACCGCTTGACCTCCACTGTGTCGCGTGGGGTCGGAAATTCTCGAACTGCCGTCACTAGCCGTTCCAGAGGTCGCACACCCTCGTTGCTCAATTCGTGCCCTAGGTATTCCATGGATCTCGCCGCAAACCGGCACTTCTTCAGTTTCAATGTCAGCCCGGCTGCCGACAGTCTCTCCAGCACCGTAGCCACTTCGAGTACATGCCGTTCAATGCCTCCACGAGTGAAGACCACTATGTCGTCCAGGTATACCAAACATGTACTCCATGTCAGTCCTCGCAGCACACTGTTCATCATCCGCTGGAACGTCGAAGGTGCGTTGGTTAGTCCAAATGGCATCCGTAAGAATCGAAATAACCCCTTCTTCGTAGTAAATGCGGTCTTATCTCGATCAGCCATCGCCACCAATATCTGCCAATAACCCGCCTTGAGGTCTAACGTCGTGAAGAGCATCGCACCACCCAACGCCTCTAAAGTTTCGTCGATTCTTGGCAGGGGATACACGTCCTTCTTCGTAACTTTGTTCAGAGCTCGATAATCGATGCAGAACCTCACTTCACCGTCCTTCTTCCGAACCAGTACGACAGGAAAGCCCCAGGCGCCATCTCCTTCTTCAATGACCCCGGCTTTCAACATCTTGTCGACGTTCTCTTCGATGGTCTGATCCTCCGCCTGTGCGTGGCGTCGCCGCTTCATCATGATCGGTGCCGTGTCTCCAGTATCGATATGATGCTCGATATTCAGAGCCGTAGCTGGTGGACAGTCACTGGTATCTGCTGACAGCTTCCGATACACACGCAGCAATCGTTTCACCAGTTCACGCGCTTCCGGTTCCTCTACGCCAATGCGCACCTCTTCTTCGTTGTCCAGAGGCGTCTCGTCATCGCCCAAACTCTTTAACCAATCATCCAGCCGACCAGTGTCCATGTGCTGGTTCACGCCCAAAATCTCCATGTCCTCGTCCACAGGTATCCAGGTGCCGAGCTCTTTCTTGTTCGGGAGTCTTGCAGGCACTCCATTCGCATTGATGGCTGGTATCCATGCTCGTCCACCACGTGCTGTCGTCACCGTCGCTGCTAATAACACCGCTCCAGTGGTATGTGTAGGAATGAACAATCCCCGTTCTCCATCCTCCGCTGCTACCGAGATTTCAATCGGAGTTACGGCACTTGCTGCTATCTGCGTTTTGCCAGCAACTCGTACAGCCGCCTGTTGTTGTCCGCCATTCGCGCCAGTTGTTACGAACGGTATCACGATCATCCGACCATTCTCGAGATACTTCACTTCGTTCCGACCAAAGTCCATATTCGCTCCCTTGTTCGTCATGAAGTCAACCCCCAACAAGAATTCATCCGTACAGCCCGAGATAATGCAAGCATCCACGTATATTGTTTCTCCACACACACTTTCAAACTGGAACCGCCACACACCGATCACGTCGAGAAGAAAGCCACCTATGCCTTCAACATACTTCACGGGTGCTTCGCTCGCTAGTCGATCTCCATACTGCATCCATGAGGTTCCAGCCACTGAGTAACGCGCGCAACTATCAAGCTTGATGGACCTCAGCTCGCCGCCGATCATCATGCACGCCGTCGGTAGTCCATCTTCCGCATCCACGTATTCCACTGTACTTCCTGCGTCTGACTCGTCATGCCGCTGCACCAAACTGACGTGAGCTGGTTCCGTGTCGGGGCAAAGTTCTCCATCATACGTCCGACGTTCTTGTAGGGTTTCCAGCTTGTCGAGTGCCTTGCGGGCGTTATCTTTCCGTGCTAACTGCCGTCGTTCTTCCGCCTGCAGTGTCGGCGTACGATCATTACGTTTCCACTTGGCCTGGGCACGCAACACTCGTTTTCTCTTCCTCGTCCGATTTCTCTGACGTCTCCGCTGCCGTTCCAGTTGCAGTCTCTCGTCGTAGCCATCCGTATTGTCGGCCTCGAGGTCGTTGTTAATGTCCTTGTGGTCTTCGGGGGGTCCGGTCCTTTCGCTAACGGCAAATGCGTTTTCCGCCGCCAGCTCCGTTGAGCGGGTATCCTCCAAAGCCGTGACTGTCGCTGCATCACTCGTCGTCGGGGCGCTGTCGTCTTCGTTGCTTCTACTCGTTCGTTCCGGTTCTGTGTCGCCTTCCCCATTTGACGACCGGTCTGCGCCTTCCCCAGTCGGAGCACGTTCTTGCGCTCGCCGTCCAAGTGTAGCGGATCGCCGACGTTGTTCTTCTTCTCGCTTGCTTCGGCTGAATCGTGCAGTCGCCATGGCTGGGTGTACCGTTGCCAAGTACGTAGCAGCTCGTTTCGGGTCTCGAGCCTCAACGTCGCTCTGCATCTCACTCATCCAGTCGTCCACTACCGTGCTTCCCACCACTACTGTCCGTGTGGCGAAGTCGACTGCCGTTAGCCCTTCATCGTCGGAGCCATCCATTTTCATTTCCTCATCCAATTCGTTTCCGTCCCATGCGTCATTCGCCCACAGCCTGTCGACGCCTCGTTCGTTCGTATCTGTCCACCCGTCCGTAGTCAACCGTCGTACCATGGCCGAATACGCTGTAGTCCACTTCGAAGGTCTCGGGTCCGCTACCGGCTCCGTGAACCTCACACACTTCGTCGTTCGTTGGGGAACCTGTTGCTCCACTATCGGACACCGTATTCCCCCTACGGCACCCGCGCGCCGTTTCCCTGATCCGTTGAGGTTCGTGCTGCTCTCTGCTTGAGGTATTCGTCGTTTCTGGCCTTCGCTTCCGCATCAGTGCAATCCTTGGCGTAGTGTCCAAACTTGTGGCAGGCGTAACACTGCGGGCCGTTCGAGCAATGTGTGCTGTAGTGGTCGTTGGACCCACACCGGTTGCATCTCAAGTTGTTCTTGTCGCTAACTTCCGATTGTCGAACTGCACCAACCTTCGCTACCGTACGTCCAGTGTCTGCTGCCGGCTTAGTCGCTGTTTTCCGCTTCCGAGGCTCCGATTTCTCCCGTGGGCTGTCATCTCCAGAGTCTTCGCGGATCCGCTTACTTCGTGGTTTTTTCGCTTCTGCTCGCACCGAGGATGATCCCCGCGCTTTCCGCTTCGTCGAGACCTTCTCCCAGAACCGTCCATTCCATTTTCGACCGGGAGGTTTCTCGTAGATTCCGGCATAGTCATTCCAGATGCCTTGCTGGTTCGTAAACACCGTCACCGCATCCTTATTCGCGGGCTCTGCTGCCGTAGAATTCACCACTGCTTCCGTAAGTTCAGCCGGCAAACTCATTCCTCCGACACCTGGGATCACCACCGTTTGACCCATCGTCCCTGCCACCGTAGCTAACTGAGTCTGAGGCGCCATCGGAAACGCTTGCCCGATGTTTCTCATTCCCTGGGCGATGTTGTCGGCCGGGTCGTCGATCCTATTCGTCTTGGCGACCGCTTCTTCTAGCGTCCTCGGTCGGGGCTGCATCTTTACCAGTTGGCGTGTGGTCTTGTCCAGGTTCCGATAGTACTGGGCGAGAAACACTCTCTCGCTAACTCGATTCCTGTCCGCCGCTCGCCGCAACCCCGCCGCGAAATCATCATACGACTCTCCATTCAGCATCGTCCGGTTATTCACTCGCCATTCGGCTGCAGCCTTGTTCTTCCGTGGGCCAAATCTCTTCAAGAGTTCCCGTTTCAGGTACGTCCAAGTTTGTTGCCGTCGTGTCAACCTCTGATTCATGGTCACCCACCACATCGCTGCGCTTTCCATTAATTTGTTGCCCAGGATAAAGTAGAGCGCATGATCGGACCACTCGCCTTGTCCCGACGCTTTTGCTCCTTGTAACGCTAGATCCACTCGGTCTACCCAAGTAGCTGCTGATACTCCGGGCGCTGGCGTGAAGACGGGCAATTCCAAGTTCTTGATGTTACCGGGCTGTCGTAATGGTTCGTGTACTGCTGACTCGTTTCGTCCGTACCCATGCCGTTCACGTCGATGGGGCCGTTCTCGAGGTTCGCGCTGTCGGTGTCGTTCTCGTCGCTGGGCGTGCTCCCGTGATCTACTGCGTGACCGGTCGCTGTCCTCGTCCGAACTCTCGCCGTCGTCGTCGGGGTCGTTGTCATCCGAGTCGTTCCGCTCTCGGTGCTCCCTTCGTCGATTGCCGCCTCCTCGTTCAGCATGTCGATGGTCATCTGCATCACTGGAACCGACGGAATCCTCACTGCTACTAGAAGAAGGGCTCCCTCTCCACACTGATCGTCGGTGCTGTCTTGCGCGCGGTCGTCGAGACTGGCTTCGTTGCTGTCGCCGTCCCCAACCGTCACCGTCGTGCGTTCCAGACGAGTAGCCATCGCTCGATTCGCCGAAACTTTGCGCCCCGTGACTGGTACGCCGTTGTCGCTTGACTAGGTGTCGCTGTCGACTGCGTCGCCGTTCCTGCTCGGTTCCTCTTCGGGTACTGGCTGGTTGCGTTGCCACATTCTTCCGTTGCGTTGAAGCCACTGGTGACTCGAGTCTGCTCCGCTCCGATGCTGACTCGACCGGCCTACCTGCCGCAAGATCTGCGGGTGTCGCTGGCTGACGCTCCTTCTGCATCTCAGCTACCGCCACAGCCAATTGCTGCACCACTGTATGCAAGTCCGCCATACTCGCGAGTGTCGTTCCCGTTGGCTCCGTTGGTGTGGCTTGGTCAGATCGGCTGGTCTCCACTATTCTTAGGATTTCGGCCTGCTGCGTCGTTGGCCGCACCGCCGTCTTCTCCGATCTCTTCCTGGGCCCATCGCTATCGGTACTCTCCGAGTCTTCGCCACGGTTCGAAGCTCTTTGGGAGGAACTCCTCCTCACACGCCGCTGTTTTCCTTTAGCCTTCGCTGTCTGTGGTGTTACCTTTCTCGCTGACTCTGGCTGGGACGCTGCATCCGTCTCTTGGGCACTGGCACCCTCTTCCGTCACTTGTCTATGGAGGTTGGTGTCTACTACCTGACTCGGCGTCTTAGGTGATTGAGACCGTGTCTGCATACCAGTCCTTGGTACATCCACCGCTGTCTGCGTTCTTGTCTTTGTCATTCTCGTAGTTTTCGTCTTTTTCCTTAGAGATCGCCCCTGTATGACCACCATGTAGCGGGATCACTTATCTTACCCGACCCGTTGGGTAGGCTGTAAAGCTCCTGCGTTTCGTCCGGGTTCACCTCCGTCCGTGTACGTTAACGCCGTCTGGCCGTCAGGCGCCACCGAGCACCTGCGCCGGATCACCACCACCGAGTGGGATCCTACTTTATTAACAATGGAGATTAACTCCTCAATACAATCAATCGAAACCACTAACTGCACTCTACACTTGGTATCTTCGTCCTGCTCGCCCAACACTCGCACTCACCGCCACTCAGTTCCCTGCCGTCCGGCACAAGACCTACGCTTCCGTTCGCTGCAGCACAACCTCCACGTGAGATCGCCCTGAAGCAGTTGAAACGCGCCTTGCCCCGATCCGGTGTATCCTGTGCAGCCGTGTGCACCTCGTAGATGGCCTCGCAGTCCTCCACCCGCCAAGTATTCCCGTGCCTCCCTTGCCGTCAACCGTTCACCGTCCAGAGTTTCAAGTTGGTGCTCTGTTCACCAGTCCCGAGCACCGACACCCCCTTCGCGTCCGAAGAGTTTCACGCTAGCGTCGCACTCGTCCAATCGAAAGCACCTCAGGTACTTCCGAGCCAATTCCGTACTTCGTTCCTCCTCGAGACAGCGCTCCAAATCGCCTTACTCGTGGTGGCAAAATCCGAAGCGGGCCGTCCGAATCACTTGTGCCCGTCGTGGCAAAATCCGAACTCGGCCTCCGCCCCACGCTGCCAATTCCGAAGTGTCTGTCACTTTGCTTGGACAATTCGGAAGTGAGCGGTCCATCGAGCTCACTAACTTCCACTACTGCTAGCGAAGCATCCTTCGCAGCCGCTATCATCCTTGCACTTCGCCGTCGATCCACTGTACGCCAGGATCTCGTCGTCCGGCGACCTCTCGTTCACGTTCCACGCCTCTTCCAGTTGTTCCGTGGTTTTCCGTATCCAACTACCAGCCAAACTTGTCATTTCGTGCTTGGCCGTCCTCACCGTGCACCTGCTACAAAAACTTCCGCACGTTTAGAAACTTTTTCATTGTCAATTACTTCCCTACCTCTTGGTAATTTTTGCACTTGCACCCCTTATCGAAACTTCTCCAAAGACACTTCTCAGACACAGTACGCTCTACTTCTGCTAAGCAAGACTTGCAACTGGGTGTTGCTGCTCTTCTGCGTCCGCGAACACACTGATTTCCTTAAGTACTTGATCCAGCGATGGTCGCTTCTTGTAGTCTGGATCGCATAGGCGGCTGATGAACGTCCACTCCTCAGTCGAGATCTGTGGAGGACGAGGATACTTTTCCCCACTCACAATTTTCCGTATCACGGCGTTGTCATCCTCCATTTCGAACGGAGGTTCTTCAGTCTTGGCTTCGATCATACACATCGCAAGAGAATAGATATCGGATTCGTAGAGCGGCGCCTCGTTTCCACTTTGCTCCAGCACTTCCTTGGGCTTCCAGCGGACTGAAACGGCCGTGGCCTTTTCTGCACCTTTACTCAGACCCGCAGACAGCGAACGAACCGAAGTGAAGGTGAAATCTGCCAGCTTCGTCGTGTAGTTGGCGCCAACCAGGATGTTGTTGCACTTTAAACCCCCGTGAACCGTTTTGTTCTTGTGCAAGAACTGGAGTCCGAGCGCGACCTGCTTAAAGAGTCTCCAGAACAGCACTCCGTGCTCTCCGTCCGCCAGGAAGTCCGCCAGATTGCCATTAGGAGCGTTCTCACAGACGTAGAACTGCGGGGTGCTCACGTGGGAACCTCCGTACAGCTTCAGAATGTAGTCACTAGGGGGAAGATTGTTCCAGAGCTCCAGTTGACGCAGGAACGCATCGTCCGCGTTGCCAGACATCTCCGGGAACAGTTGCTTAATCGCCACATCGGTGCGCTTTCCGTCGTGGGTCCAGACACCTCTCCTCACGGCTCCGAAGGTCCCTGGGTACCCGATCGTTTCATCCTCAAACTCCACATCATCAATGGGGATAAACCAGTCGAACATCTTCATTCCCTCCTTGTTACAGTATTTTGACACGCGATGCAACGTCGCATCCTGGAGTTGAATCATCTCGGGAGACTGGTTCTTCGACAGGGCGCTTTTCTTCAGGCTCATAATGGCCTCCTGAACCTTCTTGTCGCCTCGAACCTCCGTGACAAGCACCCGTTCGGTCGCGTCACTTACGAGTCGGTTGAGAATATCGTACTGCTCCGCTCGATGGACGTCCCACTCGGTCTCCCACTTGGTCATCTCCGGAGCGTCTTGGACGTGCAGAGCTTGAGCCAAATCGCTGATCTTGAGCTGGATATCGCGGATGATAGTAACGAGCGTCTCGCAATTGGCCAGACGCTGCAGCAGCGGCTTGCGACGCAACAGCGTCACGAACTTGACGACAATTTCCATGTACTTCTTCTTGAGCGGTTCCTTCTCGTCCAGGGGCAAAACCAAGCTGTGCAGGAACTGGAGTCGCTCCACGACAGCTTTGCACAGTAGCGCGTTCTCCGGCATGCGACGACAGCGCGTAGTCATCCCCGAGAGTGTCACGACGCTGTCAGGGGAGCCACTGAGTCCTTCGATTGGGAATCCACCGACGGTCGCCATGGCTATGTGTGAACGAACTGGAAAGTGTTGGAATGAGGGAGGGAAGGTCGCTCGGTCCCTTGCGATCTTGAAATGATTTATAGGTTGACTGGGTACGGAAACGTACCGAGAGAAGCTGAGAAACAAAAGGTTGAGGGCGAATATGAAGTTGCAAACTAGGGTGAAAAGAATCCCTTTAACTGAGCACTTCATAGTCGGTGTGTTTCGTCGTGGAGCTCATCATGAGCCTCATCGAATGCTGACTCAGCATTTCTAAGCAAAAATGAGTTTTAAACTGTTTTAATTGGTCAGAGATGGACGTTCTAAACATTGTTCTAAATGTCCTTATTTTAATTTCCTGTTTTAAATAAACGGAAATGGTGGAGACCAGGATTTAAGGTGTTCGGATTTAAGCTATACATGTATACATGTATGTACACGGTCTCGTTAAAACTTCTCCAATTTCTTCGGTTTAAAGCCTTCAAAGCTGGGGAGTCAGCATGAGGAATGAATATACTGAAAGCTGTCTGGGGTTGCCTACCTCGTTCCTGTGGCTTTCATTTCTCCGTTCTTAAAACACAATTTTCGGTATTTGAAAATCCTAAATTTTGCCCCAGGATTTAGTCCTAGATTCGCATTTAAGTGAGGTTCCAAAATTAAAATTAGGTTGGAGAATGTGACCTAAATACTGTTCTAAATACTAAAATATCTTACCGTTTTTTTTTGTTTAGAACCATGCGACTCCTGGAACAGTACACCGGTACTGTACCGGAAAGCTATTTGCGGTAACCATGATCAAAATCAAACGTAAATGCTGGGAGTTCTTGGAGGAGCACATGTACCAATAATGGCACGGGCTTGCCGGATGCAATTGCACTAGAACTTGCTGAGCATTATCCACCATTGGCAGCACAGAGTCTGTGACAGACGGCAGGATCGTGCTGACTTGTAATGCGGTGCCGTCATTTGATTGGTCAAGAGCTATTTACTTGACGTCAGCGTGACACAACGGTATCAGCGCCATGGAGGCCACGACGCGGTGGTTGAGCGAAGAGCACACGAGCCTCTCGGGCGCGTCGCTGGGGAAGATTATCTCCACTGGATTGCTGCTGGGGGTCGTGCATGTACTCACTGGTATCTTTAGCTCCATATGATTTTAATCACTACAAGAAATTAATTGGCTCCGTCTCATTTTGTCTCCAGGACCCGATCACTTGTCCGCATTAGCCGCAATGACGACTGGGTCGTCCTGGAGAGCATTCACATTGGGCATTCGATGGGGATGTGGCCATTCTATTGGTCTCATCATCATGGCACTCATTTTCTTCGCTGCGGGTCAGACGGTGGATCTGGACGCAGTCGGAGGATACCTCAACTACGTCGTTGGATTCTTCATGATCGCTCTGGGTGTGTGGACTGCGGTTCATGTGAGGAAGAAGTATCAGAAACAGTTAAAAGAGGGCGCACAGTCGCTGGGTAGTGGAGAGGGCGGGCGAATTGATAGCGCCCGAGACAGTAACACTGGACCTACCCCGACGAATATGGTGGAGCTCATGCCGATTTCGCAGCAAAGACATTCGAGCGTGGTGTCTGCTACTGAAGGGGGCGCTTCACAGCAGATCCTGGTATCTTCTAGGTCTTCAAAGGAACATTCTGCGGCTGAGGCGTTGGCTTCGCCGTCGTCGTCTTTCCAGCTCCTAATTAAGGATGACGGGGATTTGAATCAACCTGCAGCAACTCATAAACACTCGAAGCTCCACCCCAATAACTGGGCTTGCTGCAAGACGGCAAGCTTTGAGAACCCGGCTACGCAGAAGGTTCGTGTTTTGGGATTATTCAAGTTGTGAGCTATTCACTGAAAATCATTTCTTAAATGTGTAGATCATGGCTCTTCTTGTGGGAATTATCCACGGCTTCGCTGGACCCGGTGGAATCCTGGGTGTGCTACCTGCTGTTGTGTTGAATGACTGGGTCAAGTCTGCTGCGTACTTAGGTAAAGTTCGTGATTCGTTTTGAGTCTTCATCTTCTGATCATTGACGTCTTTTGCCCTTAGCTTCGTTCTGCTTGGCTTCAATTTTCATCATGGGAGTTTTCGCGGCGTTGTATGGGGAGGTCACTGGGCGACTTGGTGGGAACTCGTTGGTGATGGAGTTCCGTATCGGCATTTTCTCTGCGTTCTTCTCGTTTATCGTTGGTGTCGCGTGGATTGGACTGCAAGCCTCAGGCCAAATGTCTGCTGTACTGGGAGAATAAATGCTCAAGAGTAGTGTCTCTAAATCACAACCAGAGCAAATCAACTGAATCGGACCGTAATGAAAGGTCGTTTTACAGAATATCTTGCATAGACTTCATTTGGAGACCCCATGGACATGGAACACGATGAAAGTCTTCTGAACAGCTCAATATGGCGCGTAACACTCACTGCCATTTCACTCGGCATTGTCCATGTGCTATCTGGTGCGCAAAACAATTTACCACACCTTGACGATGTCTCTAATCGATTGTTGGATTATTTTCTACAGGACCTGACCATCTTGGAGCTTTAGTAGCGCTATCAAACGGGAAAACGTGGCGACAAGCATTTCTACTCGGTGCGCAATGGGGATGTGGACATTCACTCGGTATCTTGGCTGTCGCTTTGGTCTGCGTGTTCGTAATTGGCCACGCAGTGGCTCTGAACAGCACCTTTACTGCCGTATGCAAGTACCTCACGGGCGTTTGTCTCGTGTTTCTCGCCGTCTGGACGTTATACTGCGCTTACGAGGACTACAAAGAGGCTCAAATCCCTCGTAGCCCAACGCATTTAGCTTCGTCTTCAACGTCACTGTGGAGTCAAGTGGAGTGCCAAGATTCGTCCTACGTTCTACTGCAGTCCCCAAATGATCCAAGTGGAAAACTGCAGCTCTCTGCGACGTCGGCAGCTAGTATCGGCGTGGGAATCGTGCATGGTGCTGCTGGACCAGGCTGTCTATTAGCTGTTCTACCGACTCTCGCCATGCAGAAAGATACTTTCAAAGCTCTCCTATATCTTGGGTGCTTTTGCGGGAGCTCAATTTTGTCCATGGGGTCGTTCGCAGCACTCTACGGAGAACTGACACGGCGCAGCGGGAGGGCAAAATCCCCCCAGGCCTCATTTTACGTTGCTTTAGCTTCTTCAACGCTTTCGATAGGTGTAGGAATTGCGTGGATTCTATTGCAAGCAACGGGTGTGCTAAACCGCGTGTTTGGAGATTAACAATGCAGGATTAATTCATTAGTTGCAGCCCATTTATTGTTGATCGTCTCACTGTTTGGAGTTCGATACCTTTCTCCCGTTTAACCGAACACCTCGTCCAGCGTTCCAGTTGAAACGAGGATAACCCACATGATACCGACGCAGAGTGACACGCAGGACGAAAAGATACCGACACGGACGAGTGACGAGTCCGAGAAGCGGCTCATGCGACCCGTGATCTCTCCGTAAAGCGCTGCAAAGAGCCCCATTGCGATGATCGAGGACACGCAGAAGGAGCCAAGATAAGCAGAAGATTTAATTCAATCGTTCAAGATCACAGCCGGAAGAACTCCTAGAATTCCGCCAGTGCCAGCCAGTCCATGAGCCGTCCCGTACGCAAAGGCAGTGAGCTTCTGTGTCCGCGGGTTCTTGATGTCCGCAGTAACAAGACCGAAGCAGCAGGTCTTCTTGGTCGGCTGCGACTCAGTTGACGGCCCCTCATGGTCGAGTTGATGCGCGTGCAATATCTTCTGCACTTCCGAGTCGCTGTCCTCCGGTTCGTCCTTCTGCATCTCCGCTTCTAATTGCAACGGTGTCGTCTCTCCGACCGGGAGGTGCTTGTGTTGCAACTTGCGGCGCAGAAGCAAGTAGTGGCGCAGACTCCAGAGTCCAAGCCCCATCATGAGGAATCCCACCATGAAGTCGCAGTAACTGCCGAAAGTGTCGACGTCCAAGTGCTGATTCAGCGCCAGGAAACACGCGGTGACCACAATAAGTCCGGTTGAGTGGCCGCAGCCCCAGCGCATGCCCAATTGACACGAGCGCCACGACGAACCAGCGCTCAGAACGATGAGCGCGCTCAGGTGGTCGGGCCCAGTAAGTACATGCACTAGTCCCAATAGAAGACCCGTGGCCACGATGCCAAGCAAGGACGCGCTCTCGAGCGAAGTGACAGTGTCGGCGGCTGTCATTTGACGGTTTCGGGGAGCTTTTGGATCTGAAAGGAAGGGACCTTTGACACGCACGTCAGGTAGATACCGCTGGTAAGTGTTTGTACAGGATCTTTATATTACGATGATTTTCGTGAATTAATTTTGAATATTCAAGTATTAGATCAACTTGGATTGAAGGCGATAAATGATATTGCAAGGATCCAAGTTGATTGTATATTATTAAAAATTGAAGGTATCTGTTAAACGCGGTTTGATTGGCGAACTTAGGCGCGTCACGTCTTGGTAACTTCAACCTGGTCTGAGCAGTGCTGACGCGACTAGCAAGTGAGGCTGGATAATGTAAACTGCCAATGCAATTTGTCGAGATAGAATGGAATCAGATCCCTATAGCGGAACTTTTTCAAAGTCTCAATCGTTCTAGGCAATCAGAAATGTATTGCATTTATACAGCCGATAATGGGACAACAAACGGCTCGGTAGGTGCCACCCCAATCCCCTTTCGACGTCATATGCTTGGAAACTAGTTTCAAGATGGACAACCCTTTCTTGTCTACTCGGTCTTGGGTTTGGCCTCCTTCTTCACGTACGGGAAACTGGAGTAGATCGCCATGCTGACAGCAACAAGGCCAGCAGCGATAAACACTTCGTTGGGAAGAACTGCACCATACACGTAGCTCTCCACAAAGGCAGTGAAAGCGATACCGCAGATCAGTGCGAACGACTTGAGCACACCACCGACATATTTAGTGACGGTACCGACCAGCAGACCGCCCAATGCGTTGCTCACAACGGGAATAATCGTGTAGTAGTCGCAGCCCTCGAAGGCCTTGTGAATGTTAGCGAACGCATTGGCAGCAGGCGACTCGGACACGGGTGTCTTCACGATGGTAGACCAAATGGACGGCATCATGAGAAACAGACTGCCATAGATCGACAGCTCCATAGTAACGAGAGCAGCGTCACGCTTGTGCTGCTGCATGGAGCGCTGCGTGAGTGCTGAGCCAAGGCCAGACAGCAGCGAGGCGAGTAGCACAGGCACGAGGCCGAGCTCAACAGAGATAGCGGGTGCAGTCGAATCGTCAGCACCGTCGTCCTTGGCGAGAGAGAGCAGCACAGCAGCGCTCAGTAGCAGCATCATGGCGAAGCACTGTTGCAGCGAGAAGCGTGTGCCCATGAGGAAGTAGAGGAACAGTGCAGCCGACAGCAGTTTCGTCTGGTTAATGAGGTTGAACACGATGGACGGCAGGTGCTGGTACGCGATCTGGATGAGAACATTCTGCACGGCGTAGGTGCAGGCAGGCAGGCCCGAGGCCATGACGCTATCGTGGAAACTCCACGACTTGATGACGCGCAGCAACGAACCCGAGGACACGAGCGTGAGTAGCGACAGCAACAGCTTGCATACTTCACAGGCGATGACCAGCACCGAGCGGTTCTTGACCTCGCCGGCAAACTCCTTGTACAGGATGGGCTGCAGACCGAACTGCATGGCCAAAAGCACCATAGCCACGTAGCCGACCCATGTATTAGACGGAACGGCAGCGGGGGGCTTTGCGGGGGCAGCAGCCATCACTTCTTGGTCTTCTTGGAGCGAGTCTTGCGTGGCAATTGTGGAAGTGAGCTCGTCCATAAGACCTCACGCTCAGTCAGTTTGGTGGCAGCGTGAACAGTGGTATCCGGATTTTAGTATACTTGTCTGCAAGAAAATGATATACTACGTAGATAAATAACTCTTATCCGGCTATACATGTGTCAATGTGAACAAAAAAACGCTGGTACCAAGCAGAAGCAATCTGATTGGACGTCGGAAGTTTGCTAGTCGTAAGCGGGGCGTGGTGGTTGAAGCGCACTGAGCTCTTTGCCGTTCGCTATGCTCATTGAGCTCGTCGCATGCATGAAGGCAACTTGCAGCTCCATTGACATCGCCGCGCGTCAATCCCGCTGACGATCGCGCTGCAGTTTTGGGCAGTCAGTGACGTGGTGCTGTATACCTCTAGGATCAATTGCTCATTGGAGATTTTCAACGCGGTGGTGTTTATTGATTGAGGTGATCAAGACGACTGTACTGCTGCGTTCGTTACTTTAGACGCGGGAGTGATGACTGGTACTACTACGATATTAATGAAATCCAGGACGTCGCGATTTACACGACGAAAGTCTCTGGCAGTGTGTGTGTGGGTGCTCCGAAGCGGAAGCTCTCGCTGGCAAAGCAGATCGATGCGTCGACAGGCGAGCTGCTGGGGGACACTGCGCAAGTCGACAGGTCGTCGTCCATGAGCTTCATCAGCATCTTGTCCGACTTGCCACTGGTAAACAACATACTCAGCTCCAGTGGTTCCTCACACGCCATCTCCGGTTTCTCTTCCTTAATGGCATCAACAGCTTCGACAGACTCTCCCTGCAGCAGTTGCACGCATTGCTGTGCGAAGACTCGGCTGCAGTGGCTCGGACTGAGACTGCGCTGAGCATCTCGGTGGATCTGCGCCAATTTGGCCTGGACACACAACTCACTCGCGATCTCGCTAGTGGTGCGAGCTGCTGTTGACTGTGCTGGCTTGGACGAAAGCAATCTCTGCGTGAGCTCGATGAAGAGCTCGCTGGGAAGTGTGAAGAGCTGCAGCATGGCGTCTGCGTCGAGAGTATCTCCTCTCGTCACCAACTTGCTCATACACGTTTCAATGAGGATCTCACTGGCAGAATGGAAGAGTTCTGGCTGGGCTTGTGCCAGTGTCTGTGCTGCATTGACAACCTGCAACAGGTTACTCAAGCCTTCGGTTTCCTGACTAATCTGCTGGTCGAGAAATCGTTTAGCACTTTGTCGGATATCCTCGCGCATCTCCAAGAACTCAATGGCGCAGTTCATGGCCGCCAAGTTTGCCAATGAGAAGGAAATCTCGCCCGTGTAGCAGTAGATCGCAAGCGTCTCGAACATCTCAGCTCCGCCAGGAAAAGCTGCCAGCTCTAGAACGGGAACAGCTCCGCCAAAATTGCTGCTGCCGGCGCCGGTCTCCAATAATTGGCGCGTCATACTGTGCAGCTTGTGGCTCTCGAATAGCATCGGATGCTTGTGCAAATTGAACTGAGCGCCGCAGACCAGCACGACGAGGTTGCAGTACTGGCGCCGGGACGCCCACTCTTTGTATTCACAGAGCGACAGATCTCCGCCGAGGTTGGCGTCCTGCAGGAACGCGCGCAGTTCAGCTTCAAGCAGGTCGTCGCTGGTAGCCGGCGGTTGCTGTGGTTTGCTAGTCGTCACAGCCATCTGGCGGAGAACAGGCGGTAACGGGGCAGACACAAGCTGGACTCGGGACTGGGACTGGATGAGAGGCACCGTCACGCGCGGACGCTTGGTGGCTCGGCCTGCCGAGGACACGAGGTTACGGCAGTGGCAGCACGTGGCTCGGTTGCTGTGCAGACAGCGGTCGTCACGCGTGCAGTTCTCGCGTTTGCATCCACGTCCGGAGCCTTCTCGACGTCCCCCGCAGCGTCCGGCTGCGTGACGTCCACATCGACCGTCGCACGTACAGTGCATGCAGGTGCCTGGGGGGCTGTTGCACGTCGGTAGCGAGCAGGACTTGCGCAGTTTACGCGCGGCGGTGGGCTGTTTGCGCTTCGTAGTGGGGCTCATGACCGACTGAGTGTGTGCGTTGAACCTGGCAAATTGCGGACTGAGCTTCCGGGTCGCCTTCGATCTGACGTAATCTGCCAAAAGGGAGATGGGCGCCCCGTCTCTGCACTTTTCGCTAGAGTTGCGTCGCCGAAATATGACTGCGGGTGTCAACCCAGCGGAAACTTGGTTTCACCATGCCGGACGATGCAATCCTGCAGTGCATTGGCATTGTGCGGCCTGTAAGGGCCGTTCTTAGCGAAACGAAAAGAGTGGATTTGGCTCTAATGGACCAATAGAATTGCAGCGATGCAGATGTTGGTGGACGCATCTGTTTTGGCTAAATTGGAATCAGATCCACGTCCACCGCATAATCGTGGACGCAGTGGACGTGGATGGAAGGTGGACGGGAGGGAAGACCCAATTTGGGGCGGTTTCAGAGGTATTGCAAGCTAACGGCATGGAGTATTTCGTTGTCGCCGGTTCCGACTTGTCATTGAGAGGACTGTCATTGAGAGGTCGTCTTCAGTGGCCATGGCTCACGTGTAAGACCCTTTAACGAAGCGATCGCAGTAGTGAAAGTGTTTTTTTAATTTTGCCTACATACAGTGCTAGTAAACCAGTGTTCAAACGGTAGATACAAAAATAGACGTCAACCATCCCTCCTCGGCGTTGATCCACAACATCAGTCCACTAAGTTTGAGCTTGTTCTCAACAAAAAGAAGTGGATGAAAGCATAAAAAGAACGATCCACCAAAGCACTCGTCCACTTGGACGTATTCCGCTAAGAACGGCCCTAAGCGAGCTTTCGAGCGGATTTGCTTACCAAGTCCGCCCGCTTGATGGATCACTCAGCAGACCACCATCATTCTCGCGTGGATTCTACACAGCTGAACGGCGCTGGACTCCAGCCTGGAGACCACGATTCGGCCGGGATTCAACACTGGAGGCGGGCACGTGCAACACCGAGACAAATTCGTCAGGTGCCAAATAGGTTCACTCGCTGGACGGAGCCTTGATGTGTGGTTGTCCGGTCGGTGCAGTGGTGACAACAATGACACTCTGCAGGTTGTAACAGTGGCGCTACGTGTGCTGTAGACTACAGCACATGTAGCGCCGCTGGCTGGCGCTATGCTGGACATCGACACCAGCGAGCGCCGAGCAGTTCATGAAGGTACAGGTATGTATGCAGACGCTGACACGCGTGTCCGCTGTTTTCAGTTGCGATGTTGCTTGGAACATCGATCGACATGTATCGCCTCTCGGTGGCACCGTTCGTGTGCAACGTGATGAGTGGGGCGGCGAGAGAAAGGAGCGGTTGCGGAGTGTGATAGAGAAGGGCACCGCGTAATCGAGAGTGGCTCGGATTACGCGAGTGTGGTCCACACCTCGACCACCATGTTGCACCTCTTGAGCACACGCCCGTGTTAATGAGGAGGCGCAGGTTGCGTGCTCAGTGCCTCCGGTAAAAGCTGCGTGTTCTTCAAAGAGCAATGGTACACTACGTATAGCTGACCTTGTGATTCGACATCTAAATGTTAAACACACGTTTGGCTACACGGGCTGCATGTAGCGAACGAGGGCCAGAAGCTGCCTCCAACGCACACTGCTGTCTCAAGAGAAGAAAGCCAAACGAGGTTCACCGTGTTACAAGTGGAAATAAAATCAGCAGGCGTGCCACCAAGCTGGATTCGTTTCAGAATCAGCATTCTGAGTTTGACGCACTGGATTGTTCGTGGCGAAGATTCAACTCAATTCAAGCGACAAATTCTTTTGTCTGTAACGTTGTAGAGAATCAAGCAAGTCCTTGTCTGGAAGCAAAGGCACTGCTAGCTGTGGGCGGAGGAGGTTCGACAAGGGTGCATCTTTTTCACGAAGATCGCTGTTGAGATCGGATCAAAATGCAACGATGTGAGCGAGGACGCTTGCAAGTACTGTACCGGAAGACGGACTCCAAAGGTAACTGAGCCGTGCGATTTGAGCTGATACCGTGTCAAAGGGACTGAGCGGGGGAGTCTTCGTCTCCAGGATGGATCCCACCGTCCCTTGCTAACTTTGTTCACGCCTTAAACAACATTTGGATATCGCAAACACCCGTGTTTGCCTAAATCACCTCGTAGCAACAAGAAGCAAACTTTATAGCAAGCAGTGTAGACAGCGAACACTACTGAACTACACGTAAATTAACTGGAGAAAAGAAGATTTTGTTTTGCTCTGGCCTTCTGTACTGGAGAAGCAAGCCACAAATCCTGCTGTATTTACTCACATGCACACCGAATACACTCCAGGATATCGCGTGCTGTACATCCATAAGGACAAGACAAGGTCCGCTAAGCAGTTTTGGAGATGGTGGAAATTAGTTCATGTAGTAAGTGGCATACTAGATGTCAATGTGTGGTGATGACCAGGCCCCGGGAAACAATAATTCAATATCAATACAATTGGGATTGGGATGTCCCAATATATTATTATTGGAAATTATCAAATGTTGATACTATTGGCAAGGATAAACTATTATTTTGTTTTCGGATCGTGTTAGAACCACAGAAAATGAAACAATTTCGAGTTTAGTAAAGCATTTAATACTGTTTTGAGCTCATTTCTAATTTCCCAATGGTCTCTAACAAGTAACTGTGCGAGTACTTCTACGCCCTTGAGGCTCCCGGTCTCTTCAAGTGCCGCTATTGCGGCAAAATTCACAAGCAGGCAGTGACCAATGAGGCGCAATAATACATTGGTATTGCCCAATATATTATTATTGTAATCGCTTCTCACCAATTTAAAATTATGCTTTACCTTGCTGCTCCATACAATACCAATACGTATTTCCTGGGGCCTGGTGATGACTGTTTTTCTTCATTGTTTTCGCTGAACAGCAAGATTTTCCTTGGAAATCAAGTTCGTCTGGAATGGTGTAAAAGCTCCATTCCAGAGCCAAAGCTACGGGGCCAGCAGTGCTTCTTCTTCTCTACGACAACTGTAACAACTGCGACTTCAAATGGAAGGCCGCTTGCTGTTCCGATGCTTCCTCGCTCACTAGTAACATCTGCACTGCCGCTAAAACGCGCTCTCTCTGCACGACCATCCTCAACGCCAAATCTGAATTGCCCACTGCACGTTTCATCAGCGCAGTAAGCGACCCAGCAGCAGCAACACGAACCATTGAATACTTGCCGTCCTCCACACCAAATGAACCACAACAGGTATCAACCACACGCTCGAGAACACTTTTCCCCTTGAGAAATGCTGCTGCTGGGGCATGCCCCACTACAGCAGCTAAGGCCTGGAAAATCGCCTTGCGGATACTCCACGCAGCCAGATGTGGGGATTCGACACTTGCACACAACCACAACAGGGTCTCCACTGCAGTCACGTTATCCTCACCACCTAAAGCATCTTGTGCTCTTGCAGTTGGTGGCCACATGACGGCAATCGCCTCGAAAACGCATTTGATCAGCAGTGGGGGCAATGGCCTCTTGGTTGCATCAGATGACTCGGCTTCGTTCCCAGTCATCCACGTAGCATATTCATCCCTCAACAACCGCACGTTGGAGCCAGCCAAGGTACTCCGCTCGTCTGGCAACAACGCAGTAAAAGCCCCCAGGTTAACGATCGCGCTTTCGAGGTAAGCTAAATCTTGATTCTTCCAGGCGCGATCACACTCTTCGACAAGAAGCAGCGAAAGCTTCTCCGGCCATTTGATGTCGGTACTCTTGCTCTTCACTTTTAGAGCTGCCAAAGAGACGATAGACTCTAAAATGACGCCTTTACCCCTCCACAAACGACCCGGTACAGCATCAATCAGCTCCTGCCAAATACGTTCAATTTGTTCCTCTGACAGTCGTGAACTGTACGTAGAACTCTTAAAAATCGCCTGCAAAGCACGCGCTGCTTGTCGTCGAGTATCCCAAGCCGGATGTGCCAATAGCAACGCAATTGCATTTAGTACAGCAGCCAAGGAGGTCGGTGCGTACAATACTGTAGGCGGTAATTCGTCCAGTACTGCCGTCCAGGATCTCTTGAGGATGTCCGTCGCAGCAAACTGCCCAATAAACGCTGCGGGGAATACATAGGTGCAGTACCATGAGTTGCGCAAATCGTCACTAACCACAGAACCTGCGTCTGCAATCGGCGGCACCTTCTTCACAAGATCCTTCATGGCTAGTGCACAAATCAGCAGAAAGCGGCTTGTATACACCTGGGGTGACTTCGCTAAGGTTTTGTCCTGATCCCCAGCTTCAATTTCTACATCACTTTGGCTCTGTGGGGAGGAAGAAGAGCTTGATGTTTTGGTGGAAGCCTTGTTGAAAGCGAAAATCCCAGAGCGAACATAATCCCGAACTGTACCAGCTTCCACCAGAGGACACAAGTACGAAGCAGCCCGGGAGTAACTTTGAATGACCAATCCATCCGTCAACCCTGACGTCGATGTCAAACCTGCATCAACACCATCAGCTGAATTACCCCCACTTGCATCGCCATAGCGGCTCTCCTCGTCCCCATATTGATCGTTTTCTGCCGCAGTCTTCGCTCCCATATATGGGATGAACACGCGACGCAGCAACAACTCGGCTCCGTTGCACTTTCGTAACTCAAATGGAAGCTCGTTGGCAAGCGTCACAACAAAATTTGCAGTTCCCACTCGAGTATTGAGTCCGACACCAAACTTAAGCAGATTGGCTACCCCGCGGACGACGTCAGTGACTACCGCTACACATGCTGGGGAATCGGCAAGCTCTTTGAGACGAGTTGTTGAAAGCTCCAGCAGCTGACCAACAGGCCCGGCTTGACTAATCGAAACACGGAGACGTTCCAGTTGGTCCTTCTTCTCCACGTGGAATTGAGCATACTGGAGTTCCGGCATTTCCAGCGACGAAAGATATTCCAGCAGTTTCAACAGCAGCGGAGCCAAGCGATCCTGCATGCTTTCTGCTTTCAGCGTTTTGACGAGACGCAGTAACAAGTCAATGCTCAGAGCACGACAAATTGTGTTTTTGCTCACGATTCCGTCTTCAACCAAGAACTTCAACAGTTGAGAGCGACACACCGCATCGTTAGCAGCCACGCGCAAGCTCAACTCTCCAAGGTACCGGTAGAGTTTTGCTCCGGATAGCGCAACTGCTTCCATGACGTCGTCTACTGCACGTGATGCAGTTTTCCAGAGTCGCAAAAAGTCGTTCCGTAATTCGTCAGCCTCTGCACCTTGGAGCAAGTCAATAAGTGCAGAACAAGCAGCTTCGCGATACTTGAAATTTCGGGCATTTTCGAGTCGTGCCAACGCAAACTGGAACAACAAAGCCCAGTTCTGTCTTAACAGCGTCTTTTCTTCACTTGCCGAAGCGAAGTTCCCTTTAGCAAACTCCCACAGCTTTTCCATGACTGCCGCTACCTTGCTGTTTGAATGGAACTTCAGCAGAAACAGCCAAGGAACCAGTTGCGTTCTGTTGGAGTAATCTTCTGCCATCCACTCACTGCCAGCTTTGGCAACGATTGAATCATGGAACTCTTTATCTGTTGCGATAAAAGAAAATGCTGTGGGTAGCAGTACATGCAGTGTACCTGTAGACGCCGATGTAAACGATTCCCAAATCGGATCGGAAGTGCTTAAGTAAAGCAGCGCATACATAAGCTCCGGGTCTCCAATATCTGCCGCAACATTGCTGACTTCGCGGTATGCTGCATTTTCGACGGTCGAGCTAGATGGCGACGAATTGGAGGGTGCAGTAGCTGTCGCTGCTTCATTCGTTCGATCATTGCTTGCTCCGTTCTCCTCGTCCTCAGCAGAATCGGCGGTAGCTGCAAATGCTCGAAAGCATCGTAGTCGGCGGAACAAACTGTCACTGAATTGGATACCCATCTCGTTTGTTGGCGCACGAAGTCTTAGATAGGCAAGTCCTTTCACCGCGCTTTCTTTAGTCACTTCGTTGGCATCGTTGAGCATCGTCACGAAAAACTCGTGCACTTCCAGAACTGATTGCGAATACGCAGGGGATGCGAGCACACTCTTCCATGAGGACACACGAGAATCTCCAGTCGATGGCACTAAACCTGCTGCACATATACATAGAAGCCAAATTGTTGCGCTCCGGCGCACTTTGGGCTGGCGGGATCCAGCATAATCGGCCAATACTCGCTCGAAAATGAAGGCAGCACGGTTTTCTATGAAGGCGCTGTACTTGGTTTTGCGGTCCTCTGTGAATTCTTCTTCAACATCATGGGTTCCGAGTGCAACAAGAGCTTCTCCCACGGCAAACTGTAAATCAGCATCATTTTTTCCTCCGAGCTCAAAGAGAGAATCCAGAATATCTTGTAGGCTACTAGAAATCTCGGGATTGATGCCAGTTCCAGGTAGCCCTGACACGACGCGGCAAATATTTTCGACTGCAACTCGCTGTAAAGATGCCAGCTTCGAACTCAATTGATCGTCGAAATGAACACCTTTTAGCTTCCAGTCAACGACGGCCTTCAAATTGGCAATGGTTTTGGCCTTAAGCTGGCCCCACTCGCCACCGATATCCCCAGAATTCAGTAGGAAGCCCTTCAAAGTTCCACTGAGACCAATACCATCCATGACACTGCGTATGATTCCCACTTGACCATTCTGTGCAAGCTCGCTTCTCGGATACGATGCAAAGTTTGATCCCTCTTTGACTTTCTCTCCAAGAAGGTCACCTATCTGCTGATAACACGAAAATACCAGCCGCATCTCTTCGTTTGAAGCAGCATTTGCAAAGGCAGAATCACATCCAAGGAACTTCAATGCGCTTCCCAAAATGTAAAGCGCCCCAGGATGCATCATCGCCAAGGGCTTGCCGCCATCGTCTTTCATCGAACCAGTAAGAATAAAAGACGATACAATTTCACTGGTGGTGAACGTTCTTGCGTTGCACACGCAAGCAACAATGGTTGCGATATTAAACAAAAACGCGCGGTCTTGGCTCACAGTCACCACATCGAATAGCCCTGTGATGCGACAACCCACGGCAACACTCACACTTTCAGTGTCAAACCCGCAGATCTCCACCAGAGCGCTTGCAGCTGTTTCAAACACTGAGGAGGATATAGACGTAGGAGCTCTTGACGCTTCTGACCTCAAAAGTGTATGCACAATGTACTCCACGATACATCTCCGCTCGCTAACGTCTTCTTGGTTATTGTGCTTCTGTGAAGCCTTCATGATTTCAACGCAGAATCGGATAGCACTGTCAGCTGCCCCGACATCATGCATGCTAGTCTTCAAGTCTTTCTGTGGAAAATTTACTTGTAAACTTCTTGCCAAAGCACTCGTAGATGGCAGCGGTTTTGCGAATAAAGCTTTATCAGACAAACGTCGAGTATCCTCGTCTGGAACTGCACCCAGACGAAGAACGGCGAAACGCATTGTAATACCATCGTTTTCTTCAGACACGGAGGTTGTCAAGAGTTCAGCGCACCAGGCAGCGATCGCAGTTCGTACACGAGCATAGTTTTTGTTGGAGTCGAAAAGCTTCGAGCCATTTAGTAGCGAAATCAGCTCTTGATGGATTTTAGTCCGCACCTCAGGCGTAGCTGCAGCTGCATATGCACTTGCAAAAGAAGTAAATGTCTTGAGAGCGTTCGCACCCGCACCAGTACGGTTCTCTTCTTCAGCAAGGCAACGCACAAGCAACACTTGGAAAGCCTGTTCAGTAGTTGCAACTAATGTGGGTGCTCGGGTTGCAAGCACTGATAGGGACTCGTACACTCCCTGACGAAATTCACGAACAAACTCCATGCTGGATGCCTCGCTCTCGGTATGTGGGTTCATTAGTAGCCGCAACAATGTTGGGAATAATACTGGACCCAGCAAACTTTCTAGTAACGGTAGCTGGCAGTGGTGAAATGTCCACTGGCATAGGCGAATGCTCGCTAGTTTAATCTTGTTGGCCACATTTGGAGGCCGTGACGTCTCTGTGCCAAACATCAACTGACACAACAGCTGAAGCATCACAGGTAAGGCATTCGTTGCTGCTTTGGATACCACTAGAAGGGACAGTGCCTGCATAATGCTAGCATCAGCTAAGCGTGATCGATTCGCCAACAGAGTTGCATCAGAGCCTTCGAAACCACCAGAGCTTAGAGCCACTTGACTCCCAAGCACCAAAACCATCAGTCGCCGCATGGTATCTGTATCCTCCAACTCCTTCTCTTCGTATTTTACCATACGAGATAACTGCTCTTCACTAAATGATTTCACTGTGTGGTGGAATGAAGCACAACCAGCGAGATATACGGGGATTTTAAGCTTGACGGGGATATCCATCTCTTTTACAAGTCTCAGTGCGTGTAGCTGACGTTCGTATAGAGCTTCCCGTGTTAATTCAGTCACCTTGGTACGCTGAAGTCTCTCCACTCGCGACGCCATTAATCCATAACTTGTCACATCCACATTTGTCGAAGAAGGAAACTCATAGAGCACAAAATCCAGAACAAAGTCCAAAACCGTGTCGACATTGGCGTCTCTCTCGTATTCCACCTCGACCTCGTCATCAGCAAGAGAAGACACAACCTCGTCCCCCGCGGCTCCTTCGGACACTTTCTTCCTATTCGGAACTATAGTCGAGGCGCTGAAGGGCAACGCACGCACCAACAATCTGAAAAACGTTTCCTGGTTAGTAGCAGAGAAAGTCGAGATCTGTTTCGCAATAGTTGTTAACACTCTCGTCTTTTCCTCCGTTGATGCAGCATTGAACCCTATTTCTATAAAGAGCAGCGCGAGGTTATACGAGAAAACGGAGAGCTCATTCCGCTCCAGCACTTGGCAGAGTGCATCCAGCGGCAATTTGGGGCTTGCCATCGCTTGGAGTCGCTTCTTAATATGGGAAACGACTTGCAAAATCTAATCAAATACATTAGTAAAGACGTCGAGTTTTACCACTGGATAATGTCGCACCTTGTCCTTGAGCTGCAGCTCCAGCGGCGTCACAAGCGAGCGGGGGAAGAGCAGGAGGAGCTGGGGAAGAAGAGACTGCAGCACCTGCAACATGCGGTCATCGTCGGAGCTGGCCAGGCGGAACAACACGCGGTCCAACGCTTCCACCTCCTTCTGCAAGTCCGCCATCTTCTTCTGGAATGCGGAATTGAAAGTGAGCCACGTCAGATTCAGATTCAGATACAGAATGTTGGTAGATTACTGCAGCAATTTCTGATACCGTTGGTTGCATGTACCTCGTTTTACTGTTATGTCACTATTCTGACGCAATATTGCAATACCGGTATCGGTGTAATGGGAGGTGAAGAGCAGGCGCTGACGGCGACGGAGGATGCCTGCCGCGTGTATGTTGGGAACCTGCTGCCCAAGGCCAAGGAAGTTCACCTCACGAGCAAGTTTTCGCGTTTCGGAACGATTCACAGCGTCTGGATCGCACGCAGAGTACGGTCAACATGATCGACGTTCCTGCTTTTGTGACGATATTTCTGACGCTCCCCCATTGCAGCCTCCAGGCTTCGCCTTCGTGCGATTTGCGACTCCTGATGCGGCCCAGCGGGCGGTAAATGGGTGTCAAGAGGATGGGTCCATGGAGATTCTAGGGAAGGCCGTTCGCGTGCAAATGGCTGGGGATAAGGATATGAAGAACTCAACATCGAGCCAGAAGCAGACAAGCAGTAGCTGCAAGATCAAGGGCACAGATAGTAGCACACCGAAGAGGGACGAGTATGATCGAGGCAGAAGAAGTCGCTTCTCAAGAGGCCACACCCATAGTGGTAGGAGCAGGAGCAGGGAAAGTAGTGGGCGACGTAGTAGACGATCGAGGAGTCCAAGCTATTGCCGTGACAGACGTGCAAGTCAAGAGAGATCAAGGTCAAGGTCAGCTCGTAGAAAGTGGAATAGATCCCATTCCAGTCGTCGAGGAACGAGTCGCAGCAGAAGTCGAAGCAGGGACCGTCGAAGGCATGCACGAACAGGTAGAAGAAGAAGCAGGAGCACTCGGCGATAGCATGTTTGAACATCGCAAGGACAGCTACATGTACATGTAGTTGGTAAGTTTAGTAAAGATTTAAGCCATACGACGAATGCACTAACAGACCCCATCATGGACTTCGTTCGAAGATTGGGTATCAGATCCTTGGTCATTCCGTCTAAGCAATCCTGAAATACTGCTTGGTGGAACGTGCTACTGCATTCCGCGGAAGTAATACATGGGTCACCATACACTGCCCATTCGAAATCCCATCGTTACCAATAAAGTGGGTTACTGACCGGAGGATAAAGTGCCGAGAAGCCTAGGATATTGGTCCTTTCATCGCCACAAATCCACGCCCTTTATGTGTGAAGACTGTCTTGCTGTTCCCAACGAGCTTCAACGACGTCGAAGATAACCTTAATGAAAAAGATCTATAAACGATTGATCAAGAGCTACCAGCGAACTTGGACCATCAAGAATTGATATCGATTCACACTCCAGTAATTCATCACGTGTCGATCGATCTCCCCAGTTGTGTATGAATTTGCTTTCTGTGTCCATTGGTTGTTCATCGTCACCTCTTCTTGTTCGCATCACATGACAATCATCGGTACTGACAAACGCGCTGGAGCACTCCATGAGATCATCCTTCGCTGACCTGTTTTCTTCCCTCTCTTCTTGATACCTTTTCGTGGCAGTTTCCTTGTTTTCTTCATGTTTTTTGGAATCTTGAATGCCAGCGCTGATTTCGCATAGCTGAGACTCCAATTCCTTAGGTAAATTCTTTGGTGAATCGGGTGGAACTACCTTGATTTCAGCAGGAATCTCATCAGCACACGTAGAATTATCATTCTTCGCCTCAGCTTTAAGCAATTCTGGGTGTGCTTGTGTTGAAGCCTCTGGCAAAAATCCCTTCGCAATGTCAACACCGGCGGATCGCAAAGATGAACCCACTCTGTTGCGTGGAAGAGGAATTTTAGTTTCTCCTCGCGCCGGTCGCGGCCGTATAATAACTGGCGTTGTTATTGCAGCCTTGGGGTTCGAGCCTTTTGTCTGAGATTTGCTTTTACGCGAAGCAGTCGGTGTTTCGACAGGTCTTGTTTTTAATTGCGATTTACGCACACTACCACGGCGAGCAACAACATCCTTCGTGTTCGCTTCTACAGAAAGCGTTGAGTGCAGACTAGTTAGCACAGCGTGCTGTTCCGATAGCTGCCTCTTGACATCTTCGTTCTGCTTCTTCAGCTCTTCACAAAAATCTACAATCTTCGTGATCACCACTGGATCTGCTGCAACGTCACTTTTCGGCACTGTAGCTTCATATGTCTGAGCTTCGTCTTGGTTAGACGTAGGTATTGACATTGAATTCTTTTCCTGGTCATGCGACGGCGAATCCGTCCTGCTGCAGTCTTTTTCCTCGACGCATTTATCTTCACAGATTTTCCATCGATTACCAACATCACCGTCCTCTTCACTTCTCGACAAGAATCTTCGCCGAGACTGATATTTCTCCTGTTCAAGCTGCGCTAAGCGCTAGATCACCAGCTTCAAGTATCAATACCAGCTATGACCACTTCCCAACTGTCACTCACCTTGTTCTCCTCGATCTGCTCTCGCAGTCCCTTGAGATATTCATCCTGCGACTGCTGTTTAAAATATCTCCGTCTACCTGCTACAGTATTCCTCTCCATTTCCCCGTCTACCGTCGCTGTCGTTACTACACGAGCAAGTCCTGGAATGCTCGAAATCAGTTCGCCCTCGCCTTCTCCCTGTTGTGGGGCGCTCTGTGACCGCCTCCGTAACTGATCTTCACCATCACCGTCAATTCCTTTGTTCTCTTGCTTCTGTCTCTCCTTCTCTCGAATCTGTTGCTCTAGAGCCTCTCGCCATTCCGCAGGCGTCAGCTGCTGCACTCCTCGTCGGCCCATTTTGGCAAGGTTGTGTGTACCATTAACCTGGTACCCCTTTTAACTTCTCATTGGCTAAAATCAACCCAATATTGACCGGTGGAGACGATTGATAAGCGCCTCACAAACGAAGCTCTAGGACTCGCTATAGCCTCCGAAGTCATGCCGCTCTACAAGCAGGTGCTGCTCACCAACCTCAAGTCTCCGCCCAAGGATGTGGCCCGTGTGTTCCAGGACTGCGCAGCGCTCATTACGTCGCAGGGAGGCCTGATCCGCGCCACGGAGAACCGCGGAGAGAAGCGTCTGGGCTATGGCATCGAGGACCGTCGGTGGGGCGCCTTGCAGCGCCACTACGAGGGAAAGCTCATCGTACAGCAGTTCAACACGTCTCCGGCCGTACTTAAGGAGGTGGAGGCCAAGCTGAAGAACAGTTTCCCCATCATCCGCTTCCAGACCTTTAAGATCCGCGACCCCTTGGACAAGCTGATGAACACGCGCATGACCCTGGAGGAGGCAAAACTCCTGCTTAACCCAGAGGCCAAGGCCAAGGCGGAGAAGGAAGCTAAAGAGGCGAAAGAGGCGCGTCGCCCGCGCGATCGAAACTTGTCTGACATTAAGCCGGAGGACTTTTTCGACTTTGACGACGAGAACGAGGCCGCACACCTTAAACAGTATGTGCCCGAATGGAAGCGTGATGCTCTTTTTGAGCCCGATGTTCCCGCACACCTCAAGAACAAGAAGAACTAGTGTGACAGCAACAGTGGCAGACCGTAGCAGTACTACGGAATGTGGACAGGTGGAGCTTTTAAGTCTTATTGCCTATGTTCAGGTAGATAATAGAGAGAAAACCCTCAGGAAAAAAACAAGAAAAACATTGCAGTTCGATGCCGTTGCTGCTGCTGGTCTGCTGCGTCGTGTTGCTGTTTATTATGGCTTAAAATTTGATGCACCAAGTGTCACGTAGCTCCTCGTCTTCCTCCAGCAGCAGGACCAGCACACCTGCTCTTCGGCAACAACCTACTTGGTCTTCTGCAGTTCCTTCCGAAGCTGGTTGCAGAACTCGTCGTCGGCCTCGTCCACATCCCAGTCGTCTTGCCACTGCTGCTTGATATGCGCGTCCTTCTCCTCCGCCTGACCGTTCCAGTCTGCGTCTTCAAACTCCTCAAACTCATCGTCCTCCTCTGTTACAACCACGAGCGTTGGTACCTTCTCACCCGTCGCAGGGGGCACTGCTGGCTTGTTCATCTTCTTCTCGGTCGGCTTGCTCATCGCTTTCTGTCTGTCTGTTTGTATGGGATCTTGAGGGAGAAGAGCATTTTAGAATGTGGCCCACACTATAGTTATGTGGTATACTTCATATTAACGTACACCACTTCATAATTGAGCTTCAATACGTTTTGCTTGCGTATCATCAGCGGCACTTGTGCACTCGCCACCTCTGCGTCATGTGGCTCTCTTCCTTCGCCTCCGACGCCTCTTCCGAGCCTCAGAGAGTGCGTGCACACATATGGAGTGCATGTTCTCCCCCACTTTCATCTCCAACCGATGATGCACTTGCTCTTGTAGCCACGGCGGACGTGTCACTGCTGCGTCTGCTGCGCGTGGTGCACGACTCGTTCGTAACGATTGAGTTCCAGGAGCGCAGCCATGTAGCGAGGCTCAAACTATTGCAGAAGAGCATAGTAAGATCAAGTGAAGAGACACAAGGAGACAATGAAGCAGTGGGGGACGTCACACTTTCTCCACTTTTGGCTTTTAACCTCGGAATCCCATTGCACTCGTCTACTGCCAGTCAGGTGACTGTATCGGTGAGTCTTTAACTAGTGAATTGTTGAGGTTATGACAGACTACTGACCTCTCTACTGTTATTGGCATCGCAGCTTTCTATCCGTGCTGCTTCATCGAAAGAGTTGGGATTGACGGAGCAGCAGTCAGCGCCATTTCGTCGGAAATGCCAAGAACAACCTGCTTCCGCCTCCTACGCTATGATTGCGCCGCTGCTGGTCTCTAGTCTGTCGCTTTGCCAACATGCTTTGATGCAGCAACGTGACGGGTTGTTAGATGCAATTCGAACGTATTTTGCTACTGCCAAAGTGATGCAAGTGGGGGACGTCTTCGCGGTGGAACTTCGAGAGACGACCCAGTCGCACATATCGAAGGAACACAAGGTATACAGGGAGCAATACGAACCGTACAAGCGAGTGGAAGTGCCTGCCGCCTGTATGGTTTCGAGAGCAGGGGAAGTTGCTGGACCGGTGACGGAATTGATGCCACCGACTTTGGATCTCGACACGTCGCTGATGTTCTTTCGAGTGGAGAAACTCGACGGTGCGAATAAAGATGCCTTGGCCTTGACAGTCTCGGACGCTACAGAACTGATGCAAGGTTCGTCCACCTCAGCGCCTTCACCTGACGAAACGACTATCAAACAGTTCATGGCACAAACCAA
The DNA here is from genome assembly GCA_030324255.1 of Phytophthora capsici. NCBI lineage: Eukaryota > Oomycota > Peronosporomycetes > Peronosporales > Peronosporaceae > Phytophthora > Phytophthora capsici. Next base: position 1,617,428 of record CM059351.1, read on the forward strand.
TAGCCGTGGGATTGTACCGTCGTTTGACTCAACGCTACCATCGACTACCCAGCAAAAGTTGTACGAGATGTTATACCCAGCGCAACTGTGCGAGATTCCAGTATCCGTTCTTCTAAGTGGAGCTCGTGGTGTTGGTAAACGGACTCTTGTTCACCAAGTGGCGAAGCAGCTAGGCGTAACCACTGTGGAGGTGCCATTTACTGAGCTGACGGGGCAATCGGAGCTTCATTTGCTGGAAAACGTTCGAGATCAAGTGTCGAAGGCTCAAGCGCTGTCACCGTGTCTACTGTATATCAGCCACCTTTTTCCTGTTGAGAAAGACAATGAGGAAGCGGAGTTGCGTATTAGCGCTGTCCTCACTGAGTGTATTCGCTCGCTGAGTCAAAACCAGCACAATATCCCGTTGATCGCGTGCGTAGAAGATGTGAATGAAGTCCCCAAGTTCATCCGGCAGTGCTTTCTCTATGAAATGCACCTCGAGGCACCTGACCAGCCCAAGCGACTCGAGTTCTTGCAACACATGGCGGCATCCGTAGAGCTGAGTGACGACGTGGACATGGCGGAAGTTGCTCAGTTGACTGCGGGTCGAACGTACGGAGAGCTGTCAGCTATGTTGGCCGATGCTGGCAGCCTTGCCATTGAGAGAATTCTTGGTGACAAGACTAATACCAGTGAAGGATCGCTAGAGGACTTGGTATTAACCGAGTCAGACGATCTTCCACACGTGTGCTCTGTTTCAGCAAAAGATTTGGAGACAGCCGCTCAGAACCAGCAAGCTCAGGCATCATCGGCTAACATCGGCAACGCATCTATTCCAAACGTGAAATGGACTGATGTAGGAGGTCTAGAAGACGTCAAGGACGAAATTCTAGACGTGGTGCAGCTTCCGATCAAACACCCTGAATTGTTTGCCAGTGGGGTTCGTCAGCGTTCTGGTATTTTGCTATACGGACCTCCAGGAACGGGTAAAACACTCCTAGCGAAGGCAATTGCAACGGAGTGCAACCTCAACTTTTTAAGTGTCAAGGGCCCCGAACTGTTGAACATGTACATTGGTGAAAGTGAGAAGAATGTGCGCCAGGTCTTCGCCAAAGCTCGCAGTTGCCGGCCTTGCATCCTCTTCTTCGATGAACTGGATTCGCTAGCTCCGATGCGTGGGCGTGGATCAGACTCTGGCGGTGTCATGGATCGTGTGGTATCACAGCTCCTGACGGAGATTGACGGTCTCAGCGGAGGTGGAAACGACCAAGTATTTGTCATTGGAGCCACGAACCGCCCAGACCTGCTGGAAACAGGCTTGTTGCGCCCTGGTCGCTTTGACCGGTTGTTATACCTCGGCATTTGCACCGAAAAATCAGCGCAGCTAAAGGTGTTGAAGGCCCAGACGAGGAAGTTCACACTGGCTGAAGGTGCCGACTTGGATGCTGTGGTGGAGCATTGCCCGACCAACTTTACGGGTGCTGACTTCTACGCTTTAAGCTCCAGTGCGTTAGCGGCTGCACTCAAGGACCGCGTTGAGGCATTAGACCGGCAACTTGGTACGTATTGCGTGTTTGAAAACGCTGGTTGATGTGTTCTGATATGGTATTTGTGGTGCTTACAGAGGAAATTAACGCGGAGGATTGCTACAGTTCGAGCCCGATGACGATCCGTCTGCTTCTCAACAAATTGTCGCCTGAAGAGTTGCGTGTGCCCGTGAGTCAAGAACATTTCATGAAGGCACTTTCGCAGGTTGTTCCTTCAGTTTCGCCGGCAGAAATCCAGCATTACGAGAACCTAAAGAAACAGTACAGCTCCAGACAAACATGATCGTGTGTGAAACCTTCCAGGTGCGAAACCTTCCAGGTGTAAGACAGAGCTATCTGCAGCCGCCCAGGCAAGCCGTTTTCGAGGAAAATACAAGTACGTTTGTGAACGACGATCTCTGCCGTGAGCTTGTGAAAACTGTCATAATATGGATCGTATGTCGTTTGTTGTTTATCAGGTGTTGCAGTGTGAACATTGTCCTACAGATGGTTAACCCACTTGCTATCCTCTTCCTCCATAGACGCTGACCAGCTCTGGAATGTAAAGGGAGAGGTTGCATCCGTTTTGTCGTGTGCTAAGAACCTCACAAGTGAATTAGCTCTGCACCTGCGACATCCGACTCGATGGCTCGCTTCACCGCTATCTTCGCTGCTGCCTTGTTGGCAATCTCTTCAGCTTCCGCTTCCTCGATGAATGACCAAGCGTGGAGCAACCAGTTCCAGAGCAAAATCAACATCTTACCCAAAGCTACTGGAGACTGCTCTGTGTGCTTCTACGAGCAGCAAAACTATGCTGGAGCCAAGTTCTGCGTCGGCAAGCGCGGAAAATCCTGCTCGAAGGCGAACCCGATCACGGCTCCTGGTACAATTGGGAGCATCAAGTTCGGCAGCGGCTGCGACCTGGTGGCGAACGTGCGAGTGGCGGACGTGCCGTACGCTCAGCATGTTGATGTCCTCTCAAAGGATGTGGCGAATACGGGCTACAACTTAAGCGGGGATCACTCTGTAATGGAAGTCTACGTGGAAGAAGCTGGTCGTGCTTGTTTCCTGGGGATTCCCAAATCTGGAAATGGCTACGGTATCTGCTTGACGGACGGCACTCCTTCTATTGATGGGGACTACTGGGGCTCGATCACCGAGCTCCTGCTGTTTAAGTCGGACGCTAAGGACTTCGATGTGATTGTCTACGAGGACCAGAATTACAACAGTCCCCAGTCGTCTCCCGTCGCTCTTGACGTCTCGAAAGGAACTGGCGCATTGTCCCACCGCTTCACAGGATACAGCAAGGACCTGGAGACGAACACCATCGACGGCACCACAGGAATGAAGGAGACTTTACAGTACAAAGTGGGGTCTGTCCAGTTCGTAACTCCTGAAAGCGACGCTGCACAAGGAGACCCCACTCAAGCAAACCCCACCCAAGTAGACTCGACCCCTGGCTCAGTCGCTCCTGCGTTTTCAGCTTAGATTTGTTAATGCGTTTAAAGATGTTGATGTTGTTGTCTTGGTCATAGATGTCGACTTGATTGCCTGCATGAGTTAAATAGTTGACGACACGAGTCTAGTCGATGCCATACTTCCGTTGCACATTATCGTCCGGGTGCTCCGTCACAATCTCCGATCGCTGTTTGCTCCAAACCAACCGTGGAGGGATCCCTGTGCTGTCAAAGAGATGAGCGTTGGGCACTCGACTCGCTAGTCGACGGAAATTGCGCGTGATCAACGACGACGCCGTGTCGATAACGGATCGAGGGACATCTCGCCCGTAGCCCCTACTGCGCTTGTCCACTCGTTTATAAGCTTCCGGTAATGGAATATCCAGACAAATCACGTGGACGTCGAAACCTGCCGCCTTCACCTGGTCGATTGTGCGTGCGTAGCTGGTGAAGCTTTTCCCGCTGCCGTGGAGAATGACATTCTTGCGCGACATGATTGCGCTATGGAGGTTCTTCTTGAGGATGAAACGCGCCTCGTCTCGACAAAGTTGGTATCGCGTCTGTGGGCCTGGTAAGAGCTTTGCATGAGGCTTCGATCTGATTCCTGCAGCTTCCGGATCCGTAACACTGCGGCTTCCTGGTTCATTGCCAAGCCCCACGTTAAGCACGGCGTGGTAGAACTCCGGAAGAAGAGCGATGACATCGTCAACATCGAAGTTCACAAAGTCTTGAAGTGTGAGCTGCCCCATGAGATCGAGATGACTCAACATTGTGGACTTGCCGGACCCTGGAATACCAAGCAGGAGCACAAACTTGGGGATGGTCAGGTCCTGGGGAGCGGACGAGTACAGCTGCTGCGCGATGCGAGCGTGCAACCGCAGTCGCTTCGGAGAGAAGTAGCCCTGGTCATTCGTGTGCAGCTTAAACGTGGACGTAGGAGGAAGGGGTGTCATGACGTCGGCATCCAGTGGATCGGTCTCTGAGTTCATTACTGTTGGGTCTGCGTTCTTATTCAGCTGTCGAAGCACCGACGCCGTGCCGTCACTCACGTGAGCACTTCCCCCTTCAACCTCACTCTGTGTCTTTGTCGGGCTAGCAGTAGTCGCCTCGTTATCTGTCGGGACTACCATCAGATTCTCCACCTCCGACGCGACTTTACGCCGAAAAGAATAGGCACTCTCTGGGTCCAGTGTTGAGTGCGAGGTGTCCAGGAACACTGGGCCGCAGGTCTGCGTTTCTAGGATCTGGAAACCTTCTTCTGTGAGTGCTCCCATGAACTTAATCACCTTCTCCGGCTCGTCAGCCAACGTCAGGAACTGTGTCGCAGAGGCTGCGCTGCTGTGGGAGTACGGGACGCCATCGTCGTCAAAGTCTGGTACGTCGTCCATAGCTGCCAGAGGATCGTCACTCTCGGCGTCCTGTTCATCGTGAGGAACAATGAGCTCCGCATCAAACTCGTGAAGTATCCGCAGCAATTGCCGTTGACGCCGAGAGTCTCGTCGGATTTGCAGCAGCAATTGCGAGCGCAACAGGAGCTGCTCGTTGGCCACACAGAAGTTGACAGTCGTGAGGTGGAAAAAGGTGACGGCCACAAGAGATCGCAGTCGTTTCTTGAGTGCTGGTAGCTCTCGATCCCGTAGGAAGCACGAGATGGTGACACGAGAGAGCTCTGGTACGACGGTGGAGCGTACGGTGAGGCCTGTGATGTTCTGGTCCGCGTAGCCGAAAACGTCTGCGATCTGCGCCAAAGTGCCTAGTAGTAGAAGTGCAAATAGTATGGATTATTCGTTGAGTTTAAAGTATTTAAACGTTATACAACTGAGGAATGGCTTGCAGGGCTATTGGATACCTACCTGGTCGGTTGACAACTAGCGCTGAAATGATGCGCTCTTCAAGGACATCGCCTTTAGCCTTGGGTGGACCCTTCAAGTTGGTAGGGGGAGATGTGGGCGGAGAAGATGACAGGCAGCGTAATGAGGCATCAATGTGAGCGAAGGCGGACGTGAAGGGCGCGAGGCGTCGCCGCGCCTGCTGCAAGAGCATCTCGATGTCGGCAATCAGCTCAAATGCTCGCCATTGAGGTAGTGTGTCACACATCAACATCCCAAAAAAGTGAATTATTAACCCCTTAGTTCCCATATGTTGGACCGTACAACATAAGAGGTGTATAGCTTTGATCAGTTTCGGCGCAGCATCTATGTTATGTTGGAGGTCCTACATAAGAGATAATCAAACTTGGTAATTGTATTGATGCACTGTTATTTGCGTCTTATAGTGAAATGAAGAGAAAATGCTAAACGAAAAAAAGACAGATGCACAGGGTATATTAAGACAAGTACTACTACTATTATTACTGTAGTAGTAGTATTGTATACCACGTAGTAGTTGAGGATGGCATATTGTGATATAGCTTTGGACAATTGTGTAGATCCATGCATGTTGGCCCAGCTAGCAATAGCATTAAGAGTACTCTAGCATTGAGCTATCCAGTGACAATGGCAGTGAAGCTGCTTCTATCATAAATAGAAGTACTACGGGCAATCTGCACACAAAGGGACCAAATGCTGGAAACAAAAGCCAGCGAATAATTTCAGTGTTCCGATATTTTTCGCCCACCAAGTTTATATATGCGTCGCCGAATCGAGCGACTTAGTGCAACGCCCCGAAGCCAGCAGCCTGTGAGTGCAATGCAGTGGTGGTGGTGTCGTACCGAACGCGCGCGACATGCGCCAACAAGATTGACGCCATTTCCAGGTGATTGGTCCACAGTGCCCATTTAGGGGGAAATGAGCACTTGGAAATCTTTACTTGCACTTGTGCATGCTGCATGGCAGCCAAGCATGTACCTGTATGTTTGCCGATGTTTTTGCCGTCGCTGCATGCAGCAAGCATGTACCTGTGTGCTATCTGGTGCTTTTTGCCGTCACTGAAGTTGCTATAAATACACTGTGTCCAGGACAATGGATGCATGCAGCCCATATTTTTTTGATCGAACCATGCACATCTTTCAGTTTAGTTTGTTCCCTTCGATAGATGCTGTGGTCTCTATGAAGTAGCTATGGAGTGATGGAAGCGGTCATTGCTGGTGGGTTGGCGTCTACAGCAAGGCAGTTCAAATGAGCTGTCGAAATGGGTCTTTTCGGATCTAATCGAGAGTCCAAAAAGGTCACTCCATCGTACTTAATGCATGCCTTCCTTCTGGCTTTTTGGCCCTAGCGAAGTGTGGAAGTGACGGGGGGAAGCGAAGGAGGAAGGAAGCGCGAGAGAGAAGCGGAAGGCTACAACCAGGCCAGGCCAGCCATGAATCCCGACCTCATGACGGTGCTGAGTATGCGTCAGAAGGAGATGTCCTACCACCAACTTGCGCTCGATAGTCGCCTCTCGCCTGCGACTTCGAGCGTTTTTGGCGCCAATTCCCCACTGCAGACGCCGCTTAAGGCTCCGCTGCCGCACTCCCCAGACTCAGTGCGTCAGCTCCCGCTCTCGCTCAGTCTGCAGACCGCAGGCTTCGAGCAGTTCGGCTTTACGTGGCACTGGATCGTCGAGGTGGCGGCCCATTTCGCGCTACAGCGACAGACCGCGCACTTCGCTAATCAATACGCACAGGTTCTGCTGCGTCGCCGTGCTGCGGCCTCGCAGGACAACTACGGATATGGACAGGATGTGCGCCTCATGCAGCGCCAGTTGCGTGTCCTCGGTCTCTCGTGCGTCTTTATGGCCGCCAAGATCGAGGAAGTGCACCCTCCCAAGACCGCTGAGCTGGTGGCTTTCTTGGCTGAACGTGGGAACACGCAGCTAGCAGCTGAGGATCTCGCACGTCTTGAAGTGGATTATGTTGTGGTAGGTAGCAGGAGGACTAGGAAACTTCCACCTGACTGGAGACAGATGGCTAACGGATATGTTTTTTTTATTTTCTTATGTTTGATGATTACCAGGAGCTCCAATGGAACTTGCACCCCACGACGTCGTACGCGTGGCTTCTGTTCATGGTGGCGGGAGGCTCGGCCGACCAACGTCCGCTGGACACCATGGGTGACTTCGTCAACCCGGCGCGCAACCAGTCGGGCACCAAGGAGCTGTTTGTGAACGCCATTCGTCTGGTAGACATTGCTCTGCTTGACTACCAGGCCATCGAGTACTGGCCCAGTGTGCTGGCTGGAGCAGCGCTGCTGCTCGTGGACCCGGCACTGGACTTCATGTTCGTGGCACAGTTCTTGCAACTGGACCCCAATGTGCTCTGGGAGTGCAAGTCATGGCTCTATGCCATGGCTTACGGGGTGTGCGATCTGGAGGCTGTGAGCACACAGGCCAAGGACCGTTGGAACAAGGTGCCGGCGGAGGAGCTACTGTTCATCCAGTCCCAGGTCGTGGTGCCTAGCCACCTGGCTTGCGGCCTATTGCGACCGAGTAATGTGATGGATCTGTATTCCACTGGCATGAACACTCCACTCGGAAAGGGCTACGTCTTGGATACGTGCTCGTCGCCGTGCTCTCCTAGCGACAACTATGCTGTGGTGGCTCCACCGCCAGCGTGTATGTGCAAGGGAAGTTACCACACCTGTGGTGGCGAGGAGACCCCGGGCCCGCACGTTTACCACTTTAAGTACGGCTGGCAGGGCATTGAAACCGGACTCATGGGGGACTCGAACTTTGGGAACCAACAAGAGCAACACATGCAGTACCCATAAGCGGCACTGGCTGAAACAACGATAACTGAGTGACAGAGGAGAAATGAGGGGTTCCACCCTGTGAAGTGGAAAGACAAGACCAAGGTTTCGTGAGCTTGATTGAAACAAGGGGGCGAGCAAGTTGGTGATCTGTGTGGCTCACTCGCTAACTCGCCGCTATTTTTTTTTCTTGAGGAAAAGAGGGTGGGAGATAACACAAAAATCAAAACAGACTCGGAAGGCCTCGAACGAGGAACAACCGGCTAAAACCTCGGAAACAACGACAACTGACTGGAACGGTAGGAGACACGTGGATAACTCTACCTCATGTTTCGATTGGATGTGTACGTTGGTTGACAAAACGCACCGCACTACGGGTTACACTGCATAATGAAGACGGGCCCAACGTTCTCTTCGACTATATGATACAATGTGTTTTAAAGCACTCAAGTTTCAGGTGAGAGTTGGTATGATGACTTCATTTGGCACTAACAGTTTACAACTTAGCATTTTCATTACGAGGGCTGTTTGTTGCCTTCTTGGTGTGAGAAATTGCCTCCACCCTGGTCAGCTAAGCTTGGAATCAATGAAAATGTTTTGACATGGTATACCTTAGATTGTCTTGCTTACCCCATTGTCCTGCTGCCGCTTAAGCGTTAATAGGGGATGGTTGAAACACTACCGGGATCTGCAGCTTTGAGTGTTTCTTGGCCCAAAAGCCCGTTTTCGAGGAAGCTGGGATCAACACACCGGTCCATGCAGCCACATTCAGTTTCATCTGTGCCCGACGTGCACGCTCAGCCTCCTCTTCAGCAGCGCGACGCTCACGTTCCTCACGAAGACGCACTGCTTCGGCCATCTCCAACTTCTGCAACTTCCGCCGACTTCGGATCTCAGCTTCACGCAAGGCGTCGTCTGTAGCCGCCACAGCAGTGCGACGTCTTTTCTCTGTGCGGGCCATTTCCTCTTCGCGCCGCGCGCGTTTCCGCCGCTTTTCTTCGGCTTTACGCTCCTGCTTGTTCATGCGCTCCATATTCGGTCTACCAATATTGAGCTGCAGCTTTACCCGTGTAGCTGTCGCATCCGAAGAATTAGTGTCATCACGTGCGCCATTTGCGCCACCGACAACAATCGTCCCAACCACAGAAGTTGCCGTGGCAACAGGAGCTGACGACGCGCTTTTGCTCGGTGCTGCAGTATATACCGCGCTACCACCACCTCCAGTTCCAGCACTGCCAACTTCATCTCGGTATTTGCTGCTTTTGTGGTGGTGTTTATGGTGATGTTTATGTCCAGCCTCCAAACCGGCAGTGGTGTGGTGGTGTTTATGGAGTTTTCTTTCGCGGTCATCGCCGATATCGGATAAGTCACTCCTCTTCCGCTTTGGATCGTTCATGCGCTCCTTACGCAGTAGTTCGCGACGGCGAGTCTTCTCCGTAACCTCCAGCGTCACATCTCCCCAAAGATCATCCACCACAGACAACATATGCACTGCTGCAGAGTAAACGCTCCACCCCTCACGATCCTTGTCAGCGCGGTTATAAACCATTGCATTCTCGAAGGTCAGTCGGACATCCCGAATGAACTCGCCGTGCACCTTGTACTCAAAGTTGGTGAGATTCTCTGCAATGGTTGACAAATCCATGGGGGTCTTGATAATGTCGAAATAATCCGGCGATAGCCCCGGGAACAGCATGCGGACAGGTTTTCGGAACGGCCAGCAGTTCTTGTCGTGCTTCTGGCTGTTAAGAACACGTAGTAGTTTTTGGCACTCTTTGGCTTTGAGCTCAACTGGTACAGTACTCACAAATTCAGCGCGCTCGCCCCTCAACTGCTCACGCTTTGCACGGCCTTGCTCTCCGGAGACTTCAGGCACCGGAATGATTTGCTGCTCGGCGCACAACGAATCGAAGTACCACAAAAGGTGACCAGACATATCGCGGACCTGGACTGAGGCGGGATCATCAGCACAGTTAAACTTGACCGCGTTCTGGAAGATGAGTCGGCCCTTACGCAGAAACTCTGCTTGTGTCAGCGTATGTGAATGAAGCTGTTCACGCAGCGTGCGAAGGTCCATAGGCTCTGAAATGAGGCTGGAATATTCAGCGGTGAGGTGCGGAAACACTTCCAGTAAAGGATGGTTGAAGTGGAGCTTCCCCACTTGCTCGATCTTTGTGAGGCGGTTCAGAACACGGTCACAAGCAGACTCCCAAGAATTGAGATCCGACTTTTTGTGTTTCTTGTTCTTCTTGCTTGATGCGGAGCTCGAACCAAGGTGGGGTTCCACTTGACCCCGTTTCGAAGCAACCACTGCTGGTGCGGATGGGGTGACTGCAGGCGTCGCTTTAACTGGAACAGTAACTGAAGCAGGCATAGCGGGGGTAGATGGTTGCGCGCTTAAGCTCCCCTGGGTGGTCAATCCCGTATCCTGCAAAAACACATCAAGTAAATGTTAGCTGAAAAAAGAAATACTCAGGTGTGTCTTGTGGCTCACCTGCACCGCGGTCGGAACTTTACTTCGCTCTCTCTTCTCCTTCTTCTCCCGTTTTTTCTCTTTATCCTTCTTCTTCTTCTCCTTTTTCTCTTTCTTCTCCTTTCTCCGCTTCTCTTTCATTTCCTTGCGGAGCCGCTTTGCCTCCTCAGGGGTAAGCCCCGCTATGTTGGAATTGTCGAGAGTTTGCTCTTTACTCACACTCGATGCACCAGCTGCAGCAACAGGAGCAGATTCCGACTTCACTTGAGCTACAGGCTTCGACGGTAGAGCTGTGTTTGCTTCGAGTGTTTTTCTGCTGCTGTTGTTGCTGCTAGCTGATTGCTTTTCCCTTTTCAAATCACGAGCCGGGGTACTATTACTGCTTGACCCCGCTGCTGAAGTCGATGACGACCTTTTGGTTGGGGACGGAACAGGAGACTTTTTTACGGGCTTGTGGAGAGAAAACGATTCTGTCCCAGTGACTGGAGCACGGGCCTTAGCATCCATTGGTCTTGTCACCGCTGCCACCTTCGATTGCACCGATGTAGTGAAAGATGGGGTAGATGTGGACTGAGCCGACTGGGTCGGCGTCCGAGATGGACCATTCACCATACCGTCAAGTGGGCCCAACTTCTCATTACACAGCTCCACAAAATAATTGCGCAGGTTCGTTGCCATCGCTCGGATGTCGGCACCTTCCACCGGATCACTGTTATACTTGTGACAATTGGAAAAAATTAAGTGCACGTCAGCGCTGAACTCGTCGACGCTGCCATAGCGATCGCTCTTCAGCTTGCGCTCGATTTTAGCGAAATCCATTGGCTCCGAGACGATCGTCAGGTAATCGGGGTATTTGGTCGTATCCACCGCAGTCAAAAAGGGTCCGGCCGTCTTGATTTCAATCCCGCGAAATCCCTTCATTTTGTGTCCTCGTAGCTGTTTCATAATACCCAAGCAAATGTCTTTTTCAGGTAAACCTCCACTGGAGTCGCGGGGCTTCGATGATTTTGAAGATTTCGACGATGACTTTGACGACAACGACTTCTTCTTTGTCTTTTCATGCTCAATCCCTGGTACACTGACCATAGGTGTTGATGAAGAGGAGGCATGAGAAACAGTAGGAATAGGCTTGGTCTTCGATGACGAAGACGAAGTGGACCGTTGTTTTTCAGTAGGAACGCCACTGCTGCTCGCCGAAGGACTGAAGGCAGCACTTCGTGAGTGTAGAACACGTAGCAGCGTCTCCGCAGACTCGCAGTAAGTTTGACCTTGAGGGTCAGGTTTCCAGTAGCGAATGCAATTGTCGAAAACCAGCTTCATACCAGCAACGAATTCTGACGTGTGCTTGTATTCACCCAGGTGCAATTTCGACGAAACTGTGCCGATATCCATGGGCTCTGTCACGGTTTTATAATAATTGTACGGGATTTGGTCAGGAGAGTCATAGTATGACTCAATCGGATACTTGAACCATTGCGCTGTCTCCTGGCCATCCGTGCGATGAGCAAGTATCTCGTGAATAATTTGGTGGCATTTCCATCGCTCCGGGACACCAGGCCAGGAGCCCCCAATCTTAGCAAATTGACTCTCGAACAACTTCATCAGGGTGACCGCATGGTTTCGCATCACCTTGCTTAGGATCACATCACTGTTATACACCAAGCAGTTCGAGAAGATGAGGCGCATATCGTACGCGAATGCATCAATGGTGGGGTAGCTCCCACTGCGCAGCTTCTTTTGGACACCGTACAGATGCATACGATTCGGGACTTTAATGCGATAGTCCGGGAAATGCGTCAAGTCCACCGGTTGAAGGAATGGCGCTGCAGGGCTGCTGTTGCCCTCCTTATACTTGATCAGCTTCATCAACAACGAGAGGCAAGCCGTCACTTCAGCGTCCGTCATCTTCACTCCAGAAGTCTGCTCTCGCTTCACCAGTGAGCTACTGCTTTGCAAAACAGGAGCCGGTGGCGTGGCATTACTTCTAGGCACCACAGGCACCGCCTCCTTCTTCACCACGGTGGAAGTCACAGCAGCTGACCCCTCGTGCTCGCTGCGGTGGGATTTCTTCTTGCTCTCGCTGTTACTGGAACTCGAGTGCCTGTGCTCCCTGTCCTTCTCCCTGTCTTTGCTCTTCTTCTTGGACTTCTTGGACTTTTTGTCTTTTTTACTGTGTTTGTGCCTGTGTTTACTGCTGCTTTCCTCCCCGTCTTCTCTATGGCGGTGATGGCTACTAGAGCTCCGGTGGTGGTGGTGCGAAGACGACGAGGACGAGCCGCCTTCCCCCTCGCGCCTGGCAGCTTCGCCACCTTCAGCTCTCCGCTTCTCCTCTTTGGCTTCTCGATGAGCTGCTTTAGCTGCGTCGTCCGCCTTGAACACGCTGTCAATAGCCTTCGCATAGGCCGTCTCGAAGACCCTCAGCAGGTGCTGCGCCGCCGCATAGACCGAGCCTTTCACGTCCTGATCGTCCTTATTATACACCAATGCGTTCTGGAAGACAAGACGCACGTCTCGAGCGAACTTTTCGTGGGACTTGAAGCGGCAGCGCGAGGGTTTCACCCCCAGGTTCTTCTTGATAGTGCCCAGGTCCATGGGCCTCTTGATGACCTTATCATAGCCAGGGATGTCCACAGGCGTCATGAACACCCACGACCAGCTCTCCTGTACACGCGGGTTCGTCAGCAGCTCCAGCAGCCGCACGCATTCGGCGTGGGCTGTCTCGGAGATCATCACTCCTGCTTTTTAGTCTTCCCCAGTAAGTTCCATACTGAAGCTGAAATAGATGCGAGTTGAGAGCGATTGGTGACAATAGTACGTTTTGCCACCATACATACAATTTCCACCACCGTCCATTTTGTGTGTCGTACAAACTCAAAGTGAACTTGATCAAGGACTGGGAATGGCGTCGGCTGGGGGTGAGCGCTTGTCCAGTAGCGACTTCAAGAAGAAGCGCGAGATCGAGGAGGCGCGGAAGAATGGCACGTTGCCACCCGAGCAGGATGCGGACGGGAATCTCATCAACCCGCACAACCCAGAGTACATCAGCAAGCGGCCGTGGTATCTGGGCGACTCTGGGCCGTCGCTCAAGCATCAGACACTGCAGCACCAGGCGCATCTGCTGTCAATCCACGAGGCCGATGAGCTTTATATCAAGGGGAAGAAGCAGCACGCGGCGTCTAGTGCTGGGAGACAACGCAAGTGGCGCAAAGGAGCGTGTAAGAACTGCGGCTCAATGAGCCACAAGACTAACGAATGCGTCGAACGACCACGTAAAGTGGGGGCCTGGAAGACCAACAAGGACTTAAAAAGCGACGAAGTGGTGGTAGACGTGCGCTCTGAGAAGTTCGGCAAGCTCGCGTTCGACGCCAAGCGAGACCAATGGCTTGGCTACGACCCCAAGGAACACTCCAAGACCATCGAGCGGTATGAAAAGGTAGACGCTGCTCGGAAGAAACTGCGGGCTGAAGAAATTAATAAGAAGCTCAAGGAGTCCGCAGACAAGAAGAAAGAGAAGAAGACACGGGAAAAGGCTGAGGGCGGAAAGGACTCGGGCTCCGACTCGGACTCGGACTATGAATCCGACATGGAGTCGGAAGACGAGGAGTTCCGGGATCATGACGAAGGGCCCATGTTTACCGAGCGAGTCGCACGTCAGGGAGGTGTGGGTGGTGCTCAGATGAAGACGACGGTGAGGAATCTACGTATTCGAGAAGACACAGCCAAGTACTTGCGCAATTTGAACCCGAACTCAGCCTACTACGACCCGAAGACTCGATCCATGCGTGATAACCCGAATCCAGAGCTTAACCCGGAGGATTCGACATTCATCGGTGACAACATGGCGCGTTTCTCGGGCGACGCCCAGAAGCTAGCGTCTGCGCAACTCTTTGCGTGGGAAGCTTACTCTAAGGGCACGGACATTCACCCACTTGCGAATCCTTCACAGGCTGAGTTTTTGAAGAAGCAATATGAAGAGAGGAAGGCTGCACTGGAGAAGGAGAAGAGTCGCAAGATTCTAGACAAATATGGAGGCCAAGAGCATCTCGAAGCCCCACCCAAAGAGCTTCTGTTGGCGCAGAGCGAACACTATGTCGAGTACTCACGTGACGGCCGTGTTGTTAAGGGCCGTGAGCGAGCACCTGTGCGCTCCAAGTACGTTGAGGACGCTTTTGAAAACAATCACACTAGCATCTGGGGGTCGTGGTTCGATCGCAGTGAAATGGCGTGGGGGTATGCCTGTTGTCACTCGAAGGTCCGCAAGTCGTACTGCACGGGTGAAGACGGGAAGAAGGCCGTTGAAGAGTCCAAGTCGACTAACGCAGAGCGAGCGATGCTTAAGATTCCTGAGAAGCTTGAGCCTGGGCAGTCCGACAGCTCTGCTTCTGCTCAGGCAGGTGGAGTCATCAGTAAGCGCAGCGAAATGTATGGTGAAAACATTGCTCCAGAACTGGATGAAAAGAAGCTCAAGAAAGCTATCAAAAAGGCGGCAAAAGAGAAGAAGAAGCAGGCGGAACAAGACGACAAGAAGCGCAAGTACAACTCCATGGGCAACTATGAGGTGAAGGCTGAAGAGATGGAGGCCTACAAATTGCTGAAGTCTCGCGGTGAAGACCCCATGGCGAATGTACTAGGCAGCGATGTGTTACTGGAAGAAGACGAAGGCAAAGGGAAACGGACAAGGCGCTAACACATTTGAATTGTACGCATCTACTTCGGCATGATGGCTCAAGTCGCGCGGATAATTCAACTACATGTAGTAGTAAGCCTTTGGAACAAGCACAACCGTCTAAGGGAAGAGCTGGTCCAGGATCTGGATGGTCTCCTCCGGGTTCTTGACCGAATGGCCGATGGTGCGCTCGCTCGTGTAAATCTCGTAGTCGTTGCCACCCTGAAAACGCCAGTTAGGATTAGTACTAGACAATAGCGATCGCAAGCGAAAATCAATCAAGTGAGAGCTCACCTGGTGCGTCTTGTCACCGAAAAAGTGGATCTCGTCGTAGTCCTTGGGGTCCAGGTAACGCAGGCAAAAGGTCTTGTCCCAGCCCTGCGAAAAGAATGCATTTGCTCTTGTAAGTCTTCAAAGTCCAACGTTCGCAATGCTACAGTGAGTCTTACCGTCGGGAACACATCAAACGAGATCTACATAGCAGTGTCGCACAATGGAACCAAGTTGTTAGCCAACAATAGACATTAATACACCAAATGAAGGTCGGCACTACCTGTCCGCCAATGGAGTAGGTCAGGTTGTAGTCGGCGAACTCCGCACGGAGCTTCTCCACGAAAGTCTCACGGATCTTGTGGATGTGGTCGTACTTCTCGAACTCGTCACGCTCCTCCTGCGAGCAATTGCGGCCGATGGGCGACACGTTGATCATACCCATGCGGAACTCCACAAACGTGCCGCGCTTCACAGGGATGTCCAGGTCCGCAATGTAACGCAGGCAGTAGTTCACCAGCTTATTGATCTGCGGGTTCGAGTACTGACTCTTGAGGTTCTGAGCATACACCAAAGCAAGTAAGCTCAAAAATGCGTCCCATGAGACAGAAAAGAAACTCTGTTCGCTTACCGTCTCGCCCACGAGTTTTCCATCGTGATAGGCCACCAGACCGTTCTCCGAGAAGCTGTAGTCGAAGTTGTTAATAACTATACTCAACGGAAAATACCATAAGTTTTATGCATCGAATAGTCCGTCCAAATAGCAACAGTGGCGCACCGTCCTCTCCGAGTTGCTCCTTCTGCTTCACCAGGTCGGACCCGCCCACGACGCCAATGGTGATGCTTTCGCGCAGCTTCTTGAGACGCTCCAGCATCTCAGGCGTTGCCGTTTTACGCGCCACTGTGAGCGTGCCATCCACGTCGAAGAGGGCGATGGTGCGGGGGTTCTTGGGGGCCATCGGAGCTGCTCGATATTGCGCGAATGTCCACGTGTCTGCTAGCGTACCGCCACTGTACATAAAAGATCGTTTTCGTGTGTCAAACATAACCTATCAAAAGGCATCGTCTGATCGTAGAAACAGGAAGCGACACTTGAAGTTGTATCACAATAATGCAGCCCTCGTACTCACCTACGCGCGTGACGATCGACCCCAGCAGCGGTCGCCCGCGCTTCGACGACGGTGGAGACGTAGTGCTGCGTGCGCTGTCGTTCTCCCCTAGCTCCAGCAGACGTCTGTTCAATGCTCCACCGAAGATTCAGACTTCTTCGTCCTGTTCAGGACTGCGTCTCTTGCTCCAAGGCGTCGTCCATGCCGTCTTAGCGGGGATCGTCGTGGCAATTGTCTTATGCCCCGTTATGACTGGCTTCGCGACCATGATTTTCAGCCATCCAGAGTTCTCGAGTTCCCTCCCTATGCTCACCAAGCTCGTGTTTGCCTCCAGTATGGTGCACCAAATCGTGATCACGAGTCTCTCTCCGCTGCCCTTCGCCATTGGACAGGTACAGGACACTGGGATGATCTTTCTCGCCAGTATGGCCTCCTCCATTGTCACAGAGTTGGGGCCGTCCGTACCGCTGGAAGAACGGATCGCTACTGTTCTGGTGCACTTGAGCATCAGCACGATGTTCGTGGGCGTGGGGCTCATCCTCACTGGCAAGGCAAGACTCGCCTCGCTCGTACAATACCTTCCAACACCGGTGATAGGTGGATACCTAGCCTACGTCGGTTTCTTTATGGTGAAGGGCGGTGTGTCACTTACAACTGGAGTCAGTCTTGCCTCCGTGCAAGGCTGGGCAGAGCTCGTGAAGTCGTCTCATACGTTAATGCTGCTTGCCCCAGGCTTGATCGGAGGGATCTTGTTGGCAGCTCTGACCTCACGCTTCCGACATTTTGCTGTCTTCCCCACGTGCATTTTGGTGCTACCTGCCAGTTTTTTCTTAGTGGTTTGGATATCAGGCTACTCTCTGGATGATGCACGTGCTGCGGGGTTTCTAGAGGACGATGGTGCTGGTGTTCCCGTGCTGGATGTTTACGCGCTGTTTAAGTTTGGCCACATTCACTGGGGTGTTATGCCTGCTCAAATCCCCGCACTGCTGAGCATGTTCGTGATGATCGCGTTTGCCTCGTCGTTGGATATCGCTTCTATTTGCATGGGAACCACCAGCAACTTGAACTACAATACGCAACTGAAGACTGTTGGCATCTCCAACCTTGTCAGTGGGCTCCTGGGCGGCTACACAGGCTCGTACATTTTCAGTCAGACCTTGTTTGCCTCGCGATTTCGCCCCAGTGCAGCCGCTGAATCCCGATTTCCAGGGATCACTAGGCTAGTTGGCGCCACTCTCGCTGTCTGTGAGTTCGGTATCGTTGTGACACCAATTTCTCTGATGGTTGTTGTGCCCAAGTTTTTATTTGGAGCAGTGATGATATTTATTGGCATTGATTTACTTAAAACTTGGCTGGTGGGTGTCTTCCACAAGCTTCTCTTCGCTGAGTATCTGACTGTGGTTGGCACATTTTGCTGTCTAAACGTCTTCGGGGTGCAGTTGGGATTGGCTACAGGCATTGCCTTGGCAGCAACAAGTTTCCTCGTGGAGTACGCCAAGACGCAAGACGTTCGAATCGTACACAAGACCAGCAACGTTATACGCAATGCTGACCAGCATGCATTGCTCTACGGCGCGAATTTTGTTTCGGGTGACGATGACTGTGGCGCCGGTGCTCGACAGCAAGAGGCAATTGTTAGCATCGAACTCCAAGGCCACATCTTCTTTGGCTCAGCCACTCGCATCCAGAACTGCGTCAAAAGTGCAGTTTACGTGCGTTCAAGGGCCAGTGGAGATCGAGATGAAGCTGCTCGAAGTGCTAGTATTCGGCAATTCCCAGAGATGAACAGACGAGCTGAAACGTTACCTCTCCTTACTAGCCAGGAAGCTCGAACCCCATATACTACAGACGAAGATCGGATCGAAATACCAATTCCACTGGTGAATCTCCACGGACAACCCAGTACTGACTGCGATAGAAGGCCAACGCGATTCGTAGTGTTGGACTTTTCCCAAGTTAGTGGAATGGACGCAACCGCAGCACGTTCGTGTTTCTTAGCACTCAAACTGTCGTTCAGTCTTGGCAAAGTGTGTGCAGTCTACTGTGGCATGAGTCCCAGTGTCGAATTCCTTCTACGAGCCAACGATGTGATTCCAGCAGATCAGACTCATGGAGAGGAGCTTGTGAATGACGAAGGAAAACAAAGAGAATGCTACGTCACGTCCGACTTGGACCTGGCACTTGAGTGGTGCGAGCAGCAGCTTATCCTCTCAGCAGCAAAGCGGCGGTCGATTCGCTCAGGACGACACTTGATTCAATCGCCACTATATTCACCTGCACTGCCTCTCGCGCAAGTGTTCGCTGCGTATCTTTCAGATACTCGAAGATGCGACCCAGCAGTTCCCCAACACTTGGAGGAGCTGGCTCAGTGGTTTACAATGAGTGAATGGGAGCCCCAGAAGAATCTTTTCCTCATCGGTGAGAATTCCGGTGCTTGGTTCGTATTACTGCAAGGAACAGTAGAATTGACAACGATTCCCACCGAGGCTACATTGCTCTCTGACTCGCCCAAATTCGAACACCCCGAAGCAATCCGGTTGCAGGACATGCTTGATGTCTCAAGCAAAGGTGACGACCTTCCGAACAACCGAAGAGAGCTCGTTGGACGTGTGCGGCCTGGCTGTATCTTTGGCGACATGGATTTCATGTTGGAGCAACCAAGAGTGATGGAGGCGACGTCCACTGCAGTAAACACTCTTACTGGATCTTTTTCACGGAAGGACATGACCAAGTTGCGTGAAAGCCGACCCGAATTAGCTTTCCTTCTTCACGAAATTTTGCTGAGAGCCTCGTACATGACTTTGGCAGAGAAACTTCATTCGCTCGCTATTTAATCAGTTCGGTTGCGACGGCGGTGAAGGATTTCGAGAATCTACGGATCAAGTACACGAAGAGGTTGTTAGATATAACACAGCAGCAACAACAAATGACAGACATACTCCATCGGAACCGACTGTGTCTTCAAGTTGATTTCCCCGCTCTGGCTGCATCAACGCAGTCTTCAGGACACTTCGAACATGCTCTTCGACCTCCTTCACTCGTGTCTCATTTCGTCTCTGTAGGTCGACGCTGTTTCTATTGGAAACTAAACGTGGGCCAAGTCGACTTGGTGGTGGCTGCGATAGTCGACGGAGCGATGGAGATTGAACCGACCCCAAGGATGCCGATGCTGACGCAGGTCTCGAACGTGTGGTCAGCTGAACCAAGGTTTGTAGCTTTGGCTTTGGAGCCAGAGGCTGTGGAATGCCATACACGGTTAGTGGTTTCCGATCGATCGGGTGCTGTAATCCCTGTTGACATTGTTGAGATCCCCACGCCGCGTGAATTTCTCTCAATTGGCGATACCGTGCTGTGAGCGCCGCTAGTAAGAGGTCTTTTTCCTCTTGAGCCAATTCGGCTCGAACGAGAGACACACGTTGAGACTCTGCTCGGTTGGCTGCAGCTTCCAATTGATGCTCCTGAGCTTTAACCTGTGCTTTCAGTGCATCCAGTCGAGCATGGAGGCCATCCACATCAGTTTCGGACCACGCACTGACACAAATTCCGAGTTGATCGTAAGCAGATTTCAACAGCCGCTTCAATCGAGTGAAATCGCTCTCAAGGGTACCGACATTTGGAACACTTTGCCGAGTGCGTTTCGTCCGCTCCTGTTTATTCTTTGCCTCAGTAGCACACAAGCGCTCCAGACGTTCGAGCATGTGACGTCTCTCATAGCTGACGCGTAATTTCAATTGCTCGCTAAACTTTTTCTCAAACTCGTATCGCAGTCGAGTTTCAAGCTCCTTCTGCATCT
This sequence comes from Phytophthora capsici, assembly GCA_030324255.1. Taxonomy (NCBI): domain Eukaryota; phylum Oomycota; class Peronosporomycetes; order Peronosporales; family Peronosporaceae; genus Phytophthora; species Phytophthora capsici. The sequence goes on from CM059351.1 coordinate 1,637,368, forward strand.
CCAGTGAGCTGAGAACTTCAACGGGTGTAGCTGCTTCATCTCCTTCTAGACGGAGAAATGATGTCACAATGCGTTCCAAGCTCCTGGTACTCTCATTGCAAGCTTCCGATTGTTGCCCCTCCGCCTTCTGCTGCTCCTGGTTCTCTTTCCACTTTGTCACAGCATGCTCAAACTCACGCCATCGTATTTCTACAGTCATTACACGCTGTAAACGACCTGTCAAAGCTGCTAGCTGATTTCGTGTAGCCTCTTCTAGTCTCTGCGCATCAGCAAGTGCTCGCTCTCGACTCTGCGCTAACATTTCCACAGTGTCAACTTCGTTCCGCAAGCGATTATTCTCTTCTGCAGCATCAGCAAGCTTGCTTCCGTTATCAATCAGCGCTGACCGCGCCTCACCGAGTAGTTTTACGGCCTTTAACTTTTCGTTTTCCGCATGTGCGTGCGAAAGCTGCAGATCACGTAGGCGCTGTTTATCGCTATCGCGAGCACTTTCAAGTTCAGTAACACGAGATTTTAAGCTTGCCACTGTCTGTGTTGCTGCACTGAGCGATTGTCGAAGCGAAGGCACAAGCAAGAGATCATTTGCCGCTGACGGGATCGACTCCAGTCCGCGAGTGATGCTGTTCTTGGCGCTTTTGTCCACTCCACCTCGATTTATACTCTCTGTATTGCTTTCCCTTCGCGAGAGACTTGAACTCCGTCTTTTAGGCCGCGCACTGGATTTGATCAAGGTGTTTCGCAACTGATCCAGCTCTGTGCGCGACGTCCGAAGAGCTTCAAGTAGCTGCGAGTTGAGGATCTCAAGTGATTCATTAGAAGCCCGCATATCACCTAGTAGCGCCTGCAGATGACTCTCTCGCGTCTTGTGCTCAGCGATGAGCTGGCGTTCACGTTCTGCTAGTATTGCAGCTGCCTGTCGAGCCTCTTCAAGACGCAGACACTTTTCTAGACGTGTTATCCTTTCCACTTCCTTAGACAAAGCGGTACGTGCTCGACGTAAAGCTGCTTCTCCATTTTGCTCTTGCTGCTGCACAGCTCGTTGTCCATCGCGCTCAACTTTGGCTAACGTTTGCGCGAGACTCTCAGCAACCTGCGACGAGTGTTTACTGATGTTTGAAGTAAGATTATTAAGGCCATTCGAGAGCACATCCTGGAGTCGGTCATGGTAAGTGGCGACCTGCTTGCGCCATGCAAAGTCCCCACGCACAAGTTGAGAGCGATCATCGAAGTCATTTTGTAGCTCCTGGACGCTGTCGTGCAAGGTTTCACTCTCTCGTTGTAGCATCAACTCAAGCTCCGCTTTCCATGTTGCAAATACGAATGTTGATGCAACAGAGGAGGAGGAGGAGTCTTCGGTGGGGGATGCCGAGGGTTCATCCAAGACTTCGGAGTCATCTCCACTTACGTGTGATTGAGATGGAGCTACCATTGTGTCGACCATGCTAGCACTTCAATGCCAAAAGCAGTTATGTGCACCTCGTTTCCTGAATACCCCTGTCAAATCTGGTTAGATAGTAAACAGCAAATGCCATAATACATGTACCGGTAATGGCTTTTTACCGGGTGTGGAGCAGTTACTACCAATCCAAATACTCGCGCCTGAAACAATCCAGACCAACCAAACAGAAAATGGCCAGAAAACAAACCAAAGTTTTGAAGTGGTTTTAGTTTGAAAACCAAAACCTTGAAACCCCAAACTATTGTTTGGGGTTTCAGGATTAGAGTTTCAGCTTTGCTTGACGATTCGGTTTGTGATGAGCCTCATGTTGAAGTAGCAGGCGACGTGGTTGAAGTGAGCCGCACGACGGAAGATGAAGTGTTCCTGTAGTCGAGTGGGACGACTTCGTATCAAGAACGACCCCTGGAAGGTCGCGTGCTGGGTTCGGAGCCACTAGCCTCACTTTCGAATTGGCAAACTAGGAGACACGCGGGTCTTCCAGATTGGCGCGCCGGAGCACAAGCGACCCCTGGTGAGTCAGCGACCTTGGAGAGACCGAGACGCTTGGACTTGGCGAACGGACCGACGAACTAGACGACGAGGTGGACGACGGACGAACGGAAGGTGTAGTGGACGGTGACGACAGCGGACAGTGGGTTGGCGCTAGTACACAACGGTGTACAGGTGCTGAACTTTCGAAACAAACGACGGACAGGAACGAGTAGAAGGCGTTGGTCTTCGCGCTCCTAGTTGACTGCGACGAGTAGGGTGGAACGCGTTGGCGGGAAATCCGAGTGGTTGACGAGAAGCCTCGAACCTGGACGCTGACGAACGATTGACGAACGAATTGAACGAACGAACGAACGAAAGTAGGGTCTATTGGCTGGCTTAGCTACCTAGTCATAGCCTACAAGTGTAAACGAACGAACGAATTGTTAATACAAATAGGTGGTGGGTCAACGGGCACACTCACCGGCGGGGATTCAGACGTTCTGTTGCCGACAGCCTGCGGACTCTTGACGTAATCGGTGCTGGACGATCAACACCCGGCGTGCAGGGTCATAAGACATGGTCATACAGGGGCGTGAGAAAGAAACGAGTAACAATATGGCACGTACGAAGACGATAACGGTACCGGCTTCACAGGCGACGAAGAAACCCGCCACGAGGAAGACGACAGCGATACCAATGAGTGACTTGGCGCCAGCTGCGACGAATGAGAACGCGGTGACCCCAATGGACGACGATGGAAACGATGCCGGGCGACGCAGTAACCCGAGTGACGAAGAGACTAAGGGAGACGACGGGGAGACAGGCACTGAACTACCCAGAATAACCCCGGTGAAGTGACGCTTGGTGAACTGCCGACTGCTGAAGCGACACCGGCACATGCAGACGCGACCGAAGCACCAGCGACACCAGCAGCAAGCGAGATGCCAGCCCTCTCGAATGTCCTCCTCCAGCTCTCAGAAACGATGACGCGAATGAATGCGAGACTGGATAGCGGTGGCAACGACGGCGAGCCATACGACGGCTGCATCGCAGAGACCTTCCGAAACGACAGCTCCTCAGGCTACGACGAGTATTGGAACACCAGACGACTGCTCCTACGAACGACACCCGACACGTGATGTACAGGCGTGAGATGGATGACGGAGATGGGGATGATGACGATAGCAGTTCCAGTAGCTCAAGCGATGATGATGACGATGATGAACACGGGAGCCCGAATGAACACGGAGTCGGACGACCAGCGCAAGAACGGATGGCTGCCCCGATACCTCGACATGGACGACGGAAAAACATCCGGGACTTGGAACTCACTGAATTTCAGCCGTCACCGAATCACTCAGTGTCGACGTGGATCAAGAAGGTCGACTTAGCGCTGGAAGGTGCACGAATTTCGGGTCGTGGCGACTGGACAGACGGCGAACTCTACTATATTGTGGGGAACAAGCTGAAGGAAGATGCTGCTCGCTTCTGGGTACAATCAGACCAGGGGATGAAGCCTGAAAATCGAACGTGGACGAATCTGAAAGCGGCTCTGAAAAGACGATATGGAGAACGACCCGACAAGTCACAGGCGGAGTTGAGAGTGAACCAGCGGTTCCTGATGCCTGGCGAGACGTTCGCTGACTTTGCAGCTGGTCTACGGGAAGCGAGGGGTGAGAACAGGGTGAGCGGACGAGTCCTGCTGGCCCAGTTCATCAGAAACTTACCAAAAACGACGCGACAGTTGGTGAGAGAGAGTAAACCGAAGACCCTCGACCAAGCGGTAGACAAGGCAACAGAAGACGATCCCTTTGATAATGTGGCGTTAGGCATGAAGAACATCGGGCAAGAATGGATCACGGGGCAGATGACGTATCCAGCTCCGGTGGGAGATGCTACAGCTCACACTATGGTGGTTCCAGGTGTCGGTGTTCGTGACGTGACGAGTGCAGCGACATATGCGGCGCCAATGGATCCAGATTGGGCGATCTTTTCAAACCCGCAAGGCGTATGGAACAAGTATACCGGCATATGGGATATACCGGAAGGCAGAATCTGGAACGGGAGATATTGGGCAGTCCGACCTGTGAGAAAGCGTCCCGCGAAACCAGCCGACGAAGCATCAAAGAAGCCAACGGCACCACGAGCGGAAAAGAAGGCCAAAGTCAAGATGGTCCGTATAGTTGAAAGCGACGAGAGCAGTAGTTCTCTGGATTTTAATCCAGAGTTGTTATGGCAATCTGACTGGAGGTCTGAATTTTGAAATGATAGCACACGGACACTTAATATTATATCACAATATACTGCAATCATTACAAGACGAAATGCGATGTCGCGTGTGCCTCAATACACATCAAAAGAGTGTTGGTCCATACTTGTGCAACATTCACTTTCCCAGGCACTCATCTTCACTTTTCTATTTTCGTTTTCTTCCCTTCCCCCGAGCTCCCACGAAACTAACAAGAAAGAAGTGGAAGGGATGCTTCGGCGTATTAAACAGCTTCAAGTCCAAGAGGATCACGCTCGCAAGTGCACGACAGTTGACGAGCTGCGCATTATTGCGACCAATCCGATTGAGGGCTCAGTTCGAGCCATCATGCGCCTTTATGGCAAAGCACCGTTTGCACGAGGAGTGCACCTAACGGTGTTCGATGACTGCAGCAGAGATGAGTTTGTGCAATCTAGCAAAGGACTTCAAGGTTTGACGCATGGTGACCAGCAAAGCTTAATCTTTCGCGTGACGGTGTGGGGCGTGTATGTGACCGATTCCAAGTTTGTGGTTGGTTCGAAGCTTTGCCTTCGTGACGTTCGTGACATCTGCTTCTGGAACGGAATCTTGGTTGGTGTCTGCCACAACGAGGATATTGACCGCCTGCAGGACTAAGAGATCAACTTTTGGAAGGCAATGAGGACAAGCATTTGCATCGCTCCACTTGCTAGTGGTCTGCGAACTGAGCTATGTCGGTAAGTGACGTTTATTGTTATCACGTGCACACCTAAGGTTATTACGATGCTAATAGCAAGTCGATAGAGGTAAGCACGCAAATGAAACGCAGTAAGAACAGCCAGCCGCCGGTTGATATGCTTTTTTTTCTTTCGTTTCATCGAAATCCTAAACTGACTACGAAACGTTTGAAATGGAGGCTTAGATTAATTACTAGAGTCATAAAAAGATTTCAGCTATATGCTACGACAATTATCTTGATTTTTCTCAAGGCGTTCCAGGCGTTGCGTTTCCGCCATTGCAGCAGAATTGGGAGTAAAATATTTTAACTTCTCGAGTGATAACGGTTCCATCATATAGAGCTGGCGGAGAGATGTCACTCTGGTTGTTGCAACATAAAATGAGGATCGCTGTGGGGAACGTCGGGTACAATGCTGAAGAGGAGCCAGAACAACTTTTTCCAATGTCATGCCTTGGCACTTTTCCGTAGTTATCGAGAATGCTGGCGTCAACGGAACCTGACTGATGCAAATATGAAATGATCGATTTGGTAGCTCCACATTTACTGACTTTTCGAGTCTCAATCTCACGGGTACCACCCCGACAGGAAGAAAGGAAAAAAACTCCACATCTTCATAACCACGTAGTTTCACGAAAACCACTTCTGGTGGCGTTGAATGAATAACCTCTTCGTATGTATCGTGAGAGACCGAGGTGGTAATGTCAACGCTACTTACCACAAAACCAGCAACAAACCCAATACTGCCATTCGCCAGTTTGAGCGCTCTTGATGCATTTTTTGTACATTGAACTGGGGTCCCTAAAGCAGTTTCGAGTACGATTGGCATGTTGCCGGTCTTGTCATCACGGATATTTCGTAGACGTCTCTGTAAATCTGCATCCAATAACTTCCGTTTGTAAGTAAGTTTCGCCAAAAATCGATGCAGTATTTTGCCATGTATTTCACAGTATGCTCGAAGGGACTGAGCATTAAACTCGCATCGTAGAGCGTTCGACGCAACAAGAATCGGGCAGAACGCCGCTTTGTTACTATTCCGACCTGCTCAGGCAGTGTCATAGCAACTGGTGTTCACTTTTTCGACATCATCTCTCGTATAACTCCCAATTCGCCATCGAGAAAGAACGTCTCGCCATTCAGGATCATCGCGATGACGCATGTTTTCCGTTAACATTACAACGTTACTTACTCGACGATACGCTTGGATCCCTCGAGAGCGGAAAAAGTATTCACCGTGCTCTGCACGAGATGTTCGAGATCCTAATGGGGGAATTTCAGCGTACGCCGGAACACCAGCAACTGGTAATTGCTGTAACCAGTCACCGACAAACAATACGTCAACTCCACCGAAAAGTAAATTTGGCTTGTTCCGAAGATGTCTTAGACTGCTATCAACCATACCAATGATTTTTGCATCAGTAGTAGAAACTTCATCTATAATTAGGAGACGCAAATCACACATCTTTTCTCGCAATTCCAGTGAGACTTGTTGTGTCTTCGTAAACCCGCGTAAGCGCCAACCGAAAAATTTGTGTATGGTTTCTCCATTGACTGACTGGGCAGCAACTCCTTGATACGAAACTGTACCGACTGAACGAGCGCTCTGCCATGAAGCCGCAAGTTGTTGAATGGCCCTGATCACTTGACTTTTTCCCGCACCAGGCTGCCCCCCCAAAAATGGCACTACTGGTTCATTTAAAACCGCACTATCATCAAGTACTAGCGACTCCAAAAGTCGCTTTCCGACCATGACAAACATTTTATGCTGTTTTTTATTCAGCTTAAAATGTTTCGAGATTTGAACCAAAGTAGGACGTTCAGGAAGTTCCATACGTCGTTGTTCGTCACTAGGTTCCCATTCTTCTGACCCTTCCACAGCTTTCATCAATTCTATACGTGTTGGTGCATCTTGCAATGATCTGGGTCTATCTGGTGTAATTGTGTCCTGATTTGAGTATTGTGCCAGCAATTGTTGCTTTTCAATTTCTGCATCAAGCTCCACCATCCGCATACTACAATCAACTTGTTCGTCACACAGCTTCGCCGCGGCCACATGTTTTGTACCTCTACTTCCCCTTTCCAATGCATTAATGTGGTCAATGTTGCCACTGGTCCATTCTGTCGCATCTAGCATATTAGACGGATCGTATTCGTTATCACTGATGTCGTTCGACGGAGGGGTATCCGATTCGGCATTAGTCAGCTCATTCACCACACAGGTGTCATAGTGAATAAGTCGTCATCCATTTTGGCGTCCGCTACGTCTTGTGACTCATAATAGTCTTCACTGAATTCAGCGTATCGGTGTGCTGCACCGGCAGCTGGCGTATCCCACCACGTATCAAACAGGTTCATGAGACTCTCATTATCCACGTTAAAGCGGCTTGGCAAGCGAAATGGTAAAAATAGGGTAAGAAGCCGCTTCCGATAATTCAGGATAACGTGATTTTCAATATCTTGGCCACGAACGTCAGGTAGTCTTGAACTGAAAACGGTTACGACGGCTTCAGTCGAAAGATGATGGATCGAATGGGTGAGGTGCTGTGGATGATTCTCTTGGAACAATACTCCATTCCTATTTCTTTTTTTCGTCCAGTATCGCTTAAATTCTATCAAACACGTTTCTTCCATGGTGGGAGGCCTGCAACAATAGTCCACAAGGACACTAATAGGTTTGTATGTTCCTCCCCCAACTTACTCGAGAACCACCGCTTCTTGATCACCATGGAATAGTACATTCACAATAGAATCCAAGTGAATCGTAGCAAACTTATGCGATGTGTAAAAAGGAGATTCCCGTAATAGATACAACGCTGCCAAAGGAGCGGAAACTTCTTGACCATTCGAGAGAGTGCAGCACATTGATTGTATTCTTTTTCGCCCTTCGGTAAATGCGTCGGCCATGTCCTGAGTGTTTGCGTTGGCCTTATCGTATGCGTGCAAGTGAAGAGCAGCTGGATTCTCGACATTATTCTGCGGCTTTGCACAATACTTCATCATGTAATAGCTTTTGTAGGGTCCTGTCCACACCAACCACAGTGCGTTAGTTACCTATTGAGGCGCAAAAAATGCTGTCACAAATACCTTCTCCTGCTGCCAGAAGCTTCACGTCATGATTACACTTCAAAGTATCACTGATCACCGGTACGTGAGCATTAATATACTCATTCCCAACTTTACGCCGTTGCTCAATCCTACCCGAAGGGCTCCACTTCGTGTCAGTACAACTCTTCTTGGGGAAAAAACATACGACACACTTTACCAGTAGGTGTGCGTTTGGTACGCTTAAAGCAAGAGCGCGAATGGTACCAGTGATGACTCTGGAATGACAACAACGAACGCGTACTTAGCACATCTTCAACACTGAAATTTCCTCCAGAGCGCGTGAGAGGTTTCGAGCTCGCTGTACGTGCAAACACAGCACCCTCTGACACAGCACTAGATGAACAGCTCATCTCTTTTATCGCTCTCTCTAAATGCCCAGTAATAACTTCGTTTCCGCCAAATCGGTGTCCGCATGAACTACACCAACAAGTAAAGCTGGGGCCCTCTCTTGTTTTTATGTTTTCGTACGCTTGGTGGCCAAATTCAAGTGGTTCCAACGTATTTTCGTCACATTTTGGGCATTTACCGTCGTTTTGCAACGGAACACCAGTTGTCACAACATAATCCAAATAATCAATCAACTTCTGCTTAAATGAAGCAGACTTGCACATCCTGTCGTACATTGCCACGGTTGCAGGGAATCTAGCTATCCAGACCATCATATGACATTGTAAATCCCCCGTCGATGACTGCGATTCAGTTGATCCGTAAAATGCTGTCACTTCACCAAATATTCCACAACCAGGTTTTGGGGCATTGGCCTCCCTATCCCAATTCAATAGAACACTAATGACAATGTTGATCACGTGATCGTAATACCTGCATGAAAAGAATTTTAGTAAAATACCTTTTCCCAGTATTCATCAACTTACTTTGCACAGGAAACAGGATTCGTGGTAGCAATCATTCTAAGCCTCGCACGAGTATACTCAAAATGTTCAGCAACATCTGCCTCGATTAAATCCAAGACATTTCTTGGGATTTCGCCAGCTAAGTTAGCAATACGGTAGGTAGTACTGCTACTTAGGGATATAGTAAAAAAAAAACCGCCGGTTGGCCGAATGTCAAAGGCATCGACAATAAATTTGTCCGCGCCGCGATTCGTTCCTCGTTAGAGCCCCAATGGGCTCTCAGGCCTGTAGATACCGAGGAGAATAGCCCGCTTACTTTTTGGTGCCCTGTTAACATTCGTCCACCTCGATTGTGTATGTTTCTGCCACGTCGAGACGTCAATCGATCCTTCGTTAACTCCAGGTGAGCCATTAATTCTTCACGAGTTACAATTGCGGCGCTTAATGCAGTTTGTGGAGCCAGTTTTGCTCGAAGGTAGACCGCATTTAGCACGTTGTGGCGGGCAATAACATCAAATGCGATCAACAAGAATCCATGATGTTGGCTGTGTTTACGTGTCGATAGTCGGAGACAGTGTTTCACATATTGCACCAAGCTGATTCGATTTGATCTTTGCTCTTCATATCCACCACGACCGTACGGAAACAGTTCGCAGAATGCTAATGCCCAATACTCCTTATCAAAGTCCGACATTATCCCGCTAGACCGTCGGACAACCACATTGTCACTCCGTAATAATCGTATCGCTCCTTCAATTTCATGTTCATGCTCAAAATCAGTGACAATGCTAATTGACTGCTGCTCACAAACCTCATCGATAGAGTAGCTTATACCATTGTGAGCTGGTAAAGGAGCGTTAAAACGCTGAGTAGCAACATCCAAGATGCTCGCAATTTCAGCATCATCTGAACCGACAGCAGCAGTATCATCGGTAGCAACAGACCGGTCAATTACTACTGCAGTCTGAATCCCGCTCCAGCTGGTATCGACAGTATCTGTGCTTCGAAACTTTGCATTGTGCATACGATACCAATGCAATTGTCGACGGAGACGCTCGCTTCTTACCTCAATTTTTTTTTCTCATTTGAGCAGTCTGGTGAGACGTCATTGCACCAATGAGAACCACCCGAATGATCCCCTCAGCTATTTCTTCCCGAAATAACAATCCCGCCGGGCAATCCGGATCTGCACGAAACATGTCAACATGAGACCTTAAGCTAGCATGCTTCCCACCACGAACCACCGCTAAATAGCGCATTGGTTGGGCTCGATTCAGCATTGCATTTTCCGTCATCGTTGTGTCCATGAATTCATCAGGTATTTTACCGATGTAGAATCCGTTTGCAATTGCATACTTAGGGCAGTTTTTCAGTCCCTTGTTATGCAATGAATTCAAGCATGGTTGACAAAGCTGCATTTTCACGGAGCCATCCTGAACATTTATACCACCAGGCGATAGCAAAAGCCCATCCAAGAGAGACGATAAGTCTGAAGCATCGTAGTACTTCCGAAGCTCAGCTGGCAGGTCTTCAGGACACCTTAATCGTTGCTGCATATTTTTAACTAAAGCCTTACACTTTTCCGCAGCTTTGACAGTAATCTCACGACACGGAAACAGTCCGTCACATACGCAGCAAATGGTTTCTTCCATGTAGTCACTTGACAACATTTCAGCACATCTTTTGAACGCACGATCCTTCACGACACTTGGAACCTTACCAACTTCCCACATACATGGATCAGGATCGTTAGCAGTACCTCTAGCGTCGACATCAATACTTTGCAATAGCTCATTATCAGTTGCAACTCTCTTTCTGTAATGGGCCTCCCCAGTTACATATGCATATAGGTAGACATATATATATAGGTCTACATACATAGTAGGTACAAAAGCACGCGGCTAGCGCGTGCTGTGTTGTCGCTCTCTGATTGGACAAAAGGTGCAACATTACGGCCAATCAGGAGTCGACCTGCATTTGAGTGGCTCACATGAGTCCAGGGTTTCCGCCCTGAACCCAAAATAAATCAGAGTCTATTTTACTAAGAGTTAAGTCTATCTTGGTCTATTTACGAGCTTCCTCATCGCTACGTGTAAGCTAGTAACGGTAAAGACATAGCCCGTTACACCTGGTAGCACTTCGTAGCCCTTCCAACAACCAAGCCAAGATGCAGCACGTCATGACCCCCGGTAACACCGGAACGACCATGGAGCACGACAACTTCCCCCACCTCACTCGTGTCGAGTGGGAAGCTCTCCACCGCCTCGCGGCGGTGTCCGGGCAAGTCGTCGTAGCGTCGCTGCTTAGCGCGGCGTCTCCAGACCAGCAACGCCTGGCCGCTCAAGAGTTCATGGAACGAGAGCTCGTTGAAGCCAAACAGCGAGGACAGACTCCCTCACGCTCCAAGAACGACGCCGTCAAGATGGAAACCTCGACGTACTCCGGTACCGGCCCAGACCGCCTACCGTTGAATCGATGGTTTCGGGAAATCGACATCGCCATCGCCTCGAGGCTGATCGAGGCGCCGTCGGCGAAGGTGAACTTCCTTCTCTCCCGGCTGTCCGGGAAAGCCAAAGAGTGGGCGATCGGTAAGCTCGTCGTAGATGCACAAGCGTTCCCCACCCTGGACACGCTCCAGAGCGATCTACGCCTGGCTTTCGAGCCGCCTCAAGATGAGTCACGTATTCGTTCTCAATTCTTCGCGCTCAAGCAAGGCAAGATGTCAATGCGAGACTATGTTCAGAAGACCCGACACCTTGCTTCGTGCATTATCACAAACCCGATCGACATGGCATCACAAGTCCATGTCTTCGTCTTCGGCATGCGAGAAGGCATGACGCGCTACAGTCTCACCCGCGCTGAGCCTGACACTCTGGAGAAGGCGTTCGCTCTCGCGCTTCGCGAGGATTATGTGGTATCATCGTCGTACGCTCGCTCGACGCCGGTGCCCGACTCGGCGAACGTACCCGAGCCGATGGAGATAGACGCCATTGAAGCATCGGCTACTCGGCGCTGGTCCAATCAGACTACCTCTAGTGGAGGCAGAGCACCACGTCCACTGACGTGTTTTCGTTGCCGGAAGCTGGGTCATCGCGCGGCCGTTTGCCGCGCGCCTGCTCCTGTCGCCGCGAATGCTGTGGCTGCGAGTGTCGACAACCCGAGTCAGGTCGCCCAATCAAAAAACGACCTGGGCCAGTAGGTGCGGGGCGCCCTACTGGCTGGAATGGAGGTCCGGGTCCACCGGTAGCGACCCAGCCTCTCAGCCCTTGTGTGCATTACGCACACTTTAATGCCACCACTGCTAGCGACGATTCAAGGCTGATCATCTTGAATCTCCACGTCGCCGGCGCCCAGCGCCCGCTGCGAGCGCTCCTCGATTCGGGAGCGACGAATAACTTTTTCCGTGAGTCGTGCTTGTCGGTGCTACCCTCGGCGATCTCAGTCGTCGAGGGTCCTGGTGTGGTTGTCGTGAAACTCGCGGATGGAAAATCACACCGCGTTCCGCGGCGCGAGCTCCACCTCCCGTATAGATTCGATGGCTTCTCCAGCCGGGATGACTTCCTGGTGATTTCGATGAATTATGCCTTCGATTGTATCCTCGGGATGCCGTGGCTCGCACGTTACCAACCTGAAATCGACTGGTTGGCTCGTTCAGTTCGGCGCCGACACAACTTCGATGTCAGCGAAGTGTTCACGCACTTGCTGGTATCGCCACTAAATTGGCCACACGTCACCGTCGTGGATCGATCATCCACGACGCGGACCGTACACAGAGTGAGCGATGGCCCTCTCTGTACGACGTGTGCTGTGCTGTTGGATGCACCAGCTGAGTCCTCTTCGCGCGTGTGCGAGGAGTCCGCAAAGGCGGTCGAGCATGAGTTCCTGCCCCAGCATGAGACGGCGGTCGAGCGTGGGTTCCCGTCGAGTTACGAGACGGCAGTCGAGCATGGGTTCCTGCCACAACACGAGACGACGGTCGAGCAGGGGCTCCCATCCAACGTCGAGAAAGCGGTCGAGCAGGGCTCCCACCCAACGTCGAGAAAGCGGTCGAGCCCGTGTCGCTCCCGTCTCCCGATGTCAAACGCGATCGCGCGGCGTATCCGCGTGTATTCGGTGCTGATGACTATGGTCTCTCGCACCTGGAGGGGGGTGATACATCGTCCGACTCAGCCTCCAGCGACAGCTCCACCCTCTCCGCGCACACGCGCGCTGAACGCAAGAAGAAGAAACGCCGCCGTCGTTTGAGAGCAAAACGGCCTACGTCAGACGCTCCGTCCACCACGGAGTCGCTTAGTGTGATGGAATACGTGGATGGTGCTGCTCATCGACAGCGCACAGTTGAAGTGGCGAACCCGCCACGCGACGCACCTTCGCTGACACGTGTCCTGGAAGCATTTCCTCCGCGATCTCAAGAATGGTGAGATTGAGCAAGTCTGCCTCATCACCACGCATGGCGAGGGCGTTCATACTGTCAGTGACCAGGAAGGCATCCCCCGACCCAAACGCGCCGAACCGAAGTCGGCGCGCGAAGAACGATCCGCTGCACAGTCCTGGGAGTCGCTGAAAGCGTCTTCGAATCCAGTGTATGACCTCGCACGCGAATACGAGGATATTTTCCCTGAGAAGATCCCGGCAGAGCTGCCTGCGGACCGCGGAGTGCGCCACGAGATTGACCTCGCGCCAGGAACGAAGTATTGCGTGACGCGGCAGTGGCCACTGCCGCGAGATCAAGTTAAAGCTATCGACGAATTCTTCGAGAGTCGTCGCCAGGCTGGGCATGTTCGTGAGAGCGTCTCGCCGCACTCGAGCCCCACCTTCTGTGTCAAGAAGGCGACTGGCGGATGGCGTATTGTTCACGCCTTTAACAAGCTGAACGATGCCACCATCCCAGCGCAGACCCCGATCCCACGCAAGGATATGATCCTTGACTCCATGTCAGGTAGCGTAGTCTATAGCGCTATCGACCTGACGGACGGGTTCTACCAGATCTTGATGAGGTCGGAGGACGTTCCTCTGACGGCTGTGAGTACTCCCAGCGGAATGCTCTGGGAATGGCTCGTGATGCCTCAAGGCCTCAAGAACGCGCCCGCCACCTTCAATCGCATGGTCTCCCACGTGCTACGACCTCTGCGCGACTTCGCGCCGAGTTATTTCGACGATATCTTCGTTCACAGCCGCGCCGAGGGCAACCTCAGCGCCGTGGAAGTCCACTTACGACACCTGAAACAAGTGTTCCAGGTGATGCGAGAGGCGAAGCTGTATGCAAACTTGAAGAAATGCGTTTTCTGCGCACCGGAGATACCGGTGCTTGGTTGCTTTGTGAGTAAGGATGGCGTCCAGGCTGACCCGGAGAAGGTTTCGTCTATTTGCGCGTGGCTAGTTCCCTCGAACCCGACTGAGCTTCGTCAGTGGTTGGGCCTCGCAAATTACCTCCACAAGTACACCAAGAATTACGCAGGCTTGATTCAACCGCTCTCGAATTTGCTGAAGAAAGATGCCACGTGGTCATGGTGTCCCGAGCACCAGGAGGCTTTCGACCTGGTGAAAAGGAGCCTGGCAGCCGCGCCAGTCTTGATGCTGCCCGACGAGTCGAAGCCCTTTCACGTCGTATGCGACGCGAGCGACTTCGCGATCGGGTGCGCGTTGATGCAGTTTGATGATGATGGTCGAGAGCGCGTCGTCAGCTATCAATCTCGACAGATGAAACCCGCGGAGCGGAACTATCCCGTTCACGATAAAGAGCTGCTGGCCATGCCCTACGCCCTGATCAAGTTCCGGGTGTACTTGCTGGGAGATTAGACTTTCGCCGTTTATACAGATCACGCATCGCTGCGTACAGCGATGAAAAGCCCGCATCTGTCATAACGTATGGCCCGTTGGCTGTCGTTCTTCTCGGAGTACAATTTCGTGGTTCACTACAAGCCCAGTAAGAACAACATCCTTGCTGATGTATTGTCACGTCGCCCCGATTACGATCCCCGGGGCGGTCTGCCCTCTCATGATGTTGAAGATGATGATGAGCAATGCGCCGCGTGTGTCACGCTGGGACTGAATCTGACCAGCGTCTCCCCAGTGTTACCACTCCGGGACGAGATTGTCGCTGCCTATGAACACGACCCCATCTACTCGAACATCAAGAAGCATCTCCAATCTCCCAGTGATACGACACTGGGGGCGTTGACACGATCTTCTCGCAACCAGATCCATCGTTATCGACTCGTGGATGATCTGTTGAAGTACAGCATCGATCAGTTCGACGCTCCGCGTATTGTGATCCCCAACGACCCCGACCTGCGCTCGCGTATCATCCATGAGTTCCACGATGCCCCCACCGGTGGCCATCTCGGCCGCGAGAAGACGTTCGCGGCCGTGTCTCGAGACTTTTACTGGCCCCACCTGTACAAGTGGGTGCGCAAATGGGTGCGCACATGTGAGATTTGCCAACGCGTCAAGCCATCCCCATCTTCACAGGCACCTTTGCATCCGCTCCCGATCGCTACGGAGTCGTGGGCGTCTGTCTCGATGGACTTTGTCTTTGGTCTTCCACCCGATCCAGAAGGTCGGACGGGCGTGCTCGTCTTCGTTGATCGATTTAGCAAGATGGTCCATTTCGTACCCGTTTGCCCCGAGATCACCGCGGAGGAGACCGCGGTGCACTTCGTTGACCACGTCTTCCGCCACCATGGACTTCCTGAATCCATCGTTTCCGACCGTGATCCACGCTTCACGGCCGCATTTTGGACAAAGCTCTTCGAGTTGTTGGGCACGAAATTGATGATGTCTACTGCCGCGCATCCGGAGACCGATGGCCAGACCGAACGAGTCAACAGAGTCTTCGAAGATGTACTTCGAAGCTATGCCACGTCTTTTCGTGACTGGAGCTCGTTCCTCCCGTTGGCTAAATTCGCGTTGAATAACGCTGAGCACGCGTCGACTGGATTGACCCCTTTCTTCGTTAACTCCGCGCGGCACCCGCGCGTCCCAGCGCTTCTCGCCGTGGACCGCCCCACGGCGCTGCGTAGCTCCACTCTGGTGGGGGAGGAAGTCGAAGTCGAAAAACCGTCGAGTGTTGCCGCAGTCGAAGTCGGAAAACCGTCGAGTGTTGCCACGCCTCCAGTCGCCCCGTCAGCGTTGGACACAACAATCACGTCGTCGACTCTCAACGCGATCACGCGCGCACAAGCAAGGAAACCGCTAACGGCGCCGCCTCACACGGCGCCGGATGTCTCGGCGTGGGCCTCGCGCACACTGATCGATCCAGCAACTAGTCCGCTGCCCGCCGGGCAGCAGCGACGTCGTGGCGAACTACGCGCCGAAGGCATCGGCGCGACCTATCGACGTATCCACGGTGTCCGAGTTCGTTCTCCAACGTCAAGCCCTGACGCGATTCGTTCGCGACGCCCTCCAATCAGCCGTCGATAAGCAGAAGGAGAACGCAGACAAGCGCGGCAGGAAGAACACTGCCTCGTACACGACAGGAGAGCAAGTGCTCCTGTCGACAGATGGGATCAGGAACTCTGCTGTTACCAACCTCGGCGCGAACAAACTCGCGCCGCGCTTTATTGGTCCGTTCAAGATTAAGAAAGTGTTGGGTGACGCTTATACGCTAGACATCCCTACGACACTGCGACTACATCCGACTTTCTACGTCGGACGCCTTAAGAAATACCATCCAGCTACGATTCCTGAGACGGCTCAGACGGATGAGCCGGCGCCGACGCATACGTCGACCGCCCCTCTCGCCGCGCGCGACGTGCCAACGCCCCGCTCGTCCCCGGCGCGCGTGGCTGCGCACCAGTCTGCGCTTGGCCGTGGACAGCGCGCTCCAGCATCCGTACGCGCTCCAGCAGCTCCCGATTCGACTGCCGAAGGGCTGTCGCAGTCTGCGCAGCATCCGACGACCGCTGCACGGCCATGTCGACCTCTCGCATTGCGTCCCAATAGTGGTTCTCCACCGCGTCGTCGTTCTGGCCAACCAGAACGCGAGAACTATCGACGCGACGGTCCCCCTCCGATTGTCGACTCCGCTGGAGATGTCCGCTGGATTGCCGATCATATCGTGGAGCACGAGGATCCTCCTCGCGCGCGGAGTCGCCACCACGCCAGCCGGATGATCCCGGCTGCTCGCCGATATAAGGTTCGCTGGCTTGGGTTCCCCCCTGCAGATGATACATGGGAGCCCCGCGCCAATCTTCTTCGCGACGTCCCAGACGTGGTTCGCGAGTACGAGTCGACCCTTGTGGAGTCCGAAGATCGGCCAAAGTCGACCGCGACCACGACCTCGACCTCGACCGAGGAACACGCGCCGGCGAGGGAGACCGGCGACTTGAGCGGCCACGCGAACGCGACCGAGAACGACGCCGCGAACGCAATTGGGAACGTGAGCGGTGGCGCGAGCGCGGGTGAGAACGAAGTCGACGACCCGCGCGATCTCCGCGATCTTCGCCAGCCCTGGCAGCCGTCAGCGGGGATCGGCTCCGCTGCGATCGCCGCCGGCTTGTCCCGGCGGCACTAGTCGATCGAGATGCCTCGGAGAGCGCGCGCTTGTAGCGCTGAATCCAGTCGTCCTCCGCAGACCCCAGAGGACGTTCGGCAACGTGCTGGTTCCAGTCTTCCTCCGTCGGGCGCGGCCCGATGCACGTATCGCAACCCTCGGCGACGCTTACGTAGCACATGCGTTCCAAGTCGTGATACGTGAGTCCACAGACCCTGCTGCGGAGCTCACTGAGCGAATGCTCAGTGACGATGCACTCGCGACGCTCCAGCCACGCGAGGAAGTCTTCACCACTCTGCTTCGTGCGGTTCCAGCGCTTGATAAAGGCACACCACGATTCCTGGAGAGCCCCATATTCGACGCCCTCGATGCCCTTCTGTCTCAGCCCTCGGAAGCGACGGAAGATGTTCTTCATGTTCTCCAGCGAGTCCGGGGCGACGGCCCCGGACAAGTCGTACAAGTCCCA
Organism: Phytophthora capsici; assembly: GCA_030324255.1. Lineage (NCBI taxonomy): Eukaryota > Oomycota > Peronosporomycetes > Peronosporales > Peronosporaceae > Phytophthora > Phytophthora capsici. The sequence goes on from CM059351.1 coordinate 1,655,177, forward strand.
CGTCCGAAGATCGCTGTCCATCACGCGTGGCCGGCGCGATATGTCGCGCACCGCAGCCGACGACGTCGCCGTCGTCGAAGAGTCTGTGAACGAGGTTCCCGCGTCCGCTTGCGTGTCCATCGTCGCCGTCTGCTGTTGCCCTGCGTTCTCCGTCGCGCGTGTTGAGTTGTGGGGCCCCTGCGCTTCGCAGGGGCGCTCGGCGTTCTCCCCGTTGGCCATCTCGAAGATTGACGAAACAAGAATTCCTGCGCTTATGTTGCGTAAGCGCAACTTAGAGAGGGGGGTGATGTAATGGGCCTCACCAGTTACATATGCATATAGGTAGACATATATATATAGGTCTACATACATAGTAGGTACAAAAGCACGCGGCTAGCGCGTGCTGTGTTGTCGCTCTCTGATTGGACAAAAGGTGCAACATTACGGCCAATCAGGAGTCGACCTGCATTTGAGTGGCTCACATGAGTCCAGGGTTTCCGCCCTGAACCCAAAATAAATCAGAGTCTATTTTACTAAGAGTTAAGTCTATCTTGGTCTATTTACGAGCTTCCTCATCGCTACGTGTAAGCTAGTAACGGTAAAGACATAGCCCGTTACACTTTCCATAAGCAACCTTCTCATACCGAGCCGTTTCCACTCGAGACGCAGCAATACGCCTTTGTTGAGTCCTAATTCGCCGCCTCTCAGCTGCTGCACGTTGCACACATGCATCACACCGAACTGAAGCCAAACCGCGGCCACGTGAAATCTCTTCCAGGCTCGCACAGCAACAACCCATCAGTTACAGCTTTACTTGACTTGAATCCTCACAGCCACCTGAATGTGAGACGGGTAAATCGTTTAACGGCCTTAAATATTACTAGAAACCTGATAAATCACAGTGCAAAATAAACTAAGTTTAGTACCGCCATTTTAAGAAAAGTAACATTCAGCATTACCGCTAGTATTTATTGAGCGCAATGCGGCTATGCACTCCTACGCACTGAAGCGAGCCACACGACGAACGAAAATAACGCCAAAAATCCATGTAGTATCAAATGTTGAAATCGTAACGCCATCATGTTTATAATCGTGCACACGCTTCAAGGTTTCAACTACTTGAATAACAAAGCAATGCGTGACACGTTTGGAATCGAAGGCAGCACAGATATAAACACCATTTTCCAGCGTTAGGGCTACTAGTTGTGACCCAGCGACGTGGCCATTCACCCCAGACATTATACTCTTATCGAGAATGGGCAAACTGAGTCTCTGCTCGGGTATCAAACACTTCTCATTTGCAAACTTGATAAAGTACCGAAGCTCCCCATATGAGATCCCCTTTTCAGAAAGTGGACGACCTCGCCCCTTACAATGCTCGCGGAAAGACGCAACCGTAGTATCGGTACACCAATCTGCACTTCCGATTAAGTTAGAGGCGACTCGGATGCCATAGAAAGCACAATCCTTACGCGGAGAGGCTCCAATTCGACTAGCTTGACCATTTGTTATACAAAATTCGAAAAAGCAAGGTGTACGAGACTGTTTCCAAGTATCCACAATATCAATACTTGGAAACAGTCTCGTACACCTTGCTTTTTCGAATTCACAAGCATCATCAAATCCATCGGCACGCAACGACTGCCCAGGCTCCCACGAATCCGGCCACCGAAAACCATTAGACGCATCCCGCCACTGAACTCTGTAAAGATAGTTGCATCCATCCCAAATGCGATCAATAATACCAAATACTACTCCAATTCCAGAATCATGCGGTTTAGTTGGCTGTTGCAAAGCCAAAGATATTTTAGCATGACGTACTGTCCCAGTATTTTTCGATAAAACCTTTTGAGAGGCGATACTGCAGTTCATACTTGAGTCGATTCCGTCAGTATTAACATGGTTGACTCGAACCACAAGCGATAGTTTAGTCGGTTTAGTTCCAATACGACGAGCACCAGTAGTATCCGCTTTATTATGCCCAACGAGACAAGTCTCCATCGAAACCCCGTGTGGCACTCGATCTTGCGATGACTCTGGCAATACAACAATAATCAATAAACAATACGTAAGATACTTCATAACTGCACACCAAACACCTTTCAACTTTACCCTTCAGCGAAGCACAATACAACCTAGCTTGTTTGCACTGCTTTATTTGATTTTGATTCAGCACTAACAGGCTCACAGGCTTGCAAACTTTCGCTTGGTCGCATCGACTCCTCCAACGTCTACCTATCGCCCCGCAGCGACTCGCTTTGGTCGAACGAAGGGAACGAAGGTAGTGACGACGCAATCCAGACGAAAATTTACGCACCATGCCTACCTGCTATGAAGAACCTCTGAAGGGGAACCCAAACAGTTTCTCTGTCGCATTCTATCTTTCTAAAACATATCAAGAAAACGGATATTTCATCGAATTATCTAAACTTATAATAAGACAAAATATCTCTTTTATTCTGACTCGGTAAGTAAATATACACCAAATCCAGAGCTTCCCGTGCACCGCACGGCATTGTGACGAATCGGGCGACTCTGCACCTCCAGCCAGAACCTCGAAGAAACAGAAGACGAAACGAACGAAAGGAACGACTCGGACGGTACGCGCAGCCGAGCAGTCTCGACCGCCAGCAGAGATGACATCGACGGCACGGCCAGCGGGACAGATCACTTGTTATGCGTGCGGAAAGGCTGGACACTTTGCAAAGGAATGCACGGACGCCGAAGCAAAAGCACGGAATGACGCGTATCTGGCATCGAGAGGGCAGCGCCCAGCAATGAAGGAAAACGGAGAGCGGTCGTCGTAGGGAGTGTACGGCGTCCGGCAACGAAGAAACAACTCCAACAACCGACAGAAGCGATGGATGAGTCAACACTGGCGGAGAACGAGAAACGTAAGAGTGCGGTGAAGGACGAGAGAACTACACCGATGGACGAGAGCATTGCGATGGTGAAGATGGCCGTCGACGCTCATTTGAATGAAGAACTTGACAAGTGTACCGAGAAGCCGAAGGATGACGAGAAGCTACGCGCATCTCGGTATGTGGCAACAGTGCGGCCTGCGATGGCCTCACAGCGCTACAATCGAAACGTGAAGAACGACGACGGCGGTAGACACGTGGAGCACGACGTGGAGCCGGCGACGATGAGCGAGACGGACACACCAGTGACCGGGGAAGACGACGGCGGCAGCAACCATGAGCGTCTGACTGGGGAAGACGGTGCCCGACGAACAGAGAGTGCAGACGGACGCGGCGACGCTAATGACAACGATGTGAGCGCAGTAGCGGAGTCGATGAGCGTAGGAACCGTTCGCAGAGTACGAAAGCAGTCACAGAGGATGGCGAAGCAACGGCGAGTGCGTCGAGCACAAGAGAAGCAGCTAGTGCCTACGGAAGATGACGAAGTCGAACGATTGGTCGCTGAGCTGAACGCAGAACAGCGAAATCGTCGTGAAAAACAAGCAGCCGATGCGAGACGTGAGCTGGCCGAACGATGGCAGTGCGGTGGCAACGACGAAGACTCGGAGAAGGCACACGTGAGTCTGGTGCGTGAAATGAAGGTACTAGTGGCGTCAGATGGAAACACCAGAGTGATTGAAGAGGCGGAAGCTAGCGATGGATTGCCTACGGCCTTGATGATGGTTGACGGACAGCAGCGAACTGTGAAAATCGATAGCGGTGCGCGATACTCAGTAGCTGGTACTGACTGGATGATGCGCGGCGAACGAGTGAAAAGAGCAGCTCCGGTAACGCATGTAGAAGGGATCGGTGGATTCTTACTGGACGTGCTCGGACTCTGGAGATTCGAAATGAAGAACGTGTTTGGCCAGTCAGTGTCCATTACGGCCTGCATTGTGGAAGGTTGTACGGGCGAGTTTCTGGTAGGAGTCGACTTTCTGGAGAAGCATCGAGCGACTGTGAACTTTGAGTGTAGCGAGGTCCGGTACGATGAAGGAGGCCGTGAGATCGTGATACCATTTCGCACGGACGATGTCGACGGATCAGCAGCTAATGTAAGGCTGGCGAGAACGACAACGCTGGAACGACGAGCGGTACAGCCGGTGGAAGTAACTGTGTCGGCTCCAGAAGGCGAAGAAGGTGTATTTGTACCAACTGCTGACACTGGAACGGTGCTAATAGCGGCTGCAGTGACGAAAGTACGCAACTGCAAAGCACTAGTGCCCACGATCAGTGCACACGGTGGTCGGGTGAAGCTACCAACCAAGAAGGAACTCGGTGTCTGGATACCCTTGAGCAATGATATGGAAACACTAGCAATGAACGATGAGTTACGGATTGAACGACTACGGGAATGGCTAGGAAAACTGGTGATACCGAGACGCCGTTGAACGATGAAGAAGACGTGCAGATTGGCGTGAAGGATGAGGACGCTCGTGACTTAGTGAAACGATTGTTGCGAGGCTATCGGACTCTAACGGAGGCACCAAATGATTGTCCGCCGGCTACGACACTAGACGTCGAACATCATATCGACACAGGTGATGCGAGGCCGATCCTGATGAAACGAAGACGACAGGCTCAGACAGAGGACGAGACTATCAACGACAATGTGGATACTATGCTCAAGGCTGGTGTGATCGAAGAAAGCAGCGGTGCTTGGGGCTTCCCAGTCGTGCTGGTAAAGAAAAAGGATGGTTCAGTGCGATTCTGTGTTGATTACCGAGCGCTGAATAGCATTACGAAGAGGGACGTGTACCCATTGCCGAGAATTGACGAAACATTAGAGGCTCTAGGTGGCGCTAGACTCTTCACCACATTGAATCTACAGGCTGGATACTGGCAGATCATGGTAGCTCGTGGAGATCGAGACAAAACGGCGTTTTTAACGAAGCGAGGTCTGTACCGGTTTAGACGAATGCCGTTCGGACTCACAAACGCACCCGCAACGTTTCAACGATTAATGAATGGAGTGTTACGCGGATTGACTTGGACTACCTGCCTAGTTTACTTGGATGACATTGTTGTATTCACCAAGGGAGGTGCAGCGGGGCTGCCGTAGCTTAGCGTCAGAGGAAGACGGTTAACTCAACGAGTCAAGGATTAACACACACCTTATTAAGGGTTAATAGGCCTTAATATCCGAAGGCACCTATTAACTACGACCTTAATAAAAGGACTTTACTCTTAGTGTTCCAAATCCAAACTGTTTATTTATCTTTTATTGCGGCTAGCCGCCTAGGGGGTAAATGTATGTGTTAAACTATCTAACATAGTAAAACCAAGTAAAATCCTACTTCAAATGCATAACGTGTGGCTCTCAGCCACACACACTCCCTCGAGTGTCCGTACATCAAATATGTACCTTACACAAAGTGTATCCATGTGTGGGACACACCAGGTGTAACCCGTGTAACCCCGTTACACCACCCCCCACCAAGATGTGGACACCCGTGTCCACGACACTTTCTCAGTGAGGTCTAGTCTTCTCAAGACGTTAGAGGTCACTTTACCTCATCACAAGTTCAAAGAACTTCGGCTCCCAGAGCCCATTATCGAAACTGCATTTCCAATGCTATACCTTTCGCCACGGTCATCTGACCTCTTTTCGCCTTCGTCCAGTGGACGCATGTCGGGGCGTGACAGCCCGCAATCGCCACAGGCCGCAGTCCCGACAGGGAAGCTGCTCCGCAGCGGCTCAGTGTACGACAGTACCACGATGAGCACCGTCGACGTCATGGCTCCGGCTCCGCGAGCCAACATCCGGGTGAGAGCGGAGCTCCTAGCTCTCCCGAGCCATCTACGCCGCGTACGCGTCAGAACGCCTGGCTCGACGAGCTTGAACAGGGCGAGATCGTCCCAGACGATGACGAGGTGCTTCCAACACGTCAGGAGGCTGCCTCTCAGAGGCCTTCAAGCCCGGCGATGCGCTCTCGCGAGCTGCACACGCCTAATCCGTTCCCGAACCGTGATGGTTCGGCGAACGCCCTGCGCAATGCGCCTCCTCTCTCCTCGAGGTACGAGGACGAGCTCCCTGAGCCAGGTGTGGTCTCCAACGACCTGGACGGGGCTCAAAGCCGACAGCTCGAGGCTGCCTCTCGCGCGCGGTCTAACAGACCTGTGGCCCGCCCCATAGTTGGCACGTCGCGTCGCGACTACGGGTATGAGCGTCTCTCTCCTGCGGAGGTCGTTCGACGCGCTGCTTCGCAGCTCTTGGACACGTACACGTGTGCGCGCGCGCCCGAGACGCCTGATGAAGTCGCCCAGCGACATTCGCTCCGCGAGCGCTTCTTGACTCCACAAGTCACAACTCCATCGGAGTACCGGGAGCGCTTGCGTCAGCAGCTCAACGGTGAGGCCGTGCCGGCCATGCGGACAGTGCCGGTGGTCCTCTCAGAGGGTGAAACGATGGCCGCTTACGAAGCGCAGTTTCAGAACTGGGTGGAGCTATCCCGACGGCTCCACTCCTTCGATGCTCTCCGAGCTAGTTTCTCGGAAACCGATATCCGCTTAGAGCGGCGCTTACGCCTCGACTTCGCGAAGCGACAAGCAAGGCGGCGTGTACCGGGACAACGTCCCTCACGCTACGAGGCACCCCGGCCTCCTGCTCCCGCTGTGAGCAGTCCTACCCATAGCCATGGGTCGGCTGTCACAGCCACTGGTCAGAGCCTGAGCTCGACTCTTGACCTGTCGTCACCCCACTCTAGTAGTGGGAAGCGCGGCGCGCCCGGCGACTCCGTCGCACGCCCTGCGGGCGGTCCGTCACCGGGTGACGTCGATCGTAAGCGTCCACGACGTCAGGGCAATCTTGCCGCAGTGGCACCTCGAACTCCCATGAGTTCTGGGAATGAGGGTAACCTCGCCATTTTACCAGATACTGGTTATGACCCTGGCGCCTGCGCCGCGCCATCAGGCGCTCCACATGGTAGTGGAGATCACCATGCTCATCGAGCAGAGCAGGAGGAGGCCGAGCGGCCGCTGGACTCTCGCGCTGCGAGCTTCGGGGACTTCCTCTCCCTACAGAACCGCGTCCGCTCGGTGAGCGACTACGTCGCCGACGTGGACCGCTCCTCGCATCGCTTAGCGAATGGCCTCGAGGAGGTCGAGCGTCGCCTCGACTGGCTGGAGTCGCCTCAGGCGATGCAGCAGCGGGTCGCCGACCTTGAGCGTCAGATTGCTCAGCTGCAGGGTCAACTCGACCTCTTGGTTCGGATACAGCCGTACGGCTCACGTCCCGTGGCAATGCCACCGCCGATGGCTCTACCGCCTGCTGCCTTGCAGCTTCCTGTGCCTCCGCACTCTGCTGCTCTGCAGCGTCCTGCTGCTCCGCAGGATCTTGCGCCCTCGGACCCTGGTGCTGGGTCTCAGCACCCTGTTGGCTCTCAGCCTCCTGCTGCCTCGCAGCCTCTCGCTGCTTCGCAGCCCTTGTCCGACCCGGCGCTAGCGCCTCAGAGCTCACCCGAGCAGGGTCCCGGTATGGCTTAAGCAAGCCCACGTAAAACACCGGGTGCGTACGCATCTTCTTTGGAAGATTGAGCGTGTACGCTAGGCCCTTCTTGGCCACGACCTTAAACGGTCCGATGAACCTAGGTCTCAACTTGGTCTTAAAGACCGCAGACACTGCATGTGTAGGTAGGTTTTTAGCGTTTAACAAAACAAGATCTCCGATCTCAAACCTTTCCATGTTCTTCCTGCCTTTGGCATCTGCATACTCCTTTTGGAGATCCTGGCTTTCAGCCATCGCGTCGCGCACCTGGCGCATGACGCTCAGTCTCAAAGAGACAAAGTCATCGACTTGCTTGCGAACCGCAACTGGGCTGACATCAGCAAGCCGATCGGCTAACCCTCCCCCATCAAGCCCAGAGCCACACCGTGGCGGCGTTAGAGGGACGCGAGGGTCGACCAAGCCGTTCACATAGAACGGGGTGAAGCCTGTCGAGGCATGCACCGCATTGTTCATAGCGAACTCAACAAGGGGGAGCATCTCGCTCCAGCGTCGTGGCGCTTCAGCGCAGACGCTTCGGAGGATATCCTCCACAACGCGATTCACGCGTTCAGTTTGACCATCGGTCTGCGGATGATCCGCCGTGGACATGTCCAACTTGGTGCCGAGCACCCTGAACAAGGACGTCCAGAACTTCGCTGTAAAGCGAGGGTCTCTATCAGAGACAATTGCCTCAGGCAAGCCATGTTGGCGAAAGACTCTGTCTAAGAACAGCCTAGCTGTATCCTCACCGTCAACGGTGTCCGGCACAGCCGAAAGATGAGCCATCTTGCTCAATCGGTCAACAAAGACCACGACACCCGTGTTGCCCGCCTTATCCTAGGGAAGGCCAAACACAAAGTCCATACTAATGGACTGCCAACATCCCGAAGGGACTGGCAAACTCGCCAACGGCGCAGCCGCATGCGGCGCGGACTTGGTCCGTTGACATGTCTCGCATGTACGCACATAGGTGCTTGCCCACTTGTACATCTTGGGCCACCAATACATCTTGCTCACCGAGCCATAGGTCTTCTCACGACCAAGATGTCCACCGACAGGCGTATCATGCACCTCATAGAGGATGCGATACTTAAGATCCTCATCATGAGGGACGACCACTCGAGGAGTGTCCTCAGGGTCAGTGCTGTAATACAGCAGGCCATGATCAAGCGTATAACGCTGCAGCCTCGCGCGTAAGCGCGGTGACAATTCCTTGTCAGAGTCCTTAAACTCTTCGCTCCCAAGAGCACGTAGCAAAGCTACACACGTGTCGTCTTGGGCGTAAGCCCTGCGTATAAGGTCGGGGACCGGCGACGTCACAGTAGTGACATGAGTCAGCTCGTAGTCCGGCCTGCGCGATAGCGCATCGGCCACTACGTTAAGCCGGCCCGGCTTATACTTCACCTCGAAGTTATACTCGGCAAAGAATGAAAGCCATCTTGCCATTCTCTGTGAGAGATGAGGCGACTGAGTCGCAGTGCGTAAAGACGCATGATCAGTATAGATCACAAAGGGCTTAGAGCCGAGTAAATGTACTCTAAATTTGACAAGAGCATACTTCATTGCAAGTAGCTCCTTGTCATGAACTGGATAGTTCTTCTCAGCAGCTTTAAGCTGGCGAGATTCAAACGCGATAACGCGTTCACGCCCTTCGGCGTCTGCTTGTAGTAAAGCACAACCGATTGCAAAATCGGAGGCGTCGCAGACGACGCTAAACGGACGATCCGGGTCCGGAAGCGCCAAGATGGGCGCGTGAAGGAGACTCTCCTTAACAGCCTTGAAGGCTTCGTCGTGAACGACATCCCAGCACCAAGGTGCATCCTTCTTAAGGAGATTGGACAATGGCCGAGCCATATCAGCGTAATTCTCGCTGTACTTGTGCAAGTAATTGGCTAAGCCAAGCCACTTACGCAAGTCTTTCGGGTTCGATGGAACCGGCCAGTCCACAATGGCCTTAACCTTGGCAGGATCTGCCCTAAGGCCTCGCTTCCCAATGAAGCATCCGAGGAAAGGAATTTCCTCCGCGCCAAAGACGCATTTATCTAAGTTGGCATACAACTTATTCGTGCGCATGCACTCGAGCACCGCTCGCAAATGGTCAAGGTGGTTCTCCACATCAGACCTCCCGTGCTCCGCACGACTATGGACGAAGATGTCGTCGAAGTACGTCTGAGCGTACGCCCGATGGGGCCTAAACAACTGCGTCACCAGACGATTGAACGTCGCAGGCGCGTTCGACAGCCCTTGGGGCATCACCAACCACTCCCAGAGCATACCGCTCGGAGTACTCACAGCCGTGAGGGGTATATCGCTAGCTCTCATGAGCAACTGATAATACCCGTCGACCAAGTCGAGTGCACTGTACAACGTACATCCCACCATGTTGTTCTGCAGAACATCCTTTCGAGGAATTGGCGTCTGAGCCGGAATGGTGGCTGCATTCAGCTTATTAAAAGCATGCACTATGCGCCACTTGCCATTAGGCTTTCTGACACAGAACGTGGGTGTCGAGCGCGGAGACTTGCTCTCACGCACCAAGCCGGCTTCGTGCTTAGCACGGAAGAACGCGTCGATGACGTCACATTGCTCCCTTGGTAAGGGCCACTGCCGTGTTACGCAGTATTTGGTTCCAGGAACCAAGTCAATCTCATGACGTACGCCTCGATCCGGAGGCAACCCTGACGGCGGGTCCTTCGACACCACATCGTGGTATTCCTTGATCAAAGGATAAAACGGATCCGAGGGATCCTTGAGGATCGAAGATCCACTCCTAGCGCTCAGCGCTCGCTTCGTGTCCTCCAGGACAGCTTCGTCCACGACGGACGAGGAGTTCAACTCCTCCTCGGGTCGTATCATGACCACCTCGGCAAGCTCGCCGGCCTTTAAGGCCTCGCCAAACTCGGCGACGGACATCTCGTCCAGCTCTAACAGAGCATCAACCGACGGGAGTCGCTCGAGACTTATGTCTCCGTCGACATCCCATGTCACTCCATTCACGAGTGTGTACAACTGCTCACTGCAGTCGCGTGGAGCCTCACCGCTCAACACGCTGGACACCTCGTCCGACGTCACAGACGCTCTGCGTCTCTTCCTCCTCTCCCTCCTCGCCCGCGCACGGCCGGATGAGGGCTGCAGGGCGACATCACCGTCGCGCTGCCTAGGTGCCAACGCACTATGGCTCCTCGGAGAGGGAACAGTGTCGTTCGAGACACTCAGCGGCGGGTCAGCGACCCTACGAGCACCGCTCAACGGAGTACGTGCCGTTCCACAATTGTCCTTAGGACACAGCGGCGGGTCAGCGACCCTACAAACACCGCTCGGCGGATAACGCGCCACCCCGCGCACGCCCTGTGAGTCACACTCACGGCAAACAGCAACTTCGTTGCTCACTAACTCTGACATACCAATGTCCAGCACCATGACCGATTCGGTCTCGTGCTCGCGCCAATAGCGCTTCTGTCTCCGAGCAGAGGTGGGTTCATGACTCGCCAATGCTCCGCTAGGAGACGGGCGCGTAGCGCCCAACGTCTTCGACTTCCAGTCGATCCATGGCTCGTGGCTCTCGAGCCACGCCATACCAAGGATGAGGTCATACCTCTCATCCAGGTCTAAGACCAAGCAGCGTTCCACGCTATCGAAGTCTAAGAACTTCACGTTCAGGTCAATAGAGACCTTCGACACTGTCACTAGTGTCCCCGTCGCAAGACGGACAGAGATCTTATCTCTTCGAGGCTCCTTCAGAGCCTCCACATACGGTTTAAAACCGTCAACAGTGGAACGCCGGACATAGTTGCCGGACGCTCCCGAGTCTATCAAGACTCTCCACGGCTTGTTGAAGCCCTTCACGTTCGCTTGAACGACTAACAAGCCGGGCTTGCACTCACTACGTGAGTTAGAGAGCTTAGCTCTCTGCGGGGCTGAGTCCCGTTCTCTCCTGCCTCCCAGAGGCCCAACAGAACTCAGTTCTTCCCCAGTAGGGCGCCCCGCGCCTACTGGGTTCCGTCGTTTCCCCGCGACGACCCTGGTTGAGGGTTCGAAGCGGTGCTTCGGCTCGATGGAGCCTGGGCCTTGTTGCGCAACGGGCAACTAGGCCTCAAGTGGCGGGTGCTTCCGCACGTGTAGCATCGACGGATGCTGGAGCGCTGCTCAGCAGCATAGAGGTCAGCCTCGTCTTCAGCGTGGCTGAGGTCCATCGGTTCAGGACCGCTCGATGAGCTCGCGCTACCAGCGCTCGAACCATGCCTCGCAGCCTGGAAGTTATAGTCGGCATTCAATGCCACGTTCACGGCCTCCTCGAATGAGGCAGGGTGAACACGGAAAACTTCCGTTCGGGCAGCGCCCGTGCGCAGGCCCTCCATAAACACGGTCACTGCGACCGCCTCGGGGAGAGGGCTCGACGCCATACCGGCGATCAGAGTTCTCAACTCTTGGACATAGTCCATCAACTCCTTTTTACCCTGGCGGGTAGCAAGGAACTTCGACCGTATACGGTACGCCTGGTTAGGCGGCGCGAATACGCGCACTAGTTGCTGTTTCAGCTGATCCCAGGTCGGGAAAGCAGCGTCCACAGACGTGCCGCACGTTAGTGCCCATTCTTGAGCTCGACCACCGAGCTTCGAGATCGCCAGCGCTACGCGCTGTTGCTCAGTCTGGAGCAGGGCCGATCCCATGGCCATCTCGACCTGTCGGGTCCAGAGAAGAAGGTTCTCCCCCTCCTTCCCCTCGAAGGTCTTCACGCTCAACATGAGCGGTTTCGGTCTATTAGACCACTCGTGCGTCGACGACGCGGCCGCGGACGATGCGGCGGACGCCGTTGCGCTCACGCGCTCTTGTACATGCTCTAAGAGCGCCTTCTCGTAGCTTGCAAAAGCCTCCAGTCTGGCGGACACCGCCTCTGGCCCTTGCGAAGCAAGATGAGCAATGCCCTCGGGGCCCAACAGAGACATAAGCTTTTTAAGCGTCTCTTGCTGGCCTGGCGGCAAGCTCGCGAACACAGCGTGTTCCATCCTCTCAGAGGGATCAGTCAAAAGACTCAGTCGCAGGATTGACTACAAGTGCTACCAAGTGCAGCGGGGCTGCCGTAGCTTAGCGTCAGAGGAAGACGGTTAACTCAACGAGTCAAGGATTAACACACACCTTATTAAGGGTTAATAGGCCTTAATATCCGAAGGCACCTATTAACTACGACCTTAATAAAAGGACTTTACTCTTAGTGTTCCAAATCCAAACTGTTTATTTATCTTTTATTGCGGCTAGCCGCCTAGGGGGTAAATGTATGTGTTAAACTATCTAACATAGTAAAACCAAGTAAAATCCTACTTCAAATGCATAACGTGTGGCTCTCAGCCACACACACTCCCTCGAGTGTCCGTACATCAAATATGTACCTTACACAAAGTGTATCCATGTGTGGAACACACCAGGTGTAACCCGTGTAACCCCGTTACAGGAGGTATAGAACGACATGTGGTTGAGGTGGCGAGCGTACTGGAACGGCTGGCAAGTGCTGGTCTCAGTCTCAAGCTAAAGAAGTACATGTTCGCAGCGGAATCGATGGAATACCTTGGACATTCATTGAGTGCGCACGGTGTCCAACCTACAGAACAACTAGTGACGGCAGTGACTGAATTTCCGAGACCTCGAGACGCTACGGAAGTGAAACGCTTTGTTCACTTAGCCGGTTACTACAGGAAGTTTATTGCTGGATTTGGATCGATAGCAGAGCCGATGACGAGACAGCTAAAGAAAGACTGTCAATGGCAATGGACTGAAGATCAGGAGTTCGCGTTTGAAAGAATTAAGAACCTACTGACTACGAGACCTTTGCTACAGTACCCGGACTTTGGACGACCATTTCGACTGGTTACAGACGCGAGCAAGGTGGGACTTGGTGCTTGCCTGATGCAGGACTTCGACCATGGATGGCAGCCGGTTGCATTTGCATCGAAGGTGAATAACAGTGCCGAAGCCAACTACTCGATCACGGAACTGGAATGCTTGGCGGTTGTATGGGCAGTAAAGTTGTTCAGGCCCTACCTGTACGGGAGAACGTTTGCCATTGTGACAGATCATGCGGCGCTCAAGTGGTTGATGACACGCCCCAATTTGGCTGGACGACTACACAGGTGGTCATTGACGCTTCAGGAGTACGATTTTAGTATTGAGTATCGGCCAGGATCGACTAACGTGGTCGCTGATGCACTATCACGATCTCCAGTAGTGGACGCCCTGTCAAGCGCTCCGGCAGCAGTACGAGCAGTTGTACGGCCACGACGCGGGCGAACGACATCAGTAGTGTCGACCAGTGACGCAGAGATGACGAAGACGGCGGCTGAAACGGCTACCCTACTTGAAACAAGGGCTGAGTCTGTGAACGCTACGTCAAAACTGGTACTAATGGCGACGAGCAACACTACTGTGAATAATGGTGAGGCTAACGAACTGGACGAGACGGCTGACGATGCGGAAGTAACGGATACGGGCGCTGACAACGACGCGAGAGCAACGACCCGAACAACAACCACGAACCCGAGCATCACGACTTGTACGGCGAGTGACAATGACGATACACCTGTACCGGTGACGAGCAGTTCGACATCGACGGAAACGGTGGCACGCAACACAGTGGCAAGCGGTTTGACACCGACAGAGACGGCGACAAGCGGCACGACGGCGATGAGCCATAGTGAACCAGCAGAAATGGATCGGGCGACACCGGACAAAGCAGCGGTGACGGCTAACCCAAAGCGAACGGCACAGCGGCGACGAACACGTACGGCAGTGACGCCGACGACACGAAGAAGTACGCGTATAAGGGAACGGGAACAGAAGCGAGTACGCTTTGCTGACGAACAGACGGTGATAACATCCCCGGTGACGACGGCAGAAGACGAGAACACTCGAATGACTGAGGACGACGCGAACTCAGGCGACGTTCCTGCAGACGATGGACATGTACATGAAGTCCAGCGTACGAAAAGTGACGGACGGGCGAACGATACGGTTTCAGCGACGGTAGTGGCTACAGAGACGGCAGCTACGGCGACACTAAATGACACGACGCCAGTGAGCAACGTGGCAGAACCGCCATCAGAAACGAACGCAACGGCGGCGCACACGGCACTGAGTGGAGTGGCGATGACGAAAGCGACGCAGGAACCTGCGAGACGACGGCTGACGGGGCCTAAACGGTGCGATAATTCTGAACGTGAACAAAGAAAACTGACAGTGACGGCAACGAAGCGACGTGCTACGAAGAGCAGCGATCAGCGTGGGAATACGAGAGCCACGGCGACGAGTGCACGACGTCCTGGTGAAGAAGACGTAGCGACTCGCATGACGCAGCCTCCAGCGACGACTTCGTCTACGACCGAGAGAAGACCGACGAAGGAGACAATGCCGAAAGCCGTGCCAACTCTAACCATGACGACGACGACTGACGCGACATCAGTACAGCGGACGGATACGAGTGCAGCAACTGGCAGTACGACGCGGCCAACAACGATTAGTGACGCTGACGACGACGACAGTGGTGAACTAGAGACGTCCACCTTGCAACTGACGGACACTGAGATCATGGAAGCACAGAAGACTAGCAAGTTTGTCAAGAGGGCGTTGACTGAAGGCAAGTACAAAGGCATGACGGTTGAAACTCGATTCGGATTGGCGGTGATCGAGACGAACAATGGATGGCGTGTGTTGTTACCACCAACGATATGGGCGGTAGTTTTCAAGGAGATGCACGGCTCGATTTGGGCTGGACATTTGCGAGGACCTCACACATATGGACGTGTTGCTCAGTTATACTGGTGGCCGAAGTTGAGACGAGCGGTAAACCAATGGATCAGAGGTTGTCCTGAATGTGGAAGCAGAAAAGCTCGACCGCGTGAAGTGGTTCCCCCTTTGAGAAGTATACGAGGCGGTGACGTTGGAGACAGATGGGCGCTCGACGTAGCGGGACCTTTTCCAGTGACCGACGGCGGTGAAGGGTTTGTGATAGCAGCAGTTGAATATGTGACGCGTTATGCAGTTGCCCGATGCGTACAGCAACACAAGGCCGAGGATATAGCGACGTTCATGTTGGAAGAAGTGGTGTTGAAATTCGGATGTTTTCGCGAGCTACTTACTGATGGAGCACCGGAATTGACCAGCAGCATCATCGACGTGCTGATGACGATGCTTCAGGCTCGACAGACGAACGCAGTGGCGTACAGACCCCAGATGATCGGCTTGGTAGAGAGATTTCACCGGACTTGGAAAGATTGCGTGGCCGTGTTCATGCAAGACGAAACGCAGAAGGACTGGAACTTGTGGGTTCGCTTCGCGACTTATGCATATAACTCTGCACGACACTCGACGGTACTGTTGACTCCGAATGAATTGATGATGGGCCGAAGATTACGTTCACCAAACGAGTTGTTGCGACGTACAGCGGTGACAGAAGCTGGTGAACTTACCGAGTACCATGAGAAATTACTGGCAGCGATGACACGGGCGCAGCAGTGTGCTGAACAGGCGAGAGCTCGAGAACAAGAACGTCAGGCTCGTTACTATGATCGGAATGTGAGAAATCGACGGGAATTCAAGACTGGCGACAGAGTGTGGCTCTACAACCCACCTCGTGGCCCCAAAGCAACCAAATTTGTGCATCAGTGGATGGGACCAATGCGTATACTGGAGCCGGTTGGTTACGATAATTTTCGGTTGAAACGAGAAGACCAGATGGGCGTACCGGAAGAGATGACCGCGCATGTGTCATTTCTATCGAGCTATTACGAGCCCGAGAGCCCTTTGTCAGAAATAGCGGCTGACATCGACGAACAGCTACGCTATGAAGAGGCAGAGCAACATGACGCGACGACAGCAGCGCCTATACGAACAGCGGCGGCAGTTGAGAACCGAACGACGAGTACGGGAAGCAGCAAACAAAATCGAACGGCAACTGGTGGCACGACGAGTGAAGCTCACACGAGTGCACAGTTGGTGGAATGCAGACGACGCCGACGACGCAATAAAGCTGGACACTACGTGTCGGAGTACCAACTCACCCCAGTTGGAGACCCCAAGCAGTGGACGACGAACGATAAAAGACAGTGGACGACTGAGGACGGACACCCTAGATCACGATGGATCACGTTGGACGAGTACGAACGATATCATGCGGCCGGACGGGTCGTGGAAGACCCTTGGTTGGGGAAAGACGTGTGATGAGCCTCATGTTGAAGTAGCAGGCGACGTGGTTGAAGTGAGCCGCACGACGGAAGATGAAGTGCTCCTGTAGTCGAGTGGGACGACTTCGTATCAGGAACGACCCCTGGAAGGTCGCGTGCTGGGTTCGGAGCCACTAGCCTCACTTTCGAATTGGCAAACTAGGAGACACGCGGGTCTTCCAGATTGGCGCGCCGGAGCACAAGCGACCCCTGGTGAGTCAGCGACCTTGGAGAGACCGAGACGCTTGGACTTGACGAACGGACCGACGAACTAGACGACGAGGTGGACGACGGACGAACGGAAGGTGTAGTGGACGGTGTCGACAGCGGACAGTGGGTTGGCGCTAGTACACAACGGTGTACAGGTGCTGAACTTTCGAAACGAACGACGGACAGGAACGAGTAGAAGGCGTTGGTCTTCGTGCTCCTAGTTGACTGCGACGAGTAGGGTGGAACGCGTTGGCGGGAAATCCGAGTGGTTGACGAGAAGCCTCGAATCTGGACGCTGACGAACGATTGACGAACGAATTGAACGAACGAACGAACGAAAGTAGGGTCTATTGGCTGGCTTAGCTACCTAGTCATAGCCTACAAGTGTAAACGAACGAACGAATTGTTAATACAAATAGGTGGTGGGTCAACGGGCACACTCACCGGCGGGGCTTCAGACGTTCTGTTGCCGACAGCCTGCGGACTCTTGACGTAATCGGTGCTGGACGATCAACACCCGGCGTGCAGGGTCATAAGACACGTTTCAGGTTCATACCTGGGAAGATTTTATTGGTCGGGGTGACCTTCCACAAGAGCCGCAGTAGGACAGGCCGAACTTCATGGATATAGATATGTATGAGACACCGCAAAACAAAAGGATGCTAGTTAACCATTTGTTGAAGTGCGATTTGCACACATCGTTGTAAACTGTACCGCGCGCGATTCCTCTGTCGAGGCCTCTTCGCGAGATGGGATCTTTCAGCTTCTACTATTGACGTAAACAAGGTTGATTAAAATGAAGATTAATACTGAACATGAACTGGGAGTGGATGGCTACCCTGACTACTATCCCTGGTTACTACCAGCTTAATCCATCACAACAGACGATTCGGAAAGTAACCGCATCTTCAGTTGCGCGATAATAATACGTAATTCTGCAGCATCGCGGAGTGAATTCTCCAGTGCGGTCTGTGAAGCTCGTGTTACTTCTTTCTCAACTTGACACCGGGCTTTCCATTCTGCGATTGTGGAATCGTGGCCGTCGCAGGCCTTCTTCCCGCCAACAGTTGCAAGGAATCGGGTACCGTCCTGCTTTTTGTCTTGATATCTGGCAAGCCCGTCCAGGTTACGTCGTTCCATCCTCTCATTTAGTGCTGCGCGACTGTCGAGACGATGGCGTTCTTTGTCTTGAGCACAAGCTTGCTTGTCCAACGTAACTTGTTTGTAGTTCAGCAGTTCCAGTAGCGAAGCTAGTCCACATCCTTTGGCCTTGATCTTTTCTTCTTGTTGTAATTTAAAGGTTGCGGGGTCCCGTGCGAGATATCCAGGTTTCTGTGGGTTACGTTCATCTGACTGTGACTGTTGTGGCGCAACGTTGTGGCTATCACGGTGAACGCCACACTGGTGTTGTTCCTGGGCAACCACTAGATCTTTGCGAGCTACTGTTGCATGAGGACGCCATGTCTCGTATTGATCGGCGCTACCAAGTCACACTGAAAACGAAAGCAATCTGGAATGGCCGCACCTCTGTTTTCGTTGAGCTGCCGAATGTGGTAACGAAAGTCGGTTTATCAACCACTCCTGCGAACTGCGCGAATGGGAGTGGGCCAACGGAGCGCGGCTGGGTATTTTTGCCGCTGCTGATATCCCACCTCTACAGGAGCTGACGTTCCGGTATCGCGAAAAGAATCTGACGCTATTCACTTGCCAATGTGGCCAACCAAACTGCGTGTCGAAGAAGTCGCAAGTTTGTGCTAGCCATACTGTCGTGTGTCCTAAGTATTTCGATAATACAGTAGCGTAGCCAACCCCGTCGACATAGCTTCATTCGATTAACCAGAACTTTAAACTGCAGCAATATACGTCTGAGATCAGGAGTAGCGAATGAAACTAGTGGTGTCCAATGCTAGCAAGCGGAACACCCAGCCCGAGTTTTCCATCTTCTTCACTGCCAAGTTGAGTAACGTCCGCGTATCAACAACAGATACATAACACTGCAGACCTGTCCGTTTGCCCAGAAGGAGCCGACCATGGCCACTTGGTCAGGGAGTGAAACCACTAGGCCTTCGACCTCATCAACAATGCTTCTCCATCAACGCCATGAGCCTCTCTTGCATATGCATAGCCTTCTCCTGAATATTCAGCGATTTCTTTTGCAGATTGATCGTCTGCCTCTGGAACACTTGGTGCTCGTTCAATCTGGCACCCTCTTGTTCGTGCTGTGCTTCTTGGCGTTTCGTTTGGTCAACAGTGATAGCCGCCACATACGTACAATAATCAAAGAGCTCCTTAAAAACTTATTAATAGCCAATCGATACTCATTTGCATGCATTAACTTCGGCAGAAATCATTTCTAACCGTTAGAAACGTTTCGATTGCACTTGAACGCTTGAAGTTCAAGTTGAAAAAATAGTACTGATCTAACCATTCAAAGTGTACTGAGCACCCGAAGGGTCGCCTTGCCTTCAACGTCCCATATTTAGCTTCCGTCCAAAAACTGGACGATTGGCAACTTAAATAAGCACACAGCGAATACTTCGAGAGGTTCGTTGCACAATTCCTTGCCACATATTTACATTTCTAAAACGAAGGTTATAGTTGATTTGTTTGGACATAAACTTAAACGAGCACAGTACCGTAATTCCCTGAATAGTTTAGTAGTTCAAATGAGGAATTAATCAAGTGGCCTGAGTTTAAATTTGATCACATTCATAAACCCGAGGGGTGTCCCATGTGAGTCTAGTCACATACAAATAGCAAGTCATTGCTAGCTAATAGTACTTCAGCTTTTCCTAAATATCATTCACACTGCCATTTTTTGGAAAATATACCCCATAAGTGCTGTCAGCTTTCAGCTGTAAGCTGAAAGAATAGGGGTCTCTAGAGGGCCTCAAATAAATTTTCCATTCAGCCGTTTCAGAGAAAAGTGACTTAGAAAAGTTGCCTCGGACTCGCCGAAGAAATTTGTTTTTTTAATGGTCAGCATAGTGCAAATTTCGAAAGGGACCGATTGGTGCTATTTATAGCGCTCAAACCACAATCTTTCAGTCCTAAATTTGTAACTGAAGTTTTGAATTTTCAAAAATCGAATGTATATTTTGGTTTTTAGAGATTTTGAAAACTAGAATCATTTTGAACTACTCTTGAGAATCGTAGTCGCATTCACCCTGACAGTTGCGACGGATTATCCAGTTTCTTTGTGAGGGCGTTTCTTGGCGTACGGTACGGCCTTTGCATCAGGAACCTCACTACTAGTTGGGTAGTTCTCTGGTCATCACGTATGCCCGTCTGTATAGCCTCCTCAGTAGTCCCAGTCACTCTGGTGTTGGAAGTGCACGGTGTGCATGGATGTCGACGCCATGGTAGTATCCTGGGCTAAGGCATATGGAATGTCCTAGAAGGTATCTACGCTATAGAGAAGGCAGAGTTAGGTTAGTTCTCACTTGTAGATTGGTAAGCCACTGACGAGGCCCCGGCGGGGGCTGAAACGCGTCTGGCACGCGTTCAATCCAAGCCACCTGCATCTACTCAATTCTTCACTTTCCTACATCAGGGAGTCTCTTTTGCAATCTTCGCCGCTGCAGCGGCGGCTTCACGCTCTCTCTTCTTCCTTTTAGACGCGGCTCGTCGATACTTCTGAAACTGCTTTGCTCTGCGCTCATCCTCGCCATTCGGCGGGTCGTACAATGGATCATTTTGGAACTCCTCCGGAACAAACGGCCGGACCTTATTGTAGAAGGACTGGATTTTTTCGGAATTTGGGGGAGGGTTCTGCAAAGTATCCAAGTGCGTTGTTAGTAGGACGTGTACGCGAGTAGCATTTGTAGTGATGCCGTTGTACACACGGCGGAGATAGTGGGTCACCGTATCAGAGTCTGGACCCTTACAGCACTCTACCTGCAGCGGGGCTGTAGCTTAGCGTCAGAGGAAGACGGTTAACTCAACGAGTTAAGTATTAACACTCACTTTATTAAGGGTTAATAGGCCTTTATTACCAAAGGTACCTACTAACTACGACCTTAATAAAAGGACTTTTCACTTAGTGTTCCAAATCCAAACTGTTTATTTATCTTTTATTGCGGCTAGCCGCCTAGGGGGTAAATGTATGTGTTTAACTATCTAACATAGTAAAACCAAGTATAATCCTACTTCAAATGCATAACGTGTGGCTCTCAGCCACACACACTCCCTCGAGTGTCCGTACATCAAATATGTACCTTACACAAAGTGTATCCATGTGTGGAACACACCAGATGTAAACCCGTGTAACCCCGTTACACCACCCCCCACCAAGATGTGGACACCCGTGTCCACGACACTTTCACAGTGACTCCGAAGGAGTTGTGACTTGTGGAGTCAAGAAGCGCTCGCGGAGCGATTGTCGTTGGACGACCTCATCAGTCGTCTCGGGCGCGGGCCCACACGTATACGTGTCCAAGAGCTGCGAGGCAGCGCGCCGAACGACCCCTGCTGGAGAGAGACGGTCATAACCGTAGTCGCGGCGCGACGTGCCCACAATGGGGCGGGCTACAGGTCTGTTAGACCGTGCGCGAGATGCAGCCTCAAGCTGCCCCGTCCAGGTCGTTGGAAACCACACCTGGCTCAGGGAGCTCGTCCTCGTACCTCGAGTAGAGAGGAGGCGCATTGCGCAGGGCGTTCGCGGAACCATCACGGTTCGGGAACGGATTGGGCGTATGCAGCTCGCGAGAGCGCGGCGCCGGGCTTGAAGGCCTCAACGAGGCAGCCTCCTGGCGCGTAGGAGACACCTCCTCATCGTCTGGGACGATCTCACCCTGCTCGAGCTCGTCGAGCCAGGCGCTTTGTTGCGTACGCGGTGGCGATAGCTCAGGAGAGCTCGGAGCCTCGCTCCCACGCGGATGTTGGCTCCCGGAGCCGGAGCCATGGCGTCGTCGATGCTCACGGTGGTACTGTTGTACACTGAGCCGCTGCGGAGCAGCCTCCCCGTCGTTGCGATGGCCTGTGGCCTGTGGGGAGCGTGGGCTGCTGTGCGCTGAGGCGCTGTCACCATGTGACGTTGGAGTTCGGTCGGGTGACCGCGGAGGCGACGTAATGGCCGATGGCCCGCGCGTAAGGTTTAGCATTTGGAATGCAGTTTCGAAAATGGGCTCTGGGAGCCGAAGTTCTTTGAACTTGAGATGAGGTAAAGTGACCTCTAACGTCTTGAGAAGACAAGACCTAAACTAATGAACCTTTCTTAAATTCATTCATGTTGCCCGTGCCAACATTGTCCGCATTCAGCTTCTGTCGATCGCTAGAAGCTGCGATAGCATCTTGTACAAACCGTATTACGGTGGACAAAGTCTAGCGCATTCGAGCTGAACCCTTTCAGCCCGTCGCCTTCATCCGCAGCAGGCCCTGCCTGCTCGCTATAATCCCCTATGTCTGTGCCCGGCACAGACATCTCGCGCTCGTTCCTGCTCGAACGAGACGCAGCTCGCGTCACCGCAGCTGATAGTACGTCATCAGCTGTCCTCTGCGGTTGTTCAGACGCAATCGTAGATCCTCCCCCACTTAAGGAGGAAGCTACCCCGCCGAGCATGCTCGGCAAACGTGGCATTCACGTAGGACGGTGTATGCCCTGTCGAGGCATGCACCGAGTGGTTGATGGCAAACTCTGCCATCGGTAAACACTCGCTTCAATGCGGGAACGAGTGTGCGTAGATCTTCAGCGCGTCAACCAGTACGCGGTTGACGCGTTCAGTCTGGCCATCCGTCTGCGGATGATCCGCAGTCGACATTGACAACTGTGATCCAAGAAGTGTAAACACTTCTTGCCAGAACCGCGTTGCGAAGCGTGGATACACAATGTCGAGCGGCATGCCATGGTGTTTGAACACCATGTCAACAAACTGTCGCGCAGTCTGCGCGGCTAAAACTGTAGTCGGGACGGCGGCAAGATTGACCATCGTGCTGAATCGTTCCACAAAGACAACAATGCCTGTTCTTTGCTTGTTGTCGGGCGGAATCCCGAAGCCAAAGTCCATGGCCATGGACTGTGAAGGTGCTGAACGAGAGCGCGTAGTTCGACCATCACTCTGACCATCCTCTGCAACAAGTGCTCCGATTTGGCTGAAATTTTGACTGCATGCTCAGCGGTCTGAGAGCCGTGTCGGTGCTGAACGAGAGCGCGTAGTTCGACCATCACTCTGACCATCCTCTGCAACAAGTGCTCCGATTTGGCTGAAATTTTGACAGCATGCTCAGCGGTCTGAGAGCCGTGTCGGTGCTGAACGAGAGCGCGTAGTTCGACCATCACTCTGACCATCCTCTGCAACAAGTGCTCCGATTTGGCTGAAATTTTGACAGCATGCTCAGCGGTCTGAGAGCCGTGTCGGTGCTGAACGAGAGCGCGTAGTTCGACCATCACTCTGACCATCCTCTGCAACAAGTGCTCCGATTTGGCTGAAATTTTGACAGCATGCTCAGCGGTCTGAGAGCCGTGTCGGTGCTGAACGAGAGCGCGTAGTTCGACCATCACTCTGACCATCCTCTGCAACAAGTGCTCCGATTTGGCTGAAATTTTGACAGCATGCTCAGCGGTCTGAGAGCCGTGTCGGTGCTGAACGAGAGCGCGTAGTTCGACCATCACTCTGACCATCCTCTGCAACAAGTGCTCCGATTTGGCTGAAATTTTGACAGCATGCTCAGCGGTCTGAGAGCCGTGTCGGTGCTGAACGAGAGCGCATAGTTCGACCATCACTCTGACCATCCTCTGCAACAAGTGCTCCGATTTGGCTGAAATTTTGACAGCATGCTCAGCGGTCTGAGAGCCGGGTCGGTGCTGAACGAGAGCGCGTAGTTCGACCATCACTCTGACCATCCTCTGCAACAAGTGCTCCGATTTGGCTGAAATTTTGACAGCATGCTCAGCGGTCTGAGAGCCGTGTCGGTGCTGAACGAGAGCGCGTAGTTCGACCATCACTCTGACCATCCTCTGCAACAAGTGCTCCGATTTGGCTGAAATTTTGACAGCATGCTCAGCGGTCTGAGAGCCGTGTCGGTGCTGAACGAGAGCGCGTAGTTCGACCATCACTCTGACCATCCTCTGCAACAAGTGCTCCGATTTGGCTGAAATTTTGACTGGGTCGCGCTCCGCGCGCAATGTCTCTTAGCTACAAAAGTGTGTGGGCCACACCACCCTTTTCTCACGACTCTCGCAAAAGTCGCTGCGGCGGCTGAGAGGAGCGCCCCACGGCGCTCCGCTTCGGCCACGTGAAAATGGTGTCATAGGCATATAGAGACTGTGTTATTTTGCTTGGTTTTGCTGACATTGTACTGCTGCATTAGGGGGTCGGGTATTGCTGTGATTTCCATCTCTCGAACAGCGTTCGCTGAGTAGATGTTATGTAAGGCGGCTCTCGGATCATGCTTATCAACCTCTGCATCTCTTCGACATCTGCTTCGCTCGGCTTAAATTTGGCGATGTAATCGGGCGTTAGCGGTTGCGTGAGTGTGAGTGCTTCAAGTGTTTTTGCCCTGGAGAGCGAGACGTACAAGGATTGTGGAGGTACCCCTCCTTTCCTGTGCAACGGTGTCACAACTACACCATCGGAGCAAGTTTTGCCTTGAAGTTTCTCGGTGGTACAGGCGAAAGCTGGCACGATCGGAAATTGCTCGATTGTGATGCTTGCTCGACCCAAGCTGTCGATGGTGGGTTTGATACTAGCTGAAATTTTGGGGATTCCGATGACTCCAGCACCAAAGCCAGGAACAAGGACGCGATCGCAATCGTGGAGACGAACAAATATTAGCTGGGGTGCCTTCAACAATCTCATCACAACGGTGTCGTCGGATTCAACTTGCACAGACTCAGCCTCATTAGGCGGTGGATAGTACCCGATTATAGTACCCAATGTGCCATTAGCAGTAGCCTTCAGATCTGCTAGTTGAGGCGGCTTTCTCGTCACCATAATCGGCATCCCGATAAATGAATACAACCGCAAGGGAATCCGCTCGGTAAGATCGTCATTTGCGTTAATAATGTGCTGAAAAATATGTCTTGATTTCTCGTTTGGCTCAGCTTGAATCTCATAGAGAGGCACCGACATCTCCGTGCATACGCTGAAGGTCATGAGTTTGTTAATTGCACACCTGATCTTGTTTGTTGCGACCACCAACGGCCGAAAAAACGTCGAAGTTGCCTCGCTCGTAGACGGAAGCACTACGACGCGGGAGTTGAGTCGTGCCAAGGCACCACTGGATACACGACCCCATCGTAACTCCGCTAAGATGTTGGCATAAACTGCGTCTTGCGCGGCACGCATGTTTTCCGTCAGGAACACGACAAAATTAACGGCATTGTACAAGTCAAAGCCGGCGTGGTTGTATCTGCTGGCCGTCTCAATTGGAGGTAAATAGCCTGCATCGCATTATGAGAGACTATCAGAAATATGGAGTTGTGGAAAACGCTGTTTGACTTACATGGAGACCCGCGTACAGCAGGAAGTTGGAACCAGTCTCCGCAAAGAAGTGTGTGCTTCCCTCCCATGAACTGGTAAGGGTTTGTGGTCATATCGCGCGATGCAAGATCGGTGCTGCCCAGAAGTGCTTGGTCTGTCATGGAAATCTCGTCAGCTATCGTAAGCACGACTTGCGCAAATTCTGTTTTCATTTGCTTACTCGATGCGCTCCTCTGCCCATTGCCAGATATTTTCAAGTTTCTGGCTGAGTGCATTGTATTCCCACGAATATTCATTGCTGCGACACCCGTGAAGGCGATCGTCTCGACACTACCGGTTCGGCCCCATTTGTCGGCAAAGGTGAGCAATGAGTGAATTACAGCCGACTTTCCTGTTCCCGCCTCGCCACCCAAGTAACCTATAAACTGCTGACGTATTTCGTAAGGATTTTGTAGTGGTCGTAGTGGCTGCGCTAAGATATCCTCCACATCTCTCAAATAGGCAAATAGAAGATGTCGCGCAGCAGTCTCGAACACGACGTGCTGCCAAAAATTCAGCTTGAACGCCAACGAAACCAGTTGAATGGTAGGGAAATCTTGCAGATCGGGAAGCTGTACGTGTTGAGGGATCGATCCATGGGACTGGTGCAAAGCACTCCTCAAATTTGGCCAGTCTCGTTGATTTTTCGGAAAATGCTTGGAGAAAATTTGTGGTACCGGTCGGGAAGCTGGATACTGTTTTGCGACGCGGTTGGTTTATTTGCTCGATAAAGCTGGCGGATGCATTTGCAGCAGGAACGTCCAACTCGCAACGCATCAGAGGGTAGCTTTTGCTCATTGAGTCGATAACCTTAGGCAAATTCACAGCTGTCATAACGACCTCTCGAGCAGTATCCAGGGAATTAGCAGCTACGGGATCCACGATGGAATCGGGCGGAACGTCACCCACCTCAAAATCTTGTTCACTGTCGCTGCTCTCACTGTCCGAGGGTGGGTATTTGCGGAATACATCTACTTCGTCGTCGTCCTGACGCGACTGCAATAGTTGGTCTTCTGGTGACAGTTCCGATGCATCTCGTGAATTCTGGCTACGGTAAAAATCAGCCCATTGACGCTCAAACTCGCGGCACGCTTCCACCGCACTCGCATGACCAGTTCTCATAAAAGTTTCAAAAACCTCCTCAGCATTGAGTCCCATCGCAATGAATTCTTTACGACGGTGGGGTCGAAACAGCAAAAGTAGTGCACAAAAGTAGAAATCTCTCGTTTCTGCGTCACACGACGTTGAAATATCCGGAAGCGATCGGCCTGATATTACGACAACTTGAGGTTTGTCGGACTTCACAAACATGCACTCGCTTGCGGAAGCACCAGCATTACTAGACGACGAGTCATGGACTCGACGACTTAGTTTGAACATCTCGCAGATTCGAGCAAACCAAGTCTTCTCTAAGGATGCGTGGCGATTCCAATAGTTAATGAGTGCGGAGCTGGAAGATCGTACATCAGGAGCTTTTCCTCGCAGAACGGAGTCGGGATGTATGGTCACATCTTGGGTGTGCTCGGCGGTGTTCAGTAATCTTGCAGCATCAATGTGGATTATTTTATGAGAGAACCAGAATGGAGACTCTCGTCGGATATAGAGCGCAGCCAACGGCGCCGCCACCTCCTGTGCGTTGGTTATCGAATACAGCATTGATCCGAGAATGCGGTGACCCCGAGTTTCAGTTGAAGAATCCGACGGGAGGTGGTTTGCACTCCTTACACCTTTCGTAAAAGCTGCAATGGATAGTGCTATCCGATTTTCGACGGCGTTTTGGTTTTTCATGCAGTACTTGCAAACGTACGCTGCCACGTTCCTCTTATCCGATCCCATGACAAGTTGCACGTCGTGATTGCATTTGAACGCCCTCATAATCACTGGGTTGTACGGGTTCATATACTCGCACCCTATCGGGCGGGAAAGTTTCAAGCAGCCATTTTCGCCGACGTGTGTAGGAGTTAGTGATGGCTCATGCGGTTTGAAAAATCTGCACACTGATCCTTTCGGCGTTCGCGAGGTGATCTAAATGCAATCAGCTTGGTTAGTACTTTTCAAGCCAAGAGGCTAGAAAATTGTGAAGCACCTAGGTACCTTAAAGCAAGATTTTGCGTGGGTCCAGAAGTGCACTTGAACATCACGAATTGATATACTATCCGCCAAGATTGTCTTGACATCATCAGATGTGAAATTGGACATCGCCCGACATTTGAGGTAGTCTTCATACCCCCGTGTCATAGGCTCATTAGCACGCCGTGAGAGCTTGTCGATTGCATTGTTTAGAATGTCCTTATCGCAGTATTGCCTCCGACACAACGTGCACGCCGAAGTAGCTGGGGCTTTCTGGCCAGGAAGAGGTCTACGAAATGAGCGTACACCGACCTCAATTGGATGTAGTTGATTTCCGCAAGACGCAGACGTGCAAATATTAGGTTCATCTAGAGCTGGGAAATTTGTTGTCATGACAGCATCAGCAAACTTAGCTAGCCTTGTTTTGAAGACGGTGTCAGTTAAATCATCATTTAAGTCGGCCCACGTTCTCGGAAATCCATACAACCATACTGCAAAGTGAGCATGCAAATCACCCGCTTGCTGGGTTTCAGCAGCAGCTCCAAAAGCGCGAACTACACCGAAAGCACCTCCTCCCCTCTTTGGTCGAGACCGGGCAACGTCCCATCCCAATATGTCATCGATAACAATGTCCACGACGGATTCAAAATATCGAGCGCACTGCATAGGATTTCCTCCAGCAATTTGTTTCCGCTCTGCGCGAGTTGGTAACAGAGCCAAATTGGCGGACTCTATAGCAGCTTTTGAGACGTCCCCACTTTTCACCGCAATGCTGTACGTGCCACTAGAGTCCGGGGAAATGGTAAAGAATAGCTGTAAAATGCCAAAGCGCTGAAGGTACCCAAATAGGTCGTGTCTTGCTCTCATCCGGCTCACGTTCGATCCGAAATATGCACTTTCGCTAGTGCTAAGGCCCTTACGCAAATCGATAACTCTTTTAACAGATTCAGGGATAGGATCTGGCTGGAGGCCATGTGAGTTTGCATGCGCAAGATGGTTGGAATATTTAACAGATTCCAGAATCGTTTCTCTCGATAGGTTTCCAGCAATAAGGGCCGTTGTTGACACCTTCATCTTCACGAACAGGGATCGTCTGGCATTCCGCAGAGCAAGAAAGTCAAAAGCAAGAAGCAGAAAAGCGTAGTGGCGTTCAAAACGATGTCCAGCGAGAGATAAGGAACGAAACACCCACTTTCGGAGAGAGATTCGTCTCCGCCGCTTTTCATTCGGCCCGCCACACCCTCCAGGTAGCAAAGAGGGAAACATTTCGGCAACGGCTTCCCAATTCCTTGACTGCACGTAAGCGTTTGACTTCCTTACTAACACGTCGGCGCTAGCATCTTTTTGTTGTAGTAAAATTTTAGAACTTGAGACTGCGGTTTGTTCAAGCGCGACACTATCTCCTTCCCCAATGGTTGATCCGAACGTGCTGTAAGTACTGTCGTCTCGCAAGGCTTGCTCGAGCGCGTCTCCTTGAAGAGGTGATTCGGATCCAGTTGTCCGATCAATTACCACTGATGTTTTGGCCACTTCTGCCAAAGTTGCAAGGTCTGGATCAATACGGTTTCTCTCACGCTTGTACAGCCTATTATTCAGCAAAAGGAATCTGAGAGCCTGCTTACACAGTCCAATATTTAGTTCGTAACGTTTCCTGCAAGCGGCCTGCTGGTCAGATGTCATGGCCCCCACCATGGTTACGCGAACTTTGTTGGTCAGATCTCGTGGTAGCATGTCAAGTACCGGGCCTTCTGTATTCTTCACGATGTAGTGGTGAGACTTCACAACTTTACAGTGACCACCAGTAAGTGTGGACAGCGCTACACAAGGTGACACGAGAGCGATGCATTGCTCATCGGTGCGGCTCAATGTCGATAGATGTGGCGGTAACCAGCCGATATAATTGCCGTTTGCTATCGCCATAGCAGGCGGGCTGTTTCCGTTGGCTCGCAACTCCTGCTCGCACAAAACACAAATCGCTACTTGCGACTCTCCATCCAAAGTTTTTGAGAAAGCTGCCATCGATTACACATAGGGTCAGTTGAAAATCCCATTATCACGGCCCTCAGATAATATCACCTGGCGGATAAACAAGTATCCCGCTCAAATCACCCAGTACGCTCGAAGCATCATACCCTTTCACGATAAACTCTGGTATGTCCGCGCCAACCGGGATTCTTAAGCGCTCCTGCATTTGCTGTCCATAAGGCAGTGTATTAAAGGCTACAATCATCGTTCAAAACTGCACCCACCTGCAGTAACTCAGCTCCTAGTGGTCTTATATTCACACGATCCGAAGCGTGAAGCATTTCACAAACACCACAAACCGCGTCTTCAACCTGATGTTCGGCCATCTTCTTCATCGCTGTAT
The DNA here is from genome assembly GCA_030324255.1 of Phytophthora capsici. Classification (NCBI taxonomy): domain Eukaryota; phylum Oomycota; class Peronosporomycetes; order Peronosporales; family Peronosporaceae; genus Phytophthora; species Phytophthora capsici. The sequence continues at coordinate 1,684,918 of CM059351.1, forward strand.
CCCGAATATCAGCGAGCCGTTCATCACTGGGTATGACAAGTTGATAGTCCGTATCAATGGCTGCAAGCTCGTCGTCGCTGTAAACACTCGCCTCCTCCTTTTGCTGGTGCACTCGAGCTCGATACGCCCGAAATCTATCTGCTTCCAAATTTATCCTTGGTAAAGTGGTCTGATCCGTTTCTTTAGAGGTTTCTGGCACTTCATTTACTGCCTCAACAGTCCATTGTGTATCTCTTCGGCGAAGCACCAAACAGGGTAACTTCCGTGGACGCATCTCCGAGGTGGTTAGATCGCTATCAGGGGTGCGTTCACGGACACGACCGATGGTGGTTCCAGAAGAAGACCGCTGTTGCTGTTGATGCCCTGTACGATTCTCTCGTCTTGACCTATATTGCCGAGAACTCCCATCCGCTTCATGATTTGTGCTTGGCAACGCTGTCGTATTCGATACTTGCAATGCATCGGCTCCTTCATGTACGACTTGCCATCGTGAGCCATGGCGCCGGAACACTAATCTCGGTAATTGCTGCGGTGCAATGCCAGTCGTGGTTGGCGACTCACTGTCCGTGTGTTTACAGGCACTGATGCCGGTTGTTTGGAAGGGGGATGGTAGCGGCTGTGGCTGGACAACACGACACGCGTCTACGACCATCGATATCTCTTCACCTCCAACATCCTGTTCAGACCTCCTGTCCATTAGCTTCTGGTGGTTTTGCGAAGAACTGGAAGTAAGGCTTCTCTTAACGACACAGTTTCCATCTTACTCGGATACCTGAACGAAGTTTTGTCTGTCAGATGGCGTTTGCGGAAAGTTCGATGCTGCCATTGCCGCAAGTGATGCAAAGATACCAAGTAGAAGATTTCGAATGCGCTGCTCATCTCCCTTTCTTCTGTTAAGCAGCTTTCATGTTAGAGTTACGTGCAAAGTGTGCTAAGCGATAGCTTGTGAATGTATACGTATGCGAGTTTGTTTGTGGTTGGCTTCAGCCTGTCTTGAGGTTGCCGCTCCGCTGAGTTGCAAGTGGTCATCTAGGCCCAGCCCTTTGAAAGCGCTTATGGCTTCTGCTTCTTCTTCCCGTCAACCTTTGGGGCACGAATCTTCTTCTTTGGCGACGGGTTAGCGTCATCGCTCGCGGGGTCGCGACCGCCGTCGATTCTGCTGGCAGCCATCTTGGATACCGTCGCATCCTTAGCAGCCGACTGGAGTTCTTGAAGATCGCGGTCGTCTTCGTCGGTGATAGACAGCGGCTCCGCCCCACGGTTGCTCTGTAACTGAGAGCTCCCCTGGGGCAACGCGTAGTACAGGCGAAGGCCGTGAACCTTCGCAAACGTGTAGGCGCGCCCGACTTCATATTCCCAGTGATTGGCGGGATCAACTTTCTTGGGCTTCCAGAGTGTCAGTGAGAACACAAATTTGTTGCGTCGCTAGAGGTCGAGCTTGTTTAGCAGTCGAAGCACCTCTTCCATTCGGCTCGTGTAGTCGTAGTCGATTAGCTCGACGCGGATCAGGTTCCAGCTGTCCTTCACCGCGACGACACACATCTCGAGCGAGACGCTGGAATCAGAACTCGGGTTTTCGTTGGAAATGAAGTCGCGGACGGCGTCTACCGAACGGAACGGCGGTCGGCGGGCTTCCTCTACTTGCGTTTCCAGCTCTTGCTCCAGTGCGTTCATCAGGTTGGCGTTCGACATTTTGAAAAGTGAGCCGAAACCAAGCGCTGCGCTGTCGTGAGCGCACGATGGCATCGTGTGCCCGCCAGGGCAATAGCTGCCCCGCTGCCCCGCGGTTTCCACCGAAGTCCTGCATCTTCTTCGTGTTGGTTTCAAGGTTTGCACTTCAATCACCAAAATCTTCCACAACAGAACTCATCACCAAGACGCAATCGTAACCACTCCACAATAACATTAGGCTCTGGATCTCAAGCTTTTTGGCGCTCCGACGTCGAGAGATTTTCGACGACCACTTGCCTTGGTGCCGGCCCGTAGCCCCACGTAGGAAGCCCTGATGCCTCTTAGCGCTGGATCGCATACTTTTGCCGCACCATGCCTTCAACGGTGAAGTATTATAGCGTCTCCAGGGACCGTTCAGGGCAATACCGCCACAAAGAATTTCCACGGCTAGTCGATCCAAGCTGACGTACGCGATCGCCGATCCCGGAGCCTTCTTTGCTGTGTTTTCTAGTGTTCATGCCGGGCAGCCATCGAACCCAAGGCTGTTATTGCGACCACTCATCTCGGCGCATCCACGCAGCGCAGAAATCTTGGAGCTTCTTTGCGTTGGGTTTCATAGTTTAAATCGGTGCAGCCACTGCTACCAATCAACGACTTTTTACGATAGATCGCGGCTGAGCCGTTGTATCCACTGCCAGAAGTCTTGGAACCTTTGTGTTGGCTTCCGAAGCTCTTGTGTACGCGCTTCAAGGGTGAAAGATTTCCCGCGGACGCCCGCCTTCCTTAAAGTGGCCACATTAAATTCTCGAAAATATTGAGGCTTCTCCATGCTGTCCTTGCTTGCGGTGGGCCACCACTAACTAGATCAAAATCCATCCACATTGTAGTACATTTTGCTGACAAGCCCAGCGACCAACAGTATGGAGCCTCCGTGGTCGGTGATCGGTGCCGCGCAAGACGTCATCGTACTGGAGAAATGGCCATTCGCTGTAGCCCCAATCAGCTCCAACGTTAATACCGGTGGTCCGGAACGGCACCCTTCGTTCGCGTACACCCGATTCCCTCCCTGTGAGTGCTCGCAGATCTGCGTGGGCGACGGTGGATCGAGCTGCATCAACTTCAGCACCAACACAATGTGTGACGACAGGAGTTGTCCCAATGGCATTGGGTGTGGCAACCGCTTCATCGAGACATATCCACTGGAGCTCTTTCGATCCGCCTGTGGGGTTGGTGTCGTCGCAACGCGCCGCATTCCCAGGGGCGCCTTCGTCGTTGAATATGTTGGCGAGCTGATCGATAGCAGGGAGAAACAACGACGCCACAACCCAGATTACACCATTCAAATCCGCCACCCCGCCACCGATGGCAGGACCATCTTTATCGACGCAGCCAGATGCGGAAACTTGAGCCGGTTCGTGAATCACGCCTGCAGCCCCAACTGTGCGTTTTTCGAGTACCGGGCGGGCACTGCGACTCGTATCGGCATCTTCACCCTGAACGAAATCGAACCTCTGCAGGAGCTCAGCGTGAGCTACGTGCCGGTTGCGAACGATAGCAAACTGTGGTTTACCTGCCGTTGCGGTTGGCCCAATTGCATAGATAACCAGCGCGATCGAGATCTCAGCTCGATACGCACCCTTACCGAGACCACAACGACTCCCATGCAACAAACCACACCCACCGTCGCCAAGGCTACAGCCACCCGCAGACTCCACAAGACACACCGGTATAAAGCCACTTGCACTCTCCTCAAGACACACCGGGACACGGAGCTCCAACGCTTTTATCGGGCCCCGTCCATTGCCAATCCAACCACTAACGTTTCGACCCAGAGCGAGCGCACCAAACACTTCCGCCAGACGCTGCTGACAAGCTTTTTCTTGTAGTCCTATGCCTTCCTAGCAGAGCCACACGCTATTGTTGTATTTTAGGCACTCCTTTTCGTACGGCAAAGTAGGATAAGACCAATAACATACCTTTATCAAATATGTTCGACGTCAGCGGCGAGCTTTCAGCAATGACGTGTGCACTCTTGGAGACGGCCGCGCGCTCCAGTTCTCACTTGCGACGACAGCAATGCGGACTGAGTAGCGCGCCCTTCTCCGGGGAGGCACTCTTACGCAGCGCAGGAGCGCGCTTCCTCCAGCGACTGCTGCTCCCCTCTGAATGATTTGGCTTGTGATTTCGCTTGTCAGATTGCCAGCTGAAAAAAAATCATTTATTTAAAACAAATGACCTGCACTCCTCGTTCACTCGGTTTAAAACGACCTGCACTCTTCCATCACTCTGCTCGCCTAACCATCACTCCTGAGTCGAAATTTAGGATCCGGCAGAGGGCGCAAAAGGGCGCTTCATACAAATGCACTGATTAATCGGTGTACCGTGGCCGCCCACGAAAGTTGATTTGCGGGGAACTAAACGAGGATGTAAAAAATTAGCAAAAATACGGGACACTGATGGGATCGTCCCATTTAAACAGAAATCAATACTTTAGCCCATAGTTTTTTTTCAAAGATCTTTTCGGAAGCGAACAGTCAGCCATAAAATTAAAAAAAAACACCCGATGTGCGCGAATGAGCGTTATGCTCTTAGCTAAGCTAAGAGAACAGCATGCTCAGCGGTCTGAGAGCCGTGTCGGTGCTGGACGAGAGCGCGTAGTTCGACCATCACTCTGACCATCCTCTGCAACAAGTGCTCCGATTTGGCTGAAATTTTGATAGCATGCTCAGCGGTCTGAGAGCCGTGTCGGTGCTGAACGAGAGCGCGTAGTTCGACCATCACTCTGACCATCCTCTGCAACAAGTGCTCCGATTTGGCTGAAATTTTGACAGCATGCTCAGCGGTCTGAGAGCCGTGTCGGTGCTGGACGAGAGCGCGTAGTTCGACCATCACTCTGACCATCCTCTGCAACAAGTGCTCCGATTTGGCTGAAATTTTGACAGCATGCTCAGCGGTCTGAGAGCCGTGTCGGTGCTGAACGAGAGCGCGTAGTTCGACCATCACTCTGACCATCCTCTGCAACAAGTGCTCCGATTTGGCTGAAATTTTGACAGCATGCTCAGCGGTCTGAGAGCCGTGTCGGTGCTGAACGAGAGCGCGTAGTTCGACCATCACTCTGACCATCCTCTGCAACAAGTGCTCCGATTTGGCTGAAATTTTGACAGCATGCTCAGCGGTCTGAGAGCCGTGTCGGTGCTGAACGAGAGCGCATAGTTCGACCATCACTCTGACCATCCTCTGCAACAAGTGCTCCGATTTGGCTGAAATTTTGACAGCATGCTCAGCGGTCTGAGAGCCGTGTCGGTGCTGAACGAGAGCGCGTAGTTCGACCATCACTCTGACCATCCTCTGCAACAAGTGCTCCGATTTGGCTGAAATTTTGACAGCATGCTCAGCGGTCTGAGAGCCGTGTCGGTGCTGAACGAGAGCGCGTAGTTCGACCATCACTCTGACCATCCTCTGCAACAAGTGCTCCGATTTGGCTGAAATTTTGACAGCATGCTCAGCGGTCTGAGAGCCGTGTCGGTGCTGAACGAGAGCGCATAGTTCGACCATCACTCTGACCATCCTCTGCAACAAGTGCTCCGATTTGGCTGAAATTTTGACAGCATGCTCAGCGGTCTGAGAGCCGTGTCGGTGCTGAACGAGAGCGCGTAGTTCGACCATCACTCTGACCATCCTCTGCAACAAGTGCTCCGATTTGGCTGAAATTTTGACAGCATGCTCAGCGGTCTGAGAGCCGTGTCGGTGCTGAACGAGAGCGCGTAGTTCGACCATCACTCTGACCATCCTCTGCAACAAGTGCTCCGATTTGGCTGAAATTTTGACAGCATGCTCAGCGGTCTGAGAGCCGTGTCGGTGCTGAACGAGAGCGCGTAGTTCGACCATCACTCTGACCATCCTCTGCAACAAGTGCTCCGATTTGGCTGAAATTTTGACAGCATGCTCAGCGGTCTGAGAGCCGTGTCGGTGCTGAACGAGAGCGCGTAGTTCGACCATCACTCTGACCATCCTCTGCAACAAGTGCTCCGATTTGGCTGAAATTTTGACAGCATGCTCAGCGGTCTGAGAGCCGTGTCGGTGCTGAACGAGAGCGCGTAGTTCGACCATCACTCTGACCATCCTCTGCAACAAGTGCTCCGATTTGGCTGAAATTTTGACAGCATGCTCAGCGGTCTGAGAGCCGTGTCGGTGCTGAACGAGAGCGCGTAGTTCGACCATCACTCTGACCATCCTCTGCAACAAGTGCTCCGATTTGGCTGAAATTTTGACAGCATGCTCCGCGGTCTGAGAGCCGTGTCGGTGCTGAACGAGAGCGCGTAGTTCGACCATCACTCTGACCATCCTCTGCAACAAGTGCTCCGATTTGGCTGAAATTTTGACAGCATGCTCAGCGGTCTGAGAGCCGTGTCGGTGCTGAACGAGAGCGCGTAGTTCGACCATCACTCTGACCATCCTCTGCAACAAGTGCTCCGATTTGGCTGAAATTTTGACAGCATGCTCAGCGGTCTGAGAGCCGTGTCGGTGCTGAACGAGAGCGCGTAGTTCGACCATCACTCTGACCATCCTCTGCAACAAGTGCTCCGATTTGGCTGAAATTTTGACAGCATGCTCAGCGGTCTGAGAGCCGTGTCGGTGCTGAACGAGAGCGCGTAGTTCGACCATCACTCTGACCATCCTCTGCAACAAGTGCTCCGATTTGGCTGAAATTTTGACAGCATGCTCAGCGGTCTGAGAGCCGTGTCGGTGCTGAACGAGAGCGCGTAGTTCGACCATCACTCTGACCATCCTCTGCAACAAGTGCTCCGATTTGGCTGAAATTTTGACAGCATGCTCAGCGGTCTGAGAGCCGTGTCGGTGCTGAACGAGAGCGCGTAGTTCGACCATCACTCTGACCATCCTCTGCAACAAGTGCTCCGATTTGGCTGAAATTTTGACAGCATGCTCAGCGGTCTGAGAGCCGTGTCGGTGCTGAACGAGAGCGCGTAGTTCGACCATCACTCTGACCATCCTCTGCAACAAGTGCTCCGATTTGGCTGAAATTTTGACAGCATGCTCAGCGGTCTGAGAGCCGTGTCGGTGCTGAACGAGAGCGCGTAGTTCGACCATCACTCTGACCATCCTCTGCAACAAGTGCTCCGATTTGGCTGAAATTTTGACAGCATGCTCAGCGGTCTGAGAGCCGTGTCGGTGCTGAACGAGAGCGCGTAGTTCGACCATCACTCTGACCATCCTCTGCAACAAGTGCTCCGATTTGGCTGAAATTTTGACAGCATGCTCAGCGGTCTGAGAGCCGTGTCGGTGCTGAACGAGAGCGCGTAGTTCGACCATCACTCTGACCATCCTCTGCAACAAGTGCTCCGATTTGGCTGAAATTTTGACAGCATGCTCCGCGGTCTGAGAGCCGTGTCGGTGCTGAACGAGAGCGCGTAGTTCGACCATCACTCTGACCATCCTCTGCAACAAGTGCTCCGATTTGGCTGAAATTTTGACAGCATGCTCAGCGGTCTGAGAGCCGTGTCGGTGCTGAACGAGAGCGCGTAGTTCGACCATCACTCTGACCATCCTCTGCAACAAGTGCTCCGATTTGGCTGAAATTTTGACAGCATGCTCAGCGGTCTGAGAGCCGTGTCGGTGCTGAACGAGAGCGCGTAGTTCGACCATCACTCTGACCATCCTCTGCAACAAGTGCTCCGATTTGGCTGAAATTTTGACAGCATGCTCAGCGGTCTGAGAGCCGTGTCGGTGCTGAACGAGAGCGCGTAGTTCGACCATCACTCTGACCATCCTCTGCAACAAGTGCTCCGATTTGGCTGAAATTTTGACAGCATGCTCAGCGGTCTGAGAGCCGTGTCGGTGCTGAACGAGAGCGCGTAGTTCGACCATCACTCTGACCATCCTCTGCAACAAGTGCTCCGATTTGGCTGAAATTTTGACAGCATGCTCAGCGGTCTGAGAGCCGTGTCGGTGCTGAACGAGAGCGCGTAGTTCGACCATCACTCTGACCATCCTCTGCAACAAGTGCTCCGATTTGGCTGAAATTTTGACAGCATGCTCAGCGGTCTGAGAGCCGTGTCGGTGCTGAACGAGAGCGCGTAGTTCGACCATCACTCTGACCATCCTCTGCAACAAGTGCTCCGATTTGGCTGAAATTTTGACAGCATGCTCCGCGGTCTGAGAGCCGTGTCGGTGCTGAACGAGAGCGCGTAGTTCGACCATCACTCTGACCATCCTCTGCAACAAGTGCTCCGATTTGGCTGAAATTTTGACAGCATGCTCAGCGGTCTGAGAGCCGTGTCGGTGCTGAACGAGAGCGCGTAGTTCGACCATCACTCTGACCATCCTCTGCAACAAGTGCTCCGATTTGGCTGAAATTTTGACAGCATGCTCAGCGGTCTGAGAGCCGTGTCGGTGCTGAACGAGAGCGCGTAGTTCGACCATCACTCTGACCATCCTCTGCAACAAGTGCTCCGATTTGGCTGAAATTTTGACAGCATGCTCCGCGGTCTGAGAGCCGTGTCGGTGCTGAACGAGAGCGCGTAGTTCGACCATCACTCTGACCATCCTCTGCAACAAGTGCTCCGATTTGGCTGAAATTTTGACAGCATGCTCAGCGGTCTGAGAGCCGTGTCGGTGCTGAACGAGAGCGCGTAGTTCGACCATCACTCTGACCATCCTCTGCAACAAGTGCTCCGATTTGGCTGAAATTTTGACAGCATGCTCAGCGGTCTGAGAGCCGTGTCGGTGCTGAACGAGAGCGCGTAGTTCGACCATCACTCTGACCATCCTCTGCAACAAGTGCTCCGATTTGGCTGAAATTTTGACAGCATGCTCCGCGGTCTGAGAGCCGTGTCGGTGCTGAACGAGAGCGCGTAGTTCGACCATCACTCTGACCATCCTCTGCAACAAGTGCTCCGATTTGGCTGAAATTTTGACAGCATGCTCAGCGGTCTGAGAGCCGTGTCGGTGCTGAACGAGAGCGCGTAGTTCGACCATCACTCTGACCATCCTCTGCAACAAGTGCTCCGATTTGGCTGAAATTTTGACAGCATGCTCAGCGGTCTGAGAGCCGTGTCGGTGCTGAACGAGAGCGCGTAGTTCGACCATCACTCTGACCATCCTCTGCAACAAGTGCTCCGATTTGGCTGAAATTTTGACAGCATGCTCAGCGGTCTGAGAGCCGTGTCGGTGCTGAACGAGAGCGCGTAGTTCGACCATCACTCTGACCATCCTCTGCAACAAGTGCTCCGATTTGGCTGAAATTTTGACAGCATGCTCAGCGGTCTGAGAGCCGTGTCGGTGCTGAACGAGAGCGCGTAGTTCGACCATCACTCTGACCATCCTCTGCAACAAGTGCTCCGATTTGGCTGAAATTTTGACAGCATGCTCCGCGGTCTGAGAGCCGTGTCGGTGCTGAACGAGAGCGCGTAGTTCGACCATCACTCTGACCATCCTCTGCAACAAGTGCTCCGATTTGGCTGAAATTTTGACAGCATGCTCAGCGGTCTGAGAGCCGTGTCGGTGCTGAACGAGAGCGCGTAGTTCGACCATCACTCTGACCATCCTCTGCAACAAGTGCTCCGATTTGGCTGAAATTTTGACAGCATGCTCAGCGGTCTGAGAGCCATGTCGGTGCTGAACGAGAGCGCGTAGTTCGACCATCACTCTGACCATCCTCTGCAACAAGTGCTCCGATTTGGCTGAAATTTTGACAGCATGCTCCGCGGTCTGAGAGCCGTGTCGGTGCTGAACGAGAGCGCGTAGTTCGACCATCACTCTGACCATCCTCTGCAACAAGTGCTCCGATTTGGCTGAAATTTTGACAGCATGCTCAGCGGTCTGAGAGCCGTGTCGGTGCTGAACGAGAGCGCGTAGTTCGACCATCACTCTGACCATCCTCTGCAACAAGTGCTCCGATTTGGCTGAAATTTTGACAGCATGCTCCGCGGTCTGAGAGCCGTGTCGGTGCTGAACGAGAGCGCGTAGTTCGACCATCACTCTGACCATCCTCTGCAACAAGTGCTCCGATTTGGCTGAAATTTTGACAGCATGCTCAGCGGTCTGAGAGCCGTGTCGGTGCTGAACGAGAGCGCGTAGTTCGACCATCACTCTGACCATCCTCTGCAACAAGTGCTCCGATTTGGCTGAAATTTTGACAGCATGCTCAGCGGTCTGAGAGCCGTGTCGGTGCTGAACGAGAGCGCGTAGTTCGACCATCACTCTGACCATCCTCTGCAACAAGTGCTCCGATTTGGCTGAAATTTTGACAGCATGCTCAGCGGTCTGAGAGCCGTGTCGGTGCTGAACGAGAGCGCGTAGTTCGACCATCACTCTGACCATCCTCTGCAACAAGTGCTCCGATTTGGCTGAAATTTTGACAGCATGCTCAGCGGTCTGAGAGCCGTGTCGGTGCTGAACGAGAGCGCGTAGTTCGACCATCACTCTGACCATCCTCTGCAACAAGTGCTCCGATTTGGCTGAAATTTTGACAGCATGCTCAGCGGTCTGAGAGCCGTGTCGGTGCTGAACGAGAGCGCGTAGTTCGACCATCACTCTGACCATCCTCTGCAACAAGTGCTCCGATTTGGCTGAAATTTTGACAGCATGCTCAGCGGTCTGAGAGCCGTGTCGGTGCTGAACGAGAGCGCGTAGTTCGACCATCACTCTGACCATCCTCTGCAACAAGTGCTCCGATTTGGCTGAAATTTTGACAGCATGCTCAGCGGTCTGAGAGCCGTGTCGGTGCTGAACGAGAGCGCGTAGTTCGACCATCACTCTGACCATCCTCTGCAACAAGTGCTCCGATTTGGCTGAAATTTTGACAGCATGCTCAGCGGTCTGAGAGCCGTGTCGGTGCTGAACGAGAGCGCGTAGTTCGACCATCACTCTGACCATCCTCTGCAACAAGTGCTCCGATTTGGCTGAAATTTTGACAGCATGCTCAGCGGTCTGAGAGCCGTGTCGGTGCTGAACGAGAGCGCGTAGTTCGACCATCACTCTGACCATCCTCTGCAACAAGTGCTCCGATTTGGCTGAAATTTTGACAGCATGCTCAGCGGTCTGAGAGCCATGTCGGTGCTGAACGAGAGCGCGTAGTTCGACCATCACTCTGACCATCCTCTGCAACAAGTGCTCCGATTTGGCTGAAATTTTGACAGCATGCTCCGCGGTCTGAGAGCCGTGTCGGTGCTGAACGAGAGCGCGTAGTTCGACCATCACTCTGACCATCCTCTGCAACAAGTGCTCCGATTTGGCTGAAATTTTGACAGCATGCTCAGCGGTCTGAGAGCCGTGTCGGTGCTGAACGAGAGCGCGTAGTTCGACCATCACTCTGACCATCCTCTGCAACAAGTGCTCCGATTTGGCTGAAATTTTGACAGCATGCTCCGCGGTCTGAGAGCCGTGTCGGTGCTGAACGAGAGCGCGTAGTTCGACCATCACTCTGACCATCCTCTGCAACAAGTGCTCCGATTTGGCTGAAATTTTGACAGCATGCTCAGCGGTCTGAGAGCCGTGTCGGTGCTGAACGAGAGCGCGTAGTTCGACCATCACTCTGACCATCCTCTGCAACAAGTGCTCCGATTTGGCTGAAATTTTGACAGCATGCTCCGCGGTCTGAGAGCCGTGTCGGTGCTGAACGAGAGCGCGTAGTTCGACCATCACTCTGACCATCCTCTGCAACAAGTGCTCCGATTTGGCTGAAATTTTGACAGCATGCTCAGCGGTCTGAGAGCCGTGTCGGTGCTGAACGAGAGCGCGTAGTTCGACCATCACTCTGACCATCCTCTGCAACAAGTGCTCCGATTTGGCTGAAATTTTGACAGCATGCTCAGCGGTCTGAGAGCCGTGTCGGTGCTGAACGAGAGCGCGTAGTTCGACCATCACTCTGACCATCCTCTGCAACAAGTGCTCCGATTTGGCTGAAATTTTGACAGCATGCTCAGCGGTCTGAGAGCCGTGTCGGTGCTGAACGAGAGCGCGTAGTTCGACCATCACTCTGACCATCCTCTGCAACAAGTGCTCCGATTTGGCTGAAATTTTGACAGCATGCTCCGCGGTCTGAGAGCCGTGTCGGTGCTGAACGAGAGCGCGTAGTTCGACCATCACTCTGACCATCCTCTGCAACAAGTGCTCCGATTTGGCTGAAATTTTGACAGCATGCTCAGCGGTCTGAGAGCCGTGTCGGTGCTGAACGAGAGCGCGTAGTTCGACCATCACTCTGACCATCCTCTGCAACAAGTGCTCCGATTTGGCTGAAATTTTGACAGCATGCTCAGCGGTCTGAGAGCCGTGTCGGTGCTGAACGAGAGCGCGTAGTTCGACCATCACTCTGACCATCCTCTGCAACAAGTGCTCCGATTTGGCTGAAATTTTGACAGCATGCTCCGCGGTCTGAGAGCCGTGTCGGTGCTGAACGAGAGCGCGTAGTTCGACCATCACTCTGACCATCCTCTGCAACAAGTGCTCCGATTTGGCTGAAATTTTGACAGCATGCTCCGCGGTCTGAGAGCCGTGTCGGTGCTGAACGAGAGCGCGTAGTTCGACCATCACTCTGACCATCCTCTGCAACAAGTGCTCCGATTTGGCTGAAATTTTGACAGCATGCTCAGCGGTCTGAGAGCCGTGTCGGTGCTGAACGAGAGCGCGTAGTTCGACCATCACTCTGACCATCCTCTGCAACAAGTGCTCCGATTTGGCTGAAATTTTGACAGCATGCTCCGCGGTCTGAGAGCCGTGTCGGTGCTGAACGAGAGCGCGTAGTTCGACCATCACTCTGACCATCCTCTGCAACAAGTGCTCCGATTTGGCTGAAATTTTGACAGCATGCTCAGCGGTCTGAGAGCCGTGTCGGTGCTGAACGAGAGCGCGTAGTTCGACCATCACTCTGACCATCCTCTGCAACAAGTGCTCCGATTTGGCTGAAATTTTGACAGCATGCTCCGCGGTCTGAGAGCCGTGTCGGTGCTGAACGAGAGCGCGTAGTTCGACCATCACTCTGACCATCCTCTGCAACAAGTGCTCCGATTTGGCTGAAATTTTGACAGCATGCTCAGCGGTCTGAGAGCCGTGTCGGTGCTGAACGAGAGCGCGTAGTTCGACCATCACTCTGACCATCCTCTGCAACAAGTGCTCCGATTTGGCTGAAATTTTGACAGCATGCTCCGCGGTCTGAGAGCCGTGTCGGTGCTGAACGAGAGCGCGTAGTTCGACCATCACTCTGACCATCCTCTGCAACAAGTGCTCCGATTTGGCTGAAATTTTGACAGCATGCTCAGCGGTCTGAGAGCCGTGTCGGTGCTGAACGAGAGCGCGTAGTTCGACCATCACTCTGACCATCCTCTGCAACAAGTGCTCCGATTTGGCTGAAATTTTGACAGCATGCTCAGCGGTCTGAGAGCCGTGTCGGTGCTGAACGAGAGCGCGTAGTTCGACCATCACTCTGACCATCCTCTGCAACAAGTGCTCCGATTTGGCTGAAATTTTGACAGCATGCTCAGCGGTCTGAGAGCCGTGTCGGTGCTGAACGAGAGCGCGTAGTTCGACCATCACTCTGACCATCCTCTGCAACAAGTGCTCCGATTTGGCTGAAATTTTGACAGCATGCTCCGCGGTCTGAGAGCCGTGTCGGTGCTGAACGAGAGCGCGTAGTTCGACCATCACTCTGACCATCCTCTGCAACAAGTGCTCCGATTTGGCTGAAATTTTGACAGCATGCTCAGCGGTCTGAGAGCCGTGTCGGTGCTGAACGAGAGCGCGTAGTTCGACCATCACTCTGACCATCCTCTGCAACAAGTGCTCCGATTTGGCTGAAATTTTGACAGCATGCTCCGCGGTCTGAGAGCCGTGTCGGTGCTGAACGAGAGCGCGTAGTTCGACCATCACTCTGACCATCCTCTGCAACAAGTGCTCCGATTTGGCTGAAATTTTGACAGCATGCTCAGCGGTCTGAGAGCCGTGTCGGTGCTGAACGAGAGCGCGTAGTTCGACCATCACTCTGACCATCCTCTGCAACAAGTGCTCCGATTTGGCTGAAATTTTGACAGCATGCTCAGCGGTCTGAGAGCCGTGTCGGTGCTGAACGAGAGCGCGTAGTTCGACCATCACTCTGACCATCCTCTGCAACAAGTGCTCCGATTTGGCTGAAATTTTGACAGCATGCTCAGCGGTCTGAGAGCCGTGTCGGTGCTGAAGGAGAGCGCGTAGTTCGACCATCACTCTGACCATCCTCTGCAACAAGTGCTCCGATTTGGCTGAAATTTTGACAGCATGCTCCGCGGTCTGAGAGCCGTGTCGGTGCTGAACGAGAGCGCGTAGTTCGACCATCACTCTGACCATCCTCTGCAACAAGTGCTCCGATTTGGCTGAAATTTTGACAGCATGCTCAGCGGTCTGAGAGCCGTGTCGGTGCTGAACGAGAGCGCGTAGTTCGACCATCACTCTGACCATCCTCTGCAACAAGTGCTCCGATTTGGCTGAAATTTTGACAGCATGCTCCGCGGTCTGAGAGCCGTGTCGGTGCTGAACGAGAGCGCGTAGTTCGACCATCACTCTGACCATCCTCTGCAACAAGTGCTCCGATTTGGCTGAAATTTTGACAGCATGCTCCGCGGTCTGAGAGCCGTGTCGGTGCTGAACGAGAGCGCGTAGTTCGACCATCACTCTGACCATCCTCTGCAACAAGTGCTCCGATTTGGCTGAAATTTTGACAGCATGCTCAGCGGTCTGAGAGCCGTGTCGGTGCTGAACGAGAGCGCGTAGTTCGACCATCACTCTGACCATCCTCTGCAACAAGTGCTCCGATTTGGCTGAAATTTTGACAGCATGCTCCGCGGTCTGAGAGCCGTGTCGGTGCTGAACGAGAGCGCGTAGTTCGACCATCACTCTGACCATCCTCTGCAACAAGTGCTCCGATTTGGCTGAAATTTTGACAGCATGCTCAGCGGTCTGAGAGCCATGTCGGTGCTGAACGAGAGCGCGTAGTTCGACCATCACTCTGACCATCCTCTGCAACAAGTGCTCCGATTTGGCTGAAATTTTGACAGCATGCTCAGCGGTCTGAGAGCCGTGTCGGTGCTGAACGAGAGCGCGTAGTTCGACCATCACTCTGACCATCCTCTGCAACAAGTGCTCCGATTTGGCTGAAATTTTGACAGCATGCTCCGCGGTCTGAGAGCCGTGTCGGTGCTGAACGAGAGCGCGTAGTTCGACCATCACTCTGACCATCCTCTGCAACAAGTGCTCCGATTTGGCTGAAATTTTGACAGCATGCTCCGCGGTCTGAGAGCCGTGTCGGTGCTGAACGAGAGCGCGTAGTTCGACCATCACTCTGACCATCCTCTGCAACAAGTGCTCCGATTTGGCTGAAATTTTGACAGCATGCTCCGCGGTCTGAGAGCCGTGTCGGTGCTGAACGAGAGCGCGTAGTTCGACCATCACTCTGACCATCCTCTGCAACAAGTGCTCCGATTTGGCTGAAATTTTGACAGCATGCTCAGCGGTCTGAGAGCCATGTCGGTGCTGAACGAGAGCGCGTAGTTCGACCATCACTCTGACCATCCTCTGCAACAAGTGCTCCGATTTGGCTGAAATTTTGACAGCATGCTCAGCGGTCTGAGAGCCGTGTCGGTGCTGAACGAGAGCGCGTAGTTCGACCATCACTCTGACCATCCTCTGCAACAAGTGCTCCGATTTGGCTGAAATTTTGACAGCATGCTCAGCGGTCTGAGAGCCGTGTCGGTGCTGAACGAGAGCGCGTAGTTCGACCATCACTCTGACCATCCTCTGCAACAAGTGCTCCGATTTGGCTGAAATTTTGACAGCATGCTCAGCGGTCTGAGAGCCGTGTCGGTGCTGAACGAGAGCGCGTAGTTCGACCATCACTCTGACCATCCTCTGCAACAAGTGCTCCGATTTGGCTGAAATTTTGACAGCATGCTCAGCGGTCTGAGAGCCGTGTCGGTGCTGAACGAGAGCGCATAGTTCGACCATCACTCTGACCATCCTCTGCAACAAGTGCTCCGATTTGGCTGAAATTTTGACAGCATGCTCAGCGGTCTGAGAGCCGTGTCGGTGCTGAACGAGAGCGCGTAGTTCGACCATCACTCTGACCATCCTCTGCAACAAGTGCTCCGATTTGGCTGAAATTTTGACAGCATGCTCAGCGGTCTGAGAGCCGTGTCGGTGCTGAACGAGAGCGCGTAGTTCGACCATCACTCTGACCATCCTCTGCAACAAGTGCTCCGATTTGGCTGAAATTTTGACAGCATGCTCAGCGGTCTGAGAGCCGTGTCGGTGCTGAACGAGAGCGCGTAGTTCGACCATCACTCTGACCATCCTCTGCAACAAGTGCTCCGATTTGGCTGAAATTTTGACAGCATGCTCAGCGGTCTGAGAGCCGTGTCGGTGCTGAACGAGAGCGCGTAGTTCGACCATCACTCTGACCATCCTCTGCAACAAGTGGTGAATAGGAGTTCTATTTTGTTATTCTCTAACTATAGATTTCCTTTAGATTTTTCTAGGCTTTGCCTGATATTCGTGCTATCTGGAGGCCAATTTGGGCTGTCTTTCCGGATACATTTGCTGCTTAGCCATTCTCGCAGCCGTTCTGGTAGACTGCTAAACGTGAATGTGCCGATCGGTATTCTGCCATCCGCTGAGAGCTTGAGAAGGTTAGTTATTGCTGATAGCGACCTCACCCTGGTTGTTTCCCATAAGTGAGAATTGGTCCCTTCGAATACCTGCTGATAGTTTGGCCTGCGCCTGACTGGAGTTGATCCTTGAACAACTACTTGAACTGTGGACGGGATTGCTCTTTCACGGATTTTGCTCATTGCCGCCAGTAGCATGCTGTTAACCAGCTCGTTTGTTACTGTAGGCGACTTGTCTTCATGGATACCTACTGCGACGATTTCAGGAGTATCTCGTTGTCGATCAGGGCTGATTAAAATCCACGCTCCTCTTGCTCCTTCGGATTTCGCCATAGAGTGAATCTGTACTGTCCAAGTTTGCACAAATGTTGGACTGGCTTGGGGCTGCTCTTCTCTAAACACGCTGTAACATTGGTCCAATCGAAATCCCTTTTTTCTTGTTGGAGCTGATGACAACCAAGCCTGAATCACTGCCTGAGTTTGAAAATCTGCCGCTATCCAGGCGAATTCCGCCGCTGCCTCCCTGTGAATGTGATGTTTATCAAAAATCTCCATGTTCCTAATCCGCCAGAGTATGCATTGGGTGCACGTGGTCCATATCGTCCATAGCACCTGCATTGCTTCTTCCTGCTCCTCTGTCCACTCTCCAGTTGTTTTCATCGCTGCTCTTCTGAAGTCCGGTGTTATCGGTGGTGCTTTCCGTGCTGCTATCTGTGGCATAAGTTGCTTTAGTTCAGTGTCGGTTGGATAGTGGCCTAACCAGTGGGGTATCCATCGAGACCAAACATGCTCTGCCCTGGTGCAGTCCCAGAGTATATGCTCAATGGTTTCCTGATGCTCGTCACATTCCTTGTATGAACATTTACGGTCTTCGGGCCACCCAGCATGGAACAGGTTGAGCGTTCTCGTACATATTCGGTACATCGTCCAGCGCTGGTAGTCGGTTAGAATTCCGTCATGAAGCCATATCTGCTTAACACTTTGGGTTTGACTAGCCTTCGCCAGTGGATGACTTGTCGCCGCTTTAACCATCTTATCAATCACCGGTTGCACAGAGTATTTTGGTTGCTTTCGAATTCTTCTGGATCTAGCTTTCCGGATCGTCTTCCGTAAATTCTTAGCCAGTGTCTTTGGAGGCGCTTGCCATGGCGTTGCATGTAAGAAGGGAGTTGCCTTGAACGCCAGTCCTTCTACCCGTTCAGTATATCGAAGTGTTTCATAGTCTTTATCGAAACACGTATCCCCGTCCCGATCTACCATACTCCACGTCCAGCCGTCCGTGTTTTGCTGAAATTTGAAGGCCTCAACGCGGTTTCCGGGAGGGCCAAATGCTGCGACCTCGTGATGCCATGTTGTTGACCAATGATACTGTATTGTCAGTTTTGGAACATTCCATGGTGTTACCTTGAAACCTTTTTGGCTCCATAGTGTATCCGGTAAACTGGCAAAGATACTTGCGCACCATCTTCGAATTTGGTTATAATGTTGCAGTTTGAATGGCCTATAGGCCAACGGTGGGTTCAGTAGAAATTCTTCAGGCCCAACACGGGATATTTGCAAATGAAGCAGTGAGCATGGTTGAATCAGTGGGTAATCTTTTGTCTGAAGTGGCCATCCGTAGCGATTTACGATACAAGAATTGTTGTACCAATTTGCCGCTCGCAGAAACTCTGCTGAATCCATGGTAGTATTTCCTTCCGTCGGTATCGGTAATGCACACTGTAAAGCTCCACTCTGATGCCAATAGCAGATTAGGCTGTCCGTAGCCTGATGCACTCTGTTTGGCGTATTTGGTGCCGGATGTAGCTGAAGTCTGTCTGTTTGGTCTGCCCACACTTCCAACCGGCCTAACTCCTGAGCCGTTGGTGCCCTAGTATTGTTGTTCCGCTTGCGTCGGCAGGCTTTAACTTGATCTTGTGATGTTGGTGTAAACGTGCAGCAGTCAGGTGCCAAACCTTGACTAGGATGCGCTAACGAATGCCATGCCGCCATGTAATTGTCTGGCCCACACTGCATCCAATATTCAGCTTGATTCATTCGTGTAGCCTGTAGTGCTAGCTCAATATTTTGCAGTCCCAATCCTCCATGTTCTTCGGCTGCAAATACAAGAGCTGGCGGAAGTCTGTGCCGAGCTTGAACTTCTGCTGTTGTTCCTTTCCAGATGAAAGTTTTTTGTAGTTTTTCTAACTGCCGTAGAATTTCCGGAGTTATTGGAATTTGCTGTCCTGTAAAGAGAATAGCCGGTAGAACAATCGTATTGAAGAGGATCACTCGTTGCTTCACCGAATTCGTCACTTGGGTTGCTATCTGCAGTCGTTTCTTCACATTTTGTAGACGAATTTCCCAGTTAATGTTGGTTGTATCATTCACTCCCACATGATATCCCAAAATTCTTGTTGTTTCATCGTTTCCTAACACTGTGTAGCCATGACACTGCCGCTGATTATGGGCCGTGTTCAACGGTATGAGAACGCTTTTGTTAGGTTGAACAATGAGCCCTGATAGCTCACCAAAAGTTTTCAATATTTGGTTGAGCGGCTCCAGTTGTCGTGTTGCCGACAGGAAAACAGTGCTGTCATCCACAAAACCGTTGAAAACGTGCCTCAACCCTCCCGATCGAGGTATCTCCTGTCCTTGTATCTGGGGATGGGCCTCTATTGCTCTTCCAAGGAAATCAACCGCAAGTACAAACAACAATGGTGCTAAGGGGCATCCTTGACGTATTCCAGAATTGATCGTCCATTTAGTCGATTCCTCACCATTTACCAAATAGCTAGCCTTCGTTCCATTATGCAAACTGTGAAAAATGTCCAAAAACTGCTGCGGGAATCCATACTGATTCAGAGCTGCGGCCATGAAATCTCGGCTTAATGTGTCATACGCTTTTCGCAAGTCCAAACACAGTATTGCTGGTGAATCCATCCAGTCCAGGTTCGGATCCGTTACGCATTGACTTAAAAGCGCTTGTACCATTGTGATGCTCCTTGTCATGAGTCTACCCCGTACGAACCCTTGTTGGCCTGAACTTATCAGTCTTGGTAAGAATTCGTGAATCCGGTTCGCATAGATTCTACCCAGAATCTTGTACTCTGTGTTTACCAACGAGATGGGTCTATAATCCATAGCATTATTCGAGTCACCTTTCTTCCGAAGTGGCACTATCACTGTATCGAGAAATGATTCTGGTGCTGCTGCCCCGTTCTGGATGTCTGTGTAAACCTCCACGAGACTCTCCGCCAGTTCATCTTTGAAATCTTTGAAAAAGTCGTGCGATAAGCGAGAGGATCCACCTGATTTATCTCTGGGGAGTTGGTCAATAGCTTCTGTTACTTCGGCTATCGTAATTGGCTTGGTCATGGCCTTCTGGTGCTCAGGTTTCAATTTATTCCGTGCTGGAACTTCATGAAATTGACTTAAACGCTCCGGGATTTTTGCTGGATCGATGGTAGCGTGTGAGGACCCTAAAATGTCATTCCATTCACTAGCCATACGCTCCGCTGTGGACATTTTCTCCGAATAAAAGTGCCCTGGAGATGCATCGATTCTAGAAATGTGCTGATCTCTCTTCCAGTCCGCGTGTTTCTTGTAAAATCTTTTCAGGTTGGCAATGGTTGGTTGTAACGTGTTTCCAAACGCTCGTCTGCCTTGGCGTTCTCGTTGTTGTTGATTTTCACGCTGTAGTTCTACTCGAGAGTCAACTATCGCTTTTTGGCTAGCCCCCAGTTGCGCGTAGTAATTCGAGGAGTGCTCACGGTCCATTCTTGCCACCTCTCCAATCGCCAAGGAAAGTTGGTTTGCAAAGGAATCCCAGGCTCGTGCCGGGCAGGGTTGCTTCATAAATTCTCTCTCCAGCTTCTTTATCCTCTGTTGAATTTTCTTACGAACCCAGTCCATTCTTGGAGAATTAAATGGATAGGTCGTTCGCGTTTTTGTCTTTTTGATTGGGCCCCAGTGAGTCGTCATCCACATTCGTAATTCTTGATGGTCCGAGTAACACGCTGGGTCTCTGGCTTCCACCCATTGCGTGAATTCTGCTGCATCATTGTCTACGTAAAAGTGGTCAATTCGACTTGCGGATCGTTTTCGCCAATACGTAAAGTGGGTTAACGGATCCGGAATACTGTCTTCGTCAGCATGTGTGTTCAATGTGGTTGCATCGAATAACTCGAAGTCCTCCACAATTTTCTTTAATTCTTGGCTTTCACACGCTGCGGTACTTGGTTTGCCATCTACCAGTCTATCTTGTGCAGGAGATAGGACGGCATTAAAATCTCCACCCAATATAGTTGGCTGATCGGTGGCTAACCATTCGTAAAGTTCACCAAAAAAGTTCTTTTTCCGTCGTGGGTCTGCTGGAGCATATATGTGGATTAATTTCCATTCGTCAAGTTTGACTGCCATTCGTCGATCTGTCCAGCTTGATTTCGACCATGGCTGAACCCGGGCTGCTAGTCTAGGATGTAGTAAGATTCCCACTCCACCAGACCTATTTTCCGTTGTCGTCCAGTAGCTGATCGGGTTTTCTTGATTCTTTATTCCCCACGTTTGTTCCCAAGTTGTCTCCATCTCCTCCACCTCTTTCCTTGTTTTCAAATGTGTATCTTGTACAAATATGATGTCTGCCGGTGAAACATCCGTTCTTTGTTTCCATGCTCGGAGCCATTTCTCTCGGCGTTTTTTCTTAAATCCTTGTAAATTTTGCGAAATAATTTGTAGTTCTGCTCGTTGTTTGATGCGTTTCTTGGCCCTCTCCGGAGTGTAGAACAGCCTTGCAATGTTATGCAAGTCTGCATACAATTCTGGATTAGCCGTAGCATCTGTGACTGTATGTTGTGATACCATACTAGTCTTCCATAGCCACTGATTGCCCCTGGGAGCTCAGTAACCGGCTGGCAATTTTCACTTCTAAGGCTGCTATATTCCCATCGGAGTCGTTCCCGTAGAATGCTTTCTGCAGTTCCTTGTCTTGCTGTAGTACGTGCAGTAGAATCTTCACTCTGGTTGGACCTCGTGAATCTACAGCAATCGTCGATCCTGTCATTATTGCCAATTCTGGTGCATACGCATAAGCTGCAACTATCAGCCGAGCCAGGTGTGCAGCTTGCACCTTTCGGCATAGTTTCAGCAGCTCAACCCGATCTGGTTCGAACTTGCGTAGTTGTATCCAATAGTCACGGTCATGTATATAAGTATCGTTGACCATTTCGTCACGTTCCTCCTGTACGTATGCCATATCCGCTTGTAATTTTTCTTTTGCTGTTGGATCTTGTTGCAGCTCGCTGAGCTCCTTTAGCCCCTCAATCAGACAGTCAATTCGGATCTTCCTAGTCCACTCCTGCAAGATGTGAGCGTTAATCGACCGTAGAATAAACTCAGGCGAATCTACATGCTGGAGGGCTTGGAGTAATTTTTGTGGATGCGCTTTCACAGCATTGTTCCATGTGCTATTGTCCGCTGGTATCACCGGGAAATTGAGACTACTTACGTTTTTCCATTCTTCGGCGAACTTGTTCCAGAATTCACGCTGGTTTTGTTCAGCTTTCCGACTGGCTGCTGTTGTTTTTCCATGAACCGAAAAACGTGTTGTTGTCAACACTGGCTGTTTTGATTCAACGATTTTCGGCGGGTCAGGAGGTACAGGACGATTCTGCTCCTCCAATGTTGGTTCCCACTCCGAGCCCTCTGATTCCCCCATGTCCGCATCGCTTTCCTCTGGGGTCGTTGTGCTTGGTGCTTCCGTCTCTCGTAGCTGTACTTGCCAGTTCTTGAGTGTTTCCTCGTTAGCTCCCGTCATAGTTTGTACCGCCTCAACCTGTGGCCTATCATTCCAGTCCAATCCAAGAAGCGCTTTCTGTATTGCTGGTGCCAACCCATGTCCCCCTACTGTTGAAAAATCCAGGAACTCTTTCTGCCTCGCTCCCCCGTGAACAATGGGTGCTTGTAATTCTTCACGGCCCTGATTAACCAACTCTTCCTGCTGCGATATTGAGGTTAAGCGTTCCCTGACTCGTTCTTCATTCTCCTTCCTTCTGACAGAAGTGTGACGAACCTAATTTCCCAGTCTGCTTTTTCGCTTAGCAAACCGTGTGGCTTACAGTACTGCGCTGTGTCTGTCTCGCCGGGTTCTTCTCGTAGGGCTTAATTCAACAACACACTCGTCAGGCCCAGTTCACCTGCGCCGGAACGTTTCCGCTCCTACTTTATTTAACAACAATCTATCAACCGCAGTAAAAGCTTTCGCCTCTACCTGTATCAATCCGTTCGTCCGCAGTAAAAGCTTTCGCCTCTACCTATCTCAATCGTTCGCTTTCGTTCACAGTAAAAGCTTTCGCTTTCAACCGTCCTCTAACAGCACAGAGCTTTCGCCCTCCACTCCGCAATCTTCCGTTCGTCCAACCAATCAACCAACCAACCAACAATCCGTCCGTCTTCCGTCCACTATCTCAACGCTTTTCACTCGTCCGTGTGCTTCCTTCGTCGGTTTCGCTCGCTTGCAAGTTTCGTCGTGCCGTTCACCCGGCTGTCAGCTCCGTTGTCGCTTGCTTTTCACGCGGCAATTTCGCTTGTCCTTCTCGCGACGACTTCAAGTGTTCTTCTCGTGGCGAATTCGGAAGTGTGCTGCTTCCACTGGTCTGCTCGCTCGCAGGCTTACTTCGCGCCCCAACGTCTCAGCTGCTCTTCCGTCGCTCGCACTACAAGATCGTCTCACTTCACCGACTTCTCGCACTTCAACATCACCATCATGGCGATCTTCTTCATAACGGCCATGGCTCACACGTCTGTCAGCCGCATCTTCTCGCACGCCAGCAACTGCTGATGTTCCGTCTAACTGCCATGTCCTATTACACGCCTTCTCCACCCTCAGAGTCTTCCACGACTCTGTCGGCTTGGAAGAGTCTCTCATACTCTCGCAAGGACACCCATCGTCGTTCATCCTCGGCATCGCTTCGTTTCTCAGTTCGTCGATTTCTCGTGGTTCGTAGAGGTTGTAACTCCACCTCCAAGACATATTGTCCCGCAGCATTTCTTCGCCTCCGACGTCGTAGCTCCACCATCGGCTCACATTGCTGCTCGAACTCTCTCGTACTCGAAACTGCTCGCACCGTTCGTTTTGTTGTGCCTCCCGCTGTTGCTGTGTTAACAGGAGCCGTCGTTGCAACCACAACTTCTCTTGCCGTCTCTGCATTCGACGTCCGCTCGAACTCGCCTTCATCCTCCAGCTCGTTCACAATGTCGTCCGCTACTTTGCTCAAATACTCAACTGGATAATGGTACGCCACTAAGAATGAGACGTGCGCTATAATCAGTTCTCCGGGGCCGTACTGATCCTCTCTTCGTAACAGGAAATTATCGAATCCTGCTGGCTCCATCACGCGCAACGGTCCAATCCAATTATGCACCAACTTCGACGCCTTCGCTCCTCGTGGAGGTCGGTACATCCATACTTTATCGCCACTCACAAACTCACGGCGTTTTCTCGTTCTTCGATTGTAGTACTTTGCTTGACGCTTCTGTTCGTGTTCACGAGCTTTCTCTGCACATGTCATGCCGTCTTGCAATGCCTTCAACAGCTTCCGATGATACTCCGTCAAGTCACCAGCTTCGGTAACGTGCGTTGATCGCAATAGTTCGTTTGGCGTCCGTAACTTCCGTCCCATCATTAACTCATTAGGAGACAATGCGACCGTAGAATGCTTTCCCGAGTTGTAGGAATACACCGCAAAATCTACCCAATCGTCCCAATCGCACTGCTTCTCGTCGTTCATGTACGTCGCGACACAGTCTTTCCAGGTACGGTGAAATCGTTCGACTAATCCGATCATTTGTGGTCTATATGGTACAGGATTCTTCTGTTGAGCTTGCAGCATGTACATCAACTCGTCTATCACCTTGCCCGTCAATTCCGGCGCTCCATCCGTCAACAATTCACGAAACGGACCGAATTTCAAGACAACTTGCTTCATCAAGAACGCTGCCACGTTTTCTGCTTCGTGCGTCTCCACCGTAGTCGCTACTGCATACCGCGTTACGTATTCGATCGCTGCAATCACGTATCGTTGTCCTTTATCTCCAACAGGTAGTGGGCCAGCAACATCTAGCGCCCAACGGTCTCCAACATCTCCACCTCTCAAACTCCGTAGTGGTGGTATCACGTCACGTGGCCTCGCTTTTCTAGACCCGCACTCTTGGCATCCACGCACCCAACGTCGTACTTCTCTCGCCAGGTTCGGCCACCAATAAATCTGTGCCACACGCGCTTGTGTATGTGTCGTCCGCAAATGTCCAGCCCAAACTGAGTCATGACACTCTTTAAAAGCCAACGCCCACAACGCAGGTGGTAAAATCACTCGTGTGCCGTCTGTAGTTTCTATCACTGCCAGCCCGTAACTCGTGGTGACTTCCATGTCTCGATAACAACCCTCCTTGATCAACTTCTGCACCATTTTACTCTTCATTTGCGCATCCATGATCTCTTCGTCTGTTATCTGCAACGTGTCGCCTTGCTTTCTCCGCTGTCGCCTTTCGTTAGCATTCCGTTCAGAGTTCCGGTACCGCTGACTCTGGTTCATCGCTCGCATCGTCACATCTTCTGGTCCTCGTATCGGTTCAGGACTCGTCGTGACCAGTTCCGTTGCGTTTCTCATTGGGTTCGCAGTGCGATCAACCTCACTTCGTGTACGTGTTGGTTGTCTTCGGCTCATTTCGTTCAACTCTGACCGTTCTGGTGGTTCATTCTCGTCAACGTCATACAGTGCCTGCACTTCTAGTGACTCATCCAACGTTCGCTTCAGCGCTTCACTTCTCGGTAACAACCGCGTTTTCGTTGCCGTCCGTGCGTTCGGGAGTCGACCGTGATTCGTAGTCGCTGCTTTGCGTCTTTCGTTCGTCGCCTTTGGGTTGTTGCGCTTCGTGTTCGGAGTTCGTTTAGGGGCCGTGTTCTTATCGTCCACTACCGCCTCGTGCGTCGCCAGGGTACGTTCGTCTCGTGTACTGCTCGCCTTCTCCAGTTCCAAATCGTTGGTGCCTCGCGGTAGTTCGCTTCCAACCATTGGTGCGTTTTCGGGGTTGCTTGCTATCGTCCGCTGCCCACCGTTACCATCGCTCAGATCGTCGTTCGTAGCAATCGCCGCTACTGGTACTGGAAGTACTTGTACATCATCAGGATCACCGTCGCCCAAATTCCGTTCTGAGTCGCGATCTCGTGGGGTGTCGCCGTGTCTATCGCTCGCATTCGCCACCGTGCCACCTGTAGTAGCTATCATAGATCCCCCTAAATTCTTTCGTGTCGCTCTCCGACTTCGTCGTCTTCTACCGGCCGCCGCTCGTACTGCATATACTAACGGAGCTCTCGACAACGCATCCGCAACCACATTCGTGTTTCCTGGTCGATACTCTACACTGAAATCATACTCCTGCAACGTCAACGCCCAGCGGTGCAATTTTCCAGTCAAATTTGTGCTCGTCATCAGCCATTTGAGCGCTGCGTGATCTGTTATTATCACGAATTGTCGTCCGTACAGGTAGGGTCGAAACAATTTTATCGCCCACACAACAGCCAGACATTCTAACTCCGTGATTCCATACTTGGTTTCAGCTTCGTTATTAACTTTGCTCGCATAGGCAACAGGCCTCCATCCGTCACCATCGTCTTGCATTAGGGTAGCGCCCAGTCCAATCGTGCTCGCATCAGTACACAATCGAAAAGGTAGTCGGAAGTCTGGGTATCGCAGCACAGGTTTCGTAGTTAGCACCTTCTTAACTTCCTCAAATGCAACGTCCTGTTTTGGTCCCCAGTCCCAATGTACATTCTTCCTCAGCAGTCTCGTCAGTGGTTCCATCATCGTGCCGAACCCCTTCACAAATTTACGATAGTATCCCGCCAAGTGTACAAATCGTTTCACCTCTTTTGCGTCTGTCGGCTTCGGGAAATCTCGCACAGCATTCACCAGTCGATCTAGTGGCCGTACACCGTCCTTACTAAGTTCGTGTCCCAGATACTCCATCGTCTCCGTCGCGAACACACATTTCTTCAATTTCAAGGTGAGGCCTGCGTTCGACAATCGCTCGAGCACACACGCCAATTCTAAAACGTGTCGTTCAATTCCGCCTTTAGTATAGATAACTATGTCATCCAAATATACTAAACACGTCGTCCATGTCAATCCGCGCAATACACTGTTCATCATGCGTTGAAAGGTCGATGGAGCATTCATTAGTCCGAATGGCATCCTCAGAAACTGGTACAACCCGCTCTTGGTCGTAAAGGCCGTCTTTGCTCTATCGTTCAACGCCATTAGGATCTGCCAGTAACCCGCTTTTAAGTCAAGAGTGGTAAACAACAATGCACCGCCCAAAGCTTCCAAAGTTTCATCGATTCGTGGTAACGGATATACATCTTTCCGAGTGATCTTGTTCAATGCTCTGTAGTCGACGCAAAAACGTACTTCGCCGTCCTTCTTACGTACTAGCACCACGGGAAATCCCCAGGCTCCATTGCCTTCCTCGATCACGCCCGCCGCCAACATCTTCTTCACATTGTCTTCAATGATAGCGTCTTCCGTTTGCGCATGTCGCCTTCTTTTCATCATGATAGGTGCCGCTTCGCCCGTGTCGATATGATGTTCAACCGGTAAAGCCGTCGCTGGTGGACACTCACTTTTATTCGTTAGCAGTTCGGGATACGCTCGCAACAACTTCAATATGAGCTCTCGACTCTCTGCGTCCTGCACACCTGTCACGACTTCTTTCTCATTGTCTAGCGGCTTGCCGTCGCCCAATTCGTCCAGCCAACGCTTCACTCGATCTCGTTGTAACGATCCATCCATTTCGAGTATTTCAACGTCTTCATCAAGCGGGATCCAGGTGCCTAATTCTTTCTTTGCAGGCAGTCGTACATGTCCGTCCGCTGAATTCACCATCGGCACCCACGCTTTGCCATTTTGCACCTTCGTTACGGTTGCGCCCAACATTACAGCACCCGTTCGTTGGTTTGGCACAAAGATTCCAACTTTACCGTCAGGAGCTGCTACCGCTACTTCTACCGACGTCACTGCTCTGCCTTGCAACTGTGTTCGTCGAGCCATTCTCACTGCTGCTATACGCGCTCCGTTCGCATCGTTCTTGGGTCCTTCAGTAGTGTGAAACGGGATCACCACCTTTCGATCTTCATCTTGGTAGCTCAATTCGTTCCGCTGAAAGTCCATTGTGGCGCCGTGCCGCTGTAGAAAGTCAATGCCCAGCAAAAAGTCGCTCGTGCATCCATCCACAATACACGCATCCGCGTACACCGTCTCGCCAAACACTGTCGTGAACCGAAATCTCCACACGCCAACCACGTCTAATAGAAAACCGCCAATCCCTTCAACGTAGTCAATAGGCGCGTCTCCATCGATGCGATCGCCATGTTTCATCCAGTCCGTTCCGGCTATCGTGTAACGTGCACAACTATCGAGCTTGATCCCGTGCCAGATCTCATTCACTTTTACTTTCGCAGTCGGCAACCCGTCTTCAGAGCTCACTGTCGCTTCATCCGCAGCATCGTTTTCATGTAGCCGTCCAGCTTCCCCGCGTAGTTTCTTCACTAGCTTCACAGGTACTGTCTTCGCTCGCTCGCTGCTACTGTGCTCAGTCGAAGTCGATGTCCGTTGTTTTCGCCGCTTTTCCAACGCCTGCAATCCATCGACAGCTCCTTTGATCCGTCTTAAGCGCATTTCCAGATTCTCTCGAGTTCGTTCCGCTGTCGCATGGGCTGCTTTTTCACGTTCTGCTCGTAGTTTTGCTTGTCGCCGTTGTTTAGCACTTTTCCGAGCCGCGCGCCTCATTAATCGTCGGTGTGCCGTTAACCGTCTTCGTTCAGCCGCCTGCACGTTCATATCAACCTTTCGGCTCTTCGCATTGTTGTTGGGCTCAGTGTTCTCGTCTGCATCAGGCTTGCGATTCTCCGCGCCTTCTCCAGTTTCGAGCGCTTCCTTGTTCAACAGTGTCGCCCTCATTTCGTTTCCAGCATCTACCACACTTGGTTCACGTCGTTGTTTCGCTAGGGCCATCCCGGGTCGTACGGTAGCAACGTAGATTTCTGCTCGCTGCTTGTCATACTCCGCTCCGTTCTTTCGCATTCCATCCACTATCGCATTCACTCGCGCTGCCGCTTGCGTCTGGCGTTCCGGTGACTCCGCCGCTACGTTTTCCATTGTCGGCAGGTCAGCAGTTCCGCCGCGTTCCTCGAGGTCGCCTCGTCGGGGATCTTCACTCAACCTCGGACGCCGTATTCCCCGTACTACGCCCGATTCTCGTTTCCCGCCGCTTGCTGTTTCTCTTCGGCTCGCTTCTGCAGGTACTCATCATTTCGCTTCTTGGCACTCTCGTTAGGGCAGTCTCTTGCATAATGGCCTCGTAGTCCACACGCATAACACTTCGGTTCGTTCGGGCATTGCGATGACCAGTGGCTACGCTGTCCACAATGGTAGCACGGTCTGTTGGGTGCGTTCCCTTGAGTTCCAGATGTCGATTGTCGTACTTCCACAATTCGAGTGGCACCATAGTGACCATCTTCAGCTGCCGCTCTCTTTACCGCTGCCGTCGTTGTCGTCTTCGGCCGTTTGACACGTGGTACTTCCTTCTCTTCTTCAGTACTCGAATCTGGAACCATGCGTTTCGCTGGCTTCTTCACTTTCGATTTCGGCGCATCTGTCTTCGGCTTCGACTTCGCTTTCTTTTTATCCGGCTTCTGTTTCACCGCCCAGTATCTTCCATTCCACGATTTTCCAGGTGGGAATTCGTACACTCCGGCCGGTCCATTATAAACTCCTTGTTGGTTAGTACACACTGCTATTGCATCCGATGCTCGTTTCAGCACTGCACTATCGTTTGTAGCTTCGTGTGATCTTTCAGAGGGGATTGTCAAGGTTCCTACTCCAGGAATGATCACCATTCGATTCTCTTCTGTCGCGGTCGCTGCCGATGTTGCGTCCGAAGGCGCTGTCATGTTCATTCCTAGGACTGTCGGAACACTGTAATCCATCGGATCATCGATTTCGATTGCTTTTTCCACCGCTTCCTCGAGAGTCACAGGCTTGGGTGGCTGCCTCACCAATTGGCGCACCGTTTTGTCCAGACAACGATAAAACTGGGCCAAGAATACTCGTTCACTTACTTCGTTCCGGTCTGCAGCTTCTCTCAATCCAGCAGCGAAATCGGCGTATGGTTCATCGCGGAATCGGAATCTCGAATTTACTCGTGCTTCAGCCGCCGACTTATCAACTCGTGGACCATAGCGTCTCAGCAATGCTATCTTCAGATTCGTCCATGTACGTTCCCTTCTGGTCAACCTTCGATCCATGTTCACCCACCAACGTGCCGCGCTCTCCATCAGTTTATTGCCCAAGATGAAATATAGCGATCGATCAGACCATTCGCCACGTCCAGATTCTCGAGCTCCCTTCAAGGCCAAATCGATACGGTCAACCCATGTCGATACAGAAGCTCTCGGTGTCGGGGTAAAGCTTGGCAGTTCCAGATCTTTAATATTCCGTGAACGCCGTCCTCGTCGCTCACCTCGTTTCTCCGATCGTCGCTGTTCGTGTCGCTCGCGCCGGTTACGTCGTTCTCGCCGATCGCGCCGTCCTCGTGACTCGTGACGTCTGCGTCGGTTACGTGGTTCAAGATCTCTGCGCTGATCAACTCGTTGTTGTCGTCTTCGTTGTCTCTGGTCGTCACGAGATCGTTCGCTTGAATCACTATCGCCTTCATAGCTGGATTCACTTCCCGAGCTGTTGTCCGAGCTCTCATCATCACTGTGTCGTCGTCGTCGCCGATCATCGCCAGAGTTGTCGCTTCCCGAGCTATCGTCTCCTGATGGTGGACCTCCATGTTCAAGTCGTCGATGTGGTGATCGTCGTTGCCGGTATTCATGCCCATCGTCTCGTTGGCGTTCGCGTTCATTTCGACGTGCTTCACGCTCCCTGCCTCGGTTGCCATCCCGACGTTCGTTCTCGTTTCGATGTTCGTGGGGCCGTCGCCGATATTCACGTCCAGTGTTTTCGTTCGCTCGACGTTCTTCGTGTTGCTCCGAGCTTCTTCGAATTCGTTCTTCCGATGGCTCCCGTTCCACGTATAGTCGGTGCTGTTCGTCCGTGAATTCCTCGTGAGCTTCCGATTGTTCCGCTGTGGTTGGTTCCTGTGCCGTATGCTGCTCAACAACCTCCAGTGGTTCGCGTTCCTCGTCGGAGTGCTCTGGAAACTGGTTGATCACTCGAGTAGTCAGCTGTTGTAGGCCTTTGGCCAACGCCCTCAACTCATCTGACACTTGGCTCTGTGATTCTCCTTTGTTTCGTAACGCGGCTGTTTCCAGGCGCTTCATGATCCTCTCGACGACCTTGAGATCCGTGTTCTCAGCTTCTTCGTTGCTGCGTTCCTCCAACGTTTCTGTGGCTGTAACATTCGTGGGTTCACCGGCTCGATCTGGGTGTCGCTGTTCTTCGGTCTCTTCAGCTACTCCCAGCTCATCTGCATGTTGCGCTGGTTCGGCTTCATCGCTGGTGTCGTTATTCTCGACCTTTTCTTCGTTCTCCAGCAACTTTGTCTTCCTGCTACGCGCCGATCTCGCCGTCTTCGTGGCCGCCATGAACGTCGATGTTCTCGTAGTCATTGTACTCATTTCTTTCCGTGGTTTTCGTATTTTTCGATTCTCCGATATTCGTGTGTTGCTAGTTGAAAGAGGCCCCTGTATGACCACCATGTGACGAACCTAATTTCCCAGTCTGCTTTTTCGCTTAGCAAACCGTGTGGCTTACAGTACTGCGCTGTGTCTGTCTCGCCGGGTTCTTTTCTTTCTCGTAGGGCTTAATTCAACAACACACTCGTCAGGCCCAGTTCACCTGCGCCGGAACGTTTCCGCTCCTACTTTATTTAACAACAATCTATCAACCGCAGTAAAAGCTTTCGCCTCTACCTGTATCAATCCGTTCGTCCGCAGTAAAAGCTTTCGCCTCTACCTATCTCAATCGTTCGCTTTCGTTCACAGTAAAAGCTTTCGCTTTCAACCGTCCTCTAACAGCACAGAGCTTTCGCCCTCCACTCCGCAATCTTCCGTTCGTCCAACCAATCAACCAACCAACCAACAATCCGTCCGTCTTCCGTCCACTATCTCAACGCTTTTCACTCGTCCGTGTGCTTCTGTAATAGGACATGGCAGTTAGACGGAATATCAGCAGTTGCTGGCGTGCGAGAAGATGCGGCTGACAGACGTGTGAGCCATGGCCGTTATGAAGAAGATCGCCATGATGGTGATGTTGAAGTGCGAGAAGTCGGTGAAGTGAGACGATCTTGTAGTGCGAGCGACGGAAGAGCAGCTGAGACGTTGGGGCGCGAAGTAAGCCTGCGAGCGAGCAGACCAGTGGAAGCAGCACACTTCCGAATTCGCCACGAGAAGAACACTTGAAGTCGTCGCGAGAAGGACAAGCGAAATTGCCGCGTGAAAAGCAAGCGACAACCGGAGCTGACAGCCGGGTGAACGGCACGACGAAACTTGCAAGCGAGCGAAACCGACGAAGGAAGCACACGGACGAGTGAAAAGCGTTGAGATAGTGGACGGAAGACGGACGGATTGTTGGTTGGTTGGTTGATTGGTTGGACGAACGGAAGATTGCGGAGTGGAGGGCGAAAGCTCTGTGCTGTTAGAGGACGGTTGAAAGCGAAAGCTTTTACTGTGAACGAAAGCGAACGATTGAGATAGGTAGAGGCGAAAGCTTTTACTGCGGACGAACGGATTGATACAGGTAGAGGCGAAAGCTTTTACTGCGGTTGATAGATTGTTGTTAAATAAAGTAGGAGCGGAAACGTTCCGGCGCAGGTGAACTGGGCCTGACGAGTGTGTTGTTGAATTAAGCCCTACGAGAAAGAAAAGAACCCGGCGAGACAGACACAGCGCAGTACTGTAAGCCACACGGTTTGCTAAGCGAAAAAGCAGACTGGGAAATTAGGTTCGTCACATGGTGGTCATACAGGGGCCTCTTTCAACTAGCAACACACGAATATCGGAGAATCGAAAAATACGAAAACCACGGAAAGAAATGAGTACAATGACTACGAGAACATCGACGTTCACGGCGGCCACGAAGACGGCGAGATCGGCGCGTAGCAGGAAGACAAAGTTGCTGGAGAACGAAGAAAAGGTCGAGAATAACGACACCAGCGATGAAGCCGAACCAGCGCAACATGCAGATGAGCTGGGAGTAGCTGAAGAGACCGAAGAACAGCGACACCCAGATCGAGCCGGTGAACCCACGAATGTTACAGCCACAGAAACGTTGGAGGAACGCAGCAACGAAGAAGCTGAGAACACGGATCTCAAGGTCGTCGAGAGGATCATGAAGCGCCTGGAAACAGCCGCGTTACGAAACAAAGGAGAATCACAGAGCCAAGTGTCAGATGAGTTGAGGGCGTTGGCCAAAGGCCTACAACAGCTGACTACTCGAGTGATCAACCAGTTTCCAGAGCACTCCGACGAGGAACGCGAACCACTGGAGGTTGTTGAGCAGCATACGGCACAGGAACCAACCACAGCGGAACAATCGGAAGCTCACGAGGAATTCACGGACGAACAGCACCGACTATACGTGGAACGGGAGCCATCGGAAGAACGAATTCGAAGAAGCTCGGAGCAACACGAAGAACGTCGAGCGAACGAAAACACTGGACGTGAATATCGGCGACGGCCCCACGAACATCGAAACGAGAACGAACGTCGGGATGGCAACCGAGGCAGGGAGCGTGAAGCACGTCGAAATGAACGCGAACGCCAACGAGACGATGGGCATGAATACCGGCAACGACGATCACCACATCGACGACTTGAACATGGAGGTCCACCATCAGGAGACGATAGCTCGGGAAGCGACAACTCTGGCGATGATCGGCGACGACGACGACACAGTGATGATGAGAGCTCGGACAACAGCTCGGGAAGTGAATCCAGCTATGAAGGCGATAGTGATTCAAGCGAACGATCTCGTGACGACCAGAGACAACGAAGACGACAACAACGAGTTGATCAGCGCAGAGATCTTGAACCACGTAACCGACGCAGACGTCACGAGTCACGAGGACGGCGCGATCGGCGAGAACGACGTAACCGGCGCGAGCGACACGAACAGCGACGATCGGAGAAACGAGGTGAGCGACGAGGACGGCGTTCACGGAATATTAAAGATCTGGAACTGCCAAGCTTTACCCCGACACCGAGAGCTTCTGTATCGACATGGGTTGACCGTATCGATTTGGCCTTGAAGGGAGCTCGAGAATCTGGACGTGGCGAATGGTCTGATCGATCGCTATATTTCATCTTGGGCAATAAACTGATGGAGAGCGCGGCACGTTGGTGGGTGAACATGGATCGAAGGTTGACCAGAAGGGAACGTACATGGACGAATCTGAAGATAGCATTGCTGAGACGCTATGGTCCACGAGTTGATAAGTCGGCGGCTGAAGCACGAGTAAATTCGAGATTCCGATTCCGCGATGAACCATACGCCGATTTCGCTGCTGGATTGAGAGAAGCTGCAGACCGGAACGAAGTAAGTGAACGAGTATTCTTGGCCCAGTTTTATCGTTGTCTGGACAAAACGGTGCGCCAATTGGTGAGGCAGCCACCCAAGCCTGTGACTCTCGAGGAAGCGGTGGAAAAAGCAATCGAAATCGATGATCCGATGGATTACAGTGTTCCGACAGTCCTAGGAATGAACATGACAGCGCCTTCGGACGCAACATCGGCAGCGACCGCGACAGAAGAGAATCGAATGGTGATCATTCCTGGAGTAGGAACCTTGACAATCCCCTCTGAAAGATCACACGAAGCTACAAACGATAGTGCAGTGCTGAAACGAGCATCGGATGCAATAGCAGTGTGTACTAACCAACAAGGAGTTTATAATGGACCGGCCGGAGTGTACGAATTCCCACCTGGAAAATCGTGGAATGGAAGATACTGGGCGGTGAAACAGAAGCCGGATAAAAAGAAAGCGAAGTCGAAGCCGAAGACAGATGCGCCGAAATCGAAAGTGAAGAAGCCAGCGAAACGCATGGTTCCAGATTCGAGTACTGAAGAAGAGAAGGAAGTACCACGTGTCAAACGGCCGAAGACGACAACGACGGCAGCGGTAAAGAGAGCGGCAGCTGAAGATGGTCACTATGGTGCCACTCGAATTGTGGAAGTACGACAATCGACATCTGGAACTCAAGGGAACGCACCCAACAGACCGTGCTACCATTGTGGACAGCGTAGCCACTGGTCATCGCAATGCCCGAACGAACCGAAGTGTTATGCGTGTGGACTACGAGGCCATTATGCAAGAGACTGCCCTAACGAGAGTGCCAAGAAGCGAAATGATGAGTACCTGCAGAAGCGAGCCGAAGAGAAACAGCAAGCGGCGGGAAACGAGAATCGGGCGTAGTACGGGGAATACGGCGTCCGAGGTTGAGTGAAGATCCCCGACGAGGCGACCTCGAGGAACGCGGCGGAACTGCTGACCTGCCGACAATGGAAAACGTAGCGGCGGAGTCACCGGAACGCCAGACGCAAGCGGCAGCGCGAGTGAATGCGATAGTGGATGGAATGCGAAAGAACGGAGCGGAGTATGACAAGCAGCGAGCAGAAATCTACGTTGCTACCGTACGACCCGGGATGGCCCTAGCGAAACAACGACGTGAACCAAGTGTGGTAGATGCTGGAAACGAAATGAGGGCGACACTGTTGAACAAGGAAGCGCTCGAAACTGGAGAAGGCGCGGAGAATCGCAAGCCTGATGCAGACGAGAACACTGAGCCCAACAACAATGCGAAGAGCCGAAAGGTTGATATGAACGTGCAGGCGGCTGAACGAAGACGGTTAACGGCACACCGACGATTAATGAGGCACGCGGCTCGGAAAAGTGCTAAACAACGGCGACAAGCAAAACTACGAGCAGAACGTGAAAAAGCAGCCCATGCGACAGCGGAACGAACTCGAGAGAATCTGGAAATGCGCTTAAGACGGATCAAAGGAGCTGTCGATGGATTGCAGGCGTTGGAAAAGCGGCGAAAACAACGGACATCGACTTCGACTGAGCACAGTAGCAGCGAGCGAGCGAAGACAGTACCTGTGAAGCTAGTGAAGAAACTACGCGGGGAAGCTGGACGGCTACATGAAAACGATGCTGCGGATGAAGCGACAGTGAGCTCTGAAGACGGGTTGCCGACTGCGAAAGTAAAAGTGAATGAGATCTGGCACGGGATCAAGCTCGATAGTTGTGCACGTTACACGATAGCCGGAACGGACTGGATGAAACATGGCGATCGCATCGATGGAGACGCGCCTATTGACTACGTTGAAGGGATTGGCGGTTTTCTATTAGACGTGGTTGGCGTGTGGAGATTTCGGTTCACGACAGTGTTTGGCGAGACGGTGTACGCGGATGCGTGTATTGTGGATGGATGCACGAGCGACTTTTTGCTGGGCATTGACTTTCTACAGCGGCACGGCGCCACAATGGACTTTCAGCGGAACGAATTGAGCTACCAAGATGAAGATCGAAAGGTGGTGATCCCGTTTCACACTACTGAAGGACCCAAGAACGATGCGAACGGAGCGCGTATAGCAGCAGTGAGAATGGCTCGACGAACACAGTTGCAAGGCAGAGCAGTGACGTCGGTAGAAGTAGCGGTAGCAGCTCCTGACGGTAAAGTTGGAATCTTTGTGCCAAACCAACGAACGGGTGCTGTAATGTTGGGCGCAACCGTAACGAAGGTGCAAAATGGCAAAGCGTGGGTGCCGATGGTGAATTCAGCGGACGGACATGTACGACTGCCTGCAAAGAAAGAATTAGGCACCTGGATCCCGCTTGATGAAGACGTTGAAATACTCGAAATGGATGGATCGTTACAACGAGATCGAGTGAAGCGTTGGCTGGACGAATTGGGCGACGGCAAGCCGCTAGACAATGAGAAAGAAGTCGTGACAGGTGTGCAGGACGCAGAGAGTCGAGAGCTCATATTGAAGTTGTTGCGAGCGTATCCCGAACTGCTAACGAATAAAAGTGAGTGTCCACCAGCGACGGCTTTACCGGTTGAACATCATATCGACACGGGCGAAGCGGCACCTATCATGATGAAAAGAAGGCGACATGCGCAAACGGAAGACGCTATCATTGAAGACAATGTGAAGAAGATGTTGGCGGCGGGCGTGATCGAGGAAGGCAATGGAGCCTGGGGATTTCCCGTGGTGCTAGTACGTAAGAAGGACGGCGAAGTACGTTTTTGCGTCGACTACAGAGCATTGAACAAGATCACTCGGAAAGATGTATATCCGTTACCACGAATCGATGAAACTTTGGAAGCTTTGGGCGGTGCATTGTTGTTTACCACTCTTGACTTAAAAGCGGGTTACTGGCAGATCCTAATGGCGTTGAACGATAGAGCAAAGACGGCCTTTACGACCAAGAGCGGGTTGTACCAGTTTCTGAGGATGCCATTCGGACTAATGAATGCTCCATCGACCTTTCAACGCATGATGAACAGTGTATTGCGCGGATTGACATGGACGACGTGTTTAGTATATTTGGATGACATAGTTATCTATACTAAAGGCGGAATTGAACGACACGTTTTAGAATTGGCGTGTGTGCTCGAGCGATTGTCGAACGCAGGCCTCACCTTGAAATTGAAGAAATGTGTGTTCGCGACGGAGACGATGGAGTATCTGGGACACGAACTTAGTAAGGACGGTGTAGGGCCACTAGATCGACTGGTGAATGCTGTGCGAGATTTCCCGAAGCCGACAGACGCAAAAGAGGTGAAGCGATTTGTACACTTGGCGGGATACTATCGTAAATTTGTGAAGGGGTTCGGCACGATGATGGAACCACTGACGAGACTGCTGAGGAAGAATGTACATTGGGACTGGGGACCAAAACAGGACGTTGCATTTGAGGAAGTTAAGAAGGTGCTAACTACGAAACCTGTGCTGCGATACCCAGACTTCCGACTACCTTTTCGATTGTGTACTGATGCGAGCACGATTGGACTGGGCGCTACCCTAATGCAAGACGATGGTGACGGATGGAGGCCTGTTGCCTATGCGAGCAAAGTTAATAACGAAGCTGAAACCAAGTATGGAATCACGGAGTTAGAATGTCTGGCTGTTGTGTGGGCGATAAAATTGTTTCGACCCTACCTGTACGGACGACAATTCGTGATAATAACAGATCACGCAGCGCTCAAATGGCTGATGACGAGCACAAATTTGACTGGAAAATTGCACCGCTGGGCGTTGACGTTGCAGGAGTATGATTTCAGTGTAGAGTATCGACCAGGAAACACGAATGTGGTTGCGGATGCGTTGTCGAGAGCTCCGTTAGTATATGCAGTACGAGCGGCGGCCGGTAGAAGACGACGAAGTCGGAGAGCGACACGAAAGAATTTAGGGGGATCTATGATAGCTACTACAGGTGGCACGGTGGCGAATGCGAGCGATAGACACGGCGACACCCCACGAGATCGCGACTCAGAACGGAATTTGGGCGACGGTGATCCTGATGATGTACAAGTACTTCCAGTACCAGTAGCGGCGATTGCTACGAACGACGATCTGAGCGATGGTAACGGTGGGCAGCGGACGATAGCAAGCAACCCCGAAAACGCACCAATGGTTGGAAGCGAACTACCGCGAGGCACCAACGATTTGGAACTGGAGAAGGCGAGCAGTACACGAGACGAACGTACCCTGGCGACGCACGAGGCGGTAGTGGACGATAAGAACACGGCCCCTAAACGAACTCCGAACACGAAGCGCAACAACCCAAAGGCGACGAACGAAAGACGCAAAGCAGCGACTACGAATCACGGTCGACTCCCGAACGCACGGACGGCAACGAAAACGCGGTTGTTACCGAGAAGTGAAGCGCTGAAGCGAACGTTGGATGAGTCACTAGAAGTGCAGGCACTGTATGACGTTGACGAGAATGAACCACCAGAACGGTCAGAGTTGAACGAAATGAGCCGAAGACAACCAACACGTACACGAAGTGAGGTTGATCGCACTGCGAACCCAATGAGAAACGCAACGGAACTGGTCACGACGAGTCCTGAACCGATACGAGGACCAGAAGATGTGACGATGCGAGCGATGAACCAGAGTCAGCGGTACCGGAACTCTGAACGGAATGCTAACGAAAGGCGACAGCGGAGAAAGCAAGGCGACACGTTGCAGATAACAGACGAAGAGATCATGGATGCGCAAATGAAGAGTAAAATGGTGCAGAAGTTGATCAAGGAGGGTTGTTATCGAGACATGGAAGTCACCACGAGTTACGGGCTGGCAGTGATAGAAACTACAGACGGCACACGAGTGATTTTACCACCTGCGTTGTGGGCGTTGGCTTTTAAAGAGTGTCATGACTCAGTTTGGGCTGGACATTTGCGGACGACACATACACAAGCGCGTGTGGCACAGATTTATTGGTGGCCGAACCTGGCGAGAGAAGTACGACGTTGGGTGCGTGGATGCCAAGAGTGCGGGTCTAGAAAAGCGAGGCCACGTGACGTGATACCACCACTACGGAGTTTGAGAGGTGGAGATGTTGGAGACCGTTGGGCGCTAGATGTTGCTGGCCCACTACCTGTTGGAGATAAAGGACAACGATACGTGATTGCAGCGATCGAATACGTAACGCGGTATGCAGTAGCGACTACGGTGGAGACGTACGAAGCAGAAAACGTGGCAGCGTTCTTGATGAAGCAAGTTGTCTTGAAATTCGGTCCGTTTCGTGAATTGTTGACGGATGGAGCGCCGGAATTGACGGGCAAGGTGATAGACGAGTTGATGTACATGCTGCAAGCTCAACAGAAGAATCCTGTACCATATAGACCACAAATGATCGGATTAGTCGAACGATTTCACCGTACCTGGAAAGACTGTGTCGCGACGTACATGAACGACGAGAAGCAGTGCGATTGGGACGATTGGGTAGATTTTGCGGTGTATTCCTACAACTCGGGAAAGCATTCTACGGTCGCATTGTCTCCTAATGAGTTAATGATGGGACGGAAGTTACGGACGCCAAACGAACTATTGCGATCAACGCACGTTACCGAAGCTGGTGACTTGACGGAGTATCATCGGAAGCTGTTGAAGGCATTGCAAGACGGCATGACATGTGCAGAGAAAGCTCGTGAACACGAACAGAAGCGTCAAGCAAAGTACTACAATCGAAGAACGAGAAAACGCCGTGAGTTTGTGAGTGGCGATAAAGTATGGATGTACCGACCTCCACGAGGAGCGAAGGCGTCGAAGTTGGTGCATAATTGGATTGGACCGTTGCGCGTGATGGAGCCAGCAGGATTCGATAATTTCCTGTTACGAAGAGAGGATCAGTACGGCCCCGGAGAACTGATTATAGCGCACGTCTCATTCTTAGTGGCGTACCATTATCCAGTTGAGTATTTGAGCAAAGTAGCGGACGACATTGTGAACGAGCTGGAGGATGAAGGCGAGTTCGAGCGGACGTCGAATGCAGAGACGGCAAGAGAAGTTGTGGTTGCAACGACGGCTCCTGTTAACACAGCAACAGCGGGAGGCACAACAAAACGAACGGTGCGAGCAGTTTCGAGTACGAGAGAGTTCGAGCAGCAATGTGAGCCGATGGTGGAGCTACGACGTCGGAGGCGAAGAAATGCTGCGGGACAATATGTCTTGGAGGTGGAGTTACAACCTCTACGAACCACGAGAAATCGACGAACTGAGAAACGAAGCGATGCCGAGGATGAACGACGATGGGTGTCCTTGCGAGAATATGAGAGACTCTTCCAAGCCGACAGAGTCGTGGAAGACTCTGAGGGTGGAGAAGGCGTGTAATAGGACATGGCAGTTAGACGGAACATCAGCAGTTGCTGGCGTGCGAGAAGATGCGGCTGACAGACGTGTGAGCCATGGCCGTTATGAAGAAGATCGCCATGATGGTGATGTTGAAGTGCGAGAAGTCGGTGAAGTGAGACGATCTTGTAGTGCGAGCGACGGAAGAGCAGCTGAGACGTTGGGGCGCGAAGTAAGCCTGCGAGCGAGCAGACCAGTGGAAGCAGCACACTTCCGAATTCGCCACGAGAAGAACACTTGAAGTCGTCGCGAGAAGGACAAGCGAAATTGCCGCGTGAAAAGCAAGCGACAACGGAGCTGACAGCCGGGTGAACGGCACGACGAAACTTGCAAGCGAGCGAAACCGACGAAGGAAGCACACGGACGAGTGAAAAGCGTTGAGATAGTGGACGGAAGACGGACGGATTGTTGGTTGGTTGGTTGATTGGTTGGACGAACGGAAGATTGCGGAGTGGAGGGCGAAAGCTCTGTGCTGTTAGAGGACGGTTGAAAGCGAAAGCTTTTACTGTGAACGAAAGCGAACGATTGAGATAGGTAGAGGCGAAAGCTTTTACTGCGGACGAACGGATTGATACAGGTAGAGGCGAAAGCTTTTACTGCGGTTGATAGATTGTTGTTAAATAAAGTAGGAGCGGAAACGTTCCGGCGCAGGTGAACTGGGCCTGACGAGTGTGTTGTTGAATTAAGCCCTACGAGAAAGAAAAGAACCCGGCGAGACAGACACAGCGCAGTACTGTAAGCCACACGGTTTGCTAAGCGAAAAAGCAGACTGGGAAATTAGGTTCGTCACACTTCCTTCGTCGGTTTCGCTCGCTTGCAAGTTTCGTCGTGCCGTTCACCCGGCTGTCAGCTCCGTTGTCGCTTGCTTTTCACGCGGCAATTTCGCTTGTCCTTCTCGCGACGACTTCAAGTGTT
Source organism: Phytophthora capsici (assembly GCA_030324255.1). NCBI lineage: Eukaryota > Oomycota > Peronosporomycetes > Peronosporales > Peronosporaceae > Phytophthora > Phytophthora capsici. The sequence continues at coordinate 1,726,054 of CM059351.1, forward strand.
CTTCTCGTGGCGAATTCGGAAGTGTGCTGCTTCCACTGGTCTGCTCGCTCGCAGGCTTACTTCGCGCCCCAACGTCTCAGCTGCTCTTCCGTCGCTCGCACTACAAGATCGTCTCACTTCACCGACTTCTCGCACTTCAACATCACCATCATGGCGATCTTCTTCATAACGGCCATGGCTCACACGTCTGTCAGCCGCATCTTCTCGCACGCCAGCAACTGCTGATGTTCCGTCTAACTGCCATGTCCTATTACAGAAGGATCTTCCCCAGTAGCATTGGACCCTATAAACGCTTTTGGAAGCCTAACCTCTGCGAATTCGTCCGTTTTACATTCCTGGCTTCCAAGTGGGGGTTGATCTTCTAGGTTATCATCACCATCGTCTTCATATTCCATGCCATGTTCATCATCATCAATGGCCTTCTCCGATTCGGTAACTTTCCCAAATTTTAGCCACGTGTAATGCTTTCCGCCAAATTTTAATACAATAGGCAAATGTTCCCGTCCGCGTGGGCTTTCACATTCCTCTTGCAACCTGTTTACCCATAGTTCGGGTGTGGTTCCGTCGAAGTTGTACTCTTTTGCGGTTTCCAACGTGAACTCCTTGTTCTTCACTACACTGGGCTCAAACACTTGGAAACTAGGTTTATCCGATCCTTGTGCTACCACCACAAAGATTGGGCGTTGGAGTAGTTTAGCTGCCATTCTTAGCGTTAAGTCGGACCCCCATAACCGGTCCGCTATGAACGACGTCTTCTTCGAACTTGAGGAGCAAATGTCTTCCATGTGCTCTAGCAGCATTGTCTTGGATTCTTCCTCTGACACTTTACCATCAATTACCTGCCATTGCGTGAGATATTTCATTCTCTCCAGGTGGTGTACTTCCTCATCAAACCCATGGCTCAAAGCGAGTTGTAGTCCCTTCTTCAATTTCGCGGTCAAGTGTTCGATTGCTGTGGTTCCGGAAGTCGTGGAAAAGTTCTCATCCAATAACGCCATTGAAATGGCGTAATACTGACAATTTCCAGTGCCGGGTGTTGTAATCGGATGTAATCCGCAGCTTTCCAGGATCCTTTGCCCCATTTTTTCCGAGAGGTTGAGGTCTATAGTATCCAAATATTGAAGCTGCTTCGTATTCTCCCACGCTGGTCTGGGGTTTTTCCTTCCAATAGCTTCCATTATTAGCCGTTGCTGCTTCGACAATGCTTTCGGCCTAGTTATATTCCGGGGTTCCAACTTGGCAGTATCTGATGATTTAGATTCGTCATTATCACTCTGTGATCCGTCCGCACTTCTTAGGCCCGTGTTTTTAGGCTTGCTCGATTCGATTCCGTCCGTTTCTTCTCTGCCGCTTGCCTGCGAGATGGCGCTGCTCGTTTGTCGATGTGTCGTGCGACGTCTTCCTCTTGTCGGCGGGGAGAACCAATTATTCTCCTCCTTCTCCTGCTCTGTAGCCGGCTGCGCTATATTCTGTTCCTCCCCTCCATCAATTTCAGTTGAGTTTGCTTTCCCCCGTGCTGAATCATACCTGCTCTTCTTAATTTGTAATTCCTCCCACATTTTCTCGAGCTCTTCAAAGCTCGTCACTGTCGCGGGGTCTTTTTCCAGCGTCTTTATGTCATTGGCCGTGACACTAATACAGCTCCCTCGGCTTTTCCATTGATCAGATGATGCTCGACATTGGACAACTGTATGACCCGGTCTTCCACAGTTGTAACATGGCGGAGCTGGATTAATGCCTGCATGATGAACCAGGATTTTCGTTCCCATCCAGTTAATGAATCTTATTCCGTCCAGAAACTCAGGGCAACCGGATGATCGAAAGTAAATTTCCCATACTCCCGTCTGGCAAGCTTGATTTCCCCAGCTCGGTTCTTGGAATGTCGTAAATTCTTCTGTGAACTTAGACCTCAGGAATGCATCAAGTCCCGGCTCGTCGATAAATCTGGAGACATTCAACAGTTTGATCTTGTACCGGTCGTGTTGGCGTGCATTGAGGACACCATCTCGCCCCACTTGTCGTCCCCATACACGAGCAGCTTGTTCTGCTGCTGATCCGTCTTCAGTAATTTCTGCCGGGTGAACATTGACCAGTAAGAATCTCCGGTTTCGAAACGTAATCGACTTGTAAACATCCGCCCATTTGTTAGCAGCTTCCCGTGTCCAATAGATGAGGTGTACTGAGTGCTGCTGGGCATTGTAGCAGACTTGTTTGGTTTCCCCAAGCATTTGAGTTAGCTGTTTCATATCGAACCCTCTACGTTCCGCCCCCATCAGCATCGCGTTGCGCAATCTGTCTCGAGTTTGAAAATTCGGGTAGACGGGAAAATCGTCTGGAAGCTGGAACATCAACTCCCCTTCTACTTGGGCATGGATGGTATTTTGGATCATTCGCAGCATTTTGTTGTCTGTTGAGCGTTTCAGGAATTGGGGTAATTGTTGCGCTAAAATCGTTCCTTCGAGCAGACCTTGGGTAAACTTTTTTTCTACCGCTGTTGGCGCTCTTGTTTCTGTTGGGAAGTCGTACGGAGTTTCATACAACTCCCGCATGGCTGCTATTTCTTCGGCTGAGTAAACATCAGTTTTGAAACGGATCGCCTTCGGCTTGTCTTCTTCCATATTGACATCGGAGGGGTCTGACGTTATGTCTAAGAGTGGGTTTCTCGTCCAAGGATTCTCTGTCTGAACGTGTTGCATTTTGACCTTGTTCACTTTTAGCGCAATTGCTTCCATCAGTGAAGTTCTGCTCTTGTATATGGTAGTCGTGAGCTCTCGTAAGATTCTTTGCCATTGTTGACTACTTCCGTCGTGCTGAACGATGACGATCTGGAATAGCTGTCGCAGTGCTTTAATCTCCTCTTCTTGCAGCATTGGATAGTGTGCCTTGTCTTCTGGTAGTTCCTTGTTTTCTTGTTGGGTAAAGACGCTCGAGAACATCATCTGAAGAGTATTATCGACGGTTTCGATTTCCTCCTCGTCCGGTTCTCTCATTTGCCCTAGAATGCCTTGTAGTCCCGTAAATTCATCCTTAAACGAGAAAGCGTCCGCTCCCTCTGTTGTGGGCGCCGGTTCTGGCCCGGGTTCAGCTGTTGCCCCCTTTTGGCGATTCTTCGTAGCGGGTTCGCTCTTTTCCTTCTTTAAAGCTTCCAGTGTTTTTTGTTGCCTGGTTGTATCATAGTCTCCATTCAACGCCCTAGTTACCCCTTCTTCTCTGGCTTCGCTGCTTTCTGGCGGTGCTCGGGGTGGGCGTTTGCCAGGTGGCGCTGGGTTGCCCTCCATGATCCGTTCCAGTTGCCAGCGGGTCTTTTGCTCCTAATAGAAGCCCGTTTACTTTATTCAAGTGTTAACGCTCCGATCTTCTGACAATCTTGTGTCGAATTACGTCCCCTTCAAGCGAAGACGCCCCCCAATCACGAATCGACGTTCGAGGCTTGCGCTAAAATCGGAAGTGTCCTCTGCAACAAGTGCTCCGATTTGGCTGAAATTTTGACAGCATGCTCAGCGGTCTGAGAGCCGTGTCGGTGCTGAACGAGAGCGCGTAGTTCGACCATCACTCTGACCATCCTCTGCAACAAGTGCTCCGATTTGGCTGAAATTTTGACAGCATGCTCAGCGGTCTGAGAGCCGTGTCGGTGCTGAACGAGAGCGCGTAGTTCGACCATCACTCTGACCATCCTCTGCAACAAGTGCTCCGATTTGGCTGAAATTTTGACAGCATGCTCAGCGGTCTGAGAGCCGTGTCGGTGCTGAACGAGAGCGCGTAGTTCGACCATCACTCTGACCATCCTCTGCAACAAGTGCTCCGATTTGGCTGAAATTTTGACAGCATGCTCAGCGGTCTGAGAGCCGTGTCGGTGCTGGACGAGAGCGCGTAGTTCGACCATCACTCTGACCATCCTCTGCAACAAGTGCTCCGATTTGGCTGAAATTTTGACAGCATGCTCAGCGGTCTGAGAGCCGTGTCGGTGCTGAACGAGAGCGCGTAGTTCGACCATCACTCTGACCATCCTCTGCAACAAGTGCTCCGATTTGGCTGAAATTTTGACAGCATGCTCAGCGGTCTGAGAGCCGTGTCGGTGCTGGACGAGAGCGCGTAGTTCGACCATCACTCTGACCATCCTCTGCAACAAGTGCTCCGATTTGGCTGAAATTTTGACAGCATGCTCAGCGGTCTGAGAGCCGTGTCGGTGCTGAACGAGAGCGCGTAGTTCGACCATCACTCTGACCATCCTCTGCAACAAGTGCTCCGATTTGGCTGAAATTTTGACAGCATGCTCAGCGGTCTGAGAGCCGTGTCGGTGCTGAACGAGAGCGCGTAGTTCGACCATCACTCTGACCATCCTCTGCAACAAGTGCTCCGATTTGGCTGAAATTTTGACAGCATGCTCAGCGGTCTGAGAGCCGTGTCGGTGCTGAACGAGAGCGCGTAGTTCGACCATCACTCTGACCATCCTCTGCAACAAGTGCTCCGATTTGGCTGAAATTTTGACAGCATGCTCAGCGGTCTGAGAGCCGTGTCGGTGCTGAGCGAGAGCGCGTAGTTCGACCATCACTCTGACCATCCTCTGCAACAAGTGCTCCGATTTGGCTGAAATTTTGACAGCATGCTCAGCGGTCTGAGAGCCGTGTCGGTGCTGAGCGAGAGCGCGTAGTTCGACCATCACTCTGACCATCCTCTGCAACAAGTGCTCCGATTTGGCTGAAATTTTGACAGCATGCTCAGCGGTCTGAGAGCCGTGTCGGTGCTGAACGAGAGCGCGTAGTTCGACCATCACTCTGACCATCCTCTGCAACAAGTGCTCCGATTTGGCTGAAATTTTGACAGCATGCTCAGCGGTCTGAGAGCCGTGTCGGTGCTGGACGAGAGCGCGTAGTTCGACCATCACTCTGACCATCCTCTGCAACAAGTGCTCCGATTTGGCTGAAATTTTGACAGCATGCTCAGCGGTCTGAGAGCCGTGTCGGTGCTGAACGAGAGCGCGTAGTTCGACCATCACTCTGACCATCCTCTGCAACAAGTGCTCCGATTTGGCTGAAATTTTGACAGCATGCTCAGCGGTCTGAGGGCCGTGTCGGTGCTGAACGAGAGCGCGTAGTTCGACCATCACTCTGACCATCCTCTGCAACAAGTGCTCCGATTTGGCTGAAATTTTGACAGCATGCTCAGCGGTCTGAGAGCCGTGTCGGTGCTGAACGAGAGCGCGTAGTTCGACCATCACTCTGACCATCCTCTGCAACAAGTGCTCCGATTTGGCTGAAATTTTGACAGCATGCTCAGCGGTCTGAGAGCCGTGTCGGTGCTGGACGAGAGCGCGTAGTTCGACCATCACTCTGACCATCCTCTGCAACAAGTGCTCCGATTTGGCTGAAATTTTGACAGCATGCTCAGCGGTCTGAGAGCCGTGTCGGTGCTGAACGAGAGCGCGTAGTTCGACCATCACTCTGACCATCCTCTGCAACAAGTGCTCCGATTTGGCTGAAATTTTGACAGCATGCTCAGCGGTCTGAGAGCCGTGTCGGTGCTGAACGAGAGCGCGTAGTTCGACCATCACTCTGACCATCCTCTGCAACAAGTGCTCCGATTTGGCTGAAATTTTGACAGCATGCTCAGCGGTCTGAGAGCCGTGTCGGTGCTGAACGAGAGCGCGTAGTTCGACCATCACTCTGACCATCCTCTGCAACAAGTGCTCCGATTTGGCTGAAATTTTGACAGCATGCTCAGCGGTCTGAGAGCCGTGTCGGTGCTGAACGAGAGCGCGTAGTTCGACCATCACTCTGACCATCCTCTGCAACAAGTGCTCCGATTTGGCTGAAATTTTGACAGCATGCTCAGCGGTCTGAGAGCCGTGTCGGTGCTGAGCGAGAGCGCGTAGTTCGACCATCACTCTGACCATCCTCTGCAACAAGTGCTCCGATTTGGCTGAAATTTTGACAGCATGCTCAGCGGTCTGAGAGCCGTGTCGGTGCTGAGCGAGAGCGCGTAGTTCGACCATCACTCTGACCATCCTCTGCAACAAGTGCTCCGATTTGGCTGAAATTTTGACAGCATGCTCAGCGGTCTGAGAGCCGTGTCGGTGCTGAACGAGAGCGCGTAGTTCGACCATCACTCTGACCATCCTCTGCAACAAGTGCTCCGATTTGGCTGAAATTTTGACAGCATGCTCCGCGGTCTGAGAGCCGTGTCGGTGCTGGACGAGAGCGCGTAGTTCGACCATCACTCTGACCATCCTCTGCAACAAGTGCTCCGATTTGGCTGAAATTTTGACAGCATGCTCAGCGGTCTGAGAGCCGTGTCGGTGCTGAACGAGAGCGCGTAGTTCGACCATCACTCTGACCATCCTCTGCAACAAGTGCTCCGATTTGGCTGAAATTTTGACAGCATGCTCAGCGGTCTGAGGGCCGTGTCGGTGCTGAACGAGAGCGCGTAGTTCGACCATCACTCTGACCATCCTCTGCAACAAGTGCTCCGATTTGGCTGAAATTTTGACAGCATGCTCAGCGGTCTGAGAGCCGTGTCGGTGCTGAACGAGAGCGCGTAGTTCGACCATCACTCTGACCATCCTCTGCAACAAGTGCTCCGATTTGGCTGAAATTTTGACAGCATGCTCAGCGGTCTGAGAGCCGTGTCGGTGCTGAACGAGAGCGCGTAGTTCGACCATCACTCTGACCATCCTCTGCAACAAGTGCTCCGATTTGGCTGAAATTTTGACAGCATGCTCCGCGGTCTGAGAGCCGTGTCGGTGCTGAACGAGAGCGCGTAGTTCGACCATCACTCTGACCATCCTCTGCAACAAGTGCTCCGATTTGGCTGAAATTTTGACAGCATGCTCAGCGGTCTGAGAGCCGTGTCGGTGCTGAACGAGAGCGCGTAGTTCGACCATCACTCTGACCATCCTCTGCAACAAGTGCTCCGATTTGGCTGAAATTTTGACAGCATGCTCAGCGGTCTGAGAGCCGTGTCGGTGCTGAACGAGAGCGCGTAGTTCGACCATCACTCTGACCATCCTCTGCAACAAGTGCTCCGATTTGGCTGAAATTTTGACAGCATGCTCAGCGGTCTGAGAGCCGTGTCGGTGCTGAACGAGAGCGCGTAGTTCGACCATCACTCTGACCATCCTCTGCAACAAGTGCTCCGATTTGGCTGAAATTTTGACAGCATGCTCAGCGGTCTGAGAGCCGTGTCGGTGCTGAACGAGAGCGCGTAGTTCGACCATCACTCTGACCATCCTCTGCAACAAGTGCTCCGATTTGGCTGAAATTTTGACAGCATGCTCAGCGGTCTGAGAGCCGTGTCGGTGCTGAACGAGAGCGCGTAGTTCGACCATCACTCTGACCATCCTCTGCAACAAGTGCTCCGATTTGGCTGAAATTTTGACAGCATGCTCAGCGGTCTGAGAGCCGTGTCGGTGCTGAACGAGAGCGCGTAGTTCGACCATCACTCTGACCATCCTCTGCAACAAGTGCTCCGATTTGGCTGAAATTTTGACAGCATGCTCAGCGGTCTGAGAGCCGTGTCGGTGCTGAACGAGAGCGCGTAGTTCGACCATCACTCTGACCATCCTCTGCAACAAGTGCTCCGATTTGGCTGAAATTTTGACAGCATGCTCAGCGGTCTGAGAGCCGTGTCGGTGCTGAACGAGAGCGCGTAGTTCGACCATCACTCTGACCATCCTCTGCAACAAGTGCTCCGATTTGGCTGAAATTTTGACAGCATGCTCCGCGGTCTGAGAGCCGTGTCGGTGCTGAACGAGAGCGCGTAGTTCGACCATCACTCTGACCATCCTCTGCAACAAGTGCTCCGATTTGGCTGAAATTTTGACAGCATGCTCCGCGGTCTGAGAGCCGTGTCGGTGCTGAACGAGAGCGCGTAGTTCGACCATCACTCTGACCATCCTCTGCAACAAGTGCTCCGATTTGGCTGAAATTTTGACAGCATGCTCAGCGGTCTGAGAGCCGTGTCGGTGCTGAACGAGAGCGCGTAGTTCGACCATCACTCTGACCATCCTCTGCAACAAGTGCTCCGATTTGGCTGAAATTTTGACAGCATGCTCCGCGGTCTGAGAGCCGTGTCGGTGCTGAACGAGAGCGCGTAGTTCGACCATCACTCTGACCATCCTCTGCAACAAGTGCTCCGATTTGGCTGAAATTTTGACAGCATGCTCCGCGGTCTGAGAGCCGTGTCGGTGCTGAACGAGAGCGCGTAGTTCGACCATCACTCTGACCATCCTCTGCAACAAGTGCTCCGATTTGGCTGAAATTTTGACAGCATGCTCCGCGGTCTGAGAGCCGTGTCGGTGCTGAACGAGAGCGCGTAGTTCGACCATCACTCTGACCATCCTCTGCAACAAGTGCTCCGATTTGGCTGAAATTTTGACAGCATGCTCAGCGGTCTGAGAGCCGTGTCGGTGCTGAACGAGAGCGCGTAGTTCGACCATCACTCTGACCATCCTCTGCAACAAGTGCTCCGATTTGGCTGAAATTTTGACAGCATGCTCAGCGGTCTGAGAGCCGTGTCGGTGCTGAACGAGAGCGCGTAGTTCGACCATCACTCTGACCATCCTCTGCAACAAGTGCTCCGATTTGGCTGAAATTTTGACAGCATGCTCCGCGGTCTGAGAGCCGTGTCGGTGCTGAACGAGAGCGCGTAGTTCGACCATCACTCTGACCATCCTCTGCAACAAGTGCTCCGATTTGGCTGAAATTTTGACAGCATGCTCAGCGGTCTGAGAGCCGTGTCGGTGCTGAACGAGAGCACGTAGTTCGACCATCACTCTGACCATCCTCTGCAACAAGTGCTCCGATTTGGCTGAAATTTTGACAGCATGCTCCGCGGTCTGAGAGCCGTGTCGGTGCTGAACGAGAGCGCGTAGTTCGACCATCACTCTGACCATCCTCTGCAACAAGTGCTCCGATTTGGCTGAAATTTTGACAGCATGCTCAGCGGTCTGAGAGCCGTGTCGGTGCTGAACGAGAGCGCGTAGTTCGACCATCACTCTGACCATCCTCTGCAACAAGTGCTCCGATTTGGCTGAAATTTTGACAGCATGCTCAGCGGTCTGAGAGCCGTGTCGGTGCTGAACGAGAGCGCGTAGTTCGACCATCACTCTGACCATCCTCTGCAACAAGTGCTCCGATTTGGCTGAAATTTTGACAGCATGCTCAGCGGTCTGAGAGCCGTGTCGGTGCTGAACGAGAGCGCGTAGTTCGACCATCACTCTGACCATCCTCTGCAACAAGTGCTCCGATTTGGCTGAAATTTTGACAGCATGCTCCGCGGTCTGAGAGCCGTGTCGGTGCTGAACGAGAGCGCGTAGTTCGACCATCACTCTGACCATCCTCTGCAACAAGTGCTCCGATTTGGCTGAAATTTTGACAGCATGCTCAGCGGTCTGAGAGCCGTGTCGGTGCTGAACGAGAGCGCGTAGTTCGACCATCACTCTGACCATCCTCTGCAACAAGTGCTCCGATTTGGCTGAAATTTTGACAGCATGCTCCGCGGTCTGAGAGCCGTGTCGGTGCTGAACGAGAGCGCGTAGTTCGACCATCACTCTGACCATCCTCTGCAACAAGTGCTCCGATTTGGCTGAAATTTTGACAGCATGCTCAGCGGTCTGAGAGCCGTGTCGGTGCTGAACGAGAGCGCGTAGTTCGACCATCACTCTGACCATCCTCTGCAACAAGTGCTCCGATTTGGCTGAAATTTTGACAGCATGCTCAGCGGTCTGAGAGCCGTGTCGGTGCTGAACGAGAGCGCGTAGTTCGACCATCACTCTGACCATCCTCTGCAACAAGTGCTCCGATTTGGCTGAAATTTTGACAGCATGCTCAGCGGTCTGAGAGCCGTGTCGGTGCTGAACGAGAGCGCGTAGTTCGACCATCACTCTGACCATCCTCTGCAACAAGTGCTCCGATTTGGCTGAAATTTTGACAGCATGCTCAGCGGTCTGAGAGCCGTGTCGGTGCTGAACGAGAGCGCGTAGTTCGACCATCACTCTGACCATCCTCTGCAACAAGTGCTCCGATTTGGCTGAAATTTTGACAGCATGCTCCGCGGTCTGAGAGCCGTGTCGGTGCTGAACGAGAGCGCGTAGTTCGACCATCACTCTGACCATCCTCTGCAACAAGTGCTCCGATTTGGCTGAAATTTTGACAGCATGCTCAGCGGTCTGAGAGCCGTGTCGGTGCTGAACGAGAGCGCGTAGTTCGACCATCACTCTGACCATCCTCTGCAACAAGTGCTCCGATTTGGCTGAAATTTTGACAGCATGCTCCGCGGTCTGAGAGCCGTGTCGGTGCTGAACGAGAGCGCGTAGTTCGACCATCACTCTGACCATCCTCTGCAACAAGTGCTCCGATTTGGCTGAAATTTTGACAGCATGCTCCGCGGTCTGAGAGCCGTGTCGGTGCTGAACGAGAGCGCGTAGTTCGACCATCACTCTGACCATCCTCTGCAACAAGTGCTCCGATTTGGCTGAAATTTTGACAGCATGCTCAGCGGTCTGAGAGCCGTGTCGGTGCTGAACGAGAGCGCGTAGTTCGACCATCACTCTGACCATCCTCTGCAACAAGTGCTCCGATTTGGCTGAAATTTTGACAGCATGCTCAGCGGTCTGAGAGCCGTGTCGGTGCTGAACGAGAGCGCGTAGTTCGACCATCACTCTGACCATCCTCTGCAACAAGTGCTCCGATTTGGCTGAAATTTTGACAGCATGCTCAGCGGTCTGAGAGCCGTGTCGGTGCTGAACGAGAGCGCGTAGTTCGACCATCACTCTGACCATCCTCTGCAACAAGTGCTCCGATTTGGCTGAAATTTTGACAGCATGCTCCGCGGTCTGAGAGCCGTGTCGGTGCTGAACGAGAGCGCGTAGTTCGACCATCACTCTGACCATCCTCTGCAACAAGTGCTCCGATTTGGCTGAAATTTTGACAGCATGCTCAGCGGTCTGAGAGCCGTGTCGGTGCTGAACGAGAGCGCGTAGTTCGACCATCACTCTGACCATCCTCTGCAACAAGTGCTCCGATTTGGCTGAAATTTTGACAGCATGCTCAGCGGTCTGAGAGCCGTGTCGGTGCTGAACGAGAGCGCGTAGTTCGACCATCACTCTGACCATCCTCTGCAACAAGTGCTCCGATTTGGCTGAAATTTTGACAGCATGCTCAGCGGTCTGAGAGCCGTGTCGGTGCTGAACGAGAGCGCGTAGTTCGACCATCACTCTGACCATCCTCTGCAACAAGTGCTCCGATTTGGCTGAAATTTTGACAGCATGCTCCGCGGTCTGAGAGCCGTGTCGGTGCTGAACGAGAGCGCGTAGTTCGACCATCACTCTGACCATCCTCTGCAACAAGTGCTCCGATTTGGCTGAAATTTTGACAGCATGCTCAGCGGTCTGAGAGCCGTGTCGGTGCTGAACGAGAGCGCGTAGTTCGACCATCACTCTGACCATCCTCTGCAACAAGTGCTCCGATTTGGCTGAAATTTTGACAGCATGCTCAGCGGTCTGAGAGCCGTGTCGGTGCTGAACGAGAGCGCGTAGTTCGACCATCACTCTGACCATCCTCTGCAACAAGTGCTCCGATTTGGCTGAAATTTTGACAGCATGCTCAGCGGTCTGAGAGCCGTGTCGGTGCTGAACGAGAGCGCGTAGTTCGACCATCACTCTGACCATCCTCTGCAACAAGTGCTCCGATTTGGCTGAAATTTTGACAGCATGCTCCGCGGTCTGAGAGCCGTGTCGGTGCTGAACGAGAGCGCGTAGTTCGACCATCACTCTGACCATCCTCTGCAACAAGTGCTCCGATTTGGCTGAAATTTTGACAGCATGCTCAGCGGTCTGAGAGCCGTGTCGGTGCTGAACGAGAGCGCGTAGTTCGACCATCACTCTGACCATCCTCTGCAACAAGTGCTCCGATTTGGCTGAAATTTTGACAGCATGCTCAGCGGTCTGAGAGCCGTGTCGGTGCTGAACGAGAGCGCGTAGTTCGACCATCACTCTGACCATCCTCTGCAACAAGTGCTCCGATTTGGCTGAAATTTTGACAGCATGCTCCGCGGTCTGAGAGCCGTGTCGGTGCTGAACGAGAGCGCGTAGTTCGACCATCACTCTGACCATCCTCTGCAACAAGTGCTCCGATTTGGCTGAAATTTTGACAGCATGCTCCGCGGTCTGAGAGCCGTGTCGGTGCTGAACGAGAGCGCGTAGTTCGACCATCACTCTGACCATCCTCTGCAACAAGTGCTCCGATTTGGCTGAAATTTTGACAGCATGCTCAGCGGTCTGAGAGCCGTGTCGGTGCTGAACGAGAGCGCGTAGTTCGACCATCACTCTGACCATCCTCTGCAACAAGTGCTCCGATTTGGCTGAAATTTTGACAGCATGCTCCGCGGTCTGAGAGCCGTGTCGGTGCTGAACGAGAGCGCGTAGTTCGACCATCACTCTGACCATCCTCTGCAACAAGTGCTCCGATTTGGCTGAAATTTTGACAGCATGCTCCGCGGTCTGAGAGCCGTGTCGGTGCTGAACGAGAGCGCGTAGTTCGACCATCACTCTGACCATCCTCTGCAACAAGTGCTCCGATTTGGCTGAAATTTTGACAGCATGCTCAGCGGTCTGAGAGCCGTGTCGGTGCTGAACGAGAGCGCGTAGTTCGACCATCACTCTGACCATCCTCTGCAACAAGTGCTCCGATTTGGCTGAAATTTTGACAGCATGCTCAGCGGTCTGAGAGCCGTGTCGGTGCTGAACGAGAGCGCGTAGTTCGACCATCACTCTGACCATCCTCTGCAACAAGTGCTCCGATTTGGCTGAAATTTTGACAGCATGCTCCGCGGTCTGAGAGCCGTGTCGGTGCTGAACGAGAGCGCGTAGTTCGACCATCACTCTGACCATCCTCTGCAACAAGTGCTCCGATTTGGCTGAAATTTTGACAGCATGCTCCGCGGTCTGAGAGCCGTGTCGGTGCTGAACGAGAGCGCGTAGTTCGACCATCACTCTGACCATCCTCTGCAACAAGTGCTCCGATTTGGCTGAAATTTTGACAGCATGCTCAGCGGTCTGAGAGCCGTGTCGGTGCTGAACGAGAGCGCGTAGTTCGACCATCACTCTGACCATCCTCTGCAACAAGTGCTCCGATTTGGCTGAAATTTTGACAGCATGCTCCGCGGTCTGAGAGCCGTGTCGGTGCTGAACGAGAGCGCGTAGTTCGACCATCACTCTGACCATCCTCTGCAACAAGTGCTCCGATTTGGCTGAAATTTTGACAGCATGCTCAGCGGTCTGAGAGCCGTGTCGGTGCTGAACGAGAGCGCGTAGTTCGACCATCACTCTGACCATCCTCTGCAACAAGTGCTCCGATTTGGCTGAAATTTTGACAGCATGCTCCGCGGTCTGAGAGCCGTGTCGGTGCTGAACGAGAGCGCGTAGTTCGACCATCACTCTGACCATCCTCTGCAACAAGTGCTCCGATTTGGCTGAAATTTTGACAGCATGCTCCGCGGTCTGAGAGCCGTGTCGGTGCTGAACGAGAGCGCGTAGTTCGACCATCACTCTGACCATCCTCTGCAACAAGTGCTCCGATTTGGCTGAAATTTTGACAGCATGCTCAGCGGTCTGAGAGCCGTGTCGGTGCTGAACGAGAGCGCGTAGTTCGACCATCACTCTGACCATCCTCTGCAACAAGTGCTCCGATTTGGCTGAAATTTTGACAGCATGCTCCGCGGTCTGAGAGCCGTGTCGGTGCTGAACGAGAGCGCGTAGTTCGACCATCACTCTGACCATCCTCTGCAACAAGTGCTCCGATTTGGCTGAAATTTTGACAGCATGCTCCGCGGTCTGAGAGCCGTGTCGGTGCTGAACGAGAGCGCGTAGTTCGACCATCACTCTGACCATCCTCTGCAACAAGTGCTCCGATTTGGCTGAAATTTTGACAGCATGCTCAGCGGTCTGAGAGCCGTGTCGGTGCTGAACGAGAGCGCGTAGTTCGACCATCACTCTGACCATCCTCTGCAACAAGTGCTCCGATTTGGCTGAAATTTTGACAGCATGCTCCGCGGTCTGAGAGCCGTGTCGGTGCTGAACGAGAGCGCGTAGTTCGACCATCACTCTGACCATCCTCTGCAACAAGTGCTCCGATTTGGCTGAAATTTTGACAGCATGCTCAGCGGTCTGAGAGCCGTGTCGGTGCTGAACGAGAGCGCGTAGTTCGACCATCACTCTGACCATCCTCTGCAACAAGTGCTCCGATTTGGCTGAAATTTTGACAGCATGCTCCGCGGTCTGAGAGCCGTGTCGGTGCTGAACGAGAGCGCGTAGTTCGACCATCACTCTGACCATCCTCTGCAACAAGTGCTCCGATTTGGCTGAAATTTTGACAGCATGCTCAGCGGTCTGAGAGCCGTGTCGGTGCTGAACGAGAGCGCGTAGTTCGACCATCACTCTGACCATCCTCTGCAACAAGTGCTCCGATTTGGCTGAAATTTTGACAGCATGCTCCGCGGTCTGAGAGCCGTGTCGGTGCTGAACGAGAGCGCGTAGTTCGACCATCACTCTGACCATCCTCTGCAACAAGTGCTCCGATTTGGCTGAAATTTTGACAGCATGCTCAGCGGTCTGAGAGCCGTGTCGGTGCTGAACGAGAGCGCGTAGTTCGACCATCACTCTGACCATCCTCTGCAACAAGTGCTCCGATTTGGCTGAAATTTTGACAGCATGCTCCGCGGTCTGAGAGCCGTGTCGGTGCTGAACGAGAGCGCGTAGTTCGACCATCACTCTGACCATCCTCTGCAACAAGTGCTCCGATTTGGCTGAAATTTTGACAGCATGCTCAGCGGTCTGAGAGCCGTGTCGGTGCTGAACGAGAGCGCGTAGTTCGACCATCACTCTGACCATCCTCTGCAACAAGTGCTCCGATTTGGCTGAAATTTTGACAGCATGCTCCGCGGTCTGAGAGCCGTGTCGGTGCTGAACGAGAGCGCGTAGTTCGACCATCACTCTGACCATCCTCTGCAACAAGTGCTCCGATTTGGCTGAAATTTTGACAGCATGCTCAGCGGTCTGAGAGCCGTGTCGGTGCTGAACGAGAGCGCGTAGTTCGACCATCACTCTGACCATCCTCTGCAACAAGTGCTCCGATTTGGCTGAAATTTTGACAGCATGCTCAGCGGTCTGAGAGCCGTGTCGGTGCTGAACGAGAGCGCGTAGTTCGACCATCACTCTGACCATCCTCTGCAACAAGTGCTCCGATTTGGCTGAAATTTTGACAGCATGCTCCGCGGTCTGAGAGCCGTGTCGGTGCTGAACGAGAGCGCGTAGTTCGACCATCACTCTGACCATCCTCTGCAACAAGTGCTCCGATTTGGCTGAAATTTTGACAGCATGCTCAGCGGTCTGAGAGCCGTGTCGGTGCTGAACGAGAGCGCGTAGTTCGACCATCACTCTGACCATCCTCTGCAACAAGTGCTCCGATTTGGCTGAAATTTTGACAGCATGCTCCGCGGTCTGAGAGCCGTGTCGGTGCTGAACGAGAGCGCGTAGTTCGACCATCACTCTGACCATCCTCTGCAACAAGTGCTCCGATTTGGCTGAAATTTTGACAGCATGCTCAGCGGTCTGAGAGCCGTGTCGGTGCTGAACGAGAGCGCGTAGTTCGACCATCACTCTGACCATCCTCTGCAACAAGTGCTCCGATTTGGCTGAAATTTTGACAGCATGCTCAGCGGTCTGAGAGCCGTGTCGGTGCTGAACGAGAGCGCGTAGTTCGACCATCACTCTGACCATCCTCTGCAACAAGTGCTCCGATTTGGCTGAAATTTTGACAGCATGCTCAGCGGTCTGAGAGCCGTGTCGGTGCTGAACGAGAGCGCGTAGTTCGACCATCACTCTGACCATCCTCTGCAACAAGTGCTCCGATTTGGCTGAAATTTTGACAGCATGCTCCGCGGTCTGAGAGCCGTGTCGGTGCTGAACGAGAGCGCGTAGTTCGACCATCACTCTGACCATCCTCTGCAACAAGTGCTCCGATTTGGCTGAAATTTTGACAGCATGCTCAGCGGTCTGAGAGCCGTGTCGGTGCTGAACGAGAGCGCGTAGTTCGACCATCACTCTGACCATCCTCTGCAACAAGTGCTCCGATTTGGCTGAAATTTTGACAGCATGCTCAGCGGTCTGAGAGCCGTGTCGGTGCTGAACGAGAGCGCGTAGTTCGACCATCACTCTGACCATCCTCTGCAACAAGTGCTCCGATTTGGCTGAAATTTTGACAGCATGCTCAGCGGTCTGAGAGCCGTGTCGGTGCTGAACGAGAGCGCGTAGTTCGACCATCACTCTGACCATCCTCTGCAACAAGTGCTCCGATTTGGCTGAAATTTTGACAGCATGCTCAGCGGTCTGAGAGCCGTGTCGGTGCTGAACGAGAGCGCGTAGTTCGACCATCACTCTGACCATCCTCTGCAACAAGTGCTCCGATTTGGCTGAAATTTTGACAGCATGCTCAGCGGTCTGAGAGCCGTGTCGGTGCTGAACGAGAGCGCGTAGTTCGACCATCACTCTGACCATCCTCTGCAACAAGTGCTCCGATTTGGCTGAAATTTTGACAGCATGCTCAGCGGTCTGAGAGCCGTGTCGGTGCTGAACGAGAGCGCGTAGTTCGACCATCACTCTGACCATCCTCTGCAACAAGTGCTCCGATTTGGCTGAAATTTTGACAGCATGCTCCGCGGTCTGAGAGCCGTGTCGGTGCTGAACGAGAGCGCGTAGTTCGACCATCACTCTGACCATCCTCTGCAACAAGTGCTCCGATTTGGCTGAAATTTTGACAGCATGCTCAGCGGTCTGAGAGCCGTGTCGGTGCTGAACGAGAGCGCGTAGTTCGACCATCACTCTGACCATCCTCTGCAACAAGTGCTCCGATTTGGCTGAAATTTTGACAGCATGCTCCGCGGTCTGAGAGCCGTGTCGGTGCTGAACGAGAGCGCGTAGTTCGACCATCACTCTGACCATCCTCTGCAACAAGTGCTCCGATTTGGCTGAAATTTTGACAGCATGCTCAGCGGTCTGAGAGCCGTGTCGGTGCTGAACGAGAGCGCGTAGTTCGACCATCACTCTGACCATCCTCTGCAACAAGTGCTCCGATTTGGCTGAAATTTTGACAGCATGCTCCGCGGTCTGAGAGCCGTGTCGGTGCTGAACGAGAGCGCGTAGTTCGACCATCACTCTGACCATCCTCTGCAACAAGTGCTCCGATTTGGCTGAAATTTTGACAGCATGCTCAGCGGTCTGAGAGCCGTGTCGGTGCTGAACGAGAGCGCGTAGTTCGACCATCACTCTGACCATCCTCTGCAACAAGTGCTCCGATTTGGCTGAAATTTTGACAGCATGCTCCGCGGTCTGAGAGCCGTGTCGGTGCTGAACGAGAGCGCGTAGTTCGACCATCACTCTGACCATCCTCTGCAACAAGTGCTCCGATTTGGCTGAAATTTTGACAGCATGCTCAGCGGTCTGAGAGCCGTGTCGGTGCTGAACGAGAGCGCGTAGTTCGACCATCACTCTGACCATCCTCTGCAACAAGTGCTCCGATTTGGCTGAAATTTTGACAGCATGCTCCGCGGTCTGAGAGCCGTGTCGGTGCTGAACGAGAGCGCGTAGTTCGACCATCACTCTGACCATCCTCTGCAACAAGTGCTCCGATTTGGCTGAAATTTTGACAGCATGCTCCGCGGTCTGAGAGCCGTGTCGGTGCTGAACGAGAGCGCGTAGTTCGACCATCACTCTGACCATCCTCTGCAACAAGTGCTCCGATTTGGCTGAAATTTTGACAGCATGCTCCGCGGTCTGAGAGCCGTGTCGGTGCTGAACGAGAGCGCGTAGTTCGACCATCACTCTGACCATCCTCTGCAACAAGTGCTCCGATTTGGCTGAAATTTTGACAGCATGCTCAGCGGTCTGAGAGCCGTGTCGGTGCTGAACGAGAGCGCGTAGTTCGACCATCACTCTGACCATCCTCTGCAACAAGTGCTCCGATTTGGCTGAAATTTTGACAGCATGCTCAGCGGTCTGAGAGCCGTGTCGGTGCTGAACGAGAGCGCGTAGTTCGACCATCACTCTGACCATCCTCTGCAACAAGTGCTCCGATTTGGCTGAAATTTTGACAGCATGCTCAGCGGTCTGAGAGCCGTGTCGGTGCTGAACGAGAGCGCGTAGTTCGACCATCACTCTGACCATCCTCTGCAACAAGTGCTCCGATTTGGCTGAAATTTTGACAGCATGCTCAGCGGTCTGAGAGCCGTGTCGGTGCTGAACGAGAGCGCGTAGTTCGACCATCACTCTGACCATCCTCTGCAACAAGTGCTCCGATTTGGCTGAAATTTTGACAGCATGCTCAGCGGTCTGAGAGCCGTGTCGGTGCTGAACGAGAGCGCGTAGTTCGACCATCACTCTGACCATCCTCTGCAACAAGTGCTCCGATTTGGCTGAAATTTTGACAGCATGCTCAGCGGTCTGAGAGCCGTGTCGGTGCTGAACGAGAGCGCGTAGTTCGACCATCACTCTGACCATCCTCTGCAACAAGTGCTCCGATTTGGCTGAAATTTTGACAGCATGCTCAGCGGTCTGAGAGCCGTGTCGGTGCTGAACGAGAGCGCGTAGTTCGACCATCACTCTGACCATCCTCTGCAACAAGTGCTCCGATTTGGCTGAAATTTTGACAGCATGCTCAGCGGTCTGAGAGCCGTGTCGGTGCTGAACGAGAGCGCGTAGTTCGACCATCACTCTGACCATCCTCTGCAACAAGTGCTCCGATTTGGCTGAAATTTTGACAGCATGCTCAGCGGTCTGAGAGCCGTGTCGGTGCTGAACGAGAGCGCGTAGTTCGACCATCACTCTGACCATCCTCTGCAACAAGTGCTCCGATTTGGCTGAAATTTTGACAGCATGCTCAGCGGTCTGAGAGCCGTGTCGGTGCTGAACGAGAGCGCGTAGTTCGACCATCACTCTGACCATCCTCTGCAACAAGTGCTCCGATTTGGCTGAAATTTTGACAGCATGCTCAGCGGTCTGAGAGCCGTGTCGGTGCTGAACGAGAGCGCGTAGTTCGACCATCACTCTGACCATCCTCTGCAACAAGTGCTCCGATTTGGCTGAAATTTTGACAGCATGCTCAGCGGTCTGAGAGCCGTGTCGGTGCTGAACGAGAGCGCGTAGTTCGACCATCACTCTGACCATCCTCTGCAACAAGTGCTCCGATTTGGCTGAAATTTTGACAGCATGCTCAGCGGTCTGAGAGCCGTGTCGGTGCTGAACGAGAGCGCGTAGTTCGACCATCACTCTGACCATCCTCTGCAACAAGTGCTCCGATTTGGCTGAAATTTTGACAGCATGCTCAGCGGTCTGAGAGCCGTGTCGGTGCTGAACGAGAGCGCGTAGTTCGACCATCACTCTGACCATCCTCTGCAACAAGTGCTCCGATTTGGCTGAAATTTTGACAGCATGCTCAGCGGTCTGAGAGCCGTGTCGGTGCTGAACGAGAGCGCGTAGTTCGACCATCACTCTGACCATCCTCTGCAACAAGTGCTCCGATTTGGCTGAAATTTTGACAGCATGCTCCGCGGTCTGAGAGCCGTGTCGGTGCTGAACGAGAGCGCGTAGTTCGACCATCACTCTGACCATCCTCTGCAACAAGTGCTCCGATTTGGCTGAAATTTTGACAGCATGCTCAGCGGTCTGAGAGCCGTGTCGGTGCTGAACGAGAGCGCGTAGTTCGACCATCACTCTGACCATCCTCTGCAACAAGTGCTCCGATTTGGCTGAAATTTTGACAGCATGCTCCGCGGTCTGAGAGCCGTGTCGGTGCTGAACGAGAGCGCGTAGTTCGACCATCACTCTGACCATCCTCTGCAACAAGTGCTCCGATTTGGCTGAAATTTTGACAGCATGCTCAGCGGTCTGAGAGCCGTGTCGGTGCTGAACGAGAGCGCGTAGTTCGACCATCACTCTGACCATCCTCTGCAACAAGTGCTCCGATTTGGCTGAAATTTTGACAGCATGCTCAGCGGTCTGAGAGCCGTGTCGGTGCTGAACGAGAGCGCGTAGTTCGACCATCACTCTGACCATCCTCTGCAACAAGTGCTCCGATTTGGCTGAAATTTTGACAGCATGCTCCGCGGTCTGAGAGCCGTGTCGGTGCTGAACGAGAGCGCGTAGTTCGACCATCACTCTGACCATCCTCTGCAACAAGTGCTCCGATTTGGCTGAAATTTTGACAGCATGCTCAGCGGTCTGAGAGCCGTGTCGGTGCTGAACGAGAGCGCGTAGTTCGACCATCACTCTGACCATCCTCTGCAACAAGTGCTCCGATTTGGCTGAAATTTTGACAGCATGCTCCGCGGTCTGAGAGCCGTGTCGGTGCTGAACGAGAGCGCGTAGTTCGACCATCACTCTGACCATCCTCTGCAACAAGTGCTCCGATTTGGCTGAAATTTTGACAGCATGCTCAGCGGTCTGAGAGCCGTGTCGGTGCTGAACGAGAGCGCGTAGTTCGACCATCACTCTGACCATCCTCTGCAACAAGTGCTCCGATTTGGCTGAAATTTTGACAGCATGCTCCGCGGTCTGAGAGCCGTGTCGGTGCTGAACGAGAGCGCGTAGTTCGACCATCACTCTGACCATCCTCTGCAACAAGTGCTCCGATTTGGCTGAAATTTTGACAGCATGCTCAGCGGTCTGAGAGCCGTGTCGGTGCTGAACGAGAGCGCGTAGTTCGACCATCACTCTGACCATCCTCTGCAACAAGTGCTCCGATTTGGCTGAAATTTTGACAGCATGCTCAGCGGTCTGAGAGCCGTGTCGGTGCTGAACGAGAGCGCGTAGTTCGACCATCACTCTGACCATCCTCTGCAACAAGTGCTCCGATTTGGCTGAAATTTTGACAGCATGCTCCGCGGTCTGAGAGCCGTGTCGGTGCTGAACGAGAGCGCGTAGTTCGACCATCACTCTGACCATCCTCTGCAACAAGTGCTCCGATTTGGCTGAAATTTTGACAGCATGCTCAGCGGTCTGAGAGCCGTGTCGGTGCTGAACGAGAGCGCGTAGTTCGACCATCACTCTGACCATCCTCTGCAACAAGTGCTCCGATTTGGCTGAAATTTTGACAGCATGCTCAGCGGTCTGAGAGCCGTGTCGGTGCTGAACGAGAGCGCGTAGTTCGACCATCACTCTGACCATCCTCTGCAACAAGTGCTCCGATTTGGCTGAAATTTTGACAGCATGCTCCGCGGTCTGAGAGCCGTGTCGGTGCTGAACGAGAGCGCGTAGTTCGACCATCACTCTGACCATCCTCTGCAACAAGTGCTCCGATTTGGCTGAAATTTTGACAGCATGCTCAGCGGTCTGAGAGCCGTGTCGGTGCTGAACGAGAGCGCGTAGTTCGACCATCACTCTGACCATCCTCTGCAACAAGTGCTCCGATTTGGCTGAAATTTTGACAGCATGCTCCGCGGTCTGAGAGCCGTGTCGGTGCTGAACGAGAGCGCGTAGTTCGACCATCACTCTGACCATCCTCTGCAACAAGTGCTCCGATTTGGCTGAAATTTTGACAGCATGCTCAGCGGTCTGAGAGCCGTGTCGGTGCTGAACGAGAGCGCGTAGTTCGACCATCACTCTGACCATCCTCTGCAACAAGTGCTCCGATTTGGCTGAAATTTTGACAGCATGCTCAGCGGTCTGAGAGCCGTGTCGGTGCTGAACGAGAGCGCGTAGTTCGACCATCACTCTGACCATCCTCTGCAACAAGTGCTCCGATTTGGCTGAAATTTTGACAGCATGCTCAGCGGTCTGAGAGCCGTGTCGGTGCTGAACGAGAGCGCGTAGTTCGACCATCACTCTGACCATCCTCTGCAACAAGTGCTCCGATTTGGCTGAAATTTTGACAGCATGCTCCGCGGTCTGAGAGCCGTGTCGGTGCTGAACGAGAGCGCGTAGTTCGACCATCACTCTGACCATCCTCTGCAACAAGTGCTCCGATTTGGCTGAAATTTTGACAGCATGCTCAGCGGTCTGAGAGCCGTGTCGGTGCTGAACGAGAGCGCGTAGTTCGACCATCACTCTGACCATCCTCTGCAACAAGTGCTCCGATTTGGCTGAAATTTTGACAGCATGCTCAGCGGTCTGAGAGCCGTGTCGGTGCTGAACGAGAGCGCGTAGTTCGACCATCACTCTGACCATCCTCTGCAACAAGTGCTCCGATTTGGCTGAAATTTTGACAGCATGCTCAGCGGTCTGAGAGCCGTGTCGGTGCTGAACGAGAGCGCGTAGTTCGACCATCACTCTGACCATCCTCTGCAACAAGTGCTCCGATTTGGCTGAAATTTTGACAGCATGCTCAGCGGTCTGAGAGCCGTGTCGGTGCTGAACGAGAGCGCGTAGTTCGACCATCACTCTGACCATCCTCTGCAACAAGTGCTCCGATTTGGCTGAAATTTTGACAGCATGCTCAGCGGTCTGAGAGCCGTGTCGGTGCTGAACGAGAGCGCGTAGTTCGACCATCACTCTGACCATCCTCTGCAACAAGTGCTCCGATTTGGCTGAAATTTTGACAGCATGCTCAGCGGTCTGAGAGCCGTGTCGGTGCTGAACGAGAGCGCGTAGTTCGACCATCACTCTGACCATCCTCTGCAACAAGTGCTCCGATTTGGCTGAAATTTTGACAGCATGCTCAGCGGTCTGAGAGCCGTGTCGGTGCTGAACGAGAGCGCGTAGTTCGACCATCACTCTGACCATCCTCTGCAACAAGTGCTCCGATTTGGCTGAAATTTTGACAGCATGCTCAGCGGTCTGAGAGCCGTGTCGGTGCTGAACGAGAGCGCGTAGTTCGACCATCACTCTGACCATCCTCTGCAACAAGTGCTCCGATTTGGCTGAAATTTTGACAGCATGCTCAGCGGTCTGAGAGCCGTGTCGGTGCTGAACGAGAGCGCGTAGTTCGACCATCACTCTGACCATCCTCTGCAACAAGTGCTCCGATTTGGCTGAAATTTTGACAGCATGCTCAGCGGTCTGAGAGCCGTGTCGGTGCTGAACGAGAGCGCGTAGTTCGACCATCACTCTGACCATCCTCTGCAACAAGTGCTCCGATTTGGCTGAAATTTTGACAGCATGCTCAGCGGTCTGAGAGCCGTGTCGGTGCTGAACGAGAGCGCGTAGTTCGACCATCACTCTGACCATCCTCTGCAACAAGTGCTCCGATTTGGCTGAAATTTTGACAGCATGCTCAGCGGTCTGAGAGCCGTGTCGGTGCTGAACGAGAGCGCGTAGTTCGACCATCACTCTGACCATCCTCTGCAACAAGTGCTCCGATTTGGCTGAAATTTTGACAGCATGCTCCGCGGTCTGAGAGCCGTGTCGGTGCTGAACGAGAGCGCGTAGTTCGACCATCACTCTGACCATCCTCTGCAACAAGTGCTCCGATTTGGCTGAAATTTTGACAGCATGCTCAGCGGTCTGAGAGCCGTGTCGGTGCTGAACGAGAGCGCGTAGTTCGACCATCACTCTGACCATCCTCTGCAACAAGTGCTCCGATTTGGCTGAAATTTTGACAGCATGCTCAGCGGTCTGAGAGCCGTGTCGGTGCTGAACGAGAGCGCGTAGTTCGACCATCACTCTGACCATCCTCTGCAACAAGTGCTCCGATTTGGCTGAAATTTTGACAGCATGCTCAGCGGTCTGAGAGCCGTGTCGGTGCTGAACGAGAGCGCGTAGTTCGACCATCACTCTGACCATCCTCTGCAACAAGTGCTCCGATTTGGCTGAAATTTTGACAGCATGCTCAGCGGTCTGAGAGCCGTGTCGGTGCTGAACGAGAGCGCGTAGTTCGACCATCACTCTGACCATCCTCTGCAACAAGTGCTCCGATTTGGCTGAAATTTTGACAGCATGCTCCGCGGTCTGAGAGCCGTGTCGGTGCTGAACGAGAGCGCGTAGTTCGACCATCACTCTGACCATCCTCTGCAACAAGTGCTCCGATTTGGCTGAAATTTTGACAGCATGCTCAGCGGTCTGAGAGCCGTGTCGGTGCTGAACGAGAGCGCGTAGTTCGACCATCACTCTGACCATCCTCTGCAACAAGTGCTCCGATTTGGCTGAAATTTTGACAGCATGCTCCGCGGTCTGAGAGCCGTGTCGGTGCTGAACGAGAGCGCGTAGTTCGACCATCACTCTGACCATCCTCTGCAACAAGTGCTCCGATTTGGCTGAAATTTTGACAGCATGCTCCGCGGTCTGAGAGCCGTGTCGGTGCTGAACGAGAGCGCGTAGTTCGACCATCACTCTGACCATCCTCTGCAACAAGTGCTCCGATTTGGCTGAAATTTTGACAGCATGCTCAGCGGTCTGAGAGCCGTGTCGGTGCTGAACGAGAGCGCGTAGTTCGACCATCACTCTGACCATCCTCTGCAACAAGTGCTCCGATTTGGCTGAAATTTTGACAGCATGCTCAGCGGTCTGAGAGCCGTGTCGGTGCTGAACGAGAGCGCGTAGTTCGACCATCACTCTGACCATCCTCTGCAACAAGTGCTCCGATTTGGCTGAAATTTTGACAGCATGCTCAGCGGTCTGAGAGCCGTGTCGGTGCTGAACGAGAGCGCGTAGTTCGACCATCACTCTGACCATCCTCTGCAACAAGTGCTCCGATTTGGCTGAAATTTTGACAGCATGCTCAGCGGTCTGAGAGCCGTGTCGGTGCTGAACGAGAGCGCGTAGTTCGACCATCACTCTGACCATCCTCTGCAACAAGTGCTCCGATTTGGCTGAAATTTTGACAGCATGCTCAGCGGTCTGAGAGCCGTGTCGGTGCTGAACGAGAGCGCGTAGTTCGACCATCACTCTGACCATCCTCTGCAACAAGTGCTCCGATTTGGCTGAAATTTTGACAGCATGCTCAGCGGTCTGAGAGCCGTGTCGGTGCTGAACGAGAGCGCGTAGTTCGACCATCACTCTGACCATCCTCTGCAACAAGTGCTCCGATTTGGCTGAAATTTTGACAGCATGCTCAGCGGTCTGAGAGCCGTGTCGGTGCTGAACGAGAGCGCGTAGTTCGACCATCACTCTGACCATCCTCTGCAACAAGTGCTCCGATTTGGCTGAAATTTTGACAGCATGCTCAGCGGTCTGAGAGCCGTGTCGGTGCTGAACGAGAGCGCGTAGTTCGACCATCACTCTGACCATCCTCTGCAACAAGTGCTCCGATTTGGCTGAAATTTTGACAGCATGCTCAGCGGTCTGAGAGCCGTGTCGGTGCTGAACGAGAGCGCGTAGTTCGACCATCACTCTGACCATCCTCTGCAACAAGTGCTCCGATTTGGCTGAAATTTTGACAGCATGCTCAGCGGTCTGAGAGCCGTGTCGGTGCTGAACGAGAGCGCGTAGTTCGACCATCACTCTGACCATCCTCTGCAACAAGTGCTCCGATTTGGCTGAAATTTTGACAGCATGCTCAGCGGTCTGAGAGCCGTGTCGGTGCTGAACGAGAGCGCGTAGTTCGACCATCACTCTGACCATCCTCTGCAACAAGTGCTCCGATTTGGCTGAAATTTTGACAGCATGCTCAGCGGTCTGAGAGCCGTGTCGGTGCTGAACGAGAGCGCGTAGTTCGACCATCACTCTGACCATCCTCTGCAACAAGTGCTCCGATTTGGCTGAAATTTTGACAGCATGCTCAGCGGTCTGAGAGCCGTGTCGGTGCTGAACGAGAGCGCGTAGTTCGACCATCACTCTGACCATCCTCTGCAACAAGTGCTCCGATTTGGCTGAAATTTTGACAGCATGCTCAGCGGTCTGAGAGCCGTGTCGGTGCTGAACGAGAGCGCGTAGTTCGACCATCACTCTGACCATCCTCTGCAACAAGTGCTCCGATTTGGCTGAAATTTTGACAGCATGCTCAGCGGTCTGAGAGCCGTGTCGGTGCTGAACGAGAGCGCGTAGTTCGACCATCACTCTGACCATCCTCTGCAACAAGTGCTCCGATTTGGCTGAAATTTTGACAGCATGCTCAGCGGTCTGAGAGCCGTGTCGGTGCTGAACGAGAGCGCGTAGTTCGACCATCACTCTGACCATCCTCTGCAACAAGTGCTCCGATTTGGCTGAAATTTTGACAGCATGCTCAGCGGTCTGAGAGCCGTGTCGGTGCTGAACGAGAGCGCGTAGTTCGACCATCACTCTGACCATCCTCTGCAACAAGTGCTCCGATTTGGCTGAAATTTTGACAGCATGCTCCGCGGTCTGAGAGCCGTGTCGGTGCTGAACGAGAGCGCGTAGTTCGACCATCACTCTGACCATCCTCTGCAACAAGTGCTCCGATTTGGCTGAAATTTTGACAGCATGCTCAGCGGTCTGAGAGCCGTGTCGGTGCTGAACGAGAGCGCGTAGTTCGACCATCACTCTGACCATCCTCTGCAACAAGTGCTCCGATTTGGCTGAAATTTTGACAGCATGCTCAGCGGTCTGAGAGCCGTGTCGGTGCTGAACGAGAGCGCGTAGTTCGACCATCACTCTGACCATCCTCTGCAACAAGTGCTCCGATTTGGCTGAAATTTTGACAGCATGCTCCGCGGTCTGAGAGCCGTGTCGGTGCTGAACGAGAGCGCGTAGTTCGACCATCACTCTGACCATCCTCTGCAACAAGTGCTCCGATTTGGCTGAAATTTTGACAGCATGCTCAGCGGTCTGAGAGCCGTGTCGGTGCTGAACGAGAGCGCGTAGTTCGACCATCACTCTGACCATCCTCTGCAACAAGTGCTCCGATTTGGCTGAAATTTTGACAGCATGCTCCGCGGTCTGAGAGCCGTGTCGGTGCTGAACGAGAGCGCGTAGTTCGACCATCACTCTGACCATCCTCTGCAACAAGTGCTCCGATTTGGCTGAAATTTTGACAGCATGCTCCGCGGTCTGAGAGCCGTGTCGGTGCTGAACGAGAGCGCGTAGTTCGACCATCACTCTGACCATCCTCTGCAACAAGTGCTCCGATTTGGCTGAAATTTTGACAGCATGCTCAGCGGTCTGAGAGCCGTGTCGGTGCTGAACGAGAGCGCGTAGTTCGACCATCACTCTGACCATCCTCTGCAACAAGTGCTCCGATTTGGCTGAAATTTTGACAGCATGCTCAGCGGTCTGAGAGCCGTGTCGGTGCTGAACGAGAGCGCGTAGTTCGACCATCACTCTGACCATCCTCTGCAACAAGTGCTCCGATTTGGCTGAAATTTTGACAGCATGCTCCGCGGTCTGAGAGCCGTGTCGGTGCTGAACGAGAGCGCGTAGTTCGACCATCACTCTGACCATCCTCTGCAACAAGTGCTCCGATTTGGCTGAAATTTTGACAGCATGCTCAGCGGTCTGAGAGCCGTGTCGGTGCTGAACGAGAGCGCGTAGTTCGACCATCACTCTGACCATCCTCTGCAACAAGTGCTCCGATTTGGCTGAAATTTTGACAGCATGCTCAGCGGTCTGAGAGCCGTGTCGGTGCTGAACGAGAGCGCGTAGTTCGACCATCACTCTGACCATCCTCTGCAACAAGTGCTCCGATTTGGCTGAAATTTTGACAGCATGCTCAGCGGTCTGAGAGCCGTGTCGGTGCTGAACGAGAGCGCGTAGTTCGACCATCACTCTGACCATCCTCTGCAACAAGTGCTCCGATTTGGCTGAAATTTTGACAGCATGCTCAGCGGTCTGAGAGCCGTGTCGGTGCTGAACGAGAGCGCGTAGTTCGACCATCACTCTGACCATCCTCTGCAACAAGTGCTCCGATTTGGCTGAAATTTTGACAGCATGCTCCGCGGTCTGAGAGCCGTGTCGGTGCTGAACGAGAGCGCGTAGTTCGACCATCACTCTGACCATCCTCTGCAACAAGTGCTCCGATTTGGCTGAAATTTTGACAGCATGCTCAGCGGTCTGAGAGCCGTGTCGGTGCTGAACGAGAGCGCGTAGTTCGACCATCACTCTGACCATCCTCTGCAACAAGTGCTCCGATTTGGCTGAAATTTTGACAGCATGCTCCGCGGTCTGAGAGCCGTGTCGGTGCTGAACGAGAGCGCGTAGTTCGACCATCACTCTGACCATCCTCTGCAACAAGTGCTCCGATTTGGCTGAAATTTTGACAGCATGCTCCGCGGTCTGAGAGCCGTGTCGGTGCTGAACGAGAGCGCGTAGTTCGACCATCACTCTGACCATCCTCTGCAACAAGTGCTCCGATTTGGCTGAAATTTTGACAGCATGCTCCGCGGTCTGAGAGCCGTGTCGGTGCTGAACGAGAGCGCGTAGTTCGACCATCACTCTGACCATCCTCTGCAACAAGTGCTCCGATTTGGCTGAAATTTTGACAGCATGCTCAGCGGTCTGAGAGCCGTGTCGGTGCTGAACGAGAGCGCGTAGTTCGACCATCACTCTGACCATCCTCTGCAACAAGTGCTCCGATTTGGCTGAAATTTTGACAGCATGCTCAGCGGTCTGAGAGCCGTGTCGGTGCTGAACGAGAGCGCGTAGTTCGACCATCACTCTGACCATCCTCTGCAACAAGTGCTCCGATTTGGCTGAAATTTTGACAGCATGCTCGGCGGTCTGAGAGCCGTGTCGGTGCTGAACGAGAGCGCGTAGTTCGACCATCACTCTGACCATCCTCTGCAACAAGTGCTCCGATTTGGCTGAAATTTTGACAGCATGCTCAGCGGTCTGAGAGCCGTGTCGGTGCTGAACGAGAGCGCGTAGTTCGACCATCACTCTGACCATCCTCTGCAACAAGTGCTCCGATTTGGCTGAAATTTTGACAGCATGCTCCGCGGTCTGAGAGCCGTGTCGGTGCTGAACGAGAGCGCGTAGTTCGACCATCACTCTGACCATCCTCTGCAACAAGTGCTCCGATTTGGCTGAAATTTTGACAGCATGCTCAGCGGTCTGAGAGCCGTGTCGGTGCTGAACGAGAGCGCGTAGTTCGACCATCACTCTGACCATCCTCTGCAACAAGTGCTCCGATTTGGCTGAAATTTTGACAGCATGCTCAGCGGTCTGAGAGCCGTGTCGGTGCTGAACGAGAGCGCGTAGTTCGACCATCACTCTGACCATCCTCTGCAACAAGTGCTCCGATTTGGCTGAAATTTTGACAGCATGCTCCGCGGTCTGAGAGCCGTGTCGGTGCTGAACGAGAGCGCGTAGTTCGACCATCACTCTGACCATCCTCTGCAACAAGTGCTCCGATTTGGCTGAAATTTTGACAGCATGCTCAGCGGTCTGAGAGCCGTGTCGGTGCTGAACGAGAGCGCGTAGTTCGACCATCACTCTGACCATCCTCTGCAACAAGTGCTCCGATTTGGCTGAAATTTTGACAGCATGCTCAGCGGTCTGAGAGCCGTGTCGGTGCTGAACGAGAGCGCGTAGTTCGACCATCACTCTGACCATCCTCTGCAACAAGTGCTCCGATTTGGCTGAAATTTTGACAGCATGCTCAGCGGTCTGAGAGCCGTGTCGGTGCTGAACGAGAGCGCGTAGTTCGACCATCACTCTGACCATCCTCTGCAACAAGTGCTCCGATTTGGCTGAAATTTTGACAGCATGCTCAGCGGTCTGAGAGCCGTGTCGGTGCTGAACGAGAGCGCGTAGTTCGACCATCACTCTGACCATCCTCTGCAACAAGTGCTCCGATTTGGCTGAAATTTTGACAGCATGCTCAGCGGTCTGAGAGCCGTGTCGGTGCTGAACGAGAGCGCGTAGTTCGACCATCACTCTGACCATCCTCTGCAACAAGTGCTCCGATTTGGCTGAAATTTTGACAGCATGCTCAGCGGTCTGAGAGCCGTGTCGGTGCTGAACGAGAGCGCGTAGTTCGACCATCACTCTGACCATCCTCTGCAACAAGTGCTCCGATTTGGCTGAAATTTTGACAGCATGCTCCGCGGTCTGAGAGCCGTGTCGGTGCTGAACGAGAGCGCGTAGTTCGACCATCACTCTGACCATCCTCTGCAACAAGTGCTCCGATTTGGCTGAAATTTTGACAGCATGCTCAGCGGTCTGAGAGCCGTGTCGGTGCTGAACGAGAGCGCGTAGTTCGACCATCACTCTGACCATCCTCTGCAACAAGTGCTCCGATTTGGCTGAAATTTTGACAGCATGCTCAGCGGTCTGAGAGCCGTGTCGGTGCTGAACGAGAGCGCGTAGTTCGACCATCACTCTGACCATCCTCTGCAACAAGTGCTCCGATTTGGCTGAAATTTTGACAGCATGCTCGGCGGTCTGAGAGCCGTGTCGGTGCTGAACGAGAGCGCGTAGTTCGACCATCACTCTGACCATCCTCTGCAACAAGTGCTCCGATTTGGCTGAAATTTTGACAGCATGCTCAGCGGTCTGAGAGCCGTGTCGGTGCTGAACGAGAGCGCGTAGTTCGACCATCACTCTGACCATCCTCTGCAACAAGTGCTCCGATTTGGCTGAAATTTTGACAGCATGCTCAGCGGTCTGAGAGCCGTGTCGGTGCTGAACGAGAGCGCGTAGTTCGACCATCACTCTGACCATCCTCTGCAACAAGTGCTCCAATTTGGCTGAAATTTTGACAGCATGCTCAGCGGTCTGAGAGCCGTGTCGGTGCTGAACGAGAGCGCGTAGTTCGACCATCACTCTGACCATCCTCTGCAACAAGTGCTCCGATTTGGCTGAAATTTTGACAGCATGCTCAGCGGTCTGAGAGCCGTGTCGGTGCTGAACGAGAGCGCGTAGTTCGACCATCACTCTGACCATCCTCTGCAACAAGTGCTCCGATTTGGCTGAAATTTTGACAGCATGCTCAGCGGTCTGAGAGCCGTGTCGGTGCTGAACGAGAGCGCGTAGTTCGACCATCACTCTGACCATCCTCTGCAACAAGTGCTCCGATTTGGCTGAAATTTTGACAGCATGCTCAGCGGTCTGAGAGCCGTGTCGGTGCTGAACGAGAGCGCGTAGTTCGACCATCACTCTGACCATCCTCTGCAACAAGTGCTCCGATTTGGCTGAAATTTTGACAGCATGCTCAGCGGTCTGAGAGCCGTGTCGGTGCTGAACGAGAGCGCGTAGTTCGACCATCACTCTGACCATCCTCTGCAACAAGTGCTCCGATTTGGCTGAAATTTTGACAGCATGCTCCGCGGTCTGAGAGCCGTGTCGGTGCTGAACGAGAGCGCGTAGTTCGACCATCACTCTGACCATCCTCTGCAACAAGTGCTCCGATTTGGCTGAAATTTTGACAGCATGCTCAGCGGTCTGAGAGCCGTGTCGGTGCTGAACGAGAGCGCGTAGTTCGACCATCACTCTGACCATCCTCTGCAACAAGTGCTCCGATTTGGCTGAAATTTTGACAGCATGCTCAGCGGTCTGAGAGCCGTGTCGGTGCTGAACGAGAGCGCGTAGTTCGACCATCACTCTGACCATCCTCTGCAACAAGTGCTCCGATTTGGCTGAAATTTTGACAGCATGCTCAGCGGTCTGAGAGCCGTGTCGGTGCTGAACGAGAGCGCGTAGTTCGACCATCACTCTGACCATCCTCTGCAACAAGTGCTCCGATTTGGCTGAAATTTTGACAGCATGCTCCGCGGTCTGAGAGCCGTGTCGGTGCTGAACGAGAGCGCGTAGTTCGACCATCACTCTGACCATCCTCTGCAACAAGTGCTCCGATTTGGCTGAAATTTTGACAGCATGCTCCGCGGTCTGAGAGCCGTGTCGGTGCTGAACGAGAGCGCGTAGTTCGACCATCACTCTGACCATCCTCTGCAACAAGTGCTCCGATTTGGCTGAAATTTTGACAGCATGCTCAGCGGTCTGAGAGCCGTGTCGGTGCTGAACGAGAGCGCGTAGTTCGACCATCACTCTGACCATCCTCTGCAACAAGTGCTCCGATTTGGCTGAAATTTTGACAGCATGCTCAGCGGTCTGAGAGCCGTGTCGGTGCTGAACGAGAGCGCGTAGTTCGACCATCACTCTGACCATCCTCTGCAACAAGTGCTCCGATTTGGCTGAAATTTTGACAGCATGCTCAGCGGTCTGAGAGCCGTGTCGGTGCTGAACGAGAGCGCGTAGTTCGACCATCACTCTGACCATCCTCTGCAACAAGTGCTCCGATTTGGCTGAAATTTTGACAGCATGCTCGGCGGTCTGAGAGCCGTGTCGGTGCTGAACGAGAGCGCGTAGTTCGACCATCACTCTGACCATCCTCTGCAACAAGTGCTCCGATTTGGCTGAAATTTTGACAGCATGCTCAGCGGTCTGAGAGCCGTGTCGGTGCTGAACGAGAGCGCGTAGTTCGACCATCACTCTGACCATCCTCTGCAACAAGTGCTCCGATTTGGCTGAAATTTTGACAGCATGCTCCGCGGTCTGAGAGCCGTGTCGGTGCTGAACGAGAGCGCGTAGTTCGACCATCACTCTGACCATCCTCTGCAACAAGTGCTCCGATTTGGCTGAAATTTTGACAGCATGCTCAGCGGTCTGAGAGCCGTGTCGGTGCTGAACGAGAGCGCGTAGTTCGACCATCACTCTGACCATCCTCTGCAACAAGTGCTCCGATTTGGCTGAAATTTTGACAGCATGCTCAGCGGTCTGAGAGCCGTGTCGGTGCTGAACGAGAGCGCGTAGTTCGACCATCACTCTGACCATCCTCTGCAACAAGTGCTCCGATTTGGCTGAAATTTTGACAGCATGCTCAGCGGTCTGAGAGCCGTGTCGGTGCTGAACGAGAGCGCGTAGTTCGACCATCACTCTGACCATCCTCTGCAACAAGTGCTCCGATTTGGCTGAAATTTTGACAGCATGCTCAGCGGTCTGAGAGCCGTGTCGGTGCTGAACGAGAGCGCGTAGTTCGACCATCACTCTGACCATCCTCTGCAACAAGTGCTCCGATTTGGCTGAAATTTTGACAGCATGCTCAGCGGTCTGAGAGCCGTGTCGGTGCTGAACGAGAGCGCGTAGTTCGACCATCACTCTGACCATCCTCTGCAACAAGTGCTCCGATTTGGCTGAAATTTTGACAGCATGCTCAGCGGTCTGAGAGCCGTGTCGGTGCTGAACGAGAGCGCGTAGTTCGACCATCACTCTGACCATCCTCTGCAACAAGTGCTCCGATTTGGCTGAAATTTTGACAGCATGCTCAGCGGTCTGAGAGCCGTGTCGGTGCTGGACGAGAGCGCGTAGTTCGACCATCACTCTGACCATCCTCTGCAACAAGTGCTCCGATTTGGCTGAAATTTTGACAGCATGCTCAGCGGTCTGAGAGCCGTGTCGGTGCTGAACGAGAGCGCGTAGTTCGACCATCACTCTGACCATCCTCTGCAACAAGTGCTCCGATTTGGCTGAAATTTTGACAGCATGCTCAGCGGTCTGAGAGCCGTGTCGATGCTGAACGAGAGCGCGTAGTTCGACCATCACTCTGACCATCCTCTGCAACAAGTGCTCCGATTTGGCTGAAATTTTGACAGCATGCTCAGCGGTCTGAGAGCCGTGTCGGTGCTGAACGAGAGCGCGTAGTTCGACCATCACTCTGACCATCCTCTGCAACAAGTGCTCCGATTTGGCTGAAATTTTGACAGCATGCTCCGCGGTCTGAGAGCCGTGTCGGTGCTGAACGAGAGCGCGTAGTTCGACCATCACTCTGACCATCCTCTGCAACAAGTGCTCCGATTTGGCTGAAATTTTGACAGCATGCTCAGCGGTCTGAGAGCCGTGTCGGTGCTGAACGAGAGCGCGTAGTTCGACCATCACTCTGACCATCCTCTGCAACAAGTGCTCCGATTTGGCTGAAATTTTGACAGCATGCTCAGCGGTCTGAGAGCCGTGTCGGTGCTGAACGAGAGCGCGTAGTTCGACCATCACTCTGACCATCCTCTGCAACAAGTGCTCCGATTTGGCTGAAATTTTGACAGCATGCTCAGCGGTCTGAGAGCCGTGTCGGTGCTGGACGAGAGCGCGTAGTTCGACCATCACTCTGACCATCCTCTGCAACAAGTGCTCCGATTTGGCTGAAATTTTGACAGCATGCTCAGCGGTCTGAGAGCCGTGTCGGTGCTGAACGAGAGCGCGTAGTTCGACCATCACTCTGACCATCCTCTGCAACAAGTGCTCCGATTTGGCTGAAATTTTGACAGCATGCTCAGCGGTCTGAGAGCCGTGTCGATGCTGAACGAGAGCGCGTAGTTCGACCATCACTCTGACCATCCTCTGCAACAAGTGCTCCGATTTGGCTGAAATTTTGACAGCATGCTCAGCGGTCTGAGAGCCGTGTCGGTGCTGAACGAGAGCGCGTAGTTCGACCATCACTCTGACCATCCTCTGCAACAAGTGCTCCGATTTGGCTGAAATTTTGACAGCATGCTCAGCGGTCTGAGAGCCGTGTCGATGCTGAACGAGAGCGCGTAGTTCGACCATCACTCTGACCATCCTCTGCAACAAGTGCTCCGATTTGGCTGAAATTTTGACAGCATGCTCAGCGGTCTGAGAGCCGTGTCGGTGCTGAACGAGAGCGCGTAGTTCGACCATCACTCTGACCATCCTCTGCAACAAGTGCTCCGATTTGGCTGAAATTTTGACAGCATGCTCAGCGGTCTGAGAGCCGTGTCGGTGCTGGACGAGAGCGCGTAGTTCGACCATCACTCTGACCATCCTCTGCAACAAGTGCTCCGATTTGGCTGAAATTTTGACAGCATGCTCAGCGGTCTGAGAGCCGTGTCGGTGCTGAACGAGAGCGCGTAGTTCGACCATCACTCTGACCATCCTCTGCAACAAGTGCTCCGATTTGGCTGAAATTTTGACAGCATGCTCAGCGGTCTGAGAGCCGTGTCGATGCTGAACGAGAGCGCGTAGTTCGACCATCACTCTGACCATCCTCTGCAACAAGTGCTCCGATTTGGCTGAAATTTTGACAGCATGCTCAGCGGTCTGAGAGCCGTGTCGGTGCTGAACGAGAGCGCGTAGTTCGACCATCACTCTGACCATCCTCTGCAACAAGTGCTCCGATTTGGCTGAAATTTTGACAGCATGCTCCGCGGTCTGAGAGCCGTGTCGGTGCTGAACGAGAGCGCGTAGTTCGACCATCACTCTGACCATCCTCTGCAACAAGTGCTCCGATTTGGCTGAAATTTTGACAGCATGCTCCGCGGTCTGAGAGCCGTGTCGGTGCTGAACGAGAGCGCGTAGTTCGACCATCACTCTGACCATCCTCTGCAACAAGTGCTCCGATTTGGCTGAAATTTTGACAGCATGCTCAGCGTCTGAGAGCCGTGTCGGTGCTGAACGAGAGCGCGTAGTTCGACCATCACTCTGACCATCCTCTGCAACAAGTGCTCCGATTTGGCTGAAATTTTGACAGCATGCTCAGCGGTCTGAGAGCCGTGTCGGTGCTGAACGAGAGCGCGTAGTTCGACCATCACTCTGACCATCCTCTGCAACAAGTGCTCCGATTTGGCTGAAATTTTGACAGCATGCTCAGCGGTCTGAGAGCCGTGTCGGTGCTGAACGAGAGCGCGTAGTTCGACCATCACTCTGACCATCCTCTGCAACAAGTGCTCCGATTTGGCTGAAATTTTGACAGCATGCTCAGCGGTCTGAGAGCCGTGTCGGTGCTGAACGAGAGCGCGTAGTTCGACCATCACTCTGACCACCTCTGCAACAAGTGCTCCGATTTGGCTGAAATTTTGACAGCATGCTCAGCGGTCTGAGAGCCGTGTCGGTGCTGAACGAGAGCGCGTAGTTCGACCATCACTCTGACCATCCTCTGCAACAAGTGCTCCGATTTGGCTGAAATTTTGACAGCATGCTCAGCGGTCTGAGAGCCGTGTCGGTGCTGAACGAGAGCGCGTAGTTCGACCATCACTCTGACCATCCTCTGCAACAAGTGCTCCGATTTGGCTGAAATTTTGACAGCATGCTCAGCGGTCTGAGAGCCGTGTCGGTGCTGAACGAGAGCGCGTAGTTCGACCATCACTCTGACCATCCTCTGCAACAAGTGCTCCGATTTGGCTGAAATTTTGACAGCATGCTCAGCGGTCTGAGAGCCGTGTCGGTGCTGGACGAGAGCGCGTAGTTCGACCATCACTCTGACCATCCTCTGCAACAAGTGCTCCGATTTGGCTGAAATTTTGACAGCATGCTCAGCGGTCTGAGAGCCGTGTCGGTGCTGAACGAGAGCGCGTAGTTCGACCATCACTCTGACCATCCTCTGCAACAAGTGCTCCGATTTGGCTGAAATTTTGACAGCATGCTCAGCGGTCTGAGAGCCGTGTCGGTGCTGAACGAGAGCGCGTAGTTCGACCATCACTCTGACCATCCTCTGCAACAAGTGCTCCGATTTGGCTGAAATTTTGACAGCATGCTCAGCGGTCTGAGAGCCGTGTCGGTGCTGAGCGAGAGCGCGTAGTTCGACCATCACTCTGACCATCCTCTGCAACAAGTGCTCCGATTTGGCTGAAATTTTGACAGCATGCTCAGCGGTCTGAGAGCCGTGTCGGTGCTGGACGAGAGCGCGTAGTTCGACCATCACTCTGACCATCCTCTGCAACAAGTGCTCCGATTTGGCTGAAATTTTGACAGCATGCTCAGCGGTCTGAGAGCCGTGTCGGTGCTGAACGAGAGCGCGTAGTTCGACCATCACTCTGACCATCCTCTGCAACAAGTGCTCCGATTTGGCTGAAATTTTGACAGCATGCTTAGCGGTCTGAGAGCCGTGTCGGTGCTGAGCGAGAGCGCGTAGTTCGACCATCACTCTGACCATCCTCTGCAACAAGTGCTCCGATTTGGCTGAAATTTTGACAGCATGCTCAGCGGTCTGAGAGCCGTGTCGGTGCTGGACGAGAGCGCGTAGTTCGACCATCACTCTGACCATCCTCTGCAACAGGTGCTCCGATTTGGCTGAAATTTTGACAGCATGCTCAGCGGTCTGAGAGCCGTGTCGGTGCTGAGCGAGAGCGCGTAGTTCGACCATCACTCTGACCATCCTCTGCAACAAGTGCTCCGATTTGGCTGAAATTTTGACAGCATGCTCAGCGGTCTGAGAGCCGTGTCGGTGCTGGACGAGAGCGCGTAGTTCGACCATCACTCTGACCATCCTCTGCAACAGGTGCTCCGATTTGGCTGAAATTTTGACAGCATGCTCAGCGGTCTGAGAGCCGTGTCGGTGCTGAGCGAGAGCGCGTAGTTCGACCATCACTCTGACCATCCTCTGCAACAAGTGCTCCGATTTGGCTGAAATTTTGACAGCATGCTTAGCGGTCTGAGAGCCGTGTCGGTGGTGAGCGAGAGCGCGTAGTTCGACCATCACTCTGACCATCCTCTGCAACAAGTGCTCCGATTTGGCTGAAATTTTGACAGCATGCTCAGCGGTCTGAGAGCCGTGTCGGTGCTGAACGAGAGCGCGTAGTTCGACCATCACTCTGACCATCCTCTGCAACAGGTGCTCCGATTTGGCTGAAATTTTGACAGCATGCTCAGCGGTCTGAGAGCCGTGTCGGTGCTGAACGAGAGCGCGTAGTTCGACCATCACTCTGACCATCCTCTGCAACAAGTGCTCCGATTTGGCTGAAATTTTGACAGCATGCTCAGCGGTCTGAGAGCCGTGTCGGTGCTGAACGAGAGCGCGTAGTTCGACCATCACTCTGACCATCCTCTGCAACAAGTGCTCCGATTTGGCTGAAATTTTGACAGCATGCTCAGCGGTCTGAGAGCCGTGTCGGTGCTGAACGAGAGCGCGTAGTTCGACCATCACTCTGACCATCCTCTGCAACAAGTGCTCCGATTTGGCTGAAATTTTGACAGCATGCTCAGCGGTCTGAGAGCCGTGTCGGTGCTGAACGAGAGCGCGTAGTTCGACCATCACTCTGACCATCCTCTGCAACAAGTGCTCCGATTTGGCTGAAATTTTGACAGCATGCTCAGCGGTCTGAGAGCCGTGTCGGTGCTGGACGAGAGCGCGTAGTTCGACCATCACTCTGACCATCCTCTGCAACAAGTGCTCCGATTTGGCTGAAATTTTGACAGCATGCTCAGCGGTCTGAGAGCCGTGTCGGTGCTGAACGAGAGCGCGTAGTTCGACCATCACTCTGACCATCCTCTGCAACAAGTGCTCCGATTTGGCTGAAATTTTGACAGCATGCTCAGCGGTCTGAGAGCCGTGTCGGTGCTGAACGAGAGCGCGTAGTTCGACCATCACTCTGACCATCCTCTGCAACAAGTGCTCCGATTTGGCTGAAATTTTGACAGCATGCTCAGCGGTCTGAGAGCCGTGTCGGTGCTGAGCGAGAGCGCGTAGTTCGACCATCACTCTGACCATCCTCTGCAACAAGTGCTCCGATTTGGCTGAAATTTTGACAGCATGCTCAGCGGTCTGAGAGCCGTGTCGGTGCTGGACGAGAGCGCGTAGTTCGACCATCACTCTGACCATCCTTTGCAACAAGTGCTCCGATTTGGCTGAAATTTTGACAGCATGCTCAGCGGTCTGAGAGCCGTGTCGGTGCTGAACGAGAGCGCGTAGTTCGACCATCACTCTGACCATCCTCTGCAACAAGTGCTCCGATTTGGCTGAAATTTTGACAGCATGCTCAGCGGTCTGAGAGCCGTGTCGGTGCTGAACGAGAGCGCGTAGTTCGACCATCACTCTGACCATCCTCTGCAACAAGTGCTCCGATTTGGCTGAAATTTTGACAGCATGCTCAGCGGTCTGAGAGCCGTGTCGGTGCTGAACGAGAGCGCGTAGTTCGACCATCACTCTGACCATCCTCTGCAACAAGTGCTCCGATTTGGCTGAAATTTTGACAGCATGCTCAGCGGTCTGAGAGCCGTGTCGGTGCTGAGCGAGAGCGCGTAGTTCGACCATCACTCTGACCATCCTCTGCAACAAGTGCTCCGATTTGGCTGAAATTTTGACAGCATGCTCAGCGGTCTGAGAGCCGTGTCGGTGCTGAGCGAGAGCGCGTAGTTCGACCATCACTCTGACCATCCTCTGCAACAAGTGCTCCGATTTGGCTGAAATTTTGACAGCATGCTCAGCGGTCTGAGAGCCGTGTCGGTGCTGGACGAGAGCGCGTAGTTCGACCATCACTCTGACCATCCTCTGCAACAAGTGCTCCGATTTGGCTGAAATTTTGACAGCATGCTCAGCGGTCTGAGAGCCGTGTCGGTGCTGAACGAGAGCGCGTAGTTCGACCATCACTCTGACCATCCTCTGCAACAAGTGCTCCGATTTGGCTGAAATTTTGACAGCATGCTTAGCGGTCTGAGAGCCGTGTCGGTGCTGAGCGAGAGCGCGTAGTTCGACCATCACTCTGACCATCCTCTGCAACAAGTGCTCCGATTTGGCTGAAATTTTGACAGCATGCTCAGCGGTCTGAGAGCCGTGTCGGTGCTGAGCGAGAGCGCGTAGTTCGACCATCACTCTGACCATCCTCTGCAACAAGTGCTCCGATTTGGCTGAAATTTTGACAGCATGCTCAGCGGTCTGAGAGCCGTGTCGGTGCTGAACGAGAGCGCGTAGTTCGACCATCACTCTGACCATCCTCTGCAACAAGTGCTCCGATTTGGCTGAAATTTTGACAGCATGCTCAGCGGTCTGAGAGCCGTGTCGGTGCTGAGCGAGAGCGCGTAGTTCGACCATCACTCTGACCATCCTCTGCAACAAGTGCTCCGATTTGGCTGAAATTTTGACAGCATGCTCAGCGGTCTGAGAGCCGTGTCGGTGCTGAGCGAGAGCGCGTAGTTCGACCATCACTCTGACCATCCTCTGCAACAAGTGCTCCGATTTGGCTGAAATTTTGACAGCATGCTCAGCGGTCTGAGAGCCGTGTCGGTGCTGAACGAGAGCGCGTAGTTCGACCATCACTCTGACCATCCTCTGCAACAAGTGCTCCGATTTGGCTGAAATTTTGACAGCATGCTTAGCGGTCTGAGAGCCGTGTCGGTGCTGAGCGAGAGCGCGTAGTTCGACCATCACTCTGACCATCCTCTGCAACAAGTGCTCCGATTTGGCTGAAATTTTGACAGCATGCTCAGCGGTCTGAGAGCCGTGTCGGTGCTGAGCGAGAGCGCGTAGTTCGACCATCACTCTGACCATCCTCTGCAACAAGTGCTCCGATTTGGCTGAAATTTTGACAGCATGCTCAGCGGTCTGAGAGCCGTGTCGGTGCTGAACGAGAGCGCGTAGTTCGACCATCACTCTGACCATCCTCTGCAACAAGTGCTCCGATTTGGCTGAAATTTTGACAGCATGCTCAGCGGTCTGAGAGCCGTGTCGGTGCTGAACGAGAGCGCGTAGTTCGACCATCACTCTGACCATCCTCTGCAACAAGTGCTCCGATTTGGCTGAAATTTTGACAGCATACTCAGCGGTCTGAGAGCCGTGTCAGTGCTGAGCGAGAGCGCGTAGTTCGACCATCACTCTGACCATCCTCTGCAACAAGTGCTCCGATTTGGCTGAAATTTTGACAGCATGCTCAGCGGTCTGAGAGCCGTGTCGGTGCTGAGCGAGAGCGCGTAGTTCGACCATCACTCTGACCATCCTCTGCAACAAGTGCTCCGATTTGGCTGAAATTTTGACAGCATGCTCAGCGGTCTGAGAGCCGTGTCGGTGCTGAGCGAGAGCGCGTAGTTCGACCATCACTCTGACCATCCTCTGCAACAAGTGCTCCGATTTGGCTGAAATTTTGACAGCATGCTCAGCGGTCTGAGAGCCGTGTCGGTGCTGGACGAGAGCGCGTAGTTCGACCATCACTCTGACCATCCTCTGCAACAAGTGCTCCGATTTGGCTGAAATTTTGACAGCATGCTTAGCGGTCTGAGAGCCGTGTCGGTGCTGAGCGAGAGCGCGTAGTTCGACCATCACTCTGACCATCCTCTGCAACAAGTGCTCCGATTTGGCTGAAATTTTGACAGCATGCTCAGCGGTCTGAGAGCCGTGTCGGTGCTGAACGAGAGCGCGTAGTTCGACCATCACTCTGCGACAAGTGCTCCGATTTGGCTGAAATTTTGACAGCATGCTCAGCGGTCTGAGAGCCGTGTCGGTGCTGAGCGAGAGCGCGTAGTTCGACCATCACTCTGACCATCCTCTGCAACAAGTGCTCCGATTTGGCTGAAATTTTGACAGCATGCTCAGCGGTCTGAGAGCCGTGTCGGTGCTGAACGAGAGCGCGTAGTTCGACCATCACTCTGACCATCCTCTGCAACAAGTGCTCCGATTTGGCTGAAATTTTGACAGCATACTCAGCGGTCTGAGAGCCGTGTCGGTGCTGAGCGAGAGCGCGTAGTTCGACCATCACTCTGACCATCCTCTGCAACAAGTGCTCCGATTTGGCTGAAATTTTGACAGCATGCTCAGCGGTCTGAGAGCCGTGTCGGTGCTGAGCGAGAGCGCGTAGTTCGACCATCACTCTGACCATCCTCTGCAACAAGTGCTCCGATTTGGCTGAAATTTTGACAGCATGCTCAGCGGTCTGAGAGCCGTGTCGGTGCTGAACGAGAGCGCGTAGTTCGACCATCACTCTGCGACAAGTGCTCCGATTTGGCTGAAATTTTGACAGCATGCTCAGCGGTCTGAGAGCCGTGTCGGTGCTGAGCGAGAGCGCGTAGTTCGACCATCACTCTGACCATCCTCTGCAACAAGTGCTCCGATTTGGCTGAAATTTTGACAGCATGCTCAGCGGTCTGAGAGCCGTGTCGGTGCTGAACGAGAGCGCGTAGTTCGACCATCACTCTGACCATCCTCTGCAACAAGTGCTCCGATTTGGCTGAAATTTTGACAGCATGCTCAGCGGTCTGAGAGCCGTGTCGGTGCTGAGCGAGAGCGCGTAGTTCGACCATCACTCTGACCATCCTCTGCAACAAGTGCTCCGATTTGGCTGAAATTTTGACAGCATGCTC
Organism: Phytophthora capsici; assembly: GCA_030324255.1. Classification (NCBI taxonomy): domain Eukaryota; phylum Oomycota; class Peronosporomycetes; order Peronosporales; family Peronosporaceae; genus Phytophthora; species Phytophthora capsici. The sequence goes on from CM059351.1 coordinate 1,767,935, forward strand.
AGCGGTCTGAGAGCCGTGTCGGTGCTGGACGAGAGCGCGTAGTTCGACCATCACTCTGACCATCCTCTGCAACAAGTGCTCCGATTTGGCTGAAATTTTGACAGCATGCTCAGCGGTCTGAGAGCCGTGTCGGTGCTGAACGAGAGCGCGTAGTTCGACCATCACTCTGACCATCCTCTGCAACAAGTGCTCCGATTTGGCTGAAATTTTGACAGCATGCTCAGCGGTCTGAGAGCCGTGTCGGTGCTGAACGAGAGCGCGTAGTTCGACCATCACTCTGACCATCCTCTGCAACAAGTGCTCCGATTTGGCTGAAATTTTGACAGCATGCTCAGCGGTCTGAGAGCCGTGTCGGTGCTGAACGAGAGCGCGTAGTTCGACCATCACTCTGACCATCCTCTGCAACAAGTGCTCCGATTTGGCTGAAATTTTGACAGCATGCTCAGCGGTCTGAGAGCCGTGTCGGTGCTGAGCGAGAGCGCGTAGTTCGACCATCACTCTGACCATCCTCTGCAACAAGTGCTCCGATTTGGCTGAAATTTTGACAGCATGCTCAGCGGTCTGAGAGCCGTGTCGGTGCTGAGCGAGAGCGCGTAGTTCGACCATCACTCTGACCATCCTCTGCAACAAGTGCTCCGATTTGGCTGAAATTTTGACAGCATGCTCAGCGGTCTGAGAGCCGTGTCGGTGCTGAACGAGAGCGCGTAGTTCGACCATCACTCTGACCATCCTCTGCAACAAGTGCTCCGATTTGGCTGAAATTTTGACAGCATGCTCAGCGGTCTGAGAGCCGTGTCGGTGCTGAACGAGAGCGCGTAGTTCGACCATCACTCTGACCATCCTCTGCAACAAGTGCTCCGATTTGGCTGAAATTTTGACAGCATGCTCAGCGGTCTGAGAGCCGTGTCGGTGCTCGTAGTTCGACCATCACTCTGACCATCCTCTGCAACAAGTGCTCCGATTTGGCTGAAATTTTGACAGCATGCTCAGCGGTCTGAGAGCCGTGTCGGTGCTGAACGAGAGCGCGTAGTTCGACCATCACTCTGCGACAAGTGCTCCGATTTGGCTGAAATTTTGACAGCATGCTCCGCGGTCTGAGAGCCGTGTCGGTGCTGAGCGAGAGCGCGTAGTTCGACCATCACTCTGACCATCCTCTGCAACAAGTGCTCCGATTTGGCTGAAATTTTGACAGCATGCTCAGCGGTCTGAGAGCCGTGTCGGTGCTGAACGAGAGCGCGTAGTTCGACCATCACTCTGACCATCCTCTGCAACAAGTGCTCCGATTTGGCTGAAATTTTGACAGCATGCTCAGCGGTCTGAGAGCCGTGTCGGTGCTCGTAGTTCGACCATCACTCTGACCATCCTCTGCAACAAGTGCTCCGATTTGGCTGAAATTTTGACAGCATGCTCAGCGGTCTGAGAGCCGTGTCGGTGCTGAACGAGAGCGCGTAGTTCGACCATCACTCTGCGACAAGTGCTCCGATTTGGCTGAAATTTTGACAGCATGCTCAGCGGTCTGAGAGCCGTGTCGGTGCTGAGCGAGAGCGCGTAGTTCGACCATCACTCTGACCATCCTCTGCAACAAGTGCTCCGATTTGGCTGAAATTTTGACAGCATGCTCAGCGGTCTGAGAGCCGTGTCGGTGCTGGACGAGAGCGCGTAGTTCGACCATCACTCTGACCATCCTCTGCAACAAGTGCTCCGATTTGGCTGAAATTTTGACAGCATGCTCAGCGGTCTGAGAGCCGTGTCGGTGCTGGACGAGAGCGCGTAGTTCGACCATCACTCTGACCATCCTCTGCAACAAGTGCTCCGATTTGGCTGAAATTTTGACAGCATGCTCAGCGGTCTGAGAGCCGTGTCGGTGCTGAACGAGAGCGCGTAGTTCGACCATCACTCTGACCATCCTCTGCAACAAGTGCTCCGATTTGGCTGAAATTTTGACAGCATGCTCAGCGGTCTGAGAGCCGTGTCGGTGCTGAACGAGAGCGCGTAGTTCGACCATCACTCTGACCATCCTCTGCAACAAGTGCTCCGATTTGGCTGAAATTTTGACAGCATGCTCAGCGGTCTGAGAGCCGTGTCGGTGCTGAGCGAGAGCGCGTAGTTCGACCATCACTCTGACCATCCTCTGCAACAAGTGCTCCGATTTGGCTGAAATTTTGACAGCATGCTCAGCGGTCTGAGAGCCGTGTCGGTGCTGGACGAGAGCGCGTAGTTCGACCATCACTCTGACCATCCTCTGCAACAAGTGCTCCGATTTGGCTGAAATTTTGACAGCATGCTCAGCGGTCTGAGAGCCGTGTCGGTGCTGAACGAGAGCGCGTAGTTCGACCATCACTCTGACCATCCTCTGCAACAAGTGCTCCGATTTGGCTGAAATTTTGACAGCATGCTTAGCGGTCTGAGAGCCGTGTCGGTGCTGAGCGAGAGCGCGTAGTTCGACCATCACTCTGACCATCCTCTGCAACAAGTGCTCCGATTTGGCTGAAATTTTGACAGCATGCTCAGCGGTCTGAGAGCCGTGTCGGTGCTGAACGAGAGCGCGTAGTTCGACCATCACTCTGCGACAAGTGCTCCGATTTGGCTGAAATTTTGACAGCATGCTTAGCGGTCTGAGAGCCGTGTCGGTGCTGAGCGAGAGCGCGTAGTTCGACCATCACTCTGACCATCCTCTGCAACAAGTGCTCCGATTTGGCTGAAATTTTGACAGCATGCTCAGCGGTCTGAGAGCCGTGTCGGTGCTGAACGAGAGCGCGTAGTTCGACCATCACTCTGCGACAAGTGCTCCGATTTGGCTGAAATTTTGACAGCATGCTCAGCGGTCTGAGAGCCGTGTCGGTGCTGAACGAGAGCGCGTAGTTCGACCATCACTCTGCGACAAGTGCTCCGATTTGGCTGAAATTTTGACAGCATGCTCAGCGGTCTGAGAGCCGTGTCGGTGCTGAGCGAGAGCGCGTAGTTCGACCATCACTCTGACCATCCTCTGCAACAAGTGCTCCGATTTGGCTGAAATTTTGACAGCATGCTCAGCGGTCTGAGAGCCGTGTCGGTGCTGAACGAGAGCGCGTAGTTCGACCATCACTCTGCGACAAGTGCTCCGATTTGGCTGAAATTTTGACAGCATGCTCAGCGGTCTGAGAGCCGTGTCGGTGCTGAGCGAGAGCGCGTAGTTCGACCATCACTCTGACCATCCTCTGCAACAAGTGCTCCGATTTGGCTGAAATTTTGACAGCATGCTCAGCGGTCTGAGAGCCGTGTCGGTGCTGAACGAGAGCGCGTAGTTCGACCATCACTCTGACCATCCTCTGCAACAAGTGCTCCGATTTGGCTGAAATTTTGACAGCATGCTCAGCGGTCTGAGAGCCGTGTCGGTGCTGAACGAGAGCGCGTAGTTCGACCATCACTCTGACCATCCTCTGCAACAAGTGCTCCGATTTGGCTGAAATTTTGACAGCATGCTCAGCGGTCTGAGAGCCGTGTCGGTGCTGAACGAGAGCGCGTAGTTCGACCATCACTCTGACCATCCTCTGCAACAAGTGCTCCGATTTGGCTAAAATTTTAACAGCATGCTCAGCGGTCTGAGAGCCGTGTCGGTGCTGAACGAGAGCGCGTAGTTCGACCATCACTCTGACCATCCTCTGCAACAAGTGCTCCGATTTGGCTGAAATTTTGACAGCATGCTCAGCGGTCTGAGAGCCGTGTCGGTGCTGAACGAGAGCGCGTAGTTCGACCATCACTCTGCGACAAGTGCTCCGATTTGGCTGAAATTTTGACAGCATGCTCAGCGGTCTGAGAGCCGTGTCGGTGCTGAACGAGAGCGCGTAGTTCGACCATCACTCTGCGACAAGTGCTCCGATTTGGCTGAAATTTTGACAGCATGCTCAGCGGTCTGAGAGCCGTGTCGGTGCTGAGCGAGAGCGCGTAGTTCGACCATCACTCTGACCATCCTCTGCAACAAGTGCTCCGATTTGGCTGAAATTTTGACAGCATGCTCCGCGGTCTGAGAGCCGTGTCGGTGCTGAACGAGAGCGCGTAGTTCGACCATCACTCTGACCATCCTCTGCAACAAGTGCTCCGATTTGGCTGAAATTTTGACAGCATGCTCAGCGGTCTGAGAGCCGTGTCGGTGCTGAACGAGAGCGCGTAGTTCGACCATCACTCTGCGACAAGTGCTCCGATTTGGCTGAAATTTTGACAGCATGCTCAGCGGTCTGAGAGCCGTGTCGGTGCTGAGCGAGAGCGCGTAGTTCGACCATCACTCTGACCATCCTCTGCAACAAGTGCTCCGATTTGGCTGAAATTTTGACAGCATGCTCAGCGGTCTGAGAGCCGTGTCGGTGCTGAGCGAGAGCGCGTAGTTCGACCATCACTCTGACCATCCTCTGCAACAAGTGCTCCGATTTGGCTGAAATTTTGACAGCATGCTCAGCGGTCTGAGAGCCGTGTCAGTGCTGGACGAGAGCGCGTAGTTCGACCATCACTCTGACCATCCTCTGCAACAAGTGCTCCGATTTGGCTGAAATTTTGACAGCATGCTCAGCGGTCTGAGAGCCGTGTCGGTGCTGGACGAGAGCGCGTAGTTCGACCATCACTCTGACCATCCTCTGCAACAAGTGCTCCGATTTGGCTGAAATTTTGACAGCATGCTCAGCGGTCTGAGAGCCGCGTCGGTGCTGAACGAGAGCGCGTAGTTCGACCATCACTCTGACCATCCTCTGCAACAAGTGCTCCGATTTGGCTGAAATTTTGACAGCATGCTCAGCGGTCTGAGAGCCGTGTCGGTGCTGGACGAGAGCGCGTAGTTCGACCATCACTGTAATAGGTCTACTAAGGCCTATTAGGTGGCGTACACGTGCGCTTACGTGTATGAGGAAGCGTGCAATTAATTAGACTTAAATTAATTATACTTACGTCCGTAAGTATAATTAAATTAAATATAACAATATTAAAACTGCAAAATACCGTAAAATGAGAACTGTTATTGAATTTGGCATAAGCCAATTATGGACCTCCTAAATCTGATTGCTATCTGTTTCTAAAGGTTCTGTCAATGTGTGGTTGACAGAATTCTGATTTCTCTTAAGAGCACTGATTGGTAGAAATGCTTCGCTTTCTACCAATAACATGCGTAAATGCACGCGAGCCATCCAATGATATGGCCCGCCCATGTATCCATTGGTGTGCTCCACACACCAAGGCCTGAGGTCCGTTTCCAACCTCTAACAGTTAGCGCAACTGTTAGAGTTACAAGTGGTGTAACCACTTGTACGTGTAACCCTGTTACACCATCCCCCCCTTAAGACTTAACGTACCCATCCGGATACGTTAACCGACATAACTTGACAAGACCGTCAAGTCACAGGAAGAATCCACGAATTCATTTCCAAATGAACTCGCCAACGCACAAGTCCACGTCCGCAGCCGCGGACGCGCAAGCCTCGCCTGCTGCCTCTGCAGCAAGCACAACAGCGGCAGTGCCCACTAACACTGCTGCTTCCAGTCGTTCGACAGAGAGTAAACTCTCTGTCTCCGAGTACCATGCTCTCCTCAAGGAGAAGCATGCAGCGAAGAAGTCCGACTTCGCTGCCGACTCCGACGAGTATCCTCTCGACTACGAGGATTCTGAAGATGGGGAGCTTCACGAAGAGGCTCCCGCCCACGTGTCTTCGTCCGAAGACACGCACGACCCACCCCAGGGGTCTCGACGCCCCCGCGAAGAGGCCTCGGGCGCTTCCAGCTCGAAGCGTCCGCGCAACGATGACTTAGCGTCCCCCATGTCGAGGGCGCTCATCTCTCCGCGCACTGATCCACCACCAGTGCGCGCCGCATGGATGCCTACCGAGGCAGAGATCCATGATCGGTTCGGTGCTAGTTCACCACCGAACCCGATACTGTTGTACCACGACAACAGTATCACCGACGACGAAGTCGCTGTTGGTATTGTCTTTGAGTCCCCGACTCAAAGACGCGACTACTACATCGGGCTCTTCCATGAGCTCCGATACTTCAGCGCGAAGAAGACTTCGCGCAAGAGCAAAGTGCCAGAGTGGCAGGCACTTTGTCAGTCGTGGAACGCCTTTGTTGAAAACTTCAACAAAGACCCGAAAGCCTATCGCGAGCGTATCAAGCATGCTCGCGATCGCTACTACACTTACACCGTGCGCGGTAAGTGTGAACGCCTCCATGAAGCAAGCATGGAAGCGGGGATCCTGTGTGCCGTTCCCTTCGGCACACCCTGTCCGTGTTGCCCACCTCTGGCAACACGCATCTCCGACCGTGATATACTGGGGTACACGACGACCCGTGTACCCGATCACATCAAGGAGCTCCGTGCTCGGCTTGAGTCACGTGAAGCTCCGAGTGCTGTGGGTGACCGCAGCACTCCTCGTGCAAGCCTTAGGCCTGCAAGTTATGGTGGGCTTCGTACGCCCTCACCATTTCCGGAACGTCCTCCATCAGGACGTTCCGTGGCTCCCATGTGTCTCGATGGGGAGGAAATCCTCTCCAACGAATACGAAAACGAACCTCTTGAGAGTTCGTTCTCTTATGAGCCACGATCCGCTCAACTATCCAGCGGATCGACCCAGTCGCGTCTCGCAACAGCGGCGGAGGGGGCGGAAACACTCCCTCCGTATGGTAAACGCTATGACCATGGCGATCGTGCCCTGCACGATCGTGTTGCGGCGCTCGAGCAGTCTCAGAGCGCCGAGATGGCTGCTCTGAAGCAGGAGGTTCGAGTCCTCCGTGCTGATGCTGCGCAGGCTGCGCAGACTGCATCGAACATCTCGTCCGGTCTCGGGACGAGATTGAACGCTCTGATCGCTCGCGTGAGCGATCTTGAGAAGGCCTTCCAGGCCTCTCAGGCGAGTCATCACCCGTAGATGACTCGTGCTGCACGTACGGCTTCAACCGCCCGACGTAGAACGTCGGTTGGAGTCTCATGCTGGACGGTATGTCCAGCCGGTACGCGTTACCATGCCGTTCAAGGACTTTGAACGGCCCGATGAACCTTGGAGCAAGCTTACTTGCTCCAAAATCAGACACTGCATGTTTAGGCAGGTTTTGAGTAGCTAACAAAACCAATGAACCCTTTTTGAATTCATTAATGTTGCCCCTACCAACATTGTCTGCGTTCAGCTTCTGTCGATCGACAGAAGCTGCGATAGCATCTTGCACAAACCGTATTACGGCTTGTCTTCGCTGGACAAAGTCTAGCGCATTCGAGCTGAACCCTTTCAGCTCGTCGCCTTCATCCGCAGCAGGCCCTGCCTGCTCGCTATCATCCCCTATGTCTGTGCCCGGCACAGACATCTCGCGCTCGTTCCTGCTCGAACGAGACGCAGCTCGCGTCACCGCAGCTGATAGTACGTCATCAGCTGTCCTCTGCGGTTGTTCAGACGCAACCGTAGATCCTCCCCACTTAAGGAGGAAGCTACCCCGCCGAGCATGCTCGGCAAACGTGGATGCCGCATGGCATTCACGTAGAACGGTGTATGCCCTGTCGAGGCATGCACCGAGTTGTTGATGGCAAACTCTGCCATCGGTAAACACTCGCTCCAATGCGTGAACGAGTGTGCGTAGCTCTTCAGCGCGTCAACCAGTACGCGGTTGACGCGTTCAGTCTGGCCGTCCGTCTGCGGATGATCCGCAGTCGACATTGACAACTGTGAACCAAGAAGTGTAAACACTTCTTGCCAGAACCGCGCTGTGAAGCGTGGATCACGGTCTGACACAATGTCAAGCGGCATGCCATGGTGTTTGAACACCATGTCAACAAACAGTCGCGCAGTCTGCGCGGCTGTAACAGTAGCCGGGACGGCAGCAAGATGGACCATCTTGCTGAATCGGTCCACAAAGACAACGATGCCTGTCCTCCGCTTGTTGTCGGGCGGAAGACCGAAGACAAAGTCCATGGACATGGACTGCCAACACTCCGACGGAGTCGGAAGTGATTGAAGAGGAGCCTGCGAAAACGGCGCAGGCTTCACGCGCTGGCAAACCTCGCAAGCACGAACGTACTTGCGTACCCACTTGTACTGGTGGTGCCAGTAGAAGTCACGCGTGAGAAGAGTGTACGTCTTCTCACGACCCGGATGCCCTGCCGTAGGGGCATCGTGGTACTCGAACATGATCCGCAGCCGCAGATCATGATCATTCGGAACGACAATGCGATCCGCATTGTCGTCTACTGCACTATACAGCAGTAGCCCTTCGTGTACACGATAGCGGTGTACACGAGCTCGAAGGTGAGGAGTTAGCTTCCGACGTGCCTCGTCGGAAGGTGCTGCGAGGAACTCCAGCAGCTCCTTCGCGTCTGCATCCCTTGCATACGCGTCCTTCACGTCGTCAATCAACGTTGACGACGGCACACTTGTCCTCACGACGCCAACACTGTTGGCGTCGACCGTCTCCGCATAATCAGGTCGACGCGATAACGCGTCGGCCACTACGTTGAGTCTTCCGGGTTTGTACTCGACCCGGAAGTTGTACTCCGCGAAGAAGGACAACCATCTCGCCATACGTTGCGAGATGTGCGGCGATTTAATCGCCGTACGCAGTGATGCGTGGTCGGTGTAGACCACGAATGGTCTACTCCCAAGTAGATACACTCGGAACTTTGCGAGTGCATACTTCATGGCAAGGAGCTCCTTGTCATGTACAGGGTAGTTACGCTCAGCTGGTTTCAGCTGGCGCGACTGGTAGTAGACCACACGATCACGGCCCTCGTGATCGTGTTGCATCAATGCACATCCGATCGCGAAATCGGATGCATCACACACTACGTGGAATGGACGATCTTGGTCGGCGACGGCCAAGATCGGAGCCTCAGTCAAGCCCTGCTTGACCGCATCGAACGCCCCCTGGCATTCGGTCGTCCAAATCCACTCAGCTTCCTTCTTAAGAAGCTGTGACAGCGGGCGAATCTTGCCCGCGTAGTTCTCCACGTACTTGCACAAGTACGTGGCAAGCCCAAGGAACTGCCTCAGTTCCTTCACATTGGATGGCGTGGGCCATTCATTGATCACTCTGACCTTCTCTGGGTCAGGGCGCACGCCGTCTTTCCCCACGAGACACCCCAGCACGGGTATCTCGTTCGCCCCGAAGATACACTTCTTCAGGTTCGCATAGAGCTTATGTTTCCTCATAAGCTCTAGCAGCTTCCGGAGATGCACCTTGTGCATCTCAATGTCCGTCTTCCCGTTCACAGCCCGGCTGTGGACGAACACGTCGTCGAAATAACTCGGTGCGAAGTCGCGCACCGAGCGCAATAGATGAGTCACACATCTATTGAACGTCGCAGGGGCATTCTTAAGTCCCTGCGGCATGACGAGCCACTCCCACAGCATACCGCTGGGAGTGCTTACCGCTGTGAGAGGGATGTCCCTCTCACGCATGAGGATTTGATAGAATCCATCACGCAGATCTAGAGCACTGAAGACAGTGCTCAAGGCCATCGAATCGATGATCACATCTTTTCGCGGTATCGGCGTCTGCGCCGGTATCGTCGCATCGTTCAACTTGTTGTACGCATGAACGATGCGCCAGCCGCCCTGTGCCTTCTTGACACAGAACGTTGGGGCACTGTGCGGGGACTTCGATTCCCGCACTTGACCTGCAAGACGACGACTCTCGAAGAAGTCGTCGATCGCTTGAACTTGTTCACGCGGCAGTGGCCACTGCCGTGTAACGCAATACTTTGTGCCCGGCACGAGATCAATCTCGTGCTGTACGCCCTTGTCCTTCGGAAGCTCCGAAGGAATCTCGTCCGGGAGTACATCCTTGTACTCCCGCAGCACCTCATAGTAGGGACTCGACTTCAACGAGTCCCAACTCTGCTCCTCGAAGCGCTGCTTCTTAGTCTTCGCACTGAGGGTGTCATCGCCCTCAGTGATCCCATCGACGACGAGCTGCTTCAGCTCCTCGGCCTCGCGGTCCACCCTCTCAATCTCTGAGAGGATGCAAATTTGTTCGATGCGTCCATCGAACAACTCTCGCGCGAAGCCCTTCCAGTTCATGACTGGAAGCGCGGTCAACGCCGACGCACTCGTCGGCGGATTCTCCAACCGCATCCTCTGGTACTGCAATCCAGTACCAGTACGTGTCAAGACGTTCAGCGTCTCGACACTCGGTGTCTGCCGCGCAGAAACACCAGCCTCAGTCTCCTGCTGAGGCTCGCGCAGCTTCAATGGCTTGCGCCGCGAAAGTCTTCCCTGGAGCCGCGCTCCAGGTGCTCCGCGTCCAAGGGGCTCTGCCTTGGACGGGTCGTCTTCGCAATCGTCAGCGGACTCGCTCCGCTGACTCGCACTATCAAGCACCGCTTGAGTGCCGCTCATCGCGTGCAGTCCTCCTGCACGTGAGCACGCAGGCTGTTCTGGTGCTGGACGTTTGCAACCGCCAGCACCTCCTGCCGCGTGGTCGGCTCCTGCCGCCACGCCTCCATCAACTCCGCGAGCTGATGGAGCCTCCACATCGTCGACTATCGCAGTCGACGTGTCTTCGCTAGCTTTGTGAGCTAGCGGGCCTTTGTTTGTATCATCGGCTCCCGGAGCCGATGTACGATCGCTAGTTCCTTGAACTAGCCGCGCGTCTGTCACGTCAGCCATCGCAGCTGACGTCTGTCCGTCGGTTCCTCGAACCGGAATTCTATTGGCTTCGTCAGCCATCAAGGCTGACGCGCAATCGTCGACGCGACCCTTGGGGGCTTGAAGTACCTCCAAGGCTACCGGTAATACCGGTAATACCGGTAATACCGGTACGTTACCATCACTCAGGTGATTCACATTCACCTGATTTCTGAGGCGACCCTTCGGCTCAGACTCAGACTCAGATATCTGAGCCGACACACACTTTCTCTCAACGACTATCTGAGTCGTCGAGCGTCGCCGGCGGCGATCGGAGGCAGCGGCGGCCGCTGCTGCCTCAACCGGGGAGTCACATGCATCAGCCGATGCATGCGTAGCACTGACAGGGCCATCGCTCTCTGTCGCGCTCATACTGTTGAAGCGTACGACCGTACGCTTCTCCCAGTTGATCACCGGGTCATGCCGTGCAAGCCACGGCATGCCTAACACCAAGTCGAACTTATCGTCTAGATCCAAGACGATAAGATCCTCCACAAACGTCCTTCGTTTGTACGAGAAGCGCACACGGACCACGCGCTTCTCGGTCCTCACGGTGGCACCTGTTGCCAACCGCACCTCCAACACGCCGCGAGGCGTGTCGGCCTCTTCGAAGTCCATACTTCGAAGACTTCCCTGTCGAACAAAGTTGTTCGACGCGCCCGAGTCCACAAGGGCACGAAGAGAGTTAACTCTCTTCGACATAACATTCAGGATGACAAGGTTTGGCTTGTCATCTTGCAACTTGCAGCGAGAAACCTTCTCGCTGGGGGCAGCAGTCCTCATCGTCGCGTGTCCAAGTTCGACACGCGAGACTGCATCACCAGTAGGACGCCCCGCGCCTACTGGTCCTTGGCGTTTTTTGAACGCCCGCCCGGATGCACACTCGCTGTGCATTCGCGTGCAAAGTGACCGATGTTACTACACTTGTAACATCGTACCTTGAACCCCTTACGCTGCTGTTGACCAGCAGTCGTAGCACTCGAGAGGTCCATAGGTTCCGGACCTCCCGCCTTCGGTACAGGACGCGCCGGCTTCGGCGCGTTCGCATGGAGTTTAGCTTGACGCCGGCTAAACTCCTCTTGCATCGCAAGGCTTATGGCTTCCTCGAGAGTATTCGGATACTCTCGAAAGAGGTATGTCTTGACGGGACCGTCTCTCAGTCCCTTCATGAACGTGACGACCTTGGTCGCCTCGTCGACCGGGTTGGCCACTATGTTCGATACCAAGTATCGAGCACGCTGGGCATAGGAATGTACGTCATCCTTGCCCTGCTGCAGATCGAGGAACTCCGCCCTCGATCTGAACTCGTTCTTCGGGGGCTCAAACGCGAGCTTGAGCTCCTCCTTAAAACCTTCGTACGTGCTGAAGCACGTAGGATCCGAGAGTCGGCGCCCATAGGCCCAACTCCTCGCGCGTCCGCCCAAACATGACATGGCGAACGCGACCTTCGACATCGGATCGACGATACGTCGAGCCGCAACGGCTGTGTCGAGTTCGACAAGCCAACGAAGGAGGGTCTCGTCCTCCTTCCCCGCATAGGTACTCACGTGGAGTTTCAACGACTCCACGCGTGGCTTCGGGGAAGCCACCGAGGCAGCAACATCTCGTTGCTCCTTAACAATGTACCCCAGAGCAACACCATGTTGCTCTGTCGGCGATAGCGTGCGAAGCATCGCCGCTACCGCTGCCTCACCAATGACTCGTGAGAGTCGTTGGAGCGCCTCCCACTCTGGATCCGAGAGGTGGGGGCAGTCCGTGCGCGTCACGGACTGGTGTGGGGTCCCCGTGGACCCCTCATCCATGGGGGAGTTCTCTACCCCGCGTTCGTATGAATCCATACGAACGAACAGCAGTCGGTCGTGGGACGGACTACAAAGTGCTACCAGGTGTAATAGGTCTACTAAGGCCTATTAGGTGGCGTACACGTGCGCTTACGTGTATGAGGAAGCGTGCAATTAATTAGACTTAAATTAATTATACTTACGTCCGTAAGTATAATTAAATTAAATATAACAATATTAAAACTGCAAAATACCGTAAAATGAGAACTGTTATTGAATTTGGCATAAGCCAATTATGGACCTCCTAAATCTGATTGCTATCTGTTTCTAAAGGTTCTGTCAATGTGTGGTTGACAGAATTCTGATTTCTCTTAAGAGCACTGATTGGTAGAAATGCTTCGCTTTCTACCAATAACATGCGTAAATGCACGCGAGCCATCCAATGATATGGCCCGCCCATGTATCCATTGGTGTGCTCCACACACCAAGGCCTGAGGTCCGTTTCCAACCTCTAACAGTTAGCGCAACTGTTAGAGTTACAAGTGGTGTAACCACTTGTACGTGTAACCCTGTTACAATCACTCTGACCATCCTCTGCAACAAGTGCTCCGATTTGGCTGAAATTTTGACAGCATGCTCAGCGGTCTGAGAGCCGTGTCGGTGCTGGACGAGAGCGCGTAGTTCGACCATCACTCTGCGACAAGTGCTCCGATTTGGCTGAAATTTTGACAGCATGCTCAGCGGTCTGAGAGCCGTGTCGGTGCTGAGCGAGAGCGCGTAGTTCGACCATCACTCTGACCATCCTCTGCAACAAGTGCTCCGATTTGGCTGAAATTTTGACAGCATGCTCCGCGGTCTGAGAGCCGTGTCGGTGCTGAACGAGAGCGCGTAGTTCGACCATCACTCTGACCATCCTCTGCAACAAGTGCTCCGATTTGGCTGAAATTTTGACAGCATGCTCAGCGGTCTGAGAGCCGTGTCGGTGCTGGACGAGAGCGCGTAGTTCGACCATCACTCTGACCATCCTCTGCAACAAGTGCTCCGATTTGGCTGAAATTTTGACAGCATGCTCAGCGGTCTGAGAGCCGTGTCGGTGCTGAGCGAGAGCGCGTAGTTCGACCATCACTCTGACCATCCTCTGCAACAAGTGCTCCGATTTGGCTGAAATTTTGACAGCATGCTCAGCGGTCTGAGAGCCGTGTCGGTGCTGGACGAGAGCGCGTAGTTCGACCATCACTCTGCGACAAGTGCTCCGATTTGGCTGAAATTTTGACAGCATGCTCAGCGGTCTGAGAGCCGTGTCGGTGCTGAGCGAGAGCGCGTAGTTCGACCATCACTCTGACCATCCTCTGCAACAAGTGCTCCGATTTGGCTGAAATTTTGACAGCATGCTCCGCGGTCTGAGAGCCGTGTCGGTGCTGAACGAGAGCGCGTAGTTCGACCATCACTCTGACCATCCTCTGCAACAAGTGCTCCGATTTGGCTGAAATTTTGACAGCATGCTCAGCGGTCTGAGAGCCGTGTCGGTGCTGGACGAGAGCGCGTAGTTCGACCATCACTCTGACCATCCTCTGCAACAAGTGCTCCGATTTGGCTGAAATTTTGACAGCATGCTCAGCGGTCTGAGAGCCGTGTCGGTGCTGAGCGAGAGCGCGTAGTTCGACCATCACTCTGACCATCCTCTGCAACAAGTGCTCCGATTTGGCTGAAATTTTGACAGCATGCTCAGCGGTCTGAGAGCCGTGTCAGTGCTGGACGAGAGCGCGTAGTTCGACCATCACTCTGACCATCCTCTGCAACAAGTGCTCCGATTTGGCTGAAATTTTGACAGCATGCTCAGCGGTCTGAGAGCCGTGTCGGTGCTGGACGAGAGCGCGTAGTTCGACCATCACTCTGACCATCCTCTGCAACAAGTGCTCCGATTTGGCTGAAATTTTGACAGCATGCTCAGCGGTCTGAGAGCCGCGTCGGTGCTGAACGAGAGCGCGTAGTTCGACCATCACTCTGACCATCCTCTGCAACAAGTGCTCCGATTTGGCTGAAATTTTGACAGCATGCTCAGCGGTCTGAGAGCCGTGTCGGTGCTGGACGAGAGCGCGTAGTTCGACCATCACTCTGACCATCCTCTGCAACAAGTGCTCCGATTTGGCTGAAATTTTGACAGCATGCTCAGCGGTCTGAGAGCCGTGTCGGTGCTGGACGAGAGCGCGTAGTTCGACCATCACTCTGACCATCCTCTGCAACAAGTGCTCCGATTTGGCTGAAATTTTGACAGCATGCTCAGCGGTCTGAGAGCCGTGTCGGTGCTGAACGAGAGCGCGTAGTTCGACCATCACTCTGACCATCCTCTGCAACAAGTGCTCCGATTTGGCTGAAATTTTGACAGCATGCTCAGCGGTCTGAGAGCCGTGTCGGTGCTGGACGAGAGCGCGTAGTTCGACCATCACTCTGACCATCCTCTGCAACAAGTGCTCCGATTTGGCTAAAATTTTAACAGCATGCTCAGCGGTCTGAGAGCCGTGTCGGTGCTGAACGAGAGCGCGTAGTTCGACCATCACTCTGACCATCCTCTGCAACAAGTGCTCCGATTTGGCTGAAATTTTGACAGCATGCTCAGCGGTCTGAGAGCCGTGTCGGTGCTGAACGAGAGCGCGTAGTTCGACCATCACTCTGCGACAAGTGCTCCGATTTGGCTGAAATTTTGACAGCATGCTCAGCGGTCTGAGAGCCGTGTCGGTGCTGAACGAGAGCGCGTAGTTCGACCATCACTCTGCGACAAGTGCTCCGATTTGGCTGAAATTTTGACAGCATGCTCAGCGGTCTGAGAGCCGTGTCGGTGCTGAGCGAGAGCGCGTAGTTCGACCATCACTCTGACCATCCTCTGCAACAAGTGCTCCGATTTGGCTGAAATTTTGACAGCATGCTCCGCGGTCTGAGAGCCGTGTCGGTGCTGAACGAGAGCGCGTAGTTCGACCATCACTCTGACCATCCTCTGCAACAAGTGCTCCGATTTGGCTGAAATTTTGACAGCATGCTCAGCGGTCTGAGAGCCGTGTCGGTGCTGGACGAGAGCGCGTAGTTCGACCATCACTCTGACCATCCTCTGCAACAAGTGCTCCGATTTGGCTGAAATTTTGACAGCATGCTCAGCGGTCTGAGAGCCGTGTCGGTGCTGAGCGAGAGCGCGTAGTTCGACCATCACTCTGACCATCCTCTGCAACAAGTGCTCCGATTTGGCTGAAATTTTGACAGCATGCTCAGCGGTCTGAGAGCCGTGTCAGTGCTGGACGAGAGCGCGTAGTTCGACCATCACTCTGACCATCCTCTGCAACAAGTGCTCCGATTTGGCTGAAATTTTGACAGCATGCTCAGCGGTCTGAGAGCCGTGTCGGTGCTGGACGAGAGCGCGTAGTTCGACCATCACTCTGACCATCCTCTGCAACAAGTGCTCCGATTTGGCTGAAATTTTGACAGCATGCTCAGCGGTCTGAGAGCCGCGTCGGTGCTGAACGAGAGCGCGTAGTTCGACCATCACTCTGACCATCCTCTGCAACAAGTGCTCCGATTTGGCTGAAATTTTGACAGCATGCTCAGCGGTCTGAGAGCCGTGTCGGTGCTGGACGAGAGCGCGTAGTTCGACCATCACTCTGACCATCCTCTGCAACAAGTGCTCCGATTTGGCTGAAATTTTGACAGCATGCTCAGCGGTCTGAGAGCCGTGTCGGTGCTGGACGAGAGCGCGTAGTTCGACCATCACTCTGACCATCCTCTGCAACAAGTGCTCCGATTTGGCTGAAATTTTGACAGCATGCTCAGCGGTCTGAGAGCCGTGTCGGTGCTGAGCGAGAGCGCGTAGTTCGACCATCACTCTGACCATCCTCTGCAACAAGTGCTCCGATTTGGCTGAAATTTTGACAGCATGCTCCGCGGTCTGAGAGCCGTGTCGGTGCTGAACGAGAGCGCGTAGTTCGACCATCACTCTGACCATCCTCTGCAACAAGTGCTCCGATTTGGCTGAAATTTTGACAGCATGCTCAGCGGTCTGAGAGCCGTGTCGGTGCTGGACGAGAGCGCGTAGTTCGACCATCACTCTGACCATCCTCTGCAACAAGTGCTCCGATTTGGCTGAAATTTTGACAGCATGCTCAGCGGTCTGAGAGCCGTGTCGGTGCTGGACGAGAGCGCGTAGTTCGACCATCACTCTGACCATCCTCTGCAACAAGTGCTCCGATTTGGCTGAAATTTTGACAGCATGCTCAGCGGTCTGAGAGCCGTGTCGGTGCTGAGCGAGAGCGCGTAGTTCGACCATCACTCTGACCATCCTCTGCAACAAGTGCTCCGATTTGGCTGAAATTTTGACAGCATGCTCAGCGGTCTGAGAGCCGTGTCAGTGCTGGACGAGAGCGCGTAGTTCGACCATCACTCTGACCATCCTCTGCAACAAGTGCTCCGATTTGGCTGAAATTTTGACAGCATGCTCAGCGGTCTGAGAGCCGTGTCGGTGCTGGACGAGAGCGCGTAGTTCGACCATCACTCTGACCATCCTCTGCAACAAGTGCTCCGATTTGGCTGAAATTTTGACAGCATGCTCAGCGGTCTGAGAGCCGTGTCGGTGCTGGACGAGAGCGCGTAGTTCGACCATCACTCTGACCATCCTCTGCAACAAGTGCTCCGATTTGGCTGAAATTTTGACAGCATGCTCAGCGGTCTGAGAGCCGTGTCAGTGCTGGACGAGAGCGCGTAGTTCGACCATCACTCTGACCATCCTCTGCAACAAGTGCTCCGATTTGGCTGAAATTTTGACAGCATGCTCAGCGGTCTGAGAGCCGTGTCGGTGCTGGACGAGAGCGCGTAGTTCGACCATCACTCTGACCATCCTCTGCAACAAGTGCTCCGATTTGGCTGAAATTTTGACAGCATGCTCAGCGGTCTGAGAGCCGTGTCGGTGCTGGACGAGAGCGCGTAGTTCGACCATCACTCTGACCATCCTCTGCAACAAGTGCTCCGATTTGGCTGAAATTTTGACAGCATGCTCAGCGGTCTGAGAGCCGTGTCGGTGCTGGACGAGAGCGCGTAGTTCGACCATCACTCTGACCATCCTCTGCAACAAGTGCTCCGATTTGGCTGAAATTTTGACAGCATGCTCAGCGGTCTGAGAGCCGTGTCGGTGCTGGACGAGAGCGCGTAGTTCGACCATCACTCTGACCATCCTCTGCAACAAGTGCTCCGATTTGGCTGAAATTTTGACAGCACGATCAGCAGTCTGCGAACTGTATCGGTGCTAAACGTGAAGAAGTATTTGCATAGGTTGTCTTGCGAGGGAAGGTCTGCAAAAGCTTGATGTGGGGTGGCCGTGGTAAATATAGATTAACGCTTTGTAGGGTTTTGTCGGTACAGTACTAACATGAAAGTAAAAACATAAACCGTACCATCTTGAAAGTAAAACATAAAAAAAATTTGCGAGATCACTACAGCACCGTGCTAGGTACTCCCTGTAAAAGCTAACTGCAGAATAACAAGGCTTGCTTCCGCCTCCGCTGTGAAGGACAGACTGCTACGTTGTCCCTGTTTGAGGTGATCTCGCCTGTTGACCACTACTATCATTCTGGTCGTGTCTTGACACGCCTCGGTCCGCTAGACGCGAGTGTACGTGGTCCTTCGATTTCGGCCTCGATTGGGCAGGTCGTCCGAATTGAACGGAATCACTGCAGCAGCAAGCTGGGTACTCCCTGTGAAAGCTAGCTGCAGAATCACAAGGCTTGCTTCCGCCTCGGCTGTGACGGACAGACTCTGCTACGTTGTCCCTGTTTGAGGTGATCTCGCCTGTTGACCACTACTATCATTCTGGTCGTGTCTTGAAAGGCCTCGGTCCGCTAGACGCGAGTGTACGTGGTCCTTCGATTTCGGCCTCGATTGGGCAGGTCGTCCGAATTGAACGGAATCACTGCAGCAGCAAGCTGGGTACTCCCTGTGAAAGCTAGCTGCAGAATCACAAGGCTTGCTTCCGCCTCGGCTGTGACGGACAGACTCTGCTACGTTGTCCCTGTTTGAGGTGATCTCGCCTGTTGACCACTACTATCATTCTGGTCGTGTCTTGACACGCCTCGGTCCGCTAGACGCGAGTGTACGTGGTCCTTCGATTTCGGCCTCGATTGGGCAGGTCGTCCGAATTGAACGGAATCACTGCAGCAGCAAGCTGGGTACTCCCTGTGAAAGCTAGCTGCAGAATCACAAGGCTTGCTTCCGCCTCGGCTGTGACGGACAGACTCTGCTACGTTGTCCCTGTTTGAGGTGATCTCGCCTGTTGACCACTACTATCATTCTGGTCGTGTCTTGAAAGGCCTCGGTCCGCTAGACGCGAGTGTACGTGGTCCTTCGATTTCGGCCTCGATTGGGCAGGTCGTCCGAATTGAACGGAATCACTGCAGCAGCAAGCTGGGTACTCCCTGTGAAAGCTAGCTGCAGAATCACAAGGCTTGCTTCCGCCTCGGCTGTGACGGACAGACTCTGCTACGTTGTCCCTGTTTGAGGTGATCTCGCCTGTTGACCACTACTATCATTCTGGTCGTGTCTTGAAAGGCCTCGGTCCGCTAGACGCGAGTGTACGTGGTCCTTCGATTTCGGCCTCGATTGGGCAGGTCGTTCGAATTGAACGGAATCACTGCAGCAGCAAGCTGGGTACTCCCTGTGAAAGCTAGCTGCAGAATCACAAGGCTTGCTTCCGCCTCGGCTGTGACGGACAGACTCTGCTACGTTGTCCCTGTTTGAGGTGATCTCGCCTGTTGACCACTACTATCATTCTGGTCGTGTCTTGAAAGGCCTCGGTCCGCTAGACGCGAGTGTACGTGGTCCTTCGATTTCGGCCTCGATTGGGCAGGTCGTCCGAATTGAACGGAATCACTGCAGCAGCAAGCTGGGTACTCCCTGTGAAAGCTAGCTGCAGAATCACAAGGCTTGCTTCCGCCTCGGCTGTGACGGACAGACTCTGCTACGTTGTCCCTGTTTGAGGTGATCTCGCCTGTTGACCACTACTATCATTCTGGTCGTGTCTTGAAAGGCCTCGGTCCGCTAGACGCGAGTGTACGTGGTCCTTCGATTTCGGCCTCGATTGGGCAGGTCGTCCGAATTGAACGGAATCACTGCAGCAGCAAGCTGGGTACTCCCTGTGAAAGCTAGCTGCAGAATCACAAGGCTTGCTTCCGCCTCGGCTGTGACGGACAGACTCTGCTACGTTGTCCCTGTTTGAGGTGATCTCGCCTGTTGACCACTACTATCATTCTGGTCGTGTCTTGACACGCCTCGGTCCGCTAGACGCGAGTGTACGTGGTCCTTCGATTTCGGCCTCGATTGGGCAGGTCGTCCGAATTGAACGGAATCACTGCAGCAGCAAGCTGGGTACTCCCTGTGAAAGCTAGCTGCAGAATCACAAGGCTTGCTTCCGCCTCGGCTGTGACGGACAGACTCTGCTACGTTGTCCCTGTTTGAGGTGATCTCGCCTGTTGACCACTACTATCATTCTGGTCGTGTCTTGAAAGGCCTCGGTCCGCTAGACGCGAGTGTACGTGGTCCTTCGATTTCGGCCTCGATTGGGCAGGTCGTCCGAATTGAACGGAATCACTGCAGCAGCAAGCTGGGTACTCCCTGTGAAAGCTAGCTGCAGAATCACAAGGCTTGCTTCCGCCTCGGCTGTGACGGACAGACTCTGCTACGTTGTCCCTGTTTGAGGTGATCTCGCCTGTTGACCACTACTATCATTCTGGTCGTGTCTTGAAAGGCCTCGGTCCGCTAGACGCGAGTGTACGTGGTCCTTCGATTTCGGCCTCGATTGGGCAGGTCGTTCGAATTGAACGGAATCACTGCAGCAGCAAGCTGGGTACTCCCTGTGAAAGCTAGCTGCAGAATCACAAGGCTTGCTTCCGCCTCGGCTGTGACGGACAGACTCTGCTACGTTGTCCCTGTTTGAGGTGATCTCGCCTGTTGACCACTACTATCATTCTGGTCGTGTCTTGAAAGGCCTCGGTCCGCTAGACGCGAGTGTACGTGGTCCTTCGATTTCGGCCTCGATTGGGCAGGTCGTCCGAATTGAACGGAATCACTGCAGCAGCAAGCTGGGTACTCCCTGTGAAAGCTAGCTGCAGAATCACAAGGCTTGCTTCCGCCTCGGCTGTGACGGACAGACTCTGCTACGTTGTCCCTGTTTGAGGTGATCTCGCCTGTTGACCACTACTATCATTCTGGTCGTGTCTTGAAAGGCCTCGGTCCGCTAGACGCGAGTGTACGTGGTCCTTCGATTTCGGCCTCGATTGGGCAGGTCGTCCGAATTGAACGGAATCACTGCAGCAGCAAGCTGGGTACTCCCTGTGAAAGCTAGCTGCAGAATCACAAGGCTTGCTTCCGCCTCGGCTGTGACGGACAGACTCTGCTACGTTGTCCCTGTTTGAGGTGATCTCGCCTGTTGACCACTACTATCATTCTGGTCGTGTCTTGACACGCCTCGGTCCGCTAGACGCGAGTGTACGTGGTCCTTCGATTTCGGCCTCGATTGGGCAGGTCGTCCGAATTGAACGGAATCACTGCAGCAGCAAGCTGGGTACTCCCTGTGAAAGCTAGCTGCAGAATCACAAGGCTTGCTTCCGCCTCGGCTGTGACGGACAGACTCTGCTACGTTGTCCCTGTTTGAGGTGATCTCGCCTGTTGACCACTACTATCATTCTGGTCGTGTCTTGACACGCCTCGGTCCGCTAGACGCGAGTGTACGTGGTCCTTCGATTTCGGCCTCGATTGGGCAGGTCGTCCGAATTGAACGGAATCACTGCAGCAGCAAGCTGGGTACTCCCTGTGAAAGCTAGCTGCAGAATCACAAGGCTTGCTTCCGCCTCGGCTGTGACGGACAGACTCTGCTACGTTGTCCCTGTTTGAGGTGATCTCGCCTGTTGACCACTACTATCATTCTGGTCGTGTCTTGAAAGGCCTCGGTCCGCTAGACGCGAGTGTACGTGGTCCTTCGATTTCGGCCTCGATTGGGCAGGTCGTTCGAATTGAACGGAATCACTGCAGCAGCAAGCTGGGTACTCCCTGTGAAAGCTAGCTGCAGAATCACAAGGCTTGCTTCCGCCTCGGCTGTGACGGACAGACTCTGCTACGTTGTCCCTGTTTGAGGTGATCTCGCCTGTTGACCACTACTATCATTCTGGTCGTGTCTTGACACGCCTCGGTCCGCTAGACGCGAGTGTACGTGGTCCTTCGATTTCGGCCTCGATTGGGCAGGTCGTCCGAATTGAACGGAATCACTGCAGCAGCAAGCTGGGTACTCCCTGTGAAAGCTAGCTGCAGAATCACAAGGCTTGCTTCCGCCTCGGCTGTGACGGACAGACTCTGCTACGTTGTCCCTGTTTGAGGTGATCTCGCCTGTTGACCACTACTATCATTCTGGTCGTGTCTTGAAAGGCCTCGGTCCGCTAGACGCGAGTGTACGTGGTCCTTCGATTTCGGCCTCGATTGGGCAGGTCGTCCGAATTGAACGGAATCACTGCAGCAGCAAGCTGGGTACTCCCTGTGAAAGCTAGCTGCAGAATCACAAGGCTTGCTTCCGCCTCGGCTGTGACGGACAGACTCTGCTACGTTGTCCCTGTTTGAGGTGATCTCGCCTGTTGACCACTACTATCATTCTGGTCGTGTCTTGACACGCCTCGGTCCGCTAGACGCGAGTGTACGTGGTCCTTCGATTTCGGCCTCGATTGGGCAGGTCGTCCGAATTGAACGGAATCACTGCAGCAGCAAGCTGGGTACTCCCTGTGAAAGCTAGCTGCAGAATCACAAGGCTTGCTTCCGCCTCGGCTGTGACGGACAGACTCTGCTACGTTGTCCCTGTTTGAGGTGATCTCGCCTGTTGACCACTACTATCATTCTGGTCGTGTCTTGACACGCCTCGGTCCGCTAGACGCGAGTGTACGTGGTCCTTCGATTTCGGCCTCGATTGGGCAGGTCGTCCGAATTGAACGGAATCACTGCAGCAGCAAGCTGGGTACTCCCTGTGAAAGCTAGCTGCAGAATCACAAGGCTTGCTTCCGCCTCGGCTGTGACGGACAGACTCTGCTACGTTGTCCCTGTTTGAGGTGATCTCGCCTGTTGACCACTACTATCATTCTGGTCGTGTCTTGACACGCCTCGGTCCGCTAGACGCGAGTGTACGTGGTCCTTCGATTTCGGCCTCGATTGGGCAGGTCGTTCGAATTGAACGGAATCACTGCAGCAGCAAGCTGGGTACTCCCTGTGAAAGCTAGCTGCAGAATCACAAGGCTTGCTTCCGCCTCGGCTGTGACGGACAGACTCTGCTACGTTGTCCCTGTTTGAGGTGATCTCGCCTGTTGACCACTACTATCATTCTGGTCGTGTCTTGACACGCCTCGGTCCGCTAGACGCGAGTGTACGTGGTCCTTCGATTTCGGCCTCGATTGGGCAGGTCGTCCGAATTGAACGGAATCACTGCAGCAGCAAGCTGGGTACTCCCTGTGAAAGCTAGCTGCAGAATCACAAGGCTTGCTTCCGCCTCGGCTGTGACGGACAGACTCTGCTACGTTGTCCCTGTTTGAGGTGATCTCGCCTGTTGACCACTACTATCATTCTGGTCGTGTCTTGAAAGGCCTCGGTCCGCTAGACGCGAGTGTACGTGGTCCTTCGATTTCGGCCTCGATTGGGCAGGTCGTCCGAATTGAACGGAATCACTGCAGCAGCAAGCTGGGTACTCCCTGTGAAAGCTAGCTGCAGAATCACAAGGCTTGCTTCCGCCTCGGCTGTGACGGACAGACTCTGCTACGTTGTCCCTGTTTGAGGTGATCTCGCCTGTTGACCACTACTATCATTCTGGTCGTGTCTTGAAAGGCCTCGGTCCGCTAGACGCGAGTGTACGTGGTCCTTCGATTTCGGCCTCGATTGGGCAGGTCGTCCGAATTGAACGGAATCACTGCAGCAGCAAGCTGGGTACTCCCTGTGAAAGCTAGCTGCAGAATCACAAGGCTTGCTTCCGCCTCGGCTGTGACGGACAGACTCTGCTACGTTGTCCCTGTTTGAGGTGATCTCGCCTGTTGACCACTACTATCATTCTGGTCGTGTCTTGACACGCCTCGGTCCGCTAGACGCGAGTGTACGTGGTCCTTCGATTTCGGCCTCGATTGGGCAGGTCGTCCGAATTGAACGGAATCACTGCAGCAGCAAGCTGGGTACTCCCTGTGAAAGCTAGCTGCAGAATCACAAGGCTTGCTTCCGCCTCGGCTGTGACGGACAGACTCTGCTACGTTGTCCCTGTTTGAGGTGATCTCGCCTGTTGACCACTACTATCATTCTGGTCGTGTCTTGAAAGGCCTCGGTCCGCTAGACGCGAGTGTACGTGGTCCTTCGATTTCGGCCTCGATTGGGCAGGTCGTTCGAATTGAACGGAATCACTGCAGCAGCAAGCTGGGTACTCCCTGTGAAAGCTAGCTGCAGAATCACAAGGCTTGCTTCCGCCTCGGCTGTGACGGACAGACTCTGCTACGTTGTCCCTGTTTGAGGTGATCTCGCCTGTTGACCACTACTATCATTCTGGTCGTGTCTTGACACGCCTCGGTCCGCTAGACGCGAGTGTACGTGGTCCTTCGATTTCGGCCTCGATTGGGCAGGTCGTCCGAATTGAACGGAATCACTGCAGCAGCAAGCTGGGTACTCCCTGTGAAAGCTAGCTGCAGAATCACAAGGCTTGCTTCCGCCTCGGCTGTGACGGACAGACTCTGCTACGTTGTCCCTGTTTGAGGTGATCTCGCCTGTTGACCACTACTATCATTCTGGTCGTGTCTTGAAAGGCCTCGGTCCGCTAGACGCGAGTGTACGTGGTCCTTCGATTTCGGCCTCGATTGGGCAGGTCGTTCGAATTGAACGGAATCACTGCAGCAGCAAGCTGGGTACTCCCTGTGAAAGCTAGCTGCAGAATCACAAGGCTTGCTTCCGCCTCGGCTGTGACGGACAGACTCTGCTACGTTGTCCCTGTTTGAGGTGATCTCGCCTGTTGACCACTACTATCATTCTGGTCGTGTCTTGACACGCCTCGGTCCGCTAGACGCGAGTGTACGTGGTCCTTCGATTTCGGCCTCGATTGGGCAGGTCGTCCGAATTGAACGGAATCACTGCAGCAGCAAGCTGGGTACTCCCTGTGAAAGCTAGCTGCAGAATCACAAGGCTTGCTTCCGCCTCGGCTGTGACGGACAGACTCTGCTACGTTGTCCCTGTTTGAGGTGATCTCGCCTGTTGACCACTACTATCATTCTGGTCGTGTCTTGAAAGGCCTCGGTCCGCTAGACGCGAGTGTACGTGGTCCTTCGATTTCGGCCTCGATTGGGCAGGTCGTCCGAATTGAACGGAATCACTGCAGCAGCAAGCTGGGTACTCCCTGTGAAAGCTAGCTGCAGAATCACAAGGCTTGCTTCCGCCTCGGCTGTGACGGACAGACTCTGCTACGTTGTCCCTGTTTGAGGTGATCTCGCCTGTTGACCACTACTATCATTCTGGTCGTGTCTTGACACGCCTCGGTCCGCTAGACGCGAGTGTACGTGGTCCTTCGATTTCGGCCTCGATTGGGCAGGTCGTCCGAATTGAACGGAATCACTGCAGCAGCAAGCTGGGTACTCCCTGTGAAAGCTAGCTGCAGAATCACAAGGCTTGCTTCCGCCTCGGCTGTGACGGACAGACTCTGCTACGTTGTCCCTGTTTGAGGTGATCTCGCCTGTTGACCACTACTATCATTCTGGTCGTGTCTTGAAAGGCCTCGGTCCGCTAGACGCGAGTGTACGTGGTCCTTCGATTTCGGCCTCGATTGGGCAGGTCGTCCGAATTGAACGGAATCACTGCAGCAGCAAGCTGGGTACTCCCTGTGAAAGCTAGCTGCAGAATCACAAGGCTTGCTTCCGCCTCGGCTGTGACGGACAGACTCTGCTACGTTGTCCCTGTTTGAGGTGATCTCGCCTGTTGACCACTACTATCATTCTGGTCGTGTCTTGACACGCCTCGGTCCGCTAGACGCGAGTGTACGTGGTCCTTCGATTTCGGCCTCGATTGGGCAGGTCGTCCGAATTGAACGGAATCACTGCAGCAGCAAGCTGGGTACTCCCTGTGAAAGCTAGCTGCAGAATCACAAGGCTTGCTTCCGCCTCGGCTGTGACGGACAGACTCTGCTACGTTGTCCCTGTTTGAGGTGATCTCGCCTGTTGACCACTACTATCATTCTGGTCGTGTCTTGAAAGGCCTCGGTCCGCTAGACGCGAGTGTACGTGGTCCTTCGATTTCGGCCTCGATTGGGCAGGTCGTCCGAATTGAACGGAATCACTGCAGCAGCAAGCTGGGTACTCCCTGTGAAAGCTAGCTGCAGAATCACAAGGCTTGCTTCCGCCTCGGCTGTGACGGACAGACTCTGCTACGTTGTCCCTGTTTGAGGTGATCTCGCCTGTTGACCACTACTATCATTCTGGTCGTGTCTTGACACGCCTCGGTCCGCTAGACGCGAGTGTACGTGGTCCTTCGATTTCGGCCTCGATTGGGCAGGTCGTTCGAATTGAACGGAATCACTGCAGCAGCAAGCTGGGTACTCCCTGTGAAAGCTAGCTGCAGAATCACAAGGCTTGCTTCCGCCTCGGCTGTGACGGACAGACTCTGCTACGTTGTCCCTGTTTGAGGTGATCTCGCCTGTTGACCACTACTATCATTCTGGTCGTGTCTTGAAAGGCCTCGGTCCGCTAGACGCGAGTGTACGTGGTCCTTCGATTTCGGCCTCGATTGGGCAGGTCGTCCGAATTGAACGGAATCACTGCAGCAGCAAGCTGGGTACTCCCTGTGAAAGCTAGCTGCAGAATCACAAGGCTTGCTTCCGCCTCGGCTGTGACGGACAGACTCTGCTACGTTGTCCCTGTTTGAGGTGATCTCGCCTGTTGACCACTACTATCATTCTGGTCGTGTCTTGAAAGGCCTCGGTCCGCTAGACGCGAGTGTACGTGGTCCTTCGATTTCGGCCTCGATTGGGCAGGTCGTTCGAATTGAACGGAATCACTGCAGCAGCAAGCTGGGTACTCCCTGTGAAAGCTAGCTGCAGAATCACAAGGCTTGCTTCCGCCTCGGCTGTGACGGACAGACTCTGCTACGTTGTCCCTGTTTGAGGTGATCTCGCCTGTTGACCACTACTATCATTCTGGTCGTGTCTTGAAAGGCCTCGGTCCGCTAGACGCGAGTGTACGTGGTCCTTCGATTTCGGCCTCGATTGGGCAGGTCGTCCGAATTGAACGGAATCACTGCAGCAGCAAGCTGGGTACTCCCTGTGAAAGCTAGCTGCAGAATCACAAGGCTTGCTTCCGCCTCGGCTGTGACGGACAGACTCTGCTACGTTGTCCCTGTTTGAGGTGATCTCGCCTGTTGACCACTACTATCATTCTGGTCGTGTCTTGAAAGGCCTCGGTCCGCTAGACGCGAGTGTACGTGGTCCTTCGATTTCGGCCTCGATTGGGCAGGTCGTTCGAATTGAACGGAATCACTGCAGCAGCAAGCTGGGTACTCCCTGTGAAAGCTAGCTGCAGAATCACAAGGCTTGCTTCCGCCTCGGCTGTGACGGACAGACTCTGCTACGTTGTCCCTGTTTGAGGTGATCTCGCCTGTTGACCACTACTATCATTCTGGTCGTGTCTTGAAAGGCCTCGGTCCGCTAGACGCGAGTGTACGTGGTCCTTCGATTTCGGCCTCGATTGGGCAGGTCGTCCGAATTGAACGGAATCACTGCAGCAGCAAGCTGGGTACTCCCTGTGAAAGCTAGCTGCAGAATCACAAGGCTTGCTTCCGCCTCGGCTGTGACGGACAGACTCTGCTACGTTGTCCCTGTTTGAGGTGATCTCGCCTGTTGACCACTACTATCATTCTGGTCGTGTCTTGAAAGGCCTCGGTCCGCTAGACGCGAGTGTACGTGGTCCTTCGATTTCGGCCTCGATTGGGCAGGTCGTCCGAATTGAACGGAATCACTGCAGCAGCAAGCTGGGTACTCCCTGTGAAAGCTAGCTGCAGAATCACAAGGCTTGCTTCCGCCTCGGCTGTGACGGACAGACTCTGCTACGTTGTCCCTGTTTGAGGTGATCTCGCCTGTTGACCACTACTATCATTCTGGTCGTGTCTTGAAAGGCCTCGGTCCGCTAGACGCGAGTGTACGTGGTCCTTCGATTTCGGCCTCGATTGGGCAGGTCGTTCGAATTGAACGGAATCACTGCAGCAGCAAGCTGGGTACTCCCTGTGAAAGCTAGCTGCAGAATCACAAGGCTTGCTTCCGCCTCGGCTGTGACGGACAGACTCTGCTACGTTGTCCCTGTTTGAGGTGATCTCGCCTGTTGACCACTACTATCATTCTGGTCGTGTCTTGAAAGGCCTCGGTCCGCTAGACGCGAGTGTACGTGGTCCTTCGATTTCGGCCTCGATTGGGCAGGTCGTCCGAATTGAACGGAATCACTGCAGCAGCAAGCTGGGTACTCCCTGTGAAAGCTAGCTGCAGAATCACAAGGCTTGCTTCCGCCTCGGCTGTGACGGACAGACTCTGCTACGTTGTCCCTGTTTGAGGTGATCTCGCCTGTTGACCACTACTATCATTCTGGTCGTGTCTTGAAAGGCCTCGGTCCGCTAGACGCGAGTGTACGTGGTCCTTCGATTTCGGCCTCGATTGGGCAGGTCGTTCGAATTGAACGGAATCACTGCAGCAGCAAGCTGGGTACTCCCTGTGAAAGCTAGCTGCAGAATCACAAGGCTTGCTTCCGCCTCGGCTGTGACGGACAGACTCTGCTACGTTGTCCCTGTTTGAGGTGATCTCGCCTGTTGACCACTACTATCATTCTGGTCGTGTCTTGACACGCCTCGGTCCGCTAGACGCGAGTGTACGTGGTCCTTCGATTTCGGCCTCGATTGGGCAGGTCGTCCGAATTGAACGGAATCACTGCAGCAGCAAGCTGGGTACTCCCTGTGAAAGCTAGCTGCAGAATCACAAGGCTTGCTTCCGCCTCGGCTGTGACGGACAGACTCTGCTACGTTGTCCCTGTTTGAGGTGATCTCGCCTGTTGACCACTACTATCATTCTGGTCGTGTCTTGACACGCCTCGGTCCGCTAGACGCGAGTGTACGTGGTCCTTCGATTTCGGCCTCGATTGGGCAGGTCGTTCGAATTGAACGGAATCACTGCAGCAGCAAGCTGGGTACTCCCTGTGAAAGCTAGCTGCAGAATCACAAGGCTTGCTTCCGCCTCGGCTGTGACGGACAGACTCTGCTACGTTGTCCCTGTTTGAGGTGATCTCGCCTGTTGACCACTACTATCATTCTGGTCGTGTCTTGACACGCCTCGGTCCGCTAGACGCGAGTGTACGTGGTCCTTCGATTTCGGCCTCGATTGGGCAGGTCGTCCGAATTGAACGGAATCACTGCAGCAGCAAGCTGGGTACTCCCTGTGAAAGCTAGCTGCAGAATCACAAGGCTTGCTTCCGCCTCGGCTGTGACGGACAGACTCTGCTACGTTGTCCCTGTTTGAGGTGATCTCGCCTGTTGACCACTACTATCATTCTGGTCGTGTCTTGAAAGGCCTCGGTCCGCTAGACGCGAGTGTACGTGGTCCTTCGATTTCGGCCTCGATTGGGCAGGTCGTCCGAATTGAACGGAATCACTGCAGCAGCAAGCTGGGTACTCCCTGTGAAAGCTAGCTGCAGAATCACAAGGCTTGCTTCCGCCTCGGCTGTGACGGACAGACTCTGCTACGTTGTCCCTGTTTGAGGTGATCTCGCCTGTTGACCACTACTATCATTCTGGTCGTGTCTTGACACGCCTCGGTCCGCTAGACGCGAGTGTACGTGGTCCTTCGATTTCGGCCTCGATTGGGCAGGTCGTTCGAATTGAACGGAATCACTGCAGCAGCAAGCTGGGTACTCCCTGTGAAAGCTAGCTGCAGAATCACAAGGCTTGCTTCCGCCTCGGCTGTGACGGACAGACTCTGCTACGTTGTCCCTGTTTGAGGTGATCTCGCCTGTTGACCACTACTATCATTCTGGTCGTGTCTTGAAAGGCCTCGGTCCGCTAGACGCGAGTGTACGTGGTCCTTCGATTTCGGCCTCGATTGGGCAGGTCGTCCGAATTGAACGGAATCACTGCAGCAGCAAGCTGGGTACTCCCTGTGAAAGCTAGCTGCAGAATCACAAGGCTTGCTTCCGCCTCGGCTGTGACGGACAGACTCTGCTACGTTGTCCCTGTTTGAGGTGATCTCGCCTGTTGACCACTACTATCATTCTGGTCGTGTCTTGAAAGGCCTCGGTCCGCTAGACGCGAGTGTACGTGGTCCTTCGATTTCGGCCTCGATTGGGCAGGTCGTTCGAATTGAACGGAATCACTGCAGCAGCAAGCTGGGTACTCCCTGTGAAAGCTAGCTGCAGAATCACAAGGCTTGCTTCCGCCTCGGCTGTGACGGACAGACTCTGCTACGTTGTCCCTGTTTGAGGTGATCTCGCCTGTTGACCACTACTATCATTCTGGTCGTGTCTTGAAAGGCCTCGGTCCGCTAGACGCGAGTGTACGTGGTCCTTCGATTTCGGCCTCGATTGGGCAGGTCGTCCTGAATTGAACGGAATCACTGCAGCAGCAAGCTGGGTACTCCCTCGTGAAAGCTAGGCTGCAGAATCACAAGGCTTGCTTCCGCCTCGGCTGTGACGGACAGACTCTGCTACGTTGTCCCTGTTTTGGAGGTGGATCTCGCCTGTTGACCACTACTATCATTCTGGTCGTGCGTCTTGAAAGGCCCTCGGTCCACAGACGCGAGTGTACGTGGTCCTTCGATTTCGGGCCTCGATTGGGCAGGTCGTCCGAATTGAACGGAATCACTGCAGCAGCAAGCTGGGTACTCCCTGTGAAAGCTAGCTTGCTGCAGAATCACAAGGCTTGCTTCCGCCTCGGCTGTGACGGACAGACTCTGCTACGTTGTCCCTGTTTGAGGTGATCTCGCCTGTTGACCACTACTATCATTCTGGTCGTGTCTTGAAAGGCCTCGGGTCCGCTCAGATCGCGAGTGTACGTGGTCCTTCGATTTCTGGCCTCGATTGGGCAGGTCGTCCGAATTGAACGGAATCACTGCAGCAGCAAGCTGGGTACTCCCTGTGAAAGCTAGCTGCAGAATCACAAGGCTTGCTTCCGCCTCGGCTGTGACGGACAGACTCTGCTACGTTGTCCCCTGTTTGAGGTGATCTCGCCTGTTGGACCACTACTATCATTCTGGTCGTGTCTTGAAAGGCCTCGGTCCGCTAGACGCGAGTGTACGTGGTCCCTTCGATTTCGGCCTCGATTGGGCAGGTCGTCCGAATTGAACGGAATCACTGCAGCAGCAAGCTGGGTACTCCCTGTGAAAGCTAGCTGCAGAATCACAAGGCTTGCCTCCGCCTCGGCTGTGACGACGGACAGACTCTGCTACGTTGTCCCTGTTTGAGGTGATCTCGCCTGTTGACCACTACTATCATTCTGGTCGTGTCTCGAAAGGCTCCTCGGTCCGCTAGACGCGAGTGTACGTGGTCCTTCGATTTCGGCCTCGATTGGGCAGGTGTCGTCCGAATTGAACGGAATCACTGCAGCAGCAAGCTGGGTACTCTCTGTGAAAGCTAGCTGCAGAATCACAAGGCTTGCTTCCGCCTCGGCTGTGACGGACAGACTCTGCCATGTTGTCCCTGTTTGAGGTGATCTCGGCTTGTTGACCACTACTATCATTCTGGTCGTGTCTTGAAAGGCCTCGGTCCGCTAGACGCGAGTGTACGTGGTCCTTCGATTTCGGCCTCGATTGGGCAGGTCGTTCGAATTGAACGGAATCACTGCAGCAGCAAGCTGGGTACTCCCTGTGAAAGCTAGCTGCAGAATCACAAGGCTTGCTTCCGCCTCGGCTGTGACGGACAGACTCTGCTACGTTGTCCCTGTTTGAGGTGATCTCGCCTGTTGACCACTACTATCATTCTGGTCGTGTCTTGAAAGGCCTCGGTCCGCTAGACGCGAGTGTACGTGGTCCTTCGATTTCGGCCTCGATTGGGCAGGTCGTCCGAATTGAACGGAATCACTGCAGCAGCAAGCTGGGTACTCCCTGTGAAAGCTAGCTGCAGAATCACAAGGCTTGCTTCCGCCTCGGCTGTGACGGACAGACTCTGCTACGTTGTCCCTGTTTGAGGTGATCTCGCCTGTTGACCACTACTATCATTCTGGTCGTGTCTTGAAAGGCCTCGGTCCGCTAGACGCGAGTGTACGTGGTCCTTCGATTTCGGCCTCGATTGGGCAGGTCGTCCGAATTGAACGGAATCACTGCAGCAGCAAGCTGGGTACTCCCTGTGAAAGCTAGCTGCAGAATCACAAGGCTTGCTTCCGCCTCGGCTGTGACGGACAGACTCTGCTACGTTGTCCCTGTTTGAGGTGATCTCGCCTGTTGACCACTACTATCATTCTGGTCGTGTCTTGAAAGGCCTCGGTCCGCTAGACGCGAGTGTACGTGGTCCTTCGATTTCGGCCTCGATTGGGCAGGTCGTCCGAATTGAACGGAATCACTGCAGCAGCAAGCTGGGTACTCCCTGTGAAAGCTAGCTGCAGAATCACAAGGCTTGCTTCCGCCTCGGCTGTGACGGACAGACTCTGCTACGTTGTCCCTGTTTGAGGTGATCTCGCCTGTTGACCACTACTATCATTCTGGTCGTGTCTTGAAAGGCCTCGGTCCGCTAGACGCGAGTGTACGTGGTCCTTCGATTTCGGCCTCGATTGGGCAGGTCGTCCGAATTGAACGGAATCACTGCAGCAGCAAGCTGGGTACTCCCTGTGAAAGCTAGCTGCAGAATCACAAGGCTTGCTTCCGCCTCGGCTGTGACGGACAGACTCTGCTACGTTGTCCCTGTTTGAGGTGATCTCGCCTGTTGACCACTACTATCATTCTGGTCGTGTCTTGAAAGGCCTCGGTCCGCTAGACGCGAGTGTACGTGGTCCTTCGATTTCGGCCTCGATTGGGCAGGTCGTCCGAATTGAACGGAATCACTGCAGCAGCAAGCTGGGTACTCCCTGTGAAAGCTAGCTGCAGAATCACAAGGCTTGCTTCCGCCTCGGCTGTGACGGACAGACTCTGCTACGTTGTCCCTGTTTGAGGTGATCTCGCCTGTTGACCACTACTATCATTCTGGTCGTGTCTTGAAAGGCCTCGGTCCGCTAGACGCGAGTGTACGTGGTCCTTCGATTTCGGCCTCGATTGGGCAGGTCGTCCGAATTGAACGGAATCACTGCAGCAGCAAGCTGGGTACTCCCTGTGAAAGCTAGCTGCAGAATCACAAGGCTTGCTTCCGCCTCGGCTGTGACGGACAGACTCTGCTACGTTGTCCCTGTTTGAGGTGATCTCGCCTGTTGACCACTACTATCATTCTGGTCGTGTCTTGAAAGGCCTCGGTCCGCTAGACGCGAGTGTACGTGGTCCTTCGATTTCGGCCTCGATTGGGCAGGTCGTCCGAATTGAACGGAATCACTGCAGCAGCAAGCTGGGTACTCCCTGTGAAAGCTAGCTGCAGAATCACAAGGCTTGCTTCCGCCTCGGCTGTGACGGACAGACTCTGCTACGTTGTCCCTGTTTGAGGTGATCTCGCCTGTTGACCACTACTATCATTCTGGTCGTGTCTTGAAAGGCCTCGGTCCGCTAGACGCGAGTGTACGTGGTCCTTCGATTTCGGCCTCGATTGGGCAGGTCGTCCGAATTGAACGGAATCACTGCAGCAGCAAGCTGGGTACTCCCTGTGAAAGCTAGCTGCAGAATCACAAGGCTTGCTTCCGCCTCGGCTGTGACGGACAGACTCTGCTACGTTGTCCCTGTTTGAGGTGATCTCGCCTGTTGACCACTACTATCATTCTGGTCGTGTCTTGAAAGGCCTCGGTCCGCTAGACGCGAGTGTACGTGGTCCTTCGATTTCGGCCTCGATTGGGCAGGTCGTCCGAATTGAACGGAATCACTGCAGCAGCAAGCTGGGTACTCCCTGTGAAAGCTAGCTGCAGAATCACAAGGCTTGCTTCCGCCTCGGCTGTGACGGACAGACTCTGCTACGTTGTCCCTGTTTGAGGTGATCTCGCCTGTTGACCACTACTATCATTCTGGTCGTGTCTTGAAAGGCCTCGGTCCGCTAGACGCGAGTGTACGTGGTCCTTCGATTTCGGCCTCGATTGGGCAGGTCGTCCGAATTGAACGGAATCACTGCAGCAGCAAGCTGGGTACTCCCTGTGAAAGCTAGCTGCAGAATCACAAGGCTTGCTTCCGCCTCGGCTGTGACGGACAGACTCTGCTACGTTGTCCCTGTTTGAGGTGATCTCGCCTGTTGACCACTACTATCATTCTGGTCGTGTCTTGAAAGGCCTCGGTCCGCTAGACGCGAGTGTACGTGGTCCTTCGATTTCGGCCTCGATTGGGCAGGTCGTCCGAATTGAACGGAATCACTGCAGCAGCAAGCTGGGTACTCCCTGTGAAAGCTAGCTGCAGAATCACAAGGCTTGCTTCCGCCTCGGCTGTGACGGACAGACTCTGCTACGTTGTCCCTGTTTGAGGTGATCTCGCCTGTTGACCACTACTATCATTCTGGTCGTGTCTTGAAAGGCCTCGGTCCGCTAGACGCGAGTGTACGTGGTCCTTCGATTTCGGCCTCGATTGGGCAGGTCGTCCGAATTGAACGGAATCACTGCAGCAGCAAGCTGGGTACTCCCTGTGAAAGCTAGCTGCAGAATCACAAGGCTTGCTTCCGCCTCGGCTGTGACGGACAGACTCTGCTACGTTGTCCCTGTTTGAGGTGATCTCGCCTGTTGACCACTACTATCATTCTGGTCGTGTCTTGAAAGGCCTCGGTCCGCTAGACGCGAGTGTACGTGGTCCTTCGATTTCGGCCTCGATTGGGCAGGTCGTCCGAATTGAACGGAATCACTGCAGCAGCAAGCTGGGTACTCCCTGTGAAAGCTAGCTGCAGAATCACAAGGCTTGCTTCCGCCTCGGCTGTGACGGACAGACTCTGCTACGTTGTCCCTGTTTGAGGTGATCTCGCCTGTTGACCACTACTATCATTCTGGTCGTGTCTTGAAAGGCCTCGGTCCGCTAGACGCGAGTGTACGTGGTCCTTCGATTTCGGCCTCGATTGGGCAGGTCGTCCGAATTGAACGGAATCACTGCAGCAGCAAGCTGGGTACTCCCTGTGAAAGCTAGCTGCAGAATCACAAGGCTTGCTTCCGCCTCGGCTGTGACGGACAGACTCTGCTACGTTGTCCCTGTTTGAGGTGATCTCGCCTGTTGACCACTACTATCATTCTGGTCGTGTCTTGAAAGGCCTCGGTCCGCTAGACGCGAGTGTACGTGGTCCTTCGATTTCGGCCTCGATTGGGCAGGTCGTCCGAATTGAACGGAATCACTGCAGCAGCAAGCTGGGTACTCCCTGTGAAAGCTAGCTGCAGAATCACAAGGCTTGCTTCCGCCTCGGCTGTGACGGACAGACTCTGCTACGTTGTCCCTGTTTGAGGTGATCTCGCCTGTTGACCACTACTATCATTCTGGTCGTGTCTTGAAAGGCCTCGGTCCGCTAGACGCGAGTGTACGTGGTCCTTCGATTTCGGCCTCGATTGGGCAGGTCGTCCGAATTGAACGGAATCACTGCAGCAGCAAGCTGGGTACTCCCTGTGAAAGCTAGCTGCAGAATCACAAGGCTTGCTTCCGCCTCGGCTGTGACGGACAGACTCTGCTACGTTGTCCCTGTTTGAGGTGATCTCGCCTGTTGACCACTACTATCATTCTGGTCGTGTCTTGAAAGGCCTCGGTCCGCTAGACGCGAGTGTACGTGGTCCTTCGATTTCGGCCTCGATTGGGCAGGTCGTCCGAATTGAACGGAATCACTGCAGCAGCAAGCTGGGTACTCCCTGTGAAAGCTAGCTGCAGAATCACAAGGCTTGCTTCCGCCTCGGCTGTGACGGACAGACTCTGCTACGTTGTCCCTGTTTGAGGTGATCTCGCCTGTTGACCACTACTATCATTCTGGTCGTGTCTTGAAAGGCCTCGGTCCGCTAGACGCGAGTGTACGTGGTCCTTCGATTTCGGCCTCGATTGGGCAGGTCGTCCGAATTGAACGGAATCACTGCAGCAGCAAGCTGGGTACTCCCTGTGAAAGCTAGCTGCAGAATCACAAGGCTTGCTTCCGCCTCGGCTGTGACGGACAGACTCTGCTACGTTGTCCCTGTTTGAGGTGATCTCGCCTGTTGACCACTACTATCATTCTGGTCGTGTCTTGAAAGGCCTCGGTCCGCTAGACGCGAGTGTACGTGGTCCTTCGATTTCGGCCTCGATTGGGCAGGTCGTCCGAATTGAACGGAATCACTGCAGCAGCAAGCTGGGTACTCCCTGTGAAAGCTAGCTGCAGAATCACAAGGCTTGCTTCCGCCTCGGCTGTGACGGACAGACTCTGCTACGTTGTCCCTGTTTGAGGTGATCTCGCCTGTTGACCACTACTATCATTCTGGTCGTGTCTTGAAAGGCCTCGGTCCGCTAGACGCGAGTGTACGTGGTCCTTCGATTTCGGCCTCGATTGGGCAGGTCGTCCGAATTGAACGGAATCACTGCAGCAGCAAGCTGGGTACTCCCTGTGAAAGCTAGCTGCAGAATCACAAGGCTTGCTTCCGCCTCGGCTGTGACGGACAGACTCTGCTACGTTGTCCCTGTTTGAGGTGATCTCGCCTGTTGACCACTACTATCATTCTGGTCGTGTCTTGAAAGGCCTCGGTCCGCTAGACGCGAGTGTACGTGGTCCTTCGATTTCGGCCTCGATTGGGCAGGTCGTCCGAATTGAACGGAATCACTGCAGCAGCAAGCTGGGTACTCCCTGTGAAAGCTAGCTGCAGAATCACAAGGCTTGCTTCCGCCTCGGCTGTGACGGACAGACTCTGCTACGTTGTCCCTGTTTGAGGTGATCTCGCCTGTTGACCACTACTATCATTCTGGTCGTGTCTTGAAAGGCCTCGGTCCGCTAGACGCGAGTGTACGTGGTCCTTCGATTTCGGCCTCGATTGGGCAGGTCGTCCGAATTGAACGGAATCACTGCAGCAGCAAGCTGGGTACTCCCTGTGAAAGCTAGCTGCAGAATCACAAGGCTTGCTTCCGCCTCGGCTGTGACGGACAGACTCTGCTACGTTGTCCCTGTTTGAGGTGATCTCGCCTGTTGACCACTACTATCATTCTGGTCGTGTCTTGAAAGGCCTCGGTCCGCTAGACGCGAGTGTACGTGGTCCTTCGATTTCGGCCTCGATTGGGCAGGTCGTCCGAATTGAACGGAATCACTGCAGCAGCAAGCTGGGTACTCCCTGTGAAAGCTAGCTGCAGAATCACAAGGCTTGCTTCCGCCTCGGCTGTGACGGACAGACTCTGCTACGTTGTCCCTGTTTGAGGTGATCTCGCCTGTTGACCACTACTATCATTCTGGTCGTGTCTTGAAAGGCCTCGGTCCGCTAGACGCGAGTGTACGTGGTCCTTCGATTTCGGCCTCGATTGGGCAGGTCGTCCGAATTGAACGGAATCACTGCAGCAGCAAGCTGGGTACTCCCTGTGAAAGCTAGCTGCAGAATCACAAGGCTTGCTTCCGCCTCGGCTGTGACGGACAGACTCTGCTACGTTGTCCCTGTTTGAGGTGATCTCGCCTGTTGACCACTACTATCATTCTGGTCGTGTCTTGAAAGGCCTCGGTCCGCTAGACGCGAGTGTACGTGGTCCTTCGATTTCGGCCTCGATTGGGCAGGTCGTCCGAATTGAACGGAATCACTGCAGCAGCAAGCTGGGTACTCCCTGTGAAAGCTAGCTGCAGAATCACAAGGCTTGCTTCCGCCTCGGCTGTGACGGACAGACTCTGCTACGTTGTCCCTGTTTGAGGTGATCTCGCCTGTTGACCACTACTATCATTCTGGTCGTGTCTTGAAAGGCCTCGGTCCGCTAGACGCGAGTGTACGTGGTCCTTCGATTTCGGCCTCGATTGGGCAGGTCGTCCGAATTGAACGGAATCACTGCAGCAGCAAGCTGGGTACTCCCTGTGAAAGCTAGCTGCAGAATCACAAGGCTTGCTTCCGCCTCGGCTGTGACGGACAGACTCTGCTACGTTGTCCCTGTTTGAGGTGATCTCGCCTGTTGACCACTACTATCATTCTGGTCGTGTCTTGAAAGGCCTCGGTCCGCTAGACGCGAGTGTACGTGGTCCTTCGATTTCGGCCTCGATTGGGCAGGTCGTCCGAATTGAACGGAATCACTGCAGCAGCAAGCTGGGTACTCCCTGTGAAAGCTAGCTGCAGAATCACAAGGCTTGCTTCCGCCTCGGCTGTGACGGACAGACTCTGCTACGTTGTCCCTGTTTGAGGTGATCTCGCCTGTTGACCACTACTATCATTCTGGTCGTGTCTTGAAAGGCCTCGGTCCGCTAGACGCGAGTGTACGTGGTCCTTCGATTTCGGCCTCGATTGGGCAGGTCGTCCGAATTGAACGGAATCACTGCAGCAGCAAGCTGGGTACTCCCTGTGAAAGCTAGCTGCAGAATCACAAGGCTTGCTTCCGCCTCGGCTGTGACGGACAGACTCTGCTACGTTGTCCCTGTTTGAGGTGATCTCGCCTGTTGACCACTACTATCATTCTGGTCGTGTCTTGAAAGGCCTCGGTCCGCTAGACGCGAGTGTACGTGGTCCTTCGATTTCGGCCTCGATTGGGCAGGTCGTCCGAATTGAACGGAATCACTGCAGCAGCAAGCTGGGTACTCCCTGTGAAAGCTAGCTGCAGAATCACAAGGCTTGCTTCCGCCTCGGCTGTGACGGACAGACTCTGCTACGTTGTCCCTGTTTGAGGTGATCTCGCCTGTTGACCACTACTATCATTCTGGTCGTGTCTTGAAAGGCCTCGGTCCGCTAGACGCGAGTGTACGTGGTCCTTCGATTTCGGCCTCGATTGGGCAGGTCGTCCGAATTGAACGGAATCACTGCAGCAGCAAGCTGGGTACTCCCTGTGAAAGCTAGCTGCAGAATCACAAGGCTTGCTTCCGCCTCGGCTGTGACGGACAGACTCTGCTACGTTGTCCCTGTTTGAGGTGATCTCGCCTGTTGACCACTACTATCATTCTGGTCGTGTCTTGAAAGGCCTCGGTCCGCTAGACGCGAGTGTACGTGGTCCTTCGATTTCGGCCTCGATTGGGCAGGTCGTCCGAATTGAACGGAATCACTGCAGCAGCAAGCTGGGTACTCCCTGTGAAAGCTAGCTGCAGAATCACAAGGCTTGCTTCCGCCTCGGCTGTGACGGACAGACTCTGCTACGTTGTCCCTGTTTGAGGTGAT
Source organism: Phytophthora capsici (assembly GCA_030324255.1). Classification (NCBI taxonomy): domain Eukaryota; phylum Oomycota; class Peronosporomycetes; order Peronosporales; family Peronosporaceae; genus Phytophthora; species Phytophthora capsici. The sequence goes on from CM059351.1 coordinate 1,806,741, forward strand.
CTCGCCTGTTGACCACTACTATCATTCTGGTCGTGTCTTGAAAGGCCTCGGTCCGCTAGACGCGAGTGTACGTGGTCCTTCGATTTCGGCCTCGATTGGGCAGGTCGTCCGAATTGAACGGAATCACTGCAGCAGCAAGCTGGGTACTCCCTGTGAAAGCTAGCTGCAGAATCACAAGGCTTGCTTCCGCCTCGGCTGTGACGGACAGACTCTGCTACGTTGTCCCTGTTTGAGGTGATCTCGCCTGTTGACCACTACTATCATTCTGGTCGTGTCTTGAAAGGCCTCGGTCCGCTAGACGCGAGTGTACGTGGTCCTTCGATTTCGGCCTCGATTGGGCAGGTCGTCCGAATTGAACGGAATCACTGCAGCAGCAAGCTGGGTACTCCCTGTGAAAGCTAGCTGCAGAATCACAAGGCTTGCTTCCGCCTCGGCTGTGACGGACAGACTCTGCTACGTTGTCCCTGTTTGAGGTGATCTCGCCTGTTGACCACTACTATCATTCTGGTCGTGTCTTGAAAGGCCTCGGTCCGCTAGACGCGAGTGTACGTGGTCCTTCGATTTCGGCCTCGATTGGGCAGGTCGTCCGAATTGAACGGAATCACTGCAGCAGCAAGCTGGGTACTCCCTGTGAAAGCTAGCTGCAGAATCACAAGGCTTGCTTCCGCCTCGGCTGTGACGGACAGACTCTGCTACGTTGTCCCTGTTTGAGGTGATCTCGCCTGTTGACCACTACTATCATTCTGGTCGTGTCTTGAAAGGCCTCGGTCCGCTAGACGCGAGTGTACGTGGTCCTTCGATTTCGGCCTCGATTGGGCAGGTCGTCCGAATTGAACGGAATCACTGCAGCAGCAAGCTGGGTACTCCCTGTGAAAGCTAGCTGCAGAATCACAAGGCTTGCTTCCGCCTCGGCTGTGACGGACAGACTCTGCTACGTTGTCCCTGTTTGAGGTGATCTCGCCTGTTGACCACTACTATCATTCTGGTCGTGTCTTGAAAGGCCTCGGTCCGCTAGACGCGAGTGTACGTGGTCCTTCGATTTCGGCCTCGATTGGGCAGGTCGTCCGAATTGAACGGAATCACTGCAGCAGCAAGCTGGGTACTCCCTGTGAAAGCTAGCTGCAGAATCACAAGGCTTGCTTCCGCCTCGGCTGTGACGGACAGACTCTGCTACGTTGTCCCTGTTTGAGGTGATCTCGCCTGTTGACCACTACTATCATTCTGGTCGTGTCTTGAAAGGCCTCGGTCCGCTAGACGCGAGTGTACGTGGTCCTTCGATTTCGGCCTCGATTGGGCAGGTCGTCCGAATTGAACGGAATCACTGCAGCAGCAAGCTGGGTACTCCCTGTGAAAGCTAGCTGCAGAATCACAAGGCTTGCTTCCGCCTCGGCTGTGACGGACAGACTCTGCTACGTTGTCCCTGTTTGAGGTGATCTCGCCTGTTGACCACTACTATCATTCTGGTCGTGTCTTGAAAGGCCTCGGTCCGCTAGACGCGAGTGTACGTGGTCCTTCGATTTCGGCCTCGATTGGGCAGGTCGTCCGAATTGAACGGAATCACTGCAGCAGCAAGCTGGGTACTCCCTGTGAAAGCTAGCTGCAGAATCACAAGGCTTGCTTCCGCCTCGGCTGTGACGGACAGACTCTGCTACGTTGTCCCTGTTTGAGGTGATCTCGCCTGTTGACCACTACTATCATTCTGGTCGTGTCTTGAAAGGCCTCGGTCCGCTAGACGCGAGTGTACGTGGTCCTTCGATTTCGGCCTCGATTGGGCAGGTCGTCCGAATTGAACGGAATCACTGCAGCAGCAAGCTGGGTACTCCCTGTGAAAGCTAGCTGCAGAATCACAAGGCTTGCTTCCGCCTCGGCTGTGACGGACAGACTCTGCTACGTTGTCCCTGTTTGAGGTGATCTCGCCTGTTGACCACTACTATCATTCTGGTCGTGTCTTGAAAGGCCTCGGTCCGCTAGACGCGAGTGTACGTGGTCCTTCGATTTCGGCCTCGATTGGGCAGGTCGTCCGAATTGAACGGAATCACTGCAGCAGCAAGCTGGGTACTCCCTGTGAAAGCTAGCTGCAGAATCACAAGGCTTGCTTCCGCCTCGGCTGTGACGGACAGACTCTGCTACGTTGTCCCTGTTTGAGGTGATCTCGCCTGTTGACCACTACTATCATTCTGGTCGTGTCTTGAAAGGCCTCGGTCCGCTAGACGCGAGTGTACGTGGTCCTTCGATTTCGGCCTCGATTGGGCAGGTCGTCCGAATTGAACGGAATCACTGCAGCAGCAAGCTGGGTACTCCCTGTGAAAGCTAGCTGCAGAATCACAAGGCTTGCTTCCGCCTCGGCTGTGACGGACAGACTCTGCTACGTTGTCCCTGTTTGAGGTGATCTCGCCTGTTGACCACTACTATCATTCTGGTCGTGTCTTGAAAGGCCTCGGTCCGCTAGACGCGAGTGTACGTGGTCCTTCGATTTCGGCCTCGATTGGGCAGGTCGTCCGAATTGAACGGAATCACTGCAGCAGCAAGCTGGGTACTCCCTGTGAAAGCTAGCTGCAGAATCACAAGGCTTGCTTCCGCCTCGGCTGTGACGGACAGACTCTGCTACGTTGTCCCTGTTTGAGGTGATCTCGCCTGTTGACCACTACTATCATTCTGGTCGTGTCTTGAAAGGCCTCGGTCCGCTAGACGCGAGTGTACGTGGTCCTTCGATTTCGGCCTCGATTGGGCAGGTCGTCCGAATTGAACGGAATCACTGCAGCAGCAAGCTGGGTACTCCCTGTGAAAGCTAGCTGCAGAATCACAAGGCTTGCTTCCGCCTCGGCTGTGACGGACAGACTCTGCTACGTTGTCCCTGTTTGAGGTGATCTCGCCTGTTGACCACTACTATCATTCTGGTCGTGTCTTGAAAGGCCTCGGTCCGCTAGACGCGAGTGTACGTGGTCCTTCGATTTCGGCCTCGATTGGGCAGGTCGTCCGAATTGAACGGAATCACTGCAGCAGCAAGCTGGGTACTCCCTGTGAAAGCTAGCTGCAGAATCACAAGGCTTGCTTCCGCCTCGGCTGTGACGGACAGACTCTGCTACGTTGTCCCTGTTTGAGGTGATCTCGCCTGTTGACCACTACTATCATTCTGGTCGTGTCTTGAAAGGCCTCGGTCCGCTAGACGCGAGTGTACGTGGTCCTTCGATTTCGGCCTCGATTGGGCAGGTCGTCCGAATTGAACGGAATCACTGCAGCAGCAAGCTGGGTACTCCCTGTGAAAGCTAGCTGCAGAATCACAAGGCTTGCTTCCGCCTCGGCTGTGACGGACAGACTCTGCTACGTTGTCCCTGTTTGAGGTGATCTCGCCTGTTGACCACTACTATCATTCTGGTCGTGTCTTGAAAGGCCTCGGTCCGCTAGACGCGAGTGTACGTGGTCCTTCGATTTCGGCCTCGATTGGGCAGGTCGTCCGAATTGAACGGAATCACTGCAGCAGCAAGCTGGGTACTCCCTGTGAAAGCTAGCTGCAGAATCACAAGGCTTGCTTCCGCCTCGGCTGTGACGGACAGACTCTGCTACGTTGTCCCTGTTTGAGGTGATCTCGCCTGTTGACCACTACTATCATTCTGGTCGTGTCTTGAAAGGCCTCGGTCCGCTAGACGCGAGTGTACGTGGTCCTTCGATTTCGGCCTCGATTGGGCAGGTCGTCCGAATTGAACGGAATCACTGCAGCAGCAAGCTGGGTACTCCCTGTGAAAGCTAGCTGCAGAATCACAAGGCTTGCTTCCGCCTCGGCTGTGACGGACAGACTCTGCTACGTTGTCCCTGTTTGAGGTGATCTCGCCTGTTGACCACTACTATCATTCTGGTCGTGTCTTGAAAGGCCTCGGTCCGCTAGACGCGAGTGTACGTGGTCCTTCGATTTCGGCCTCGATTGGGCAGGTCGTCCGAATTGAACGGAATCACTGCAGCAGCAAGCTGGGTACTCCCTGTGAAAGCTAGCTGCAGAATCACAAGGCTTGCTTCCGCCTCGGCTGTGACGGACAGACTCTGCTACGTTGTCCCTGTTTGAGGTGATCTCGCCTGTTGACCACTACTATCATTCTGGTCGTGTCTTGAAAGGCCTCGGTCCGCTAGACGCGAGTGTACGTGGTCCTTCGATTTCGGCCTCGATTGGGCAGGTCGTCCGAATTGAACGGAATCACTGCAGCAGCAAGCTGGGTACTCCCTGTGAAAGCTAGCTGCAGAATCACAAGGCTTGCTTCCGCCTCGGCTGTGACGGACAGACTCTGCTACGTTGTCCCTGTTTGAGGTGATCTCGCCTGTTGACCACTACTATCATTCTGGTCGTGTCTTGAAAGGCCTCGGTCCGCTAGACGCGAGTGTACGTGGTCCTTCGATTTCGGCCTCGATTGGGCAGGTCGTTCGAATTGAACGGAATCACTGCAGCAGCAAGCTGGGTACTCCCTGTGAAAGCTAGCTGCAGAATCACAAGGCTTGCTTCCGCCTCGGCTGTGACGGACAGACTCTGCTACGTTGTCCCTGTTTGAGGTGATCTCGCCTGTTGACCACTACTATCATTCTGGTCGTGTCTTGAAAGGCCTCGGTCCGCTAGACGCGAGTGTACGTGGTCCTTCGATTTCGGCCTCGATTGGGCAGGTCGTCCGAATTGAACGGAATCACTGCAGCAGCAAGCTGGGTACTCCCTGTGAAAGCTAGCTGCAGAATCACAAGGCTTGCTTCCGCCTCGGCTGTGACGGACAGACTCTGCTACGTTGTCCCTGTTTGAGGTGATCTCGCCTGTTGACCACTACTATCATTCTGGTCGTGTCTTGAAAGGCCTCGGTCCGCTAGACGCGAGTGTACGTGGTCCTTCGATTTCGGCCTCGATTGGGCAGGTCGTTCGAATTGAACGGAATCACTGCAGCAGCAAGCTGGGTACTCCCTGTGAAAGCTAGCTGCAGAATCACAAGGCTTGCTTCCGCCTCGGCTGTGACGGACAGACTCTGCTACGTTGTCCCTGTTTGAGGTGATCTCGCCTGTTGACCACTACTATCATTCTGGTCGTGTCTTGAAAGGCCTCGGTCCGCTAGACGCGAGTGTACGTGGTCCTTCGATTTCGGCCTCGATTGGGCAGGTCGTCCGAATTGAACGGAATCACTGCAGCAGCAAGCTGGGTACTCCCTGTGAAAGCTAGCTGCAGAATCACAAGGCTTGCTTCCGCCTCGGCTGTGACGGACAGACTCTGCTACGTTGTCCCTGTTTGAGGTGATCTCGCCTGTTGACCACTACTATCATTCTGGTCGTGTCTTGAAAGGCCTCGGTCCGCTAGACGCGAGTGTACGTGGTCCTTCGATTTCGGCCTCGATTGGGCAGGTCGTCCGAATTGAACGGAATCACTGCAGCAGCAAGCTGGGTACTCCCTGTGAAAGCTAGCTGCAGAATCACAAGGCTTGCTTCCGCCTCGGCTGTGACGGACAGACTCTGCTACGTTGTCCCTGTTTGAGGTGATCTCGCCTGTTGACCACTACTATCATTCTGGTCGTGTCTTGAAAGGCCTCGGTCCGCTAGACGCGAGTGTACGTGGTCCTTCGATTTCGGCCTCGATTGGGCAGGTCGTCCGAATTGAACGGAATCACTGCAGCAGCAAGCTGGGTACTCCCTGTGAAAGCTAGCTGCAGAATCACAAGGCTTGCTTCCGCCTCGGCTGTGACGGACAGACTCTGCTACGTTGTCCCTGTTTGAGGTGATCTCGCCTGTTGACCACTACTATCATTCTGGTCGTGTCTTGAAAGGCCTCGGTCCGCTAGACGCGAGTGTACGTGGTCCTTCGATTTCGGCCTCGATTGGGCAGGTCGTCCGAATTGAACGGAATCACTGCAGCAGCAAGCTGGGTACTCCCTGTGAAAGCTAGCTGCAGAATCACAAGGCTTGCTTCCGCCTCGGCTGTGACGGACAGACTCTGCTACGTTGTCCCTGTTTGAGGTGATCTCGCCTGTTGACCACTACTATCATTCTGGTCGTGTCTTGAAAGGCCTCGGTCCGCTAGACGCGAGTGTACGTGGTCCTTCGATTTCGGCCTCGATTGGGCAGGTCGTCCGAATTGAACGGAATCACTGCAGCAGCAAGCTGGGTACTCCCTGTGAAAGCTAGCTGCAGAATCACAAGGCTTGCTTCCGCCTCGGCTGTGACGGACAGACTCTGCTACGTTGTCCCTGTTTGAGGTGATCTCGCCTGTTGACCACTACTATCATTCTGGTCGTGTCTTGAAAGGCCTCGGTCCGCTAGACGCGAGTGTACGTGGTCCTTCGATTTCGGCCTCGATTGGGCAGGTCGTCCGAATTGAACGGAATCACTGCAGCAGCAAGCTGGGTACTCCCTGTGAAAGCTAGCTGCAGAATCACAAGGCTTGCTTCCGCCTCGGCTGTGACGGACAGACTCTGCTACGTTGTCCCTGTTTGAGGTGATCTCGCCTGTTGACCACTACTATCATTCTGGTCGTGTCTTGAAAGGCCTCGGTCCGCTAGACGCGAGTGTACGTGGTCCTTCGATTTCGGCCTCGATTGGGCAGGTCGTCCGAATTGAACGGAATCACTGCAGCAGCAAGCTGGGTACTCCCTGTGAAAGCTAGCTGCAGAATCACAAGGCTTGCTTCCGCCTCGGCTGTGACGGACAGACTCTGCTACGTTGTCCCTGTTTGAGGTGATCTCGCCTGTTGACCACTACTATCATTCTGGTCGTGTCTTGAAAGGCCTCGGTCCGCTAGACGCGAGTGTACGTGGTCCTTCGATTTCGGCCTCGATTGGGCAGGTCGTCCGAATTGAACGGAATCACTGCAGCAGCAAGCTGGGTACTCCCTGTGAAAGCTAGCTGCAGAATCACAAGGCTTGCTTCCGCCTCGGCTGTGACGGACAGACTCTGCTACGTTGTCCCTGTTTGAGGTGATCTCGCCTGTTGACCACTACTATCATTCTGGTCGTGTCTTGAAAGGCCTCGGTCCGCTAGACGCGAGTGTACGTGGTCCTTCGATTTCGGCCTCGATTGGGCAGGTCGTCCGAATTGAACGGAATCACTGCAGCAGCAAGCTGGGTACTCCCTGTGAAAGCTAGCTGCAGAATCACAAGGCTTGCTTCCGCCTCGGCTGTGACGGACAGACTCTGCTACGTTGTCCCTGTTTGAGGTGATCTCGCCTGTTGACCACTACTATCATTCTGGTCGTGTCTTGAAAGGCCTCGGTCCGCTAGACGCGAGTGTACGTGGTCCTTCGATTTCGGCCTCGATTGGGCAGGTCGTCCGAATTGAACGGAATCACTGCAGCAGCAAGCTGGGTACTCCCTGTGAAAGCTAGCTGCAGAATCACAAGGCTTGCTTCCGCCTCGGCTGTGACGGACAGACTCTGCTACGTTGTCCCTGTTTGAGGTGATCTCGCCTGTTGACCACTACTATCATTCTGGTCGTGTCTTGAAAGGCCTCGGTCCGCTAGACGCGAGTGTACGTGGTCCTTCGATTTCGGCCTCGATTGGGCAGGTCGTCCGAATTGAACGGAATCACTGCAGCAGCAAGCTGGGTACTCCCTGTGAAAGCTAGCTGCAGAATCACAAGGCTTGCTTCCGCCTCGGCTGTGACGGACAGACTCTGCTACGTTGTCCCTGTTTGAGGTGATCTCGCCTGTTGACCACTACTATCATTCTGGTCGTGTCTTGAAAGGCCTCGGTCCGCTAGACGCGAGTGTACGTGGTCCTTCGATTTCGGCCTCGATTGGGCAGGTCGTCCGAATTGAACGGAATCACTGCAGCAGCAAGCTGGGTACTCCCTGTGAAAGCTAGCTGCAGAATCACAAGGCTTGCTTCCGCCTCGGCTGTGACGGACAGACTCTGCTACGTTGTCCCTGTTTGAGGTGATCTCGCCTGTTGACCACTACTATCATTCTGGTCGTGTCTTGAAAGGCCTCGGTCCGCTAGACGCGAGTGTACGTGGTCCTTCGATTTCGGCCTCGATTGGGCAGGTCGTCCGAATTGAACGGAATCACTGCAGCAGCAAGCTGGGTACTCCCTGTGAAAGCTAGCTGCAGAATCACAAGGCTTGCTTCCGCCTCGGCTGTGACGGACAGACTCTGCTACGTTGTCCCTGTTTGAGGTGATCTCGCCTGTTGACCACTACTATCATTCTGGTCGTGTCTTGAAAGGCCTCGGTCCGCTAGACGCGAGTGTACGTGGTCCTTCGATTTCGGCCTCGATTGGGCAGGTCGTTCGAATTGAACGGAATCACTGCAGCAGCAAGCTGGGTACTCCCTGTGAAAGCTAGCTGCAGAATCACAAGGCTTGCTTCCGCCTCGGCTGTGACGGACAGACTCTGCTACGTTGTCCCTGTTTGAGGTGATCTCGCCTGTTGACCACTACTATCATTCTGGTCGTGTCTTGAAAGGCCTCGGTCCGCTAGACGCGAGTGTACGTGGTCCTTCGATTTCGGCCTCGATTGGGCAGGTCGTTCGAATTGAACGGAATCACTGCAGCAGCAAGCTGGGTACTCCCTGTGAAAGCTAGCTGCAGAATCACAAGGCTTGCTTCCGCCTCGGCTGTGACGGACAGACTCTGCTACGTTGTCCCTGTTTGAGGTGATCTCGCCTGTTGACCACTACTATCATTCTGGTCGTGTCTTGAAAGGCCTCGGTCCGCTAGACGCGAGTGTACGTGGTCCTTCGATTTCGGCCTCGATTGGGCAGGTCGTCCGAATTGAACGGAATCACTGCAGCAGCAAGCTGGGTACTCCCTGTGAAAGCTAGCTGCAGAATCACAAGGCTTGCTTCCGCCTCGGCTGTGACGGACAGACTCTGCTACGTTGTCCCTGTTTGAGGTGATCTCGCCTGTTGACCACTACTATCATTCTGGTCGTGTCTTGAAAGGCCTCGGTCCGCTAGACGCGAGTGTACGTGGTCCTTCGATTTCGGCCTCGATTGGGCAGGTCGTCCGAATTGAACGGAATCACTGCAGCAGCAAGCTGGGTACTCCCTGTGAAAGCTAGCTGCAGAATCACAAGGCTTGCTTCCGCCTCGGCTGTGACGGACAGACTCTGCTACGTTGTCCCTGTTTGAGGTGATCTCGCCTGTTGACCACTACTATCATTCTGGTCGTGTCTTGAAAGGCCTCGGTCCGCTAGACGCGAGTGTACGTGGTCCTTCGATTTCGGCCTCGATTGGGCAGGTCGTCCGAATTGAACGGAATCACTGCAGCAGCAAGCTGGGTACTCCCTGTGAAAGCTAGCTGCAGAATCACAAGGCTTGCTTCCGCCTCGGCTGTGACGGACAGACTCTGCTACGTTGTCCCTGTTTGAGGTGATCTCGCCTGTTGACCACTACTATCATTCTGGTCGTGTCTTGAAAGGCCTCGGTCCGCTAGACGCGAGTGTACGTGGTCCTTCGATTTCGGCCTCGATTGGGCAGGTCGTCCGAATTGAACGGAATCACTGCAGCAGCAAGCTGGGTACTCCCTGTGAAAGCTAGCTGCAGAATCACAAGGCTTGCTTCCGCCTCGGCTGTGACGGACAGACTCTGCTACGTTGTCCCTGTTTGAGGTGATCTCGCCTGTTGACCACTACTATCATTCTGGTCGTGTCTTGAAAGGCCTCGGTCCGCTAGACGCGAGTGTACGTGGTCCTTCGATTTCGGCCTCGATTGGGCAGGTCGTCCGAATTGAACGGAATCACTGCAGCAGCAAGCTGGGTACTCCCTGTGAAAGCTAGCTGCAGAATCACAAGGCTTGCTTCCGCCTCGGCTGTGACGGACAGACTCTGCTACGTTGTCCCTGTTTGAGGTGATCTCGCCTGTTGACCACTACTATCATTCTGGTCGTGTCTTGAAAGGCCTCGGTCCGCTAGACGCGAGTGTACGTGGTCCTTCGATTTCGGCCTCGATTGGGCAGGTCGTTCGAATTGAACGGAATCACTGCAGCAGCAAGCTGGGTACTCCCTGTGAAAGCTAGCTGCAGAATCACAAGGCTTGCTTCCGCCTCGGCTGTGACGGACAGACTCTGCTACGTTGTCCCTGTTTGAGGTGATCTCGCCTGTTGACCACTACTATCATTCTGGTCGTGTCTTGAAAGGCCTCGGTCCGCTAGACGCGAGTGTACGTGGTCCTTCGATTTCGGCCTCGATTGGGCAGGTCGTCCGAATTGAACGGAATCACTGCAGCAGCAAGCTGGGTACTCCCTGTGAAAGCTAGCTGCAGAATCACAAGGCTTGCTTCCGCCTCGGCTGTGACGGACAGACTCTGCTACGTTGTCCCTGTTTGAGGTGATCTCGCCTGTTGACCACTACTATCATTCTGGTCGTGTCTTGAAAGGCCTCGGTCCGCTAGACGCGAGTGTACGTGGTCCTTCGATTTCGGCCTCGATTGGGCAGGTCGTTCGAATTGAACGGAATCACTGCAGCAGCAAGCTGGGTACTCCCTGTGAAAGCTAGCTGCAGAATCACAAGGCTTGCTTCCGCCTCGGCTGTGACGGACAGACTCTGCTACGTTGTCCCTGTTTGAGGTGATCTCGCCTGTTGACCACTACTATCATTCTGGTCGTGTCTTGAAAGGCCTCGGTCCGCTAGACGCGAGTGTACGTGGTCCTTCGATTTCGGCCTCGATTGGGCAGGTCGTCCGAATTGAACGGAATCACTGCAGCAGCAAGCTGGGTACTCCCTGTGAAAGCTAGCTGCAGAATCACAAGGCTTGCTTCCGCCTCGGCTGTGACGGACAGACTCTGCTACGTTGTCCCTGTTTGAGGTGATCTCGCCTGTTGACCACTACTATCATTCTGGTCGTGTCTTGAAAGGCCTCGGTCCGCTAGACGCGAGTGTACGTGGTCCTTCGATTTCGGCCTCGATTGGGCAGGTCGTCCGAATTGAACGGAATCACTGCAGCAGCAAGCTGGGTACTCCCTGTGAAAGCTAGCTGCAGAATCACAAGGCTTGCTTCCGCCTCGGCTGTGACGGACAGACTCTGCTACGTTGTCCCTGTTTGAGGTGATCTCGCCTGTTGACCACTACTATCATTCTGGTCGTGTCTTGAAAGGCCTCGGTCCGCTAGACGCGAGTGTACGTGGTCCTTCGATTTCGGCCTCGATTGGGCAGGTCGTCCGAATTGAACGGAATCACTGCAGCAGCAAGCTGGGTACTCCCTGTGAAAGCTAGCTGCAGAATCACAAGGCTTGCTTCCGCCTCGGCTGTGACGGACAGACTCTGCTACGTTGTCCCTGTTTGAGGTGATCTCGCCTGTTGACCACTACTATCATTCTGGTCGTGTCTTGAAAGGCCTCGGTCCGCTAGACGCGAGTGTACGTGGTCCTTCGATTTCGGCCTCGATTGGGCAGGTCGTCCGAATTGAACGGAATCACTGCAGCAGCAAGCTGGGTACTCCCTGTGAAAGCTAGCTGCAGAATCACAAGGCTTGCTTCCGCCTCGGCTGTGACGGACAGACTCTGCTACGTTGTCCCTGTTTGAGGTGATCTCGCCTGTTGACCACTACTATCATTCTGGTCGTGTCTTGAAAGGCCTCGGTCCGCTAGACGCGAGTGTACGTGGTCCTTCGATTTCGGCCTCGATTGGGCAGGTCGTCCGAATTGAACGGAATCACTGCAGCAGCAAGCTGGGTACTCCCTGTGAAAGCTAGCTGCAGAATCACAAGGCTTGCTTCCGCCTCGGCTGTGACGGACAGACTCTGCTACGTTGTCCCTGTTTGAGGTGATCTCGCCTGTTGACCACTACTATCATTCTGGTCGTGTCTTGAAAGGCCTCGGTCCGCTAGACGCGAGTGTACGTGGTCCTTCGATTTCGGCCTCGATTGGGCAGGTCGTCCGAATTGAACGGAATCACTGCAGCAGCAAGCTGGGTACTCCCTGTGAAAGCTAGCTGCAGAATCACAAGGCTTGCTTCCGCCTCGGCTGTGACGGACAGACTCTGCTACGTTGTCCCTGTTTGAGGTGATCTCGCCTGTTGACCACTACTATCATTCTGGTCGTGTCTTGAAAGGCCTCGGTCCGCTAGACGCGAGTGTACGTGGTCCTTCGATTTCGGCCTCGATTGGGCAGGTCGTCCGAATTGAACGGAATCACTGCAGCAGCAAGCTGGGTACTCCCTGTGAAAGCTAGCTGCAGAATCACAAGGCTTGCTTCCGCCTCGGCTGTGACGGACAGACTCTGCTACGTTGTCCCTGTTTGAGGTGATCTCGCCTGTTGACCACTACTATCATTCTGGTCGTGTCTTGAAAGGCCTCGGTCCGCTAGACGCGAGTGTACGTGGTCCTTCGATTTCGGCCTCGATTGGGCAGGTCGTTCGAATTGAACGGAATCACTGCAGCAGCAAGCTGGGTACTCCCTGTGAAAGCTAGCTGCAGAATCACAAGGCTTGCTTCCGCCTCGGCTGTGACGGACAGACTCTGCTACGTTGTCCCTGTTTGAGGTGAACTCGCCTGTTGACCACTACTATCATTCTGGTCGTGTCTTGAAAGGCCTCGGTCCGCTAGACGCGAGTGTACGTGGTCCTTCGATTTCGGCCTCGATTGGGCAGGTCGTTCGAATTGAACGGAATCACTGCAGCAGCAAGCTGGGTACTCCCTGTGAAAGCTAGCTGCAGAATCACAAGGCTTGCTTCCGCCTCGGCTGTGACGGACAGACTCTGCTACGTTGTCCCTGTTTGAGGTGAACTCGCCTGTTGACCACTACTATCATTCTGGTCGTGTCTTGAAAGGCCTCGGTCCGCTAGACGCGAGTGTACGTGGTCCTTCGATTTCGGCCTCGATTGGGCAGGTCGTCCGAATTGAACGGAATCACTGCAGCAGCAAGCTGGGTACTCCCTGTGAAAGCTAGCTGCAGAATCACAAGGCATGCTTCCGCCTCGGCTGTGACGGACAGACTCTGCTACGTTGTCCCTGTTTGAGGTGATCTCGCCTGTTGACCACTACTATCATTCTGGTCGTGTCTTGAAAGGCCTCGGTCCGCTAGACGCGAGTGTACGTGGTCCTTCGATTTCGGCCTCGATTGGGCAGGTCGTTCGAATTGAACGGAATCACTGCAGCAGCAAGCTGGGTACTCCCTGTGAAAGCTAGCTGCAGAATCACAAGGCTTGCTTCCGCCTCGGCTGTGACGGACAGACTCTGCTACGTTGTCCCTGTTTGAGGTGAACTCGCCTGTTGACCACTACTATCATTCTGGTCGTGTCTTGAAAGGCCTCGGTCCGCTAGACGCGAGTGTACGTGGTCCTTCGATTTCGGCCTCGATTGGGCAGGTCGTTCGAATTGAACGGAATCACTGCAGCAGCAAGCTGGGTACTCCCTGTGAAAGCTAGCTGCAGAATCACAAGGCTTGCTTCCGCCTCGGCTGTGACGGACAGACTCTGCTACGTTGTCCCTGTTTGAGGTGATCTCGCCTGTTGACCACTACTATCATTCTGGTCGTGTCTTGAAAGGCCTCGGTCCGCTAGACGCGAGTGTACGTGGTCCTTCGATTTCGGCCTCGATTGGGCAGGTCGTCCGAATTGAACGGAATCACTGCAGCAGCAAGCTGGGTACTCCCTGTGAAAGCTAGCTGCAGAATCACAAGGCTTGCTTCCGCCTCGGCTGTGACGGACAGACTCTGCTACGTTGTCCCTGTTTGAGGTGATCTCGCCTGTTGACCACTACTATCATTCTGGTCGTGTCTTGAAAGGCCTCGGTCCGCTAGACGCGAGTGTACGTGATCCTTCGATTTCGGCCTCGATTGGGCAGGTCGTCCGAATTGAACGGAATCACTGCAGCAGCAAGCTGGGTACTCCCTGTGAAAGCTAGCTGCAGAATCACAAGGCTTGCTTCCGCCTCGGCTGTGACGGACAGACTCTGCTACGTTGTCCCTGTTTGAGGTGATCTCGCCTGTTGACCACTACTATCATTCTGGTCGTGTCTTGAAAGGCCTCGGTCCGCTAGACGCGAGTGTACGTGGTCCTTCGATTTCGGCCTCGATTGGGCAGGTCGTCCGAATTGAACGGAATCACTGCAGCAGCAAGCTGGGTACTCCCTGTGAAAGCTAGCTGCAGAATCACAAGGCTTGCTTCCGCCTCGGCTGTGACGGACAGACTCTGCTACGTTGTCCCTGTTTGAGGTGATCTCGCCTGTTGACCACTACTATCATTCTGGTCGTGTCTTGAAAGGCCTCGGTCCGCTAGACGCGAGTGTACGTGATCCTTCGATTTCGGCCTCGATTGGGCAGGTCGTCCGAATTGAACGGAATCACTGCAGCAGCAAGCTGGGTACTCCCTGTGAAAGCTAGCTGCAGAATCACAAGGCTTGCTTCCGCCTCGGCTGTGACGGACAGACTCTGCTACGTTGTCCCTGTTTGAGGTGATCTCGCCTGTTGACCACTACTATCATTCTGGTCGTGTCTTGAAAGGCCTCGGTCCGCTAGACGCGAGTGTACGTGATCCTTCGATTTCGGCCTCGATTGGGCAGGTCGTCCGAATTGAACGGAATCACTGCAGCAGCAAGCTGGGTACTCCCTGTGAAAGCTAGCTGCAGAATCACAAGGCTTGCTTCCGCCTCGGCTGTGACGGACAGACTCTGCTACGTTGTCCCTGTTTGAGGTGATCTCGCCTGTTGACCACTACTATCATTCTGGTCGTGTCTTGAAAGGCCTCGGTCCGCTAGACGCGAGTGTACGTGATCCTTCGATTTCGGCCTCGATTGGGCAGGTCGTCCGAATTGAACGGAATCACTGCAGCAGCAAGCTGGGTACTCCCTGTGAAAGCTAGCTGCAGAATCACAAGGCTTGCTTCCGCCTCGGCTGTGACGGACAGACTCTGCTACGTTGTCCCTGTTTGAGGTGATCTCGCCTGTTGACCACTACTATCATTCTGGTCGTGTCTTGAAAGGCCTCGGTCCGCTAGACGCGAGTGTACGTGGTCCTTCGATTTCGGCCTCGATTGGGCAGGTCGTCCGAATTGAACGGAATCACTGCAGCAGCAAGCTGGGTACTCCCTGTGAAAGCTAGCTGCAGAATCACAAGGCTTGCTTCCGCCTCGGCTGTGACGGACAGACTCTGCTACGTTGTCCCTGTTTGAGGTGATCTCGCCTGTTGACCACTACTATCATTCTGGTCGTGTCTTGAAAGGCCTCGGTCCGCTAGACGCGAGTGTACGTGGTCCTTCGATTTCGGCCTCGATTGGGCAGGTCGTCCGAATTGAACGGAATCACTGCAGCAGCAAGCTGGGTACTCCCTGTGAAAGCTAGCTGCAGAATCACAAGGCTTGCTTCCGCCTCGGCTGTGACGGACAGACTCTGCTACGTTGTCCCTGTTTGAGGTGATCTCGCCTGTTGACCACTACTATCATTCTGGTCGTGACTTGAAAGGCCTCGGTCCGCTAGACGCGAGTGTACGTGGTCCTTCGATTTCGGCCTCGATTGGGCAGGTCGTCCGAATTGAACGGAATCACTGCAGCAGCAAGCTGGGTACTCCCTGTGAAAGCTAGCTGCAGAATCACAAGGCTTGCTTCCGCCTCGGCTGTGACGGACAGACTCTGCTACGTTGTCCCTGTTTGAGGTGATCTCGCCTGTTGACCACTACTATCATTCTGGTCGTGTCTTGAAAGGCCTCGGTCCGCTAGACGCGAGTGTACGTGGTCCTTCGATTTCGGCCTCGATTGGGCAGGTCGTTCGAATTGAACGGAATCACTGCAGCAGCAAGCTGGGTACTCCCTGTGAAAGCTAGCTGCAGAATCACAAGGCTTGCTTCCGCCTCGGCTGTGACGGACAGACTCTGCTACGTTGTCCCTGTTTGAGGTGATCTCGCCTGTTGACCACTACTATCATTCTGGTCGTGTCTTGAAAGGCCTCGGTCCGCTAGACGCGAGTGTACGTGGTCCTTCGATTTCGGCCTCGATTGGGCAGGTCGTCCGAATTGAACGGAATCACTGCAGCAGCAAGCTGGGTACTCCCTGTGAAAGCTAGCTGCAGAATCACAAGGCTTGCTTCCGCCTCGGCTGTGACGGACAGACTCTGCTACGTTGTCCCTGTTTGAGGTGATCTCGCCTGTTGACCACTACTATCATTCTGGTCGTGTCTTGAAAGGCCTCGGTCCGCTAGACGCGAGTGTACGTGGTCCTTCGATTTCGGCCTCGATTGGGCAGGTCGTCCGAATTGAACGGAATCACTGCAGCAGCAAGCTGGGTACTCCCTGTGAAAGCTAGCTGCAGAATCACAAGGCTTGCTTCCGCCTCGGCTGTGACGGACAGACTCTGCTACGTTGTCCCTGTTTGAGGTGATCTCGCCTGTTGACCACTACTATCATTCTGGTCGTGTCTTGAAAGGCCTCGGTCCGCTAGACGCGAGTGTACGTGGTCCTTCGATTTCGGCCTCGATTGGGCAGGTCGTTCGAATTGAACGGAATCACTGCAGCAGCAAGCTGGGTACTCCCTGTGAAAGCTAGCTGCAGAATCACAAGGCTTGCTTCCGCCTCGGCTGTGACGGACAGACTCTGCTACGTTGTCCCTGTTTGAGGTGATCTCGCCTGTTGACCACTACTATCATTCTGGTCGTGTCTTGAAAGGCCTCGGTCCGCTAGACGCGAGTGTACGTGGTCCTTCGATTTCGGCCTCGATTGGGCAGGTCGTCCGAATTGAACGGAATCACTGCAGCAGCAAGCTGGGTACTCCCTGTGAAAGCTAGCTGCAGAATCACAAGGCTTGCTTCCGCCTCGGCTGTGACGGACAGACTCTGCTACGTTGTCCCTGTTTGAGGTGATCTCGCCTGTTGACCACTACTATCATTCTGGTCGTGTCTTGAAAGGCCTCGGTCCGCTAGACGCGAGTGTACGTGGTCCTTCGATTTCGGCCTCGATTGGGCAGGTCGTCCGAATTGAACGGAATCACTGCAGCAGCAAGCTGGGTACTCCCTGTGAAAGCTAGCTGCAGAATCACAAGGCTTGCTTCCGCCTCGGCTGTGACGGACAGACTCTGCTGCGTTGTCCCTGTTTGAGGTGATCTCGCCTGTTGACCACTACTATCATTCTGGTCGTGTCTTGAAAGGCCTCGGTCCGCTAGACGCGAGTGTACGTGGTCCTTCGATTTCGGCCTCGATTGGGCAGGTCGTCCGAATTGAACGGAATCACTGCAGCAGCAAGCTGGGTACTCCCTGTGAAAGCTAGCTGCAGAATCACAAGGCTTGCTTCCGCCTCGGCTGTGACGGACAGACTCTGCTACGTTGTCCCTGTTTGAGGTGATCTCGCCTGTTGACCACTACTATCATTCTGGTCGTGTCTTGAAAGGCCTCGGTCCGCTAGACGCGAGTGTACGTGGTCCTTCGATTTCGGCCTCGATTGGGCAGGTCGTCCGAATTGAAGGAATCACTGCAGCAGCAAGCTGGGTACTCCCTGTGAAAGCTAGCTGCAGAATCACAAGGCTTGCTTCCGCCTCGGCTGTGACGGACAGACTCTGCTGCGTTGTCCCTGTTTGAGGTGATCTCGCCTGTTGACCACTACTATCATTCTGGTCGTGTCTTGAAAGGCCTCGGTCCGCTAGACGCGAGTGTACGTGGTCCTTCGATTTCGGCCTCGATTGGGCAGGTCGTCCGAATTGAACGGAATCACTGCAGCAGCAAGCTGGGTACTCCCTGTGAAAGCTAGCTGCAGAATCACAAGGCTTGCTTCCGCCTCGGCTGTGACGGACAGACTCTGCTACGTTGTCCCTGTTTGAGGTGATCTCGCCTGTTGACCACTACTATCATTCTGGTCGTGTCTTGAAAGGCCTCGGTCCGCTAGACGCGAGTGTACGTGGTCCTTCGATTTCGGCCTCGATTGGGCAGGTCGTCCGAATTGAACGGAATCACTGCAGCAGCAAGCTGGGTACTCCCTGTGAAAGCTAGCTGCAGAATCACAAGGCTTGCTTCCGCCTCGGCTGTGACGGACAGACTCTGCTGCGTTGTCCCTGTTTGAGGTGATCTCGCCTGTTGACCACTACTATCATTCTGGTCGTGTCTTGAAAGGCCTCGGTCCGCTAGACGCGAGTGTACGTGGTCCTTCGATTTCGGCCTCGATTGGGCAGGTCGTCCGAATTGAACGGAATCACTGCAGCAGCAAGCTGGGTACTCCCTGTGAAAGCTAGCTGCAGAATCACAAGGCTTGCTTCCGCCTCGGCTGTGACGGACAGACTCTGCTACGTTGTCCCTGTTTGAGGTGATCTCGCCTGTTGACCACTACTATCATTCTGGTCGTGTCTTGAAAGGCCTCGGTCCGCTAGACGCGAGTGTACGTGGTCCTTCGATTTCGGCCTCGATTGGGCAGGTCGTCCGAATTGAAGGAATCACTGCAGCAGCAAGCTGGGTACTCCCTGTGAAAGCTAGCTGCAGAATCACAAGGCTTGCTTCCGCCTCGGCTGTGACGGACAGACTCTGCTGCGTTGTCCCTGTTTGAGGTGATCTCGCCTGTTGACCACTACTATCATTCTGGTCGTGTCTTGAAAGGCCTCGGTCCGCTAGACGCGAGTGTACGTGGTCCTTCGATTTCGGCCTCGATTGGGCAGGTCGTCCGAATTGAACGGAATCACTGCAGCAGCAAGCTGGGTACTCCCTGTGAAAGCTAGCTGCAGAATCACAAGGCTTGCTTCCGCCTCGGCTGTGACGGACAGACTCTGCTACGTTGTCCCTGTTTGAGGTGATCTCGCCTGTTGACCACTACTATCATTCTGGTCGTGTCTTGAAAGGCCTCGGTCCGCTAGACGCGAGTGTACGTGGTCCTTCGATTTCGGCCTCGATTGGGCAGGTCGTTCGAATTGAACGGAATCACTGCAGCAGCAAGCTGGGTACTCCCTGTGAAAGCTAGCTGCAGAATCACAAGGCTTGCTTCCGCCTCGGCTGTGACGGACAGACTCTGCTACGTTGTCCCTGTTTGAGGTGATCTCGCCTGTTGACCACTACTATCATTCTGGTCGTGTCTTGAAAGGCCTCGGTCCGCTAGACGCGAGTGTACGTGGCCCTTCGATTTCGGCCTCGATTGGGCAGGTCGTCCGAATTGAACGGAATCACTGCAGCAGCAAGCTGGGTACTCCCTGTGAAAGCTAGCTGCAGAATCACAAGGCTTGCTTCCGCCTCGGCTGTGACGGACAGACTCTGCTACGTTGTCCCTGTTTGAGGTGATCTCGCCTGTTGACCACTACTATCATTCTGGTCGTGTCTTGAAAGGCCTCGGTCCGCTAGACGCGAGTGTACGTGGTCCTTCGATTTCGGCCTCGATTGGGCAGGTCGTCCGAATTGAACGGAATCACTGCAGCAGCAAGCTGGGTACTCCCTGTGAAAGCTAGCTGCAGAATCACAAGGCTTGCTTCCGCCTCGGCTGTGACGGACAGACTCTGCTACGTTGTCCCTGTTTGAGGTGATCTCGCCTGTTGACCACTACTATCATTCTGGTCGTGTCTTGAAAGGCCTCGGTCCGCTAGACGCGAGTGTACGTGGTCCTTCGATTTCGGCCTCGATTGGGCAGGTCGTCCGAATTGAACGGAATCACTGCAGCAGCAAGCTGGGTACTCCCTGTGAAAGCTAGCTGCAGAATCACAAGGCTTGCTTCCGCCTCGGCTGTGACGGACAGACTCTGCTACGTTGTCCCTGTTTGAGGTGAACTCGCCTGTTGACCACTACTATCATTCTGGTCGTGTCTTGAAAGGCCTCGGTCCGCTAGACGCGAGTGTACGTGGTCCTTCGATTTCGGCCTCGATTGGGCAGGTCGTCCGAATTGAACGGAATCACTGCAGCAGCAAGCTGGGTACTCCCTGTGAAAGCTAGCTGCAGAATCACAAGGCTTGCTTCCGCCTCGGCTGTGACGGACAGACTCTGCTACGTTGTCCCTGTTTGAGGTGATCTCGCCTGTTGACCACTACTATCATTCTGGTCGTGTCTTGAAAGGCCTCGGTCCGCTAGACGCGAGTGTACGTGGTCCTTCGATTTCGGCCTCGATTGGGCAGGTCGTTCGAATTGAACGGAATCACTGCAGCAGCAAGCTGGGTACTCCCTGTGAAAGCTAGCTGCAGAATCACAAGGCTTGCTTCCGCCTCGGCTGTGACGGACAGACTCTGCTACGTTGTCCCTGTTTGAGGTGATCTCGCCTGTTGACCACTACTATCATTCTGGTCGTGTCTTGAAAGGCCTCGGTCCGCTAGACGCGAGTGTACGTGGTCCTTCGATTTCGGCCTCGATTGGGCAGGTCGTTCGAATTGAACGGAATCACTGCAGCAGCAAGCTGGGTACTCCCTGTGAAAGCTAGCTGCAGAATCACAAGGCTTGCTTCCGCCTCGGCTGTGACGGACAGACTCTGCTACGTTGTCCCTGTTTGAGGTGATCTCGCCTGTTGACCACTACTATCATTCTGGTCGTGTCTTGAAAGGCCTCGGTCCGCTAGACGCGAGTGTACGTGGTCCTTCGATTTCGGCCTCGATTGGGCAGGTCGTCCGAATTGAACGGAATCACTGCAGCAGCAAGCTGGGTACTCCCTGTGTAACGGGGTTACACGGGTTTACACCTGGTGTGTTCCACACATGGATACACTTTGTGTAAGGTACATATTTGATGTACGGACACTCGAGGGAGTGTGTGTGGCTGAGAGCCACACGTTATGCATTTGAAGTAGGATTTCACTTGGTTTTACTATGTTAGATAGTTAACCACATACATTTACCCCTAGGCGGCTAGCCGCAATAAAAGATAAATAAACAGTTTGGATTTGGAACACTAAGTGGAAAGTCCTTTTATTAAGGTCGTAGTTAGTAGGTGCCTTTGGTAATAAAGGTCTATTAACCCTTAATAAGGTGTGTGTTAATCCATAACTCGTTGAGTTAACCGTCTTCCTCTGACGCTAAAGCTACGGCAGCCCTGCTGCACTTGGTAGCACTTGTAGTCAATCCTGCGACTGAGTCTTTTGACTGATCCCTCTGAGAGGATGGAACACGCTGTGTTCGCGAGCTTGCCGCCAGGCCAGCAAGAGACGCTTAAAAAGCTTATGTCTCTGTTGGGCCCCGAGGGCATTGCTCATCTTGCTTCGCAAGGGCCAGAGGCGGTGTCCGCCAGACTGGAGGCTTTTGCAAGCTACGAGAAGGCGCTCTTAGAGCATGTACAAGAGCGCGTGAGCGCAACGGCGTCCGCCGCATCGTCCGCGGCCGCGTCGTCGACGCACGAGTGGTCTAATAGACCGAAACCGCTCATGTTGAGCGTGAAGACCTTCGAGGGGAAGGAAGGGGAGAACCTCCTTCTCTGGACCCGACAGGTCGAGATGGCCATGGGATCGGCCCTGCTCCAGACTGAGCAACAGCGCGTAGCGCTGGCGATCTCGAAGCTCGGTGGACGAGCTCAAGAGTGGGCACTAACGTGCGGCACGTCTGTGGACGCTGCTTTCCCGACTTGGGATCAGCTGAAACAGCAACTAGTGCGCGTATTCGCGCCGCCTAACCAGGCGTACCGTATACGGTCGAAGTTCCTTGCTACCCGCCAGGGTAAAAAGGAGTTGATGGACTATGTCCAAGAGTTGAGAACTCTGATCGCCGGTATGGCGTCGAGCCCTCTCCCCGAGGCGGTCGCAGTGACCGTGTTTATGGAGGGCCTGCGCACGGGCGCTGCCCGAACGGAGGTTTTCCGTGTTCACCCGGCCTCATTTGAGGAGGCCGTGAACGTGGCATTGAATGCCGACTATAACTTCCAGTCTGCGAGACTGGGTCCGAGCGCTGGTAGCGCGCGCTCCTCGAGCGGTCCTGAACCGATGGACCTCAGCCACGCTGAAGACGAGGCTGACCTCTATGCTGCTAAGCAGCGCTCCAGCATCCGTCGATGCTATACGTGCGGAAGCACCCGCCATTTGAGGCCTAGTTGCCCGTTGCGCAACAAGGCCCAGGCTCCATCGAGCCGAAGCGCCGCTTCGAACCCTCAACCAGGGTCGTCGCGGGGAAACGACGGAACCCAGTAGGCGCGGGGCGCCCTACTGGGGAAGAACTGAGTTCTGTTGGGCCTCTGGGAGGCAGGAGAGAACGGGACTCAGCCCCGCAGAGAGCTAAGCTCTCTTACTCACGTGGTGAGTGCAAGCCCGGCTTGCTAGTCGTTCAAGCGAACGTGAAAGGCTTCGACAAGCCGTGGAGAGTCTTGATCGACTCGGGGGCGTCCGGCAACTATGTCCGGCGCTCCACTGTTGACGGTTTTAAACCGTATGCGGATGCTCTGAAGGAGCCTCGAAGAGATAAGATCTCTGTCCGTCTTGCGACGGGGACACTAGTGACAGTGTCGAAGGTCTCTATTGACCTTAACGTGAAGTTCTTAGACTTCGATAGCGTGGAACGCTGCTTGGTCTTAGACCTGGATGAGAGGTATGACCTCATCCTTGGTATGGCGTGGCTCGAGAGCCACGAGCCATGGATCGACTGGAAGTCGAAGACGTTGGGCGCTACGCGCCCGTCTCCTAGTGGAGCATTGGCGAGTCATGAACCCACCTCTGCTCGGAGACAGAAGCGCTATTGGCGCGAGCACGAGACCGAATCGGTCATGGTGCTGGACATTGGAATGTCAGAGTTAGTGAGCAACGAAGTTGCTGTTTGCCGTGAGTGTGACTCACAGGGCGTGCGCGGGGTGGCGCGTTATCCGCCGAGCGGTTTTTGTAGGGTCGCTGACCCGCCGCTGTGTCCTATGGACAAATGTGTAACGGCACGTACTCCGTTGAGCGGTGTTTGTAGGGTCGCTGACCCGCCGCTGTGTCCTATGGACAAACGTGGAACGGCACGTAAACCGTTGAGCGGTACTTGTAGGGTCGCTGACCCGCCGCTGTGTCCTAAGGACAATTGTGGAACGGCACGTACTCCGTTGAGCGGTGCTCGTAGGGTCGCTGACCCGCCGCTGAGTGTCTCGAACGACACTGTTCCCTCTCCGAGGAGCCATAGTGCGTTGGCACCTAGGCAGCGCGACGGTGATGTCGCCCTGCAGCCCTCATCCGGCCGTGCGCGGGCGAGGAGGGAGAGGAGGAAGAGACGCAGAGCGTCTGTGACGTCTATGACGTCGGACGAGGTGTCCAGCGTGTTGAGCGGTAAGGCTCCACGCGACTGCAGTGAGCAGTTATACACACTCGTGAATGGAGTGACAGGGGATGTCGACGGAGACATAAGTCTCGAGCGACTCCCGTCGGTTGATGCTCTGTTAGAGCTGGACGAGATGTCCGTCGCCGAGTTTGGCGAGGCCTTAAAGGCCGGCGAGCTTGCCGAGGTGGTCATGATACGACCCGAGGAGGAGTTGAACTCCTCGTCCGTCGTGGACGAAGCTGTCCTTGAGGACACGAAGCGAGCGCTAAGCGCTAGGAGTGGATCTTCGATCCTCAAGGATCCCTCGGATCCGTTTTATCCTTTGATCAAGGAATACCACGATGTGGTGTCGAAGGACCCGCCGTCAGGGTTGCCTCCGGATCGAGGCGTACGTCATGAGATTGACTTGGTTCCAGGAACCAAATACTGCGTAACACGGCAGTGGCCCTTACCAAGGGAGCAATGTGACGTCATCGACGCGTTCTTCCGTGCAAAGCACGAGGCCGGCTTGGTGCGTGAGAGCAAGTCTCCGCACTCGACACCCACGTTCTGTGTCAGAAAGCCTAATGGCAAGTGGCGCATAGTGCATGCTTTTAATAAGCTGAATGCAGCCACCATTCCGGCGCAGACGCCGATTCCTCGAAAGGATGTTCTGCAGAACAACATGGTGGGATGTACGTTGTACAGTGCACTCGACTTGGTCGACGGGTATTATCAGTTGCTCATGAGAGCTAGCGATATACCCCTCACGGCTGTGAGTACTCCGAGCGGTATGCTCTGGGAGTGGTTGGTGATGCCCCAAGGGCTGTCGAACGCGCCTGCGACGTTCAATCGTTTAGTGACGCAGTTGTTCAGGCCCCATCGGGCGTACGCTCAGACGTACTTCGACGACATCTTCGTCCATAGTCGTGCGGAGCACGGGAGGTCTGATGTGGAAAACCACCTTGACCATTTGCGAGCGGTGCTCGAGTGCATGCGCACGAATAAGTTGTACGCCAACTTGGATAAATGCGTCTTTGGCGCGGAGGAGATTCCTTTCCTCGGATGCTTCATTGGGAAGCGAGGCCTTAGGGCAGATCCTGCCAAGGTTAAGGCCATTGTGGACTGGCCGGTTCCATCGAACCCGAAAGACTTGCGTAAGTGGCTTGGCTTAGCCAACTACTTGCATAAGTACAGCGAGAACTACGCTGATATGGCTCGGCCATTGTCCAATCTCCTTAAAAAGGATGCACCTTGGTGCTGGGATGTCGTTCACGACGAAGCCTTCAAGGCTGTTAAGGAGAGTCTCCTTCACGCGCCCATCTTGGCGCTTCCGGACCCGGATCGTCCGTTTAGCGTCGTCTGCGACGCCTCCGATTTTGCAATCGGTTGTGCTTTATTACAAGCAGACGCCGAAGGGCGTGAACGCGTTATCGCGTTTGAATCTCGCCAGCTTAAAGCTGCTGAGAAGAACTATCCAGTTCATGACAAAGAGCTACTTGCAATGAAGTATGCTCTAGTCAAATTTAGAGTACATTTACTCGGCTCTAAGCCCTTTGTGATCTATACAGATCATGCGTCTTTACGCACTGCGACTCAGTCGCCTCACCTCTCACAGAGAATGGCAAGATGGCTCTCATTCTTTGCCGAATACAACTTCGAGGTGAAGTATAAGCCGGGACGGCTAAACGTAGTGGCCGATGCGCTATCGCGCCGGCCAGACTACGAGTTGACTCATGTCACTACTGTGACGTCGTCGGTCCCCGACCTTATACGGAGGGCATACGCCCAAGACGACACGTGTGTAGCTCTGCTACGTGCTCTTGGGAGCGAAGAGTTTAAAGACTCTGACAAGGAATTGTCACCGCGCTTACGCGCGAGGCTGCAGCGTTATACGCTTGATCATGGCCTGCTGTATTACAGCACTGACCCTGAGGACACTCCTCGAGTGGTCGTCCCTCATGATGAGGATCTTAAGTATCGCATCCTCTATGAGGTGCATGATACGCCTGTCGGTGGACATCTTGGTCGTGAGAAGACCTATGGCTCGGTGAGCAAGATGTACTGGTGGCCCAAGATGTACAAGTGGGCAAGCACCTATGTGCGTACATGCGAGACATGTCAACGGACCAAGTCCGCGCCGCATGCGGCTGCGCCGTTGGCGAGTTTGCCAGTCCCATCGGGATGTTGGCAGTCCATTAGTATGGACTTTGTGTTTGGCCTTCCCAAGGATAAGGCGGGCAACACGGGTGTTGTGGTCTTTGTTGACCGATTGAGCAAGATGGCTCATCTTTCGGCTGTGCCGGACACCGTTGACGGTGAGGATACAGCTAAGCTGTTCTTAGACAGAGTCTTTCGCCAACATGGCTTGCCTGAGGCAATTGTCTCTGATCGAGACCCTCGCTTTACAGCGAAGTTCTGGACGTCCTTGTTTAGGGTGCTTGGCACCAAGTTGGACATGTCCACGGCGGATCATCCGCAGACCGATGGTCAAACTGAACGCGTGAATCGCGTTGTGGAGGATATCCTCCGAAGCGTCTGCGCTGAAGCGCCACGACGCTGGAGCGAGATGCTCCCCCTTGTTGAGTTCGCTATGAACAATGCGGTGCATGCCTCGACAGGCTTCACCCCGTTCTATGTGAACGGCTTGGTCGACCCTCGCGTCCCTCTAACGCCGCCACGGTGTGGCTCTGGGCTTGATGGGGGAGGGTTAGCCGATCGGCTTGCTGATGTCAGCCCAGTTGCGGTTCGCAAGCAAGTCGATGACTTTGTCTCTTTGAGACTGAGCGTCATGCGCCAGGTGCGCGACGCGATGGCTGAAAGCCAGGATCTCCAAAAGGAGTATGCAGATGCCAAAGGCAGAAAGAACATGGAAAGGTTTGAGATCGGGGATCTGGTTTTATTAAACGCTAAAAACCTACCTACACATGCAGTGTCTGCGGTCTTTAAGACCAAGTTGAGACCTAGGTTCATTGGACCGTTCAAGGTCGTGGCCAAGAAGGGCCTGGCGTACACGCTCAATCTTCCGAAGAAGATGCGTACGCACCCGGTATTCTACGTGGGCTTGCTTAAGCCATACCGGGACCCTGCTCGGGTGAGCTCTGAGGCGCTAGCGCCGGGTCGGACGAGGGCTGCGAAGCAGCGAGAGGCTGCGAGGCAGCAGGAGGCTGCGAGCCAACAGGAGGCTGCGAGCCAACGGGGTGCTGAGGCCCAGCACCAGGGTCCGAGGGCGCACGATACTGCGGGGCAGCAGGACGCTGCAGAGCAGCAGGGTGCGGAGGCACAGGAAGCTGCAAGGCAGCAGGCGGTAGAGCCATCGGCGGTGGCATTGCCACGGGACGAGAGCCGTACGGCTGCATCCGAACCAAGAGGTCGAGTTGACCCTGCAGCTGAGCAATCTGACGCTCAAGGTCTGCGACCCGCTGCTGCATCGCCTGAGGCGACTCCAGCCAGTCGAGGCGACGCTCGACCTCCTCGAGGCCATTCGCTAGGCGATGCGAGGAGCGGTCCACGTCGGCGACGTAGTCGCTCACCGAGCGGACACGGCTCTGTAAGGAGAGGAAGTCCCCGAAGCTCGCAGCGCGAGAGTCCAGCGGCCGCCCGGCCTCCCCCTGCTCTGCTCGATGAGCATGGGAATCTCCACTACCATGTGGAGCGCCTGATGGCGCGGCGCAGGCGCCAGGGTCATAACCAGTATCTGGTAAAGTGGCGAGGTTACCCTCATTCCCAGAACTCATGGGAGTTCGAGGTGCCACTGCGGCAAGATTGCCCTGACGTCGTGGACGCTTACGATCGACGTCACCCGGTGACGGACCGCCCGCAGGGCGTGCGACGGAGTCGCCGGGCGCACCGCGCTTCCCACTACTAGAGTGGGGTGACGACAGGTCAAGAGTCGAGCTCAGGCTCTGACCAGTGGCTGTGACAGCCGACCCATGGCTATGGGTAGGACTGCTCACAGCGGGAGCAGGAGGCCGGGGTGCCTCGTAGCGTGAGGGACGTTGTCCCGGTACACGCCGTCTTGCTTGTCGCTTCGCGAAGTCGAGGCGTAAGCGCCGCTCTAAGCGGATATCGGTTTCCGAGAAACTAGCTCGGAGAGCATCGAAGGAGTGGAGCCGTCGGGATAGCTCCACCCAGTTCTGAAACTGCGCTTCGTAAGCGGCCGTTGTTTCACCCTCTGAGAGGACCACCGGCACTGTCCGCATGGCCGGCACGGCCTCACCGTTGAGCTGCTGACGCAAGCGCTCCCGGTACTCCGATGGAGTTGTGACTTGTGGAGTCAAGAAGCGCTCGCGGAGCGAATGTCGCTGGGCGACTTCATCAGGCGTCTCGGGCGCGCGCCCACACGTGTATGTGTCCAAGAGCTGCGAAGCAGCGCGTCGAACGACCTCCGCAGGAGAGAGACGCTCATACCCGTAGTCGCGACGCGACGTGCCAACTATGGGGCGGGCCACAGGTCTGTTAGACCGCGCGCGAGAGGCAGCCTCGAGCTGTCGGCTTTGAGCCCCGTCCAGGTCGTTGGAGACCACACCTGGCTCAGGGAGCTCGTCCTCGTACCTCGAGGAGAGAGGAGGCGCATTGCGCAGGGCGTTCGCGGAACCATCACGGTTCGGGAACGGATTAGGCGTGTGCAGCTCGCGAGAGCGCATCGCCGGGCTTGAAGGCCTCTGAGAGGCAGCCTCCTGACGTGTTGCAAGCACCTCGCCATCGTCTGGGACGATCTCGCCCTGTTCAAGCTCGTCGAGCCAGGCGTTCTGACGCGTACGCGGCGTAGATGGCTCGGGAGAGCTAGGAGCTCCGCTCTCACCCGGATGTTGGCTCGCGGAGCCGGAGCCATGACGTCGACGGTGCTCATCGTGGTACTGTCGTACACTGAGCCGCTGCGGAGCAGCTTCCCTGTCGGGACTGCGGCCTGTGGCCTGTGGCGATTGCGGGCTGTCACGCCCCGACATGCGTCCACTGGACGAAGGCGAAGAGAGGTCAGACGACCGTGACGAAAGGTATAGCATTGGAAATGCAGTTTCGATAATGGGCTCTGGGAGCCGAAGTTCTTTGAACTTGTGATGAGGTAAAGTGACCTCTAACGTCTTGAGAAGACTAGACCTCACTGAGAAAGTGTCGTGGACACGGGTGTCCACATCTTGGTGGGGGGTGGTGTAACGGGGTTACACGGGTTTACACCTGGTGTGTTCCACACATGGATACACTTTGTGTAAGGTACATATTTGATGTACGGACACTCGAGGGAGTGTGTGTGGCTGAGAGCCACACGTTATGCATTTGAAGTAGGATTTCACTTGGTTTTACTATGTTAGATAGTTAACCACATACATTTACCCCCTAGGCGGCTAGCCGCAATAAAAGATAAATAAACAGTTTGGATTTGGAACACTAAGTGGAAAGTCCTTTTATTAAGGTCGTAGTTAGTAGGTGCCTTTGGTAATAAAGGTCTATTAACCCTTAATAAGGTGTGTGTTAATCCATAACTCGTTGAGTTAACCGTCTTCCTCTGACGCTAAAGCTACGGCAGCCCTGCTGCACCCTGTGAAAGCTAGCTGCAGAATCACAAGGCTTGCTTCCGCCTCGGCTGTGACGGACAGACTCTGCCACGTTGTCCCTGTTTGAGGTGATCTCGCCTGTTGACCACTACTATCATTCTGGTCGTGTCTTGAAAGGCCTCGGTCCGCTAGACGCGAGTGTACGTGGTCCTTCGATTTCGGCCTCGATTGGGCAGGTCGTCCGAATTGAACGGAATCACTGCAGCAGCAAGCTGGGTACTCCCTGTGAAAGCTAGCTGCAGAATCACAAGGCTTGCTTCCGCCTCGGCTGTGACGGACAGACTCTGCCACGTTGTCCCTGTTTGAGGTGATCTCGCCTGTTGACCACTACTATCATTCTGGTCGTGTCTTGAAAGGCCTCGGTCCGCTAGACGCGAGTGTACGTGGTCCTTCGATTTCGGCCTCGATTGGGCAGGTCGTCCGAATTGAACGGAATCACTGCAGCAGCAAGCTGGGTACTCCCTGTGAAAGCTAGCTGCAGAATCACAAGGCTTGCTTCCGCCTCGGCTGTGACGGACAGACTCTGCCACGTTGTCCCTGTTTGAGGTGATCTCGCCTGTTGACCACTACTATCATTCTGGTCGTGTCTTGAAAGGCCTCGGTCCGCTAGACGCGAGTGTACGTGGTCCTTCGATTTCGGCCTCGATTGGGCAGGTCGTCCGAATTGAACGGAATCACTGCAGCAGCAAGCTGGGTACTCCCTGTGAAAGCTAGCTGCAGAATCACAAGGCTTGCTTCCGCCTCGGCTGTGACGGACAGACTCTGCCACGTTGTCCCTGTTTGAGGTGATCTCGCCTGTTGACCACTACTATCATTCTGGTCGTGTCTTGAAAGGCCTCGGTCCGCTAGACGCGAGTGTACGTGGTCCTTCGATTTCGGCCTCGATTGGGCAGGTCGTCCGAATTGAACGGAATCACTGCAGCAGCAAGCTGGGTACTCCCTGTGAAAGCTAGCTGCAGAATCACAAGGCTTGCTTCCGCCTCGGCTGTGACGGACAGACTCTGCCACGTTGTCCCTGTTTGAGGTGATCTCGCCTGTTGACCACTACTATCATTCTGGTCGTGTCTTGAAAGGCCTCGGTCCGCTAGACGCGAGTGTACGTGGTCCTTCGATTTCGGCCTCGATTGGGCAGGTCGTCCGAATTGAACGGAATCACTGCAGCAGCAAGCTGGGTACTCCCTGTGAAAGCTAGCTGCAGAATCACAAGGCTTGCTTCCGCCTCGGCTGTGACGGACAGACTCTGCCACGTTGTCCCTGTTTGAGGTGATCTCGCCTGTTGACCACTACTATCATTCTGGTCGTGTCTTGAAAGGCCTCGGTCCGCTAGACGCGAGTGTACGTGGTCCTTCGATTTCGGCCTCGATTGGGCAGGTCGTCCGAATTGAACGGAATCACTGCAGCAGCAAGCTGGGTACTCCCTGTGAAAGCTAGCTGCAGAATCACAAGGCTTGCTTCCGCCTCGGCTGTGACGGACAGACTCTGCTACGTTGTCCCTGTTTGAGGTGATCTCGCCTGTTGACCACTACTATCATTCTGGTCGTGTCTTGAAAGGCCTCGGTCCGCTAGACGCGAGTGTACGTGGTCCTTCGATTTCGGCCTCGATTGGGCAGGTCGTCCGAATTGAACGGAATCACTGCAGCAGCAAGCTGGGTACTCCCTGTGAAAGCTAGCTGCAGAATCACAAGGCTTGCTTCCGCCTCGGCTGTGACGGACAGACTCTGCCACGTTGTCCCTGTTTGAGGTGATCTCGCCTGTTGACCACTACTATCATTCTGGTCGTGTCTTGAAAGGCCTCGGTCCGCTAGACGCGAGTGTACGTGGTCCTTCGATTTCGGCCTCGATTGGGCAGGTCGTCCGAATTGAACGGAATCACTGCAGCAGCAAGCTGGGTACTCCCTGTGAAAGCTAGCTGCAGAATCACAAGGCTTGCTTCCGCCTCGGCTGTGACGGACAGACTCTGCCACGTTGTCCCTGTTTGAGGTGATCTCGCCTGTTGACCACTACTATCATTCTGGTCGTGTCTTGAAAGGCCTCGGTCCGCTAGACGCGAGTGTACGTGGTCCTTCGATTTCGGCCTCGATTGGGCAGGTCGTCCGAATTGAACGGAATCACTGCAGCAGCAAGCTGGGTACTCCCTGTGAAAGCTAGCTGCAGAATCACAAGGCTTGCTTCCGCCTCGGCTGTGACGGACAGACTCTGCCACGTTGTCCCTGTTTGAGGTGATCTCGCCTGTTGACCACTACTATCATTCTGGTCGTGTCTTGAAAGGCCTCGGTCCGCTAGACGCGAGTGTACGTGGTCCTTCGATTTCGGCCTCGATTGGGCAGGTCGTCCGAATTGAACGGAATCACTGCAGCAGCAAGCTGGGTACTCCCTGTGAAAGCTAGCTGCAGAATCACAAGGCTTGCTTCCGCCTCGGCTGTGACGGACAGACTCTGCTACGTTGTCCCTGTTTGAGGTGATCTCGCCTGTTGACCACTACTATCATTCTGGTCGTGTCTTGAAAGGCCTCGGTCCGCTAGACGCGAGTGTACGTGGTCCTTCGATTTCGGCCTCGATTGGGCAGGTCGTCCGAATTGAACGGAATCACTGCAGCAGCAAGCTGGGTACTCCCTGTGAAAGCTAGCTGCAGAATCACAAGGCTTGCTTCCGCCTCGGCTGTGACGGACAGACTCTGCCACGTTGTCCCTGTTTGAGGTGATCTCGCCTGTTGACCACTACTATCATTCTGGTCGTGTCTTGAAAGGCCTCGGTCCGCTAGACGCGAGTGTACGTGGTCCTTCGATTTCGGCCTCGATTGGGCAGGTCGTCCGAATTGAACGGAATCACTGCAGCAGCAAGCTGGGTACTCCCTGTGAAAGCTAGCTGCAGAATCACAAGGCTTGCTTCCGCCTCGGCTGTGACGGACAGACTCTGCTACGTTGTCCCTGTTTGAGGTGATATCGCCTGTTGACCACTACTATCATTCTGGTCGTGTCTTGAAAGGCCTCGGTCCGCTAGACGCGAGTGTACGTGGTCCTTCGATTTCGGCCTCGATTGGGCAGGTCGTCCGAATTGAACGGAATCACTGCAGCAGCAAGCTGGGTACTCCCTGTGAAAGCTAGCTGCAGAATCACAAGGCTTGCTTCCGCCTCGGCTGTGACGGACAGACTCTGCTACGTTGTCCCTGTTTGAGGTGATCTCGCCTGTTGACCACTACTATCATTCTGGTCGTGTCTTGAAAGGCCTCGGTCCGCTAGACGCGAGTGTACGTGGTCCTTCGATTTCGGCCTCGATTGGGCAGGTCGTCCGAATTGAAGGAATCACTGCAGCAGCAAGCTGGGTACTCCCTGTGAAAGCTAGCTGCAGAATCACAAGGCTTGCTTCCGCCTCGGCTGTGACGGACAGACTCTGCTGCGTTGTCCCTGTTTGAGGTGATCTCGCCTGTTGACCACTACTATCATTCTGGTCGTGTCTTGAAAGGCCTCGGTCCGCTAGACGCGAGTGTACGTGGTCCTTCGATTTCGGCCTCGATTGGGCAGGTCGTCCGAATTGAACGGAATCACTGCAGCAGCAAGCTGGGTACTCCCTGTGAAAGCTAGCTGCAGAATCACAAGGCTTGCTTCCGCCTCGGCTGTGACGGACAGACTCTGCTACGTTGTCCCTGTTTGAGGTGATCTCGCCTGTTGACCACTACTATCATTCTGGTCGTGTCTTGAAAGGCCTCGGTCCGCTAGACGCGAGTGTACGTGGTCCTTCGATTTCGGCCTCGATTGGGCAGGTCGTTCGAATTGAACGGAATCACTGCAGCAGCAAGCTGGGTACTCCCTGTGAAAGCTAGCTGCAGAATCACAAGGCTTGCTTCCGCCTCGGCTGTGACGGACAGACTCTGCTACGTTGTCCCTGTTTGAGGTGATCTCGCCTGTTGACCACTACTATCATTCTGGTCGTGTCTTGAAAGGCCT
Source organism: Phytophthora capsici (assembly GCA_030324255.1). Taxonomy (NCBI): domain Eukaryota; phylum Oomycota; class Peronosporomycetes; order Peronosporales; family Peronosporaceae; genus Phytophthora; species Phytophthora capsici. Next base: position 1,839,241 of record CM059351.1, read on the forward strand.
CGGTCCGCTAGACGCGAGTGTACGTGGCCCTTCGATTTCGGCCTCGATTGGGCAGGTCGTCCGAATTGAACGGAATCACTGCAGCAGCAAGCTGGGTACTCCCTGTGAAAGCTAGCTGCAGAATCACAAGGCTTGCTTCCGCCTCGGCTGTGACGGACAGACTCTGCTACGTTGTCCCTGTTTGAGGTGATCTCGCCTGTTGACCACTACTATCATTCTGGTCGTGTCTTGAAAGGCCTCGGTCCGCTAGACGCGAGTGTACGTGGTCCTTCGATTTCGGCCTCGATTGGGCAGGTCGTCCGAATTGAACGGAATCACTGCAGCAGCAAGCTGGGTACTCCCTGTGAAAGCTAGCTGCAGAATCACAAGGCTTGCTTCCGCCTCGGCTGTGACGGACAGACTCTGCTACGTTGTCCCTGTTTGAGGTGATCTCGCCTGTTGACCACTACTATCATTCTGGTCGTGTCTTGAAAGGCCTCGGTCCGCTAGACGCGAGTGTACGTGGTCCTTCGATTTCGGCCTCGATTGGGCAGGTCGTCCGAATTGAACGGAATCACTGCAGCAGCAAGCTGGGTACTCCCTGTGAAAGCTAGCTGCAGAATCACAAGGCTTGCTTCCGCCTCGGCTGTGACGGACAGACTCTGCTACGTTGTCCCTGTTTGAGGTGAACTCGCCTGTTGACCACTACTATCATTCTGGTCGTGTCTTGAAAGGCCTCGGTCCGCTAGACGCGAGTGTACGTGGTCCTTCGATTTCGGCCTCGATTGGGCAGGTCGTCCGAATTGAACGGAATCACTGCAGCAGCAAGCTGGGTACTCCCTGTGAAAGCTAGCTGCAGAATCACAAGGCTTGCTTCCGCCTCGGCTGTGACGGACAGACTCTGCTACGTTGTCCCTGTTTGAGGTGATCTCGCCTGTTGACCACTACTATCATTCTGGTCGTGTCTTGAAAGGCCTCGGTCCGCTAGACGCGAGTGTACGTGGTCCTTCGATTTCGGCCTCGATTGGGCAGGTCGTTCGAATTGAACGGAATCACTGCAGCAGCAAGCTGGGTACTCCCTGTGAAAGCTAGCTGCAGAATCACAAGGCTTGCTTCCGCCTCGGCTGTGACGGACAGACTCTGCTACGTTGTCCCTGTTTGAGGTGATCTCGCCTGTTGACCACTACTATCATTCTGGTCGTGTCTTGAAAGGCCTCGGTCCGCTAGACGCGAGTGTACGTGGTCCTTCGATTTCGGCCTCGATTGGGCAGGTCGTTCGAATTGAACGGAATCACTGCAGCAGCAAGCTGGGTACTCCCTGTGAAAGCTAGCTGCAGAATCACAAGGCTTGCTTCCGCCTCGGCTGTGACGGACAGACTCTGCTACGTTGTCCCTGTTTGAGGTGATCTCGCCTGTTGACCACTACTATCATTCTGGTCGTGTCTTGAAAGGCCTCGGTCCGCTAGACGCGAGTGTACGTGGTCCTTCGATTTCGGCCTCGATTGGGCAGGTCGTCCGAATTGAACGGAATCACTGCAGCAGCAAGCTGGGTACTCCCTGTGTAACGGGGTTACACGGGTTTACACCTGGTGTGTTCCACACATGGATACACTTTGTGTAAGGTACATATTTGATGTACGGACACTCGAGGGAGTGTGTGTGGCTGAGAGCCACACGTTATGCATTTGAAGTAGGATTTCACTTGGTTTTACTATGTTAGATAGTTAACCACATACATTTACCCCCTAGGCGGCTAGCCGCAATAAAAGATAAATAAACAGTTTGGATTTGGAACACTAAGTGGAAAGTCCTTTTATTAAGGTCGTAGTTAGTAGGTGCCTTTGGTAATAAAGGTCTATTAACCCTTAATAAGGTGTGTGTTAATCCATAACTCGTTGAGTTAACCGTCTTCCTCTGACGCTAAAGCTACGGCAGCCCTGCTGCACTTGGTAGCACTTGTAGTCAATCCTGCGACTGAGTCTTTTGACTGATCCCTCTGAGAGGATGGAACACGCTGTGTTCGCGAGCTTGCCGCCAGGCCAGCAAGAGACGCTTAAAAAGCTTATGTCTCTGTTGGGCCCCGAGGGCATTGCTCATCTTGCTTCGCAAGGGCCAGAGGCGGTGTCCGCCAGACTGGAGGCTTTTGCAAGCTACGAGAAGGCGCTCTTAGAGCATGTACAAGAGCGCGTGAGCGCAACGGCGTCCGCCGCATCGTCCGCGGCCGCGTCGTCGACGCACGAGTGGTCTAATAGACCGAAACCGCTCATGTTGAGCGTGAAGACCTTCGAGGGGAAGGGGAGAACCTCCTTCTCTGGACCCGACAGGTCGAGATGGCCATGGGATCGGCCCTGCTCCAGACTGAGCAACAGCGCGTAGCGCTGGCGATCTCGAAGCTCGGTGGACGAGCTCAAGAGTGGGCACTAACGTGCGGCACGTCTGTGGACGCTGCTTTCCCGACTTGGGATCAGCTGAAACAGCAACTAGTGCGCGTATTCGCGCCGCCTAACCAGGCGTACCGTATACGGTCGAAGTTCCTTGCTACCCGCCAGGGTAAAAAGGAGTTGATGGACTATGTCCAAGAGTTGAGAACTCTGATCGCCGGTATGGCGTCGAGCCCTCTCCCCGAGGCGGTCGCAGTGACCGTGTTTATGGAGGGCCTGCGCACGGGCGCTGCCCGAACGGAGGTTTTCCGTGTTCACCCGGCCTCATTTGAGGAGGCCGTGAACGTGGCATTGAATGCCGACTATAACTTCCAGTCTGCGAGACTGGGTCCGAGCGCTGGTAGCGCGCGCTCCTCGAGCGGTCCTGAACCGATGGACCTCAGCCACGCTGAAGACGAGGCTGACCTCTATGCTGCTAAGCAGCGCTCCAGCATCCGTCGATGCTATACGTGCGGAAGCACCCGCCATTTGAGGCCTAGTTGCCCGTTGCGCAACAAGGCCCAGGCTCCATCGAGCCGAAGCGCCGCTTCGAACCCTCAACCAGGGTCGTCGCGGGGAAACGACGGAACCCAGTAGGCGCGGGGCGCCCTACTGGGGAAGAACTGAGTTCTGTTGGGCCTCTGGGAGGCAGGAGAGAACGGGACTCAGCCCCGCAGAGAGCTAAGCTCTCTTACTCACGTGGTGAGTGCAAGCCCGGCTTGCTAGTCGTTCAAGCGAACGTGAAAGGCTTCGACAAGCCGTGGAGAGTCTTGATCGACTCGGGGGCGTCCGGCAACTATGTCCGGCGCTCCACTGTTGACGGTTTTAAACCGTATGCGGATGCTCTGAAGGAGCCTCGAAGAGATAAGATCTCTGTCCGTCTTGCGACGGGGACACTAGTGACAGTGTCGAAGGTCTCTATTGACCTTAACGTGAAGTTCTTAGACTTCGATAGCGTGGAACGCTGCTTGGTCTTAGACCTGGATGAGAGGTATGACCTCATCCTTGGTATGGCGTGGCTCGAGAGCCACGAGCCATGGATCGACTGGAAGTCGAAGACGTTGGGCGCTACGCGCCCGTCTCCTAGTGGAGCATTGGCGAGTCATGAACCCACCTCTGCTCGGAGACAGAAGCGCTATTGGCGCGAGCACGAGACCGAATCGGTCATGGTGCTGGACATTGGAATGTCAGAGTTAGTGAGCAACGAAGTTGCTGTTTGCCGTGAGTGTGACTCACAGGGCGTGCGCGGGGTGGCGCGTTATCCGCCGAGCGGTTTTTGTAGGGTCGCTGACCCGCCGCTGTGTCCTATGGACAAATGTGTAACGGCACGTACTCCGTTGAGCGGTGTTTGTAGGGTCGCTGACCCGCCGCTGTGTCCTATGGACAAACGTGGAACGGCACGTAAACCGTTGAGCGGTACTTGTAGGGTCGCTGACCCGCCGCTGTGTCCTAAGGACAATTGTGGAACGGCACGTACTCCGTTGAGCGGTGCTCGTAGGGTCGCTGACCCGCCGCTGAGTGTCTCGAACGACACTGTTCCCTCTCCGAGGAGCCATAGTGCGTTGGCACCTAGGCAGCGCGACGGTGATGTCGCCCTGCAGCCCTCATCCGGCCGTGCGCGGGCGAGGAGGGAGAGGAGGAAGAGACGCAGAGCGTCTGTGACGTCTATGACGTCGGACGAGGTGTCCAGCGTGTTGAGCGGTAAGGCTCCACGCGACTGCAGTGAGCAGTTATACACACTCGTGAATGGAGTGACAGGGGATGTCGACGGAGACATAAGTCTCGAGCGACTCCCGTCGGTTGATGCTCTGTTAGAGCTGGACGAGATGTCCGTCGCCGAGTTTGGCGAGGCCTTAAAGGCCGGCGAGCTTGCCGAGGTGGTCATGATACGACCCGAGGAGGAGTTGAACTCCTCGTCCGTCGTGGACGAAGCTGTCCTTGAGGACACGAAGCGAGCGCTAAGCGCTAGGAGTGGATCTTCGATCCTCAAGGATCCCTCGGATCCGTTTTATCCTTTGATCAAGGAATACCACGATGTGGTGTCGAAGGACCCGCCGTCAGGGTTGCCTCCGGATCGAGGCGTACGTCATGAGATTGACTTGGTTCCAGGAACCAAATACTGCGTAACACGGCAGTGGCCCTTACCAAGGGAGCAATGTGACGTCATCGACGCGTTCTTCCGTGCAAAGCACGAGGCCGGCTTGGTGCGTGAGAGCAAGTCTCCGCACTCGACACCCACGTTCTGTGTCAGAAAGCCTAATGGCAAGTGGCGCATAGTGCATGCTTTTAATAAGCTGAATGCAGCCACCATTCCGGCGCAGACGCCGATTCCTCGAAAGGATGTTCTGCAGAACAACATGGTGGGATGTACGTTGTACAGTGCACTCGACTTGGTCGACGGGTATTATCAGTTGCTCATGAGAGCTAGCGATATACCCCTCACGGCTGTGAGTACTCCGAGCGGTATGCTCTGGGAGTGGTTGGTGATGCCCCAAGGGCTGTCGAACGCGCCTGCGACGTTCAATCGTTTAGTGACGCAGTTGTTCAGGCCCCATCGGGCGTACGCTCAGACGTACTTCGACGACATCTTCGTCCATAGTCGTGCGGAGCACGGGAGGTCTGATGTGGAAAACCACCTTGACCATTTGCGAGCGGTGCTCGAGTGCATGCGCACGAATAAGTTGTACGCCAACTTGGATAAATGCGTCTTTGGCGCGGAGGAGATTCCTTTCCTCGGATGCTTCATTGGGAAGCGAGGCCTTAGGGCAGATCCTGCCAAGGTTAAGGCCATTGTGGACTGGCCGGTTCCATCGAACCCGAAAGACTTGCGTAAGTGGCTTGGCTTAGCCAACTACTTGCATAAGTACAGCGAGAACTACGCTGATATGGCTCGGCCATTGTCCAATCTCCTTAAAAAGGATGCACCTTGGTGCTGGGATGTCGTTCACGACGAAGCCTTCAAGGCTGTTAAGGAGAGTCTCCTTCACGCGCCCATCTTGGCGCTTCCGGACCCGGATCGTCCGTTTAGCGTCGTCTGCGACGCCTCCGATTTTGCAATCGGTTGTGCTTTATTACAAGCAGACGCCGAAGGGCGTGAACGCGTTATCGCGTTTGAATCTCGCCAGCTTAAAGCTGCTGAGAAGAACTATCCAGTTCATGACAAAGAGCTACTTGCAATGAAGTATGCTCTAGTCAAATTTAGAGTACATTTACTCGGCTCTAAGCCCTTTGTGATCTATACAGATCATGCGTCTTTACGCACTGCGACTCAGTCGCCTCACCTCTCACAGAGAATGGCAAGATGGCTCTCATTCTTTGCCGAATACAACTTCGAGGTGAAGTATAAGCCGGGACGGCTAAACGTAGTGGCCGATGCGCTATCGCGCCGGCCAGACTACGAGTTGACTCATGTCACTACTGTGACGTCGTCGGTCCCCGACCTTATACGGAGGGCATACGCCCAAGACGACACGTGTGTAGCTCTGCTACGTGCTCTTGGGAGCGAAGAGTTTAAAGACTCTGACAAGGAATTGTCACCGCGCTTACGCGCGAGGCTGCAGCGTTATACGCTTGATCATGGCCTGCTGTATTACAGCACTGACCCTGAGGACACTCCTCGAGTGGTCGTCCCTCATGATGAGGATCTTAAGTATCGCATCCTCTATGAGGTGCATGATACGCCTGTCGGTGGACATCTTGGTCGTGAGAAGACCTATGGCTCGGTGAGCAAGATGTACTGGTGGCCCAAGATGTACAAGTGGGCAAGCACCTATGTGCGTACATGCGAGACATGTCAACGGACCAAGTCCGCGCCGCATGCGGCTGCGCCGTTGGCGAGTTTGCCAGTCCCATCGGGATGTTGGCAGTCCATTAGTATGGACTTTGTGTTTGGCCTTCCCAAGGATAAGGCGGGCAACACGGGTGTTGTGGTCTTTGTTGACCGATTGAGCAAGATGGCTCATCTTTCGGCTGTGCCGGACACCGTTGACGGTGAGGATACAGCTAAGCTGTTCTTAGACAGAGTCTTTCGCCAACATGGCTTGCCTGAGGCAATTGTCTCTGATCGAGACCCTCGCTTTACAGCGAAGTTCTGGACGTCCTTGTTTAGGGTGCTTGGCACCAAGTTGGACATGTCCACGGCGGATCATCCGCAGACCGATGGTCAAACTGAACGCGTGAATCGCGTTGTGGAGGATATCCTCCGAAGCGTCTGCGCTGAAGCGCCACGACGCTGGAGCGAGATGCTCCCCTTGTTGAGTTCGCTATGAACAATGCGGTGCATGCCTCGACAGGCTTCACCCCGTTCTATGTGAACGGCTTGGTCGACCCTCGCGTCCCTCTAACGCCGCCACGGTGTGGCTCTGGGCTTGATGGGGGAGGGTTAGCCGATCGGCTTGCTGATGTCAGCCCAGTTGCGGTTCGCAAGCAAGTCGATGACTTTGTCTCTTTGAGACTGAGCGTCATGCGCCAGGTGCGCGACGCGATGGCTGAAAGCCAGGATCTCCAAAAGGAGTATGCAGATGCCAAAGGCAGAAAGAACATGGAAAGGTTTGAGATCGGGGATCTGGTTTTATTAAACGCTAAAAACCTACCTACACATGCAGTGTCTGCGGTCTTTAAGACCAAGTTGAGACCTAGGTTCATTGGACCGTTCAAGGTCGTGGCCAAGAAGGGCCTGGCGTACACGCTCAATCTTCCGAAGAAGATGCGTACGCACCCGGTATTCTACGTGGGCTTGCTTAAGCCATACCGGGACCCTGCTCGGGTGAGCTCTGAGGCGCTAGCGCCGGGTCGGACGAGGGCTGCGAAGCAGCGAGAGGCTGCGAGGCAGCAGGAGGCTGCGAGCCAACAGGAGGCTGCGAGCCAACGGGGTGCTGAGGCCCAGCACCAGGGTCCGAGGGCGCACGATACTGCGGGGCAGCAGGACGCTGCAGAGCAGCAGGGTGCGGAGGCACAGGAAGCTGCAAGGCAGCAGGCGGTAGAGCCATCGGCGGTGGCATTGCCACGGGACGAGAGCCGTACGGCTGCATCCGAACCAAGAGGTCGAGTTGACCCTGCAGCTGAGCAATCTGACGCTCAAGGTCTGCGACCCGCTGCTGCATCGCCTGAGGCGACTCCAGCCAGTCGAGGCGACGCTCGACCTCCTCGAGGCCATTCGCTAGGCGATGCGAGGAGCGGTCCACGTCGGCGACGTAGTCGCTCACCGAGCGGACACGGCTCTGTAAGGAGAGGAAGTCCCCGAAGCTCGCAGCGCGAGAGTCCAGCGGCCGCCCGGCCTCCCCCTGCTCTGCTCGATGAGCATGGGAATCTCCACTACCATGTGGAGCGCCTGATGGCGCGGCGCAGGCGCCAGGGTCATAACCAGTATCTGGTAAAGTGGCGAGGTTACCCTCATTCCCAGAACTCATGGGAGTTCGAGGTGCCACTGCGGCAAGATTGCCCTGACGTCGTGGACGCTTACGATCGACGTCACCCGGTGACGGACCGCCCGCAGGGCGTGCGACGGAGTCGCCGGGCGCACCGCGCTTCCCACTACTAGAGTGGGGTGACGACAGGTCAAGAGTCGAGCTCAGGCTCTGACCAGTGGCTGTGACAGCCGACCCATGGCTATGGGTAGGACTGCTCACAGCGGGAGCAGGAGGCCGGGGTGCCTCGTAGCGTGAGGGACGTTGTCCCGGTACACGCCGTCTTGCTTGTCGCTTCGCGAAGTCGAGGCGTAAGCGCCGCTCTAAGCGGATATCGGTTTCCGAGAAACTAGCTCGGAGAGCATCGAAGGAGTGGAGCCGTCGGGATAGCTCCACCCAGTTCTGAAACTGCGCTTCGTAAGCGGCCGTTGTTTCACCCTCTGAGAGGACCACCGGCACTGTCCGCATGGCCGGCACGGCCTCACCGTTGAGCTGCTGACGCAAGCGCTCCCGGTACTCCGATGGAGTTGTGACTTGTGGAGTCAAGAAGCGCTCGCGGAGCGAATGTCGCTGGGCGACTTCATCAGGCGTCTCGGGCGCGCGCCCACACGTGTATGTGTCCAAGAGCTGCGAAGCAGCGCGTCGAACGACCTCCGCAGGAGAGAGACGCTCATACCCGTAGTCGCGACGCGACGTGCCAACTATGGGGCGGGCCACAGGTCTGTTAGACCGCGCGCGAGAGGCAGCCTCGAGCTGTCGGCTTTGAGCCCCGTCCAGGTCGTTGGAGACCACACCTGGCTCAGGGAGCTCGTCCTCGTACCTCGAGGAGAGAGGAGGCGCATTGCGCAGGGCGTTCGCGGAACCATCACGGTTCGGGAACGGATTAGGCGTGTGCAGCTCGCGAGAGCGCATCGCCGGGCTTGAAGGCCTCTGAGAGGCAGCCTCCTGACGTGTTGCAAGCACCTCGCCATCGTCTGGGACGATCTCGCCCTGTTCAAGCTCGTCGAGCCAGGCGTTCTGACGCGTACGCGGCGTAGATGGCTCGGGAGAGCTAGGAGCTCCGCTCTCACCCGGATGTTGGCTCGCGGAGCCGGAGCCATGACGTCGACGGTGCTCATCGTGGTACTGTCGTACACTGAGCCGCTGCGGAGCAGCTTCCCTGTCGGGACTGCGGCCTGTGGCCTGTGGCGATTGCGGGCTGTCACGCCCCGACATGCGTCCACTGGACGAAGGCGAAGAGAGGTCAGACGACCGTGACGAAAGGTATAGCATTGGAAATGCAGTTTCGATAATGGGCTCTGGGAGCCGAAGTTCTTTGAACTTGTGATGAGGTAAAGTGACCTCTAACGTCTTGAGAAGACTAGACCTCACTGAGAAAGTGTCGTGGACACGGGTGTCCACATCTTGGTGGGGGGTGGTGTAACGGGGTTACACGGGTTTACACCTGGTGTGTTCCACACATGGATACACTTTGTGTAAGGTACATATTTGATGTACGGACACTCGAGGGAGTGTGTGTGGCTGAGAGCCACACGTTATGCATTTGAAGTAGGATTTCACTTGGTTTTACTATGTTAGATAGTTAACCACATACATTTACCCCCTAGGCGGCTAGCCGCAATAAAAGATAAATAAACAGTTTGGATTTGGAACACTAAGTGGAAAGTCCTTTTATTAAGGTCGTAGTTAGTAGGTGCCTTTGGTAATAAAGGTCTATTAACCCTTAATAAGGTGTGTGTTAATCCATAACTCGTTGAGTTAACCGTCTTCCTCTGACGCTAAAGCTACGGCAGCCCTGCTGCACCCTGTGAAAGCTAGCTGCAGAATCACAAGGCTTGCTTCCGCCTCGGCTGTGACGGACAGACTCTGCCACGTTGTCCCTGTTTGAGGTGATCTCGCCTGTTGACCACTACTATCATTCTGGTCGTGTCTTGAAAGGCCTCGGTCCGCTAGACGCGAGTGTACGTGGTCCTTCGATTTCGGCCTCGATTGGGCAGGTCGTCCGAATTGAACGGAATCACTGCAGCAGCAAGCTGGGTACTCCCTGTGAAAGCTAGCTGCAGAATCACAAGGCTTGCTTCCGCCTCGGCTGTGACGGACAGACTCTGCCACGTTGTCCCTGTTTGAGGTGATCTCGCCTGTTGACCACTACTATCATTCTGGTCGTGTCTTGAAAGGCCTCGGTCCGCTAGACGCGAGTGTACGTGGTCCTTCGATTTCGGCCTCGATTGGGCAGGTCGTCCGAATTGAACGGAATCACTGCAGCAGCAAGCTGGGTACTCCCTGTGAAAGCTAGCTGCAGAATCACAAGGCTTGCTTCCGCCTCGGCTGTGACGGACAGACTCTGCCACGTTGTCCCTGTTTGAGGTGATCTCGCCTGTTGACCACTACTATCATTCTGGTCGTGTCTTGAAAGGCCTCGGTCCGCTAGACGCGAGTGTACGTGGTCCTTCGATTTCGGCCTCGATTGGGCAGGTCGTCCGAATTGAACGGAATCACTGCAGCAGCAAGCTGGGTACTCCCTGTGAAAGCTAGCTGCAGAATCACAAGGCTTGCTTCCGCCTCGGCTGTGACGGACAGACTCTGCCACGTTGTCCCTGTTTGAGGTGATCTCGCCTGTTGACCACTACTATCATTCTGGTCGTGTCTTGAAAGGCCTCGGTCCGCTAGACGCGAGTGTACGTGGTCCTTCGATTTCGGCCTCGATTGGGCAGGTCGTCCGAATTGAACGGAATCACTGCAGCAGCAAGCTGGGTACTCCCTGTGAAAGCTAGCTGCAGAATCACAAGGCTTGCTTCCGCCTCGGCTGTGACGGACAGACTCTGCCACGTTGTCCCTGTTTGAGGTGATCTCGCCTGTTGACCACTACTATCATTCTGGTCGTGTCTTGAAAGGCCTCGGTCCGCTAGACGCGAGTGTACGTGGTCCTTCGATTTCGGCCTCGATTGGGCAGGTCGTCCGAATTGAACGGAATCACTGCAGCAGCAAGCTGGGTACTCCCTGTGAAAGCTAGCTGCAGAATCACAAGGCTTGCTTCCGCCTCGGCTGTGACGGACAGACTCTGCCACGTTGTCCCTGTTTGAGGTGATCTCGCCTGTTGACCACTACTATCATTCTGGTCGTGTCTTGAAAGGCCTCGGTCCGCTAGACGCGAGTGTACGTGGTCCTTCGATTTCGGCCTCGATTGGGCAGGTCGTCCGAATTGAACGGAATCACTGCAGCAGCAAGCTGGGTACTCCCTGTGAAAGCTAGCTGCAGAATCACAAGGCTTGCTTCCGCCTCGGCTGTGACGGACAGACTCTGCTACGTTGTCCCTGTTTGAGGTGATCTCGCCTGTTGACCACTACTATCATTCTGGTCGTGTCTTGAAAGGCCTCGGTCCGCTAGACGCGAGTGTACGTGGTCCTTCGATTTCGGCCTCGATTGGGCAGGTCGTCCGAATTGAACGGAATCACTGCAGCAGCAAGCTGGGTACTCCCTGTGAAAGCTAGCTGCAGAATCACAAGGCTTGCTTCCGCCTCGGCTGTGACGGACAGACTCTGCCACGTTGTCCCTGTTTGAGGTGATCTCGCCTGTTGACCACTACTATCATTCTGGTCGTGTCTTGAAAGGCCTCGGTCCGCTAGACGCGAGTGTACGTGGTCCTTCGATTTCGGCCTCGATTGGGCAGGTCGTCCGAATTGAACGGAATCACTGCAGCAGCAAGCTGGGTACTCCCTGTGAAAGCTAGCTGCAGAATCACAAGGCTTGCTTCCGCCTCGGCTGTGACGGACAGACTCTGCCACGTTGTCCCTGTTTGAGGTGATCTCGCCTGTTGACCACTACTATCATTCTGGTCGTGTCTTGAAAGGCCTCGGTCCGCTAGACGCGAGTGTACGTGGTCCTTCGATTTCGGCCTCGATTGGGCAGGTCGTCCGAATTGAACGGAATCACTGCAGCAGCAAGCTGGGTACTCCCTGTGAAAGCTAGCTGCAGAATCACAAGGCTTGCTTCCGCCTCGGCTGTGACGGACAGACTCTGCCACGTTGTCCCTGTTTGAGGTGATCTCGCCTGTTGACCACTACTATCATTCTGGTCGTGTCTTGAAAGGCCTCGGTCCGCTAGACGCGAGTGTACGTGGTCCTTCGATTTCGGCCTCGATTGGGCAGGTCGTCCGAATTGAACGGAATCACTGCAGCAGCAAGCTGGGTACTCCCTGTGAAAGCTAGCTGCAGAATCACAAGGCTTGCTTCCGCCTCGGCTGTGACGGACAGACTCTGCTACGTTGTCCCTGTTTGAGGTGATCTCGCCTGTTGACCACTACTATCATTCTGGTCGTGTCTTGAAAGGCCTCGGTCCGCTAGACGCGAGTGTACGTGGTCCTTCGATTTCGGCCTCGATTGGGCAGGTCGTCCGAATTGAACGGAATCACTGCAGCAGCAAGCTGGGTACTCCCTGTGAAAGCTAGCTGCAGAATCACAAGGCTTGCTTCCGCCTCGGCTGTGACGGACAGACTCTGCCACGTTGTCCCTGTTTGAGGTGATCTCGCCTGTTGACCACTACTATCATTCTGGTCGTGTCTTGAAAGGCCTCGGTCCGCTAGACGCGAGTGTACGTGGTCCTTCGATTTCGGCCTCGATTGGGCAGGTCGTCCGAATTGAACGGAATCACTGCAGCAGCAAGCTGGGTACTCCCTGTGAAAGCTAGCTGCAGAATCACAAGGCTTGCTTCCGCCTCGGCTGTGACGGACAGACTCTGCTACGTTGTCCCTGTTTGAGGTGATATCGCCTGTTGACCACTACTATCATTCTGGTCGTGTCTTGAAAGGCCTCGGTCCGCTAGACGCGAGTGTACGTGGTCCTTCGATTTCGGCCTCGATTGGGCAGGTCGTCCGAATTGAACGGAATCACTGCAGCAGCAAGCTGGGTACTCCCTGTGAAAGCTAGCTGCAGAATCACAAGGCTTGCTTCCGCCTCGGCTGTGACGGACAGACTCTGCTACGTTGTCCCTGTTTGAGGTGATCTCGCCTGTTGACCACTACTATCATTCTGGTCGTGTCTTGAAAGGCCTCGGTCCGCTAGACGCGAGTGTATGTGGTGAAGTGCTTTCCAAGAAAGGCGTAGATGGAACCTGATCTGAGCTGGTTGCCGTACGAGGAATCCGATCTGAGTCGGTTGCCGTAGGCGGAATCCGATCTGAGTCGGTAACCGTGAACAGATACCATATGGTTGAAGTGGGCCGGTGTACGTGATCTGGGACAGGGCTGGTACGGCTGACCGCAGATCCCGGGGATCTCTAGGGTCCCCATGGAGATCCGGATCCAGCTGAAGCTAAGGTCCGGGATCCGAGAGATCCAGTTGGAGATCCAAGATCCTCCAGATCCAGGATCCTCCGGATCCAGATCGTCCGGACCCAGATCCCCAAGACCCAGATCCTCCAGATCCAAGATCCTCGAGATCCAAGATCCCCAGATCCAGATCCCCAAGATCCAGATCCTCCAGATCCAAGATCCCCAGATCCAGATCCCCAAGATCCAGATCCTCCAAATCCAAGATCCCCAGATCCAGATCCCCAAGATCCAGATCCTCCAAATCCAAGATCCCCAGATCCAGATCCCCAAGATCCAGATCCCCAAGATCCGAGATCCCGAGGTCTAAGATCCCCAAGATCCAGATCCCCAAGATCCAGATCCCCAAGATCCGAGATCCCGAGGTCTAAGATCCCCAAGATCCAGATCCCCAAGATCCGAGATCCCGAGATCTGAGATCCCCAAGATCCAGATCCAGATCCCCAAGATCCAAGATCCGAGATCCCAAGATCCAGATCCGAGATCCCTAAGATCCAGATCCCCAAGATCCGAGATCCCGAGATCCAAGATCCAGATCCAGATCCCCAAGATCCAGATCCCCAAGATCCGAGATCCCGAGGTCTAAGATCCCCAAGATCCAGATCCCCAAGATCCGAGATCCCGAGATCTGAGATCCCCAAGATCCAGATCCAGATCCCCAAGATCCAAGATCCGAGATCCCAAGATCCAGATCCAGATCCCCAAGATCCAGATCCCAAGATCCAAGATCCGAGATCCCAAGATCCAGATCCGAGACCCCGAGATCCAAGATCCAAGATCCTCAAGATCCCAGATCCCAAGATCCCAAGATCCCAGATCCCAAGATCACAAGATCCCAGATCCTCCGGATCCGGAACCCGCCGGATCCAAGACCCAAAACCCCATGAAGATCCGGACCCAGCTGAAGGCCAAGATCTAGGATCCCGACTAAGATCCAGGTTACCAAGATCCAAGATCTAGGTGAGGACACAACATGTGATGACTATCGGTGTAAAAGGTGCAGGATCCAGATGGTACATAGGGTGAGGATCCAGATGATAGGTCTTAGGATGGGATTGGTATAATTGTAAATCAGACTCGAATTTGCCTTGATCTACGCAAGTGCCTTAGCTACACCAGGAAACGGGAACGAATATTGGCCCTCAAAGGTGTTAGGAGCTAAGTGTAGTTGATCTAGCTGTAAGGTATAAGACTGGATAATATATTGGCCAGCTTAGCCTGCACTAGTGATCTACCATAAGTGCATATCGGATCTAAGGGACTTTATTGCTTGGCCCGAAGATCTATCGACTCTCAACCCTCAAGACCCCCGCTATCGGACGCGGCAAGCAACGGAAAGGACAAGGAACACCCCGCCACTCGGCAAACCTACCAGCCCGGATCCAGATCCGGCTGCTATATCTGAGCTCGACCAAGTCGCTCTAGATCTAGATCTACTACCCGGCGGTAGAGTGAAGACTTCCACGCTACCCCACGACCCCACGTCTCGCCAAGACAGTCTCCCTTCACGCCAAGACCTCTTCGAAGTTACCTGGAAGAGCAGATCCCGCCCACCGACGGGTACACAAGGTGAACACACTCAGCACAAGATCACGGATCATCGGAGCACCCCCTCCGTTAGTCGGTGTCTGGGCGCAAGTGGTATCAGGATCTGGCCTTAATCACATTTTGGCTGATCCCGCTACACCACAATGGTGCGCGTGCCCGGATCTTCTGGTGACTTCGGATATCACCGTGAGTCCCAAGAAGATGTCAAAGTGAAGGAAGAACCCGGGGAACAAGCGCCTTCGGATGTTGGATCGACGAAGACGCCGCTGAATACAGCAAGATCCACAGATCAGCAGAGCCCTGGGAGGAACTCTGCTGAAAGACAGGAGGCGGACCCAGATCTAGATCTGGAAGAGAAGCCTCAAATTCCTCCGGCGGTCCCTTCGGGGACCAGTGCGGATCTCGATGAGAATCGAGATCCGCCGAGCGATAAGGCGAAGGCGAAGCCTAAGCCTCAATCACTCACAAAGTCCGCCGCGGTCCCAAAAGCCACGAAGAAGAAGAAGATCAAGACCACGCGGACAAAACTGAAAGCACCTGAGTCAGATGGGGATGACTTAGACAAAGCTAGATCTACCCTGACTAGGAGCACCCTTGAGCTGGCGTACCACCAGAAGGTGCTCAGCGAGATCCTGACCCAAGATCCGGTACTGGCGATCCTCCAGGTCCGGCAGATCGGAGATCTGAAGGGGCCGGTAACCAGCCCCCCGGTCGTGACCGACCGCCTGGACGCCGTACAGGCTCTGCTGGATTTGCTTCACGAAGCTGGACTCGTTGCCGGAGCGTTCGATGCAGGCACTCTGTTCGATCTGGGCCTGGGCGCGATCCAGGCAGTGACTCAGGATCTCTTCAAGACCCTGAGGATCTTGGTTGGAGAGCGGGATCGGCCGCGGGATCTTGATTATCAGACAGGATCCTCACACTACGCGTCCGCTACTTCGGAACCCGATTCGGACAGCTCCCGCGGACCTCGACGGATGTCGCTAGGTCCCGGCGGGGCTAAATACCTTAGATCTCAAGTGAAGATCCCGGATCCAGACCCGCAGCCGGAGCGTAGAGCCAGATCGTTGCCCAAGCGTTCTGCCGAACGAGATCCCGTGAAGAAGACTGCGACGGTTGCTCCCTCCCCAACGGAGTCGACCAACAAACTGGAGACATACTTCCAAGCAGCCATGAACAGGTTCTTGAAGGAACAACAGGTGACCACAACGCCCCAAGTCACCAGCACGGTAGCATATCGAGGATCCCAAGACGTGGATATGGAGTCGGTGGGAGACCCGGATCGTCATTGGGAGTACGATCCCGATGATCTGGAGATCCCGGGCTCCGGTCGAGCAGTTGTAGCTACTGCTGCTGCTGGTCAAGGAGGAACCTCGCTTATCCAGCGAGTACGGATCTCCGCGATCTCGGACCTGAAGGAGTTCTCGGGCAAGGATCTAGACGAAGATCGAGCGAGATCCTGGATCAGCAAGGTGAAGTCAGCCTTCCAGCGAGATCAAGCAACCGACGAAGAGAAATGCCTCACCTTTGCGGATCTGCTTGTCGGACCTGCCAAAAACTGGCACCGACAGTTAGCCCGATCCACGCGAAGCAAGTGGGATGACCTGCTCAAGAGCTTCCAGACGCAATATTGCGGCCTGGGAGTATCGGTTGCGTGGCAATATTATCACGCCCGAAAGAGGTCCGAAGAGTCGCCCTTGGAATATCTCTACCGGTTGAATGTGGCTGCTCTACGAGCCAAGCTCAAGATCAAGGATGGAGATGCTAAGACTCGCCGAGAACATGTTGATCACTACATCGAGACGCTTGGAGACCCGGAGCTAGCCGACCGACTGACGCTACTGCGGCTCATGGATAGTGAAGATCTGGAAGAGGTCCTCCGTGCTCAAGAACGCGCGAAGAGTCGGCAGAAGAGATCCGCGTTCGGTTCGAAGTATCGCCAGAAGGCGCCTGCGGCAGCCCCAGCGGCTCCGACCAAACGGGCAGTACGGGCGATTCAAGTCCAAGATCATAGCTCGGAGTCTGAAGCGGGATCCGGATCAGACGGATCCGATTCGGAAGGAGATTTGCGTAAAATCTATCTCGCCTCATCAGAGGAGACCTCTAAGGGTGGCGACCCGAACAAACTCCGACACCAGACTCCAGATCAGGCGAGATCCAATCCGGACTCGCAGGATAGAGATCGGAACCCGGATCGCAGATCCACGAATCGCTATGACGATCAAGATCGTAGCCGATGCTCGCACTGCGGATCCCGGAAGCACACCGATCTCGGCTGCTGGAGGCGCCTGACTTGCGAGAAGTGTGGGAAGCGAGGCCACCCGGCTGATCGCTGCCTGTTTGTTTGTCGTGGGTGTGGGGAATTGCACGATGCTGGTGAATGTCCGATGGAGGAGTTCTACAACCAGATTCGGAAGTGGTATGACCCCACCCGACACGCAGGCATGCTCCCAGAGATCGCCGAGAAGATGTTAAACTAGGACGCTCGCCGGGTTGGAATCCGGTACGAGCCGAGCGTTCTAGGTATTGCATCTATGCATATGTGAACAACAAGTCGGTAGATCAAGATAGCAGAAGATCGGATCTACGCGGTAATACATGTGAATTGCATCCATACACCGCTAAGATCTCGAGTCTTCCCAAGATCGACGAATACAGCAGATCCAGAT
Source organism: Phytophthora capsici (assembly GCA_030324255.1). NCBI lineage: Eukaryota > Oomycota > Peronosporomycetes > Peronosporales > Peronosporaceae > Phytophthora > Phytophthora capsici. Next base: position 1,856,588 of record CM059351.1, read on the forward strand.
CTGAAGTCGCGTTGGAACTCCGTCGCGGAGAATCCCGAGGCTACTGGAAGTATCACGCTCCAAGGAAATGGTTCCGTCAGGCCAAGATCTCGGGCAAGATCAACCACGAGAAAGCGATCTTGCTCCTAGACACCGGTGCCGAAGTGTCTATCCTGGACACTACCTTTGCTCGTAAGGTAGGGTGCCAGATCGACACAAGTCAAAGGCAAGAGTGTGTTGGGATCGGAGACAATGTGTATACGACGGAGGGAAGAGCGAAGATCAAGATCACGTTGGCAGGATACTTGGTATATTTCTTCGAGATCTGGATCGGAGATCTATCGGGACAGGAGGCGATCCTCGGCATGGACTTCATGATCCCGGCCGGCGTCCGAATGGATCTGGCAGGAGGATCAATGTGCTTGCCGAACGAGATCGGGATCCGGCTGCATGGCCGGAAGCGCCTGTATGGCGAGCGGGTCCGATCTGTCACGTTAGAGGACGATCTGGAGGTGCCAATCGCCGGATCCGCCGAGGCCGAGCAGCGCTTGAAGATCTCCCACACTGAGAAGCTGTGGGTCACGCGAGGTGAGCGTTGGGTGCCCACGGTTGTTGATGGGCCGGGCAGGATCCGCTATATGAGGATCACCAACCTCAGCGACAAGATCTTGAGGCTAAACCGGAGATTCCAGATCGGAATGGTGCTGGAAGACGACAAGGTGCCCCGGATCCCTGGATATGTATCAGTGGGATCCCGGAGATATATGGAGTGGCAAAACCTCGCCCTGGAAGCCACAGTGGAGATCCAGTCGTCCAGCCCTGAGATCCCAGAAGGCCCGGCCGAGCCGGCGGTAGATCGCCCGGCGTATGTCACCCCACGCGCGATCCTGCAGAGAGATCCGAGTCGGCAGCACGACGATCGGCCGGAACTTGCCAAGCTGGCGATTTTCGACGGGGGCACTGTGTCCGACACAGGCCTAAACTCCCGGCACAGCCTGGATCGTGAGGCTTGCTCCAGCGCGAAGGCCTCCCCAACCTCCACTGTATCGGAACCCGATGCGGATCGGTCCGATCCGGATCCCCAAGATCGAGAGAGAAGGCATGTATCCACCATATGTTTTCCAAGAACTGATATGGAAGATGGGCAGGGTGATGGACATGGCGATCGGCAGCACCAACATCTTGAGAGTCGTGGAGACTCCTCATTCACTCAGTCAAGCGTTGCGCCTATAACGAATGCTGGGGGCACGATCGAGGAAGCCCCGAGCCCCTCTGTTGTGCAACGGAGTGCAGCAGCTACAGATCAGGTGGCCTCCGCCTCGGTCCGAGCGACCCCAGTCCCGGATCGGGCAACCCAGAACGGTATCAGGGCGCACGAGGCCAACCGGCTCGAGATCCAAGACAGTGATATCCAAGGCAAGGGAGTTGACACCAGCGTGAATGTGATCGCAGACGATCCCGTCATCAGTGATGTGTGTACGGAAGCCGGAATATCCAGTGCGACATATGATGACGGTACGGGTGATCCGGACGTAATCAATGATGTGTGGAAAATATCCAGTATAGCCAAGGAGGATGAGGCATCTGACCAGGATGCAAAGTGGGATGTGCACTACCCCGGCGATTCCAAAGACTCGGATCCAGATTTGGCGGATCCCGATCGGCCGGATCCCGATCTAAGATCCCCGGATCCAGACTCTCAGGATCCAGATCTGGCGGATCCCGATCTGCCGGATCCCGATCTAAGATCCCCGGATCCAGACTCTCAGGATCCAGATCTGGCGGATCCCGATCTGCCGGATCCCGATCTAAGATCCCCGGATCCAGACTCTCAGGATCCAGATCTGGCGGATCCCGATCTGCCGGATCCCGATCTAAGATCCCCGGATCCTCATCTAGCAGACCCCAATCCGCGTCGCCTAGATCCCGATGGCGAAGATCCGGATCCGGCTGATTCTCCGGATGGTGATGGGATGCATCGCGACATGACCAAGGATTGCGTAAAAGGAGATGAGTTGAGTGACACCCGTGGTACCTCAAGCGACATGTTACGTAAACATGATATGGTCAGAGACATACGAAATTCAACCGAGCTGAATGAGAAGCAAGGCCATGCGTGGGAACTTCGAGGTGGCACAGTTCTGGATGGCCACGAGTATCACCACGCGAACGGTGATCTCGCGGCGGAGGATCTGGACGGCAACCTCGCGGTGGTACCTGAGATCTCGATCTCCACTACTGACGAAGTTAAGATTGAAGACATTCAGGTCGGGGATCCAGGATCCACTACGCCGGAAGAGATCGATAGACTCCGGCGGATCATCTGGAAGAGACGGCACCTGCTGATTGGTAAAGGTAACGCTCTACCACCAGCAGCCCGAGGCGTCGTTTGCGATATCGATGTGGGGGATGCGAAGCCGATCGCTCAGTGTGTAAGGAAGGTGGCTCCCCAGTTCCGGGAGAAGGTGTCGGATCTAATCAAGGGGTTACTATCAGCCAAGATCATCAGGCACTCAACTTCACCATGGGCCTCGCCGATCGTGGTGATCATCAAGAAGAATGGGGTTGACATCCGACTTTGTATTGATTATCGGCTAGTGAACGGACTTACTCGCCTCATGATCTACCCGATGCCGCTGATCAACGATCTCCTTGAAGATCTGGATCGAGTCCTCTGGTATTGCTCGCTAGACATGGCTAGTGGATTTTGGGTTGTCTCTATGACGGACCGAGCTCGTGCGATATCGGCGTTCATTACCCCTTTCGGTTTGTTCGAGTGGAACCGTATGCCGTTTGGACTCAAGAATGCTCCCCAGATCTACCAGCGCCTGATCGATAATGCGCTGTATGGATTCCTGAAGATCTCAGGATCCGGCGAGCACAGAGATCTGGCTGGTTCCGAAGATCTCGATCCGGGATCCAGCGGATCCAGAAGTCCCGCGGATCTATTCGAGACCGGAGATCCGGCGGATCCAGGCTCCCCATCGGTGCTAGGTCGGAGATCCTACATTGACGACATCCTGGTGACAGCAGGATCGTGGGATCAGCTATGCGTCCGAGTCGAAGATCTGCTGGACGTGTGTGACGAATGGAACTTGTCGATCAGTGTTGCGAAGAGCTTCTGGGGACTACGCAAGGTGGATTATTTGGGCCATCGAGTGTCGAACGACGGACTGGAGGCGAACCCCAAGGATCTGACTGCTCTGGCCGACCTGCCGTTCCCGGGATCCCTAAGATCCATGCAGTCATTCCTTGGAAGCCTGAATTACTATAGTCGATTTATCGAAGACTATGCGGTCTACGCTGCCGCCTTATACGAACTACGGGAGGTTGAGTTTGCCGAGTTGAAGAAATGCACAGATCTTCGTCGTGTGCTGGACCGACTCGATCTGGGTACCCGGGATCCAGAGGAGATCCAGACCCCAGATCCGCCAGATCTAGCCGAGTTGAATACGCTGAAGCCGAACGAGGACGGTCCCGTAGACGAAAGGTGGATCCGGGCCCATCGAGCGTTCACGCAGTTGAAGATCAAGATCAGCTCGACGCCGATCCTTCGCCACTTTGATCCCACCCGGTTGCCGGTGGTGATTGTCTATGCAAGCGAGTGGGCGATATCCGCCTCGTTGGTGCAAGACCACGAAGGGATCTACCATCCAGTTGCTTTCGCCAGCAGGACGCTGAAGCCGAACGAGTTGAACTACAACGTGGTGGAGAAGGAAGTGTTGGCATTGCTCCGGATCCTGGATCTTTATTATAATCTGCTAGTTGGGCGCAAGATCCAGATCCTGACGAGGCACTCCACCCTCGCGTGGCTGTTCAAGTCACCCGGTCTTCAAGGTCGCCTCGGACAGTGGGCTGCTCTCTTGTCGCCTTGGGATCTGGAGATTGTCAAGTGTACTCGCGGAGAAGACGAGATCCTGGGGGCGCTGGCGGCCAGCATTACGCCAAGATCTCAAGTAGACGAAGCCCTGATAGCGATCGCGCCTCGAAAAGAGCCCCGGCGTCAGATCCAGACGCCTGTACCCACAGTGCGCGAAGATGAAGATCTATGGGTAGTGAGCTTCGACGGATCTGCGCGAGTCAAGCGTGGAGGAGGCGCGTTCAGTGCGATCGTATGGAAGCTGCCGGGATGGAGGGTGATAAAAGCCAGATCCAGCTACGCAGAAGGCATGACTGTCAATGAAGCCGAGTATAATGGTCTGCTATTGGGGTTAGATCTGTTAGAGGGCCTAGATCCCGGACGCATCGTGATCTGCGGAGATTCAAATCTCGTCATCCGGCAAGTTAGAGGAGAGATCGACTGCAAGGCACCAGGTTTAACCTTGTTGAAACAGAAGACTCTAGATCGCCTGCGATCTTGGCCGGATCACGATCTGGTACATGTGAAGCGTGACTGGAATGGAAGCGCGGACAGCCTGGCAAGTGCAGCGCTTCAGAGGCAAGGAGGCGTGGACGTAACAGCGGAATCGGATCTCCAGGATCTGGCCACTCTGAACCGCTTAGACGAGATCTTGGTGGCGGGGTCCGAAGACGCGAAGATCCGGGTCGCTGCAGTAGCGACCAGATCAGGTGCCAGACGCAGATCTGACCCGGCCGTGATGCAGGAGGAAGTCGTCAGGGAGATGCGGGTCGACCGGATTCGCAAGGCCCAGGACGAAGAGGCGTGGATCGTTGGATTGAAGAAATATTTGGTCGGGCAAGTGGAGGATCTAGATCGAGAAGAGGCCAGATCCTACGGTAAGATCGCGATGAATTACGAGACCGACGATCAAGATCTCCTCTTCTACTGCCCGCCGTCTAAGGGATCTGAGGCGGATCGCGATCAACTGATGAGGCTAGTGATCCCCGAAGCTCTGCAGCAGGATGTCCTGCACCACTATCACAAGAGCCTGGAAGGAGGACATCAGGGGATCGGGCGTACGTATGATCGGATCCGGAGGCATTTCCATTGGAGAGGCATGTTCCGTAGTGTCCAACGATATGTTGGAGAATGTGTAGACTGCGAGACTGGTAAAGGGAGGCCCACGATCCGAGGGGAGTCGCCTGGGAACATCCAGGCCACATATCCGTTCCAGATCATCGCGATGGACCACATACCGTCACTGCCGAAGTCCTACAAAGGGAATACGGAGCTGCTGATCTGGGTGGATCTCTTCACCGGGTTCGTGATCGCGAAGGCGAGCGCGTCCAGAACCGCTCAGACGATTGCGGAGTCCTATGAAGAGTGCGTGTTCCGGCGATTCGGAGCCAGTGAAGTGATCCGCCACGATCGCGAACCAGGGTTTATGTCGGACTTCTTCCGAGCCTTTAACCGGATCATCGGACAACGACAGTCGGCGACTATGGCGTACAGACCGCAAGCTAACGGTACGGCCGAGCGGATGGTCCAGACTTCCACCAGAGCGCTGAAGATGTATGTGGAAGATCTGGACCAACGCGATTGGGACGAGTACGCGGAACGACTGACCTTCGCGATCAACACGGCCCACGACCGGATCAGGGACGATACGCCCTTCTTCTTAGTGCATGGTTGGGATCCAAGATCTACGCTGGAAGCGATGATCCCGATCGGTAGCACCCGACGTCAAGATCGCGACCCGCGCCGCTGGAGGAACCGGATCCAGCGCTACTACCAGCAGGCCCGAGAGCAGGTAAACAATCGGTTGCGAGAGGCGATCTCGGATCGGGCCGCGCGGCATAACGAAGAGCTACGCCCCCATCAGATCGAGCCTGGATCCCGAGTGTGGCTGTACTTGGATCGTGTGAAAGAGGGTTATGCTCGCAAGCTAGCTCACTTGTGGCACGGTCCTTTCCGAGTGGCCGAGAAGATCAGCGAATACGCGGTGAGGTTAGAGACGACAGGGACGAGCTATCGGTTATTCCCGGTGGTACATGTGTCCAAGCTTAAACTGGTGAAAAGCTTCCCCGATCGGCCTCAGATCCAACTGGCCAACCCAGATCAGGATCGGATAGACTTTGACGAAGAGCTCCTCCCAGAGGATAGCTGGATCCCCGATCTAGATCTGGACGAGTACGAGGTGGAGAAGATCTCGGACATGCGGTCTGGCCGACGGACAAGATATGGGCGGATCTTCCGAGAATTTCTAGTACATTGGAAGGGATACGGAGATCCGACATGGGTTGACGAGTCAGATCTGAACTGCGGAGCGTTACTACATGAGTTCTTGCGAGATCATGTGGATCGCAACCGATTCAACGTGATGCAGTCCCACGAAGAGTAGGGGGACCGCGAGCCTGTCGTTGCGGACGAGCAATATGACAGGAGGAACAGATCTGCGAGAAGTCGTAGATCGGAAGAAAGAGATTGTATTCCTCTGCATGTTTACATATCTACAAACAAGGCGGGCGAAGATCCGGGTCGAAAGATCATCCCGATCCCAGGCCTATGGACTTGAGAAGAATGGATCCCGATCTAGAAGTGTCTGGATTTTGAATATCGGGGCCTGAACGGGGGCGCCCAGATCCTAGGAGTGAAGATCTTGATCTGGAGAGTGCGACTTGGGATCTACAGCCGACAGATGTGGAATAAAGGTGACAAGGAAACTCATGAGGATATCAAGTGGGAAAAGGAGGGATGGATTACGAGAGAGTTAAAGTGAAAAATGGGGAATGGATCCAACGCCTACAGGCACAATAATTGAAGATCCAGATCACAGGACGACAGTTTGCTCCGACTTGGCCGGTTTTCCGGAAGATCTCTCCTTCACGTGGGTAAACTTCTGGGACAAGCGCGAGATCTGGTAGGCAGGGTGGTCGGAGATTGAGTCGCGAAAGTGATTGCGCCACGGATCGCCGGCGTTACATTCATCAAGAGCCTCTAATAGATCCGTGGGATCCGGACGATCCAGATTGGGATCGGCCCGCCGAGCCCTGCGAGCCTCGAGACCAGGGTACCAAGCAACCTTGTCACCTCGTTTGGGGAAGTGGAGGAAGGGTAGATCCAGCAAGAGATCTAGATCGCACCATCCGTTCAACATCAACGGGATCAGTTGTATCAGGACTTGCTTCCAGCTGTTACCAGCGTGACTGCGTCTGTTGGCCCGCTGTTTCCGATAAGTCAGGAGTTCCAGATCTTGAGAACCCTCGATGGGAAGGCTATGGGTGGCCTCCCAGTATGCCTGAAGGTGTCTATTCTCGTGTGCGAGATATAGATCCAGGACGTGCCCAAGACCCCCACCGATCTGGGGATCGAAACTAAGCTGGGGAGTCCCGATCTCCAGGACCTCCCAAGGACGGGTGTCCAATAACGCTTTGACGTTCTTGGCGGTCACGAGATCCCCACAATATTCCGAGGGATCCGGCGCCTTGCCGGAACAGGGGAACATCCATCCAGGCTGAGTCGGGAATATCGGGAAGAGATCCCCGATCACTAGGCTCGCGATGCTGACATTGTTCATCTTCGTGACGATCCAGGGCTCCACCTCTGCCGCCCCAAGGGTACGAGGGCGAAAACGGCCTGGAATGAATCTGTCGTCAGGTCCGAAAGGTGCAGCCGGAGGAGGGAGATCCAGCTGAGAGTCGGAGGAAGATCCAGCCTGGGCTGCGGGCCCTGACTTAGAAGAGGATCCAGACGACTTTGCAGATCCAGATCCAGACTTGGGATCTTTGGATCCCGTCTTGGAAGAAGATCCCGCCTTGGATCCCGGCTTGGAGGCAGATCCAGAAAGCTTCGCCGACCCGGATCTCGTCTTGGAGCCAGATCCAGCCTTAGCCGAAGACTTGGAGGCGGATCCAGCGGATGACTTTGCAGATCCAGATCCAGACTTGGACGAAGATCCTGTCTTGGCTGCGGATCCCGACTTGGAGGCGGATCCTGGCTTGGGTTCAGATCCTGACGGCTTCGTGGATCCGGATCCAGATTTGGGAGACCCCGCCTTGGACGAAGATCCGGTCTTGGCCGCGGATCCCGACTTGGAGGTAGATCCGGCGGACGGCTTCGCAGATCCAGAGCCCGCCTCGGACGAAGATCCAGCAGATCCAGATCCAACCTTGGACGAAGACCCACCCTTGGCCGTGGATCTCGACTTGGGGGTAGATCCGGACGGCTTCACAGGTCCAGATCCCGTCCTGGACGAAGACCCGGATCCAGGTTTGGGATCCTTGGGTCCGCCGGACTTGGGATCGCCAGACTTGGGGTCGCCAGTTTGCATCGAACGCCCAGATTTGGACTTGGTACCCTGGGAAACTACGGGTTTAGCGGGCGACGGAGGCACTGGACCGGGGTCAGATCCGGTGGAAGTAGCGAGGACCCGTGTGGGCGATGCATGGCGGAGACGTCTATCTGCAGCTCGTGACATCGATAAAGCTCGGAGGGTATCCTGCTCCAAGGCGTCGTCGTTAACTTCCGCATCCTCGGAGTCCTCACTTGACTCGTCTTCGCTCGACCCATCGGGGAGATCCTCTTCACTATCGGTAAGACCCGTGATTTGCCGCGGGCGTGGTGGCCGGATCGGAGATCCACAGTCCGAATCAGGATTGGGCGGGGGAGTAGCGCCATGGCCGGATCCCGGGCTTGGAGGTGGCGGAGTGTCGCCACGGCCGGATCCCGGGCTTGGAGGCGGCGTACCACCAGCGGGTTTACCTGTGACCACGGCCGGAGGATTTGGACGTGGTCGTTTGTCGGACGAACCCGACTCAGGATCGGGGTTCGGCGACGGATCTCGGGATCGCTTGGATCCTGGCGCCGAAGTAGCAGTGGAGTCTGAGGTTAGATCCACCGTGTTGGCCGGATTTGGCGTGGGGATCGGAGCTGGATTGGGCGCAGGGATCGAAGCCGGATTGGGAAGTGGGAGCTTGGGTCCCGCCGTGGAATTCTGCATGGCAGAAGCGATAATCGCCAACCGACCGAGTGCGTCGTCGCGCTCCACGCGCACCGCATCACGAGCGCGCGCGGTGGAGGCTAGATCGCGGACGAGATCGTCCTGGCGACGATTCAGATCCGAGGCTTGATCTCGAAGATCGATGACTGTGCGCTCGGCGTCTCCCAACTTGGCCCCTGTGGAAATGACAGGCGTAAGATTAACCGTCCAGAAACCTGACAACGGAGAGCAGTACGTACGGAGATCGTGGTTCTCAGTCTCAGCGAGGGTCAGGCCTTGCGCGACACGATCCAGATCCTCTATAGCGGTGTCCCGCTGGCGAAGAGCAGAGTCGCGATCCGAGTGGGCGACGGCAAGATTCCGCAGTGCCCTATCGCGCTCCACCCGGGCGGTTTCCAACTCCGATCGGGCAGTGGCCAGCTCGCGGGAAGACTCATCTAGCGCCGCACGTGCTTCGTCACGCTCAGATCGAGCTGACTCCCGCTCCGCGCGAGCTTGATCCAAGGCGCTGGTGTCGAATTGCGATTCAGCGACGGTGGATCCAGAATGCCCGGCGTCCACAGCACGCTGCGCATACGCCAAGCTGCCCTCAGTGAGACCAAGCGTGTACCGAAGCTCCTCTGCCTCGATCTTGGCTACGCCAACCTCGTTCTGCAGCTGGTCAATCTCTTCATGAGCCGCTGAGATCTGGTCGCCCAGATCTTCGCGCTCGGTGACCAGAACACCGAGATCTCGGCGCAAAACGTCTTCCACACGGGTCATCTCGGCGATCTCCGCATCTCGACGACTCAGACGGTCTTGTAAGTCGGTTATTTGGGCCTCAAGGGCCCGCGTGGCCTCGGGATCTTGAAGAAGGGACGCTACCTCGGCCTGAAGCCGGCTACGCTCGGCCTGAAGTTCGCCCACCTGACGCTCTAGATCCCGTAGATCTCGCGTCAGGCGCCGTACCGTCTTGGCCAGATCGTTCTGCCCACGGGTAGCGACGTCACGCCCGCCTTCGGCAACGTGCATACTGGCAGTGGTTTGTGCGAGCTGGCCTTCTAGGACGCGGATGCGACCCCGAAGATCATCGGTCGACCCTCCTGTCGAACTCGCACTCCCATGTTGGGATCGTGGAGAGGATCCGTGCAGAGATCCGGCGAGGCTGCCTTGTCGCGAAGATCCAGTGTGACTGGGAAGCATGGGAAACGCGTAGTGCGGATACCGAGACGTATGGAGAGAGGTGGCTAACTTTGCACGAAGTGATACCGTTGGGCGGCAACAACTGCGTGCAGGAGGCGGCTGTGGTGAAGTGCTTTCCAAGAAAGGCGTAGATGGAACCTGATCTGAGCTGGTTGCCGTACGAGGAATCCGATCTGAGTCGGTTGCCGTAGGCGGAATCCGATCTGAGTCGGTAACCGTGAACAGATACCATATGGTTGAAGTGGGCCGGTGTACGTGATCTGGGACAGGGCTGGTACGGCTGACCGCAGATCCCGGGGATCTCTAGGGTCCCCATGGAGATCCGGATCCAGCTGAAGCTAAGGTCCGGGATCCGAGAGATCCAGTTGGAGATCCAAGATCCTCCAGATCCAGGATCCTCCGGATCCAGATCGTCCGGACCCAGATCCCCAAGACCCAGATCCTCCAGATCCAAGATCCTCGAGATCCAAGATCCCCAGATCCAGATCCCCAAGATCCAGATCCTCCAGATCCAAGATCCCCAGATCCAGATCCCCAAGATCCAGATCCTCCAGATCCAAGATCCCCAGATCCAGATCCCCAAGATCCAGATCCTCCAAATCCAAGATCCCCAGATCCAGATCCCCAAGATCCAGATCCCCAAGATCCGAGATCCCGAGGTCTAAGATCCCCAAGATCCAGATCCCCAAGATCCAGATCCCCAAGATCCGAGATCCCGAGGTCTAAGATCCCCAAGATCCAGATCCCCAAGATCCGAGATCCCGAGATCTGAGATCCCCAAGATCCAGATCCAGATCCCCAAGATCCAAGATCCGAGATCCCAAGATCCAGATCCGAGATCCCTAAGATCCAGATCCCCAAGATCCGAGATCCCGAGATCCAAGATCCAGATCCAGATCCCCAAGATCCAGATCCCCAAGATCCGAGATCCCGAGGTCTAAGATCCCCAAGATCCAGATCCCCAAGATCCGAGATCCCGAGATCTGAGATCCCCAAGATCCAGATCCAGATCCCCAAGATCCAAGATCCGAGATCCCAAGATCCAGATCCAGATCCCCAAGATCCAGATCCCAAGATCCAAGATCCGAGATCCCAAGATCCAGATCCGAGACCCCGAGATCCAAGATCCAAGATCCTCAAGATCCCAGATCCCAAGATCCCAAGATCCCAGATCCCAAGATCACAAGATCCCAGATCCTCCGGATCCGGAACCCGCCGGATCCAAGACCCAAAACCCCATGAAGATCCGGACCCAGCTGAAGGCCAAGATCTAGGATCCCGACTAAGATCCAGGTTACCAAGATCCAAGATCTAGGTGAGGACACAACATGTGATGACTATCGGTGTAAAAGGTGCAGGATCCAGATGGTACATAGGGTGAGGATCCAGATGATAGGTCTTAGGATGGGATTGGTATAATTGTAAATCAGACTCGAATTTGCCTTGATCTACGCAAGTGCCTTAGCTACACCAGGAAACGGGAACGAATATTGGCCCTCAAAGGTGTTAGGAGCTAAGTGTAGTTGATCTAGCTGTAAGGTATAAGACTGGATAATATATTGGCCAGCTTAGCCTGCACTAGTGATCTACCATAAGTGCATATCGGATCTAAGGGACTTTATTGCTTGGCCCGAAGATCTATCGACTCTCAACCCTCAAGACCCCCGCTATCGGACGCGGCAAGCAACGGAAAGGACAAGGAACACCCCGCCACTCGGCAAACCTACCAGCCCGGATCCAGATCCGGCTGCTATATCTGAGCTCGACCAAGTCGCTCTAGATCTAGATCTACTACCCGGCGGTAGAGTGAAGACTTCCACGCTACCCCACGACCCCACGTCTCGCCAAGACAGTCTCCCTTCACGCCAAGACCTCTTCGAAGTTACCTGGAAGAGCAGATCCCGCCCACCGACGGGTACACAAGGTGAACACACTCAGCACAAGATCACGGATCATCGGAGCACCCCCTCCGTTAGTCGGTGTCTGGGCGCAAGTGGTATCAGGATCTGGCCTTAATCACATTTTGGCTGATCCCGCTACACCACATGTACGTGGTCCTTCGATTTCGGCCTCGATTGGGCAGGTCGTCCGAATTGAACGGAATCACTGCAGCAGCAAGCTGGGTACTCCCTGTGAAAGCTAGCTGCAGAATCACAAGGCTTGCTTCCGCCTCGGCTGTGACGGACAGACTCTGCTACGTTGTCCCTGTTTGAGGTGATCTCGCCTGTTGACCACTACTATCATTCTGGTCGTGTCTTGAAAGGCCTCGGTCCGCTAGACGCGAGTGTACGTGGTCCTTCGATTTCGGCCTCGATTGGGCAGGTCGTCCGAATTGAACGGAATCACTGCAGCAGCAAGCTGGGTACTCCCTGTGAAAGCTAGCTGCAGAATCACAAGGCTTGCTTCCGCCTCGGCTGTGACGGACAGACTCTGCTACGTTGTCCCTGTTTGAGGTGATATCGCCTGTTGACCACTACTATCATTCTGGTCGTGTCTTGAAAGGCCTCGGTCCGCTAGACGCGAGTGTACGTGGTCCTTCGATTTCGGCCTCGATTGGGCAGGTCGTCCGAATTGAACGGAATCACTGCAGCAGCAAGCTGGGTACTCCCTGTGAAAGCTAGCTGCAGAATCACAAGGCTTGCTTCCGCCTCGGCTGTGACGGACAGACTCTGCTACGTTGTCCCTGTTTGAGGTGATCTCGCCTGTTGACCACTACTATCATTCTGGTCGTGTCTTGAAAGGCCTCGGTCCGCTAGACGCGAGTGTACGTGGTCCTTCGATTTCGGCCTCGATTGGGCAGGTCGTTCGAATTGAACGGAATCACTGCAGCAGCAAGCTGGGTACTCCCTGTGAAAGCTAGCTGCAGAATCACAAGGCTTGCTTCCGCCTCGGCTGTGACGGACAGACTCTGCCACGTTGTCCCTGTTTGAGGTGATCTCGCCTGTTGACCACTACTATCATTCTGGTCGTGTCTTGAAAGGCCTCGGTCCGCTAGACGCGAGTGTACGTGGTCCTTCGATTTCGGCCTCGATTGGGCAGGTCGTCCGAATTGAACGGAATCACTGCAGCAGCAAGCTGGGTACTCCCTGTGAAAGCTAGCTGCAGAATCACAAGGCTTGCTTCCGCCTCGGCTGTGACGGACAGACTCTGCCACGTTGTCCCTGTTTGAGGTGATCTCGCCTGTTGACCACTACTATCATTCTGGTCGTGTCTTGAAAGGCCTCGGTCCGCTAGACGCGAGTGTACGTGGTCCTTCGATTTCGGCCTCGATTGGGCAGGTCGTCCGAATTGAACGGAATCACTGCAGCAGCAAGCTGGGTACTCCCTGTGAAAGCTAGCTGCAGAATCACAAGGCTTGCTTCCGCCTCGGCTGTGACGGACAGACTCTGCCACGTTGTCCCTGTTTGAGGTGATCTCGCCTGTTGACCACTACTATCATTCTGGTCGTGTCTTGAAAGGCCTCGGTCCGCTAGACGCGAGTGTACGTGGTCCTTCGATTTCGGCCTCGATTGGGCAGGTCGTCCGAATTGAACGGAATCACTGCAGCAGCAAGCTGGGTACTCCCTGTGAAAGCTAGCTGCAGAATCACAAGGCTTGCTTCCGCCTCGGCTGTGACGGACAGACTCTGCTACGTTGTCCCTGTTTGAGGTGATCTCGCCTGTTGACCACTACTATCATTCTGGTCGTGTCTTGACACGCCTCGGTCCGCTAGACGCGAGTGTACGTGGTCCTTCGATTTCGGCCTCGATTGGGCAGGTCGTTCGAATTGAACGGAATCACTGCAGCAGCAAGCTGGGTACTCCCTGTGAAAGCTAGCTGCAGAATCACAAGGCTTGCTTCCGCCTCGGCTGTGACGGACAGACTCTGCCACGTTGTCCCTGTTTGAGGTGATCTCGCCTGTTGACCACTACTATCATTCTGGTCGTGTCTTGAAAGGCCTCGGTCCGCTAGACGCGAGTGTACGTGGTCCTTCGATTTCGGCCTCGATTGGGCAGGTCGTCCGAATTGAACGGAATCACTGCAGCAGCAAGCTGGGTACTCCCTGTGAAAGCTAGCTGCAGAATCACAAGGCTTGCTTCCGCCTCGGCTGTGACGGACAGACTCTGCCACGTTGTCCCTGTTTGAGGTGATCTCGCCTGTTGACCACTACTATCATTCTGGTCGTGTCTTGAAAGGCCTCGGTCCGCTAGACGCGAGTGTACGTGGTCCTTCGATTTCGGCCTCGATTGGGCAGGTCGTCCGAATTGAACGGAATCACTGCAGCAGCAAGCTGGGTACTCCCTGTGAAAGCTAGCTGCAGAATCACAAGGCTTGCTTCCGCCTCGGCTGTGACGGACAGACTCTGCTACGTTGTCCCTGTTTGAGGTGATCTCGCCTGTTGACCACTACTATCATTCTGGTCGTGTCTTGACACGCCTCGGTCCGCTAGACGCGAGTGTACGTGGTCCTTCGATTTCGGCCTCGATTGGGCAGGTCGTCCGAATTGAACGGAATCACTGCAGCAGCAAGCTGGGTACTCCCTGTGAAAGCTAGCTGCAGAATCACAAGGCTTGCTTCCGCCTCGGCTGTGACGGACAGACTCTGCTACGTTGTCCCTGTTTGAGGTGATCTCGCCTGTTGACCACTACTATCATTCTGGTCGTGTCTTGACACGCCTCGGTCCGCTAGACGCGAGTGTACGTGGTCCTTCGATTTCGGCCTCGATTGGGCAGGTCGTTCGAATTGAACGGAATCACTGCAGCAGCAAGCTGGGTACTCCCTGTGAAAGCTAGCTGCAGAATCACAAGGCTTGCTTCCGCCTCGGCTGTGACGGACAGACTCTGCCACGTTGTCCCTGTTTGAGGTGATCTCGCCTGTTGACCACTACTATCATTCTGGTCGTGTCTTGAAAGGCCTCGGTCCGCTAGACGCGAGTGTACGTGGTCCTTCGATTTCGGCCTCGATTGGGCAGGTCGTCCGAATTGAACGGAATCACTGCAGCAGCAAGCTGGGTACTCCCTGCGAAAGCTAGCTGCAGAATCACAAGGCTTGCTTCCGCCTCGGCTGTGACGGACAGACTCTGCTACGTTGTCCCTGTTTGAGGTGATCTCGCCTGTTGACCACTACTATCATTCTGGTCGTGTCTTGAAAGGCCTCGGTCCGCTAGACGCGAGTGTACGTGGTCCTTCGATTTCGGCCTCGATTGGGCAGGTCGTTCGAATTGAACGGAATCACTGCAGCAGCAAGCTGGGTACTCCCTGTGAAAGCTAGCTGCAGAATCACAAGGCTTGCTTCCGCCTCGGCTGTGACGGACAGACTCTGCTACGTTGTCCCTGTTTGAGGTGATCTCGCCTGTTGACCACTACTATCATTCTGGTCGTGTCTTGAAAGGCCTCGGTCCGCTAGACGCGAGTGTACGTGGTCCTTCGATTTCGGCCTCGATTGGGCAGGTCGTCCGAATTGAACGGAATCACTGCAGCAGCAAGCTGGGTACTCCCTGTGAAAGCTAGCTGCAGAATCACAAGGCTTGCTTCCGCCTCGGCTGTGACGGACAGACTCTGCTACGTTGTCCCTGTTTGAGGTGATCTCGCCTGTTGACCACTACTATCATTCTGGTCGTGTCTTGACACGCCTCGGTCCGCTAGACGCGAGTGTACGTGGTCCTTCGATTTCGGCCTCGATTGGGCAGGTCGTCCGAATTGAACGGAATCACTGCAGCAGCAAGCTGGGTACTCCCTGTGAAAGCTAGCTGCAGAATCACAAGGCTTGCTTCCGCCTCGGCTGTGACGGACAGACTCTGCTACGTTGTCCCTGTTTGAGGTGATCTCGCCTGTTGACCACTACTATCATTCTGGTCGTGTCTTGAAAGGCCTCGGTCCGCTAGACGCGAGTGTACGTGGTCCTTCGATTTCGGCCTCGATTGGGCAGGTCGTCCGAATTGAACGGAATCACTGCAGCAGCAAGCTGGGTACTCCCTGTGAAAGCTAGCTGCAGAATCAGAAGGCTTGCTTCCGCCTCGGCTGTGACGGACAGACTCTGCTACGTTGTCCCTGTTTGAGGTGATCTCGCCTGTTGACCACTACTATCATTCTGGTCGTGTCTTGAAAGGCCTCGGTCCGCTAGACGCGAGTGTACGTGGTCCTTCGATTTCGGCCTCGATTGGGCAGGTCGTCCGAATTGAACGGAATCACTGCAGCAGCAAGCTGGGTACTCCCTGTGAAAGCTAGCTGCAGAATCACAAGGCTTGCTTCCGCCTCGGCTGTGACGGACAGACTCTGCCACGTTGTCCCTGTTTGAGGTGATCTCGCCTGTTGACCACTACTATCATTCTGGTCGTGTCTTGACACGCCTCGGTCCGCTAGACGCGAGTGTACGTGGTCCTTCGATTTCGGCCTCGATTGGGCAGGTCGTCCGAATTGAACGGAATCACTGCAGCAGCAAGCTGGGTACTCCCTGTGAAAGCTAGCTGCAGAATCAGAAGGCTTGCTTCCGCCTCGGCTGTGACGGACAGACTCTGCCACGTTGTCCCTGTTTGAGGTGATCTCGCCTGTTGACCACTACTATCATTCTGGTCGTGTCTTGAAAGGCCTCGGTCCGCTAGACGCGAGTGTACGTGGTCCTTCGATTTCGGCCTCGATTGGGCAGGTCGTCCGAATTGAACGGAATCACTGCAGCAGCAAGCTGGGTACTCCCTGTGAAAGCTAGCTGCAGAATCACAAGGCTTGCTTCCGCCTCGGCTGTGACGGACAGACTCTGCTACGTTGTCCCTGTTTGAGGTGATCTCGCCTGTTGACCACTACTATCATTCTGGTCGTGTCTTGACACGCCTCGGTCCGCTAGACGCGAGTGTACGTGGTCCTTCGATTTCGGCCTCGATTGGGCAGGTCGTCCGAATTGAACGGAATCACTGCAGCAGCAAGCTGGGTACTCCCTGTGAAAGCTAGCTGCAGAATCAGAAGGCTTGCTTCCGCCTCGGCTGTGACGGACAGACTCTGCCACGTTGTCCCTGTTTGAGGTGATCTCGCCTGTTGACCACTACTATCATTCTGGTCGTGTCTTGAAAGGCCTCGGTCCGCTAGACGCGAGTGTACGTGGTCCTTCGATTTCGGCCTCGATTGGGCAGGTCGTCCGAATTGAACGGAATCACTGCAGCAGCAAGCTGGGTACTCCCTGTGAAAGCTAGCTGCAGAATCACAAGGCTTGCTTCCGCCTCGGCTGTGACGGACAGACTCTGCTACGTTGTCCCTGTTTGAGGTGATCTCGCCTGTTGACCACTACTATCATTCTGGTCGTGTCTTGAAAGGCCTCGGTCCGCTAGACGCGAGTGTACGTGGTCCTTCGATTTCGGCCTCGATTGGGCAGGTCGTCCGAATTGAACGGAATCACTGCAGCAGCAAGCTGGGTACTCCCTGTGAAAGCTAGCTGCAGAATCACAAGGCTTGCTTCCGCCTCGGCTGTGACGGACAGACTCTGCTACGTTGTCCCTGTTTGAGGTGATCTCGCCTGTTGACCACTACTATCATTCTGGTCGTGTCTTGACACGCCTCGGTCCGCTAGACGCGAGTGTACGTGGTCCTTCGATTTCGGCCTCGATTGGGCAGGTCGTCCGAATTGAACGGAATCACTGCAGCAGCAAGCTGGGTACTCCCTGTGAAAGCTAGCTGCAGAATCACAAGGCTTGCTTCCGCCTCGGCTGTGACGGACAGACTCTGCCACGTTGTCCCTGTTTGAGGTGATCTCGCCTGTTGACCACTACTATCATTCTGGTCGTGTCTTGAAAGGCCTCGGTCCGCTAGACGCGAGTGTACGTGGTCCTTCGATTTCGGCCTCGATTGGGCAGGTCGTCCGAATTGAACGGAATCACTGCAGCAGCAAGCTGGGTACTCCCTGTGAAAGCTAGCTGCAGAATCACAAGGCTTGCTTCCGCCTCGGCTGTGACGGACAGACTCTGCCACGTTGTCCCTGTTTGAGGTGATCTCGCCTGTTGACCACTACTATCATTCTGGTCGTGTCTTGAAAGGCCTCGGTCCGCTAGACGCGAGTGTACGTGGTCCTTCGATTTCGGCCTCGATTGGGCAGGTCGTCCGAATTGAACGGAATCACTGCAGCAGCAAGCTGGGTACTCCCTGTGAAAGCTAGCTGCAGAATCACAAGGCTTGCTTCCGCCTCGGCTGTGACGGACAGACTCTGCTACGTTGTCCCTGTTTGAGGTGATATCGCCTGTTGACCACTACTATCATTCTGGTCGTGTCTTGAAAGGCCTCGGTCCGCTAGACGCGAGTGTACGTGGTCCTTCGATTTCGGCCTCGATTGGGCAGGTCGTCCGAATTGAACGGAATCACTGCAGCAGCAAGCTGGGTACTCCCTGTGAAAGCTAGCTGCAGAATCACAAGGCTTGCTTCCGCCTCGGCTGTGACGGACAGACTCTGCCACGTTGTCCCTGTTTGAGGTGATCTCGCCTGTTGACCACTACTATCATTCTGGTCGTGTCTTGAAAGGCCTCGGTCCGCTAGACGCGAGTGTACGTGGTCCTTCGATTTCGGCCTCGATTGGGCAGGTCGTCCGAATTGAACGGAATCACTGCAGCAGCAAGCTGGGTACTCCCTGTGAAAGCTAGCTGCAGAATCACAAGGCTTGCTTCCGCCTCGGCTGTGACGGACAGACTCTGCTACGTTGTCCCTGTTTGAGGTGATCTCGCCTGTTGACCACTACTATCATTCTGGTCGTGTCTTGAAAGGCCTCGGTCCGCTAGACGCGAGTGTACGTGGTCCTTCGATTTCGGCCTCGATTGGGCAGGTCGTTCGAATTGAACGGAATCACTGCAGCAGCAAGCTGGGTACTCCCTGTGAAAGCTAGCTGCAGAATCACAAGGCTTGCTTCCGCCTCGGCTGTGACGGACAGACTCTGCTACGTTGTCCCTGTTTGAGGTGATCTCGCCTGTTGACCACTACTATCATTCTGGTCGTGTCTTGACACGCCTCGGTCCGCTAGACGCGAGTGTACGTGGTCCTTCGATTTCGGCCTCGATTGGGCAGGTCGTCCGAATTGAACGGAATCACTGCAGCAGCAAGCTGGGTACTCCCTGTGAAAGCTAGCTGCAGAATCACAAGGCTTGCTTCCGCCTCGGCTGTGACGGACAGACTCTGCTACGTTGTCCCTGTTTGAGGTGATCTCGCCTGTTGACCACTACTATCATTCTGGTCGTGTCTTGAAAGGCCTCGGTCCGCTAGACGCGAGTGTACGTGGTCCTTCGATTTCGGCCTCGATTGGGCAGGTCGTTCGAATTGAACGGAATCACTGCAGCAGCAAGCTGGGTACTCCCTGTGAAAGCTAGCTGCAGAATCACAAGGCTTGCTTCCGCCTCGGCTGTGACGGACAGACTCTGCTACGTTGTCCCTGTTTGAGGTGATCTCGCCTGTTGACCACTACTATCATTCTGGTCGTGTCTTGAAAGGCCTCGGTCCGCTAGACGCGAGTGTACGTGGTCCTTCGATTTCGGCCTCGATTGGGCAGGTCGTCCGAATTGAACGGAATCACTGCAGCAGCAAGCTGGGTACTCCCTGTGAAAGCTAGCTGCAGAATCACAAGGCTTGCTTCCGCCTCGGCTGTGACGGACAGACTCTGCTACGTTGTCCCTGTTTGAGGTGATCTCGCCTGTTGACCACTACTATCATTCTGGTCGTGTCTTGAAAGGCCTCGGTCCGCTAGACGCGAGTGTACGTGGTCCTTCGATTTCGGCCTCGATTGGGCAGGTCGTCCGAATTGAACGGAATCACTGCAGCAGCAAGCTGGGTACTCCCTGTGAAAGCTAGCTGCAGAATCACAAGGCTTGCTTCCGCCTCGGCTGTGACGGACAGACTCTGCCACGTTGTCCCTGTTTGAGGTGATCTCGCCTGTTGACCACTACTATCATTCTGGTCGTGTCTTGAAAGGCCTCGGTCCGCTAGACGCGAGTGTACGTGGTCCTTCGATTTCGGCCTCGATTGGGCAGGTCGTCCGAATTGAACGGAATCACTGCAGCAGCAAGCTGGGTACTCCCTGTGAAAGCTAGCTGCAGAATCACAAGGCTTGCTTCCGCCTCGGCTGTGACGGACAGACTCTGCCACGTTGTCCCTGTTTGAGGTGATCTCGCCTGTTGACCACTACTATCATTCTGGTCGTGTCTTGAAAGGCCTCGGTCCGCTAGACGCGAGTGTACGTGGTCCTTCGATTTCGGCCTCGATTGGGCAGGTCGTCCGAATTGAACGGAATCACTGCAGCAGCAAGCTGGGTACTCCCTGTGAAAGCTAGCTGCAGAATCACAAGGCTTGCTTCCGCCTCGGCTGTGACGGACAGACTCTGCCACGTTGTCCCTGTTTGAGGTGATCTCGCCTGTTGACCACTACTATCATTCTGGTCGTGTCTTGAAAGGCCTCGGTCCGCTAGACGCGAGTGTACGTGGTCCTTCGATTTCGGCCTCGATTGGGCAGGTCGTCCGAATTGAACGGAATCACTGCAGCAGCAAGCTGGGTACTCCCTGTGAAAGCTAGCTGCAGAATCACAAGGCTTGCTTCCGCCTCGGCTGTGACGGACAGACTCTGCTACGTTGTCCCTGTTTGAGGTGATCTCGCCTGTTGACCACTACTATCATTCTGGTCGTGTCTTGACACGCCTCGGTCCGCTAGACGCGAGTGTACGTGGTCCTTCGATTTCGGCCTCGATTGGGCAGGTCGTCCGAATTGAACGGAATCACTGCAGCAGCAAGCTGGGTACTCCCTGTGAAAGCTAGCTGCAGAATCACAAGGCTTGCTTCCGCCTCGGCTGTGACGGACAGACTCTGCCACGTTGTCCCTGTTTGAGGTGATCTCGCCTGTTGACCACTACTATCATTCTGGTCGTGTCTTGAAAGGCCTCGGTCCGCTAGACGCGAGTGTACGTGGTCCTTCGATTTCGGCCTCGATTGGGCAGGTCGTCCGAATTGAACGGAATCACTGCAGCAGCAAGCTGGGTACTCCCTGTGAAAGCTAGCTGCAGAATCACAAGGCTTGCTTCCGCCTCGGCTGTGACGGACAGACTCTGCCACGTTGTCCCTGTTTGAGGTGATCTCGCCTGTTGACCACTACTATCATTCTGGTCGTGTCTTGAAAGGCCTCGGTCCGCTAGACGCGAGTGTACGTGGTCCTTCGATTTCGGCCTCGATTGGGCAGGTCGTCCGAATTGAACGGAATCACTGCAGCAGCAAGCTGGGTACTCCCTGTGAAAGCTAGCTGCAGAATCACAAGGCTTGCTTCCGCCTCGGCTGTGACGGACAGACTCTGCTACGTTGTCCCTGTTTGAGGTGATCTCGCCTGTTGACCACTACTATCATTCTGGTCGTGTCTTGAAAGGCCTCGGTCCGCTAGACGCGAGTGTACGTGGTCCTTCGATTTCGGCCTCGATTGGGCAGGTCGTCCGAATTGAACGGAATCACTGCAGCAGCAAGCTGGGTACTCCCTGTGAAAGCTAGCTGCAGAATCACAAGGCTTGCTTCCGCCTCGGCTGTGACGGACAGACTCTGCTACGTTGTCCCTGTTTGAGGTGATCTCGCCTGTTGACCACTACTATCATTCTGGTCGTGTCTTGACACGCCTCGGTCCGCTAGACGCGAGTGTACGTGGTCCTTCGATTTCGGCCTCGATTGGGCAGGTCGTCCGAATTGAACGGAATCACTGCAGCAGCAAGCTGGGTACTCCCTGTGAAAGCTAGCTGCAGAATCACAAGGCTTGCTTCCGCCTCGGCTGTGACGGACAGACTCTGCCACGTTGTCCCTGTTTGAGGTGATCTCGCCTGTTGACCACTACTATCATTCTGGTCGTGTCTTGAAAGGCCTCGGTCCGCTAGACGCGAGTGTACGTGGTCCTTCGATTTCGGCCTCGATTGGGCAGGTCGTCCGAATTGAACGGAATCACTGCAGCAGCAAGCTGGGTACTCCCTGTGAAAGCTAGCTGCAGAATCACAAGGCTTGCTTCCGCCTCGGCTGTGACGGACAGACTCTGCCACGTTGTCCCTGTTTGAGGTGATCTCGCCTGTTGACCACTACTATCATTCTGGTCGTGTCTTGAAAGGCCTCGGTCCGCTAGACGCGAGTGTACGTGGTCCTTCGATTTCGGCCTCGATTGGGCAGGTCGTCCGAATTGAACGGAATCACTGCAGCAGCAAGCTGGGTACTCCCTGTGAAAGCTAGCTGCAGAATCACAAGGCTTGCTTCCGCCTCGGCTGTGACGGACAGACTCTGCTACGTTGTCCCTGTTTGAGGTGATCTCGCCTGTTGACCACTACTATCATTCTGGTCGTGTCTTGAAAGGCCTCGGTCCGCTAGACGCGAGTGTACGTGGTCCTTCGATTTCGGCCTCGATTGGGCAGGTCGTCCGAATTGAACGGAATCACTGCAGCAGCAAGCTGGGTACTCCCTGTGAAAGCTAGCTGCAGAATCACAAGGCTTGCTTCCGCCTCGGCTGTGACGGACAGACTCTGCTACGTTGTCCCTGTTTGAGGTGATCTCGCCTGTTGACCACTACTATCATTCTGGTCGTGTCTTGACACGCCTCGGTCCGCTAGACGCGAGTGTACGTGGTCCTTCGATTTCGGCCTCGATTGGGCAGGTCGTCCGAATTGAACGGAATCACTGCAGCAGCAAGCTGGGTACTCCCTGTGAAAGCTAGCTGCAGAATCACAAGGCTTGCTTCCGCCTCGGCTGTGACGGACAGACTCTGCTACGTTGTCCCTGTTTGAGGTGATCTCGCCTGTTGACCACTACTATCATTCTGGTCGTGTCTTGAAAGGCCTCGGTCCGCTAGACGCGAGTGTACGTGGTCCTTCGATTTCGGCCTCGATTGGGCAGGTCGTCCGAATTGAACGGAATCACTGCAGCAGCAAGCTGGGTACTCCCTGTGAAAGCTAGCTGCAGAATCACAAGGCTTGCTTCCGCCTCGGCTGTGACGGACAGACTCTGCCACGTTGTCCCTGTTTGAGGTGATCTCGCCTGTTGACCACTACTATCATTCTGGTCGTGTCTTGAAAGGCCTCGGTCCGCTAGACGCGAGTGTACGTGGTCCTTCGATTTCGGCCTCGATTGGGCAGGTCGTCCGAATTGAACGGAATCACTGCAGCAGCAAGCTGGGTACTCCCTGTGAAAGCTAGCTGCAGAATCACAAGGCTTGCTTCCGCCTCGGCTGTGACGGACAGACTCTGCTACGTTGTCCCTGTTTGAGGTGATCTCGCCTGTTGACCACTACTATCATTCTGGTCGTGTCTTGAAAGGCCTCGGTCCGCTAGACGCGAGTGTACGTGGTCCTTCGATTTCGGCCTCGATTGGGCAGGTCGTCCGAATTGAACGGAATCACTGCAGCAGCAAGCTGGGTACTCCCTGTGAAAGCTAGCTGCAGAATCACAAGGCTTGCTTCCGCCTCGGCTGTGACGGACAGACTCTGCTACGTTGTCCCTGTTTGAGGTGATCTCGCCTGTTGACCACTACTATCATTCTGGTCGTGTCTTGAAAGGCCTCGGTCCGCTAGACGCGAGTGTACGTGGTCCTTCGATTTCGGCCTCGATTGGGCAGGTCGTCCGAATTGAACGGAATCACTGCAGCAGCAAGCTGGGTACTCCCTGTGAAAGCTAGCTGCAGAATCACAAGGCTTGCTTCCGCCTCGGCTGTGACGGACAGACTCTGCTACGTTGTCCCTGTTTGAGGTGATCTCGCCTGTTGACCACTACTATCATTCTGGTCGTGTCTTGAAAGGCCTCGGTCCGCTAGACGCGAGTGTACGTGGTCCTTCGATTTCGGCCTCGATTGGGCAGGTCGTCCGAATTGAACGGAATCACTGCAGCAGCAAGCTGGGTACTCCCTGTGAAAGCTAGCTGCAGAATCACAAGGCTTGCTTCCGCCTCGGCTGTGACGGACAGACTCTGCTACGTTGTCCCTGTTTGAGGTGATCTCGCCTGTTGACCACTACTATCATTCTGGTCGTGTCTTGAAAGGCCTCGGTCCGCTAGACGCGAGTGTACGTGGTCCTTCGATTTCGGCCTCGATTGGGCAGGTCGTCCGAATTGAACGGAATCACTGCAGCAGCAAGCTGGGTACTCCCTGTGAAAGCTAGCTGCAGAATCACAAGGCTTGCTTCCGCCTCGGCTGTGACGGACAGACTCTGCTACGTTGTCCCTGTTTGAGGTGATCTCGCCTGTTGACCACTACTATCATTCTGGTCGTGTCTTGAAAGGCCTCGGTCCGCTAGACGCGAGTGTACGTGGTCCTTCGATTTCGGCCTCGATTGGGCAGGTCGTCCGAATTGAACGGAATCACTGCAGCAGCAAGCTGGGTACTCCCTGTGAAAGCTAGCTGCAGAATCACAAGGCTTGCTTCCGCCTCGGCTGTGACGGACAGACTCTGCAACGTTGTCCCTGTTTGAGGTGATCTCGCCTGTTGACCACTACTATCATTCTGGTCGTGTCTTGACACGCCTCGGTCCGCTAGACGCGAGTGTACGTGGTCCTTCGATTTCGGCCTCGATTGGGCAGGTCGTCCGAATTGAACGGAATCACTGCAGCAGCAAGCTGGGTACTCCCTGTGAAAGCTAGCTGCAGAATCACAAGGCTTGCTTCCGCCTCGGCTGTGACGGACAGACTCTGCTACGTTGTCCCTGTTTGAGGTGATCTCGCCTGTTGACCACTACTATCATTCTGGTCGTGTCTTGAAAGGCCTCGGTCCGCTAGACGCGAGTGTACGTGGTCCTTCGATTTCGGCCTCGATTGGGCAGGTCGTCCGAATTGAACGGAATCACTGCAGCAGCAAGCTGGGTACTCCCTGTGAAAGCTAGCTGCAGAATCACAAGGCTTGCTTCCGCCTCGGCTGTGACGGACAGACTCTGCTACGTTGTCCCTGTTTGAGGTGATCTCGCCTGTTGACCACTACTATCATTCTGGTCGTGTCTTGAAAGGCCTCGGTCCGCTAGACGCGAGTGTACGTGGTCCTTCGATTTCGGCCTCGATTGGGCAGGTCGTCCGAATTGAACGGAATCACTGCAGCAGCAAGCTGGGTACTCCCTGTGAAAGCTAGCTGCAGAATCACAAGGCTTGCTTCCGCCTCGGCTGTGACGGACAGACTCTGCTACGTTGTCCCTGTTTGAGGTGATCTCGCCTGTTGACCACTACTATCATTCTGGTCGTGTCTTGACACGCCTCGGTCCGCTAGACGCGAGTGTACGTGGTCCTTCGATTTCGGCCTCGATTGGGCAGGTCGTCCGAATTGAACGGAATCACTGCAGCAGCAAGCTGGGTACTCCCTGTGAAAGCTAGCTGCAGAATCACAAGGCTTGCTTCCGCCTCGGCTGTGACGGACAGACTCTGCTACGTTGTCCCTGTTTGAGGTGATCTCGCCTGTTGACCACTACTATCATTCTGGTCGTGTCTTGACACGCCTCGGTCCGCTAGACGCGAGTGTACGTGGTCCTTCGATTTCGGCCTCGATTGGGCAGGTCGTCCGAATTAAACGGAATCACTGCAGCAGCAAGCTGGGTACTCCCTGTGAAAGCTAGCTGCAGAATCACAAGGCTTGCTTCCGCCTCGGCTGTGACGGACAGACTCTGCTACGTTGTCCCTGTTTGAGGTGATCTCGCCTGTTGACCACTACTATCATTCTGGTCGTGTCTTGACACGCCTCGGTCCGCTAGACGCGAGTGTACGTGGTCCTTCGATTTCGGCCTCGATTGGGCAGGTCGTCCGAATTGAACGGAATCACTGCAGCAGCAAGCTGGGTACTCCCTGTGAAAGCTAGCTGCAGAATCACAAGGCTTGCTTCCGCCTCGGCTGTGACGGACAGACTCTGCTACGTTGTCCCTGTTTGAGGTGATCTCGCCTGTTGACCACTACTATCATTCTGGTCGTGTCTTGACACGCCTCGGTCCGCTAGACGCGAGTGTACGTGGTCCTTCGATTTCGGCCTCGATTGGGCAGGTCGTCCGAATTGAACGGAATCACTGCAGCAGCAAGCTGGGTACTCCCTGTGAAAGCTAGCTGCAGAATCACAAGGCTTGCTTCCGCCTCGGCTGTGACGGACAGACTCTGCTACGTTGTCCCTGTTTGAGGTGATCTCGCCTGTTGACCACTACTATCATTCTGGTCGTGTCTTGAAAGGCCTCGGTCCGCTAGACGCGAGTGTACGTGGTCCTTCGATTTCGGCCTCGATTGGACAGGTCGTCCGAATTGAACGGAATCACTGCAGCAGCAAGCTGGGTACTCCCTGTGAAAGCTAGCTGCAGAATCAGAAGGCTTGCTTCCGCCTCGGCTGTGACGGACAGACTCTGCTACGTTGTCCCTGTTTGAGGTGATCTCGCCTGTTGACCACTACTATCATTCTGGTCGTGTCTTGAAAGGCCTCGGTCCGCTAGACGCGAGTGTACGTGGTCCTTCGATTTCGGCCTCGATTGGGCAGGTCGTCCGAATTGAACGGAATCACTGCAGCAGCAAGCTGGGTACTCCCTGTGAAAGCTAGCTGCAGAATCACAAGGCTTGCTTCCGCCTCGGCTGTGACGGACAGACTCTGCTACGTTGTCCCTGTTTGAGGTGATCTCGCCTGTTGACCACTACTATCATTCTGGTCGTGTCTTGACACGCCTCGGTCCGCTAGACGCGAGTGTACGTGGTCCTTCGATTTCGGCCTCGATTGGGCAGGTCGTCCGAATTGAACGGAATCACTGCAGCAGCAAGCTGGGTACTCCCTGTGAAAGCTAGCTGCAGAATCACAAGGCTTGCTTCCGCCTCGGCTGTGACGGACAGACTCTGCTACGTTGTCCCTGTTTGAGGTGATCTCGCCTGTTGACCACTACTATCATTCTGGTCGTGTCTTGACACGCCTCGGTCCGCTAGACGCGAGTGTACGTGGTCCTTCGATTTCGGCCTCGATTGGGCAGGTCGTCCGAATTAAACGGAATCACTGCAGCAGCAAGCTGGGTACTCCCTGTGAAAGCTAGCTGCAGAATCACAAGGCTTGCTTCCGCCTCGGCTGTGACGGACAGACTCTGCTACGTTGTCCCTGTTTGAGGTGATCTCGCCTGTTGACCACTACTATCATTCTGGTCGTGTCTTGACACGCCTCGGTCCGCTAGACGCGAGTGTACGTGGTCCTTCGATTTCGGCCTCGATTGGGCAGGTCGTCCGAATTGAACGGAATCACTGCAGCAGCAAGCTGGGTACTCCCTGTGAAAGCTAGCTGCAGAATCACAAGGCTTGCTTCCGCCTCGGCTGTGACGGACAGACTCTGCTACGTTGTCCCTGTTTGAGGTGATCTCGCCTGTTGACCACTACTATCATTCTGGTCGTGTCTTGACACGCCTCGGTCCGCTAGACGCGAGTGTACGTGGTCCTTCGATTTCGGCCTCGATTGGGCAGGTCGTCCGAATTGAACGGAATCACTGCAGCAGCAAGCTGGGTACTCCCTGTGAAAGCTAGCTGCAGAATCACAAGGCTTGCTTCCGCCTCGGCTGTGACGGACAGACTCTGCTACGTTGTCCCTGTTTGAGGTGATCTCGCCTGTTGACCACTACTATCATTCTGGTCGTGTCTTGAAAGGCCTCGGTCCGCTAGACGCGAGTGTACGTGGTCCTTCGATTTCGGCCTCGATTGGGCAGGTCGTCCGAATTGAACGGAATCACTGCAGCAGCAAGCTGGGTACTCCCTGTGAAAGCTAGCTGCAGAATCACAAGGCTTGCTTCCGCCTCGGCTGTGACGGACACACTCTGCTACGTTGTCCCTGTTTGAGGTGATCTCGCCTGTTGACCACTACTATCATTCTGGTCGTGTCTTGAAAGGCCTCGGTCCGCTAGACGCGAGTGTACGTGGTCCTTCGATTTCGGCCTCGATTGGGCAGGTCGTTCGAATTGAACGGAATCACTGCAGCAGCAAGCTGGGTACTCCCTGTGAAAGCTAGCTGCAGAATCACAAGGCTTGCTTCCGCCTCGGCTGTGACGGACAGACTCTGCCACGTTGTCCCTGTTTGAGGTGATCTCGCCTGTTGACCACTACTATCATTCTGGTCGTGTCTTGAAAGGCCTCGGTCCGCTAGACGCGAGTGTACGTGGTCCTTCGATTTCGGCCTCGATTGGGCAGGTCGTCCGAATTGAACGGAATCACTGCAGCAGCAAGCTGGGTACTCCCTGTGAAAGCTAGCTGCAGAATCACAAGGCTTGCTTCCGCCTCGGCTGTGACGGACAGACTCTGCCACGTTGTCCCTGTTTGAGGTGATCTCGCCTGTTGACCACTACTATCATTCTGGTCGTGTCTTGAAAGGCCTCGGTCCGCTAGACGCGAGTGTACGTGGTCCTTCGATTTCGGCCTCGATTGGGCAGGTCGTCCGAATTAAACGGAATCACTGCAGCAGCAAGCTGGGTACTCCCTGTGAAAGCTAGCTGCAGAATCACAAGGCTTGCTTCCGCCTCGGCTGTGACGGACAGACTCTGCTACGTTGTCCCTGTTTGAGGTGATCTCGCCTGTTGACCACTACTATCATTCTGGTCGTGTCTTGACACGCCTCGGTCCGCTAGACGCGAGTGTACGTGGTCCTTCGATTTCGGCCTCGATTGGGCAGGTCGTCCGAATTAAACGGAATCACTGCAGCAGCAAGCTGGGTACTCCCTGTGAAAGCTAGCTGCAGAATCACAAGGCTTGCTTCCGCCTCGGCGTGACGGACAGACTCTGCCACGTTGTCCCTGTTTGAGGTGATCTCGCCTGTTGACCACTACTATCATTCTGGTCGTGTCTTGACACGCCTCGGTCCGCTAGACGCGAGTGTACGTGGCCCTTCGATTTCGGCCTCGATTGGGCAGGTCGTCCGAATTAAACGGAATCACTGCAGCAGCAAGCTGGGTACTCCCTGTGAAAGCTAGCTGCAGAATCACAAGGCTTGCTTCCGCCTCGGCTGTGACGGACAGACTCTGCCACGTTGTCCCTGTTTGAGGTGATCTCGCCTGTTGACCACTACTATCATTCTGGTCGTGTCTTGAAAGGCCTCGGTCCGCTAGACGCGAGTGTACGTGGTCCTTCGATTTCGGCCTCGATTGGGCAGGTCGTCCGAATTGAACGGAATCACTGCAGCAGCAAGCTGGGTACTCCCTGTGAAAGCTAGCTGCAGAATCACAAGGCTTGCTTCCGCCTCGGCTGTGACGGACAGACTCTGCTACGTTGTCCCTGTTTGAGGTGATCTCGCCTGTTGACCACTACTATCATTCTGGTCGTGTCTTGACACGCCTCGGTCCGCTAGACGCGAGTGTACGTGGTCCTTCGATTTCGGCCTCGATTGGGCAGGTCGTCCGAATTGAACGGAATCACTGCAGCAGCAAGCTGGGTACTCCCTGTGAAAGCTAGCTGCAGAATCACAAGGCTTGCTTCCGCCTCGGCTGTGACGGACAGACTCTGCTACGTTGTCCCTGTTTGAGGTGATCTCGCCTGTTGACCACTACTATCATTCTGGTCGTGTCTTGAAAGGCCTCGGTCCGCTAGACGCGAGTGTACGTGGCCCTTCGATTTCGGCCTCGATTGGGCAGGTCGTCCGAATTGAACGGAATCACTGCAGCAGCAAGCTGGGTACTCCCTGTGAAAGCTAGCTGCAGAATCACAAGGCTTGCTTCCGCCTCGGCTGTGACGGACAGACTCTGCTACGTTGTCCCTGTTTGAGGTGATCTCGCCTGTTGACCACTACTATCATTCTGGTCGTGTCTTGACACGCCTCGGTCCGCTAGACGCGAGTGTACGTGGTCCTTCGATTTCGGCCTCGATTGGGCAGGTCGTCCGAATTAAACGGAATCACTGCAGCAGCAAGCTGGGTACTCCCTGTGAAAGCTAGCTGCAGAATCACAAGGCTTGCTTCCGCCTCGGCTGTGACGGACAGACTCTGCTACGTTGTCCCTGTTTGAGGTGATCTCGCCTGTTGACCACTACTATCATTCTGGTCGTGTCTTGAAAGGCCTCGGTCCGCTAGACGCGAGTGTACGTGGCCCTTCGATTTCGGCCTCGATTGGGCAGGTCGTCCGAATTGAACGGAATCACTGCAGCAGCAAGCTGGGTACTCCCTGTGAAAGCTAGCTGCAGAATCACAAGGCTTGCTTCCGCCTCGGCTGTGACGGACAGACTCTGCTACGTTGTCCCTGTTTGAGGTGATCTCGCCTGTTGACCACTACTATCATTCTGGTCGTGTCTTGACACGCCTCGGTCCGCTAGACGCGAGTGTACGTGGTCCTTCGATTTCGGCCTCGATTGGGCAGGTCGTCCGAATTGAACGGAATCACTGCAGCAGCAAGCTGGGTACTCCCTGTGAAAGCTAGCTGCAGAATCACAAGGCTTGCTTCCGCCTCGGCTGTGACGGACAGACTCTGCTACGTTGTCCCTGTTTGAGGTGATCTCGCCTGTTGACCACTACTATCATTCTGGTCGTGTCTTGAAAGGCCTCGGTCCGCTAGACGCGAGTGTACGTGGTCCTTCGATTTCGGCCTCGATTGGGCAGGTCGTCCGAATTAAACGGAATCACTGCAGCAGCAAGCTGGGTACTCCCTGTGAAAGCTAGCTGCAGAATCACAAGGCTTGCTTCCGCCTCGGCTGTGACGGACAGACTCTGCTACGTTGTCCCTGTTTGAGGTGATCTCGCCTGTTGACCACTACTATCATTCTGGTCGTGTCTTGACACGCCTCGGTCCGCTAGACGCGAGTGTACGTGGCCCTTCGATTTCGGCCTCGATTGGGCAGGTCGTCCGAATTGAACGGAATCACTGCAGCAGCAAGCTGGGTACTCCCTGTGAAAGCTAGCTGCAGAATCACAAGGCTTGCTTCCGCCTCGGCTGTGACGGACAGACTCTGCTACGTTGTCCCTGTTTGAGGTGATCTCGCCTGTTGACCACTACTATCATTCTGGTCGTGTCTTGAAAGGCCTCGGTCCGCTAGACGCGAGTGTACGTGGTCCTTCGATTTCGGCCTCGATTGGGCAGGTCGTCCGAATTAAACGGAATCACTGCAGCAGCAAGCTGGGTACTCCCTGTGAAAGCTAGCTGCAGAATCACAAGGCTTGCTTCCGCCTCGGCTGTGACGGACAGACTCTGCTACGTTGTCCCTGTTTGAGGTGATCTCGCCTGTTGACCACTACTATCATTCTGGTCGTGTCTTGACACGCCTCGGTCCGCTAGACGCGAGTGTACGTGGCCCTTCGATTTCGGCCTCGATTGGGCAGGTCGTCCGAATTGAACGGAATCACTGCAGCAGCAAGCTGGGTACTCCCTGTGAAAGCTAGCTGCAGAATCACAAGGCTTGCTTCCGCCTCGGCTGTGACGGACAGACTCTGCTACGTTGTCCCTGTTTGAGGTGATCTCGCCTGTTGACCACTACTATCATTCTGGTCGTGTCTTGAAAGGCCTCGGTCCGCTAGACGCGAGTGTACGTGGTCCTTCGATTTCGGCCTCGATTGGGCAGGTCGTCCGAATTAAACGGAATCACTGCAGCAGCAAGCTGGGTACTCCCTGTGAAAGCTAGCTGCAGAATCACAAGGCTTGCTTCCGCCTCGGCTGTGACGGACAGACTCTGCTACGTTGTCCCTGTTTGAGGTGATCTCGCCTGTTGACCACTACTATCATTCTGGTCGTGTCTTGACACGCCTCGGTCCGCTAGACGCGAGTGTACGTGGTCCTTCGATTTCGGCCTCGATTGGGCAGGTCGTCCGAATTAAACGGAATCACTGCAGCAGCAAGCTGGGTACTCCCTGTGAAAGCTAGCTGCAGAATCACAAGGCTTGCTTCCGCCTCGGCTGTGACGGACAGACTCTGCTACGTTGTCCCTGTTTGAGGTGATCTCGCCTGTTGACCACTACTATCATTCTGGTCGTGTCTTGAAAGGCCTCGGTCCGCTAGACGCGAGTGTACGTGGTCCTTCGATTTCGGCCTCGATTGGGCAGGTCGTCCGAATTGAACGGAATCACTGCAGCAGCAAGCTGGGTACTCCCTGTGAAAGCTAGCTGCAGAATCACAAGGCTTGCTTCCGCCTCGGCTGTGACGGACAGACTCTGCTACGTTGTCCCTGTTTGAGGTGATCTCGCCTGTTGACCACTACTATCATTCTGGTCGTGTCTTGAAAGGCCTCGGTCCGCTAGACGCGAGTGTACGTGGTCCTTCGATTTCGGCCTCGATTGGGCAGGTCGTCCGAATTGAACGGAATCACTGCAGCAGCAAGCTGGGTACTCCCTGTGAAAGCTAGCTGCA
This sequence comes from Phytophthora capsici, assembly GCA_030324255.1. NCBI lineage: Eukaryota > Oomycota > Peronosporomycetes > Peronosporales > Peronosporaceae > Phytophthora > Phytophthora capsici. The sequence goes on from CM059351.1 coordinate 1,888,812, forward strand.
GAATCACAAGGCTTGCTTCCGCCTCGGCTGTGACGGACAGACTCTGCTACGTTGTCCCTGTTTGAGGTGATCTCGCCTGTTGACCACTACTATCATTCTGGTCGTGTCTTGACACGCCTCGGTCCGCTAGACGCGAGTGTACGTGGTCCTTCGATTTCGGCCTCGATTGGGCAGGTCGTCCGAATTGAACGGAATCACTGCAGCAGCAAGCTGGGTACTCCCTGTGAAAGCTAGCTGCAGAATCACAAGGCTTGCTTCCGCCTCGGCTGTGACGGACAGACTCTGCTACGTTGTCCCTGTTTGAGGTGATCTCGCCTGTTGACCACTACTATCATTCTGGTCGTGTCTTGAAAGGCCTCGGTCCGCTAGACGCGAGTGTACGTGGTCCTTCGATTTCGGCCTCGATTGGGCAGGTCGTCCGAATTAAACGGAATCACTGCAGCAGCAAGCTGGGTACTCCCTGTGAAAGCTAGCTGCAGAATCACAAGGCTTGCTTCCGCCTCGGCTGTGACGGACAGACTCTGCTACGTTGTCCCTGTTTGAGGTGATCTCGCCTGTTGACCACTACTATCATTCTGGTCGTGTCTTGACACGCCTCGGTCCGCTAGACGCGAGTGTACGTGGCCCTTCGATTTCGGCCTCGATTGGGCAGGTCGTCCGAATTGAACGGAATCACTGCAGCAGCAAGCTGGGTACTCCCTGTGAAAGCTAGCTGCAGAATCACAAGGCTTGCTTCCGCCTCGGCTGTGACGGACAGACTCTGCTACGTTGTCCCTGTTTGAGGTGATCTCGCCTGTTGACCACTACTATCATTCTGGTCGTGTCTTGAAAGGCCTCGGTCCGCTAGACGCGAGTGTACGTGGTCCTTCGATTTCGGCCTCGATTGGGCAGGTCGTCCGAATTAAACGGAATCACTGCAGCAGCAAGCTGGGTACTCCCTGTGAAAGCTAGCTGCAGAATCACAAGGCTTGCTTCCGCCTCGGCTGTGACGGACAGACTCTGCTACGTTGTCCCTGTTTGAGGTGATCTCGCCTGTTGACCACTACTATCATTCTGGTCGTGTCTTGAAAGGCCTCGGTCCGCTAGACGCGAGTGTACGTGGTCCTTCGATTTCGGCCTCGATTGGGCAGGTCGTCCGAATTAAACGGAATCACTGCAGCAGCAAGCTGGGTACTCCCTGTGAAAGCTAGCTGCAGAATCACAAGGCTTGCTTCCGCCTCGGCTGTGACGGACAGACTCTGCTACGTTGTCCCTGTTTGAGGTGATCTCGCCTGTTGACCACTACTATCATTCTGGTCGTGTCTTGACACGCCTCGGTCCGCTAGACGCGAGTGTACGTGGTCCTTCGATTTCGGCCTCGATTGGGCAGGTCGTCCGAATTGAACGGAATCACTGCAGCAGCAAGCTGGGTACTCCCTGTGAAAGCTAGCTGCAGAATCACAAGGCTTGCTTCCGCCTCGGCTGTGACGGACAGACTCTGCTACGTTGTCCCTGTTTGAGGTGATCTCGCTTGTTGACCACTACTATCATTCTGGTCGTGTCTTGACACGCCTCGGTCCGCTAGACGCGAGTGTACGTGGTCCTTCGATTTCGGCCTCGATTGGGCAGGTCGTCCGAATTAAACGGAATCACTGCAGCAGCAAGCTGGGTACTCCCTGTGAAAGCTAGCTGCAGAATCACAAGGCTTGCTTCCGCCTCGGCTGTGACGGACAGACTCTGCTACGTTGTCCCTGTTTGAGGTGATCTCGCCTGTTGACCACTACTATCATTCTGGTCGTGTCTCGAAAGGCCTCGGTCCGCTAGACGCGAGTGTACGTGGCCCTTCGATTTCGGCCTCGATTGGGCAGGTCGTCCGAATTGAACGGAATCACTGCAGCAGCAAGCTGGGTACTCCCTGTAAAAGCTAGCTGCAGAATCACAAGGCTTGCTTCCGCCTCGGCTGTGACGGACAGACTCTGCTACGTTGTCCCTGTTTGAGGTGATCTCGCCTGTTGACCACTACTATCATTCTGGTCGTGTCTTGACACGCCTCGGTCCGCTAGACGCGAGTGTACGTGGTCCTTCGATTTCGGCCTCGATTGGGCAGGTCGTCCGAATTGAACGGAATCACTGCAGCAGCAAGCTGGGTACTCCCTGTGAAAGCTAGCTGCAGAATCACAAGGCTTGCTTCCGCCTCGGCTGTGACGGACAGACTCTGCTACGTTGTCCCTGTTTGAGGTGATCTCGCCTGTTGACCACTACTATCATTCTGGTCGTGTCTTGACACGCCTCGGTCCGCTAGACGCGAGTGTACGTGGTCCTTCGATTTCGGCCTCGATTGGGCAGGTCGTCCGAATTGAACGGAATCACTGCAGCAGCAAGCTGGGTACTCCCTGTGAAAGCTAGCTGCAGAATCACAAGGCTTGCTTCCGCCTCGGCTGTGACGGACAGACTCTGCTACGTTGTCCCTGTTTGAGGTGATCTCGCCTGTTGACCACTACTATCATTCTGGTCGTGTCTTGACACGCCTCGGTCCGCTAGACGCGAGTGTACGTGGTCCTTCGATTTCGGCCTCGATTGGGCAGGTCGTCCGAATTGAACGGAATCACTGCAGCAGCAAGCTGGGTACTCCCTGTGAAAGCTAGCTGCAGAATCACAAGGCTTGCTTCCGCCTCGGCTGTGACGGACAGACTCTGCCACGTTGTCCCTGTTTGAGGTGATCTCGCCTGTTGACCACTACTATCATTCTGGTCGTGTCTTGAAAGGCCTCGGTCCGCTAGACGCGAGTGTACGTGGTCCTTCGATTTCGGCCTCGATTGGGCAGGTCGTCCGAATTGAACGGAATCACTGCAGCAGCAAGCTGGGTACTCCCTGTGAAAGCTAGCTGCAGAATCACAAGGCTTGCTTCCGCCTCGGCTGTGACGGACAGACTCTGCTACGTTGTCCCTGTTTGAGGTGATCTCGCCTGTTGACCACTACTATCATTCTGGTCGTGTCTTGAAAGGCCTCGGTCCGCTAGACGCGAGTGTACGTGGTCCTTCGATTTCGGCCTCGATTGGGTAGGTCGTCCGAATTGAACGGAATCACTGCAGCAGCAAGCTGGGTACTCCCTGTGAAAGCTAGCTGCAGAATCACAAGGCTTGCTTCCGCCTCGGCTGTGACGGACAGACTCTGCTACGTTGTCCCTGTTTGAGGTGATCTCGCCTGTTGATCACTACTATCATTCTGGTCGTGTCTTGAAAGGCCTCGGTCCGCTAGACGTGAGTGTACGTGGTCCTTCGATTTCGGCCTCGATTGGGCAGGTCGTCCGAATTGAACGGAATCACTGCAGCAGCAAGCTGGGTACTCCCTGTAAAAGCTAGCTGCAGAATCACAAGGCTTGCTTCCGCCTCGGCTGTGACGGACAGACTCTGCTACGTTGTCCCTGTTTGAGGTGATCTCGCCTGTTGACCACTACTATCATTCTGGTCGTGTCTTGAAAGGCCTCGGTCCGCTAGACGCGAGTGTACGTGGTCCTTCGATTTCGGCCTCGATTGGGCAGGTCGTCCGAATTGAACGGAATCACTGCAGCAGCAAGCTGGGTACTCCCTGTGAAAGCTAGCTGCAGAATCACAAGGCTTGCTTCCGCCTCGGCTGTGACGGACAGACTCTGCTACGTTGTCCCTGTTTGAGGTGATCTCGCCTGTTGACCACTACTATCATTCTGGTCGTGTCTTGAAAGGCCTCGGTCCGCTAGACGTGAGTGTACGTGGTCCTTCGATTTCGGCCTCGATTGGGCAGGTCGTCCGAATTGAACGGAATCACTGCAGCAGCAAGCTGGGTACTCCCTGTGAAAGCTAGCTGCAGAATCAGAAGGCTTGCTTCCGCCTCGGCTGTGACGGACAGACTCTGCTACGTTGTCCCTGTTTGAGGTGATCTCGCCTGTTGACCACTACTATCATTCTGGTCGTGTCTTGAAAGGCCTCGGTCCGCTAGACGCGAGTGTACGTGGTCCTTCGATTTCGGCCTCGATTGGGCAGGTCGTCCGAATTGAACGGAATCACTGCAGCAGCAAGCTGGGTACTCCCTGTGAAAGCTAGCTGCAGAATCACAAGGCTTGCTTCCGCCTCGGCTGTGACGGACAGACTCTGCTACGTTGTCCCTGTTTGAGGTGATCTCGCCTGTTGACCACTACTATCATTCTGGTCGTGTCTTGACACGCCTCGGTCCGCTAGACGTGAGTGTACGTGGTCCTTCGATTTCGGCCTCGATTGGGCAGGTCGTCCGAATTGAACGGAATCACTGCAGCAGCAAGCTGGGTACTCCCTGTGAAAGCTAGCTGCAGAATCACAAGGCTTGCTTCCGCCTCGGCTGTGACGGACAGACTCTGCTACGTTGTCCCTGTTTGAGGTGATCTCGCCTGTTGACCACTACTATCATTCTGGTCGTGTCTTGACACGCCTCGGTCCGCTAGACGCGAGTGTACGTGGTCCTTCGATTTCGGCCTCGATTGGGCAGGTCGTCCGAATTGAACGGAATCACTGCAGCAGCAAGCTGGGTACTCCCTGTGAAAGCTAGCTGCAGAATCACAAGGCTTGCTTCCGCCTCGGCTGTGACGGACAGACTCTGCTACGTTGTCCCTGTTTGAGGTGATCTCGCCTGTTGACCACTACTATCATTCTGGTCGTGTCTTGAAAGGCCTCGGTCCGCTAGACGCGAGTGTACGTGGTCCTTCGATTTCGGCCTCGATTGGGCAGGTCGTCCGAATTGAACGGAATCACTGCAGCAGCAAGCTGGGTACTCCCTGTGAAAGCTAGCTGCAGAATCACAAGGCTTGCTTCCGCCTCGGCTGTGACGGACAGACTCTGCTACGTTGTCCCTGTTTGAGGTGATCTCGCCTGTTGACCACTACTATCATTCTGGTCGTGTCTTGACACGCCTCGGTCCGCTAGACGCGAGTGTACGTGGTCCTTCGATTTCGGCCTCGATTGGGCAGGTCGTCCGAATTGAACGGAATCACTGCAGCAGCAAGCTGGGTACTCCCTGTGAAAGCTAGCTGCAGAATCACAAGGCTTGCTTCCGCCTCGGCTGTGACGGACAGACTCTGCTACGTTGTCCCTGTTTGAGGTGATCTCGCTTGTTGACCACTACTATCATTCTGGTCGTGTCTTGACACGCCTCGGTCCGCTAGACGCGAGTGTACGTGGTCCTTCGATTTCGGCCTCGATTGGGCAGGTCGTCCGAATTAAACGGAATCACTGCAGCAGCAAGCTGGGTACTCCCTGTGAAAGCTAGCTGCAGGATCACAAGGCTTGCTTCCGCCTCGGCTGTGACGGACAGACTCTGCTACGTTGTCCCTGTTTGAGGTGATCTCGCCTGTTGACCACTACTATCATTCTGGTCGTGTCTTGAAAGGCCTCGGTCCGCTAGACGCGAGTGTACGTGGTCCTTCGATTTCGGCCTCGATTGGGCAGGTCGTCCGAATTGAACGGAATCACTGCAGCAGCAAGCTGGGTACTCCCTGTGAAAGCTAGCTGCAGAATCACAAGGCTTGCTTCCGCCTCGGCTGTGACGGACAGACTCTGCTACGTTGTCCCTGTTTGAGGTGATCTCGCCTGTTGACCACTACTATCATTCTGGTCGTGTCTTGAAAGGCCTCGGTCCGCTAGACGCGAGTGTACGTGGTCCTTCGATTTCGGCCTCGATTGGGCAGGTCGTCCGAATTGAACGGAATCACTGCAGCAGCAAGCTGGGTACTCCCTGTAAAAGCTAGCTGCAGAATCACAAGGCTTGCTTCCGCCTCGGCTGTGACGGACAGACTCTGCTACGTTGTCCCTGTTTGAGGTGATCTCGCCTGTTGACCACTACTATCATTCTGGTCGTGTCTCGAAAGGCCTCGGTCCGCTAGACGCGAGTGTACGTGGTCCTTCGATTTCGGCCTCGATTGGGCAGGTCGTCCGAATTGAACGGAATCACTGCAGCAGCAAGCTGGGTACTCCCTGTAAAAGCTAGCTGCAGGATCACAAGGCTTGCTTCCGCCTCGGCTGTGACGGACAGACTCTGCTACGTTGTCCCTGTTTGAGGTGATCTCGCCTGTTGACCACTACTATCATTCTGGTCGTGTCTTGAAAGGCCTCGGTCCGCTAGACGCGAGTGTACGTGGTCCTTCGATTTCGGCCTCGATTGGGCAGGTCGTCCGAATTGAACGGAATCACTGCAGCAGCAAGCTGGGTACTCCCTGTGAAAGCTAGCTGCAGAATCAGAAGGCTTGCTTCCGCCTCGGCTGTGACGGACAGACTCTGCTACGTTGTCCCTGTTTGAGGTGATCTCGCCTGTTGACCACTACTATCATTCTGGTCGTGTCTTGACACGCCTCGGTCCGCTAGACGCGAGTGTACGTGGCCCTTCGATTTCGGCCTCGATTGGGCAGGTCGTCCGAATTGAACGGAATCACTGCAGCAGCAAGCTGGGTACTCCCTGTGAAAGCTAGCTGCAGAATCACAAGGCTTGCTTCCGCCTCGGCTGTGACGGACAGACTCTGCTACGTTGTCCCTGTTTGAGGTGATCTCGCCTGTTGACCACTACTATCATTCTGGTCGTGTCTTGACACGCCTCGGTCCGCTAGACGCGAGTGTACGTGGTCCTTCGATTTCGGCCTCGATTGGGCAGGTCGTCCGAATTGAACGGAATCACTGCAGCAGCAAGCTGGGTACTCCCTGTAAAAGCTAGCTGCAGGATCACAAGGCTTGCTTCCGCCTCGGCTGTGACGGACAGACTCTGCTACGTTGTCCCTGTTTGAGGTGATCTCGCCTGTTGACCACTACTATCATTCTGGTCGTGTCTTGACACGCCTCGGTCCGCTAGACGCGAGTGTACGTGGCCCTTCGATTTCGGCCTCGATTGGGCAGGTCGTCCGAATTGAACGGAATCACTGCAGCAGCAAGCTGGGTACTCCCTGTGAAAGCTAGCTGCAGAATCAGAAGGCTTGCTTCCGCCTCGGCTGTGACGGACAGACTCTGCTACGTTGTCCCTGTTTGAGGTGATCTCGCCTGTTGACCACTACTATCATTCTGGTCGTGTCTTGAAAGGCCTCGGTCCGCTAGACGCGAGTGTACGTGGTCCTTCGATTTCGGCCTCGATTGGGCAGGTCGTCCGAATTGAACGGAATCACTGCAGCAGCAAGCTGGGTACTCCCTGTAAAAGCTAGCTGCAGAATCACAAGGCTTGCTTCCGCCTCGGCTGTGACGGACAGACTCTGCTACGTTGTCCCTGTTTGAGGTGATCTCGCCTGTTGACCACTACTATCATTCTGGTCGTGTCTTGAAAGGCCTCGGTCCGCTAGACGCGAGTGTACGTGGTCCTTCGATTTCGGCCTCGATTGGGCAGGTCGTCCGAATTGAACGGAATCACTGCAGCAGCAAGCTGGGTACTCCCTGTGAAAGCTAGCTGCAGAATCAGAAGGCTTGCTTCCGCCTCGGCTGTGACGGACAGACTCTGCTACGTTGTCCCTGTTTGAGGTGATCTCGCCTGTTGACCACTACTATCATTCTGGTCGTGTCTTGAAAGGCCTCGGTCCGCTAGACGCGAGTGTACGTGGTCCTTCGATTTCGGCCTCGATTGGGCAGGTCGTCCGAATTGAACGGAATCACTGCAGCAGCAAGCTGGGTACTCCCTGTAAAAGCTAGCTGCAGAATCAGAAGGCTTGCTTCCGCCTCGGCTGTGACGGACAGACTCTGCTACGTTGTCCCTGTTTGAGGTGATCTCGCCTGTTGACCACTACTATCATTTTGGTCGTGTCTTGAAAGGCCTCGGTCCGCTAGACGCGAGTGTACGTGGTCCTTCGATTTCGGCCTCGATTGGGCAGGTCGTCCGAATTGAACGGAATCACTGCAGCAGCAAGCTGGGTACTCCCTGTGAAAGCTAGCTGCAGAATCAGAAGGCTTGCTTCCGCCTCGGCTGTGACGGACAGACTCTGCTACGTTGTCCCTGTTTGAGGTGATCTCGCCTGTTGACCACTACTATCATTCTGGTCGTGTCTTGAAAGGCCTCGGTCCGCTAGACGCGAGTGTACGTGGTCCTTCGATTTCGGCCTCGATTGGGCAGGTCGTCCGAATTGAACGGAATCACTGCAGCAGCAAGCTGGGTACTCCCTGTGAAAGCTAGCTGCAGAATCACAAGGCTTGCTTCCGCCTCGGCTGTGACGGACAGACTCTGCTACGTTGTCCCTGTTTGAGGTGATCTCGCCTGTTGACCACTACTATCATTCTGGTCGTGTCTTGACACGCCTCGGTCCGCTAGACGCGAGTGTACGTGGTCCTTCGATTTCGGCCTCGATTGGGCAGGTCGTCCGAATTGAACGGAATCACTGCAGCAGCAAGCTGGGTACTCCCTGTAAAAGCTAGCTGCAGGATCACAAGGCTTGCTTCCGCCTCGGCTGTGACGGACAGACTCTGCTACGTTGTCCCTGTTTGAGGTGATCTCGCCTGTTGACCACTACTATCATTCTGGTCGTGTCTTGAAAGGCCTCGGTCCGCTAGACGCGAGTGTACGTGGTCCTTCGATTTCGGCCTCGATTGGGCAGGTCGTCCGAATTGAACGGAATCACTGCAGCAGCAAGCTGGGTACTCCCTGTGAAAGCTAGCTGCAGAATCACAAGGCTTGCTTCCGCCTCGGCTGTGACGGACAGACTCTGCTACGTTGTCCCTGTTTGAGGTGATCTCCTGTTGACCACTACTATCATTCTGGTCGTGTCTTGAAAGGCCTCGGTCCTCTAGACGCGAGTGTACGTGGTCCTTCGATTTCGGCCTCGATTGGGCAGGTCGTCCGAATTGAACGGAATCACTGCAGCAGCAAGCTGGGTACTCCCTGTGAAAGCTAGCTGCAGAATCAGAAGGCTTGCTTCCGCCTCGGCTGTGACGGACAGACTCTGCTACGTTGTCCCTGTTTGAGGTGATCTCGCCTGTTGACCACTACTATCATTCTGGTCGTGTCTTGAAAGGCCTCGGTCCGCTAGACGCGAGTGTACGTGGTCCTTCGATTTCGGCCTCGATTGGGCAGGTCGTCCGAATTGAACGGAATCACTGCAGCAGCAAGCTGGGTACTCCCTGTGAAAGCTAGCTGCAGAATCACAAGGCTTGCTTCCGCCTCGGCTGTGACGGACAGACTCTGCTACGTTGTCCCTGTTTGAGGTGATCTCGCCTGTTGACCACTACTATCATTCTGGTCGTGTCTTGACACGCCTCGGTCCGCTAGACGCGAGTGTACGTGGTCCTTCGATTTCGGCCTCGATTGGGCAGGTCGTCCGAATTGAACGGAATCACTGCAGCAGCAAGCTGGGTACTCCCTGTAAAAGCTAGCTGCAGGATCACAAGGCTTGCTTCCGCCTCGGCTGTGACGGACAGACTCTGCTACGTTGTCCCTGTTTGAGGTGATCTCGCCTGTTGACCACTACTATCATTCTGGTCGTGTCTTGACACGCCTCGGTCCGCTAGACGCGAGTGTACGTGGTCCTTCGATTTCGGCCTCGATTGGGCAGGTCGTCCGAATTGAACGGAATCACTGCAGCAGCAAGCTGGGTACTCCCTGTAAAAGCTAGCTGCAGGATCACAAGGCTTGCTTCCGCCTCGGCTGTGACGGACAGACTCTGCTACGTTGTCCCTGTTTGAGGTGATCTCGCCTGTTGACCACTACTATCATTCTGGTCGTGTCTTGAAAGGCCTCGGTCCGCTAGACGCGAGTGTACGTGGTCCTTCGATTTCGGCCTCGATTGGGCAGGTCGTCCGAATTGAACGGAATCACTGCAGCAGCAAGCTGGGTACTCCCTGTAAAAGCTAGCTGCAGAATCAGAAGGCTTGCTTCCGCCTCGGCTGTGACGGACAGACTCTGCTACGTTGTCCCTGTTTGAGGTGATCTCGCCTGTTGACCACTACTATCATTCTGGTCGTGTCTTGACACGCCTCGGTCCGCTAGACGCGAGTGTACGTGGTCCTTCGATTTCGGCCTCGATTGGGCAGGTCGTCCGAATTGAACGGAATCACTGCAGCAGCAAGCTGGGTACTCCCTGTGAAAGCTAGCTGCAGAATCAGAAGGCTTGCTTCCGCCTCGGCTGTGACGGACAGACTCTGCTACGTTGTCCCTGTTTGAGGTGATCTCGCCTGTTGACCACTACTATCATTCTGGTCGTGTCTTGACACGCCTCGGTCCGCTAGACGCGAGTGTACGTGGTCCTTCGATTTCGGCCTCGATTGGGCAGGTCGTCCGAATTGAACGGAATCACTGCAGCAGCAAGCTGGGTACTCCCTGTAAAAGCTAGCTGCAGGATCACAAGGCTTGCTTCCGCCTCGGCTGTGACGGACAGACTCTGCTACGTTGTCCCTGTTTGAGGTGATCTCGCCTGTTGACCACTACTATCATTCTGGTCGTGTCTTGAAAGGCCTCGGTCCGCTAGACGCGAGTGTACGTGGTCCTTCGATTTCGGCCTCGATTGGGCAGGTCGTCCGAATTGAACGGAATCACTGCAGCAGCAAGCTGGGTACTCCCTGTAAAAGCTAGCTGCAGAATCAGAAGGCTTGCTTCCGCCTCGGCTGTGACGGACAGACTCTGCTACGTTGTCCCTGTTTGAGGTGATCTCGCCTGTTGACCACTACTATCATTCTGGTCGTGTCTTGACACGCCTCGGTCCGCTAGACGCGAGTGTACGTGGTCCTTCGATTTCGGCCTCGATTGGGCAGGTCGTCCGAATTGAACGGAATCACTGCAGCAGCAAGCTGGGTACTCCCTGTAAAAGCTAGCTGCAGAATCACAAGGCTTGCTTCCGCCTCGGCTGTGACGGACAGACTCTGCTACGTTGTCCCTGTTTGAGGTGATCTCGCCTGTTGACCACTACTATCATTCTGGTCGTGTCTTGAAAGGCCTCGGTCCGCTAGACGCGAGTGTACGTGGTCCTTCGATTTCGGCCTCGATTGGGCAGGTCGTCCGAATTGAACGGAATCACTGCAGCAGCAACCTGGGTACTCCCTGTAAAAGCTAGCTGCAGAATCAGAAGGCTTGCTTCCGCCTCGGCTGTGACGGACAGACTCTGCTACGTTGTCCCTGTTTGAGGTGATCTCGCCTGTTGACCACTACTATCATTCTGGTCGTGTCTTGACACGCCTCGGTCCGCTAGACGCGAGTGTACGTGGTCCTTCGATTTCGGCCTCGATTGGGCAGGTCGTCCGAATTGAACGGAATCACTGCAGCAGCAAGCTGGGTACTCCCTGTGAAAGCTAGCTGCAGAATCACAAGGCTTGCTTCCGCCTCGGCTGTGACGGACAGACTCTGCTACGTTGTCCCTGTTTGAGGTGATCTCGCCTGTTGACCACTACTATCATTCTGGTCGTGTCTTGACACGCCTCGGTCCGCTAGACGCGAGTGTACGTGGTCCTTCGATTTCGGCCTCGATTGGGCAGGTCGTCCGAATTGAACGGAATCACTGCAGCAGCAAGCTGGGTACTCCCTGTGAAAGCTAGCTGCAGAATCACAAGGCTTGCTTCCGCCTCGGCTGTGACGGACAGACTCTGCTACGTTGTCCCTGTTTGAGGTGATCTCGCCTGTTGACCACTACTATCATTCTGGTCGTGTCTTGGAACGCCTCGGTCCGCTAGACGCGAGTGTACGTGGTCCTTCGATTTCGGCCTCGATTGGGCAGGTCGTCCGAATTGAACGGAATCACTGCAGCAGCAAGCTGGGTACTCCCTGTGAAAGCTAGCTGCAGAATCACAAGGCTTGCTTCCGCCTCGGCTGTGACGGACAGACTCTGCTACGTTGTCCCTGTTTGAGGTGATCTCGCCTGTTGACCACTACTATCATTCTGGTCGTGTCTTGAAAGGCCTCGGTCCGCTAGACGCGAGTGTACGTGGTCCTTCGATTTCGGCCTCGATTGGGCAGGTCGTCCGAATTGAACGGAATCACTGCAGCAGCAAGCTGGGTACTCCCTGTGAAAGCTAGCTGCAGAATCACAAGGCTTGCTTCCGCCTCGGCTGTGACGGACAGACTCTGCTACGTTGTCCCTGTTTGAGGTGATCTCGCCTGTTGACCACTACTATCATTCTGGTCGTGTCTTGACACGCCTCGGTCCGCTAGACGCGAGTGTACGTGGTCCTTCGATTTCGGCCTCGATTGGGCAGGTCGTCCGAATTGAACGGAATCACTGCAGCAGCAAGCTGGGTACTCCCTGTGAAAGCTAGCTGCAGAATCACAAGGCTTGCTTCCGCCTCGGCTGTGACGGACAGACTCTGCTACGTTGTCCCTGTTTGAGGTGATCTCGCCTGTTGACCACTACTATCATTCTGGTCGTGTCTTGACACGCCTCGGTCCGCTAGACGCGAGTGTACGTGGTCCTTCGATTTCGGCCTCGATTGGGCAGGTCGTCCGAATTGAACGGAATCACTGCAGCAGCAAGCTGGGTACTCCCTGTAAAAGCTAGCTGCAGAATCACAAGGCTTGCTTCCGCCTCGGCTGTGACGGACAGACTCTGCTACGTTGTCCCTGTTTGAGGTGATCTCGCCTGTTGACCACTACTATCATTCTGGTCGTGTCTTGACACGCCTCGGTCCGCTAGACGCGAGTGTACGTGGTCCTTCGATTTCGGCCTCGATTGGGCAGGTCGTCCGAATTGAACGGAATCACTGCAGCAGCAAGCTGGGTACTCCCTGTGAAAGCTAGCTGCAGAATCACAAGGCTTGCTTCCGCCTCGGCTGTGACGGACAGACTCTGCTACGTTGTCCCTGTTTGAGGTGATCTCGCCTGTTGACCACTACTATCATTCTGGTCGTGTCTTGACACGCCTCGGTCCGCTAGACGCGAGTGTACGTGGTCCTTCGATTTCGGCCTCGATTGGGCAGGTCGTCCGAATTGAACGGAATCACTGCAGCAGCAAGCTGGGTACTCCCTGTGAAAGCTAGCTGCAGAATCACAAGGCTTGCTTCCGCCTCGGCTGTGACGGACAGACTCTGCTACGTTGTCCCTGTTTGAGGTGATCTCGCCTGTTGACCACTACTATCATTCTGGTCGTGTCTTGAAAGGCCTCGGTCCGCTAGACGCGAGTGTACGTGGTCCTTCGATTTCGGCCTCGATTGGGCAGGTCGTCCGAATTGAACGGAATCACTGCAGCAGCAAGCTGGGTACTCCCTGTGAAAGCTAGCTGCATAATCACAAGGCTTGCTTCCGCCTCGGCTGTGACGGACAGACTCTGCTACGTTGTCCCTGTTTGAGGTGATCTCGCCTGTTGACCACTACTATCATTCTGGTCGTGTCTTGACACGCCTCGGTCCGCTAGACGCGAGTGTACGTGGTCCTTCGATTTCGGCCTCGATTGGGCAGGTCGTCCGAATTGAACGGAATCACTGCAGCAGCAAGCTGGGTACTCCCTGTGAAAGCTAGCTGCAGAATCACAAGGCTTGCTTCCGCCTCGGCTGTGACGGACAGACTCTGCTACGTTGTCCCTGTTTGAGGTGATCTCGCCTGTTGACCACTACTATCATTCTGGTCGTGTCTTGAAAGGCCTCGGTCCGCTAGACGCGAGTGTACGTGGTCCTTCGATTTCGGCCTCGATTGGGCAGGTCGTCCGAATTGAACGGAATCACTGCAGCAGCAAGCTGGGTACTCCCTGTGAAAGCTAGCTGCATAATCACAAGGCTTGCTTCCGCCTCGGCTGTGACGGACAGACTCTGCTACGTTGTCCCTGTTTGAGGTGATCTCGCCTGTTGACCACTACTATCATTCTGGTCGTGTCTTGACACGCCTCGGTCCGCTAGACGCGAGTGTACGTGGTCCTTCGATTTCGGCCTCGATTGGGCAGGTCGTCCGAATTGAACGGAATCACTGCAGCAGCAAGCTGGGTACTCCCTGTGAAAGCTAGCTGCAGAATCACAAGGCTTGCTTCCGCCTCGGCTGTGACGGACAGACTCTGCTACGTTGTCCCTGTTTGAGGTGATCTCGCCTGTTGACCACTACTATCATTCTGGTCGTGTCTTGGAACGCCTCGGTCCGCTAGACGCGAGTGTACGTGGTCCTCCGGTTTCGGCCTCGATTGGGCAGGTCGTCCGAATTGAACGGAATCACTGCAGCAGCAAGCTGGGTACTCCCTGTAAAAGCTAGCTGCAGAATCACAAGGCTTGCTTCCGCCTCGGCTGTGACGGACAGACTCTGCTACGTTGTCCCTGTTTGAGGTGATCTCGCCTGTTGACCACTACTATCATTCTGGTCGTGTCTTGAAACGCCTCGGTCCTCTAGACGTGGAAGGAATGTATGCTATTGGCGAGGGTCTCCATAACTTTGCCGAGGCGTCTAAGGGCTTAAGGACGCAGAGAGGAGATAATCGTAGCCGTGAGCTTCTAAGGGGTATTCGAGAATTAAGCGATACTGATCAGGCACAAACGGAAGCCCTTAAAAGCCACATGGACCTCATTACTGCCAGCGTCGCCAACAACGCGGCCAGCAACAACAGTTAGACTTCTGCGGACTAAATCACTATCACTTTCATTGTTAATGGCAAATTTGACTGGGAATTGCATTACGTTAAAAAAACACCTATACATCGTTGATTTCTACATTGTTCTCCATCACAAATGTTGGTCTCAGCACTATTGTTGTTGTCTTCGACAAATAAAGGTATCTAGGTGGTGTATTGGAAGTGGATAATTAAATTACAGATTCATGATTGCAATGACAAATTCTGCTGTTGAATGAGATGTTTCATGGCTCATTGAGCCTTGTAACATTCTGAAACGACCTTTCCAAATTCCAAAAGTTCTCTCTAGAGCCATGCAAGTACTAGAGCGCAAGAAGCTAAATTACCTCTGTCTGGGTGGCAGCTCTCCGCCCTCTTCCCGACCACTGTACGGTACTATAAGTCCAGGCAGCATGCGTATCCAGCGTCACCAATAAAATGAGTTCCTGGAGGTATCGTACTGTATAAAGTTTGACCAATTTTACTATACGGCCAGCACTTTCGATCCGACCAAGAGCCAGGACGAACTTCAGCACTCTAGAAACATTGTCACTGGTGACGATCGCTTGCGCATTCAACGCCGGGTAGCACTTGCGGCAGTAAAAACCATCAAACTCGTAGGACTACTATCATTCTGGTCGTGTCTTGAAAGGCCTCGGTCCGCTAGACGCGAGTGTACGTGGTCCTTCGATTTCGGCCTCGATTGGGCAGGTCGTCCGAATTGAACGGAATCACTGCAGCAGCAAGCTGGGTACTCCCTGTGAAAGCTAGCTGCAGAATCACAAGGCTTGCTTCCGCCTCGGCTGTGACGGACAGACTCTGCTACGTTGTCCCTGTTTGAGGTGATCTCGCCTGTTGACCACTACTATCATTCTGGTCGGAGCTCGGTTCCAATTAGAGACTCATGACTTTCACCTACGAAACCAGGATACCCATGTCGCACCTCAAATTCTGAATTGATTGCATCCCAACCGCCTTGGCCCGTAGAAACACCACAAGTTGGGGAACCGAATTTGAACAACTTCTGCAGTAATTTCTGAAACGTAGCTCCTAGACATACCCAGTGCAGCTCCAACCTCCCTGAATCCTCCGGTCGAGTCCATGAAGTAAAGTGCAGCAGTGACCTTTATGTTGTAGGAGTGCTGCTTCGATTACTGCAGCGGGGCTGCCGTAGCTTAGCGTCAGAGGAAGACGGTTAACTCAACGAGTTAAGGATTAACACACACCTTATTAAGGGTTAATAGACCTTTATTACCAAAGGCACCTACTAACTACGACCTTAATAAAAGGACTTTACTCTTAGTATTCCAAATCCAAACTGTTTATTTATCTTTTATTGCGGCTAGCCGCCTAGGGGGTAAATATATGTGTTAAACTATCTAACATAGTAAAACCAAGCAAAATCCTCATAACGTGTGGCTCTCAGCCCCAACACACTCCCTCGAGTGTCCGTACATCAAATATGTACCTTACACAAAGTGTATCCATGTGTGGAACACACCAGGTGTAAACCCGTGTAACCCCGTTACACCACCCCCCAACAAGATGTGGACACCCGTGTCCACGACACTTTCTCAGTGAGGTCTTGTCTTCTCAAGACGTTAGAGGTCACTTTACCTCATCACAAGTTCAAAGAACTTCGGCTCCCAGAGCCCATTACCGAATCTGCATTCCCAATGCTCCACCTTTCGCCTCGGTCATCTGACCTCTCTTCGCCATCGTCCAGTGGACGCATGTCGGGGCGTGACAGCCCGCAATCGCCACAGGCCACAGGCCGCAGTCCCGACAGGGAAGCTGCTCCGCAGCGGCTCAGCGTACGACAGTATCACGATGAGCACCGACGACGTCATGGCTCCGGCTCCGTGAGCCAACGTCCGGGTGAGAGCGGGGCTCCTAGCTCTCCCGAGCCATCTACGCCGCGTACGCGTCAGAACGCCTGGCTCGACGAGCTTGAGCAGGGCGAGATCGTCCCAGACGATGACGAGGTGCCTCCAACACGTCAGGAGGCTGCCTCTCAGAGGCTTCGATGCGCTCTCGCGAGCTGCATACGCCTAATCCGTTCCCGAACCGTGATGGTTCGGCGAACGCCCTGCGCAATGCGCCTCCTCTCTCCTCGAGGTATGAGGACGAGCTCCCTGAGCCAGGTGTGGTCTCCAACAACCTGGACGGGGCTCAAAGCCGACAGCTTGAGGCTGCATCTCGCGCACGGTCCAACAGACCTGTAGCCCGCCCCATTGTGGGCACGTCGCGTCGCGACTACGGTTTCGACCGTGCCTCCCCTGCCGAGGTCGTTCGGCGCGCTGCTTCGCAGCTCTTGAACACGTATACGTGTGGGCCCGCGCCCGAGACGACTGATGAAGTCGTCTAACGACAGTCGCTCCGTGAGCGCTGCTTGACTCCGCAAGTCACAACTCCTTCGGAGTACCGTGAGCGCCTGCGTCAGCAGCTCAACGGTGAGGCCGTACCGGCCATGCGGACGGTGCCGGTGGTCCTCTCAGAGGGGGAAACTATGGCCGCTTATGAAGCGCAGTTTCAAAACTGGATGGAGCTATCCCGACGGCTCCACTCCTTCGATGCTCTCCGAGCTAGTTTCTCGGAAACAGATATCCGCTTAGAGCGGCGCTTACGCCTCGACTTCGCGAAGCGACAAGCAAAACGGCGTGTACCAGGACAACGTCCCTCACGCTACGAGGCACCCCGGCCTCCTGCTCCCGCTGTGAGCAGTCCTACCCATAGCCATGGGTCGGCTGTTACAGCCACTGGTCAGAGCCTGAGCTCGACTCTTGACCTGTCGTCGCCCCACTCTAGTAGTGGGAAGCGCGGCGCGCCCGGCGACTCCGTCGCACGCCCTGCGGGCGGTCCGTCACCGGGTGACGTCGATCATAAGCGTCAACGACGTCAGGGCAATCTTGCCTCAGGGGTACCTCAAACTCCCATGAGTTCTGGGAATGAGGTTAACCCCGCCATTTTACCAGATACTGGTTATGACCCTGGCGCCTTCGCCGCGCCATCAGGCGCTCCACGTGATAGTGGAGATCACCATGCTCATCGAGCAGAGCCGGAGGAGGCCGAGCGGCCGATGGACTCTCGCGCTGCGAGTCGGGACGAGCTGCTCCACTTGCAGACTCGTGTCCGTTCGGTGAACGACTACGTCGCCGACGTGGATCGCTCCTCACATCGCTTAGCGAATGGCCTCGAGGAGGTCGAGCGTCGCCTTGACTGGCTTGAGTCGCCTCAGGCGATGCAGCAGCGGGTCGTAGACCTTGAGCGTCAGATTGCTCAGCTGCAGGGTCAACTCGACCTCTTGGTTCGGATGCAGCCGTATGGCTCACGTCCCGTGGCAATGCCACCGCCGATGGCTCTACCGCCTGCTGCCTTGCAGCTTCCTGTGCCTCCGCACTCTGCTGCTCTGCAGCGTCCTGCTGCTCCGCAGGATCTTGCGCCCTCGGACCCTGGTGCTGGGTCTCAGCACCCTGTTGGCTCTCAGCCTCCTGCTGCCTCGCAGCCTCTCGCTGCTTCGCAGCCCTTGTCCGACCCGGCGCTAGCGCCTCAGAGCTCACCCGAGCAGGGTCCCGGTATGGCTTAAGCAAGCCCACGTAAAACACCGGGTGCGTACGCATCTTCTTCGGAAGATTGAGCGTGTACGCCAGGCCCTTCTTGGCCACGACCTTGAACGGTCCAATGAACCTAGGTCTCAACTTGGTCTTAAAGACCGCAGACACTGCATGTGTAGGTAGGTTTTTAGCGTTTAATAAAACGAGATCCCCGATCTCAAACCTTTCCATGTTCTTCCTGCCTTTGGCATCTGCATACTCCTTTTGGAGATCCTGGCTTTCAGCCATCGCGTCGCGCACCTGGCGCATGACGCTCAGTCTCAAAGAGACAAAGTCATCGACTTGCTTGCGAACCGCAACTGGGCTGACATCAGCAAGCCGATCGGCTAACCCTCCCCCATCACGCCCAGAGCCACACCGTGGCGGCGTTAGAGGGACGCGAGGGTCGACCAAGCCGTTCACATAGAACGGGGTGAAGCCTGTCGAGGCATGCACCGCATTGTTCATAGCGAACTCAACAAGGGGGAGCATCTCGCTCCACCGTCGTGGCGCTTCAGCGCAGACGCTTCGGAGGATATCCTCCACAACGCGATTCGCGCGTTCAGTTTGACCATCGGTCTGCGGATGATCCGCCGTGGACATGTCCAACTTGGTGCCAAGCACCCTAAACAAGGACGTCCAGAACTTCGCTGTAAAGCGAGGGTCTCTATCAGAGACAATTGCCTCAGGCAAGCCATGTTGGCGAAAGACTCTGTCTAAGAACAGCTTAGCTGTATCCTCACCGTCAACGGTGTCCGGCACAGCCGAAAGATGAGCCATCTTGCTCAATCGGTCAACAAAGACCACGACACCCGTGTTGCCCGCCTTATCCTTGGGAAGGCCAAACACAAAGTCCATACTAATGGACTGCCAACATCCCGAAGGGACTGGCAAACTCGCCAACGGCGCAGCCGCATGCGGCGCGGACTTGGTCCGTTGACATGTCTCGCATGTACGCACATAGGTGCTTGCCCACTTGTACATCTTGGGCCACCAGTACATCTTGCTCACTGAGCCATAGGTCTTCTCACGACCAAGATGTCCACCGACAGGCGTATCATGCACCTCATAGAGGATGCGATACTTAAGATCCTCATCATGAGGGACGACCACTCGAGGAGTGTCCTCAGGGTCAGTGCTGTAGTACAGCAGGCCATGATCAATCGAATAACGCTGCAGCCTCGCGCGTAAGCGCGGTGACAATTCCTTGTCAGAGTCTTTAAACTCTTCACTCCCAAGAGCACGTAGCAGAGCTACACACGTGTCGTCTTGGGCGTATGCCCTCCGTATAAGGTCGGGGACCGACGACGTCACAGTAGTGACATGAGTCAACTCGTTGTCTGGCCTGCGCGATAGCGCATCGGCCACTACGTTTAGCCGTCCCGGCTTATACTTCACCTCGAAGTTGTATTCGGCAAAGAATGAGAGCCATCTTGCCATTCTCTGTGAGAGGTGAGGCGACTGAGTCGCAGTGCGTAAAGACGCATGATCTGTATAGATCACAAAGGGCTTAGAGCCGAGTAAATGTACTCTAAATTTGACTAGAGCATACTTCATTGCAAGTAGCTCTTTGTCATGAACTGGATAGTTCTTCTCAGCAGCTTTAAGCTGCCGAGATTCAAACGCGATAACGCGTTCACGCCCTTCGGCGTCTGCTTGTAATAAAGCACAACCGATTGCAAAATCGGAGGCGTCGCAGACGACGCTAAACGGACGATCCGGGTCCGGAAGCGCCAAGATGAGCGCGTGAAGGAGACTCTCCTTAACAGCCTTGAAGGCTTCGTCGTGAACGACATCCCAGCACCAAGGTGCATCCTTCTTAAGGAAATTGGACAATGGCCGAGCCATATCAGCGTAGTTCTCGCTGTACTTATGCAAGTAATTGGCTAAGCCAAGCCACTTACGCAAGTCTTTCGGGTTCGATGGAACCGGCCAGTCCACAATGGCCTTAACCTTGGCAGGATCTGCCCTAAGGCCTCGCTTCCCAATGAAGCATCCGAGGAAAGGAATTTCCTCCGCGCCAAAGACGCATTTATCCAAGTTGGCATACAACTTATTCGTGCGCATGCACTCGAGCACCGCTCGCAAATGGTCAAGGTGGTTTTCCACATCAGACCTCCTGTGCTCCGCACGACTATGGACGAAGATGTCGTCGAAGTACGTCTGAGCGTACGCCCGATGGGGCCTGAACAACTGCGTCACTAGACGATTGAACGTCGCAGGCGCGTTCGACAGCCCTTGGGGCATCACCAACCACTCCCAGAGCATACCGCTCGGAGTACTCACAGCCGTGAGGGGTATATCGCTAGCTCTCATGAGCAACTGATGATACCCGTCGACCAAGTCGAGTGCACTGTACAACGTACATCCCACCATGTTGTTCTGCAGATCATCCTTTCGAGGAATCGGCGTCTGCGCCGGAATGGTGGCTGCATTCAGCTTATTAAAAGCATGCACTATGCGCCACTTGCCATTAGGCTTTCTGACACAGAACGTGGGTGTCGAGTGCGGAGACTTACTCTCACGCACCAAGCCGGCTTCGTGCTTAGCACGGAAGAACGCGTCGATGACATCACATTGCTCCCTTGGTAAGGGCCACTGCCGTGTTACGCAGTATTTGGTTCCAGGAACCAAGTCAATCTCATGACGTACGCCTCGATCCGGAGGCAACCCTGACGGCGGGTCCTTCGACACCACATCGTGGTATTCCTTGATCAAAGGATAAAACGGATCCGAGGGATCCTTGAGGATCGAAGATCCACTCCTAGCGCTCAGCGCTCGCTTCGTGTCCTCCAGGACAGCTTCGTCCACGACGGACGAGGAGTTCAACTCCTCCTCGGGTCGTATCATGACCACCTCGGCAAGCTCGCCGGCCTTTAAGGCCTCGCCAAACTCGGCGACGGACATCTCGTCCAGCTCTAACAGAGCATCAACCGACGGGAGTCGCTCAAGACTTATGTCTCCGTCGACATCCCCTGTCGCTCCATTCACGAGTGTGTACAACTGCTCACTGCAGTCGCGTGAAGCCTCACCGCTCAACACGCTGGACACCTCGTCCGACGTCATAGACGTCACAGACGCTCTGCGTCTCTTCCTCCTCTCCCTCCTCGCCCGAGCACGGCCGGATGAGGGCTGCAGGGCGACATTACCGTCGCGCTGCCTAGGTGCCAACGCACTATGGCTCCTCGGAGAGGGAACAGTGTCATTCGAGACACTCAGCGGCGGGTCAGCGACCCTACGAGCACCACTCAACGGAGTACGTGCCGTTCCACAATTGTCCTTAGGACACAGCGGCGGGTCAGCGACCCTATAAGTACCGCTCAACGGGTTACGTGCCGTTCCACGTTTGTCCATAGGACACAGCGGCGGGTCAGCGACCCTACAAACACCGCTCGGCGGATAACGCGCCACCCCGCGCACGCCCTGTGAGTCACACTCACGGCAAACAGCAACTTCGTTGCTCACTAACTCTGACATACCAATGTCCAGCACCATGACCGATTCGGTCTCGTGCTCGCGCCAATAGCGCTTCTGTCTCCGAGCAGAGGTGGGTTCATAACTCGCCAATGCTCCACTAGGAGACGGGCGCGTAGCGCCCAACGTCTTCGACTTCCAGTCGATCCATGGCTCGTGGCTCTCGAGCCACGCCATACCAAGGATGAGGTCATACCTCTCATCCAGGTCTAAGACCAAGCAGCGTTCCACGCTATCGAAGTCTAAGAACTTCACGTTCAGGCCAATAGAGACCTTCGACACTGTCACTAGTGTCCCCGTCGCAAGACGGACAGAGATCTTATCTCTTCGAGGCTCCTTCAGAGCCTCCACATACGGTTTAAAACCGTCAACAGTGGAGCGCCGGACATAGTTGCCGGACGCTCCCGAGTCTATCAAAACTCGCCACGACTTGTCGAAGCCCTTCACGCTCGCTTGAACGACTAACAAGCCGGGCTTGCACTCACTACGTGAGTAAGAGAGCTTAGTTCTCTGCGGGGCTGAGTCCCGTTCTCTCCTGCCTCCCAGAGGCCCAACAGAACTCAGTTCCTCCCCAGTAGGGCGCCCCGCGCCTACTGGGTTCCGTCGTTTCCCCGCGACGACCCTGGTTGAGGGTTCGAAGCGGTGCTTCGGCTCGATGGAGCCTGGGCCTTGTTGCGCAACGGGCAACTAGGCCTCAAGTGGCGGGTGCTTCCGCACGTGTAGCATCGACGGATGCTGTAGCGCTGCTCAGCAGCATAGAGGTCAGCCTCGTCTTCAGCGTGGCTGAGGTCCATCGGTTCAGGACCGCTCGAAGAGCTCGCGCTACCAGCGCTCGAACCATGCCTCGCAGCCTGGAAGTTATAGTCGGCATTCAATGCCACGTTCACGGCCTCCTCGAATGAGGCAGGGTGAACACGGAAAACTTCCGTTCGGGCAGCGCCCGTGCGCAGGCCCTCCATAAACACGGTCACTGCGACCGCCTCGGGGAGAGGGCTCGACGCCATACCGGCGATCAGAGTTCTCAACTCTTGGACATAGTCCATCAACTCCTTTTTACCCTGGCGGGTAGCAAGGAACTTCGACCGTATACGGTACGCCTGATTAGGCGGCGCGAATACGCGCACTAGTTGCTGTTTCAGCTGATACCAGGTCGGGAAAGCAGCGTCCACAGACGTGCCGCACGTTAGTGCCCATTCTTGAGCTCGGCCACCGAGCTTCGAGATCGCCAACGCTACGCGCTGTTGGTCAGTCTGGAGCAGGGCCGATCCCATGGCCATCTCGACCTGTCGGGCCCAGAGAAGGAGGTTCTCCCCTTCCTTCCCCTCGAAGGTCTTCACGCTCACCATGAGCGGTTTCGGTCTATTAGACCACTCGTGCGTCGACGACGCGGCCGCGGACGATGCGGCGGACGCCGTTGCGCTCACGCGCTCTTGTACATGCTCTAAGAGCGCCTTCTCGTAGCTTGCAAAAGCCTCCAGCCTGGCGGACACCGCCTCTGGCCCTTGCGAAGCAAGATGAGCAATGCCCTCGGGGCCCAACAGAGACATAAGCTTTTTAAGCGTCTCTTGCTGGCCTGGCGGCAAGCTCGCGAACACAGCGTGTTCCATCCTCTCAGAGGGATCAGTCAAAAGACTCAGTCGCAGGATTGACTACAAGTGCTACCAAGTGCAGCGGGGCTGCCGTAGCTTAGCGTCAGAGGAAGACGGTTAACTCAACGAGTTAAGGATTAACACTCACCTTATTAAGGGTTAATAGACCTTTGTTACCAAAGGCACCTACTAACTACGACCTTAATAAAAGGACTTTACTCTTAGTGTTCCCAATCCAAAACTGTTTATTTATCTTTTATTGCGGCTAGTCGCTCAGGGGGTAAATGTATGTGTTTAACTATCTAACATAGTAAAACCAAGTAAAATCCTACTTCAAATGCATAACGTGTGGCTCTCAGCCACACACACTCCCTCGAGTGTCCGTACATCAAATATGTACGTTACACAAAGTGTATCCATGTGTGGAACACACCAGGTGTAAACCCGTGTAACCTCGTTACAATTACGCCGCAGGGAATCGACCCACCTCCCCCCCGATATTATAGGAAGTTAGCGACGCGTAGAAAGGTTTTCTTGGTACATCGAAGGTATGTTGCAATTCAACTATCGTAGCTCCATGACAAAAGCATAGGCTCGAAGTCCAAAATGGTCGCAGTGAGAGTTTGTTTCTTGGGTCCTGGAGGCGCACGCTCACAAGTGAAGACGTGCAAAACAACCTCCTGTGCGACAGCAGCACACGTAGCAATTCTCCATCATCCATTGCGCAGAAACAGTTTGAAAACGGTATTTACCGACTTCCCTGGCTTATTATGGACAGGCTATATGCCGGTACAGTGTACCACAACATCAAAGGAATTTGCCGATTATGGTAACCGGGTATCAATATGTCATTGTGAAGTTGTTCTGTGGAAGGCTTGGTTTTAATAGGGTTTAGGGTTAAACCCTTTAACTACCGTGCCAACTCCAAGGGGTCCACCTGGACCTCTTGCTGAACGAACCAGGATGCAGGATTTTGAAATTTCGTACTAATAGAAACCGATTGGCTGCCTCCCAAATCAAGACCCCTCGCAAATCAGTTTTCTCCCCCTGCCCCAACAGCGAAGCAGAATGGAAGAATGTACAGACACTTGCGGGTGGTGTGGAGCTCCTGGGTGCGACTGGGAGCGCTACGGTGGTGAACTGAAGGGCGCGGGGGAAATCTTACAGCTGAAGCTGCCGCGAAGACGGCAGCAGAACCGTGCCGTGCGGCTATCGCTGCGCCGAATGTACCTGTACTGGAAGAACGGAAGCATGCGAGGTGATATTCCGGCGTGTATCAACAGATAGCTGCAGCGATTTGGCCGGACAAAATGAGTGTACCTAGTATTATCATGCTTGTGGAAGCGTCAAGGCACCCACGCTAGTGATAGACCTGTTCTGACGGCTTACGCGTGTGCGCTACAGGGTCGCCAGTCGTTGCTCTACATACAGCCTCCAGTTGTAGTTGTAATGCTGATCGAATTGATTGAAATCTCATCCTTGCCATTGTCTCCACAAAGCAGCCTGTCCTAGAAATCTACTTTCAGACCAATACTCACTGATATCACTCAGTGGACAGATACTCATGGCCATTTCAAGGCCTAAATAGGCGTTGAACTCGCTGTCGGTAAGCTTCGGCTGTCCACGAGTGGCTAGAACATTCGATGTCCATGTCTGTAGGCGGCGCCGAAACTCTGCTGTGAAAAACAAGGTGAATAGGCCGTACTCAGCATTGTCCTTGTATGCTTTCGTCACCCTTGCCTCTGCTGGAACTTGGAGGTCATTTTGCATA
Source organism: Phytophthora capsici (assembly GCA_030324255.1). NCBI lineage: Eukaryota > Oomycota > Peronosporomycetes > Peronosporales > Peronosporaceae > Phytophthora > Phytophthora capsici. The sequence goes on from CM059351.1 coordinate 1,913,685, forward strand.
TTCAGCGACTGCATGTACTCTCTCCCGAGCTCACTAGGCTCGTAGATGCTGTGGATGTTGGTGTTGCCGGGCGAACGGGTAGGTTGGCTCGACTGCGAGCTGCTGGCTGCGGAGTGGTAGGACGTGCCGTTGTGGAAGTGCAGGTGCCGCGTTGAATAGGCATCCAACCCCTGTGGTCCTGCTGTACAGAGGCCTTCGTCGTCTAGCTGCATGTCGTAATCGTCTTGCGGAGGACCGCCGTCAACCTGGGCCACATCGCCCAGCTGGAGCCCTTCATCAAGCTGAAGTTCATCATCTTGCTCGAGCCCGTCGTCCTGCTGAGGCTCGTCGTGCACGAGCCTCTCCCACTTATCCACGAGCTCCTCGACGGCGATGTCCTCGATGCGGAATCCTTGAGGGCTGTCCAGCGCTGCCCAGTCCCCGCTAAAGTCGTTTGCTATGCCGGGAGCGCTGCGAAAACCTGAATGGCGCTTATACTGCTGAGCGCGCGCGAAAAGAGGCACGATTGAATGGCCTGGGTAGCACCCGGAAGAGGTCTGTATGGACCTCTATCTTGATGCGCAGCAGCCTGTCCAGTAACCAAAGCAATTATTTGCCAATCAAAGCAGTGGATTGTCGCCTCGTAGAGGTCTCACTGGACCCGTTAGTGGACCAGTAGTTAAAGGGTTAAAGATAAGAAATGGTCGTTATTTTACCCCATCTGAGTATCCCAATAGCATTACGGTTGTGCGCTCTTTGGTCTTACCAACACAGCGTACCCACACAGTCTTCGCTCCTTTGGTGTTGATAGTTCTGGTAGGAAGGAATTTAAAGAAAGCAGCTGACGTATCACAATTAAACTCAATAATGAACTCCATATAAAATTTCAATTCGTCTGAGTACATACCTGTTTGACCCGCATTGTAAACTTTTTTCACGCCGAGGCTGACCAACGTTGATTTACATTAACAGCAAATGCTTCTGCCATATTCTTGAGGTCCTCTGGCGTCGTTTGGCCAGCACGCGTTCTTGTCCTCATTGAAAGCTTGTGGCGAACTATTAACGCGTGTTGCCAGCACCACAAAGCTTGAATGTCTTTTATACCGTGTTCAGCGGTAACATCCTTGGCCTCGAGTGCTAGCATTAGAGACAAAATAGGCACTCCCTCTTTTCTAAAGTCATTAACCAATTTTACGATTTCTAGTTCTTCAGTGGCTGTTATACACCCTGCGAGCGCGTCTTCCTTTTGCTGCAGAGAAGGCATTGCGAAATGAGTGACAGTTAGGTTCAAACTTTTCCAGTACTGGTATTTTCGCACTGAAATGTAAGTGGCGGACGTTATAAACCAGGGCGGGAAACGCCTCAATTTAAAGAGATTTTATTGGCCGTCGTTATAAGCAAGTGTCCATAGTCGGTCCAGCCGTCTCGACCTGGAGAAGGACGCAGGGTAAAACTCTCCAGTTATGTGGTCGTAAGTTCAAAAATTTTGCCAATCAAGTATCAGAAAGAACTTGATCGTAAATCCATCTCTATCTCCAGTTACGTAGTGATTCACTCGACGACCGACACAAATACGAAGTTTTCATGAGGAACAACCCATTGACACTGCGCCCTGCAGTAGTTCCGCAGCTTTAACCAGATGCCCACTGGAACCGCTATCCAAGATCCCTGATTGTGTGTCAGCATTCGTGCCCGTTCCAATTGCAAGCGGCACCTTGGTCTCTTTGTCACTACCACCTTTCTTATCCGGACAATTCCTGGCAATGTGTCCAACTTTATCGCAGTTGAAACACGATACAGACTCAAGGTTTGGCCATCTTGAGCGCTTCGACCGCCACCATGTTGTCGGCCATCACTTCCTCAGTTACCGCGACCTCCATGGCCGCGTGCTTGTGATTTCTTAGCCATACTTGCCTCATATTGGATTGCAAAAGACACTAACTCCGTGGCTTGTTGCAGGTGGTCCATCTGTTGTGAGTTTAATCTTGTGAGCATCGCGCTCTACAAGTAGCCTGGTGCTGACTTGCATAGGCTAAAATACATACCCCCGACCTTTCAGCAACGTAAATCAAATACTGAAAGTGTTCAGTCCTGTTGCGCTGCTTCTCTGCCGTCATCAACTGCATTTCCTTGGACGCAGTGAGCGTTGTCATGTACGGCACCAACATCCGATTCATCGTATGCTCCAGAGTCGGCGACTCCACCGTCCAGAGTGGAAGCATTTTTTTTTCAAAATACACCAGTGTAGCTCTGTTCAACTTGCCATTCAGAGCTAGAATTCGGAACTCCTCCGACCAGTCGCCGCCGCTCATTTGCTGAGCTGCTGCTAGCCGCTACAGGAACCTTATTCCCCATGTTTTAAAGTCCGCACCAAGACCAGGATACACTTCTTTGCCTGAGAACTTCGCGAAGCCCGGTCAGTCCAGGTCATGTGGTTTCGGAACCTTTAGTCCAAAGTACATCCACTCGCTGCTGCACATTCTGCGTCGTCGGTGTTGGTATCTCCGGTGCTGGTATTGCCTGCGACACCGCCCTCATTGATGCCTACTCGCATTCGTCTAGCTCGGGCCTTTATGTAGTCCGTAAACGCGCTAGACACCCCGTACTTGCGTTCGAAGGAAGGCGTCTCGCTACTTAGCTTCAACTGCTTCTGAAGCTCCGCCTGGTTCGCCATGAACTGGGCTTGTTGCTTTGCCATGCTCTCGATGAGTCCTTCAAGTCTATCCAAGCGCTCCGAACTTGCGTTGGAGTTCCGGTTTCCCCTACCACGAGCATCGGACGCGCCTAACTCAAAGTGCGTCCCCTCGAACAACTCGAACGGGTCTGCAGCCATGTTCAACCCGTGTACGTCTGTGCCTTGGGCATCCCGCGGGTTTGGTCGTTGTGAGGTGTCATCGGAACCCGTTGGGCTCATAACCTGTTGGGAGTTTGACTTGCGCTTGAGAAATGAAGACTGATTGTATTCAGCTCTTAAACTAATATAAATATAATATGCGTGATAGGTTTCTTTTTTTGGAACACGTTTGTCATTTAGTTTAGCCTAACGACAACCTGTGACCTTAGCGAAATGCGTCTCAATCCACATCTCGCGTCTGAACCCTCTTGGTTCAGCCCTCCCACGTAGTTACACCGGAGAGGCCCCGAGCTCCAAAGAGCTCTCATCATTCCTGTTGTATCTCCAGTGACCGATGTCACTGGATGTGTGCTCGTGAATCTTGTCCAATTCGACCAGATTGTTTGTCATTGTAGACGGCGTAGTTTGAACACTTCTGCGGTTATCCATCGCTATATTGGCGAGGGTATTTGCCATCTTATTGAATCGTCTTTTGTGGTGCGTCATGGACGCCACGGGTCAGTAGGTCAGCTAGTCTTCGGCTCTGCCAGTACAAACCCAGTAGATGCTGTGCCTTCGGTGGCTTTCCAGTCTGGTGCTGCCGAATGATGAGTTGACTGTCCCCTATAGTATGTAGTGGCGGCCATTGGTACCGAACGCATGCGCGTAGCCCGATGAGGAGCCCGCGGTTCTCCCCTTGATTGTTAGTGACCGTTCTCGACGCGTAAGACATGCTGCTGACCCAGCAAATCGTGTATCCAGTACCAAAATGTTCTAATCGAATGACCACAGCCCCGTTGCCCCCTGGTTCGGGGTTTCCACGGGAGTCACCGTCGAAGAAAAGGAGGTACGTTGCTGGCCTCCCCAGTAATACCGTGTCAATGGGTTCCCATATACCCGATAGCAGTTCGTGCATAACTGACGCCGCTTTGTCGGAATCCTGAACTCCTTGGCGTCTCACACAATGTAGATAGACGATAACCTTGGCGCAGCCTCGCAGCTAATAGCTCCCTATGACGCCGTGGCGAGAGATTCGTGTCGGCGGCGAAATGATCCACCCGCCATCGACAGACACCTTGAAAGTACAACGCGACTCCAATTCGCCAGCAGCTCGCTGCCATGTCCGCAATGGCCGGGACCAAGTCCCCTAGGGCGGCTGAGGTGAGCAACGGGTACTTCCTGTCCATGATCTTCCATACGTCGGGTGGAGTAGATGGGAGTCGCAGGCTAAAGAAGGCACTTTCCAAATCCGCGTCCACGGCCACAACCGCATGCCACTGACTGGAGAAAACATGACGAAGACGTGTTGCCGCCGGACACGTCCAGAGTTTCTTTTGGCATTACACTCAGCATGTGGGCAGCCAACGTACCGCTGTTTGGTCAATTAGTGAAAACGCGTGCGGTTTGAGTCGAAGCAGAATCTGTTCCCCCCAGGGCCCAATTCCAGGTATTCGCCTGATGCTGTTCCACTCAAGCCGCCCCAGTCCCTTCGCCGCTTTACTGCTCGCCGACCGCCATTTCTGCTGTCGACGGTGAAGACTGCGGCGCCCTTTGCGCCACTGGGATGTGAGCGGGGTAGGCTCCCGGCTTCGAATCGACAGTCACGGCAGCTTAGTTCGTCTTTTGGGATTAGCTTTTCGACCGACAGCACGACTCACATCTGTACATCCCCACCCGGCGGTGGGGAGGCTCATATGCCTATGGACGAATACTCCACTGTGGGCGACGACGCGTAGAGATCTTCGTGAGGCCTGTTCAAATCCGACGGTCACTGTCATGACCGGCATCGGTGCGTGCTCGATGTGTGCGACCGCCAGGTGATCCCGAGGCTGCGTCAATATTCTTACCTCTTCCTCGTCTATTCTTCTCATTACTAGTGCTGAAAACGTCCCGTCGGGAACACCCCACGAACCCACACTCTACACCCACACCCTGGGGTATCTTCTGAACACCCAGGACGCCCGCGAACCCCCCCCCCCCCCCCCCCCTCGAACGCCTTTCATTTGAAAACACTATACTATATACAAACAGTAAATTAAAAATCCATTTCGTTGGCCACATCGCCGACAACGGACTCCAACGTAACGTTCTGTCACCTCGAGAACGTGGTTGCTATCCGCGTCCTCCGTCTACTCGTACGTCACCAGCCCAACAAACACGACGTACGCGAAGATACCAAGCTGACCCAGACTCGCGAAGCAGGGCTTCATATTCTTCTGCTCGCAAAAAAACCTCCTCAAGCCGACGATCACGTAGATCACGGCCCGGCCTGTATGGACACAGTTCAATTTTTTACCCGATGTCGACACTTTAGAAGCTCAAGCCAAGCGTGATACGGGTTTTCGGATCTACGCGATGAAACTTCAAAAACGAAAAGATGTTTGGCACTTTGCTCGTTTGATCCCGAGGGATGAATTTGGTCATGTTAGCGATATCGATTTGGCTAATGAGCACGCCGGCAAGGCTATTTGCCTTCTATGTAAGACGACAATGCGTTTTCGTGATGGAAAACACAAAATGGTGGATCATATGAAGACAAACCACAACGACGAGTTGGATCGTTTCCTACGAGAGCGAGAATTGGCCGTTACTACTGGTGGAGCCTTACAAAGCCGAAGTGTCACACGCAGACTAGATGGAGAATTTAAAGAAGTAGCAGACACGAGAAAAACGACTCCTACCAGATCCGTTACGCCCTAAGAGCAAATCCAGGCGAACAAACTTCTTGCCAGGTGGATTGCAAGTCACTTTCGTCCTATGATCATCGTGGAAGACGAAGGTTTCTAAGAATTCATTTCGTTTATCATCGTGGAAGACGAAGGTTTCTAAGAATTCATTTCGTTTATCACGCGTGAGCTGGGTCGAGTGGAGTTAGTTTTGCCAAACCGTTCACAATTGCGAAATGAAATCCAAGCCCTGGCAGTGCACTATCGCAAACGCGTAAAGGAAGACATCAGGCGTTTCTGTCTATACTTCTCACTAACTAGTGATATTTGGAGTGGTCGAGATGGGCGAAGTTATGTATCGCTTACAATTCACTATTTAACGGAGGACTTTGAGATGACAAACTGGACGCTGGAAGTCCGTGAATTTGCTGGAATTCATGACGGTCCAGCGATTTGTGCTGTTCTCAAAGAGATGCTGGAAGGGTGGTTACTATGCAGGCTTTACTGTGCTATGTTTCTGCGAGACGGAGGGGCCAACATCGCCAGTGCCGCTCGAATGTTGGGGGTGCCACATATGTCTTGTGTGGCTCGCTCTCCTCATCTAGTTGTTGGTGGAGTGTTGATTAAAAAGAAGAAGGATTTTGAATAAACCAGAGGTAGTTCTGCCGTGAAATGTGATTAACGAATGTAACGATGAAATTGCTGAGCATCATGAAGACGAGGTGCTCTCTGATGAAGACCGGCAAAACATGGACGCTCTTCGTGATTATTGCGGTTGAAGAAATGGATACATATTTGGACGCTACCATAAACAACCTTAAGCGCGACGAGTTGGACGCTACAAGAACGATAGTCCAGCACTTTCGAACTCTGGCGACTTACTTCAGGAAATCACCAAAAGATCAGCATCGGCTCGGCGAATGCCAAGTAAAGACTCGAGGAATTTCGGCAAGTAAGAGTTTGCGTGTGCAAGTTGATTGTCCTACAAGATGGAATTCCTGCTATGACATGCTACAGCGGTTCATTATTCTCGAGCAGAGCCTGGTTAGTTTCTTCGCGTACCTGAAAAGTTCAGAGGGACGCATCGAGTTTACAGGTGTGGATGCGAAGCTGCGAAGAGCGAAGGCATCGGACTGGCTCGCAATAAAGTTCTTATCTACACTACTGGCTCCTTTTGGGGAAGCTACCTCAGTATTGAGCAGGCAGCAGTATCCAACAATGCCATTAGTTGTTCCAATTCTCTACGGTATTCGGAAGCATTTAACCAGAACAGATTTGTTTTCGGCCCATGTTGCTGTGGCTGGTTAAGTGGCGGACACTGAAGTGATGATGAACAACTACCGAGGAATTCTATTGAAGTTGTTTGATGACCGCTTTTCGGATTTGGAGAATACTGAGCTTCAGTGGGTGCCTATCTTGATCCTCGAGTAGGGAAAAACATGTATCACCTCAGTGCTACAGACAAACTGAGCGCAGGTAATGATCTCGTGGCAGCTGCCTGCGAAATAGCAAGGGAATCTCAAGACGCTCTCGCCCACGACATTCTAGTCCATAATGGAGAACGATCTCACACTCCAGCGCCACAACCCGTGGGTATAAGGTATGTGTGCTTCGGATCGGACGAGGCTCCAGTACAGCGAACGAATCTGGAGAAGGCCTGTGTAACGGGCTATGTCTTTACCGTTACTAGCTTACACGTAGCGATGAGGAAGCTCGTAAATAGACCAAGATAGACTTAACTCTTAGTAAAATAGACTCTGATTTATTTTAAGTTCAGGGCGGAAACCCTGGACTCATGTGAGCCACTCAAATGCAGGTCGACTCCTGATTGGCCGTAATTCTGCACCTTTTGTCCAATCAGAGAGAGACAACACAGCACGCGCTAGCCGCGTGCTTTTGTACCTACTATGTATGTAGACCTATATATATATGTCTACCTATATGCATATGTAACTGGGGAGGCCCATTACATCACCCCCCTCTCTAAGTTGCGCTTACGCAACATAAGCGCAGGAATTCTTGTTTCTTCAATCTTCAAGATGGCCAACGGGGAGAACGCCGAGCGCCCCTGCGAAGCGCAGGGGCCCCACAACTCAACGCGCGCGACGGAGGACGGAGTGCGGCAGCAGACAGCGACGATGGACACACAAGTGGACTCTTCGACGACGGCGACGTCGTCGGCGGCGGTGCGTGACGTATCGCGCCGGCCCCGAGTGATGGACAGCGAGCTCCGGACGTGGGACTTGTACGACTTGTCCGGGTCCGTCGCCCCGGACTCGCTGGAGACCATGAAGAGTATCTTCCGCCGCTTCCGAGGACTGAGACAGAAGGGCATCGAGGGCGTCGAATATGGGGCTCTCCAGGAATCGTGGTGTGCCTTTATCAAGCGCTGGAACCGCACAAAGCAGAGTGGTGAAGACTTCCTCGCGTGGCTGGAGCGCCGCGAGTGCATCGTCACTGAGCATTCGCTCAGTGAGCTCCGCAGCAGGGTCTGTGGACTCACGTATCACGACTTGGAACGCATGTGCTACGTAAGCGTCGCCGAGGGTTGCGATACGTGCATCGGGCCGCGCCCGACGGAGGAAGACTGGAACCATCACGTTGCCGAACGTCCTCTGGGGTCTGCGGAGGACGACTGGATTCAGCGCTACAAGCGCGCGCTCTCCGAGGCATCTCGATCGACTAGTGCCGCCGGGACAAGCCGGCGGCGATCGCAGCGGAGCCGATCCCCGCTGACGGTTGCCAGGGCTGGCGAAGGTCGCGGAGATCGCGCGGGTCGTCGACTTCGTTCTCACTCGCGTTCGCGCCACCGCTGACGTTCCCAATTGCGTTCGCGGCGTCGTTCTCGGTCGCGTTCGCGCGGCCGCTCAAGTCGCCGGTCTCCCTCGCAGGCGCGTGTTCCTCGGTCGAGGTCGAGGTCGTGGTCGCGGTCGACTTGGGCCGATCTTCGGACTCCACAAGAGTCGACTCGTACTCGCGAACCACGTCTGGGACGTCGCGAAGAAGATTGGCGCGGGGCTCCCATGTATCATCTGCAGGGCGGAAGCCAAGCCAGCGAACCTTATATCGGCGAGCAGCCGGGATCATCCGGCTGGCGTGGTGACGACTCCGCGCGCGAGGAGGATCCTCGTGCTCCACGATATGATCGACAATCCGGCGGACATCTCCAGCGGAGTCGACAATCGGAGGGGGACCGTCGCGTCGATAGTCCTCGCGTTCTGGTTGGCCAGAACGACGACGCGGTGGAGAACCACTATTGGGACGCAATGCGAGAGGTCGACATGGCCGTGCAGCGGTCGTCGGATGCTGCGCCGACCGCGACTGCCCTTCGGCAGTCGAATCGGGAGCTGCTGGAGCGCGTACGGATGCTGGAGCGCGCTGTCCACGGCCAAGCGCAGACTGGTGTTCAGCCACGCGCGCCTGGGACGAGCGGGGCGTTGGCACGTCGCGCGCGGCGAGAGGGGCGGTCGACGTATGCGTCGGCGCCGGCTCATCCGTCTGAGCCGTCTCAGGAATCGTAGCTGGGTGGTACTTCTTAAGGCGTCCGACGTAGAAAGTCGGATGTAGTCGCAGTGTCGTAGGGATGTCTAGCGTATAGGCGTCACCCAACACTTTCTTAATCTTGAACGGACCAATAAAGCGCGGCGCGAGTTTGTTCGCGCCGAGGTTGGTAACAGCAGAGTTCCTGATCCCATCAGTCGACAGGAGCACTTGCTCTCCTGTCGTGTACGAGGCAGTGTTCTTCCTGCCGCGCTTGTCTGCGTTCTCCTTCTGCTTATCGACGGCTGATTGGAGGGCGTCGCGAACGAATCGCGTCAGGGCTTGACGTTGGAGAACGAACTCGGACACCGTGGATACGTCGTTCGCCACGACGTCGCTGCTGCCGGGCAGCGGACTAGTTGCTGGATCGATCAGTGTGCGCGAGGCCCACGCCGAGACATCCGGCGCCGTGTGAGGCGGCGTCGTTAGCGGTTTCTTCGCTTGTGCGCGTGTGATCGCGTTGAGAGTCGGCGACGTGACGGTTGTATTTAACGCTGACGGGGCGACTGGAGGCGTGGCAACACTCGACGGTTTTTCGACTTCGACTTCCTCCCCCACCAGAGTGGAGCTACGCAGCGCCGTGGGGCGGTCCACGGCGAGAAGCGCTGGGACGCGCGGGTGCCGCGCGAAGTTAACGAAGAAGGGGGTCAATCCAGTCGACGCGTGCTCAGCGTTGTTCAACGCGAACCCAGCAAACGGGAGGAACGAGCTCCAGTTACGGAAAGACGTGGCGTAGCTTCGAAGTACATCTTTGAAGACCCTGTTAACTCGTTCGGTCTGGCCATCGGTCTCCGGATGCGCGGCAGTAGACATCATCAATTTCGCGCCCAACAACTCGAAGTGCTTTGTCCAGAATGCGGCCGTGAAACGTGGATCACGGTCGGAAACGATGGATTCAGGAAGGACATGGTGGCGGAAGACATGGTCAACGAAGTGCACCGCGGTTTCCTCCGCGGTGGTCTCGGGGCAAACGGGTACGAAATGGGCCATCTTGCTGAATCGATCCACGAAGACGAGCACGCCCGTCCGACCTTCTGGATCGGGTGGAAGACCAAAGACAAAGTCCATCGAGACAGACGCCCACGACTCCGTAGCGGTCGGGAGCGGATGCAAAGGTTCCTGTGAAGATGGGGATGGCTTGACGCGTTGGCAAATCTCACATGTGCGCACCCATTTGCGCACCCACTTGTACAGGTGGGGCCAGTAAAAGTCTCGAGACATGGCCGCGAACGTCTTCTCGCGGCCGAGTTGGCCACCGGTGGGGGCATCGTGGAACTCATGGATGATACGCGAGCGCAGGTCGGGGTCGTTGGGGATCACAATACGCGGAGCGTCGAACTGATCGATGCTGTACTTCAACAGATCATCCACGAGTCGATAACGATGGATCTGGTTGCGAGAAGATCGTGTCAACGCCCCCAGTGTCATATCACTGGGAGATTGGAGATGCTTCTTGATGTTCGAGTAGATGGGGTCGTGTTCATAGGCAGCGACAATCTCGTCCCGGAGTGGTAACACTGGGGAGACGCTGGTCAGATTCAGTCCCAGCGTGACACACGCGGCGCATTGCTCATCATCATCTTCAACATCATGAGAGGGCAGACCGCCCCGGGGGTCGTAATCGGGGCGACGTGACAGTGCGTTGGCAAGGATGTTGTTCTTGCCGGGTTTGTAGTGAACCACGAAATTGTACTCCGAGAAGAACGACAGCCAACGGGCCATACGTTGAGACAGAAGCGGGCTTTTCATCGCGGTGCGCAGCGATGCGTGATCTGTATAAACGGCGAAAGTCTGCTCTCCCAGCAAGTACACCCGGAACTTGATCAGAGCGTAGCGCATGGCTAACAATTCTTTATCGTGAACGGGATAATTCCGCTCCGCGGGTTTCATCTGTCGAGATTGATAGCTGATGACGCGCTCTCGACCATCATCATCAAACTGCATCAACGCGCACCCGATCGCGAAGTCGCTCGCGTCGCATACGACGTAAAAGGGCTTCGACTCGTCGGGCAACATCAAGACTGGCGCGGCTGCCAGGCTCCTTTTCACCAGGTCGAAAGCCTCCTGGTGCTCGGGACACCATGACCACGTGGCATCTTTCTTCAGCAAATTCGAGAGCGGTTGAATCAAGCCTGCGTAATTCTTGGTGTACTTGTGGAGGTAATTTGCGAGGCCCAACCACTGACGAAGCTCAGTCGGGTTCGAGGGAACTGGCCACGCGCAAATAGACGAAACCTTCTCCGGGTCAGCCCGGACGCCATCCTTACTCACAAAGCAACCAAGCACCGGTATCTCCGGTGCGCAGAAAACGCATTTCTTCAAGTTTGCATACAGCTTCGCCTCTCGCATCACCTGGAACACTTGTTTCAGGTGTCGTAAGTGGACTTCCACGGCGCTGAGGTTGCCCTCGGCGCGGCTGTGAACGAAGATATCGTCGAAATAACTCGGCGCGAAGTCGCGCAGAGGTCGTAGCACGTGGGAGACCATGCGATTGAAGGTGGCGGGCGCGTTCTTGAGGCCTTGAGGCATCACGAGCCATTCCCAGAGCATTCCGCTGGGAGTACTCACAGCCGTCAGAGGAACGTCCTCCGACCTCATCAAGATCTGGTAGAACCCGTCCGTCAGGTCGATAGCGCTATAGACTACGCTACCTGACATGGAGTCAAGGATCATATCCTTGCGTGGGATCGGGGTCTGCGCTGGGATGGTGGCATCGTTCAGCTTGTTAAAGGCGTGAACAATACGCCATCCGCCAGTCGCCTTCTTGACACAGAAGGTGGGGCTCGAGTGTGGCGAGACGCTCTCACGAACATGCCCGGCCTGGCGACGACTCTCAAAGAATTCGTCGATGGCTTTAACTTGATCTCGCGGCAGTGGCCACTGCCGCGTCACGCAATACTTCGTTCCTGGCGCGAGGTCAATCTCGTGGCGCACTCCGCGGTCCGCAGGCAGCTCTGCCGGGATCTTCTCAGGGAAGATATCCTCGTATTCGCGTGCGAGATCATACACTGGATTCGAAGACGCTTTCAGCGACTCCCAGGACTGTGCAGCGAATCGTTCTTCGCGCGCCGACTTCGGTTCGGCGCGTTTGGGTCGGGGGATGCCTTCCTGGTCACCGACAGTATGAACGCCCTCGTCATGCGTGGTGATGAGGCAGACTTGCTCAATCTCACCATTCTTGAGATCGCGGAGGAAATGCTTCCAGGACACGTGTCAGCGAAGGTGCGTCGCGTGGCGGGTTCGCCACTTCAACTGTGCGCTGTCGATGAGCAGCACCATCCACGTATTCCATCACACTAACCGACTCCGTGGTGGACGGAGCGTCTGACGTAGGCCGTTTTGCTCTCAAACGACGGCGGCGTTTCTTCTTCTTGTGTTCACCGCGCGTGTGCGCGGAGAGGGTGGAGCTGTCGCTGGAGGCTGAGTCGGACGATGTATCATCCCCCTCCAGGTGCGAGAGACCATAGTCATCAGCACCGACAACACGCGGATACGCCGCGCGATCGCGTTTGACATCGGGAGACGGGAGCGACACGGGCTCGACCGCTTTCTCGACGTTGGATGGGAGCCCCTGCTCGACCGTCGTCTCGTGTTGTGGCAGGAACCCATGCTCGACTGCCGTCTCGTAACTCGACGGGAACTCATGCTCGACCGCCTTTGCGGACTCCTCGCACACGCGCGAAGAGGACTCAGCTGGTGCATCCAACAGCACAGCACACGTCGTACAGAGAGGGCCATCGCTCACTCTGTGTACGGTCCGCGTCGTGGATGATCGATCCACGACGGTGACGTGTGGCCAATTTAGTGGCGATACCAGCAAGTGCGTGAACACTTCGCTGACATCGAAGTTGTGTCGGCGCCGAACTGAACGAGCCAACCAGTCGATTTCAGGTTGGTAACGTGCGAGCCACGGCATCCCGAGGATACAATCGAAGGCATAATTCATCGAAATCACCAGGAAGTCATCCCGGCTGGAGAAGCCATCGAATCTGTACGGGAGGTGGAGCTCGCGCCGCGGAACGCGGTGTGATTTTCCATCCGCGAGCTTCACGACAACCACACCAGGACCCTCGACGACTGAGATCGCCGAGGGTAGCACCGACAAGCACGACTCACGGAAAAAGTTATTCGTCGCTCCCGAATCGAGGAGCGCTCGCAGCGGGCGCTGGGCGCCGGCGACGTGGAGATTCAAGATGATCAGCCTTGAATCGTCGCTAGCAGTGGTGGCATTAAAGTGTGCGTAATGCACACAAGGGCTGAGAGGCTGGGTCGCCACCGGTGGACCCGGACCTCCATTCCAGCCAGTAGGGCGCCCCGCACCTACTGGCCCAGGTCGTTTTTTTATTGGGCGACCTGACTCGGGTTGTCGACACTCGCAGCCACAGCATTCGCGGCGACAGGAGCAGGCGCGCGGCAAACGGCCGCGCGATGACCCAGCTTCCGGCAACGAAAACACGTCAGTGGACGTGGTGCTCTGCCTCCACTAGAGGTAGTCTGATTGGACCAGCGCCGGGTAGCCGATGCTTCAATGGCGTCTATCTCCATCGGCTCGGGTACGTTCGCGGAGTCGGGCACCGGCGTCGAGCGAGCGTACGACGATGATACCACATAATCCTCGCGAAGCGCGAGAGCGAACGCCTTCTCCAGAGTGTCAGGCTCAGCGCGGGTGAGACTGTAGCGCGTCATGCCTTCTTGCATGCCGAAGACGAAGACATGGACTTGTGATGCCATGTCGATCGGGTTTGTGATAATGCACGAAGCAAGGTGTCGGGTCTTCTGAACATAGTCTCGCATTGACATCTTGCCTTGCTTGAGCGCGAAGAATTGAGCACGAATACGTGACTCATCTTGAGGCGGCTCGAAAGCCAGGCGTAGATCGCTCTGGAGCGTGTCCAGGGTGGGGAACGCTTGTGCATCTACGACGAGCTTACCGAGGGCCCACTCGTTGGCTTTCCCGGACAGCCGGGAGAGAAGGAAGTTCACCTTCGCCGACGGCGCCTCGATCAGCCTCGAGGCGATGGCGATGTCGATTTCCCGAAACCATCGATTCAACGGTAGGCGGTCTGGGCCGGTACCGGAGTACGTCGAGGTTTCCATCTTGACGGCGTCGTTCTTGGAGCGTGAGGGAGTCTGTCCTCGCTGTTTGGCTTCAGCGAGCTCTCGTTCCATGAACTCTTGAGCGGCCAGGCGTTGCTGGTCTGGAGACGCCGCGCTAAGCAGCGACGCTACGACGACTTGCCCGGACACCGCCGCGAGGCGGTGGAGAGCTTCCCACTCGACACGAGTGAGATGGGGGAAGTTGTCGTGCTCCATGGTCGTTCCGGCGTTACCGGGGGTCATGACGTGCTGCATCTTGGCTTGGTTGTTGGAAAGACTACGAAGTGCTACCAGGTGTAACGGGCTATGTCTTTACCGTTACTAGCTTACACGTAGCGATGAGGAAGCTCGTAAATAGACCAAGATAGACTTAACTCTTAGTAAAATAGACTCTGATTTATTTTAAGTTCAGGGCGGAAACCCTGGACTCATGTGAGCCACTCAAATGCAGGCCGACTCCCGATTGGCCGTAATTCTGCACCTTTTGTCCAATCAGAGAGCGACAACACAGCACGCGCTAGCCGCGTGCTTTTGTACCTACTATGTATGTAGACCTATATATATATGTCTACCTATATGCATATGTAACTGGGGAGGCCCATTAAAGCCTGCGCAGACAAGCTGTCAATGTATTTGAATGATATTAAGACTGTTGTAAGCACTACGGACCCGTTGTTGTGGTGGCGCGTGAACCGTACGAAGTATCCAAACTTGAGTCGTGCCACGAGGAAGTGGTTGGGAGTTGTTGCGACTAGCGTTCCGTCGGAGAGAGCTTTTTCTACAAGTGGCAACATTTTAACTGTTAGACGAAGTTCATTAAACCCTTCACTGGTGCGAGACCTCGTGTTTATCGCTCAGAACCGCAGCGCCGATTATCCGTAAAGGCTTGGTCTTGCGCGTCTTCGAACCCGTATTCTGCTTATCGTCAGGATCTCCTCGTTACGACCAGAAGACAGCACGCGGGTGCCAGCATACAGCGCGATCTTCTTACTACCCTTCCCCAGGTCGTGCTCCAGTCAGTGAAGTAGTACCAGATGTAGTGGGAAGTTCATGGACCGGATGGCAGCCGCTAGAATCCTCGAAGACACGATCGTTGTGATCTCTGGTGACCACGGACAGCCCCGAAATTCGGGAATGACGTCCCTAAAGATCGCGATATATCGGCTACTCGAGTATCTGGCGCAATTGTGGCTGAAGGTCGACTTAGAAATGCTGTGGGGATGACGCTACAGAGCAGTACGATATCTTGAATATCTTAGCAGAAATCACTGGCTGGAGTACTGGAAGGAGGTTTCGAGCAGGACGGACTTGGCCGATCACTCAAAACTCCATGTCGGTAAAATACCGGATTTCGAGGTAGTTCTTGATGTTGTCGGCGTACTTTTGGCCCTTATACAAGGCGGAGAAGTCGGGTTTCCCAGCTTCGTCGTACCATTTCGGGCGCCGTTTGTAGTTTACGTGGCTGGAGATCGTGTAGTGCGTCAGGAAACGCGGTTTCTTGGCTTCTCCCTGAGCTACACGGGCAGATTGTCCCTTTGTTTTGTTCACGAAGAGATCACCGAGAAGCTGGGACCTCAAGGCATCGTGTACGCCCCAGATCAGACCTCGGTGTTCCGGTCCTTTCCAGCCTCCAAGTTGGATTCTTAAGTCACTCTGAGCGAGTTTCATCATTTCATCCCGACTCCAAACAGTGTCGAAGCCATGGAAAGGCAGGAAAGCGTCCCAGCTGTCGTAGTTCGTTCTACATCCAGTAGTGAAGAACGTCTCGTACCCTTTAGATGTGAAAAGCTGAGGGATACCGGACACGTTGGTTTCACGCTGGCCTCCAGTCAATCCAGACTTGGCCACGTGGTCGTACGGAAGGTGGGCGAACAGTAGGCTCTCCACGGATCTACTTGTTCTCCAACCGGACCAGTAGTTCCGTAGAGCAATCCCCAACTTCGCCCACCTGTCGAAACTGGGGGTGATAGTCATGTTGCTGCCTTTGATGGGTCTTCTTTCCCTAGGGCGAGCCACGGAAGCGAAAGGACTCAATCACCAGGAGAAGGATATTTGGAGGGTCTTACTGGTCCACATTGACGTTAAACGCGAGCTTCCCTTGGAACCCGGTAGTACGACGGTAGAGCGTGTCATTTTCGAATTATTCGTGGTTCTCCGTAGCGTGGTGAATGTACGTCTCAACCCACGGGAGGTTGCTGTCGTCCAGGGAGGACGTACTACCATCGACATTCGGCTGGAAAGCGTGACTGAATAGCTCATTGACTGTCGTGTTAAGTGCTAAATACGCGATGAGTGGGGAACAAGCGCAGCTAACAGCTACGACCAATATTGGGAAGCGAATTAGGCTAGTGCAAGCAATCGTTCCTCGCTGGAGGAGCTGGCGTTTTTCCGTTCTACCGCTTTCCTCTTTGTCCAGAGGCAGACACTGAGTCATATCACTGTCATCATCCATGGAGGTTGTCGTCTCCACTTCGGAGCACTCAGAAGCGTCGTTAATATCGATAGTCGCGATCTTGGAGTCTTTTTCTTCGCTCTTATCCGTCTCCTTCTCTTTGTCTCGGCTTCATTGGCAACAGGTGGTTCATGAACGTCATTGGAGCTTTGTTGGTTCTTAGTACTACTGGACAGACGTAAGATATCGTAAGCGTATAAAACTCCAAGTGGCACAGCTATCTCGGTTGGATTCCACCTTCCAAGATCAGCCGATGGAGCTCTCGTACGAACAATAGCAAACGTTGTCGCTGCTAGGACAAGGTGCGGAGGCCTTCGCACAGGCGCCAGGATCTCTTGGCTTGAGACGTCGAGAGAACTGGCGTTGCCCTTCTCCTGATTTGCCATCATGATGATGTCGAAGGTGAATCGCATGTCCCTCAGCCGCGCATAAGAACCTCCTCCACTACTGGAATCGTGAAAACCACGAACAGCAGCCACGATACGGAGAACGATAAAAATTTGCCAAAACCCCGAACAGCAGCTCAGAAGTTTCTGGCAACAATCGGTTTAAACTTGTCGAATAGCCACAAAACACAGGCGAAATACGTGACGCAGACGAAATCCTCTAAGAATCCGACCGTCAAGGCTCCAAGTACGACACCAACAGTAGCATCGTCCGCAGTAGCGTACATAGAGCACATGACCTGGTAGATACATCTACAACGTGAAGAACGCATGCGCCATGGAATCCGGCAGCAGATCATGTACAGAACATATTTTTGTATTAACTTTGATTCACCTCTCATGTTGCGCGGATTTCAACGTAGTCATCATGTAATAGGTATACTAAGGTCTATTAGGTGGCGTACACGTGCGCTTACGTGTATGAGGAAGCGTGCAATTAATTAGACTTAATTTAATTAAACTTACGTCCGTAAATATAACTAAATCAAATATAACAGTATTTATACTGCAAATACCGTAAAATGAGAACTGTTATTGAATTTGGCATAAGCCAATTATGGACCTCCTAAATCTGATTGCTATCTGTTTCTAAAGGTTCTGTCAATGTGTGGTTGACAGAATTCTGATTTCTCTTAAGAGCACTGATTGGTAGAAATGCTTCGCTTTCTACCAATAACATGCGTAAATGCACGCGAGCCATCCAATGATATGGCCCGCCCATGTATCCATTGGTGTGTTCCACACACCAAGGCCTGAGGTCCGTTTCCAACCTCTAACAGTTAGCGCAACTGTTAGAGTTACAAGTGGTGTAACCACTTTTACGTGTAACCCTGTTACACCATCCCCCCTAAGACTCAACGTACCCATCCGGATACGTTCACCGACATTACTTGACAAGGCCGTCAAGTTCCAGGATGAACACACGAATTCATTTCCGCTTGAACTCGCCGACACACAAGCCCACGTCCGCAGCCGCGGACGCTCAAGCCTCGCCTGCTGCCTCTGCAGCAAGCACAACAGCGGCAGTGCCCACTAGCACTGCTGCATCCAGTCGTTCGACAGAGAGTAACCTCTCTACCATGCTCTCTACAAGGAGAAGCATGCAGCGAAGAAGTCCGACTTCGCTGCCGACTCCGACGAGTATCCTCTCGACTACGAGGATTCTGAAGATGGGGAGCTCCGTGAAGAGGAGGCTCCCGCCCACACGTGTCTTCGTCCGAAGACACGCTCGACCCACCCAAGGGGTCTCGACGCCCCCGCGAAGAGGCCTCGGACGCTTCCAGGTCGAAGCGTCCGCGCAATGATGACTTAGCGTCCCCCATGTCGAGGGCGCTCATCTCTCCGCGCACTGATCCGCCACCAGTGGGCGCTGCATCGATGCCTACTGAGGCAGAGATCAATGACCGGTTCGGTGCTAGTTCACCACCGAACCCGATACTGTTGTACCACGACAACAGTATCACCGACGACAAAGTCGCTGTTGGCATTGTCTTTGAGTCCCCGACTCAAAGACGCGACTACTACATCGGGCTCTTCCATGAGCTCCGATACTTCAGCGCGAAGAAGACTTTGCGCAAGAGCAAAGTGCCAGAGTGGCAGGCACTTTGTCAGTCGTGGAACGCCTTTGTTGAAAACTTCAACAAAGTCCCGAAAGCCTATCGCGAGCGTATCAAGCATGCTCGCGATCGCTACTACGCTTACACCGTGCGCGGTAAGTGTGAACGCCTCCATGAAGCAAGCATGGAAGCGGGGATCCTGTGTGCCGTTCCCTTCGGCACACCCTGTCCGTGTTGCCCACCTCTGACAACACGCATCTCCGACCGTCATCTACTGGGGTACACGACGACCCGTGCACCCGATCACATCAAGGAGCTCCGTGCTTCCGAGCGCTATGGGTGACCGCAGCACTTCTCGTGCAAGCCTTAGACCTGCAGGTTATGGTGGGCTTCGTACGCCCTCACCATTTCCGGAACGTCCTATACCAGGACGTTCCATGGCTCCCATGTGTCTCGATGGGGAGAAAATCCTCTCAAACAAATACGAAAACGAACCTCTTGAGAGTTCGTTCTCTTATGAGCCACGATCCGCTCGACTATCCAGCGGATCGACCCAGTCGCGTCTCGCAACGGCGGCGGAGGGGGCGGAGGGGGCGGAAACACTCCCTCCGTATGGTCAACGCTATGACCATGGCGATCGTGCCCTGCACGATCGTGTTGCGGCGCTCGAGCAGTCTCAGAGCGCCGAGATGGCTGCTCTGAAGCAGGAGGTCCGAGTCCTCCGTGCTGATGCTGCGCAGACTGCGCAGACTGCCTCGAACATCTCGTCCGGTCTCGGTACGAGATTGAACGCTCTGATCGCTCGTGTGAGCGATCTCGAGAAGGCCTTCCAGGCCTCTCAGGCGAGTCATCACCCGTAGATGATTCGTGCTGCACGTTCGGCTTCAACCGCCCGACGTAGAACGTCGGATGTAGCCTCATGCTGGACGGTATGTCCAGCTGGTACGCGTTGCCGTGCCGTTCAAGTACTGTGAACGGCCCGATGAACCTTGGAGCAAGCTTACTTGCTCCAAAATCAGACACTGCACGTTTAGGCAAGTTTTGTTTAGCTAACAAAACCAATGAACCCTTTTTGAATTCATTCATGTTTCCCCCGCCAACATTGTCCGCATTCAGCTTCTGTCGATCGGCAGAAGCTGCGATAGCATCTTGCACAAACCGTATTACGGCTTGTCTTCGCTGGACAAAGTCTAGCGCATTCGAGCTGAACCCTTTCAGCCCGTCGCCTTCATCCGCAGCAGGCCCTGCCTGCTCGCTATCATCTCCTATGCCTGTGCCCGACACAGACATCTCGCGCTCGTTGCTGCTAGAACGAGACGCAGCTCGCGTCACCGCAGCTGATAGTACGTCATCAGCTGTCCTCTGCGGTTGTTCAGACGCAACCGTAGATCCTCCCCCACTTAAGGAGGAAGCTACCCCGCCGAGCATGCTCGGCAAACGTGGATGCCGCATGGCATTCACGTAGAACGGTGTATCCCCTGCACCGAGTTGTTGATGGCAAACTCTGCCATCAGTAAACACTCGCTCCGACGCGGGAACGAGTGTGCGTAGCTCTTCAGCGCGTCAACCAGTACTCGGTTGACGCGTTCAGTCTGGCCGTCCGTCTACGGATGATCCGCAGCCGACATTGATAACTGTGAACCAAGAAGTGTAAACACTTCTTGCCAGAACCGCGCTGTGAAGCGTGGATCACGGTCCGACACAATGTCGAGCGGCATGCCATGGTGTTTGAACACCATGTCAACAAACAGTCGCGCAGTCTGCGCGGCTGTAACAGTAGCCGGGACGGCAGCAAGATGGACCATCTTGCTGAATCGGTCCACAAAGACAACGATGCCTGTCCTCCGCTTGTTGTCGGGCGGAAGACCGAAGACAAAGTCCATGGACATGGACTGCCAACACTCCGACGGAGTCGAAAGTGATTGAAGAGGAGCCTGCGTAAACGGCGCAGGCTTCACGCGCTGGCAAACCTCGCAAGCACGAACGTACTTGCGTACCCACTTGTACTGGTGTTGCCAGTAGAAGTCACGCGTGAGAAGAGTGTATGTCTTCTCACGACCCGGATGCCCTGCCGTAGGGGCATCGTGGTACTCGAACATGATCCGCAGCCGCAGATCATGATCATTCGGAACGACAATGCGATCCGCATTATCGTCTACTGCACTGTTTAGCAGTAGTCCTTCGTGTACACGATAGCGGTGTACACGAGCTCGAAGGTGAGGAGTTAGCTTCTGACGTGCCTCGTCGGAAGGTGCTGCGAGGAACTCCAGCAGCTCCTTTGCGTCTGCATCCCTTTCATACGCATCCTTCACGTCGTCAATCAACGTTGACGACGGCACACTTGTCCTCACGACGCCAACAGTGTTGGCGTCGACCGTCTCCGCATAATCAGGTCGACGCGATAACGCGTCGGCCACTGCGTTGAGTCTTCCGGGTTTGTACTCCACCCGGAAGTTGTACTCCGCGAAGAAGGACACCATATCGCCATACGTTGCGAGATGTGCGGCGATTTAATCGCCGTACGCAGTGATGCGTGGTCGGTGTAGACCACGAATGGTCTACCCCCAAGGACATGCACTCGGAACTTTGCGGGTGCATAATTCATGGCAAGGAGCTCCTTGTCATGCACAGGGTAGTTGCGCTCAACTGGCTTCAGCTGACGCGACTGGTAGTAGACCACAAGCCCTCGGCCCTCGTGATCGTGTTTCATCAATGCACATCCGATCGCGAAATCGGATGCATCACACACTACGTGGAATGGACGATCTTGGTCGGCGACGGCCAAGATCGGAGCCTCAGTCAAGCCCTGCTTGACTGCATCGAACGCCCCCTGGCATTCAGTCGCCCAAATCCACTCAGCTTCCTTCTTAAGAAGCTGTGACAGCGGGCGAATCTTGCCCGCGTAGTTCTCCACGTACTTGCACAAGTACGTGGCAAGCCCAAGGAACTGCCTCAGTTCCTTCACATTGGATGGCGTGGGCCATTCATTGATCACTCTGGCCTTCTCTGGGTCAAGGCGCACGCCGTCTTTCCTCACGAGGCACTCCAGCACGGGTATCTCGTTCGCCCCGAAGATACACTTCTTCAGGTTTGCATAGAGCTTATGCTTCCTCATAAGCTCTAGCAGCTTCCGGAGATGCACCTTGTGCATCTCAATGTCCGTCTTCCCGTTCACAGCCCGGCTGTGGACGAACACGTCGTCGAAGTAGCTCGGTGCGAAGTCGCGCACCGAGCGCAATAGATGAGTCACACATCTATTGAACGTCGCAGGGGCATTCTTAAGTCCCTGCGGCATGACGAGCCACTCCCACAGCCTACCGCTGGGAGTGCTTAACCGCTGCGAGAGGGATGTCCCTCTCACGCATGAGGATTTGATAGAATCCATCACGCAGATCTAGAGCACTGAAGACAGTGCTCAAGGCCATCGAATCGATGATAACATATTTTCGCGGTATCGGCGTCTGCGCCGGTATCGTCGCATCGTTCAACTTGTTGTACGCATGAGTGATGCGCCAGCAGACGCCCTGTGCCGTCTTGGCACAGAACGTCGGGGCACTGTGCGGGGACTTTGATTCCCGCACTTGACCTGCAAGACGACGAGTCTCGAAGAAGTCGTCGATCGCTTGTACTTGTTCGCGCGGCAGTGGCCACTGCCGTGTAACGCAATATTTCGTGTCTGGCACGAGATCAATCTCGTGCTGTACGCACTTGTCCTTCGGAAGCTCCGAAGGAATCTCGTCCGGGAGTACATCCTTGTACTCCTGCAGCACATCGTAGTAGGGACTCGACCTCAATGCGTCCCAACTCTGCTCTTCGAAGCGCTGCTTCTTAGTCTTCGCACTCGGGTGTCATCGCCCTCAGTGATCCCATCGACGACGAGCTGCTTCAGCACCTCGGCCTCGCGGTCCACCCTCTCAATCTCTGAGAGGATGCAAATTTGTTCGATGCGTCCATCGAACAACTCTCGCGCAAAGCCCTTCTAATTCATAACTGGAAGCGCGGTCAACGCCGACGCACTCGTCGGCGGATTCTCCAACCGCATCCTCTGGTACTGCAATCCAGTACCAGTACGTGTCAAGACGTACCGTTACTAGCTTACATGTAGCGATGAGGAAGCTCGTAAATAGACCAAGATAGACTTAACTCTTAGTAAAATAGACTCTGATTTATTTTAGGTTCAGGGCGGAAACCCTGGACTCATCTAACCACTCAAATGCAGGTCGACTCCTGATTGGCCGTAATGCTGCGACTTTTGGCCAATCAGAGAGCGACAACACAGCACGCGCTAGCCGCGTGCTTTTGTACCTACTATGTATTTAGACCTATATATATATATCTACCTATATGCATATGTAACTGGGGAGGGCCCATTACAGTCAAGACATACCTCTTTCGAGAGTATCCGAATACTCTCGAGGAAGTCGTAAGCCTTGTGATGCAAGAGGAGTTTAGCCGACGTCAAGCTAAACTCCATGCGAACGCGCCGGAGCCGGCGCGTCGTGTACCGAAGGCGGGAGGTCCGGAGCCTATGGACCTCTCGAGTGCTACGACTGCTGGTCAGCAGCAGCGTAAGGGCTTCAAGGTACGATGTTACAAGTGTAGTAACATCGGTCACTTTGCACGCGAATGCACAGCGAGTGTGCATCCGGGCGGGCATTCAAAAAACGCCAAGGACCAGTAGGCGCGGGGCGTCCTACTGGTGATGCAGTCTCGCGTGTCGAACTTGGACACACGACGATGAGGACTGCTGCCCCCAGCGAGAAGGTTTCTCGCTGCAAGTTGCAAGATGACAAGCCAAACCTTGTCATCCTGAATGTTATGTCGA
The DNA here is from genome assembly GCA_030324255.1 of Phytophthora capsici. Classification (NCBI taxonomy): domain Eukaryota; phylum Oomycota; class Peronosporomycetes; order Peronosporales; family Peronosporaceae; genus Phytophthora; species Phytophthora capsici. The sequence goes on from CM059351.1 coordinate 1,937,079, forward strand.
AAAAAGTTAACTCTCTTCGTGCCCTGGTGGACTCGGGCGCGTCGAACAACTTTGTTCGACAGGGAAGTCTTCGAAGTATGGACTTCGAAGAGGCCGACACGCCTCGCGGCGTGTTGGAGGTGCGGTTGGCAACAGGTGCCACCGAGAAGCGCGTGGTCCGTGTGCACTTCTCGTACAAACGAAGGACGTTTGTGGAAGACCTTATCGTCTTGGATCTAGACGATAAGTTCGACTTGGTGTTAGGTGCACGGCATGACCCGGTGATCAACTGGGAGAAGCGTACGGTCGTACGCTTCAATAGTATGTGCACGACAGAGAGCGATGGCCCTGTCAGTGCTACGCATGCATCGGCCGCCGCTGCCTCCGATCGCCGCCGGCGACGCTCGACGACTCAGATAGTCGTTGAGAGAAAGTGTGTGCCGGCTCAGATATCTGAGTCTGAGTCTGAGCCGAAGGGTCGCCTCAGAAATCAGGTGAATGTGAATCACCTGAGTGATGGTAACATACGGTATCCTTGGAGGTACTTCAAGCCCCCAAGGGTCGCGTCGACGATTGCGCGTCAGCCTTAGTGGCTGACGAAGCCAACAGAATTCCGGTTCAAGGAACCGACGGACAGACGTCAGCTGCGATGGCTGACGTGGCAGACGCGCGGCTAGTTCAAGGAACTAGCGATCGTACATCGGCTCCGGGAGCCGATGATACAAACAAAGGCCCGCTAGCCCGCACGGCTAGCGAAGACACGTCGACTGCGAAAGTCGACGATGTGGAGGCTCCATCAGCTCGCGGAGTTGATGGAGGCGTGGCGGCAGGAGCCGACCACGCGGCAGGAGGTGCTGGCGGTTGCAAACGTCCAGCACCAGAACAACCTGCGTGCTCAAGGCAGAGCCCCTTGGACGCGGAGCACCTGGAGCGCGGCTCCAGGGAAGACTTTCGCGGCGCAAGCCATTGAAGCTGCGCGAGCCTCAGCAGGAGACTGAGGCTGGTGTTTCTGCGCGGCAGACACCGAGTGTCGAGACGCTGAAAAGACATAGCCCGTTACACCTGGTAGCACTTCGTAGACCTTCCAACAACCAAGCCAAGATGTAGCACGTCATGACGCCCGGTAACGCCGGAACGACCATGAAGCACGACAACTTCCCCCACCTCACTCGTGTCGAGTGGGAAGCTCTCCACCGCCTCGCGGCGGTGTCCGGGCAAGTCGTCGTAGCGTCGCTGCTTAGCGCGGCGTCTCCAGACCAGCAACGCCTGGCCGCTCAAGAGTTCATGGAACGAGAGCTCGCTGAAGCCAAACAGCGAGGACAGACTCCCTCACGCTCCAAGAACGATGCCGTCAAGATGGAAACCTCGACGTACTCCAGTACCGGCCCAGACCGCCTACCGTTGAATCGATGGTTTCGGGAAATCGACATCGCCATCGCCTCGAGGCTGATCGAGGCGCCGTCGGCGAAGGTGAACTTCCTTCTCTCCCGGCTGTCCGGGAAAGCCAACGAGTGGGCCCTCGGTAAGCTCGTCGTAGAGGCACAAGCGTTCCCCACCCTGGACACGCTCCAGAGCGATCTTCGCCTGGCTTTCGAGCCGCCTCAAGATGAGTCACGTATTCGTGCTCAATTTTTCGCGCTCAAGCAAGGCAAGATGTCAATGCGAGACTATGTTCAGAAGGCCCGACACCTTGCTTCGTGCATTATCACAAACCCGATCGACATGGCATCACAAGTCCATGCCTTCGTCTTCGGCATGCAAGAAGGCATGACGCGCTACAGTCTCACCCGCGCTGAGCCTGACACTCTGGAGAAGGCGTTCGCTCTCGCGCTTCGCGAGGATTATGTGGTATCATCGTCGTACGCTCGCTCGACGCCGGTGCCCGACTCGGCGAACGTACCCGAGCCGATGGAGATAGACGCCATTGAAGCATCGGCTACCCGGCGCTGGTCCAATCAGACTACCTCTAGTGGAGGCAGAGCACCACGTCCACTGACGTGTTTTCGTTGCCGGAAGCTGGGTCATCGCGCGGCCGTTTGCCGCGCGCCTGCTCCTGTCGCCGCGAATGCTGTGGCTGCGAGTGTCGACAACCCGAGTCAGGTCGCCCAATCAAAAAACGACCTGGGCCAGTAGGTGCGGGGCGCCCTACTGGCTGGAATGGAGGTCCGGGTCCACCGGTGGCGACCCAGCCTCTCAGCCCTTGTGTGCATTACGCACACTTTAATGCCACCACTGCTAGCGACGATTCAAGGCTGATCATCTTGAATCTCCACGTCGCCGGCGCCCAGCGCCCGCTGCGAGCGCTCCTCGATTCGGGAGCGACGAATAACTTTTTCCGTGAGTCGTGCTTGTCGGTGCTACCCTCGGCGATCTCAGTCGTCGAGGGTCCTGGTGTGGTTGTCGTGAAGCTCGCGGATGGAAAATCACACCGCGTTCCGCGGCGCGAGCTCCACCTCCCGTACAGATTCGATGGCTTCTCCAGCCGGGATGACTTCCTGGTGATTTCGATGAATTATGCCTTCGATTGTATCCTCGGGATGCCGTGGCTCGCACGTTACCAACCTGAAATCGACTGGTTGGCTCGTTCAGTTCGGCGCCGACACAACTTCGATGTCAGCGAAGTGTTCACGCACTTGCTGGTATCGCCACTAAATTGGCCACACGTCACCGTCGTGGATCGATCATCCACGACGCGGACCGTACACAGAGTGAGCGATGGCCCTCTCTGTACGACGTGTGCTGTGCTGTTGGATGCACCAGCTGAGTCCTCTTCGCGCGTGTGCGAGGAGTCCGCAAAGGCGGTCGAGCATGAGTTCCCGTCGAGTTACGAGACGGCAGTCGAGCATGGGTTCCTGCCACAACACGAGACGACGGTCGAGCAGGGGCTCCCATCCAACGTCGAGAAAGCGGTCGAGCCCGTGTCGCTCCCGTCTCCCGATGTCAAACGCGATCGCGCGGCGTATCCGCGTGTTGTCGGTGCTGATGACTATGGTCTCTCGCACCTGGAGGGGGGTGATATATCGTCCGACTCAGCCTCCAGCGACAGCTCCACCCTCTCCGCGCACACGCGCGGTGAACACAAGAAGAAGAAACGCCGCCGTCGTTTGAGAGCACTACGTCCTACGTCAGACGCTCCGTCCACGACGGAGTCGCTTTGTGTGATGGAATACATGGATGGTGCTCCTCATCGACAGCGCACAGTTGAAGTGGCGAACCCGCCACGCGACGCGCCTTCGCTGACACGTCTCCCAGGCCTGTCCTGGAAGCTTTTCCTCCGCGATCTCAAAAATGGCGAGATTGAGCAAGTCTGTCTCATCACCGCGCATGACGAGGAGGTTCATGCTATCAGTGACCACGGAGGCCTCCCACGACCCAAACGCGCCGAACCGAAGTCGGCGCGTGAAGAACGATTCGCTGCTCAGTCCTGGGAGTCGCTGAAAGCGTCTTCGAACCCGGTGTATGATCTCGCCCGCGAATACGAGGATATCTTCCCTGACAAGATCCCGGCAGAGCTGCCTGCGGACCGCGGAGTGCGCCACGAGATCGACCTTGCGCCAGGAACGAAGTACTGCGTGACGCGGCAGTGGCCACTGCCGCGAGATCAAGTCAAAGCCATCGACGAATTCTTTGAGAGTCGTCGCCAGGCCGGGCATGTTCGTGAGAGCGTCTCGCCACACTCGAGCCCCACCTTCTGTGTCAAGAAGGCGACTGGTGGATGGCGTATTGTTCACGCCTTTAACAAGCTAAACGATGCTACCATCCCAGCGCAGACCCCGATCCCACGCAAGGATATGATCCTTGACTCCATGTCAGGTAGCGTAGTCTACAGCGCTATCGACCTGACGGACGGGTTCTACCAGATCTTGACGAGGTCAGAGGACGTTCCTCTCACGGCTGTGAGTACTCCCAGCGGAATGCTCTGGGAATGGCTCGTGATGCCTCAAGGTCTCAAGAACGCGCCAGCCACCTTCAATCGCATGGTTTCCCGCGTGCTACGACCTCTGCGCGACTTCGCGCCGAGATATTTCGACGATATCTTCGTTCACAGCCGCGCCGAGGGCGACCTCAGCGCCGTGGAAGTCCACTTACGACACCTGAAACAAGTGTTCCAGGTGCCAGAGTCGAAGCTGTACGCGAATTTGAAGAAATGCGTATTCTGCACACCGGAGATACCGGTGCTTGGTTGCTTCGTGAGTAAGGATGGCGTCCGGGCTGACCCGGAGAAGGTTTCGTCTATTTGCGCGTGGCCAGTTCCCTCGGACCCGACTGAGCTTCGTCAGTGGTTGGGCCTCGCAAATTACCTCCACAAGTACACCAAGAATTACGCAGGCTTGATTCAACCTCTCTCGAATTTGTTGAAGAAAAACACCACGTGGTCATGGCGTCCCGAGCACCAGGAGGCATTCGACCTGGTGAAGAAGAGCCTGGCAGCCGCACCAGTCTTGATGCTGCCCGACGAGTCGAAGCCCTTTTACGTCGTATGCGACGCGAGCGACTTCGCGATCGGGTGCGCGTTGGTGCAGTTTGATGATGATGGTCGAGAGCGCGTCATCAGCTATCAATCTCGACAGATGAAACCCGCGGAGCGGAATTATCCCGTTCACGATAAAGAATTGTTAGCCATGCGCTACGCCCTGATCAAGTTCCGGGTGTACTTGCTGGGAGAGCAGACTTTCGCCGTTTATACAGATCACGCATCGCTGCGCACCGCGATGAAAAGCCCGCTTCTGTCTCAACGTATGGCCCGTTGGCTGTCGTTCTTCTCGGAGTACAATTTCGTGGTTCACTACAAACCCGGCAAGAACAACATCCTTGCCGACGCACTGTCACGTCGCCCCGATTACGACCCCCGGGGCGGTCTGCCCTCTCATGATGTTGAAGATGATGATGAGCAATGCGCCGCGTGTGTCACGCTGGGACTGAATCTGACCAGTGTCTCTCCAGTGTTACCACTCCGGGATGAGATTGTCGCTGCGTACGAACAAGATCCCATCTATTCGACCATCAAGAAGCATCTCCAATCTCCCAATGATACGACACTGGGGGCGTTGACACGATCTTCTGGCAACCAGATCCATCGTTATCGACTCGAGGGTGACCTGTTGAAGTATAGCATCGATCAGTTCGACGCTCCGCGTATCGTGATCCCTAACGACCCCGACCTGCGGTCGCGTATCATCCATGAGTTCCACGATGCCCCCACCGGTGGCCAACTCGGCCGCGAGAAGACGTTCGCGGCCATGTCTCGAGACTTTTACTGGCCCCACCTGTACAAGTGGGTGCGCAAATGGGTGCGCACATGTGAGATTTGCCAACGCGTCAAGCCATCCCCATCTTCACAGGCACCTTTGCATCCGCTCCCGACCGCTACGGAGTCGTGGGCGTCTGTCTCGATGGACTTTGTCTTTGGTCTTCCACCCGATCCAGAAGGTCGGACGGGCGTGCTCGTCTTCGTGGATCGATTCAGCAAGATGGCCCATTTCGTACCCGTTTGCCCCGAGACCACCGCGGAGGAAACCGCGGTGCACTTCGTTGACCATGTCTTCCGCCACCATGTCCTTCCTGAATCCATCGTTTCCGACCGTGATCCACGTTTCACGGCCGCATTCTGGACAAAGCACTTCGAGTTGTTGGGCGCGAAATTGATGATGTCTACTGCCGCGCATCCGGAGACCGATGGCCATACCGAACGAGTTAACAGGGTCTTCAAAGATGTACTTCGAAGCTACGCCACGTCTTTCCGTAACTGGAGCTCGTTCCTCCCGTTTGCTGGGTTCGCGTTGAACAACGCTGAGCACGCGTCGACTGGATTGACCCCCTTCTTCGTTAACTTCGCGCGGCACCCGCGCGTCCCAGCGCTTCTCGCCGTGGACCGCCCCACGGCGCTGCGTAGCTCCACTCTGGTGGGGGAGGAAGTCGAAGTCGAAAAACCGTCGAGTGTTGCCACGCCTCCAGTCGCCCCGTCAGCGTTAAATACAACCGTCACGTCGCCGACTCTCAACGCGATCACACGCGCACAAGCGAAGAAACCGCTAACGACGCCGCCTCACACGGCGCCGGATGTCTCGGCGTGGGCCTCGCGCACACTGATCGATCCAGCAACTAGTCCGCTGCCCGGCAGCAACGACGTCGTGGCGAACAACGCGCCGAAGGCATCGGCGCGACCTATCGACGAATCAGCGGTGTCCGAGTTCGTTCTCCAACGTCAAGCCCTGACGCGATTCGTCCGCGACGCCCTCCAATCAGCCGTCGATAAGCAGAAGGAGAACGCAGACAAGCGCGGCAGGAAGAACACTGCCTCGTACACGACAGGAGAGCAAGTGCTCCTGTCGACTGATGGGATCAGGAACTCTGCTGTTACCAACCTCGGCGCGAACAAACTCGCGCCGCGCTTTATTGGTTCGTTCAAGATTAAGAAAGTGTTGGGTGACGCCTATACGCTAGACATCCCTACGACACTGCGACTACACCCGACTTTCTATGTCGGGCGCCTCAAGAAATACCATCCAGCTACGATTCCTGAGACGGCTCAGATGGATGAGCCGGCGCCGCCGCATACGTCGACCGCCCCTCCCGCCGCGCGCGACGTGCCAACGCCCCGTTCGTCCCAGGCGCGCACGGCTGTGCACCAGTCTGAGCTTGGCCGTGGACAGCACGCTCCAGCATCCGTACGCGCTCCAGCAGCTCCCGATTCGACTGCCGAAGGGCAGTCGCAGTCTGCGCAGCATCCGACGACTGCTGCACGGCCATGTCGACCTCTCGCATCGCGTCCCAATAATGGTTCTCCACCGCGTCGTCATTCTGGCCAACCAGAACGCGAGAAGTATCGGCGCGACGGCCCCCCTCCGATTGTCGACTCTGCTGGGGATATCCGCTGGATTGTCGATCATATCGTGGAGCACGAGGATCCTCCTCGCGCGCGTAGTCGCCACCACGCCAGCCGGACGATCCCGGCTGCTCGCCGCTATAAGGTTCGCTGGTTTGGATTTCCCCCTGCGGACGATACATGGGAGCCCCGCACCAATCTTCTTCGCGACGTCCCAGACGTGGTTGGCGAGTATGAGTCGACCCTTGTGGAGCCCGAAGATCGGCCCAAGTCGACCGCGACCACGATCTCGACCTCGACCGCGACCACGATCTCGACCTCGACCTCGACCTTGGAACGCGCACCGGTGAGGGAGACCGGCGACTTGAGCGGCCGCGTGTACGCGACCGAGAACGACGCTGCGAACGCAATTGAGAACGTGAACGGGTACGGCGACGCGAATGTGGACGAGAACGAAGTCCACGATCCGCGCGATCTTCGCCAGCCCTGGCCGCCGTCAGCGGGGATCGGCTCCGCTGCGACTCTCTCTCTCTCTCTCTCTCTCTCTCTCTCTCTCTCTCTCTCTCTCTCTCTCTCTCTCTCTCTCTCTCTCTCTCTTAGCCATCTTAAATCTTTCCTATCCCTTCCGTTTCCTCCCAGATCCAAAACTTGTCCCGGCGCCACTAGTTGATGGAGATGCCTCGGAGAGCGCGCGCTTGTAGCGCTGCACCCAGTCGTCCTCCGCAGACCCCAGAGGACGCTCCGCGACGTGCTTGTTCCAGTCTTCCTCCGTCGGGCGCGGCCCGATGCACGTATCGCAGCCCTCGGCGACGCTTACGTAGCACATGCGTTCCAAGTCGTGATACGTGAGTCTGCAGACCCTGCTGCGGAGCTCGCTGAGCGAATGCTCAGTGACGATGCACTCGCGACGCTCCAGACACGCGAGGAAGTCTTCACCACTCTGTTTCGTGCGGTTCCAGCGCTTGATAAAGGCACACCACGATTCCTGGAGAGCCCCATATTCGACGCCCTCGATGCCCTCCTGTCTCAGTCCTCGGAAGCGACGGAAGATGCTCTTCATGTTCTCCAGCGAGTCCGGGGCGACGGCCCCGGACAAGTCGTACAAGTCCCACGTCCGAAGATCGCTGTCCATCACGCGTGGCCGGCGCGATACGTCACGCACCGCAGCCGACGACGTCGCCGTCGTCGAAGAGTCTGTGAGCGAGGTTACCGTGTCCGCTTGCGTGTCCATCGTCGCTGTCTGCTGTTGCCCTGCGTTCTCCGTCGCGCGGGTTGAGTTGTGGGGTCCCTGCGCTTCGCAGGGGCGCTCGGCGTTCTCCCCGTTGGCCATCTCGAAGATTGACGAAACAAGAATTCCTGCGCTTATGTTGCGTAAGCGCAACTTAGAGAGGGGGATGATGTAATGGGTCCTCCCCAGTTACATATGCATATAGGTAGACATATATATATATATATAGGTCTACATACATAGTAGGTACAAAAGCACGCGGCTAGCGCGTGCTGTGTTGTCGCTCTCTGATTGGACAAAAGGCGGCCAATCAGGAGTCGACCTGCATTTGAGTGGCTCACATGAGTCCAGGGTTTCAGCCCTGAACCTAAAATAAATCAGAGTCTATTTTACTAAGAGTTAAGTCTATCTTGGTCTATTTACGAGCTTTCTCATCGCTACGTGTAAGCTAGTAACGGTAAAGACATAGCCCGTTACATTAACGGGGCCGTCTCTCAGTCCCTTCATGAACGTGACGACCTTGGTCGCCTCGTCGACCGGGTTGGCCACTATGTTCGATACCAAGTATCGAGCACGCTGGGCATAGGAATGCACGTCATTCTTGCCCTGCTGCAGATCGAGGAACTCCGCCCTCGATCTGAACTCGTTCTTCGGGGGCTCAAACGCGAGCTTGAGCTCCTCCTTAAAACCTTCGTACGTGCTGAAGCACGTAGGATCCGAGAGTCAGCGCCCATAGGCCCAACTCCTCGCGCGTCCGCCCAAACATGACATGGCGAACGCGACCTTCGACATCGGGTCGACGATACGTCGAGCCGCAACGGCTGTGTCGAGTTCGACAAGCCAACGAAGGAGGGTCTCGTCCTCCTTCTCCGCATAGGTACTCACGTGGAGTTTCAACGACTCCACGCGTGGCTTCGGGGAAGCCAACCAGTCCGTGACGCGCACGGACTGCCCCCACCTGTCGGATCCAGAGTGGGAGGCGCTCCAACGACTCTCGCGAGTCATTGGAGAGGCAGCGGTAGCGGCGATGCTTCGCACGCTATCGCCGACAGAGCAACACGGTGTTGCTCTGGGGTACATTGTTAAGGAGCAACGAGATGTTGCTGTGGGGTCCCCGTGGACCCCTCATCCATTGGGGAGTTCTCTACCCCGCGTTCGTATGACTCCATACGAACGAACGGCAGTCGGTCGTGGGACGGACTACAAAGTGCTACCAGGTGTAATAGGTCTACTAAGGCCTATTAGGTGGCGTACACGTGCGCTTACGTGTATGAGGAAGCGTGCAATTAATTAGACTTAAATTAATTAAACTTACGTCCGTAAATATAATTAAATCAAATATAACAGTATTTATACTGCAAATACCGTAAAATGAGAACTGTTATTGAATTTGGCATAAGCCAATTATGGACCTCCTAAATCTGATTGCTATCTGTTTCTAAAGGTTCTGTCAATGTGTGGTTGACAAAATTATGATTTCTCTTAAGAGCACTGATTGGTAGAAATACGTCACTTTCTACGAATAACATGCGTAAATGCACGCGAGCCATCCAATGATATGGCCCGCCCATGTATCCATTGGTGTGTTCCACACACCAAGGCCTGAGGTCCGTTTCCAACCTCTAACAGTTAGCGCAACTGTTAGAGTTACAAGTGGTGTAACCACTTGTACGTGTAACCCTGTTACACCGGGTCTTCAAACATCTCGGCCTGCCAGACGCCTTTTAACGTTGCTCCTCGACCCTGTTACACATCAGCCGTACGACTGGAACCTGGGTCTTGGCGTAGTGGTTCGAGTGGGTGGGGTGGTTGACGAGCAGCACGGTCACGACGCAGCGTTTACTCTTTCGTAGCATGTAGTTGTTGCTGTCGGTCTAGAAGCTCGTTGCTGCTGTTTTATAATTTGGGAGTGGAGCCAAACTTGGGTGGACCACATGTAGAATACTTCAATAATAAGTTCAAGTGGGGGGGGGGGGTTCGGCGGGGGTTCAGGGTCGTTCATCTAGTCTGAATCCCCCGCGGACGCCCTGGGGTGTACAGAGGGGGGTTCCACGAACGTTCGCAGTTCTACTCATTAGAGAACTTTCGGAGACGATATTAGATTCAGTTTCAAACGCTACACCTACGTTCTATGTAATCTGAAAACAAACTCTCAAACAGATATTTCGGTTTGTTTTGGTTAGAGATACCGACAAGAATACAGTTCGTTTCAAGAATTCACTCGAAGTTTCTTTCACAGAGAATTTTTCGCTGCACCATGAGTCAAGACGCCATGGAGGATGCCTTTACCAATGAGAGTGTGTCATCACGCGATGAAAAGAAGCAGCTCCGCCATGCCATCCGAAAGAAGTTCGCAGCGGTTGACGGCGTGGTTCTCTTGCATGCTGTAAATGCATTCCGGACTTGGCGCGCTCCCGTAGGCACATCCAACGGAATAATGAAGGTGTTCGAGGACATCGCCTTCCAATGTGGCGCTGACCCTGATTTCGGAGTAGACAAGCCTGGAGTCGCTCTTAGAACACGCTTCGGAACCCTAATGAAGGAGTTCAAGCGAGACCAATGCAGATCTATGCGTAAGTCGGGTACCGTAGAGCAGTACGAAGAGCGTGACCGATTGTTAGTGGACATCACCACTCAGATCGACGGCTGGAACGCCAAGGTGGCCGCCGACAACAAGGTGAAAGAGGCTAAGCAGACCGGGGAAGTTAGAGATGAGCACCACCAACAGCCGTTCAATCAGTTCCTGGCCCGTCTAGTTTTGATAGAGGCGCCGCACAATGAGTGTATCCCATCACCCTTGTAAACCCAGTGTACGACATCCCTTAGACACCCAAGTTTCCTGAAATCCGTAGCTGTAGTTTCAGTACCAGTAAACCCCGAGTATAGACGCAAGTCCTGGATCGGGATGTATGGTAGCCATTCGAGACATGCACTCCCAAGTGTATCCATTTCCTCAGCCTGGAACCGGTATAAGGTCGCGCCCGTTCACCGTGATTTGTCTACCAGCCCAAGAGAATTCCACACACCCAAAATACTCTGCGATCTGAAATACCGCGTGAACCCGTGCTGTCCGTTGTCACATGAGTAGTTTCTTCACACCTTGCACAAACCAAACCACGAAACGTGCAAGAAATTGGTTTACTCGTAATATAAAAAAAAATATCAAACCAAATTTACCGGCTGCACTGGTTTGCGGTAAGATATCGCCCGTTTTCAAACCTTAGACTCGGTTTGGAGTTACACACGGTTACAGGTTTGAATTTCTGCGCGATAACTGGCTACTTGTGCATGCATCAGAAGATTGCACCCTTTCCTGAAGAGCCGCACCGCCAGCAGCAGAAGCTTGAGAATGGTCTTGGACCTCTTGGTCGAGGCCATTTAAACGCCTGTCGATTTCAATACCAAGCAACTCGGTTTGATGTTTCACGGTGGACTCATAATGCGCGTGGACATCAACGAGATAGTTACGGATGTGGCAGCCGAGGCGATTCTCTGTGTCGGCAGCAGTGTGGAGAACATGGTCGTGAGTATATCTGATGATCTCTTGCAATTTCTCCTCGCTTTGTGCTTGTGAGTCCTGAATGATCCTTCCCAATTCCGCTATGAAGTTTGGTCTGCTGGGAACGACGTCCTCTTGAAGCACTATCTGTTGCGAGCTGTGGAAGTGGCTTGGTTGGAAGCGGTGGTCTTGGATAAGGTTATTTGGACCGCGAATAACGACGTTTGGTTTCTTCTCCACGCTCTCTCCTTCTCTTTCGCCATGTACGACGACGGCCGTCGACAGCTGAACCAGCTCTATTAACAGCACGTGTCGCTCCGAGGGTGTACAAGCCGATCTGAAAGCTCCCTGTAAAAGCCGCACAATATGCGATCCCCATCTCTCGGTTCAAACTAAGTGGTGGTTTGAAGAAAACGCATTCTTGGTTTAAAGTTTGAAAACGAAACGGGTTCAAACCTTGAAACGACTTCAAACCAGGTTTTCTCGAAATTTTGGTTTGGTTTGAAAGGACGCAGGTTTGGTTTGGTTTGGTTTGTTCAGGGTGTGAGTTTCTTAACAGCTCCTTCTTCTCGTATTCATCAGCCACGTCCGCCTTCGCATGAAGATACCTTCGCCATCTCATCTTTACGCGACGTTTCAAGATTGCACGACCCTGCTTGATCTCCTGCGAGTTCCGAGAGTTGCTAAACTTTCCATCTCGACAGATTTTCTAATGGTTAAAAACTTCGATTACAATAAATAACAAATACATAACTGATATATCATTTATGGTTTAAATAACTAACCAACCTATACATGACATGTAACATGTAGTAGTAAATAGGCTTATTGCTTGTGGTTTGTGTCTCTTGGGCTTGGCTGGCTCCGCCCCTGATCCCCCAGTACTCCTGTACATGTACCGATTCCAGATCCGTTCCATATATGATCACAAAAAAAGGCTAACCGCAGTCGACGGCAACTTAACACTTCGTATTAAAGGTAATCTTCAAATATGGAATTAATGAGCCGGCGAGTCATAGACAGCAAGCACAAGTTTGCCGTAGTCTCCGCTGACTTCGCCCTGGATGCGATCGCGGAGGTCCTTACCGTACGTCTTTTTGTAAACAGGTCGGATATCACGCAGCACCAGGTGGTAGCGCACGAGCGCTGAGCTGAGCGCCTTCTCGTCGGTGCCGAAGCCCTTCATCGTGCTCTCGAACAGCTCCGAGAGTAGTACGAGGGGCTCCAACACCATGCGCACCAGGAACAGCAACGCGTCCTCCGCATCACCACCGAACTCCTTTTTCACAGCATGCGCAATACCGTGATTGTGCTTCTTCTCGTAAGCAGCGTTAACAGCCCGCAGGTGTTGAGGTGGACTAGTCACCAAGATGTTGATGAACTCATGCTCCTTCGTGCCCATGCGGCCTTCACCGGCCTTGTAAAGAGCCTCAGCATCTTCTTCCGCCTTCTCTGCGGTATGGAACTCGGGGTTGAACTGCTCCAAAGGCGCCTGAAGAGAGGCTAGCACGGCCTTGCTAAGGTCACCACTGAGCTCACTGTCCATGACAGAGCCCAGGTCCTTGCCGTACTTGTCAAAGAACGTCTTCTTGAGAATACCGATCTCCACGTTGGTGCGGCCCATGACGACAGGGTAGATGAGCTTCTCTTTGGTGCCCAGACCCTTGGTGGCCTTGCGGAGGATGGCAGCCTCAGCCTCTGGCAATGGGCGGGCGATGAGCTGCAGCAAGTAGCCAAAGTCCCCAGACGTCTCGGATTTCAGCACCTTTTTCAGGTCCTTGCCGAAAAGTTCTTGGTACCGCACTGAGATGAGGTAGCGCTTATCCGCAGACTTGGTGCCTAGAGCAGCGATAAGACCTTCTTCGTCTGTGCCCAGACCCTTGCAGGCGTCATGGATGGCCTGGCAGGCCTCGTCAATCTCTGGAGAAAAATTGAGCGACGCGCCATTGTGCACGGCGTGATTTGCAGGCGGGTAGAGGTTCAGCATGGCGAATACGCGGTTGGATTGGAGAGACTTGAGCTCGAGTGGGGAAGTTAAGGAATGGCAAGCGATGATGTCGACTGCCCTGAGGTGCAAGTCCATTTCTGGAGGTCAAGATACTTTTGAATCACCTGATATACTACACTAAAATTAATTATTTTGGATAATCTATATCCCAAAAAGGTGATAGCTTCAATTTTGCTCCCAAAATAATTAATAAACCTCCGAGAACTAATATGATGACTGAAATTTACCCACATGCTGTGACATTGCAACGGCTTGATTATCATGCACCACAATGACGTATTTGAGTCACCAGTTCCGCTAGTTTGCTATAATACTAGTACTTCATGTTACATGAATCATGTAGCAGCAAAGCATTTGTACACCGTAGATCACTTACATCGCACGGACGAATATTGCATTGAGCCTTCGACACATGAACCTAATACATGTATTGCATTACGCTTGTACCTTGAGGTCGATGGCGACATTATCGCTGTCGCTCCCGCTTTCGCTCTGTTTCCTGGACTTTGTAGCTTTCAGCTTGGTGTTGGAGGCCAGCGATGAGCTGCTGATACTGGTGGTCGCCGGAACCATGAACAGCAAGAAGAGCGGCACGATCTTAGCCACGCTGCGGATCGTCACAGCAGCAGCGAGACCCGCGAAGTTGGTTTTGGAGATTTCTAGGTAGTTGCACAGCCACGAACCGCCGTATGAAGCCACAGACCACGAGAAATTGTAAATGGACATGAGCAGCGCGAACATGGTACCTTCGATACCAGGCGGGCAGATCTTGGCACAGAGCACGAGCGACGGCATGTGCTTGAGGCGAGCTACTACGTCCGAGAGGATCTCATCGCCAAAGATGAAGAACCGGTCACCGATACCGAACGCAACATTCAGGCGCGAGACCAGCACAAACTCGGCGAACGAAACACAGGCGGAGGCCAGTTGGATGCGAAAGAACATGCGGCGGAACGGCATGTCACGGAAGTAAGCGTTATACAGCGCAGTGGTGCCTAGCAGTGTGAAGCTGCCCACTGTGGAGATGAAACCCAGGAAGGACTTGGAGAAGCCCAGCTCAGCCGTCTTGAAGCTAAACATGGCTTCACCCACACTGGGTGGGAGCGCGTTCGACAGGAAGATCCACAGCATGGGGCGCCAGCAGATTGGGTCCACCACCACAGACGCGAGAGCTCGGCACTGGTCCTGGACGGTTTGGAAGAAGCTCAGGTCTCCAGGCGGTACGTATTTTTCCTCTGGAATTTTGATGGAGATCAACACCACACACAGTGGACCTACGGCTGAGAGGAAGAACACGCCAAGCGGTCCGAATGTGTTCAGGGCGTACCCCGACACCATCGAACCAAGGACAGAGCCAACAGAAAGAGAGATCCACGATAGCGTCTGCAGATTGCCAGCCATGTCTTCGCGCTCACTGCGTGCAGCTTCCACGACTTTCCCATCAATAACCACGTCACAAAACGCGATACCCAAACTTGCGACCACAAGCGCCACTAAAGCGCCCTCGTACGTTGTGATGAGACCAGGTGTCGAGAGCGCAAAGTAGGCGGCAGCCGAGATGGCGCTGAAAATGAGCAGGTAAGACTTGCGGCGTGTGCCCCAGATGGGGACACTATCTGACAGTATTCCGTACAATGGCTTAATGACCCACGGGATAGCAGCAGTGGCTCGGAGCGATTCGGACTGCGCAGGAGGTAGTGCCAACGTCTCGTTCAGGTAGTAACTCGTGCCCAGAGAGCAGAGTGTGCTGCGGATGCCCTGTGTGAAGTAGACGAAGAAGATCTGGAGCAATAGAGCATCGCCGAATTGAAGACGCATCGATTTCCACCAGTGGATCACAGCCTGAGCGTTGGAGAGTCCTGACGACGACTTTTTGTCCTTTTCGGGGGTGGAGGACACTGAGTAATCGTCTTCTACGGAGCTGTCCAAGGTGCTCGTTGCACTGGGGCTGCTGGAGCCGCTCTCCATGTCGGAGGAAACCTCCGCCTTCTTGTTGCGTCCGCGGATGCCATCGCTACGGTCTGCAGAGGAATCCGCCATTGCGTCGCTAAGCAGGATTATCTGGGAATAATGCTGACGCACATAGAGCCAGCAGTGACAGTTATTTTATCCAATCATTGAATTTTACTTATCTTTTGTCCAATCCAGTAACACTGTAATTACTGGAAGTACGCAATTTTTTATGAAGTTTCAATTGTTACGAGTTGAAAAAAAAAAAACTATGGGAGACACGCACGCGCGCTTGATACGCGCGAATAGACCCCGTAGTATCCTTCGCGACCACAGGTGTCGTCCTTTGCCCAACCAACGACCCCAACCAGCACGTCCTCTGCTTTCTCGTTCTCGACGATGAGCGGACCACCAGAGCCACCTGTGCAGGAATCTCTGTTGGCAACGCCACCGGCGCACATCATACTCAAGTCGGCATAAGCTTTGCCAGCCTCGTCACTCGCCAACAGCACGTCCACGTGCTTCAACTCGTAGGAGAAGTCTTGACCATCTTCCGAATCGGTTCCCCAGCCCATGGTGGTCGCCATTTTCCCAGCTTTGAAATCCGAGTCGTCAGCTGCTGCAAGCTTCACAGGCTGGAATTTGCTGGGTCTTTCGAGTTCGATGGCCATGAAGTCGTCTGAGTACTCCACATTCGCTGAGTAATTCGGGTGGTTCATCATTGATACGATCACCTTGTGTGCCGTTGCGGTAATGATCCCCAATGGAAGCCCAGCGAAACTTATACACTACACAATGCGAAACAGTTAGGACGTGAGTGGGGGGATGAGAGTGCCCCCGCACAAACTGTTGGAGTCGTTGGTCAAGCATAAACCCACGACGTATGGCCTGTCATCGATGGGAACGACTCGCCCTCCCAGGATAAGTTCACGCTGGATGTGGCTGTTGTAAGCGCCAGTGAAGACAACGGAGCTGGCCGTAGCAGCAATAGACTTCAGCATCAACAAGTGTTGTGTAAAGTGGGCGACAAAATTGTAAATGGTCGCTGCATTTGTTGATTTGGTGGCGACGAGAAGCGTCTTGCTTGACGATCCAGAGATTTGTCCATTGGTCAACTTAATATGTTCACGCACGAGAAAAGGTTTCGCATCCCGTCAATGACGGACCATCATATTCCAGTGTGTTTCTTTATGACAACAAATGGAGGATACGCACTGGGATCGGATGAATACAGCTTTGGCTTGAACCCAGGTCTCTGCTCTCAAGACTGCCAGTGGAGAAAGCATCGGCGTTCTGCTCATTTGCTATTTCTTCTCAGCTCATCTAAAATGTCAAGTGCAGCCTTCCAGCACATCCTCAGCTCCACTGTGGCAGTTCTTGCGTTGGTCTCTTTGTGCAGTGAGGCCCAAGACGGCTCAAACTTCTACAACGTTTCGGCGTCTTGACAAACCTGAGCACTTCCAACAGTACTGTTCCCAAAGGCCAAGACATACACCACCACTCTTCGTGTCAACGCCACGCACAACTTCTGCGCTGCCGTCCTCATCAGTTCAAGTCATGTTCTGACTGGCGGAGGCTGCATCTGTGCCGACATCCGCTACGCTTCCATTGGATCGCACTACGCCACCGGCACCGATGACGGCGAGCAGATCAAGGTTGTAGCCATTATGAGCCACCCCAACATCTCTGAAAACGCTAAATATGCCTACGACTTCGTGGCAGAAGCCCACTTCTTTCAAGCCTATTGGACTAGGTGATATCTCCGACACCAAGGATGGCGAGACGATTACCAAACTGGGCTGGTATAACACTACGGGTGAAGGTCAAGATGCCCAAGAATTACAGCGTGCTGATACGCAGTTGATGAGCAACAAGGGACTTCAGTGGATGATACCAGGATGTGCTCACGTCCCATCGGTAATGAGCCTGCGTGCTTGGTCATCGTTGAGCGTCCGGAAGGTGACGTTCTTGTTGGTTTGGTCAGCCACGGCGATGACTGCGACGAACCCGGTTACCCCAGCTACTACTCACGTATTTCCGCTGGTCGTGACTGGATTGAGACGATCATTAGTGGCAATTGTTACCACTAAACCTTCCCGTTTGCGAGGAGCACCATCTTGAATAAAAAACGATGATTTCTTCTACGCATTAACCCTTTAAGCTTTTTCCCGTGAGAGTGCTACTACATGATCCACCAACGCAATTCGAGTGTGCATTTCATTCAGTTTTTATCCCAAACTTCATTCCCCCTACGGCAGACACGTCCCTTTACCACCCGTGATCGTTTCAATCCACGCGAGAGTAGACGCTGTAGTAGCCTTCACGTCCGCAAGTATCATCTTTCGACCAACTAATGATTCCAACCAGCACATCTCCATCTTTCTCGTTCTCGACGATGAGTGGACCACCGGAGTCACCCGTACAGGCATCCTTGTTGGCAATGCCACCGGCGCACACCATGCTCACATCGACATTGGCGTAGGCTGCGCAAGCTTCATCACTCACATTCACACGCTGTAACTCCAAGGGAGCGGTCCCATTCTCCTCGGCAGTCGTTCCCCAGCCCATAGTAGTCGCCAATTCCCCAGGTTTGAAGTCTGAATCATCAGCTGCTGCAAGCTTCACAGGCTGGAATTTACAAGGCCTTTCGAGCTCGGCAACCATGAAGTCATTCGAGTAATCCACATTCTCCGAGTAGTTCGGATGGTTCATCATCGACACGATCTTGATACGTTCACCGTCTTCCGTTCCATTTCGATAGTGGCTACCAATGGAGGACCCATCGACAACGATAAATGCGAAGCGGTCAGCACGTGGGTCGGACTGATGAGGGCTCCACCGCAGTAAGTGTTGCCGTTTTCTGCGATGCGTAGACTGGCCATATACGTCTTGGCACCGCTGGGGACAGTCTCTCTTCCGAGCGGTGGGCGTCGTGGTAGGCATTGGAGAGGGTGACGACGAAGGCCAGTACAGCGGCTACGCTGAAAAATTTCATCACGGAAGTGTGCAGCTACTGCACGAATCGAAAGTGCCTGTTTTGATGGCAGTGCATTTTTTTTTCGGTTGGCAAAGCTCAAAGCAAGGATTGGCAATATGGTGAAACGTTATCCCATCTGATCATATTGGTCACGATCGTCTCCTAGGCTGTGCTTGGGGCTGTTGACTCTTCCCTTCATGCTGCGTTTTGTCGAATGTCGGCCACGAAGCTGGGAATACAGCAGAGAAGAAAGCGTCCTCGATAATACCAATGCACACCATTAGAACCACGTAGCTGAATAGGATCATGTAACTGTACACGTAAATCTGCCCGATCCACGGGGTATACGCGACATCGTTGAAAGTATCATGGATCTCGTCCCCATTCGCAACGGAAAAGAGTGTGGTGGCTGTAGAGCTCGCACTTTGGAATCTAGGCACCTTCGCACCGAACATGACAGTACCGAACAGTACGAAGCCTACAAAGATAGGTAGAACGCCAGCGAGGAACTGCATCACCCGAGGTAATCCCCGTTGAAGGGTGAGGCCAAGGATGTGGAAGCGCGTATTCACCTGCAAGTAGCGCACCAGACTACCCCACTGCAATGCACAGCAAGAAGCGAACGTAAAGCACAGCGTGTCGTTCAACGAGAGTCGGTAGGCGTGTCGCCACGTAGCCAGCAAGCACACCACAGTCACGAAATTAACGAGGAGGACACACCAGAACCAGAAATCTTTGGCAGCGCCTCTCTTCAGTACAAATGCGGCCCGATTCTCCTCACTGTGATCTGGATTTTGAGCACTTATTGTCTTCATATGAGACCACTTGAGCGAAAATTCCACTGCCTGATACAAACAAATCACCACCAATGTGATCCAATTAAACGTCACAGTTGTGTCCAGCAGCACTGGCGGCATGTCCTCTCCTTCGTCACCTCTTCCCCCATTCTCCAGCAATGGCACATGCACCAGGTCATAATTCATCGTCACCTCCAAGTGGCCTTGATTCAGCAGGTCGTAGCGCATGACCACAGTCCATTCATAGAGCTTCTCCTGTAATTTGTCTCGTTTGTCTTTCCTTTTCATACCCACTACTAATTTCAGTTCCATAGCGTCCAACTCATCGAAGAACCTTCTCGTTTCCTGTTGCCTCGCTGCCTCTTTTCCTAAGCGTAGAGCGAGCGGCCACTGGTCACTACTTGAGGCATTGGTGATGTTATAAAACGCATCCACAGGGTCCTCGCCCAGGTCTGTACGCACTGTAAGCAGTGGAGGGGGCAGAAGGAACTGCGTTTCATTATCGTAGACCAAGTAAGCGTCTAGAGCCACTTCGGACAATTGGAAGTAGTTGCGCACAGCCCCGTGCACATGTTGACGAGTCTCTTCAATAGTGAACAGAGCGCCGACCGGTAGAGCAGACGCTCGAGCTGCGAACCCCCCAGCAAAGAACTCGTCGTCGATGTTGGCTGCGATCTCCTCCTCCGTCTCTAGAAGGAAGTGGGGAAGCGTTTCGACGGTCGAGTCGTCCGGTGGGATCTGCTTCACCACGTCCACGTAGAAGAGAAGACGCACCCAGTCGTTGGCCACCGCGCGCTGGAATGGATGCAGTGCAGAACTTAGTTGAGAGCTTCGGGACGTCAACAGCAGCACCACAGCCACATGCAGCACCAGTCGGAGAAGTACAAGGATCTCCATTCTCGAAAAGTGGTTGGTGAAAACGTTTTAATCGATTAAACGTTATATTTTGTGTTGTGTTAAAACCATTTTGTGCAGTTGAAATGAAAATACTTATTTTGTCCCTTTTAAATGTTTTGACTTGTTTAAATGGCTTAAACCTGTATTTATTGTTCTAACAGTAACCTTTAAAATGTTTTGTAATTTAGTTGTTTAAACATTCTGGTGTCATGGGTCTAAACATTTATTTACCGTTCAAACAGTAACCTTTATACGATTTTGTGGTTTCATTGGTTTAAACCTAGCGTGTCAACGTTTAAACGTTTTAGTGACTACGGTAGACACGATCCACTCCCGCCTGTGATACTGTCGATCCATGAACGAACGCTCGACACACGAGAGTAGACGCCGTAGTAACCTTCACGCCCGCACGTGTCGTCCTTTGACCAACTAACGACTCCAACGAGCACATCCTCTCCTTTCTCGTTCTCGACGATGAGCGGACCACCGGAGTCACCTGTGCAGGAATCTCTGTTGACAACGCCACCGGCGCAAACCATACTCGAGTCGACGGTAGTGTAGGCCTTGCACGCCTCGTCACTCGCCAACGGCACGTCCACACGCTTCAACTCGTAGGAGAAGTTCTGGCCCTCTTCCGAATCGGTTCCCCAGCCCATGGTGGTCGCCATTTTCCCAGCTTTAAAGTCTGAATCGTCAGCTGCTGCAAGCTTCACAGGCTGGAATTTGCTGGGTCTTTCGAGTTCGAGGACCATGAAATCGTCAGCGTTCGGTATGTTCTCCGAGTAGTTCGGATGGTTCATCATTGATACGATCTTGATCTGCTCTCCAACTCGAGTGTCGTTGCGGTAATGATCCCCAATGGAAACCCAGCGAGGGGCATACACGGTGCAGTGTGACGCGGTGAGGACGTGCGTTGGCGTAATGAGGGATCCACCGCACAGGTTGTCCGAATCACGACGGAGTCGCAGTCCAGTGACATAAGTCTTGGTACCGCTGGGCACGACTTCTCCGCTGAGAATTAGTTCGCGCTCGACATGAGCTTCGTAGGCGGTAGCAGTACTAGCAATAATAGCGATGGAAATGGTGGAAATGATATGCTTCATTTGGAGTGCGAATGTGCTGTGCTGTTCGTGAATGAACCGAAGTGACGTTGAGATAGGATGCTCTTGGGATTGGACAAGTTTCGCTCTGGGGGATTACCGGTACCATCGATCCTGGCAAGCTCGTGCTTGGTCGGTTGGGACACGCGATAGTATACGAAGCACAAGTTGTGTTTCCCCTTCAAAGCTTCTTCGCGTGTCATATGCTTTGATAATAGGATCTGCCATCTACGAACTTCCTCGTGTAATGATAACTTTTATTGGCGCGAAAATGCCTGTGTTCGATCGAGTATGGCTCCGATCTATTTATCCAAGGTCATGGCAACGATTGTTGTGTGCACAACCAGCATGGAGTCATTGAGTCAGTCGTTTGTGAGGCTATTATACAAAAACTTGAAATGGCGAGCAAGTTTTTGTCCAGATGAGCAAATCACGTCACACCTGAACAACCAACAATCAAACGAAACGTTATCGTTGCTGCCTGCAAATTGTCCAAAACTATACTCACTCGATCATTTGGATTTTTGCTGCGTGAGACTCCCCACACGTTGTCATGAAACTTGCACCTGCGTTTCTTTCCGTTGCTTCAGTAGTCTTAAGCTGCATTGAGGCGGACGCTCAAGATGGCTCAACTTACCACAACGTTTCGGTGGGCGACCTTGTGCCAGCCAACGTCTCCAGTGATGCCATTTCAACCTCGCTAACAACCACCAACAGCACAGTCCCGAAGGGAACCAAGACATACACTGTCAGTCTGCGGGCCAACGCAACGAAGAACAACTTTGCCGCCGGAATCCTCATCTCCCCCACGCATGTGCTCACGGGAGGGGCCTCCGTTGGTGGCGACATCCGATACGCTTCAATCGGCTCCCACTACAACAATGGCACCGAAGACGGCGAGCAGATTAAGGTTGTGGCCATCTTGAGCCACCCCAACATCTCTGAAAGCGCGCAGTATGCGTACGACTACGTGGTCCTCGAGCTGCAGAGACCCAGTTCCTTCAAGCCGATCCCATTCGGTGATAACTCTGACATCAAGGATGGGGAGACTGTTGTCAAACTGGGCTGGTATAACACTGGTGGGCAAGACCAAGTGGCACACGAGCTTCAACGCGCAGACGTACAGTTGATGAGCAATGAAGAATGCGCCAAGATGACTCCGGTGGACAATTCAAGAATGTGTTCACGCCCCGTTGGCAATCAGAACTCCTGCACGGGTGACTACGGTGGGCCACTGATCGTTGAACGCCCCGAGGGGGATGTTCTGATTGGAATGGTCAGTTGGGGGGATGACTGCAAGAAACCAGGGTACCCGAGTTACTATTCGCGACTGTCAGTTGGTCTTGACTGGATTGAGTCGATCGTCAAGGGCGAATGCTTCCATTGAGCTGCTCAGCAGCTGCTTAAAAAAATAAAAATGGTTTAGGCTTATATTACCACCTTAAAACAGTTTTAACTTGAACCTTACCTTAGTTTAATTAAGTTTCGTTGACTGTTTTAACTTGAAACTAAACTTTAGTGCCAACCTACGATGCCATTAAAGCATTTGAATTTCACTTTAGATAACCCTAAGCCTGAGGTGTCTCAGTCTTTCTGACGACAGAAAGTGCACATAAATCGGTGCCAGACTGTAAATCAGTCGCCGTAGACATAATAGTTCTCCTAGTCCTACCCTACCCGCTAATGTCACATATTTTTTAAAAAATATTAAAATAAAACCATTAAACCAAATAAATCTTTTGTGCAAATTTTACAATTCGAATTTTCACCATGACATTAGTTTATAGTTTATAGGTTGGAGTTTTGACATGGGCACCGAGGACGATGCTGCTCCGCCGCCGCCGCCTCTATCTCCTCCTCCAGCGCAGGAGGAGACGACCATCGGCAAATACATAGCTCGCTTTCGATACGACAAGCCGCAGCCCCGTGAGGCTCGTGCAGCGGCGCAGAGGAGCGACTTTTGGTGGACGAAATCTCCTCGATATATTCGCAGTCCGTCGCCTCCGTCCCCGTCCACTTGGGCATCCGGTGCCTTTGCCTTCCCGGATGATGAAGAGGAGGAGGAAATAAGCGAGGAATTAAATGAATCTAAAGAACAAAATCTATCTGCAGATGAAGAGAGCGTGGAGAGCAAGTGGCGACAGCGTCTTGGTCTTTCAAGCAGCGATTTAGAGCAAGGAATTAACGACATGAAGGGCAGCGAATTAAATGATGCGAGGCCCCCAGTATTGCAGCTATGGAGCTCGGAGGGGTGGGGCGATGTGGATTTAGATGAGGAGGAAGAGGAAATGGAGGAGGACCCTGAAAAAGTTATCGAAAGAGTGCGCAGGCGTCTCAACTGGGGGGCAGCACCAGGGAAGAATAATTCGACTCCGACTAGAATCAAGGCAATGGAGCTTCCTTTGGTAATTAATACAGATAGGAGGCAATTGTGGACGAAGCCTCCGTTGTCTCCAGGATTCAAGAAAGAGGACACTCGAGATAGTTTCGACTGCTCAAGTCGGGGGACAACAGAACGAGATTTTGGTGACGACCAGTTCGTAAAAACTTCCATGGAAAATGGTGATGCTAAGGATGTGGTGAGAAATGGGTACAAGGAGGAAAAGAACCGTGTCTTTGACGAGATGAAAACTACTCACCGTCAAAGTGAACGGTCAGAAGAAGAAAGTGAAACAAAAAGCGTACACAGCGAGTCACTGCGCACAGATGTGGCAGCTTTAGGAATGAGATTCGGTAACTCGTCAGTGACTTCGCACAGTTCGCAGAAGTCTGAAGAATTTAACGACGTATCGATTGAATCGCTAGATGAGAACAATGAAGAAGGACCTGCCACTACTCATTTCGACGCAGCAGATGAGAACAACACTGTAATCGACAAGCTGGAAGAAAAGATGCGACCTGACGAGGTTCCTCAAGTTCCAAAGCTCCCACAACTACCGCCTCGAAGTCCTGCGAGACCAAACTTCGCTCTTGACTTGGAAATATCATCACCGGATTATAATCCGTCAGTGTGTTCCCAAGACTCCACCTCTTCTTCTGTCCAAAGGGCTAGCGAAACAGCGAAGACGCTTGATAACCTCGTGAGCTTGGTGGTTCATTCTTGGGAAAGCGATTTCTTCTCACCGTCCCGACATGAAGATACCTCAACTATAAATGGGCAGCTAGAGCAAGCAACTGGAGAGGATTTAGGTGATACGAGAGTACTTGAAGCCCCAGTATCACCCGGTGCGAAGATTTCAAGCCCTGTTGGGGATCTCAATGAAGAAAATGAAACGACAACGATCCAAGATCCAACCGCGACCGAGATTTCCGCAGATGTTTTCATTCATAAGGCCATGCAGGACGATCCAGACGAAGAGGAAACTGAGTCCAGTGAAGTCCCTGGAGAAGAAGATGATAGCATCGTCCAAATGCTACTGGGACGTATTTCACTGCTGGAAGAAGCCTTACGTCAGCTTGACAGTTGAATGTTACTCGTGCTATCACTCGTTTCTCCAGAGGAGCCCTCTCTTCTCAGTATCACGCACTGGCACAACCTCCTTTCGAGTGACAAACTGCTTCACTGGTGGTGTCAACATGTTCGTCGTTGAAGGGAAGAAGAAATCCTTGGGGTTGCCCGACATTTCATTAGCCGCCACAAACTGGTTGCTATCGGTAGGACGAAGAGTGTTGGCGAACGTGGCAGCAACGCAACCAACGTATTCCTCCTGATTGTGAATCGTGACTGGCGCCTTCTCTAGTGGTACACGCTTCCCGCTTGGCAATGTCGCGTTCTTGACGATTCGAATAGGCTTAGAACGCGCTGAGCCTTTGAGGATATCGGAGATTTTATCCAGTTGAGATGGTTTCTCTCTAGGCTGACTGCAAATGATCCCGTGCGCGATGAACTTCAGTTGCTTCTTGTCAACTACGAGACGGCGTTCCCAGTCTTCCTGTTCTTTCTTCAGTGCGTCCTCCATCTCACGACGAAGACCTTCACCACAAAGATGGACGCTCCGGAAGTAGTCGGAGTTCACAGTGCCGTCTCCGTTGGTTCCGCCAAATATCATGTCCTTGGAGGGCAGAGTGGAGAATTCCGGACCCTTTCTGCCAAGCTCACCAGAGTCTCGTGATACAGGCTTCGGGTGATTGACATTGTCTACAAAAGGCTGTCTTAGTTCTTCGCGCCGAGCTTCACTCGGGGCGTTGGGGTGTTTCGAGTATTCGCTTGGTTGACGAGGTGCGGGGTAGACGAATCCTCGCTGGGACGTCCACTTTTTGCGGCTTTCCTGCTCTTCTATCTGTTGTAGCGCGTCCGGATTAACCATGCTGAGCGCGAGGGACTGGAAATCGCGGCTGTATGTGTACGTAGCGTGTCTGTCTTTCGACAACCGATCACGCATCTTGTCCTGTTGGATATCCTGGGTCTAGTCAAAAGCAAAGAAAAAGGTAAGATACGCCTCTAGGCTTTCCAGTTGATACATAGACCCTTGCACTTACTCGAAGCTTTTGGCCGCTGTACAGATACACAGGACCTTGCGCCTTGTCCTCAAGCATCTCAGCAACCTGCTTCTTTTCGAGGTACTCGGTCCGGAGGAGATGAGCTTGTTTCTTGCGTTCCAGGACGAAATCTCTCTCGACTCGACTTCGACGGGAGAGTTCAAAGCTGGCGTTTGTGGAGTCGGTTGGTGCTTTTAGTCTAGCTGCACGATGTCGACTGAACGTTTGGTCTCCTACTTCTACTTTGGTGAATGCAGTTCCTCCAGAGTGATTAACGTCGATTTGAGACGCCACACTGGATTTACTTCTTGAGCCGTGGATGTCTTCCAGAGTGATGCTTTCTCCGTATTTACTCTCGACTTCGAGCAGCATTTGAGACGTGGGGAAGAGGTCCAGATGCTTCACCTCAATGAGACGCTGGACCTTGCGCATATCCGCTAGTCGAGCCAGAGCCTGGTGGCAGTTTTCAGACACTTTGGCTCGCATGTAAATGTCAGGCGATGTCATCAGCACTGGGAGTGGGTAACGGAGCTTGATCCGCTTCAAATCGATCTCGAATTCGGTGTACAGGCGTCGAGTGAAACGAAGCTCGTCGTTGCAGAACATTCGGTAGCCTTGCGAGTCGTTGGCGCACTTGCGCTGCAGTTGTTCATGCAAGAATGCCATGCCTTTATGGGCCAGACCCTCCAAGATAATCATCCGGAACTGGCTGTCGATGATTTGAGTGCCGGTGATGACGTCTAAGGCGCCACTTTCGCAGTCTTTTTTCTCACCTTCCGTCAATTGATAGGACCGAATGGGGACACCAGGTAGAGCCTTCAAGTTGACAGTCGTCATGGCTTTGGTCACTTCACCAAGGGTGGCGTTGTCTTTGTATGGGATGATCACGACCATTCTAGAGAATTTCAGACCGAGTGTATCAGTTGCAGCGGGATCCTCACTGTCAACTGCTGTGCTAAGAGCCCGCGATGGTTTTGTATCAACGATTTCGATTGGACATTGCAGCACAACGTAAATGCTGAGTGATGCACCTGTGGAGACGTAGGCGCCAGGCTCCCGAATGACTTTCTCAATTGGCGATAAGTCAACTGTTGCTGCTAGTTCGCTTTCTTCGCTCAACGTGGCAGTGCCCAGAGGACTCGTACGTCGCTTCATGGCGACTATGTCGGTCGTGAGCTTTATGACCGTATAAGGTCCGTCGGTGTCTGGTTTCATCCCGCCCATGCGCTGCTTTGCTGTGTTAAGCAGCTCTGTGAGGCGAAAGGTGGCAAGTCCGTACGGGAAAAGACGACTGGAGTTTGCCAGCATCAGTCTCCAATCACTTCGTGCAATGTCATCCACTGCCGATAGCTCCATGGGCTTTAAATGGTGGGTCGAGTCACTGTTGTGAGTCGAAGAAATGGTCGTGTCTTGCTGAACCCCAGGATCTACTCCAGTTGTGTACAGACTCTCCCATTTCAACTGATACCGTGCCAGTGTCCCCTCCTGCTTCAAGTCTCGGTCGCGGATCTCCACTGTTAGCGATGCAAAGCGAATTGCGTCCACGAGTATCAGCGGGTCGAAGCGACCGCAGAGTATCGTCACGCTGGCATCCCATCGGATTGTATCACTCTGATCATACACATCGTGGAGTTAGCCGTTGTTGTAGCTGTACCATGAAGTTTACGACATACCTGACGCTGTCCTGGTGTCAACAAAAGTCGGGGAACGGACTGAAGATGCACGGAGGTGGCTTTGGCTTGCAGCTGATCTGGAAAGAAGTGGATCAACGCGAAGGCTGGCTTACAGTATTTTTGCAGAGGCGAGTGCGGTGAAGTTGTTCCGATTCCTTGACTTGAAGCTCCAGGGAGTTGCCGTCCCGTTCCGATGGTGATTGTGATCGGGTTAAGCTTCTTCAACAACTCTCCCACTAGCAACGGTTTATCTACTGTGACCTGGATAGAGAGGTAGCTAAGCCCTGACGCTGACGGCATCCAACAGAGACTTTGCGAAGGGTTATCAGCTACTTCCGTTGCCCACACGTGCTTCACATGGAGGGATCCCGACAAGAGACTGCTGACGTCCATCTCGTACAGCCCTGCGAAAGCTTTTGGAGTGTATTCTACCGCTGGAGTCGGTACTGGGGCAATCACTGCTGCTGTTTTCGCTGTTGAAGACTTAGCCTCCTTCCCCTGTGTCCGAGGAGTAGCTCCAGCACCTGCGAGACCTGGATGATCAAAGAGGAAGAAGGACAAAATAGGGTCGTCATCGAGCGACGTCACCAAGGATTCGGTCACTGCGACGTCTGGGAAGCTCTGCTCAAAGCGGAAATGCGCTGGTGAAGGCGATGACAACTCGGGGGAGTCAGTGGCATTCACTAGGGCCCACCCGTGACCGGATCCAATTGCGCTCGTTTGTTTCCTGGAGCCATCTAGAAATCGGAATCGGAAACCTGGTGCCTCAAACCTCCCACTTTCTACAGCGGCGTCAATCTGTAGCGTGAAAGTGCATTTACGAGCGGACGAGTCCACGTCGTCGCTTTTGCCGCCACCTTCGGCTGTCCTCATAGCTTTGAGTGGAAATCACTGGAGCTTGTGAATGCCTGTGAAACGCATTTGGAGAGCATGCGATGAAGCGGCGAGGTCTGGCAGAACTGCTACTAACGGTACGACATTCTGAACACTCCGAGTTGGTGCACAACGGCCATGAACTTCATTCTCTCTGCTGCAGGACGGCCGACAAATGACTCGCATTGCTGGCCTCAAGTGAGGGACAGTCGACTTTCTTCTTTATTCATTCAACGTCCATTTATTACTTATTGGATCTGTCAGTTTTAGGCTACATTCATACATTCACGCACGGATGTTGAGCAGCTCGCGCAGGGAGCTGTCGCTGAGGTATTTGCGCACGGCCACGAGTGCCTCGAGCTGCACTGAGCGAAGGAACTCCCCCTTAAGCTGGTTTAGTTGTTCCAGTTCCTCCCGGGCACCTTCCACGCCCAAATCGATCTTCTCTTCCTCTGCGAGCCTCGGGTTGATGAGCTTTGCAAAGTGGAACATCTTGCAGTTGCTGAGCTTCTTGAGCACACGCATGTCGTCGCTGTGCAGCTTCTCGCCAATGTATCCTCGAATACTCTGGCCGTGACGTAGGAGGATCGTTCCGTTCTCAATGAGGCGCAGTAACCCCATGGTGTAGTTCTCTTCCTCCGATTTCCAGCGACCTTTGCGTAATGGACACATGAGTGCGTAGATACTGGACGAGTCGAAGCCGACCTTGAGAAACGTTGCTACCCAGTCGATCTCGTCGTGGCGGTTGCGCACGAGATTCTTGGACTTGAGGAACTCCTTGGATTTCCTCACTAAAGTGGCCATAGAAGTGGCCTCATGCTCCCCGACACTAACTGGCGTTGGCGGCGTGGCCTCAGTAGTGGCTCTGAGTTCTCCTTCTCCTCTATTGTTAAAGATCCTGCGAGAGCCGACAACTGGGGGGTTAACTTTTCCAAAGCCGTAGCGCTGTCGACCGCCAACTTCAACTCGCGCTTCTGAGTATTCCACTGGAGAGTACCGAGAGCGCATGAGTGGCTTGGACGTCTCCAGTACAGTCAGTCCGTACTCGGACTCGTGCAGCCGTTGACGAGGCTTTGTTGTTGGGGACGGCGTCACACGACGTCGTTTCTGGGCATTTGTCTCCATTTCTTCTTCATAAAACACTGGACGTTTCTGGTGGGGCGACGCTTGCCGAAGATACCTGCTCGCCGTTGAAAGCCTCCTGGAGATCTCCTCGCGATACTGTGGGATTTCAACCGGGACGTGGATCTCGTGAATCTGGTGAGGGTCCAGGTCGTGCTGGTAGAATAGGCGACGCTCAGTGGGTTCAATAGGACGCGTCCTAGGGGAGACGTGGTGACGTGGCGGAAGAGGAGAAGATGTAGCAGGAGGGGCGATATCTTTGGGTCTGAATTCTCTGTAGACAGCAGGACTGGAGGTTGTTCTTAATGGCGTCCAGTCCAAAGGTGGGGGAGATCGAGCTTCCTCTCTTTGCTTCACGAACACGACAACTTCAGCTTCTGGAACTGGTTCAGATCTGTAACTTTGGGGTCGTCTCCTGTGGTCGTCACTTGAAAGTTTCCGCTTGCGAGTGTCCATTACCTGGTGATCTGGAGTTTGTAGCTGCTTCCGTAGTTCTTCCTGCTTGGCGCTTACTTTTAGCAACGATGAGATACACGGGAGCACAGGGCCAGTCTGGGGGGCAGCTAAACCGGTTCTAAAACTGGAAAGGGGAATACCATCAGGAGGAGACCGCCAACGAGGAGGTGGAGGGGACTGAGCGTAGTACATGAGGCTGTTCAAACGCCTGCTGATCTTCTGTACTACTTGGCAGGTAACTTGCAGAATGAGGACGAGTTTCGTGATCTGAAAAAATAAAATCAACGATCCTTCTGAAGCGTTCTTTTTGTGGAGATGAGCATTCTATTTCTAGCGTCCAGTTTTTGAAACGTTTTGAAACGTTTCAGTAGCACACGAACAGCAGAGCCGTTGTCTTTGGAGTCTTATGACAGAGCCAGAAAGATGCGGTCAGACAAGAAGTTCTCGCACATTAATACTGTCTTGACGAGGACGAGTTTAGCTACGTTGAAATTGCAGCAGCAGATAGGGCCAGCGCGCACGCGAGACATTTTTGTTGGACCTCAACTAACAGGCGCCATGGATCTATTGAACTTGACGGAAACGATCCGCGTCCACGCTGAAGCGTTTTCTAGCAAAGTTACGTATATGGAGCACCATTAAGCGCTGACACTGTCCGTGACAGTGTTTCAAACGATCTGAATGACAACAGCTAACGATATCTTTCAGCGCAGCGGCATCAGGAACGACATGGCACTTTAGAAAGATAGATCTTTTACGCTGCAATATCTGGAAAAGCTTGAATTACCATGATACTTACCCTGGTAACTAAGTCGACATTTAAGCGGATGCACAACATGAAACGGCTTTGCATGCGCAATGCAAAACGTTGTGGCCGGTCGGTCTCGGCCTGTCGCCAAAAGTGGCAGAACATCGAATGACACGCCGCCTGAAATACTATTGTCGCTTTGTATTTGGATCACATTTGCGATGCGTCAGATTGCGATGGTCGAAGCTACATGTACTTCACCGTACCAGGTACTCTGGAAAAAAAGGTTCAATGCCACCGTATCGTAACTGAACGCTGTAACAGGGCGTATCTGAAATCTGTTGGTCGATGTGCGGCGGATCAAGGCGCTTCGTCAGCGTCTTACTGATCGCCCTTCATCACCAAATAAAACTGGTGCGAAAAATTGATTAGCCAAAAGGATGTTCAGGAAAAGGTAAGATTTTTCGAATTGTCGAAGGGTTTCAACGACATCAACGCCAATATCAACTGCATGGGAGTAGATGAATTGGCAATGTAACCTAGCACCATCGAATACGTGGTCTGTCTGCTCGGGCTTCAGTTCCTTCAACCATCGTATTGAAATGAAAGCACCCATTCATCACTAGCGTTTGCAAGTTCATCACTCCGAAACACCAACTGCACCAACACCAACACGGCACGATGATGTTGAACCACCACGTGAACCAACCCCTGGAGGACGAGAGCATACACCGCCTGTTCTGTCTTAGACAGAGATGAATTCTTCATGGTCGACCCACTTCAATCAACCTTACGGACGGATGAGAGGTGTAGGCGCTCACTCAATGGTCGCATTATAGTGCGTAGACCACAGATCCCCATGGTGAACACCGGGTTGGGTCCACGTCCTGAGCAAGATCTCGTGGAGTTAAGGAGAAGAAACCGAAGTCTTTCAGCGGCTTCACGAAAGTGTGCATCGTTTCGCAGTTTCCACGCATGGAAAAGAATTGCAGCATGGAGTCCACAGCGATTATCGCGTCACTTCTGAAGGAAACAGTGTTCTACTGTCTCGATTGCTGTACATAATTCTCGAGCGCATTGCTGAGTTGGTGGTGGTACAACACGGATATGACAGTAAATGGACAAGTCGCTACACCACCATTTCCAGACACTCAACTTGAGCAATCCTTTTTTTATTATTAGCATGTTTTCTTATGACATAATGAGTAAGGACTCTCTCAGTGCCATTAATGAATATGGCATAATGTCTCTCTTTACCAGTCGACGGAATGGAAACGCTCCAACGAAGCCTGAGCCTCCCCGAGGTCCTTCTGCACCTTAATGCGCTTGTAGAAAATAGGACAGTCGCGACTGGAGCACAGCACGTCTTGGTGTAAACTTCCCTGGCAGTTCTGGCACTGCGTCCAGAGACGCGCAAACATGTGCTCCAGTTCATTCACAGACTCAAGTTGCCGGGAATATACCTCGGCCTCGCGCTCCACGCAGCTACGACACAGTGCGCCCTTGCCATTGAGAGGAGCCTTACAACCCAGACACTTCAGCTTCTTCACGGCAAAGTTCATCATGCCACCGCTGTTTTGCTTCAACACAGGCTTGGAGCGCTTGAGAGTGTGCGCACCATTGAGGAGATCCGACTTGACTTTACTCAGGCCAATAATGGGCTCGAAGATACGCTCCAACGGGTTCTGCAGCTGTTGCTTCATATAGTAGTCGCAATCGATAGGGATGTTGTTCTCCAGCGCATATACTGGGTCTTCAGCCTTTTCGTACAAAGGGGTGGCTTTGCCCTTGTCGATAATGACATAAGCGATACGCTCTCCTAAGGCTGGAGCCGAGCCCGGATCACGCTTGCGCATGCGCTCTGCTAACTCTGTGTGAGCTTGCTTCACCTTATAGTCATCCTGATCCACAGTTTTCTTCAGCCCCTTTGTAATCACCAGCAACGAAATATCAATGCGGTTCTGCAGGAGATCCGAGATGACACTCTTCGTGTACGAGATGGCGCTTGGCACGTTGCGATTGATGAGGATCTTGCGTAGAACGGTATCTACCATACGTCGCACCAGCAAACAGTTATCACGGCGCACCGTCTCAAGACCCTTCGAGTCCAACTTGTCGTACTTCTCGGGCTTTGTCCAGAGCAGACCAGCGTAACGTTTCTTGTTCATCAACAAATACGGGAAATACACCTTTTCGAACTCAAGCTTGATCGGATTCGGGAAGATGTCAGATACACGCTTAGCAGCCTCTTCAGCAAGCGGCATGGCTTCCTGCACGGTGTCAACACCAAACTTGATCATCACGGAATCGGTATCACCGTACACTACCTGTGCGTCCGCCTTATAACCGTTTGCAATAGTGTAAACGCGCTCAACTTCTTCTCGCGTCCGGAAGAGCAGTTGCCGACCATAGGCTGTTGTACTGGAAGCGATCGGGATACAGGGCATCTGCCCAACAATTGCGCCAGTAAAACCATACACGGAGTTGGCGCTGACCTTAAGTGCCAACTGTCGACCATTCTGAACAGCCTTCTCCATCGGATCGGTGGCGGCATTCATATCCCGCTTTGCTTGCTTACGTGCTGCCAGCACTTCCTCCAGAATCAGCGGCAGAATACCCTTCTTCTTTTTACTTGTTACGAAGATATCACCCGACGGAGATTTCTCATAGTCACCTGGGGCTAGCTTGTCGACGTCTCCAGGTGCCACGAGCGTCGAGTAGCATAGGTTAAAGGCCTGCATGATCGACGGATACAGCGAGGCAAAATCCAGCGTCGCAATAGGCACCGAGTAGAAGGCTTTCTTAGGTTCAATAACTGTAGCGCCTTCGTACCCTGCGTCTTCGCTATTTTGCGAGCGAGGCAGAGTCGGCACAACCAGTGACGCGTCCTTGCACTTGCGAAGAAGCATGGAAAATACCTTGATCTGCTGTCCACGCTCAATGAGGAAGTCAATAGGGACACCAGATACACGTGCCATCTCAATAAAATTGACAAGGTACGAGAGTTTGTCCAGTAGTCGCAGCGGCAGGTACGCATCCTTCAGACAGTAGACTGCGAGACGATGGCGATCATCGTCGGTTCCTCGCTGCAGGTCACTGATAATTCCATGAGGTACGTCTTCTTTCTGCTGTCCCAAGAAGGCGGCACTCACGGCGTTCAGCGAGTACGAGCTCAAATTTTGACTACGCCGCATAATTGGCAGCAGATCAAACATGCAGCGCCCGTGGATCGTCGTCTTCACGTTCTCGCTTTTGCCATATTGTGCAGAGCTGAATGTTTTCTTCTCCATGTACGCAGCTGAGTTTGCCAAACGACCCAGGAGGTTGTAGTTTTGTAGCTTGAGTGCCTTGCCGCGGTTCAAGACGTACGGGATATCGAAATTCGCGATATTGTAGCCCGTGATGATATCAGGGTCGACCTCTTGCACGAACTGCGCCCACTTCTCCAGCATATCTCCTTCCTTCTCAAACTCCATCACATGAGCCCCCACAATGGGTTTGCATGTGTCAAGCACGAATACATTACGGATAATCGGAGTGTGGGACCCCTGCTCCTGGACAACATTGGCGATCTGAATCACTGGGTCCTGCTCTGCTTCAGGGAAATGTCCCTTCCTGCCCATACACTCGATATCAAAGCTCAAGATCCTCAACGGTGCCACCTTGCCCCACTTTCCTTCGGGTGCATGGCTCACAAGGTTGTCGTACGTGATGTCGATCTCCAGTTGGCACAGCGACTTCTTCTGAGATGCAGAGCGCACCGAGTACGTCCCCTCGGGGGCTTCCACCCAGTTACACCCCCTGATCTCCTCGTCAATCATAAAGCGGAGGATGAACGGCACGTTGCTCTCGTACGTCTGGTAGTTACGGAACTCGCAGCCGGGCAATGTAAGTCCTCCTTCCAGTGCACTTCGGAGCTTTGGAACGTAGCTCGGCATGCTCAAGAAGATCTTGAATAGCGTCGTGGTACGGTCAAACTGGTAGCCATAGATGGACATCTTGTCCCTCACCACTTGCACGCCCACTACACGGGCGTTACTACTGCTGTCTCTGTCTCGTTGACTCACTGCAGCGTCCAATGCTGCTCGCACTTCCCCACACTTGCTCTCATCAAAGTTATCGGGACAAGCAGCGTAGAAGTAGGGCAGAACACCGTGCACGTGCATGAGGACACTGTTGCCATTCATTGTGACGCCGTAGAGACGGATGATGGCTGCGTTTTGACTGTTGTCTGCGCTGGCCTTGAGTCCTGGGACAGGAGCACCTCTCTTGGGGTTTGTACGCAACGGAGGCCCGTCGTACATGTCGATATCGATCCATTGGAAGGCCACCGAGTCTTTTAAAGGATCAAGGGGGCCCAGGGGTTTGCGTGGCCACGAACTGGCCTTGGTCGAGATGGGAGCCATGTGCTCCAGGTCATCTGCAAAGGTCGTAGGCTCGGCCTTCGCGCCATGGACACTCAGACGGGGCTTCTTCGGCTCCGAGGAGGTCGCGGGGGGCGACTCGCGCTTAAGCCCGCCCATTGTGGTGGTGCGTAGCTGGAAGATTGGTGAGTGTCTGGTATTTTTATGTCTTTCCCGCCAAAAAGCTAATATTGTGTGGCGAACATAAATTAGTGTGGTGGACACGAACGATAGAACAAGTAGCGATTCCGCATTCACGATGCCGCACGACGAGCTCCGCAGCGCTGTAGACGCGCAAG
Source organism: Phytophthora capsici (assembly GCA_030324255.1). Classification (NCBI taxonomy): domain Eukaryota; phylum Oomycota; class Peronosporomycetes; order Peronosporales; family Peronosporaceae; genus Phytophthora; species Phytophthora capsici. The sequence goes on from CM059351.1 coordinate 1,972,393, forward strand.
AGCACGATTTAGAGGCGCTTGTTGCCTCTGCACACGTGCGTTACGTACAATCTTGTCGCGATGTGTTCTGTAGCACCTTCTACCCGCTCTCGGACGTTGAAATTCGTGCGCTCGAGACCAACGGCAACTCCGGTAAGTAAAATATTTATCGGTCTAAATTTCATATCCTCAATTTTAATTCCGACATCAACGTTACAGCTGCGGACTGGAAGAATGTGTGGAAGACCAATGCAAAGCTGCTTCAGACGTCGCACATCCGCCAGTGCTCGTTCCACGGACAAGTCACGCTCGGCTGCTTCTCCTCATCCTTCAGCCACGACGTGGACGGCATTCCAATGCTCTGTGGCGTCTACAACTCGGCTCTGAGCAATGTGGTGGTGCTGGACGATGCTCTAGTAAAGGATACTCTCGTGCTTCGAGACGTCCTTGTAGATACTCGAGCGTCTGTTATCAGATGTGGAAGCGTCACAGGCCCAGAGAATGACGCAGCCTGCGCAAATGGTCATGTTCTCCATGTTGGAGTGGAAACGGGAGGTCGAGATCTCCGTGTGGTAGCTGATATGCCCTTCACTCTGGGGGCTGCGCTAGCTACAAGACGAAGAGATCACAAGTTTTTAAGAAACTACGACACATTTGTGGACAAGTACGTGGCGGCAGTGAAGGCACCCATGACTATTGTGGCCCCAAACGCACGTGTACGAGATTGTTCTCGTGTTCAGGGGAGCTTTATCGGCGCATACGCAGTTGTCAACGACTGTGATGTTGCAGACTCAACCATCCTATCGACACAAGAAGAGCCGTCCGTCTTACGAATTAAGTGCATTGTGCACGACTCAATTGTGCAGTGGAACTCGACCGTTGAGACGCTTAGTGTGGTAGAGGGGTCGTTTTTGTGCGATACGTCGCATGTGGAGCGTCACGGAATTGTCATGAGCTCTGTGATCGGACCTAACACGTCAGTGGCGGAAGGTGAAGTGACGTCCAGCTTTGTCGGACCATTTGTGGGCTTCCATCATCAAGCTCTTCTAATAGCTTCGGTTTGGCCACAAGGTAAAGGCAACATTGGCTATGGTGCTAATGTCGGCAGTAACCATACGTTAAAGGCTCCGGATCAAGAGCTCTTTCACGGCGAGGGCGTCTTCTTTGGGCTGGGGTGCAATGTGAAGTTCCCCAGCAATTTCGTAAAGGCTCCGTATTCGGTGATTGCAACGGCAGTTAATACGTTACCACAGCTCGTGACGATGCCCTTTTCGCTGATCAATACTCCAGGCCACACAATCCCGTCCCTTTCGCCAGCGATCAATGAGATTTCGCCAGGGTGCGTTCATACAGAAGTTTGTACTATATCGCTATCCATGTTGAGCTAACACTTGTGTGTGCGTCGCTATTAACAAATAGTTGGGTGCTCTCAAGCAGCGTGTTTACAGTTCTTCGAAATGAAAACAAGTTCCGTTCACGGAATAAATCAAAGCGAACTCACATCGAGGCGGATATTTTCCGTCCGGAAATTATTCAGTACATGAAAGGTGAGTGTGGTGATGCATCCATTACTGAGAGCGGTGGGATGGTCAACTAAATCGGCTTCGTGTCTACTAAGATGCTCGTGCGGAGCTGCAAGCTGCAGAAGGTAAATCGGCAATCACCCTAGCAGGTGGCGAGGCTGTGTACACTGACAGAGAAATGCGAGGCTTGGGCAAAAACTACATGCGTGAGTCGTCTCGCCGAGCTGGAATTACGGCATATACATTTTTCATCAAGCTTTATGCTCTCGACGCACTGCTGAGGCTTGTTGAAAGTGGATATGTGTCTGCCGACGGTACCGTTGAATCCGTGGACAGGTATCATCAGCATTTAACAGTAACTTCCTCACATCTTCGGGCTTACGTATTTCTGCATTGCGCTACAGTTCTGGCTATGCTTTGGCTACTTTGGCAGAGGAGTTTGACAGCACGAAAAGTATTCGTGAATGCCTCCGTGATCTCGTCTCTATGAGGGTTGAAGTAGCAAAGAAGGCAGCGGACGGTAAAGCGCGCGATGATGTCCGTGGTCAACGAATCATCCCCGATTACACAGAGGTTCATAAGCCAGCAGATAACGAGGCGATTATTCTTCAGGCTCAAAGGTTAGACTGCCGTTGTTGATGAGTTCATCATCAAAAACACTCACCTGTGTGTGTGCGTTGTTTTTCTTCTTCTCCAGGACAGCAAGTGACTTTAAGCAGCGAGTGGCAGCCTTCGTAGCGCGTGTTTAAACTGGTTACAGTACAAGTAAATCGATGCCTGGAGAGGTAAAATGTTCATGCGAGACAAATTTCGGGTTGGTTCCGAATAGGAAAGGCAGAAATGGCGCAGGATGAACAGGGATGCTGGCCAGCAGAAAGCGTTGCTTCACCGGGCAGGCATGAAATGCAGTGGTTGCGCTGGTAGTTGGATGTCCACCCCAGTGGGCAGAGTTCGCAGGTAGATGACCTGAAACAAAACTTCTATCAGTTGACTAACAATGTGTTGATGAGAACAGTCCACATACCCATCCGATCGAGAAATTGTACCTGGCGGACAGACCCGACATTGGCTAGCTTGTGAATGTGAAAACATACCGGCAGGACACACCGATTTCTTCCCGTTTCGACACGAATAGCCACTTGGGCAGATACCACAAGTAAATGAAGTCGTCGTATAGGTCCCCGGATCGCAGAGTCGTGCCTGCCCTTCGGCACAGATCCATCCATCACGACACGTCTCGCAGGAAGCAGACTTTCCAAATGAAAACGTTCCGGCAGGACATGGACGCATGATTCCTGCGACACAGTATGAACCTGCCGCACAGCGCACACACATTTCGCCTCCATCGTTCGAGTCCAAGAGTGAGTCGTGGTAAAATCCGCGGGGGCACATACAGGCGATGCTCGGGTCCGGGAGCAGACCGAGTGCTGCCCACTCGACAATTACTCCAGGAGATGATGTGTTGCATTTTAGCGCAACAGTGAGGCTACTCAGCTCCCAGAGAATAGTCGTTTGCAGATATCCGTAGTTCCATTCACCTGGAGCGACAACGGTGGCGAAAGGAACTGTTCTTGTCGCCACAAGACTCGTGTTTGTACCAGTCATGGTCAGTTCGATGTTGCAGGCTGCTGTTTTATTATCAGAAGAAGACCTCCAGTATCCACGCGAGACCAAGGACAACCCAGCAGTAAAGAAGGAACCTGGGTAAGTTCTCACTAAACTCAGCTGTGTTGACGCGGAATCGTGCACTGACAAACTCGTGCTGGTAAATGTACGCAGAAGAGAGGTGGTATTTCTCAGTGTCACGGAATCTACAGAAGATTTCCAGAGGCGCTTGATGTCACTCCAAGTCGAGAATTGCCATGCATCAGCCCAGCCACTTAATGGAAGTGAGTCCATCGGAATTGTTTGTGTTGGTGGAAAGCAAGCGTGCCCAGGTTCGCTAACTGTGATGGATAGCAAGGGCCCACCTGGTATTCCAATCGAGATTGTCAAAGAGGGTATTGATTTGAGTTGTACCGGTGTTGGGAAAACCCCCATACTTACGCGAACGACTGGGAGTGAATTTGAACCGCTGGAAAATCCTGTCACTTGAACAGAGGAAGTGATACCACCTGGGTCACTGAGGACACCCACACTCGGAGGCAAAACGCTGTCTTTTTGTTCGAATGCTTGGCGAATTGCTGAAGGAATAGCTGGCGTTGTCCCATACGCAATGCTTTTTATGATGTCGCTCCCATTGGTGAAAGCTATTTGGCCTGGAGACAGAGTGAATGCGAAGACATTTAGTAACGACAACTGGCTCAGTAACGTTGAGGGGAGAGTGACAGATCCTCCGACAGTGATAATGTCGTCTACAAGAATCAGCAGGTGGCGACGGTCAGTTGTAGGCCACGACGAACCGCTCGCTAGTAATGCTTCCGTCATCCAGTTCCAATCCACCGGTGCGTTTCCTGGTTTTACAGCTTGTGCTTGAGCAGCGTCAAAGAAATCCTCAAGATCAGGGTAAAACGTAACTGTAGTGCCATTCACCAGCCCCAGCCGAACGCCATCGGGAATTACACGGTAGACAGTCTGAAGTTGAGCGACAATCGCTGGAAGCAGGTCTATGAATGTTGCAATCCAGGAAGGAAAAAAATCAATTGCTAGCATGAGATTTAAAGGCTGGTCACGTAATGACAACCTGAGGCTTGTCGTCTGAGGAGAAATCGTGACTTGTGTCGACACCAGACGGTCTAAAGTCACTGAAGCAACCGCAGTGCCATCTGCCTGTCGCTTATAGGTTGAAGTCACAGTTCTTCCGGACACCCCTCCTGGGACACCGTTCATATCGTCTACGTACACGGTTAAGGTGTTATCCGAGTCGGAAGATACGGCACTGGTGGATGCTCCAGTGACGTCTTTCAACGACAGAGTGAACACTCGACAACCAGTTTTTGGCGAGAGCTGCGCGATCGAAACGCTGACAGTGTGTAGGGACTCCCCAGCAGCAAAGTCAAGTGTCTTGGGAAGAGAAGATGGACTTGACGAGAAATCACTGGAGCTCCATGCAATAACCGCTTGCAAGTGAGACTTAAGATAACCACTTCGAGCGACTTTGACATCGATGGTGCTTACTGTAGCGCTGACAAGTTGAAGTGGGGCATCAGGGAAATACAACACTGCTGGAGCAGTCCCCAGTGGCGCCATGGTAGCATCAACAGGAACACTGCAGTCACCACCTACCCACCCAGTGTTGCAGGAACATCCTCCATAGACACAATCTCCGTTCCCTGAACACAGCAAACCATTGCGGCCAGCCACACAACCCGGAGAAAAACTACAAGAGATGCAATTTTTCCAACCCTCCATGGAGTATGCGTTGTCCGCACAGGCGGAACAAGCAATGGCTCCAAATCCACCACTGTAAGTCATTGACGAACAGGAAGCGCAACCCAGTGAAGTATCCACGTTGCCCAATGTCCCACCATTGTAGCTTCCAGGAGAGCAAGACGAGCAAAAGCCACTGGGTTCAGGATAGGTGCCAGCACCACAAGCTTGACAAGTCACTCCATCGAGAAAGAAGCCGCTGGCACATAGTTGGCAGTCACTCGAGTTTGTAGCCCCCGCGCTGCTCGTGAACTTACCGGTTGGGCAGTTTCGACACTCAGAAGAACCCGTATCTGAAGCAAAAGACCCTTTTGGACACGGAACACACTCTCCACTGGTGCCCGAAGACGCGTAGTATCCTTTACTGCAGAGTTGGCAAGCGATTCCAGTCCATGACGAACCTGAAGGACAGAACTCGCACTCACTCTGACCAGTGGAATTTGTGAACGAGTACGAAGGGCATGCCTGGCAATTTGAAGCTGCAACAATCGAGCTATACGTGTTTACTGGACAAGCCGAGCACGCTACGTCACCAGCGCCGCTGAAGTATCCCCTCGGACAATTGTGGCACGCCGTAGATCCTGTACTCGGAGTGTATGTACCAGCAGCACAGTTGGTGCAGCTTCCAGCCCCCACGCCGCTCCACTTACCACGAGGACACGCTGAGCACGTCGATGCATTGGTAAGCGAAAATGTACCAGCTGCACAACTGGAGCACGACACAGACCCAGACGACGAGGTAAATGTTCCGGCTGTACATGTACTACATGCCGTACTTGACACAGCGCCAACAGTCTGTGAGAAGGTCCCTGATGGACAAGAAGTACACGGAGCACTACTATCCTTGCCGACTTCAGTGCTGAATGTACCGGCCGGACATTTCGTGCACTCCGCAGACCCCGCCGATGAAAACGTCCCTTGAGGACACAGCAAACATTTACGTGAACCACTTTCGAGATAGGAACCGGCCGGGCACGCAATGCAAACATACTTATTAGTGGATGGGCAGAAGGTGATCTTGAGGCCGACAGCGCAGAACGGGGCACCGTAGTAGGCCGCTTGCAGTCTCTCTTGGACGACTGCATAGCGATCTCTACCTCCGAACAGGAACAATCGCGTTGCTGAAGAGAAGAAGGAAAGTGTGTGGCCTCGACGAGGAGGGGTGTAGTCTTGTGAGAAAGTAAGACGGATCCACTGGGTTGCATTGATGTTCAACTCCCATGTATCGCTAAGGAAATCGCTTGGAAACGTGTAGGAGCCACCTGCAAGCGCGAGCTTTCCTTCATCCACAAACGTGATGCTGGCTCCGTATCGAGCGCCGGGTGTCGTTCCAATTTCCTGGAGAAGTTCCCAAGTGTATGTCATCCTCTCTACTGGTACTGAAGGGGGAACCGAAGGTGGGCACAATCGCCAAAGCTCGTTGAAGATCACCCCTTCTAGAGTGGATTTGCCTCCATGGACAATGACACAAGCGAGTTTTGTGGCTGTAAAGATCTTCGTTGGGGTCATAACTGCATGGTACGCTCGAGCAGTGGGGACTGAATCGGTCAGTGGGCCTGCTTTCAGCATTCGCCACAAGAGTTGTGGTTTTCTGTCCGTACAAGTCACTGAGGACGTTCTGGAGATCAAGGCCAAGTGCAAACCGCCCAATTCTACGTAATCTTCCGACAACCCGCCGAACACGAGAGCTCCAATCATAGTGTTGTTCTCGAACACTTTCGTGAACGAGTGGCCGATGCGAGGCACTGGGGTTGCTGCAACGGTGGTAATATCGGTAGCAGTGGCTAATTCATCCCAAATGATGTTGCTGGAGCTGGAATCCACACACCCTCGCCACATATCGTTGACGAACTCTCGACTTCTACCCCCAAAGATGAACACAACCCCATTGCTGTTCAGGAAAGACGCGTGCTCAGCTCGACTTGCTGGAGATATGAACACGGTTTCAAGTTCGGATTGATACGCAGCTGAGACTGCAGATTGGATCTGGTCCTGTGGTTTGAGAAACGCGTTTGTGTCGATATTGTAGACCAAAACGGGGCTATCCACAACAGGTTGGGCCGATTCGTACTCGATTCCACCAAGGATTAACAACCGATCGGAGGAGGAAGTGCCAGAAACAAGAGCTTCACTGGAATGCAAAATCCGCGTGTAGTTGATGTCCCCATCGAACCGTTTCCAAGTCAACGTCACGGACGCGTTTTGAGCCTCATCAGCGACAGAACAATGGGCTTCTGAGGCCACAAGCGACTGCGATACAACAAGCCTCAATGATATCAACTGAAGAACCAGAGATACGATCAAGGAGGACATGGAGAAGATACTATCTATGAAAGCGACCGTTGGGTTCTAATACGGATTTGTCCATGGCGGAAGAAAGCAGACTGGAACAACGTGAAGAGGAACAGGTTAATCTACATGACCCGCTGGCCGTTCAAGCACGTATTCAACAGCTCGAGCAGACTATCGTTGATCTTGATGACACAGCCCAAACTTTCAAGTTACTAGGCGAGAAGCAGGCGGCGGAGATCAATGCGAAGGAGCTTCTCCTCGCTCGGAAAACCGAGTACGTGGACGAATTACTGGAGCAGATAAAAGCATTAACCCTTAAGCTAGATGCCAAGACAACTGAGGCTCAAGTTTTGGAGCTCAGAGCGCAGAAAGTGAATGTTCAGATACAGGAGCTTAAAGATCAGGTGAAAAAAGATGAAGAGGACTTTGTCATGGTTAGTGCAGCGCTGGAAGTAAGAGAACAAACGTTAACCAAGAAGAACGGGGAGCTTTCGTTATCAGCGAAGACGGAGAAACAGCTAAGGAAGGAGCTCGAGCGACACCAGGGAATAATTCGTCGTCTTGAGAAGAATGTGGAGGATTTACAGCCAGAGAAAGTGGACGCGTGTCTCTCACCTCGGAGTTTTCACGAGAATCAGCTCATCCGGCTACGAGATGATGCGATTGAAGCTAAAACACGGGAAGTGTGGCTGCTGTCGGGACAGAATGACCAGCTTCGAGTGCAGTTGGATGAGCTTGAGTCTGCGTTGGAGCAGTTGCAGAGGAATGTCATCTCAAAAGAGAACGACTTGGTTCGGCGACAACGCAAGATCGACCGATTGGAGGCCGAGGTCGACGCTCTCCAGGTTAGTCGAAACCAGGCTGACGGGCGAGAGAAAGCCATGGAGATTGCTGCAGTTCAGAATGAGAAGCTTTTGCAGGCTCTGGAGGCTCAAGAACGGAATGCAGAGGAGCTTAAGGCAAGACTTGAAGACAGTGAGCGAGAGTGCGAGCAGCTTCGAAGTTGCCATCGTGACTACATCGCACGCTCAGCCGAAAGTGAAGTGGAAGTTCTGCACAGAACGAGACAAGCAGAAGAGAAGGCGTCGGCAGTGAGTACTCTGCAGCAAAAGCTGCAGAGAGAGAGAAAGCTCCTGCAGGAGGAACTATCGTCTTCTCATTTAAATTATCAAATGGAAATCGAGAAGGTGCAGACTGAGCTCGTAATGCGACGCAATAAGCAGTACGAACTCACCTTGAAGCTTCAGGACAACGAGAATCGACTGCACGAAGCTCTGGACCACCGAGAAAGTGCTGAGGAACAGTTGCTAGCAGCTCAGTGTCGGATGGCAGAGCTTGAACGAGTGTTGCGAGACTCTCTCGACTGGAAGAAGCAACTTGAAAGTGAGTTAGTGTCGCAAAAGAAAAGTTCTGGTGAAGAAGCTGACAAGCAAAGTAAACTTCTCGCTGGAGCGAAACGAGAGGTTGTAGTTCTACAGAAACAGCTTGAAGAGATGAAGGAAGCACTACACAAACGGTTTGCCGCAGAGAAGCAGCAGGAGCTTCGGCATCGAGAAACGAAACAGCTATTGGAGAAACACGAAGCACTCACGATCGAACAAAAGCAACGAATACATCGTCTCGTTAATGACGTTAATCGCGAGTCCCAAGCTCGAGCGGCCGTGGAGTTGGAGAAAAATCTGTTGAAAAACCAACTTGAAAGTCTTCGTCAACAAACTGAAAGTTCCACCCGAGAGCTTCTTGAGCAAAAGAAACAGGTCCAAGACAAACGACAACAACTGGCAGGGAAATTCACCAACCTGACAGCCGAATTCCACGCCCTACAAAACGCCAAATCGAGGCTTGTGATCAAATTTGCCGACGCTTTCGCTAAAGCTGCCTCCACAAGTGCTGTGTGGCCTTCGGATTGTCTGGAAATACGCGAGTGTTGGCTTGAAGATGATGACCTACGTCCAATTCTGAAGATGCTTGAAGGTGAAGGTGGGACTAGACTGCAGCGTATCGATATGCGCTGCAACCGCCTCACGAGTGAAGGAATGGGGCGTTTGGTTGTATTTCTCAAGAAGTTGGTTGTTAGCCTCGTCAGTGAGACGACCAGTGTGAGAATTCGAGAGCTTGATCTACGCCAGAACTGCATTTCGCTCGATGGAGTTCGTGTTGTGGCTAAAGGGATCGAGTCGCTTGTCTCTAGCAAGAGCAATAACGGTGTGATTGGACTTAAAAGTGTTGCAGTCAGTGACGAAGGGAGGGTGGAGATTTATGGCGTGGAGAACACTTCTCCGGTCTTAACTATCGATATCTCGGATAACGCCGACGCAGATTGGCTGGTCGCAGAATCAAGACGCTTTCAAGTACAATATCGTCGAGGAAAAGACTCGGAGCGCAACAACAACCGAAGTAACTCTACTACTGCGCAGCTTTTAAATGACGTGCTATCTTCCAGTGACAAGAGCCTACAAGAAATTTACAGCTTGGATCTAGTGAAAGCGTTCATGGGCCAAGGCAAAAAACTGGGTAAGGGCAGGCCCAAAACCGAAAAACCTGCTGACGGCTTATCTCCAGCGACGTTAACACCTCCCGGGTCCTTACGAAAACGAGTTGAAACTGCGTCACCACGCACTGGTGATGGCGTAAGTAGATCAATCGGTCCAGTCCCTATTGTTGCAAGCTGTACGCGAGATAGCGGGACTTCTCCGCGGTCATCATCTCTATCGCTTCCACGACTTTGAGGGTGACTAACTGGTAATTAAATGTCTAATCGATAAGTTAACACCTTGGATCCGTCACCAGCTACTGTTTAGGGCCGTTCTTAACGGGATCGCGATCCGGTCGGATTGCAACATCATGGTAGGGTCGCGATCTGGTCGTTCCTAACCGGGTCGCGCCCCACCAATAGGAAACAAAAGGTAGCTAAATATAGCAAAAACATTAATTATAATCCGTTTTATTATATTTTAACGATTTCTAGCTTTGTGCAGGAGTTAAAAAAATAAAAGAAAAGCGTACTACGTTGTCTAAGCTCTACTGGTCATGTACGTGTGCTCCTTTCACGTAAACTCGCAATAATGATATCATGGTGCCGCTTTTTCGCCGCAGTGCAATCCGGCGATCAGGCCGAGTTTCGAGATCGCGATCCCGTTAAGAACGGCCCTTAATTTACTTTGCACTATGTCGTAACTTACTACATAAAAGAAAATGATCATATATTACGACGTCTGGAACCAAGGATAATTTTGTCAAAGAAAACACTTTTCTTATGTTTCGGTAATATATAACGTACTTAGTATGTATTTCAAAATTGTATCCATTCCTCTTCTCCATTCGTCGGAGCAGACCCCCTCGACCATCATGGAGCAAGTCGTGACGCAGGCCCTTTCGGCCACTTTACGCGGTCTGGATGAGACGATCCTCGAGTACATTAGCGGCGCTGTAGCTGACCAGTTGGCAGACGACGTTCCCTCTTCTGCATCGGAGCTGGAAGAGCTTTTGGCTGAGAGCGTCGCCCCCTTCCTGCTCAGCACTGGATTCGTCGATGATGATGCGGCTGCGTCTTCTCTCTGCGCGTCTCTAGCGGCGAAACTCCTGGCCAGTCCGGAGCTGCAGGCACAGATGGGTACAACACCTCAGCAGGACGTGCGCGTGCTGGAGAACACGCAAAGTATTGAGGAACAGGCCCGCAAAGATGAAGGGGCAGCTGATGCCGAGCAGCTCATGGCCCGCATGTGGGGCTTTGACAAGATCCGCAAGACCACGAATGATGAACTGGAGGCGCAGCAATCAGCGCTGTCAGCCCGTCAAGTGCGTAAGCAGATTAAACTGGAACAACTCACGGCTGAACGCGAGGAGGAGCAGGCTGAGCTGGACAGGGAGTGGGAAGATGCCCGTTTCCTGCCGGATCTATCGCAGGACAATGGCGAGAAGGACGTACATGTGCCTAGACTAACGATCAACTTTAAGGGCAAGACGCTGTTGTCCGACACGTCGTTGAAGATCGTGAATGGCCGACGCTACGGTCTGGTGGGTAAGAATGGAGCTGGTAAAACGACGCTACTGAGGTACATCTCGCACTACGAGTTAGAAGGTTTTCCGAGACATATCCGTATCCAGTTGGTGGAGCAGGAGTCGGCTTCCAAGCTCAGTAAAGACGATAGGAGTGTGCTAGAAGTGGTGCTGGCGGCAGACTATGAACGTACAATGCTGCTCCAGGAGGAGAAGGAACTTACGGCTGAGGAGACCAGTCAGGGAACCGACCATAGTGAGAGGCTGAAGGAAATCTACGACCGCCTGGTAAACATCGACTCCGACACGGCCGAGTCCAGGGCTCGCACGATCTTGAGTGGCCTCCAGTTCCCTGACCACGTTGTGGACGGTCCAGCCAAGGCTCTTTCCGGTGGTTGGCGTATGCGTACAGCTCTAGCTGGTGCACTGTTCATGGCTCCGGATCTCCTGCTGCTTGATGAGCCGACGAACCACTTGGATCTCGAAGCTGTCATTTGGTTGGAGCACTACCTAGAGAAGTACGAGAAGCAGATGATCGTGGTGTCCCACGACAGGAACTTCTTGAACGCCGTGACCACTGACATCATCCAGCTCACGAATCAGAAGCTTGTGTACTACAAGGGTGACTACAACACGTTTGAGCACACGATGAAGGAGAACCTGCGCCAGCAGCGCAAGGCGTACGATGCCCAGCAGATGAAGATCCAGCATATGCAGGAGTTCATCGAGCGTTTCCGCGCCAACGCCAAGAAGGCGCCACTGGTGCAGTCACGAGTCAAGGCACTGAACAAGATTTTGCAAAACGAGCTGATCGACGAGCCCGAGGACGAACACGCGTTCCGGATGCACTTCCCGCCCCCGGAGCCACTCGGCCGACCCATCATCGCGGTCGAGGACGTCGGCTTCCGGTATACCCCGGAGTCTCCCTTGCTCTTCAAGGACGTGCATATTGGTGTGGACATGTCGAGTCGTATTGGTATTCTCGGTGTTAATGGTTCTGGTAAGTCTACGCTTATCAACATTATGATCGGCAAACTGCGTGCCAACGAGGGCTCCGTCACCATGAACCCGCGACTACGTGTGGCCACGTTCACGCAGCACCACGTCGACTCCCTGGACCTGTCCAAGTCTGCCGTGGAAAACATGAAGGAGTTGTTCCCTGGCCACGAGTCGGACGAGTTCCGCTCGCACCTCGGTCGCTTCAACCTCTCGGGCGAGCTAGCTATCAAGCCCACGCGTACGTTGTCCGGTGGTCAGAAGTCTCGCGTCGGTTTTGCGCTCATGACGTGGCGTCTGCCGCACGTGGTGGTGCTGGATGAGCCTACGAATCACTTGGATATGGAAACCATCGACGCGCTGATTGACGCCCTACGGGAGTACAAGGGTGGTGTGGTGATTGTTTCCCACGACCAGCACTTCGTCCAGAGTGTGTGTGAAGAGCTCTGGGTGGTGGGCGACCAGCAGGTGTCTCGCTTCCGAGGAACCATGGGCGAATACAAGAACCGCGTGCTGACCAAGAAGTAAGTGAGTATTATAGACCCCCAGAGAATTCGCAGCTTTTGAGGACTAGACCGACTAGACCAAGGCAGAAATACACACGGTCGATGCCGAGGTATTCAACCCACGCGTCTGTTTCTGTTGTAAGAGGTTTGTGGTCATGAGCACGTTTACAGGGATTGAGTTTTAAGCCGTAGTTTGTGATCACACAGCAACTTGTTAGGGTCACTGAGGACCCCTCCTAATCTACTACACAATGAGTATTGTTCGTAATGAATTACCACCGCGGTAACGACAAGCTGACATTGATGGTGGCAAGTATGGACCATGACTCATGGTCACCCAAAGCGATTAAAAGGACTGATCACATTGAATTCGACTTTAAGCAATTTATTGGTACGTTAACAATAAATTGCTAATAATAAAGTTCGTTTCGGTGAGTAAGAAATATGTTTCTGTCTATTGGTGTTATTGTATAAATATCGGCCTAGCGTGCAACACTAAGTGCAACCACGATTTGATTGGTTAATAAGGTAATGTCACACTCCAAGTACTGTCAGGAAGACTGTCTTTAGTTGTGGCTCTACAATGAGCTCTAAGACTAATATTCACTACATAGCTTTAGTGTCCATGGGCAGCGGCATTAACAAAGTATTTTAGAAGGTTAAACAGTACGCAATATCCCTATGAATCGGACGTAAGATCTCCCACGTACCTACCGACCGATAATGTCACTACCTATTAATCTACCTCAATTCCTATATACTCCCACGTAATCTAGATGGCTATACAAGAACAACAGAAGTAGTTGCTGACGCTACGAGCGTCAGCATCTACTTTTTTTAGGGGTTAAGTGTCCTTTATCGTACCGGTCATTGATACATATTAATACTCTACTTTGAACTACTATATATGTAGAAATGCACGTTCATTTACTATTTTACAAGCGGAGATGACTGTCTTGAAGGACATCAAGACAGCCATCTCATGCTTTTTAATGTGAATTTCAGATTAATCAGCAGTACGAGATGACTGGCTTGTAGTACTCGAAGCCAGCCATCTCTGGCTCTTTAACACGTATTTCTTTATGTTAAACTGCAGTAGAAGGAGGTGGCTGCCTTGGGTACCCCAAGGCAGCGCCAAGACAGCCATCTCCCGTTTTTTTTGTACAAATTGCACGAGTAATTGAAGTACATGTACATGTAGTAGATTTTTATTGTAGGATACTTAAGTTTTGCAACCCGGGCAAATCGCAACACTTCGTTTTTGTATACCGCGGGTTGCAAAACTCAATAGAAGGGCAAACCCTATGTGCAACTATTTTTGCAAATGGCACTGCTACAAATGCATAGGTATTGGCTACACGAGAGCTGATACCATGTGCAAATCTTAATATTAGCCAATGAAATCCTTGTCAGTAAGGAAAATACAACCTCGGTTGCAAATGGCTGGTTATGTACCGGTATCCCGGAACAATACCGAAAAGACAATACAAAATTCGATATACCGGAACAATACCGAAAAAGATTGATCTTCAATCCAAAAATCGAAAAGCTCACTTGATATGGCGTCGTTCCCCATGAGCAAGTATGGCCGCTACAAGCGCGCCACGGCCTACTTCTTGGACTGGTTAATACTAGCACGCGGTCGCGGGCGTCACACGGGTCAACCAGTGAAGCTCTCGGCGCTCAGCGACGTTGTGGACGAGATCGCGGCGTCGCCGACCAGTCTCACGCCCAAACTTCTACAGGAGCTTCCCAAGGCGCTGGCCGCCTGCCAATGCGCCATCACATTAAGAGAACACGTCGCGCAGTTCTTCGTCGGTGGAGGGGATAGTGGCCATCAGTACTTTCTGGAACTTCTAAAAAACTGGCACTGGACGTTGCAGAGCGTTGCGTTCCAGCAAGAGGCCACAGCTGTAGCTATGGACGAAAGCAAGAAGTTCGAGAACTACTACAAGGTCTTGGAGGTGGGCGAAGACTATTTCCCAGACGAAGAACTGTTTGTGGCCCAGTTTGAAGTCGACAAAGCAGTCAAAGTGGATCGAAACCAGTTGTTCAATGAAGCTTTTGCGAAGGATCTGCGGCTGGAAGTGGTCTACTTCTTCTTGGAGCTGGAGGAGCTGGCGGAAGGCGTCTTTAGTATATATGACCAAGTCAAGAAGCAGCAGCGCACAATGTTGGAGGCCACCGTGGTGGTGAAAGTGGCTATGGACACTGCTACGGCACTCACAGCAAAGCTCCAGTTGCGGTATCCGATGCTCAAGACAGCGGAGGATGTGGTGAATATTGTGTTGCAAAGCATGCCGAAAGACTACCCGACCAAAATTGCCCACGCTGTCGTAGACTTTTGGACCAAATTCCAGAACAACGGCACGTACACGTTTGTCCCAGGTATGATGATCATCGATTTCCTTAGTGTGGGGGGTACGCTGGCGAGTTTTACGTCTGCTATTCCGAAAAAAGCGAAGACGAAGTTGATTCTTCGCGATGGCTTCTTCGGCGAAACGTACGGAGAAGATCGCACTCCACAGTACGTTCTCCCAGATCCTACCAACATGGTAGTGTTCCTGCTACAGCAATTGCCACTGCTGTTCAACACAATCCTCGCGACGAAAATGGCCACTGGTTCTGCGTTCGACAGCTCAAATTTGACAAGCTCCTTCATGGCACTGATGGACGAGTACTTTACGTCGCAGAAGGTGACGGTGCCTATAGTTTTCACGTGCATCTGCTGGCTGAAATCGGTTGCCGCACTACAAGGGAAGTCGGGGCTCACTCGCAATGTGAGTCTTACGTTTAAGCACACGAAGGATCTGATGAAAAACATGGAGGCTACGGTAGCGAAGGGCGTGGTATTAACTGCCGACAAAGAAATTCATAACGCCTTGAAGGTATGTGCAGGGGAAATCAAGAGGTCGACCCGAGTGCATAACTTGGCACGCGCAAACCCATTGATGGCGGGCTTTATGATGCTGACCTATAATTTCCATTACCTGCACATGGCGAGCGAGGTTTTGATGGTGACGTCGAGGTTCCGAGCCTTTGGTCATCTGTACCATGCGCTGGTGGAGCAAGGATTTCTCCAGCACATCCCGTTTTTCGACGATGTTCTGGACGTTTACGACGAAATGATCTTCACCCCATCGCGAGCCGCAGCGGTACACGGTTCTTACAACCGCGCGTACCTGCTCAGCTCTCACCTGACTGCTACTGCTGTCAACGCGATGTACCGTGGAGTGCCGCCACCTCCAGGGAAAGAAGGAGTTAAAGTGCGCAAAGCACTCCATTTTCAGGATTTGTCCAAGATCTATCGACTGATTTACGACAACGACAAGTCTGTGCTGGGAGGTGCTTCATCGAAAGCGATGCTCAACAATGCTGCAGATATTTGCGCCAAAGAGCTGTTCCAGACACGTGTTTTGTCTCGTGACATACTGAAGCTGAATGATGACCTCTCGGACGCGTTCTCGGATATGTGTGACGCCTTGGGCCAACGACAGTACCACGACGACTATATCGCTGCTCGCCCACCGCGCGGTGAATCTCGTCAGTATCGGGTCAATCGCGCCTTGGAGGATTCTGTGATGATGCCTCTTATGCCACTCCTGGATTGCTTGCAGTCTGATGGGACGTTGGATTTACGTATGATCCCAACTGAGTACCGAGTGGTTCAGTTGGACATTGTTGGTGGCGAAGGTGTCAAGATGATGTGCAAAAAGGCTGCTGCTGTGATTAATGCCAAGTTTGCGACCCCTCGTTTCGTGTGTGACAGGAAGTATTTCACGTTTCCGTCCAAACCGGATTTTGTCAACCAGGAGTATGGAACACCGTCGAATATGCGGCCAACACGGGGCGACGCACGCAACAAGTTGTTTTCGGATCTGATGGACATTCTTGAAGAAAGCAACGGACCTCTGTCTGAGACCGACCTGAACAAACTGAAGTCCGAGCTTAGAAGAGATCCTGATCTCCTGTCAATGGCTTCACTCTGCTCGACGTCTGCAGCAACTCTCGGCGCCTTGAGGGATAATATGGGCAGGATTGATCTGGACAATCTCTCGAACTCCATGCTGGATGAGCTGTGTTCGCTGTTCCATCAAGCTGCAGCTGGTCCTGCGCACGATGCTGATCTGGTGGAGTGGATGATTCAGCTAGGAGCACTCACCATTCAGCCGCTGCATTGCCGCCGGAAACCACGGCAACGTGATATCCCGTATCCGTTGGAGATGCTTTCGAACACTATGGCAGTTCATAGTGCTACAATTGCAGGCCATGAGGATATTGTTCGGATCATGTTGGAGGCAGACAACATGGTGGACTTGAACACACCCACGTTCCACACGAAGGAAACGCTTGCTCACCTGGCTGTCAAGCACGGGCATCGCAGTTTGTACGATATGTTGGCTGCATTTGGAGCAGATCTTCGCATCAAAGACGGCAAAGGGAATCGTGTGTGTGATGTAACGACTGACAGACAATGGAGACGTGAAATCGCGGCTTCCATTGTTGAGATTGAGAAGAGTCAAGCAGTTTGTGAAGGGGCGAGAAACCGCGACGCGCTGTTCCGCCACCAAGGTAATCTCAGAGCTGAGCGACTACGTAAGTCGGTCTCTGCTCAACGCGACCAAGAACGCCAGCGAGCGTTGGAAAATACCAACCCGAACACCGCAACTTGGTCTAAAAAGAGGAAAAGCAACAAGAAGAAGAACAAGAAGGGCATGAAAGAAAAGGCTACGGCTGTGTCTACGCCAGTAGCCACCGGAGACGACTTGGTGGACATGTCAAACTTGCTGAAGGATCTGCTGGTGGCTGCTGACGTAGAGGAAGATGTCTATAGCGACACGGAACCGTTTTCACTGTTGAAGAACTCGATCGAAAGTACAGCGGCTACATTTGCTCGGCTACGAGACCCGATTATCACTGCGGCTAGCAAAACAGACGATGTGAAGCGCGCGTGCAAGCTGATCGACACGCTGGAGAGCTCAGTGGAGGCCTCATCACACCCAAGCAGACTTCATTCGACAGATCGCCGCGTTCGTAGTGCCATAGCGTCCGAGGCTTTGCAAGTGATCCACATGATGCACAAGTTCTATCGAGTTGACCACGCTGCGATTTCGGTTCCTGCGCTTGCTCCTGTGCGTAAGCTCTGTAGCACGACGATGAAGTTTGCAAGGTTCGTGGTGGGCACGGCGCAGCTAAGTTGCTCCGTCGATAAGACGCCACAGGCCCGTGAGGTTCTGGACGTGCTGGAAAAGCGCTTGGTGAAAACACCAGCGAGTCAGCGAGACTCGGACTTCGAAAATATGGTTCATGTGTACGTGACGGCTCGTGATGCTATGGGTTTGGGCCAAACCTCAAACCCCGATGCGCTTCGCAACTTGCAAGAGTTTTTGGAGTAACAACTTTGCGGGATACTGACATTCAATGGGTCTCTGTACCTGGACTTTACTGCCGGCGATCGATGCTTGTTCGTGGTCATGTTGTGGGATCTTGTGGCAAGTAATGCATTTACCATATTTCGTTGATTCATTAATTGGAGGCGTGTGGGGCAGAAGACGGGTAGGTTGCTCTCTGGGCGCTCTAACTTTGTTGTTGCTGTCACCATTTCGTTTCTGCTGTTGGTTGTAACATTTTGACATAGTAGTCCACCAAAACCTTCATGTGGTGCTGGTTCGTTCATGAGGTTCAGACCCAGGAAGGCTTCGTTGTCTTTGTATCGATCTGCGATAAAAGTGTCGAATTTTGTTGACATTCGCTTGCGAGTTGCACCACTCGATGGTTCCGAGTGTGACGAGGCTATCCGTTCTGCCTTGACGTGCGTGGGGGATTCACAATGACTGCCAGGTTGTACTTCATGTTCCAGTCGTTGATAAAAGCGCCGAGGTACTTGAGTTCTCCAGGCACGAACATACCCTCGTCACCTGGTTAGTCGACACCCCCACGGTTGATCCAGTAACCCACACGCACTCGGACTTGCGATTTCTTGGCTGCCAGACTCGCCTTCGATCCGACGTTACGGATATTTGGCCGGTCGATTTCCTTGGTAACTCGAGTACCCCATACCATGGTCTTTAAGACAACTACTGCTCGAATGGCACTTCAACTCAACTTCAACTCTAATTACCCCTAATAAAGGCTTCTACTTCTATTTTACAGCTAAAACCAGGCTTATTTTGCGGTAGGGGGTACAACCGCAAATCGAATCTTGGAAGCTCAGCTAATGGCCAGCTTCCGCCGCTTCCTGCAGCGCGACGCGCCGCCTCCTGCGTCTTGGCAACCAGAGGAGCACGAACACGCATCTCCAGCGTCTCATGCTCATCGCGAGCGCGCTGAGACGGCCCCCACGTCACATTTAGAGACCAGTGATGGCCAAGGGATCTCTATTCCTGCACCAAGCTCCAGCTTCTCGCGGTTCTTTGACCGGGCGGCCGGTCGCTCTTCGTCGTCTTCTTCTTCTTCGGATGGAGACGAGCTTGAGGGTACAGGTGTGTATTTTGTGGCTTAATTCTCTTGATAGACTCGATATGTGAAGAGAATAATTATACTATTGTTTCTGGTTAGGTGCGATGACGTCAACGAGTTACTTCCGCCCTCGCACGATGGACGGATATTCGAGATACCTGGAGTATGAGAGATTGATCTCCTTTTTGGGTCGATTGCTTTGTATTTAATTGCTATTTGACTTGATGTAGAGCTGCGTTTATGGAGGGGTATCTGGAGAAACAGAGCTCGGAAGACCCAAAGTTGTGGAAAAAGAGGTGGTTCGTCATGCAGGAGAGTAAATTGTTTTACTACAAGTCTCAGGCAGATGTCAAGGAGCAGAAACCGACGGACGAGACCTGCTGCGGCGTCATTTCCATGGAAAACATCGATTCAGTGACCACAGCGGTACGACTCGGTCAACTGCCTCCCATTGCAGAGGAGGCAGAGGAAAGAGACTCGTGCACGAACACTCCTACGTGCCGGTGCTACCTCTGCCTCACTCCTTCTCGCCTCCTTGTTGCTAACTTGCACCTGCGTCCACTCTTCCATGCGTCCGTCATGCTCTTGCAGAAAGACTTTGGGGTCGCAGCCTTCCAGATCCGCATGGAAAGCCGGCGGTATATCTTACGCGCCGAGTCCAAGGATATGGTAAGAAAGCTGGCACTCCTGCGTTGCTTACTAGTGAACTAACGTGTTGCTGTGTTTATTGTGTAGATGCACGAATGGCTGTTTAACTTTCAGAAATCAATTGCGAATATCGTTTCAGCGCTGTCACGAACGCAGGTACGTCTCTTAGATATGGTTCTCTTTGATTGACAGATGCCAATAGTACTGCGTGTCTCTTTCTTTCAGGCAGAGCATCGACCGAACCGGCTTTGCAACACCGGTAATTTATCACGAAGAGTACGTGCAATTTTCTATATTGTAATGGGATGCTGCAGGCAGACCCTGATGAATCAATGCGCGATTTACTCACCCTTGAGCGAATCTGTGTTTTGCGTGCGGGGTGTTTTTGCAGCAAAGTATGTCCCGCGTGAATCGAAGTGTATCATTCGACTACCAGGAATTCCAATTCCCGGTGGCAGCTTCTGTCGATGATTTATACCGTGGGCGTGCGAGCGGTGGTTTCTTCGCATCAACAAGTTTCTCAGACGAATCGACAGGTGGTGATGGCTCTTCGTCGTCGAGGGCGAGCCCTCGGCGAGCTAGTAGCCCGTTGGCTTTTGGGGGGTTTGGGCCGCGAAGCCCACTAATGTTTGCATTCGACCCGATGGACGATGTACCGGAGCATCACACACCCCCTGTGAGGCAAAGCTCAATTGTCGAAACCAAAGAGGAAAGTGACGACCACGACAGACCACGGTGGTGGGAGGATGGAGCTGCAAGCAGAGAGGCAGCCACTGATCCACCTCCAATAGTTCCAACATCATCGCCTCCAGTTGCGACAGGCAAGTACGTTCCTCGGTATCTTAGAAACCGCAGCGCTGCAGAGCCGACTTCACCACCACCTCTTCCAGTCGACCTGTCCCCGCCTCCAGAGCCTACACCTGCGCCTAGTACTGGTCGCTGGGTGCCTCGTCACCAGAGAGAAGGGTTTGCCGAGATGCAGCCAATCGAGTCATTCTCAATTAACTCTCGCGACTCTTTTCATGAGACCTTCAATGAGGACAGCTCGAGTTACTCGACGGGTGATGATGTTCATGGAGTGACGTCGCTGTTGGGGGTTCGATCAGCAATGGAGGATGTTTGTTGCTGCATCCCAGACCTTAACGCACAACTGAAGGATGATGAGCCCCATCATCAGCGGCAGTCGATTTACGCTTTATTTGATGGCCACAGCGGTGTTCGGGTACGTTACTGTGGGTTGCTCGTCAGTAATGCGCTTATTTACCCCTTGCCTTTTGTCTTGTCAGGCTGCAACTTTTACCAACCAACGCTTGGTACCTTATCTGACTTCACATGAAGCCTTTATGGCGGATACAAAGCTGGCTTTCGAGGAGTGTTTTGCTCGGATTGACGAGGAGTTTCTGCAGAAGGCTGAGGAGGAGGTAAGACTAGATTGTGCGCTGATTGTTCATCAAGGTTATACTTAATTTTCTCTTTCCGTTCTCGACAGAGTCTGAGTGATGGCACCACAGCGGCGGTGGTGTTAATTCGGGGCAACCGGTTGATCACAGCGAATATTGGAGACTGCAGGGCAGTTGTGAGCATTGGAGGTCAAGCTCTGGATATTATTGAAGAGCAAACGCCCGGACGTGAAGATGAGCGAGAGCGGATTATAAAGCAGGGAGGCTGGGTGAAAGAGGAGCGCGAGCTGCAACTGTCTAAGCTGCACTCGATGGATTTAAGCGACCCGGAAATTCAACAGCGCGCTGAGCGAGTGGTCAAGTGGGTGACAATCTACCGAGTGAACGGCGAGCTGGCAGTCTCGCGAGCCATTGGAGACATCGACTATAAAGGTGAAACACTGTCGAAGTATGAGTATTGGGCCTTTCCGGAAGGACATGACCGCGTTTTTCATGGCGACTTGGTCATTTCGGTCCCCGAGTATCAGGTAAGGAAGCATAGAGGATGGATTCTTGGCAATATGCTGACAGTGTTTCCTAGGACATTGAAATCACACCCGAATTCGACTTCCTTGTTCTCGCTTGCGACGGTCTTTGGGACACGATCAAGAGCAAGGAAGCCGTAAAATACGTCGCTGATAGGTTAAATGAAGGCTACTCAGCAAAGGTTCGTGTTTGTTTCGGAACGAAGTGGGCTTGTGATACTAAAACGTTGGCGTGATACTTCATCCTGCAGCAAGCCAGCCAGTCTCTCGCGAACTTGGCAATTCGGTCAGGTTCATCCGATAACGTTTCCGTCATTATTGTACTGCTCAATACCGAGCAGATATCCAGCTCAATAGATGCATTCTCAAGGCAGTGAGAGAAAGTTCCAGAGTGGTTTACATACCAATTGATCAAGTAAAGAAAATGCTCGTAGTCGTTTTCGGCAGCTGCTCCAAGTGTGCATATATACGTGTTCGTATTTCCCCCTGAAATTGTGTTTTCAAACCCTCGTTAGCTATGATCCTTACTTCTCGACGGAATCAACAAGATCTGCAATACAAATTCAACAAAATTAACTTAGCATCACCATATTCAGGTTACATGTCAGATAGAGCAGTTTACCTTGCACAATTTTGCTGAAGGCTGGGGCGGCTACGGAATCAGGGTACTCTTCCAGGAAAGAAACACCCTCCTCGCAAGCGCCTGTCATCTTGTTGTCTAGCGGCAGGCGTCCCAGGAACGGCACGTTGAACTTCTTGGCCATCGCCTCCCCGCCTCCATTAGCTCTCGGGAACACTTCCATCTGCACTGAGTGTTGCAATAGCTCCGGTGCCTTCTCTTGCAGTAGCTACACAACAAGAACCACATCACTTATGTCAGTACAAAACCTACATCTCCACTGCTTGCAGTCCGACAAGCCATCACCTTCATGACTGCAGCTGTATGGTCGTTTCCATCAGCTGCAACAAACTTCACATCTCCAAGCGGGCGCTGCACGCCGCTCATGTTCTCCACGACGCCTAGCACATTGATGTTGGTCTTGCGGCAGAAGTTGAGCTCCTTTCGCACGTCACTGAGTGCCACCTCCTGGGGCGTCGTGACCACCACAGCCCCATCCAGATCAGCCTCCTTCATGTATTGCACAATACTAATGTGCTCGTCGGACGTTCCAGGTGGCGTGTCGATGATGAGGTAGTCCAGCTCCCCCCACTGGACATCCACGAGAAACTGCTTGATGATGCCGCTCTTCTTAGGTCCGCGCCAGATAATAGCGTCATCCGCATTGGGCAGCATGAAACCAATGGACATGACGCCCAAGTTATCGTCCACGTAGACTGGAGACCAACCGGCGGCACTTTGATGCACTTCCTGGCCCAGGAGACCCAGCATTCGGGGCACACTGGGGCCCGTAATGTCTACGTCCAGCAGTCCAACTTGATATCCCTTACCAGCCAGTGCAAAGGCCAATTGGCAGGCCACAGTGCTCTTGCCTACACCTCCTTTGCCCGACAGAACCAGTAATTTGTGCTTGACACCAGCCAGACGCTGCTTCACATCCGAAACCGCGGGGTCTGGCTGGCGAGCAGCGCCTGAAGCGCACAGGCTCTGGTTGGGACATCCAGCACAGCCGTCGGCCTTGCCAGCCTGTTCGGATTGAGGGCCCACGCACTCCTCGTTGGCGTTGGCAGGGGCAGCAGTCGCCATGGCAAGTGCGTAGTAAGCAGAAAATCGATGAGTGACTTGTATTGCGCAATGTTTGACGCGGAAATGAAGCACTGAATTAGGAGAAATGATGTGACAGGTAAGCCAATCACAAGCGCGAATGGATAGGCGAATGAGACGAGTTGTATTGTTTACTATGGTTAATTAAAGAAATAGTCAAACAAGTAAAGCACGGGGATTGGCTGAAAGATCGATAGTATCAGTACTTTTCTTTTCACATGTTTTACACAAAATAGGAGGCACGTATTTTAGCCAATTGTGACGGGGCGGAATGACGGTCGAATACGCTATCAAAAAAACGCTTTAGTGGCATACGCTTCAAAAGCTATTTTTAGTCTGATCCAGTTTAGAATCTGAACTACAGATGCAAAAAGAGACTGTAGGCAGCATCGCCTACGTGTAACTAGTAGTTTGCAATTGCATCTTCCGTCTGCCACAATCTCAAATAAAGACTCTCAATGGGTTAATTACTTAGCAAATTTGTACTTACAGTACTTCTTTTCAGTACCGATCCAAGTACTAAGTTATGTAACAACAGTCCTAATTATTGTGAAATGACTTCAGCACAACTACATGTATTGTCTCCTTCCTTTGAAGAAGCTCGATTCGTTAACTCACTGCTCGACTTAAAACGATCTGAGACGCTGGTCAATCGGAAAACGTTGAAGCTGCATCCGTCAATAAGTATCTTTTGAACGGGGATGTGATCAGCGAGCGCAGACATTTGCTGCAGATCTACCTACGTCCACTCAACGCGGATACAGCTTCTGTGCACTTCAAAATAGCTTGATATACTTCAGCAACGAAACGTTATGGTAACGTTGCTACGTTGCACTGCATCAGCCTGAGTGCTGTTTAAAACGACGTGCTCTCTATTCCCATGTTGAGTCAGTCTCTCTTTATTTGTCAAAATATCGCAAAATTATCTCATTGGCTAAAAGGCCTTTCCCACTCGTTGCGGTTGGCTGGACGGCCTTCTCCATTTCCTCCCAAGCAGCAGCAGCGCCGTCCTCTTCCGTCGCCGGCCGCAGCTCCCTCCGCTCCTTGGTTGTCCGTCTTCCCGCCCCGTCCGCAGCAGCTTCTGGCCGTCTTCATTTCCTCTGCATATCTACATTCCTGCCTGTCTAAAGCCTACAAAAACGCCCAAAAAGCGACCAGAAGCCAGCGATCCGAGACTCGTCCAAGAACTATGAGCGACACGTGGCAGCCGCAGCCCGCGTTGCTTAACGAGGTGGTGGCCTTACTTCAGGCCTACATGGTCCCAAACAACCAGGTGCAGCGCGAGTCCTATCAGCGTCTGCAGCAGTTCCAGAAGAACTTGGAGTTTAATCTCTACCTGGTTCACCTGCTCTGCTCCTCCCAGGCCGAGCCCAACGTGCGACAGCTGGCTGGATTGCTGCTCAAGCGCAATATTAAGGCCCGCGACGCCAGCGCTGTGTTGAACCCCACCGAGACGGAAATCCTGGCCGTCATCCGCGCGCAGACGTTGCGCGTCCTGGCCGACCCGTTGCCGCCGATCCGCAACACGGCTGGCTCCATTGTCACCACTTTCGTGTCGCAGTACACGTTTCTCGATGAGTGGCCGGAGCTTATGCCGGCTCTTCTCGTGCTGCTGGAGCAACAGGACGAAAACGCTGTTGCTGGAGCTTTTGGCGCACTGGTCAAGATCTGTGAAGATTCGGCTGCTAAGCTTGAGAACTCACCCAGCCGACCTCTGAACGTACTGGTGCCGAAGCTTCTGCAATACTTTCACCACCAGAACGCTAACTTCCGTCGTGATGCTCTCGAGTGCCTGAACAACGTGCTCATCTACATGCCCGTGGGGCTCGTGGTGCAGATGGAGAACTTCCTGGCTGGCATCTCGTTGTTGACTCAGGACCCGTCGAATGAAGTGCGCAAGCTCGTGTGCAAGAGTATCGTCATCTTGCTCGAGGTGGGCGTGCAGTACCTCGTGCCGCATCTGGACAGCATCATCCAGTTCATCCTGCGCGCCAACCAGGACGAGGATGAGAATGTAGCCATTGAGGCCTGCGAGTTCTGGGCCTCCTTCTGCGACCTGCGCGAGTTCGGCGACATCAAGCACATGCTGGAGCCCTACCTGGGCCAGATCGTGCCGCTGTTGTTCCAGCGGATGGTGTATAGCGAAGAGGACCTGGCTAATTTCGAGGCTGAGGAACAGAATCAGGATGAAAACGTCCCCGACCGACCCGAAGACATTAAGCCCATATTCCATCGCAAGGCTGGAGGTGGCCACGAGGGCGGAGGTCTAGATGATGATGATGACGACGACGAGGACTACGACGATGACGATGACGACTCGCTGCTGGAGTGGAACCTTCGTCGCTGCTCGGCTGCTAGTCTTGACAACCTGGCCAACGGCTACGGCAACGACATCCTCCCAACATTGTTGCCTCTGCTGCAGGAGCGTCTTGCCCAGGAGCAGCCATGGCCACTTGTGGAGAGCGGCATTTTGGCGCTCGGTGCCATTGCCGACGGTTGCTACAATGGCATCACCCCTCACCTCCCGCAGCTGTACCCGTTCCTGTTGCAGAAACTTGAGGACCCTGCGCCACTCATCCGTAGCATCACATGCTGGACGCTGAGCCGATACGTGACGTGGGTTGTGGAGCAGGGCAACCACGAGGCACTATTCAAGCCGCTTGTGGAGGGCATGCTGAAGCGCATTCTGGACCCGCATAAGAAGGTGCAGGAGGCAGCGTGCTCTGCGTTCTGCACGCTCGAGGAGGAAGCCCGCGAGGAGCTGGTACCATACCTGACGCCTATTCTGCAGAACCTCATGTTTGCTTTTGGCAAATACCAGGCGAAGAACTTGCTTATTCTGTACGACGCCATCGGAACGCTCGCTGACTCAATCGGTGAGCACCTGAACCATCCTGAGCTGATCAAAATTCTTATGCCGCCGCTCATTGCGAAGTGGAATGCCCTTGAAGACCGCAGCCGTGAGATTCTCCCACTGTTTGAGTGCCTCGCACCTGTGGCCCAAGCGTTGGGCAACGGCTTCCAGGAGTTTGCCATGAACGTGTATGTTCGCTGCCAGCGGATCGTGGAAAACGAGCTGTTGGCTGACGCTATGTCTGAGCAGAGCCCCAACGAGTTCGATGAAGGAGACCCGGAGCTTGTCGTTTGCGCTCTCGACCTGATCTCAGGTATGATCGAAGGCTTGCAGAACAACAGCGAGGCTCTCCTGAACGGCTCCAACATCCTGAATCTGCTCATGAGCTGTGTGCGTCACGACGTGATGGACGTGCGTCAGAGCGCCATGGGCGTGGTAGGCGACCTGGCGAAGCACGCCCCGAACCTCCTCCGTCCTGGCCTTGGTGACCTGCTGCCCGTGCTGATCGACAACATCGATCCGGACCTCCCTACAGTGTGCAACAATGCAAGTTGGTCCGTGGGTGAGATCGCCATTCGCATTGGCGCCGAGATGGAGCCGTACGTGGAGAACTGCCTCGGCCGTTTGATCAGTATGATCAACCGCCCGAAATTGCCCCGCAACCTCGTGGAGAATTGCGCTATCACTATCGGTCGGCTCGGTTACGTGTGCCCGAACGTAGTGGCGCCGCACTTGCAGGAGTTCGCTAAGCGTTGGTGCCGCGCTCTCGCGCACGTACGAGCCCCGGAGGAGAAGGAGCACTGCTTCCTGGGCCTATGCTACATGGTGAAGGCGAACCCGAACGGCATTGTGGCTGACTTCATGTTCATGTGCGGTGCCATTGCCTCGCTCGAAGGTCAGCAAATCCAGCACGCAGAGCTCAAGGACATGCTGTACCAGATCGTGCACGGCTTCAAGACGAGCCTGGGCGACAACTGGGCTGCGTACTTCGCGAGCTTCCCGGAGCCTTTGCGACAGTTCCTCACCACTCGCTTCAACCTGTAAGTGCGAGCAGTGCAGCAGCTGTTGGCTGTCGTGTTTCCCCGCCATGTGAAGGAGGATACGTAAACGACGGAGTAGATGAACAGAAACCACAACGGAAGCTACGAAGAAGCGGCTAAAGGACGGTTGGTGGGGCCATGGCAGTAGGAGTAGCAGTAGGCAGATAGTTAGTAGTTAGTTGAATCGCGAGTAGGATGGTAGAGAATAGTAGATAGTCGATCGGCCCCCTAAGCACCAAGGTTGTAGGTAGCAAAGCAATAGGCTTTTGAGCTTGGAAGTACATCCCGAAGTGTTGTCACGAGACATTCAGGTGTGTGATTATTGCACACAAACCAAGCTGAAAACACAGAGTCAATTGTTCCTAACTGGTACGCACCTGCTTTTTACTTGCTTTTGCTTCAGGCAGCTGAGGCGTCTGTCATTTCAACGTCTTGCTTGCCTTTGTCACCTGTCGATGTCCTGGAGCGTGGGGTCTTCCTACTGCTATGGCTGGGTGTAGTTCCGTCAGGGTAGTCGAACTTGAAATCGTCAACAAGGAAATCGTTCCATATCCGCGGTGTCGATGATCGCCGTGGACCTTCACTCTTACCGGTAGTAGTGGAGTCTACGTCTTCCATATTGACGTCGCTGGGGCTCTCTAAGCTTGCGAACTTCTTGTCTTGCTGACCTCGAGCTGCCGACTTCTTCGTACCAGGACTGAAGAAACCCGGTGGTCCTGACGGCAGCAGCGTCGGCGAAAACAAAGGGGATGGCAAATTTGTTAGCCCTGGGAACGACAGCGGCAGTGTCGGTAGTGGTGATTTCTCTTCGCTTTCTGCTTCATTCGCCAGCAAGTCGAGAAATGTTGGGCTGAGCATACCGATCCCGCCAGTAGAACCTCTTCTGCTTCGCGTGCTACTACCCGAGGGGAAGACCCCATCTAATCATGCCAAGTACACAGCGTCTATGAGATTTCTAGAGTACAGAAGAGCATGTTTTACCTCCAAAAGCTCACCTTTGTCTACACTTCTAGGTGGCACTTCGATGGGCGGTGGTGGAACTGTACGCTGACTGAGCGTCGAAGGTGAACGCTGAGGTCGTGCACTAGAACTGCTACCGGTGGTAGTTGTGGGGTTTTGTAGAATAGGAAGTTCTCCAGACTCAATGGATGCGACGTCTCCGATCATCTCTTCGTAGCGGCAACGAACGTCCTTGGCAGTCTTCCCCGGAACTGCCGCTGCGATTTTGGCCCAAGGATACGATTTGTTTCCGACCCAGCCCGCTAGTGCCGTCTCGAACGCTTTATCTTCTTGGAAGCTCCACGGGTTGGACCTCCGCACGTTCCGACGGGAAGCAGCGGTCGGTGCCTGGTGCTGTGGTTGCTGTAGCATTTGCAGTGGTTGATTGTGGAATTGAACACTCATCGCTTGAGCGCACTCCAATGCTGCAGCACTGAGAGCACTGCTACCACCGATCGGCGGTCCTGCTTGAGGGGTAGTTCTCTTACCTTTTCCTTCTCTAGTGTTCTGGTGCTCAATACCCCTGGGTACCTGGTAGTTTTGTCTGTTTGGGTCGTTCTGATTGCCTGTGTTAGTTAAGAAGCGACTTGCTCTCGTGGCTTCTGGAGATGGAGGTAGTTGTTGAACCAGGCGCTGAAGATACTGTCGGCCGTGCAAACGCACTTCCTCAACGGTGCGTGATCCCACAAATGCCGTGATATGTTTCCACTCGTCTCCTGTTCGTCTTGAGCCGTAGAGCTCTAGCGCCTGCATGAACCTCCCGTGCTCTTCTCGTCTCCACTCCGGCCTGCTACTACCTCTTGCGACTGTCGAGAACTCAGCATTTTCGCGGACAGTATTGTTGCCTCCTTGTCTTGAACCGGTAGTGTACCTTAACGAAGAATTCTGCTGCTGCGAGACACCGGAGTTGGGTGGTCGACCCGGATTCATGCCGAAGCCGTGAATTGAGATTCACTTGTGAGTAGCAAGCAAGTGGCAAGCTATTGGGGGTGACTACCGGTGGAAGCTGAATACTGGAAAGGCCGCCTGGCCGCTAGGAAGATACCGTATCGCGCTGCCTGGCTTTGTTTATAGAGCGACGGACGGTAGAGTAGGTCACACGAAGGGTATTGAGAGTCGTGAGGAAGCCGGAAGTGCGTGTATGCGTGTGATATACTTTGCAATCAGGAAAGCCTCACTAGTAGCAAGATATCGACAGAGCTAAGTAGACGCACAGTGCCTGTCGCGATCGTTGACCCTAAGTGATAAGGCCCCGCTGCTCAGGACAAGACAGCAGCAGGTAAGTTTAGATCGCGTCACACGTCACAGATTTTGGATCGCGTCGTTTCAAGATCAGATTGTAGCCATCTCATTCGTAGCTCCAAGCAGCAGCTCTGCAGCCTCCTTCAGCACTAAAACGGTTGGGATGTGAGCCTGACTCCATAGCACATGACGCTCCTTCGCTGCGAAACCCTCGCCTCGCCTTTTATCAGCACCAGGCACACAGGATTGATCGAAACCACCCACACAAGACCCGTCGGCGTCGGCAATAATTAATCCCAAAGCCCCAGCTTGTTGAGCGTAGTGCAGTTTGAATACAAACGGTGCACCGCCACGTACTGCCAACAATACTCGATCGCGAACGGCATATGCATTACGCAGTGGCTGAGAAGCGTCGGGTGGATCTGCTAGCACCAACTCTGCCGATACGTCAAAGAGCCGCGGACTGTAGTGGCCTGACCAAGCCTCGAACGTGTGCTCCACCTTCCTGGCCCCTTCGTTATTACTGCTAGAAAGTATTTGCACTTGTTCTCGTACATCGGAAAGGATAATGTGAGGTAGAGTGGAATCTTGAATCTGCGCCCCTGAGGCTCTGAAAATGCTGTGCGGGTCTTGGGCAACCAGGGCGGATAAGTCACTTTGTGAGAGGATGTCGACTCCGTTCACGATGATGTAGTCTGGATCTCCCACACCTTTCAATATCGGAATATCCGTAGCCTCAAGCTTCCCACCGATATCCATCGAGGTAAGTCTACGGCGGACCGGAGTGAGTTGAACGCGGCTACTACGGCGACTCCAATGTCCAGCACCGAGAGAATTCATTGCTGCAGCGCGAAATGTGTACGACGCGCCAGGAAACAAGCCGCAAACTTTTGTGGATAGCCACAAAGTGGAGGAGATCGACTTGTCCTGAACAATCTGTGCACTACCGACGCTGGCGTTTAGTGCGATGATTTTCTCGTGCTGGCGAACGAGCGCACCATCGTCTGCACCTCTACCAGTGCTGAGATCTCCGCCCTCTCCTTTTTCAGGGAGCTTTTCTGATGATACGAGGTACAGCTCGATATTCCTGCCCCCATCGTCTTCGACACCAAGCCATCGTAGATTCACACACGTTCCTTCAACACCAATAACCTCCGGAACGCCATGAATATGGGAAGGAGGGGCACATGGACTTGTAGTCACACGTCTCGAAGCCCCACTAGCAGCCCCTCGTGCTTCCCCCACAACGAGACGCACTGAAAAGGAGTACGCCGTTTCGGCTCGTAAGCCGGTGATCACTGCCTCGAGGTCCCGGCCGTCAAAGTCGTCTCCGAAAAGTGTAGAAGACGCTTTGCTGCGCTTGAGCTGATCGTGAGTCACATTTACCGCATTCTCCATCTCGTCTTTCGCTTCTGCCGCACTATTCTCTGGATCCTCGCGCTTCCAGCTCACTTCATAACCGTGCCTGGTCAGGTCGTGCTTCAGAGGCTGGTAGAGTTCCTGCCACCTCAATGTAGCTGTCGTGCGAGTCGTATTAACAACAATCGGCGGCCACGCCACTGGCAACGTAAGTGCCTCGATGTACCGTTCCCACCGTTTGTCGTCTTGCCACTGCTTGAGGCGTTCACGACGCGATAGTTGCTCGTCCTCTCCTTCTTGGTCGTCTTTATGCCGTCGGTTCTTCTTGGTCAAGTATGCAGGTTCACGGGGCCACTTGACGAAGGTGCTCCAACTTGTATCAGCAGTAGTCGGGCGACGCGAAAAGGTAGAGTCGAAGTATGGAGTTTGAAGTGCATACAATAAAGCGTACAGACCTTCGTCTTTGTTGTCGCGGGTCATGAGTAGCGCGTTTAGACCGGCAGTTTGCTTGACATCCTTGACATTAGCGGCGTCACAATAGCAGAAACGTAGCAACTTTGCCGGCGATGTGGTCAGTGACCGCATTGTCGAGATGATGTTCCCTGGAACGAAAAGCATATCGCGACCGGGCTCCAACTCTACTGAAGTGTACAGCTCCGGCACTCGCTGGAAATATTCCGAGTCTAACACTGTAGATCCAGTTGCTACGCTGGCATCGGCACCAAGCGCAATCTCTCGCAACAGATCGACAGGAGGATTAATGGGCTCGAACTTCCGATCGAACATCGAGATGGCCGTCTTTTCGAGGGGGATCGCGAGCATGTGGAGTCCGTACGGACACGCCACGATCTCCTTCACGTTGGGAGGCGAACTATCAGTAACAGAAGGTAACTCGACGATGGCTGGTACAAACGCCTCTGACCGGGACGCGTTGGTGCGCTGCACGTAGTCGTGTGCCATGTAAACCGGCACGCGAAAAGTTGACTCCAGTATTGCCGCGCAGTCCTTGTGCTCAACACGCATCGGCCTCCACTTGATTTGACTGTCACTTCTCCGTGTCTTCGCTTCGTCACCGAAGCAAACACTCAGAAATTCGTCCATTCTACTCTTAGCAGCATCTTCGTCTGCGTCGTTACTGGATTCGAGCCCCAGTAACTGAGCCACTGGGTCCTTTTCCTCTTCATTCAGATGCAGCAGCACTGGCTTTGAATTCTCGGCATACAGCTCGAAGAACTCTTGGAAACTAACGTCGTCTGCTGCTCTATCCTCCACTTGTCCACTGTAGCTGTCCTGTTGGATGGCCAGCGTCTTCTGCACGTTGCGGACGTGTCGACGTTGGTGCCGCACGTAGCGCAGACGGTTGCAATAGGCCACGTCGTCCGCGTCCAGTTGCATCCAGACACTTGGACTGCTATCGCTGATCGTCTCATATATTAACGAGGTCACGCCTAGCTCGCGACACTGCACCAAAGCGCGCTGCAACCGCGCGTCTAAATCTACCG
This sequence comes from Phytophthora capsici, assembly GCA_030324255.1. Lineage (NCBI taxonomy): Eukaryota > Oomycota > Peronosporomycetes > Peronosporales > Peronosporaceae > Phytophthora > Phytophthora capsici. The sequence goes on from CM059351.1 coordinate 2,004,807, forward strand.
CCCATTCGCCGTCTAGTGGAGCCAACAGGAGCTCCTGCAGCGGCATCTCCAAGTGTTCATCGCGTTTCAGTTTGGCAATGTCGGTGGGCTGCTCACCATCGTCCTCTGACCCCTGTACGCGTGCCAAGAGCAGTGCAGACAGCAGCAATGTGCGCTTCATCGTAGAGGTTCAAGAGGTGGATACTGCGACCACCGAAGATCCGTCTTTGAAAACAAATATATTTGTTTCGCGGGGTAAGTTTGAGCGTTTAGTGGCAGCAGCTTGGCTTCGCAGCTGGCGGCAGAAAAAGGAGTTGTGTGTGCTTTAGACAAGATGTCAGTTGGGCACGAGCGTACTTGGGACGTGTTACTTGATGCCTTTTGAGCGGTTGCTCGAATCGAGCATAGGCGGCGTTAACTGGGGCGAACCGCCGGTTTGTCGGTCAGTTGAAGCCTGGATGTTTCGTGTCGCTGACGAGCAATTTACTGTTGTGCATGTCCTTCCTCCGATTCCCCCATTCGCGTCGCTGGTAATGTATCGCAAAGTTTTTGTGGTGCTTTTTCCTGTTAGAAAACAGGGCCGCACAGAGGATCAGCTGGCACCACGAGCATAGGGCGCTTCGTCAGCGCCACTGCACCGTTTCATTGTGAATTACACGCAGTGAAAGTGAGAAATTCACCTTGAGATTGGCGGCCAATTCGGCCATCACGGTCGAGCTGGTCGGTCTTGTGCCGCAAGTTGCGGTGTCCCCTTGGTGTGTGGCCACTGGTCAAGACCGGGCAGTCTTTGTCACTTCAATGCAGAGAAGGGATTAGTGGCAGCCGGACTTTCCCGCCGCCATCTCGGTTGACTTGCGAGTGGCTTCGCTTCGGTGCCGCGCGGCGCTGAGGAGGACCGTCGACCACCACCTTTTTACCAATAAGTTTGCCTGTGCACGGTCGCGCCTCAAATGGACGCTGCCACCGCCGTCTGCTGCTAGGTTGTTCCCTTGTTCTGAAAATGTCTCCGCACCGCCTCGTCAAGATTTCACCCACGTTTTCCGGGATCGCCTCTGCGCGATCGTTAACTCCGCCTTCAGATTGGGGACACGAGATCGACAAGTGCTGGGCGAAGAAAATCAAGCCGCAAAAGCACGCGAGTTGAACCAAATCAGATTCGCTGCATGAATCGACGGCACCGCCCTCGGACGTTTCTTGCTGAAGCAAGTTGCTGTTCTGTTCATCAATTTCTTATCGAGCTAAAAAAGCAACAGTCACGTCTCGTTCTCGAAATGTGGATCCTAGATTTTCGCAAAGACGAGCCAACGTTACTCATCTCCTTTCACGCCACCAAGCATCACATCCCCGCCACCAACTCGATTCCAGTCTAAAACTGTTTTTCATTTCGCCATTTCCCTGCTTGTGCGCAGGTGTAAGTACAGTAGTAAGAATGGGCGTGCGGCTCATGTGTGTGGCTGGTGTGGCAGCCGTAGCGCTGTTGCTGCTGTTAACAGCTGCCATACTGCGCCTCGCGGTGCTATTCGTGCAGCTCGTGACGCTGCGCTATACGCTGGCAGTCAGCGCCATTGTTCTCGCCTGCTGGTTCGTTGACTCGCGACGACGACGCTACGCCAAGGGGTTTTATTCGTGCTCACGGGTACCTCAAGCTACACTACAGACGATTGAAGAGGATGCATGTACACAGCCGGAGGAAGCTGTAGCAGGAACACAAGAACAGGAACCTGTGACGGCCATAGTGGCCCCTGTGACACCGGAGACGATGCCGGTTCAGGTGAAAAAGGTGTCGGCGCCCCCATCCGAAACCGAGTCCGAAGACGACGACAGTGAAATTGGATCAAGCTCCAGTGGCAACAAGATGCCAGTTGGCTCTCCCTCTAGACACAGCAAGAGCCTCTTGGATGTGCGGACCCGCAGCAACACTACAGACGGAGAACTCCAGAGAAGACAGGCCACACGGCCTCGGTCCTCATCAGCAGTTGGAGACAGTAGATCAAGCAGAACAAGCTCTAAAACCAAATCCTCCCGCGGCAGCAATGCTGATGTGATGGAGAAGAAACGCCGAGTGCCGAGACGGCGCGCGGATACAGGTATGACCGGCAACTCGAAGCACAGCGAGCGCTCGAGGCGCGCAACGTTCACGTCCAAGCAGGACGCGTACGCGGCGTCGACTAGGTCTAACTCCGAGAGGGTTGAGGACGCACTGCGGTCAGACGGCTACTGGATCGGAGACTTCCGCGTGCAACGCCGACTCGTGTCGCGCCGCAGCCACGCCAACAGCCCCAAAGCCAACTGAGCATCTCCGCAGGATGAGACTTAAGTTATTGTGCATTTACTCTACAGTCTTGCTATTCTACTACATAGTAATTAACACGAAGCAAAGTCATGATGAACGTCGCGTCTGGTTGTGTTAGCGTATGATCTGCGCGTATTGCCATTGTGCCTGCGAATCTGTAATTCCGGAGTGCTTTGCCTCGTCCGACAGCGACAACATTGAAGTCAATGGTTTGACTGTTCTGGGCGATCTACTGCTGGTGCTGCGAGCCTCTGCCTCCATCGCCTCCATAAAGGCTTGCTGCCGTCGATGGGGTATTGAAGGCCGTGTCAGTATCATCGATTTCTTCACAGGAGTGCGCATCGAATCGTGGGATGATGACGAGCGTCGGCAGTCACCGCCTTCAATCGACGCTTGCTGATCATCGCCGTTCTCCTTCTCAGATTCACTCACAGCGGACTCTTCCGTTGAGCTGTTCAGCGGTAAAATTCCCTCGTTGTTTGACTTGTCCTCACAGCTCGCCTCTTCCTCGGCCTTCTCCTCGACTTGTTCCGGAGATGGAAACGAGATGGGCGAGAGTCCAAAGGACAGCCGCAGCTTCGAGCTCTGCTTCGACGTCGTGTTCTTCGACGAATTCACCAACGGCGACGGGGTCAAGCTGTCGAAATGCAGCGTTGCTGGGGTCGCACACAGCGGCTGTCTGCTGCCAACTGAAGCAATAGGCGAAGCTGACCACATCGGTGGCCTCGTATCGGGCGACTTCCACTCATATTTTGGTGTCACAGTAGTGCTTAACCTGTTTCTCTTAGTAGGTCGCGGTGGAGTCGATCGAGACGGAGGTTTTGCACCCTGGTGACTCGATCTCTGAAGCAACGACTGTTTCGGCGGAGGCGGAGGCAGCACACCTTGCAACTTGTTCATTCTGCGCTGTCGCTTCCGCAGAGAATCTTCGCAATGGGATATAGTCTCTTTACAGCGTCGGTGCAGCTCCAATACCGGCGATGGTGATGACGTCAGCGCGAGAATCGAGCTGCTCTTCCTTGTTATCGACGCCCGCGCTGCAGGTAGTGGCGTCCGCAGCACCTCGTACTGCGTTTCGTCCTCAAAGAACGAGCTGGTCCCGAGTAGGTTCGACGTATTGGTGGCATCTTTCTGTTGTGGCAGTGGCGAGAAGACTGCAGGTTTGAGCTCTGCGAGCGTGTCGATGCTCCAGTCCAGCGCCGAGTCAAATTCTAATTGCTTGGTCTCTTCCGAGTCATCAGCTAGAGCGACGTCGAGCGGAGGGAAGGGATTCCTGTCACTTGATTGCGCATCAAACGGGTTTGCATGAATACTAGCGCTACTGGTTGAGGACTCGTCTCTTCCTGGCAGCTCCGCCATGCAGCTTCATCAATGCTGCATTTAAATTGTCGAGGTTCAGTGCGTACCGGTGCCGAACCGATATTATGAATACCTATTGTAAACCGGTTTCAGACGGCTAAAATTCTGTTTAAACATGTTTAAACGATACATACCAGTCAGACTTTGGGTACAGTGCGGGCGGTAATTATACTGCCACTAAGTATTTTCGCGAAATTTTAACCAATAATACCCCTTCAAGCAAACCGCTGGAACTAATAGAAAGCCCACATCAAGACGAAGCGAATGGCGGTTTGTTCACTCGATTTCAATGAAAACTCATTATGTTATCGGCAGAAATGTCAACTTCAACTTCAACACGTACGGCGGTAAGTATACTGCCACTAGTTTTTTCTTGCGTTTATCGAAACCCTGAATGTCCTAGCAGCTATCTAATACTTTGTCTTCGCCCCATGAAGCTCTAGCACCTCTACGCACCTCTTAGGCATTGAACCAAGCAGCTTTAGCATGTACTCAGACGTGATTTCTTCCCAGCACGTCTTGATAGTCGCAATCAGAGTGTCCCTAGTCTCAAATTGGCGTCCATTTGCATACACGGCGCGTGCAAGCACGCCCCACATGTTCTCTATAGGATTCAGGTCTGGAGACTTCGCTGGCCACTCCATAACAGTCACGCTCTCTTCCTCAAGAAAGCCTTTCGTGGCCCGGGATGAATGTATCGAGGCATTGTCCTGTTGGAAAATGCACTCTCGACCGTAGACACCATCCAAAAACGGCAGCAAATACTCCGACAACGTGTAGATATAGCGTTCGCTGTCTTGCGAGCCTTCTAAAATCACCAACTCGCTCTTCCCCTCGGCACAGAATGCACCCCACACCATCACACTTCCTCCTCCATTCTGACGGCGCGAGAAGACCTGCGGCTCGAACCGTAAATCGTGCCAGTAGAACTGTAGGCCGTCAGGTCCATCTAAATTAAACTTCTTCTCATCAGAGAAGACGACTTTTGACCACTTTGCAGCGTCCCAAGTCACCTTCTCACGCGCCCACTTGAGGCGATTTTCCTTATGTTTTTTGGTGAGCACGGGGGTCGCCATACGCTTCTCGTACTTGAACTCCGGGCTCTTTTGAAGCAGCTCTCGGATTCGTCGAGCACTAATGGGCAATTCAAGCTGCGTTTTAAGCTTGGGAGAGCTCAACCGCCCCTTGGAAGCCTCTCGAAAGAGGCGGCGCTTGGCAGTAAGGGTCAGTTTAGGGGGCCGGCCTGGGCGCTTGGTCGTGTTGTAGGCGTCTGGGTTGGCGAGAAAAGCGTGAACAAGCGGTCTAGAACGCTCTAAAGCCTTTGCAATGGCTCTCTCGCTCAATCCACACTTGTGAAGAGCTTCAATTTCTCCTTTCTCCTTCTCTGTCAATGCACGACCTCTAGGCATGCAGGATGTCACCAATACTATCCGTCATAGAGCATACGATACACGCACATATTAGTTAGTACACAGGCTGCAACATACGTGCTGATTAAGTGGGAACAACGCGGCTAACCTGGCAAAATCTGGGGTGGCAGTATAGAAATCGCCGCGTCAAGCAACTAGGTCGACACTCTTTCTGCTGTTAAGGAGGCGGCAGAACTCGGAATGGCGTCAAACCACCGCCATTCGCTTTGTCTCGGTGTGGGCATTCTATTGGTTCCAGCGGTCCGTTTGAAGGGGTATTATTGGTTAAAATTTCGCGAAAATACTGGGTGGCAGTATAATTACCGCCCGCACTGTAGTCACTAACTGTAAAACAGTGATAATTTGTGCATCGAGACACTGGTCGCCTTCCAAATACTGCTTAATCCAACTTCTTAGAATATTTAAGAGACTTAATACTCGTGAGGCGTAGATATCGTGTCAGCAGATGAAGAGTCACTTCGCACCTTTATTTTGCAACAACATAAATTTTAACTTAGCTTCAGTATGGTCATCTCTTAATTGGCAACTGACCAGCATATCCAGCGACCTCTCACATATTTCGACCTCTACACAATTTATATTTAGAGACAAATTTAGACTCTCCGTTTAAGACGGTTTTAAGCGATATATGGCAGGCGCCCACTTGATTCAGAAATCACAGTGGCAACGTAGATTATCTATTATTAAAACCTTTTTAAAAAGGTTTTTACCTGCACGGGTAGCTCTGGATTTGGCGTACTTCTGTAAAAGTAGGCTTATAAATAATAATAATAATACTAGAAAGGAAAACGAAGTAAAACCTTTTCCTTCTCCCACCAGTGCGAGCAAAATAAATAACCGTGCGACACAATCTGATTGGCTAAAATAATTTTGCTAATAGTGGTCATGTGTCAATTGAACGTTGTCATTCCCGTGAAACGACACAGTGCGCATGCCAAAAGTACATTTGGAGACGAAAGTATAGTTGGGGACGACGATACAATTGGGGACGACGATACAATTGGGGTCGACAGCGACAGCGACAGACAGCCAACAGTCCTCATTTCGCAACTCATATTCCTTTTCCCAGGACACGGGGCTCAGCTCACAGGAATGGATCTTTCCGGCTACAAGTCGTCTGTACAATGAAGCCCTCGCTGCTGCAAAATTTGCTGACCAGCAGCGCCTTGAAGCCCGCACAAGGGTCGATTATACTGGAAGTTTGCGCCGCTTTGCTGAGTTCTGCCAGCAAGAAGGATATCCCAACCCCATCCAGCAGCGCTTCGTGAGCTCCCAGGTGTCATTGCCGCATATATCAATCTCCTTGCCACGACAAACTCCAGCCAGTGGCCAGCGGAAAAGCTTCGAGCCGCTCTTTCATGGCACTACACCGGACCAGAGATACTTGCCGGCGGGCACCCTCACGACCTCTGGGTTGTGGAAACGTCGCCAGATGGACAAGTCGTTCCTCGTGGCAATCCTGCACGGTTGGCCGTCATCACACAAAATTTGGCAGGCCTAAGTAAACCAAAAAGGCGTGGGAGGACTCCCAAACGGGCATCACCGATGTCGTTATCGATGCTGTCCAAATTGATAGCGTTTCTGCAGGATGCCACCATGTTCAACAAGACGATGCGGTTACGATTTTCCGCTGTGTGCTCACTGTGCTATCATGGAATGTGTCGTATCAACGAAGTACTCCTGATGAAGAAGGGCGACATTCAATTAGGGCTTGTAATGGGTCTACTAAGACCTATTAGGTGGCGTACACGTGCGCTTACGTGTATGAGGAAGCGTGCAATTTATTAGACTTAATTTAATTATACTTACGTCCGTAAATATAATTAAATCAAATATAACAATATTTATACTGCAAATACCGTAAAATGAGAACTGTTATTGAATTTGGCATAAGCCAATTATGGACCTCCTAAATCTGATTGATATCGGTTTCTAAAGGTTCTGTCAATGTGTGGTTGACAGAATTCTGATTTCTCCTAAGAGCACTGATTGGTAGAAATCCTTCGCTTTCTATCGATTGCATGCGTAAATGCACGCGAGCCATCCAACGATATGGCCCGCCCATGTATCGATTGGTGTGCTCCACACACCAAGGCCTGAGGTCCGTTTCTAACCTCTAACAGTTAACGCAACTGTTAGAGTTACAAGTGGTGTAACCACTTGTACGTGTAACCCTGTTACAGGGCTTCAACGCAAGTCGCGCAAGGATGGCACTCTGGTCAGATTTGGCTACGCGATAGGAAGACAGATCACGACCCTCTGGCAAGTCGGACATATTCACTTCACCGGCTACCGAAAGAAGAGGAGGCTGCCCAGGCCGTGACGTTCGTTAACCCGTTGGTTCGATCACGCACGTGTTTCTCTACTGGCGTGACAGTGACTACGCATTTCCGGGGCTGACAAAAATCCCGCGAGGGTCAGGAAAGCGAAAACGCGGCGAGGATGCACCTACAACGACAGGTTCCTGTTGTAAGGTTGGAACAAAGTGGGGGGGGCTCTATGGCGGACAAAAATTTTACTCAGGTACTCAACATAGTCGCCAAAGCAGCAGGTATAAGCAGAAACGTGCTGGGAGACGAGATTTGGTTTACATCACATTGCTTTCGAAGAGGAGAGGCGCAATACAAAGATTTATGTTTGCTCCCGAAAAACGGAGGTGGTCCCTGAAACTTGTCAAGTGGTGGGCTGGTTGGTCTCAGAACGAGAAGTCGCATACCGTTGTACGCTACCTATTGGATGATGTAATGGACCGGGAAGAAAACGAGCTTGGAGACTCGCTGGCACCAGACGTTGTAATGCCTTCGACAACAGTGCGGGAAAGCGTGCTAGACATGGAATACGAAAGCACTCAGCATGAAGAAGCGGGATCCTACTGTTATCGTGCTTTATCGCCGTCTAGACGCTCGTCGGACTTCTCCACATCAGTCGTCAACGACATCAAGGAAGCCGTACTGGCTGGACTTCGGGATATGGTCAAAGACATTAACGGAAATGCACTCCCGGCCGAAGCATCTATGAATGAGGAAGGACGTGGCCCTGGTGGAACCAACACCGCGATCGACACGACACAGTTGGTGTCTGAGCTCCCTGACGCAAAATCATGGCAAGACTACGTGACGCAATACTGGACATCAAATCCTGAGTGCCATCAGTATCGCGCCGGTGTGAATATGCTCCCTCACGAGCGCAAAATACACCGCTCGTGCTTGTCCAGGATAAAGATCATCGCTGAGTTTGTTCAGGCAAGGTTGGATGGGAATATGGCTCGCTTTGAAACCGAGTTTCGCTGTCTGATATCAGGCGATATGACAGTTAACAAAATCCTCGCGGCGATCCGAGCCCAAAACGTAAGTAATTTGGATACATCCTATTTGTCGTCTAAAACTCGCTGTCTTTTCCAACTGTACTGTCGTTCCCAACTGTACTGTCGTTCCGAATTGTACTCTTTGTCGGTCCCAACCGTACTCAACGTCTGCCCTAATTATACCCCAACTGTACTTTAAGTCGCCCTCAATTGTACTTTACGTCGTTCCTAAGTATTTAATATCCACCCCAATTGTACTATGTGTCGGCCCCAATAGTACAATGTGTCATGTCATGGTATCCACTTGTACTCACTAGTTACATTATGGAACATAAATTAAAGCCACAGTCAATTTCATCCAAAACACGCATATTTTAACGTTTATGCATCGTTTCCTGGTTTTTGTATCGGCACTGCCTATTCTTCATCTGGAGTATAATCGTCGTCCGAGTCATCCTCCTCGCTGTTGAAATCGCTCTCGTGGTATTTGTAATAGGTCTACTAAGGCCTATTAGGTGGCGTACACGTGCGCTTACGTGTATGAGGAAGCGTGCAATTTATTAGACTTAATTTAATTATACTTACGTCCGTAAATATAATTAAATCAAATATAACAATATTTATACTGCAAATACCGTAAAATGAGAACTGTTATTGAATTTGGCATAAGCCAATTATGGACCTCCTAAATCTGATTGCTATCTGTTTCTAAAGGTTCTGTCAATGTGTGGTTGACAGAATTCTGATTTCTTCTAAGAGCACTGATTGGTAGAAATCCTTCGCTTTCTACCAATTGCATGCGTAAATGCACGCGAGACATCCAACGATATGGCCCGCCCATGTATCCATTGGTGTGCTCCACACACCAAGGCATGAGGTCCGTTTCTAACCTCTAACAGTTAACGCAACTGTTAGAGTTACAAGTGGTGTAACCACTTGTACGTGTAACCCTGTTACACCATCCCCCCCTTAAGACTTAACGTACCCATCCGGATACGTTAACGACATAACTTGACAAGGCCGTCAACTTACAGGAAGAATCCACGAGTCCATTTCCGAATGAACTCGCCAACGCTCAAGTCCACGTCCGCAGCCGCGGACGCGCAAGCCTCGCCTGCTGCCTCTGCAGTAAGCACTACAGCGGCAGTGCCCACTAGCACTGCTGCTTCCAGTCGTTCGACAGAGAGTAAACTCTCTGTCTCCGAGTACCATGCTCTCCTCAAGGAGAAGCATGCAGCGAAGAAGTCCGGCTTCGCTGCCGACTCCGACGAGTATCCTCTCGACTACGAGGATTCTGAAGATGGGGAGCTCCGTGAAGAGGGGGCTCCCGCCCACGTGTCTTCGTCCGAAGACACGCTCGACCCACCCAAGGGGTCTCGACGCCCCCGCGAAGAGGCCTCGGACGCTTCCAGGTCGAAGCGTCCGCGCAATGATGACTTAGCGTCCCCCATGTCAAGGGCGCTCATCTCTCCGCGCACTGATCCACCACCAGTGCGCGCTGCATGGATGCCTACTGAGGCAGAGATCCATGACCGGTTCGGTGCTAGTTCACCACCGAACCCGATACTGTTGTACCACGACAACAGTATCACCGACGACGAAGTCGCTGTTGGCATTGGCTTTGAGTCCCCGACTCAAAGATGCGACTACTACATCGGGCTCTTCCATGAGCTCCGATACTTCAGCGCGAAGAAGACTTCGCGCAAGAGCAAAGTGCCAGAGTGGCAGGCACTTTGTCAGTCGTGGAACGCCTTTGTTGAAAACTTCAACAAAGACCCGAAAGCCTATCGCGAGCGTATCAAGCATGCTCGCGATCGCTACTACACTTACACCGCGCGCGGTAAGTGTGAACGCCTCCATGAAGTAAACATGGAAGCGGGGATCCTGTGTGCCGTCCCCTTCGGCACACCCTGTCCGTGTTGCCCACCTCTGGCAACACGCATCTCCGACCGTGATCTACTGGGGTACACGACGACCCGTGTACCCGATCACATCAAGGCGCTCCGTGCTCGTCTTGAGTCACGTGAAGCTCCGAGTGCTGTGGGTGACCGCAGCACTCCTCGTGCAAGCCTTAGGCCTGCAAGTTATGGTGTGCTTCGTACGCCCTCACCATTCCCGGAACGTCCATCAGGACGTTCCGTGTCTCGATGGGGAGGAAATCCTCTCCAACGAATACGAAAACGAACCTCTTGAGAGTTCGTTCTCTTATGAGCCACGATCCGCTCAACTATCCAGCGGATCGACCCAGTCACGTCTCGCAACTGCGGCGGAGGGGGCGGAAACATTCCCTCCGTATGGTCAACGCTATGACCATGGCGATCGTGCCCTGCACGATCGTGTTGCGGCGCTCGAGCAGTCTCAGAGCGCCGAGATGGCTGCTCTGAAGCAGGAGGTTCGAGTTCTCCGTGCTGATGCTGCGCAGGCTGCGCAGACTGCCTCGAACACCTCGTCCGGTCTCGGGACGAGATTGAACGCTCTGATCGCTCGCGTGAGCGATCTCGAGAAGGCCTTCCCGGCCTCTCAGGCGAGTCATCACCCGTAGATGACTCGTGCTGCACGTACGGCTTCAACCGCCCGACGTAGAACGTCGGATGGAGTCTCATGCTGGACGGTATGTCCAGCCGGTACGCGTTGTACTGTGAACGGCCCGATGAACCTTGGAGCAAGCTTACTTGCTCCAAAATCAGACACTGCATGTTTAGGCAGGTTTTGCGTAGCTAACAAAACCAATGAACCCTTTTTGAATTCATTAATGTTGCCCCTACCAACATTGTCTGCGACCAGCTTCTGTCGGTCGATCGAGGCATGCACAGAGTTGTTGATGGCAAACTCTGCCATCGGTAAACACCCGCTCCAATGCGGGAACGAGTGTGCGTAGCTCTTCAGCGCGTCAACCAGTACTCGGTTGACGCGTTCAGTCTGGCCGTCCGTCTGCGGATGATCCGCAGTCGACATTGACAACTGTGAACCAAGAAGTGTAAACACTTCTTGCCAGAACCGCGCTGTGAAGCGTGGATCACGGTCCGACACAATGTCGAGCGGCATGGCATGGTGTTTGAACACCATGTCAACAAACAGTCGCGCAGTCTGCGCGGGTGTAATAGTAGCCGAGATGGCAGCAAGATGGACCATCTTGCTGAATCGGTCCACAAAGACAACGATGCCTGTCCTCCGCTTGTTGTCGGGCGGAAGACCGAAGACAAAGTCCATGGACATGGACTGCCAACACTCCGACGAGTCGGAAGTGATTGAAGAGGAGCATGCGTAAACGGCGCAGGCTTCACGCGCTGGCAAACCTCGCAAGCACGAACGTACTTGCGTACCCACTTGTACTGGTGGTGCCAGTAGAAGTCACGCGTGAGAAGAGTGTATGTCTTCTCACGACCCGGATGCCCTGCGTAGGGGCATCGTGATACTTGAACATGATCCGCAGATCATGATCATTCGGAACGACAATGCGATCCGCATTGTCGTCTACTGCACTGTACAGCAGTAGCCCTTCGTGTACACGATAGCGGTGTACACGAGCTCGAAGGTGAGGAGTTAGCTTCCGACGTGCCTCGTCGGAAGGTGCTGCGAGGAACTCCAGCAGCTCCTTCGCGTCTACATCCCTTGCATACGCATCCTTCACGTCGCCAATCAACGTTGACGACGGCACACTTGTCCTCACGACGCCAACACTGTTGGCGTCGACCGTCTCCGCATAATCAGGTCGACGCGATAACGCGTCGGCCACTACGTTGAGTCTTCCGGGTTTGTACTCCACCCGGAAGTTGTACTCCGCGAAGAAGGACAACCATCTCGCCATACGTTGCGAGATGTGCGGCGATTTAATCGCCGTACGCAGTGATGCGTAGTCGGTGTAGTCCACAAATGGTCTACTCCCAAGTAGATACACTCGGAACTTTGCGAGTGCATACTTCATGGCAAGGAGCTCCTTGTCATGCACAGGGTAGTTGCGTTCAGCTGGCTTCAGTTGACGGGACTGGTAGTAGACCACACGATCACGGCCCTCGTGATCGTGTTGCATCAATGCACATCCGATCGCGAAATCGGATGCATCACACACTACGTGGAATGGACGATCTTGGTCGGCGACGGCCAAGATCGGAGCCTCAGTCAAGCCCTGCTTGACTGCATCGAACGCCCCCTGGCATTCGATCGTCCAAATCCACTCAGCTTCCTTCTTAAGAAGCTGTGACAGCGGGCGAATCTTGCCCGCGTAGTTCTTTACGTACTTGCACAAGTACGTGGCAAGCCCAAGGAACTGCCTCAGTTCCTTCACATTGGATGGCGTGGGCCATTCATTGATCACTCTGACCTTCCCTGGGTCAGGGCGCACGCCGTCTTTCCCCACGAGACACCCCAGCACAGGTATCTCGTTCGCCCCGAAGATACACTTCTTCAGGTTCGCATAGAGCTTATGCTTCCTCATAAGCTCTAGCAACTTCCGGAGATGCACCTTGTGCATCTCAATGTCCGTCTTCCCGTTCACAGCCCGGCTGTGGACGAACACGTCGTCGAAGTAGCTCGGTGCGAAGTCGCGCACCGAGCGCAATAGATGAGTCACAAATCTATTGAACGTCGCAGGGGCATTCTTAAGTCCCTGCGGCATGACAAGCCACTCCCACAGCATACCGCTGGGAGTGCTTACCGCTGTGAGAGGGATGTCCTTCTCACGCATGAGGATTTGGTAGAATCCATCACGCAGATCTAGAGCACTGAAGACAGTGCTCAAGACCATCGAATCGATGATAACATCTTTTCGCGATATCGGCGTCTGCGCCGGTATCGTCGCATCGTTCAACTTGTTGTACGCATGAACGATGCGCCAGCCACCCTGTGCCTTCTTGACACAGAACGTCGGGGCACTGTGCGGGGACTTTGACTCCCGCACTTGACCTGCAAGACGACGACTCTCGAAGAAGTCGTCGATCGCTTGAACTTGTTCACGCGACAGTGGCCACTGCCGTGTTACGCAATATTTTGTGCCCGGCACGAGATCAATCTCGTGCTGTACGCCCTTGTCCTTCGGAAGCTCCGAAGGAATCTCGTCCGGGAGTACATCCTTGTACTCCTGCAGCACCTCATAGTAGGGACTCGACCTCAACGAGTCCCAACTCTGCTCCTCGAAGCGCTGCTTCTTAGTCTTCGCACTGAGGGTGTCATCGCCCTCAGTGATCCCATCGACGACGAGCTGCTTCAGCTCTTCGGCCTCGCGGTCTACCCTCTCAATCTCTGAGAGGATGCAAATTTGTTCGATGCGCCCATCGAACAACTCTCGCGCGAAGCCCTTCCAGTTCATGACTGGAAGCGCGGTCAACGCCGACGCACTCGTCGGCGGATTCTCCAACCGCATCCTCTGGTACTGCAATCCAGTACCAGTACGTGTCAAGACGTTCAGCGTCTCGACACTCGGTTTCTGCCGCGCAGAAACACCAGCCTCAGTCTCCTGCTGAGGCTCGCGCAGCTTCAATGGCTTGCACCGCGAAAGTCTTCCCTGGAGCCGCGCTCCAGGTGCTCCGCGCCCAAGAGGCTCTGCCTTGGACGGGTCGTCTTCGCAATCGTCAGCGGACTCGCTCCGCTGACTCGCGCTGTCAAGCACCGCTTGAGTGCCGCTCATCGCGTGCAGTCCTCCTGCACGTGAGCACGCAGGTTGTTCTGGTGCTGGACGTTTGCAACCGCCAGCACCTCCTGTCGCCACGCCTCCATCAACTCCGCGAGCTGATGGAGCCTCCACATCGTCGACTATCGCAGTCGACGTGTCTTCGCTAGCTTTGTGAGCTAGCGGCCCTTTGTTTGTATCATCGGCTCCCGGAGCCGATGTACGATCGCTAGTTCCTTGAACTAGCCGCGCGTCTGTCACGTCAGCCATCGCAGCTGACGTCTGTCCGTCGGTTCCTTGAACCGGAATTCTATTGGCTTCGTCAGCCATCAAGGCTGACGCGCAATCGTCGACGCGACCCTTGGGGGCTTGAAGTACCTTCAAGGCTACCGGTAATACCGGTAATACCGGTACGTTACCATCACTCAGGTGATTCACATTCACCTGATTTCTGAGGCGACCCTTCGGCTCAGACTCAGACTCAGATATCTGAGCCGACACACACTTTCTCTCAACGACTATCTGAGTCGTCGAGCGTCGCCGGCGGCGATCGGAGGCAGCGGCGGCCGCTGCTGCCTCAACCGGGAAGTCACATGCGTCGGCCGATGCATGCGTAGCACTGACAGGGCCATCGCTCTCTGTCGCGCTTATACCGTTGAAGCGTACGACCGTACGCTTCTCCCAGTTGATCACCGGGTCATGCCGTGCAAGCCACGGCATGCCTAACACCAAGTCGAACTTATCGTCTAGATCCAAGACGATAAGATCTTCCACAAACGTCCTTCGTTTGTACGAGAAGCGCACATGGACCACGCGCTTCTCGGTCCTCACGGTGGCACCTGTTGCCAACCGCACCTCCAACACGCCGCGAGGCGTGTCGGCCTCTTCGAAGTCCATACTTCGAAGACTTCCCTGTCGAACAAAGTTGTTCGACGCGCCCGAGTCCACAAGGGCACGGGAGAGTTAACTCTCTTCGACATAACATTGAGGATGACAAGGTTTGGCTTGTCATCTTGCAACTTGCAGCGAGAAACCTTCTCGCTGGGGGCAGCAGTCCTCATCGTCGCGTGTCCAAGTTCGACACGCGAGAGTACATCACCAGTAGGACGCCCCGCGCCTACTGGTCCTTGGCGTTTTTTTTTGAACGCCCGCCCGGATGCACACTTGCTGTGCATTCGCGTGCAAAGTGACCGATGTTACTACACTTGTAACATCGTACCTTGAAGCCCTTACGCTGCTGTTGACCAGCAGTCGTAGCACTCGAGAGGTCCATAGGCTCCGAACCTCCCGCCTTCGGTACAGGACGCGCCGGCTCCGGCGCGTTCGCATGGAGTTTAGCTTGACGCCGCTTGCATCGCAAGGCTAATGGCTTCCTCGAGAGTATTAGGATACTCTCGAAAGAGGTATGTCTTGACGGGACCGTCTCTCAGTCCCTTCATGGACGTGACGACCTTGGTCGCCTCGTCGACCTGGTTGGCCACTATGTTCGATACCAAGTATCGAGCACGCTGGGCATAGGAATGTACGTCATCCTTGCCCTGCTGCAGATCGAGGAACTCCGCCCTCGATCTGAACTCGTTCTTCGGGGGCTTAAACGCGAGCTTGAGCTCCTCCTTAAAACCTTCATACGTGCTGAAGCACGTAGGACCCGAGAGTCGGCGCCCATAGGCCCAACTCCTCGCGCGTCCGCCCAAGCATGACATGGCGAACGCGACCTTCGACATCGGATCGACGATACGTCGAGCCGCAACGGCTGTGTCGAGTTCGACAAGCCAACGAAGGAGGGTCTCGTCCTCCTTCCCCGCATAGGTACTCACGTGGAGTTTCAACGACTCCACGCGTGGCTTCGGGGAAGCCACCGAGGCAGCAACATCTCGTTGCTCCTTAACAATGTACCCCAGAGCAACACCATGTTGCTCTGTCGGCGATAGCGTGCGAAGCATCGCCGCTACCGCGGCCTCACCAATGACTCGTGAGAGTCGTTGGAGCGCCTCCCACTCTGGATCCGACAGGTGGAGGCAGTCCGTACGCGTCACGGACTGGTGTGGGGTCCCCGTGGACCCTTCATCCATGGGGGAGTTCTCTACCCCGCGTTCGTATGACTCCATACGAACGAACAGCAGTCGGTCGTGGGACGGACTACAAAGTGCTACCAGGTGTAATAGGTCTACTAAGGCCTATTAGGTGGCGTACACGTGCGCTTACGTGTATGAGGAAGCGTGCAATTTATTAGACTTAATTTAATTATACTTACGTCCGTAAATATAATTAAATCAAATATAACAATATTTATACTGCAAATACCGTAAAATGAGAACTGTTATTGAATTTGGCATAAGCCAATTATGGACCTCCTAAATCTGATTACTATCTGTTTCTAAAGGTTCTGTCAATGTGTGGTTGACAGAATTCTGATTTCTTCTAAGAGCACTGATTGGTAGAAATCCTTCGCTTTCTACCAATTGCATGCGTAAATGCACGCGAGCCATCCAATGATATGGCCCGCCCATGTATCCATTGGTGTGCTCCACACACCAAGGCCTGAGGTCCGTTTCCAACCTCTAACAGTTAGCGCAACTGTTAGGGTCGTTCTTAACGGGATCGCGATCTCGAAACTCGGCCTGTGATTGGTTCACACCTCTCCGTTTATTTCTGATTTTATAACCCGGCGTAACCCTTGCGACCCGAGTATCGGATCGCGCTCTCACTGGGATCGCCGGATTGCACCGCGGCGAAAAAGCGGCACCATGATATCATTATTGCGGGTTTGCGTGAAAGGAGCACACGTACATGACCAGTAGTGCTTAGACAACGTTGTACGCTTTTCGTTATTTTTTTACTCCTGCACAGAGCTAGAAATCGTTAAAATATAATAAAACGGATTATTAATAATGTTTTTGCGATATTTAGCAACCTTTTTTTCTATTGGTGGGGCGCGATCCGGTTAGGAACGACCAGATCGCGACCCTACTTATGATGTTGCAATCCCACCGGATCGCGATCTGGTTAAGAACGGCCCTTAGAGTTACAAGTGGTGTAACCACTTGTACGTGTAACCCTGTTACAGTATTCACCGTCGCTGATCATGACCATCGCTTCTTCTGCGTTGTGATCTGGGCTGTTTTCTTCAAGATCTTGCTCATCCCCTTTGTGCTCATCCCCTTCGTGCTCATCCCCTTCGTTCTCGAACGCATTGTCGACGATTGCATCGTCTCCACTATTGGCTCCACTTTCACTGTCGTAGAAATCATCGACGGGAAATGGAAACTCGCACGCTGGGCACTTGAGTTCGCTCAAGGTTGTCAAGCCGTAGAACTGTGCATTGTAGTCCACGAGACAACGATAATCAAACTGGTGATCACACTGAGGACCCTCCAAAACAATACCGCTGATTGCATCACCGATGACGCGGCACTTCGGGGGAGGTGGAACGTGCCTAACGATGATCGCCTCTCCGTCTTCAACATCGAGCTCGACAAGCGTCCGACAGTTTCCGCATCTTGGATCGTGCTCCATGCTCTGGATTATGCACGCGCGGTGGTACGGCTGTCTACAGCGATCACTTCCGCATACCCATATGTCAGTATCGTCGTCATCAAATGGGCATAGACAAATACGACATTCAGTCACGCCCTCTCGTGGGTGTCGATGCGTCATGCACATGTCGTTCGCATCGTTTCCCTCTCTCGACGTGAAGTTTCGACAGCGGTCGCCTCTTCAACATCATGCTGGTCTCCCAAGTCCTAATCGTCCCACTGAAAATCAGCGTACTCCACGAGAAACTGGTCGCGAATGATTTCGCTGTCGACTGGAGCTTATGCAGGTGCATCATCGTCACTGTCCTGTAGCAGTCGCTCCAACTGTTCTGGCTCTTCGACGAGTCCTGTCTCTTCAACTTGTCCTGACTCATCACCCTGGCCCAACTGTTCTGTATCTTCGATATGTACTGTTTCATCACCCTGTCCTAGTTCTTCAGCTTGTCCTGGCTCTTCCTCTTGTTCTGGCTCTTCCTCTGTTCTGGATCTTCAACCAATCCATCCCGCTCGCGACAGTCGCGCATATTGCGATGCCATGCCGCATCTCGACTGATTTCGATGCTCGATACGATCTGCCTGCGTCTGGCAACGCGAAGATTGCTGATGACGCGCGATGTGGTGGCGATTCCCGCGAACCCACTGCCAACACACTGGGCATAGTTGCCTGGGCTCATTGGATGTGCCTCTACATGTCCTTGCTGGTGGCGTCGTAAGTGACAAGAGCGAGAGAACACGTAGTGGCATACCTTACAAGTGCGCTGGGCGTCAGTTACCTCGTTTAGAAGCTCTGAAATAACCATTCTCTAAAAAAACAATAAGTAAGCAAACATAATAATACATTTCAACTAAAAGCGTAATTTATTTAATGCCTGCCGTTGTACATGCGATTCCAGGTCATTGCACCAATGCAGCAGAGCGCTTCGGGGATGATTCGATAATGAATTGCTTTATTTCCCTGTACACGCAAGTGATCGACTTAAATATTGTAAACATCAATACAAACTTCTAGTGTAACATTCTTATCCTGAACCATACAGGTTAATTTTTTTGTAATCCCAGAGAATACAGGCCGTCGCGCTCAAGGGGTTAAGACTTTTAGGTTGGATTTTTGGTTAAAAAGTGCAGAACTGTATGAAGCTAGAAACGTGACATATCCAACATTATTATCCTACGTTGGCTAAATAGCCAGGATAGTGAGAGGTTATGATGGCAAAGCCAACATACGGGCTGTACGTTTTATCAAGAAACCATTTTTTGTGACAATTGCATATGATTGTAAGGTAGCATAAAGGACAAGGTAAACTTGTTTCCATTTGATGCCTTCCAAAAATTGCTTAAGCTAACTTCTTAGAATATTTAAGAGACTTAATTCTCGTGAGGCGTAAAAATCGTGTTAGCAGATGAAGAGTCACTTCGCACCTTTATTTTGCAACAGCATAAATTTTAACTTAATTTCAGTATGGACATCTCTTAATTGGCAACTGACCAGCTTATCTGGCGACCTCTCACATATTTCGACCTCTACACAATTTATATTTAGAGACAAATTTAGACTCCGTTTAAGACGGCTTTAAGCGATATATGGTAGGCTCCCATTGATCGCAAGCAAAAATAGCACTATTATGTGCGGTAGACTACAATGTAGGCTACGTGCCCATAGTTTTGCTACCTGACCTCTTCCTTCCCAGGTTTGGCGATCAAATGAAGTCAGTGTTTATTACTAGATGAAGAAGGAAGGGGCTACATGTATATCAACTTTACTGAGTACAAGTAAGTCAGCACTGCACTGATTCGAGGATGTGCCACATCTTCGAGGGGAAAGATGAAGACACGTTTTCACTCTTTTTTTGCAATATCTTAGTTGTTTTCGATGATTTTAGTTTGATTAAAAAAAAACGGAACCTACCAAAATCTTATTTAACATCCACGGTCGAATCGCATGCCTCGAAGTACAGTTATGACATTGACCTCAGCACATATTGCAGTTATCTTAGGAATAGTCAGTACAATTTTTATCACTTTCAACCAAATCTTACTGCTAGATAAAACCTAACCCTGTGCGTATGTATTTTTTTCGCTTAGCATCTTCTCTTCATTTCACTATCAGACGCAATTGACAGTGTATCAATGCAATTGCCTAGTTTAATTATCGCTTAAGTTGGACCTCCAACAGAACCTAGATGCTGCGCTGAAATTGATCAAAGCTATACACCTCTTATGTTGTACGGTCCAACATACGGGAACTAAGGGGTTAATGTAGTTTGTAGATATACCTTAAGAGGTACACGTTCATTGCCAACAGCTTTGTATGCCAACTTGCAAAGTCTGGATCAATCGATGTCGTGAATCTGTAGAGTTCACTGCGAATGGCAGCATGACTCCATGTTCTGGCGAGTAACCCACTCTCTTCGACACACCGAAAAGATAATTGTCATCTCCAACAACATCAGCGCCTAGGAAAACTAATTCATGTAGTTCATTGGGCACCAACGAGCCACTGTCGGACACAAAGCCCTTGGGGATGGCGATTCCGTGAGTCTTCATAACTTCCCATCCGCCGTTGGAGAGTGTTGAACTTTTGAGTTGATCGTGGCATTGGTAGAATACGTTCAGCTGGTAGCAAAAAAGCAAAAGTAGCAAAACAACAGGCAGGTGAGGCTCCTGCTTGTTTTGAGCGGTATCTTTTTATAATTTCATATTATTTTTCAGATTACGCCTAATCATTCCGAATAATGCTCGCTCCGTCACGAAGCGAAGCACAACCAGTTGGGAGTGACTCCGACTCATTTGTCTCAATGTACAGTAGTTTTTAACTGAGCCACACGTTACTTGCACCTGGAGTCTGCATCTATACATACAAGAACGTTGAAGCAGCGAGATGGTGACAATGCCTTGAGGATTTTGTCATCTGATTTTTATGAAAATAGGGGGTTTCAAAGTAGCAATTGATTAAAATTATTTTGTGATAAAGATTGGTCTTATTTTTTTATATGCTACATTTCAACACAACTTTATAAAAACCAAATAATTCGTTTTACTAAAGTAGACCCAGAGAACACACTACTTTCAGCATCCAGACTGCAACAGTTACCCAGCCGCCCCCAACGACAGCAGCAGCAGAGCCGACAGAGACAGAAACACCAACATTCACGGAGACAGAAACACCAACGCCGACGGAGACAGCAGCAGCAGAGCCGACGAGTTGCTGTAAGGTGCGGCACGTTGGGTAGAGGTGAAGGATGGTTCTGAGCCAGTCAATAAAAATCGCTTCTTCGAAAAATCGGACCAACGATGGGCCTCTGGAGGCGCATTTTTTGCCTGATCTTTACCTCATTTTTGTAAGTTTTTTTTTTAATCATTTGCTACTTTGAAACCCCCTAATATCATCCCAAAACACTGAAAATTGTTGTCATTTTGTTCATAAAAGGCCAAAAAGTTTTATTTTGACAGGTGTCTTTTTCTGTCATACACGGTACTTGTTAAATAAGCTACCGTATAGAAATTGTCATATCCAACACCGAAGTGATCATGTGGTTAGGCGAAATCTTCAACCTCAAAGATGTCATGTTCAATGATAATACACAGTTCCATATGCTTTGTAAAAAATGTGCACTTACTATCGGTCAAAATGACAACTTCAAGACAATCCGACACCCACCGGAATCGGGAGGGGGGCGGGGGTACCCCGTGAACCCTCCCAACGCGCACAAGAATTTTAACGAAGTCCCATTGCTATTGGATTTACCTGAGCTCACGTGTATTACGCGCACAACAACAGCGTCTCACTAAACTTCAGCGTACAGAATATTATCAACTACACTGTCAATAAAATCTCTGTCTACCTCTCCGATACGCCCATCCAGCACTTTTAGCTGCTCCAGCCGCTCTACAACGCTGTTGATCTTGGTTCTGGGAGCTTCATCGTCAGTAGTCTCGCGCAGAACCCCGTTGAAGCCATGTGCAATCGTGTCTGCTGATAGCTCTGACAATGCAGCAGTAATCCATTCAACCACGTCATCTCGAGAAGGCGCTGCCATCTGAAACGCCACACCCGCTGACATCGCTTCCTCATGGTTTCCATATGCTCTTCCAAGAAGAAAATTCACCGCTCTCTTAGTCGTTGCTTTAGGGGTCTGTTCCACGCTACATCGGCTGGCTGACAGACCCCCGTACATCCCGCTGGAATGCACATGAGCTCAACGTTTAGGCTGCTGGCATGCGCGACCACTAAGTCCGTCCAATGCGCGGAGAACTCGTCCAACAGAAACAAGACCGGCGTGTCCATGGCGGCTCGCTCACTGAAATTGTAAGTTAGAAAGTCAATCATCAGCGACTCGTTCCACCAGCCACTGCTGTTCCCGTAGATGACCGCCCCGTGACGCGCCGATAGCCGCTTGATCTGCTTCCACAGACGCTTTCCAAACCCCTGACGTTTGGCCGTGTTCTCCGCGCTCTTAGAAGGTTTTGTCTTCATCACCTGATACGGCGGATACTTGCGCCCAAATGAATCCCCGAGAAGCATACTTGTAAACCGCTCCGTGTCCTTACCCGCTGACCGCGCCAAGCACCCGTCTTGTTGATGGTTGCTTAGGTAAGTACTCGAAGAGTACTGGCGTCTGATCAGCATTGTACACGCAGTCGATTCCTACCTCTGCCATCCGTTGCTTGACATCCTTGTTGAACGCTTCAAGTTGCGCTGCTGTATCCTCCGGTGTAACTTGTCCTTGGCGCGTCTTGGCCCGCAGAGAGAGGTGATGACGCTTTAGGAAGCCCTTTGCCCAACCTCTCGACGCAGTAAACACGGTTAGATCAACCCCAGCATCGCGTGCTACCGCCAACGCCTTTCGATGAAGCATGAGGGAAGACACAGGTAGTCCTTGGGTGCGATATGCATTAATCCTCTGCACCGGATGAACTTCAGCTTCATTGGAAAAGGTGATTGCCGTGCCAGCTTTGCGAATCTTGCGTTGTTGAGCAGTAGTGATGCAATTGCACAGCCCTATTAGCTTCTCTTTGGCCTTTCGCCAGACATACGCTAGTGTCTCACGCTGAACACTATCTAGTCCTCCAAAAAACGTATCTAGTGTGAAAGCCATATCGCCGTACGCTTCGAAATGTCGCACAACATCTAGTCGAAACTGATGCGTGGGCAACGATCGTGCGTGTCTGATAGCCTTCTGTGTGTGTTATTCCAGGTGGGCTGACGGCATACCTCCAAGCTGGTGATATTGGCATCTACAAGTAGTTTAAGGACATTCTGTATAACTATATCGACGAGTGGAAGAACTCTGGCGCTGTAGAATACACTCGCGCCGGAAACCCGAGGCCACCGAGCGCTGAAGTCGCGTGACAGTGGGTGCTGGAAGGACACTGATCAAGAAACTATTGACAACTCTGTAGCTGCGGCCGGATTTTCTCCGATTGAATCGGAATGGTTTATTTGGCGTCACGGAAGAGGATTTCAGCGCGAATGGGAGAATAAAGAAGTGAAGAAAGAGGAGAATACAAATTCAGATGTGGATGATGAGCTGGCTAACGCATTGGATGACGTCGAGCTGGTTGATGAGTAATGCGTAGTTAGGAGACGCTTGGATATCGTTTTAGTACTGAACAACCATTGATGAAAAAATTTCTTTCATTAAATACAAGCCCTTACCCGTTTACAAGTCCCCTCGCCAAAATTGATTGATTTTTAGGGGCTTATGGGGATTACAAGACCGGCTTCTATTCGTGAAAATCCGTTAAGTAAGTAAGTAAGTAAGTAAGTAAGTAAGTAAGTAAGTAAGTAAGTAAGTAAGTAAGTAAGTAAGTAAGTAAGTAAGTAAGTAAGTAAGTAAGTAAGTAAGTAAGTAAGTAAGTAAGTAAGTAAGTAAGTAAGTAAGTAAGTAAGTAAGTAAGTAAGTAAGTAAGTAAGTAAGTAAGTAAGTAAGTAAGTAAGTAAGTAAGTAAGTAAGTAAGTAAGTAAGTAAGTAAGTAAGTAAGTAAGTAAGAGCATCTCCACCGGTAGTGCAAATTACAAAAGTGATAGGACGTAGTGAATACGGTCGTTATATGTATTTTGCGTAGAATATTGTGCACTTTCACAGTTATCCCCACCGGTGTGTAGTGCATCAAAAATTGCATCCTAATTCTATATTTAAAAATGTATTGCCCATTGATCCTAATGTGTTTAGTACGATGAGCTCGACAGCCCTACTAGCTCGGCAGCCCTTACTAGCTCGGCAGCCCTTACTGCTAGTGCACTCTCTGCTGTGGTTTTAACTACTAGATACCGGCATGGGAACATCTCGCATGTAGCTTTTGCTCAACACTTCAAAGCAGTGTTAAAGGCAAAAACAAACAAAAAGCAACTAGTCTACACTGAGTGCACTTATTTAATATCTCTGCGTACCGTAGCAATAAGAGAGGCAAATAAAGCAACGTCATTGCGGATGAGTCCAGGCCAACGGCTCTGATGAGCACCAGCATTGCGAGCTATAGCCCCTGGACCATCCAGCTGCGTAAATGTAGCAAAACGAATGA
The DNA here is from genome assembly GCA_030324255.1 of Phytophthora capsici. Lineage (NCBI taxonomy): Eukaryota > Oomycota > Peronosporomycetes > Peronosporales > Peronosporaceae > Phytophthora > Phytophthora capsici. Next base: position 2,028,835 of record CM059351.1, read on the forward strand.
GACGACTGATCCGTGCTCGTCGTTCCGTCGTCAGAGGTACTAGTATACGCGTTGCTGAGGTATGCGTCCTCATGTTGAGTCCATCCGGAAGCGTTCGGCATGGCATGGCGCTTCAAGATGGCGTAGGGGGTGCACGGGAATCAAGGGCGGCGTGGCGAGTGGTCTTCGTTTGTTTTGCACTTTGAATAGACTGCTAGTGAATAGAGGGACTGTAATCCCTACCAACTTTCTGTAGTGCACATTCCCTTTACCCATCTTACTTCACGACTACTTTTGAAGCACTATCACTTCACCGGTGGGGATTCTGTTTTTGCACTTTAAGAAATTTGGTGCATTTCTGCGTATTTTGCACTACCGGTGGAGATGCTCTAAGTAAGTAAGTAGTGAAAATCGATTAGTTTGTCTAATTGAATTATTAATCCGCCGATTTATAGTCAAAATAAGATCCCAAGTTTCTAATTAATAGTTTATTTAGTTAGGCTTAGGATGGATGATCTCGTTTGTACTGCTATTTATGAGATTGAAGACATAGGCCGATTTATTAATAAATCACTTCGCCGCCAGATTTAGAAACAAATCGGTCGGTTTGTCCAATCCCTAGACGGCATTCCGAGTCTAGCACAACTAAATTCGACAACAAATTGAACAATGACTCTAGTGTGTGTGTCTGTTAAAATAGGAAGCATCACCAAGACCAGTCGAACAAACGTCAGCATCGAGGAGCCAAATTTTACATTTGACGAAGATAACGAGTTGTTCGAAGACCTACAGATTAAAGTCGAAAGGATTGCTAGTCGTGCTCTACGGCTATACAAATTCAAAACCACGCGAGATGACACAGCAATGTACTTGAAGATAAGTCTAGGGGCCAAGCAGGCCGAGTGGGTTGCGCTGACACCTGGAAACTGGAAGCACTATATAGATATTGCAAGAGGTCATCACCAGAAGTGTAGGACAAACAAAGGGTCCTTTGTTGTAAAGCTGTTTGAATTTGCTGCAAAAGAGACATCTACTCATGCTGCAGGTCCGTACGGAGGGTAACAGTGTCAAGAATCCAAGACGCTGCCCGCGCAATTGACGGCGGCTATCTATTAGAGCGTGGCGACGTTTAAGTGGGGACATATTGCCCGTTCTTACTGGGAGACCACCCATGCCAGACAGCCTGAAGGTACAGCCCCATGCGTACCGAATAATACAATCTTCCAGCGCTACGTGCTTCGCTTGATATCTCTTGTCGAAGTGTGGTTGTTAGTCCATTTTATGTTAAACTTGATGATTCCTTCCAAAAATGCATCCTGTTTAAAAAGTTACTCACGGCGGGACTTGAACCCGCAATCTCTGCCTTAGGAGGGCAGCGCCGTATCCATTGGGCCACGCGAGCACCACGTATTATTTTCTTCATTGTATTATATATATATGCCAAAACGTTTCAAAATGATACCACGTCAGTTGAGACAGACATTCCAGCTCTTTATTGCTAAGGCCCATGCCGAACCGGGCGTCGATCGTGCCATGTCGTGCCATCCGTACCACGACGGCATCTGATTGGTCTGCCAGATGAGCGGGCTAGGGGGCAACCTGCCATCGATGGCAGCGCGAAAGTGCCATGGCTCCGCGAAGTGCCATGCCATGCCACGCGCCATATTCGAATTTACGGCGATTCGTGCGGGCTTGCACTTCCATTTTGGCGCCAAAAGATGGAGGAGGATTAGGGACTGGTTGTTGCTGTATTCTCGCTGTAATTAGCGGCGCTCTACTTGGTCAGCTGTGTCGAGAGGCGTCCCTGCTTGGAGCGACGTCGCTTGAACTGGAAGCATCACTCACAGTTGCTGCTGAATGAGAGACAATTTCTACAATACTATCGAATGTCGTTCCGTTCGTTTGAGAAGCTTGTGCGGATGCTCGGTCCAAGTATACGTGTTGATGAGGCCCAGTCGCGACGTCGAACAGGTACGGAGCCGTTGTCTTCTGTCAACAAGATTCAGATCTTTGTTTCTTGGTTGGCAGGCTATTCCTACCATCCAGTTCGAATGCTATCGGGGGCGAGCTCCTCCGATTTCTATGATATCATTCACGCCGTCATGGGCACTATCGAGGAGCACGTCGAACTACAGTTGTGCTTTCCGATCGCCGAGCAAGAACAACGAAGATCAGCACAGCGGTTTTCGCTTCAGAGCAAGTCTGGCCTTGACAAAATTCCTGATATGACTGGGTGTGTTGGCGCTATAGACGGATGGCTCTGTCAGATTCAAGTGCTAAGACGAAACGAAGTTAAGCGTGTGGCTTCCTTTTTCTCAGGTCACTACCAATGCTACGGCGTGAATGTTCAAGCAGATTATCGCAGACGGTTCCTGGCCATCACAAGCGCGTGTCCTGGTGGAATGGGAGATGCAGTGGCTTACCAAAGGTGGCATTTATCAAGTGTGGTAGACACTTTTCCGAAAGGGTTTTATCTGGTTGGGGATAACGCTTACAGCAACACAAACTCACTTTTGACGCCGTTCACAAAACCACAAACAGAGACTGACAGTCATGACGCGTACAACTTTTGTTGAGCCAGCTACGTACAGTCATGTGCGTCAATATGCAACGGCCTACAACTTATATATTTGAATACATTATAGGACTGCCGATCAGGCAAAGGGACCAGGATGTTCAGAGCCTACTGACATAGCCTCAACTTAAAACAGATTCGCGATTTTATTGGTAGATGTACACGTAATTCCACCAATCATCACTAAGGTGCGAGTTTGAATTTGGGCGCGAAAGCAGAACAAAGCTTGGGTGACGATGGTGTGCTGTGCTAATGCTGATGGTTCGGAGAAGTTGCCGCTGCTTTTTCTGGGTACCGCAGCTAAGCCACGACGGTACAAGAGGAAGCCTACTAGCCTCAGGCTAGTAGCCTGCAGTACGCCGGCACGAAAAAAGGATGGATGACTACTAGGATGTATCAACAATGGCTTAGTGATCTCGATGCCAAAATGGCACGGCAAGATCGCCGTGTATTATTGCTGGTCGATAATGCTTCGTCACATGATGAAACTGGCCTCGTCCTCACACACGTTCGCGTTCTAAATCTTCCACCTAATACTACGGCGAAGATTCAGCCGATGGACCAAGGAATAATTTACTGCATCAAGCGGGAGATACTAGCGAAAAAAATGATGCATGCGTTAGATAGACTCGGTGACTTCGACGAAAACCCGTACAAGGTGTGCATGTTGACAGAACTAGAATGGTGCGAAGCTGCCTGGAATAATGTGTCGTCCGCGGTGATTAGAAGTTGCTGGCTTCACTCGAGTTTAGTTAGCAAAGCAGCGTGTCTTTCGTATTGAACTAAATCAGTAGTTTTGCCCCTTTCTCAGATTCCTTTTACGTTTTGTATGCCTCTATAATTAACTTCATATCAGGCGTTGCTTATTGACGCACATGACTGTATTCGTGTTGAGATGGCCTTCGGACTTTTGGTGAACAAATGGCGGGTTTTTAAATCCCCTCTGCGCGTCCGAATGAAGAACGTCGCCAAGGTGGTGCATGTGGCTTGCATTCTCCACAATTACTGTATTGATGAGCGTGTGCGGCAAGATGAGTTTTGTGACGTTGACGACGACGAAGACATGTTGAAGGCGCTTCGAAACGTGTCGTGGTCCGACGACAATGACGAAGCAAGCATGTCCTTCCGCTCAAGCTTGAACACTTCATACAAGGAGCTGTACAACGTAAGTGAGCCGCTATCCTCCACATCGACAAAGAAGCAGAAAAGCACACAGTGCTCGAAGAAAAAGAAGGCGACCAAGTTTAAACAAAAGCCCTCGAGAGTCAAGGAACCTAAGATTTTGCGAAACGGAATTGTGCAGATGATTGACAAGCGCAATTTGGCCCGACCCGAGTACAATCCTAGTGACAATTAGCGAATCCACTACACTTGACATCTGCTTTGACAAGTTAGTTCAGCTGCGTCTCCATTTCACTCAGCATCGCGAGGTAACACTGCAGACTGCCCTCGAGGCGCGCTGTCGGCTTTCCGATAGCGCTCAGCTCGTCGATACGCGTCTCCACATGCTGAATGAGCTGGTGCATCTTCATGATCTTGTCCACTACCGACGCCTCGTTTCCGCACAGCTTTTGTGTCATAGCTTCATGCACTCGACAATCTCATTCCGCATTTTTTTCGACGGCGTTGAGGTGGTGTCAACAGCAGCAACAGCAGAAGAACTGCGCTTAAGTGGATCGAACTGGTCTTCGTCATACATTCCACCTTCCACAAATTGCGTCAAGTTGTGCTTTAACTGGAGGCACTCGCGCAGGTAAAACACATCAAAAGCTCCAGCACAAAAGCTGTAGAAATCATCGCCATGCTCTCCCTATTTTGTGAATCGAGCCATTGCCTTGACGTAGCTCTGATTGACGGTCTTCCACATGTCGTACAGAGTTCCAACCTCCTGTACTACAATGGCGGAGCAGTCGAACCATGCAAAGCGTACGTCGTCGCTCAGCAGCGTGTTGAAGTCCATGCGATTGCCATTGAAATCCATAGCTACATCATGCCAAAAGGTTGAGTTAGCGTGGGTGTTACCGGCATCGAGCTGTTGTTGCGTCGGCTTATTACCAGTCTCCGCGAATCGAGTAGCGTACTTGTCGGAGAACAAGATCGTGAGAAGTCGGACACAGCTATTCTTCGACGGATATGCCTTAGAGTTGCTGCTCCCCCCCCCCACCAGATTCCAACGTTGAGACGACGATAGAGCGGCGCAGCTCATCGAACGCAACGAGGCGTTTAATGCGCTCCTCCGCACTCGTTTGTCGACTAAGCCGAAGGTTGCGACTTGTGCATTCCTTTCGCAACTGCTCAACACTCCAGGTATTGTAGTCGTTCGACGCTGGGCCAGGCTTCGACACGGTCCAGTTTGATGCTACAGTACTGCCTGCACTTTTAGTAGCAGCACGACCGCCAGTACCATACCAGCAGCAACCTTCCCTCCAACACGCCCAGCAGACCCCCTGCCAGCAGCACCAACAAGACCAACTTTGCCAGCACCAACACCACTAACGCCCCCATCGCCTTCACCAGCGATCGTAACCGGAGTACCCCAAGCTACCTGCGCGTCACCAGTATCAACATCTCCAGCTACAGCATTGCTTCCAGCAGCGACTAAAGCAGCCAGCTCCTCCATCCCCGTTCGTACAGGCCTTCACGCTCCACTTGAAATCACAAAATGGTGCTCAGTGTCCACCGCAACACAGCGGTCTTCCGATACGAGCTGCGAGAGCGAGTCATTTGTGTGCTGCGAAGCTGAGTATGGGAGAAGTTGCTGTTCGACGAAATCTGCATGGCACGCACGGTGGCACGAACCGAGTTCGGTCCGGCATGACGAAAATGGCACCTGAGTTGATGCCTACCCATATGGCACGGATGGCACGATCAACGACCGGTTCGGCATGGGCCTAAGGAAGTGAGTATTTTGCCAGACTTAGGGCATCCCACTTATAACAACTTTTGTGTTATCTTCGGATTTATCCGAACTGAGTATAGCGTTTACTCTGCGTATACCCACGCCACGCAAAGACCCCCTCCCTCCAGCAAATTCGTCATGCCAACGGGCCCGAATGCCGCAGCGCCCACGCGGCACTCAAAAGAGGGCCCTGTTGGCAGACGGCAGCGACGATGCCTGTGACGGCGCCTCATCCGACGGTTCTTTGTGTTAGTGGGAGCCGTCACCAAGCCCACCTCGCGTGGAAACGACGGAGACGAGTAGCGCTAGCGAGGAAGCCGGCCCAGTTTGTGTCATCGCTCCGCCTTCAGGAGAGACGCAGTCCAGGCCATAAGAGGAATTCGAGGCATACCTCGCGCAGTACCAAGCTCGGCCATTCCAGGTATGATGTGTAGGATTTTTTCCCATTATATTCAGTGCTATAATGTTATCGATAGATATATCTCACACTTGGGTTCCAGTACGGAATGTTCAGATCGATACTCAGGGCTCCAAGGCGTCTAAGGTTCCCGACGAGTAGGACCAGTACGCAAGAACGTACGTGTGTACACATTACGGCAGGTACCGATCGCAAGCCACAAGTAAGAGGCCTCGTCAGAGTAAAGCTTCTGGATGCTCTGTCCAGGTATATTATTGCTGCAAATGTGGAATGTGATGTGAAATATATATGTTTAATTGGGCAAGCCAGATTCAGTCGGGCATGGTCTGGTTCAATCTGGCATAGTCTGGTTTGATTGGACATTGTTCGGACAAATTTGCTAATATTTGATGCTAACATTTCATTGTTTCCAGATCAATGTGTGCGTTCAAGCTACCCACATATTTGCTCTAATGATTACAAAGTGCCACCTTGAGCACAACCACACATTGAACGAGTACGCTTTCAAAACCCTCTCGTCAAACCGTGTGTCCCTCGATGAGAGTGCTTTGGAGACAGTTGAGGAGCTCCGTAAGGCTGGCGCAAAAAAAAACATTCTCAAGTTTATCAAGGACAATTCGGATAGCAATCCCACGCCGCAGGATGCTCATAATCTGGTTCGCAAATGGAAGGCTCTCGAACGCGGACCAACCCCGACCTCTAGTCAAATCGATTGAAGAAGTGGGTGTCTGAATTTGGCAATCCGACGATACACTTTCTTTCCTCAAGTACTTTAATACGTGAAACTGGCTGAGTAAATAGCGACCCCGGGGAATGCTGTCTTCAACACAGAAAGCTCTGCGAAGTCCTTGTCGATGAGCACGCTCTGAAGACGCGTCCAATCCGGTTGTTTGTCTTAAATTCTTCCAGTGAAGTCAACGATGTTGCCCACTGCTCGTTGTGTAGTAGGGCATGCTACACAAACTGACCTTGTCCACAAGTATCGCGTGTCGTGAAAGAGAAGACCTTGTACTTGGAGCGATTGGTTCCCTTCGTCGCGTTAATTAGAAGAGCCTCAGGAAATTGACTGAAGATCGATCGCATGTTTGGTTTGAAGCGTAATACAGGTTGCCAATTTCTAACACAATGAAGAGGTTAGATAGGCATTAACTATACAAAAGTTGCAACATAACATCGTATACTAGTATGTGAGCATCCCGTAAACGGGTTGCTTTGGGGGCGACGCAAACCGGTATTATCACCGGTCCAACGACGCCCCCTCTCTCCCCAAATCAAAACAAGCTGCCCATTTACATGGAATCATGTACACGAATCCTTAGCCAGAGAGAAGTAAAGAGAATGCCAGGTTAGTCACGGGTATTCGATAGATGAAGATGGCAATATTAATTGTTGGGTTTATGCGTGCAGGTCTCTCGGTTCTGTGGCAGAGTTCATTCTCACGTGGCTGCAAGGTAAACCAACACCAGATCGCAACGGAGAGCTACATGCGACCGTCGGCAAGCTCGTACGAGCAAAACACATCGTGGCTTGAACTCCTCAGCACCAGGTCCACGTCATGATCACGTGTCAGATGTCGGAAGTGACCTTCTAGCGAGGCCACAATTACTTCGGTGCACCACCACCCAATGTTGCATAAGCACTGGAGCTTATCAGCGTAGCGCGCGACCCGTTGTCCGCACCCAATCACTCGGTATTGTTGCAGCACATCTTGGCGATGTTGTTTACTCCAGCAGGAGGTTCACGCGCAAAGATGAATTCAATCAAACCGTTGACATTGGTGAAGAAGTTGGTCACATCCTCCTCTTGTTATTGCAAAACAGCGCTGCGCAAGTAGAGCAACTCCATCGTGGTGATAGAAGCTTGGGTTTCCGGGTTAGTTTCTTGGGTGGAAGTTGTGCTCGACGCTGCAAAAGCGAAAGTGAGAGCTTTCTCGGCCAGCTCGCTATGCAGCGCCATGGTCAGTGGAGGCTTAGTGGCTTTGATTCCGATCGAGCTCTGAGCCGACCGCTTACACATCCGACTTCTAGATTGGTAGCACCAACTACTGCGCACTACTTCGACCAACACGGCAATATTTGATTTGCTAGAGTTGTGCCTTACTTCTAGGCGCACGTGCGTGAAAAGGATACGATTCATGTCTCCAGCAAGTATTGAGCATCCATGCCCTTGAACCACGCGCACCACCTTTCCAACGCAGCAGGGATGGATTGGCCAGACTCGCGCCCTGCCGGGCTGTACTGCTTACAACTGGATACTGGATGGTCTTCTTGGCATCATTACAACCATGTATGCTGTTATTGCTGTCCTTGCTGTCTATTTGATGTGTCTAGCCTCATTCGCATCATCTCATCTTGATGCAATATCCGCCGCTGCATTATGGACACGATCGCATCTTTGACTTTGATTGCTGCTTCAACATGCTGATATTAACATAAAGCAAGTCACAGCGTCAGTACTTTCCCTCACTTTTTACGACCGCCTTGAACCCTGCCGGCTTTTTACGGTATAAACTCTTGCAATGAATTAGTCTCATTTAGTTTGAGTGCATCCATATATATGGGTAGCTTCAAACTTAAATATGGGTACAGAGCCGGATGGCTACAGAAACTCTTGTGCTAATTCTTCTAGAAAAAGTACCGTTTTAGGTCAAATCCTACTCCGCCTGTTTGAACACCTCCGAAGGGTCGCTATAAAAAATAACCCTCGTTTTAGCGACTGTTAGCGCATTCGCGGAAGGTGATCCACCTCAATCTTCTTGTGGCGTAGTGGCTCGCGAGGAAACTCGACGCGAGGGGCACTCACACACTTGGCGTCCGGACTCCCGACTGACGGAGGGGGTACTCCGCTTGCCGTGGGGGGCTCTGAAGACTTGCTCACCTTGTGTACCCGTCGGGTTGGACGATTACGCTCTTCTTGATGACTCGGAAGAGATGCCGGGCTTGATCTGGGTTGAGTGGGTGTGGACGGCACTTGGGTTTCGGCTTGACGGCTTGTGGCAACTCTTCACTTGCCGTCGGTTAGGGTGTAGATCACGGGGTAGCGAAGATCCACGGGGGGTCCTGGGGTGTGTTCACCAAAGGCCAATAATTCCAATACGATGCTTGACTGCCTCCTTCTGGCAGGGATCTTGAGGGGGGGTGAGAAGGGAACGTGGGCGACCTGGGCAAGCTATCCAGGCGTTCTTGCGCTTCTTCTTGTAGATCGCTGCAGTCCTTGGTCGTCAGAGGGGGCCAATATACTTCCCAGCTCTGGAATAGGTAGGACGCTTGATATATAAGAAGAACTCCCTCTCTTGTTGAGTGTTAACTCACTTGTTCTCTAGAAAGCAAAAAGACACACTTGTTCGCTAGCCGGCAAATTATACACTGATATGCAATTCCCTAAACCTCTCCCCCAAGCCTCGACGCCTCTCTGCCACACGTTGCCAAACTGGCTCCACAATCGTACTTAACCTTGACGATGCCTTGATCACACCGCGATCACCACACACCGCGATCACCACAGCATGTACCATGATTATGGTACCTTGATCTTCCCTGGGGATCACGCTTGGTGTACCCGAATTACTGCACCATTCCCTGGGGATCACCGCGATCTCGACCTTGTGATCACTGCGATCTTCGACCTTGAGATCACCCTGGTGTATCGAAATGATTGTACCGGACCCCGATGATCGCGTTCGACTTGTGATGGAATGATTGGGCCACGATCATGTTCGTGATCCTGTCGGACCGTACCATATAAACGGTACCGTGATCACGGAGACGGTGTACCACCAAAGTGGCACAGTGATCCCGATCCGGTCCTTTCCGTCAAACAAGATTCCCACTTCACCACAATCGTCCCCCGCACGGAGAACGACTCGTACGGCGATCGGGACACGTGCGTCGCCATCACTCCTTGGAACCTCCTGCTCATGTCTGACTCCCCCAACGCGGGTGATTCTCCTGCCCCTGGTGGCCCTCCAATCTCACCCACGGTGACGAACGCTGCTGTTGGTACGTGTCAACCATACGATCTTCCTTGAACATCCTCCTTATCACATGTCGCCATTGATCTCCACTTAGCTGCTCGTGACACTCCACCTGCTCCCTCTGGTCAAGCTCCACAAACGAGATCAGATGCTGCGGCCCGTTCTGAAGGAGGTGTGCCCCTCGTTTCGCTGCACAGCAACTCTCCTCTGTTGGCTAACTCCTCGGCAATTTCTCACAGGTGCACCACCGCTTCAATCACGCCCTCTTCTGCAGCTCACCGGCCATGCTCCATCCACGGTGCATCGACTTCCTGCTGAGATCGACGAGCACGCCCTCCGGCGTTCCATCGGTGATCTTCAAGACATCTTGGGACAATTGACGGCATATCAACTTCAGACTGCAGCATACAACGATCTCCAGCGGGAATTCGAGGATCTCCAGCGTGAACACGCTCTGCTCCGTCGGGAAATCACTGCACTTCGTGCCGAAATGACGTCAACTCTGCAGCAGGCCGCTCCCTATGTAACTTTCTGCCAGCACCGCTATGATTTGCTGCGCCGTCGCTTGGAAGAAACTCAGTTGCGACTTGCTGAAATGGAATCTGCCTTGGCCGTTCGTCGCGACAACTCCAACGAAATCGCTTGTCTCCGTGATCGACTACTCGCGTTCGAACACATGCATGCAGACGTCGTCGCCGAATATAACGAGCGTGTGGACGAATTGGAGGCTCGTTTGGCTTCGACTGGTCCCACGATCGACACTAGCCAGCTTGCCCAGGCGATCTTCGATCAAGACGTTGCCGCCGCAGAGCGTGATGCTGCCATCGCTGACCGCAATTGCGCTATTGCGGCTCGGGATCTAGCTGTAGCTGAACGCGATTCCACCATCGCTGATCGTGATTCCGTAATTGCTGATCGTGATTCCGCGGTCGCAGCTCGGGACGTAGCTGTAGCCGAACGTGATTCCGTAGTTGCCGATCGTGATGCCGCCGTCGCAGCACGTAACGCTGCTATAATCGATCGGGACCGCGCTATCAAGGATCGCGAAACTGCTGATGCGGCTCAAGATCTAGCTATTTCTGAACGCGATTCGGCATTCCACGATCGCGCCTCCGCTATAATTGATCGCGATGCTGCCGTCGGTGGTCGAGATGCCGCTTCAGAAGCTCGAGACAAAGCGCAGGCCGCTCATGCCGCAGCCCAAAAGGAGTGCGACGTCCTGGCCGGCGAGATCCAGTCTCGCACCGCCTCCCTGACAGATGCCGAAAGCGCCATTCGCCTCCTCCGCCAGCAGGTCGCATCTATGGGCAGACAGATCACCGATCTTCACGATCAGCTAGGCCGTCATAAGACAGGCTCTCGTCGCGAGCTTGAACGCAGTCTGGAAGCGCGCGATGAGCTCCAGGCGAAGCTCGATCAGGCTACCGACGATCTGCTTAGCAAGCAAACAGCATTACTCCGAGCGCTACACGCTCAACGGCGCGCTCAGCAAGACCTGGTCTCTATTCGTACGTGCCGGTGTTTGATCTTCACATTCTCACCCCAGTCAGTTAACCGGATGGTGTTCCACATGTAGGTGCACAGGCAGACGCTCAACGGACGCGGATTGCTAATCTCGAAGGGCAGGTTGGATCGTCACAACAACATGAACTCTCTGTACGCCGTCTGGAATCAGAGAAGACTGCACTCGCTAACGATCTCGAGGCCGAACAACAAGCGCGGGCTGACGCAGAGTCTGATCGCGATCGTGCGCTCCGAGATCAAGCCGACGCTGAAGCTGCTCGTGATCGCTTGCTCGCCGAACGGCAGACTGTCCAAGCACAGTTGAGTTCGCTAGGCTCGATCTTCGGTGTTCCTGTCCAGACGCCTCCTTCTACTGTCAAAGGACAGTCGTCTCGCAGCCAGTCAGTTCCGTCAAGGAAACCGTCACCATCTTCGTCCCGCAAAAGAGGTCGGCGAGCGTCATCTGGAACTCCTCGGCCTAAACGTTCACGTACAAGTCCTCCAGTAACACGAAGCTCATCGGGTCGCCCCCCGGTCGTTGCTGGGTCTACCACTGGCGGGACGCCAAGCAGTCCCATCGTCCTCAGCGAGGAGGAAGATGTTGGAGCTCAACCGGATTCCGGGATCGCCACTGATGGCGATCAGGATGACCTTCCAGATCAAGGTGATCACGAGGACGTCGATACCCAGGCAGACCAAAACAACTCCCAGGGTCTTGACCATGCCGACCAGAACTCTGACGATCAAAAGGGCCAAGATCCTCCAGGCTCGCCCGACAATCGTAGTTCGCCGGTTCCGCCCGCAACTCCACCGATCGTTCCGGGGAGCAGTCGAGAACGTCCCCACGGAGGAAGCCCTGATTCCGGTGGTGATCCCAGCGACAGCAGTGACAATGACAGCAGTAGTTCCAGTCATCACCGAAGTGGGGCTTCAGACAGCGACGACGGAAGTTCGGATTCTCTATCCTCGCACGACTCGGACAACACTCTCCTCGCGGCACAGGAGTACGAAGATCTCCTGCCTACTGTGATCTCGCGCCAGCGTTGGATCCCTGGCTATCGTCGACCAACCGTCTACCGCCGCCAGCGCGATTGTGATCCTTGGCCGTTGGTGGAAGCCAGTCAGCTGAGTGTTCGACGACTGCGTCTGGACACGTTGGTTGCTCAGTGGACCCGTCCCAAGTTCTGGTTATTTCCCCGAAATCCGCGTGCTCCTGCTGCTGCTGATTGGCATCCCGGGTTGATCACCGAGGCCAATATCCGTGCACTCTATGCAGCGAACCCTCCGCCCTGGGATGCTCTACGTCGCATCGTAGTGCCTCGTTCGTTCGAAATGAACGGGTGGTTCGCTGACTTTTGTCAGAGATATGAAGACTTCGAGGAGAACAGCCGTCAAGTGTTCTGGGAGACCACGCACAAACTCCCCATCACGCCGGCCATATGTGCTGCCGAGCCGTTCCTTGAGCAGTACCGGAAAGATTGTCGCGTCCGCAGGATGCGCGCCGGCCCTAGATGGAAAAGGCTGCTGAAGCACCTGATGGCGGGCCTCAAGAGTGGCGAGTGCGATCTCGACTTTCTGCTTGACCCCTACTTCTTACACTTCCCAGCGCGCGGCGAACAAGTTTGCTGGTATCCCGGTCAAGGGGAGAGGCAGCGCCCTGCCGATCTCCTTGCAGCCCTCCAGATCGTCGACCGTGCTGATCCTTGGCGTAACCAGCATCGCGAGAACATCGCGGACCACCCAGGATCTCGCCTTGCGCGCCTTGAACGCAAGTTCTTCCAGGTTGATGACAGCGACTAGGCGCGGCTAGACTTCCGACACGTAGCTCTTCGTCTTAACTTCAGGGATTCTTTTCGAGATGTGTCCCTTCTTATACTCACATAAACAAATATCCCCTCCTTCCATTCGTGTGGCCCTTCCACACGAATTACTCCCCCTTTCGCACTTAATGCGACGGGGTTCCTCCCACTTCATCTTCGTGAGACTGCATGACGCCAAAACGACTGCGGCTGACCTGACTTCTCTCGAACTCACGAAGCAGCGCCCCGCAATTCAGGTCCACTTCGTCTACCCAAGTCGGCTCGTCATACCCCTTCCAGTGCACCAAGAACTCACGACGGTTCCGTCCATATCGCGTCTTCCGAGATGATCGTACGTCCGCAATCCTCTCCACCTCGTACTCGTCTTCGTCTAACTCTCGTTCCCAACTGTCTTCTGGTAGAAATGCTTCGTCGAAGTCCACGCGATCTTCCTCGGCGATCACGATCTCGGTCTTCGGGCGATCAGGGAAGCGCCTCACAAGCTTGAGCTTCGACACGTGCACGATCGGAAAGATCCGATACTCCGTCCCCGCGATCTCCAGCTTCGCTGCGTGTTCACCAATCATTTCCGCAACGCGGAACGGTCCGTGCCACAGGTGTGCGAGCTTCCGAGCGTAGCCAACCTTGACGCGATCCAAGTACAACCAGACCTGATCTCCGGCGACAATGTTATGCGGACGAAGGTCTTCGTTGTGGCGGTCTGCACGACCCTGGATAGCTTCCCGTAGGCGTTCGTTCACCTCTTCGCGCGCTCGCTGATAGTGGCCTTGCACCCGATTACGCCATCTCTTGGGATCGCGATCGCGGCTACGCGTGTTCCCCACAGGCAGCGATGCTTCCAGCGTTGACCGAGGGTCCCAGCCATGGACGAGGAAGAACGGCGTATCTCCGCGAACGCGATCCTGAGCTGTGTTCAACGCGAATGTCAACCTCTCGGCATACTCGTCCCAATCCTTCTGGTTCATGTCGGCGACATACATCTTGATTGATCGCGTCAGCGTCTGCACCATGCGTTCCGCCGTTCCATTGGCCTGAGGCCTGTACGCCATTGTGGGACTCTGCCGTTGGCCCACTATTCGATTGAACGCTCGGAACACATCTGCCATAAACCCAGGTTCACGATCATGCCTGATGATCTCGCTCGCACCAAAACGGCGGAAGACACTCTCCTCGTAGTTCTCAGCAATCTGCTGAGCGGTCCGGGAGCTACTTGCCTTGGCGATCACATATCCGGTGAACAGATCGACCCAGACTAGGAGTTCCGTGTTCCCCTTGTATGACTTCGCAAGCGAAGGGATGTGATCCATGGCGATGATCTGGAACGGGTAGGTTGCCTGTACATTTCCGGGTGATCTTCCTTGGACGGTAGGTCTTCCTTTCCCAGTCTCGCAATCGGCACACTCACTCACGTAACGTTGAACGTCTCTGAACAGGCCTCTCCAGTGGAAGTGCTGCTTGATCTTCGCGTAGGTTCTTCCCACTCCCTGGTGACCACCTTCCAAGCTCGCGTGGTAGTGATGCAGGAAGTCCTGACGAAGTCGCTCAGGAATCACCAGCTTGGTGATCGTGTCGCGTTCTTCATCAACGCTGCTCGTGGAAGGCGGGCAGTACCAGAGGAGATGATCCCCGTCGACCTCATATGAGTCGGCGATCTTCGCGCACGTCCGAGCGTCCTTCGCTGTCAGGTCGGCTACGTCCCCAGTCAGGTACGTCCTCAGATCGGCGATCCACTTCTCTTCGCCTTGGGCCTTAGCAATGCGTTCTAACCTCATGCTTTGGACCACAGGTTCCTGCAGGCATTCTGGTGGGGATCGTCGGCGTACGGACGACCTGGTCACGGCCGCTACTTGGACGATCCCATCCTCGTTCTTTGGCTTCAGGATCTCGCCCAACCGGTTGAGCGTGATCAAGTCCTCAATGACTTCCGCGGACGTGACGACCGTGCCGGCCTCGTTCTTCAGAGCCTCGCTAGCGAGTCGATCGGCGCTGCTGTTCCACTCGCGTTTCACGTGCACGAACTCGTGCTGAGGCCAGGACGCGAGCTTCCCCATTGCCTTCTCACGCAGGAGTTGCAGGGCCGGAGCCTTGCATGCGATCTCGCCGCGCATTTGCCGGATCACCAAGTTGGAGTCTCCACAGATTACCAAGCGTCCCCTGTCTAGAAGTGCAAGGAGATCCAGGCACAAGAGCAGTCCATGATACTCGGCTTCGTTCACCGTCATCTCCACAGCGTATGAGGATGCCGCAGTGATGATCGACCACTCGGGCAACTTCCAAACCACCGCGCTGTACGCTCCGCCGCCGCGTTTGACCCGGGCGGACCCGTCGAAACTCACGACGATCAGCTCTTCATCTGGTTCGACCGTCGGCGTGGGCGCTACGATCACCTGGCGGGGCTGCTTCTTGGGCGCGACAGCGATGAGGGCCTCGTCGACTTCTTCTCGTGGAGTGATGCTCGCGGTGAGCGTCCCCAGGACTTCGTCTTCGCCTCTCGTGCATCGCACGATCTCCAACGTCCATTGGGACAGGAGAGCGGCCCATGATCCCAGCCGGCCTTGCAAGCCTGAAGACTTGAGGAGCCAAGCCAATGTCGAATGTCGAGTCAGCACTTTGATGGCTCGACCGACAAGCACGGTGTGGCAAACGTCCAAGATCCTCAGCAAGGCCAAGACCTCCTTCTCGACGATCCCGTAATTGAGCTCGTTCGTCTTGAGGACGCGGCTGGTGAAGGTCACTGGCCAGTACACGCCATCATGATCCTGCATGAGAGCCGCAGAGATCGCCCACTTGTTCGCATAGACGACGATCACTGGTGGGCGATCTGGGTCGAAGTGCTTCAAGATCGGAGTCGACATGATCTTGGCCTTCAGCATGGTAAACGCTACCGTGGCTCTCGTCCAACGATCGTTCTCGGCCTTCTCGCGATCCACGTCCCCTGCATACGCCGAATACTCCGGGATCACCGTTCGGCAACGCAGCTCGAAGAAGTCCGACTCGCGGAGCTCGTACAAGATCGCGGCATACACGGCGAAGTCTTCGATGAAGCGGCTGTAGTAATTCAAGCTGCCGAGGAACGACTGCATCGCGCGCAAGGTCTGCGGAAAGGGCAAGTCGCACAGGGACTCAAGATCCTTCGGGTGCGCTTCAAGCCCTTCGATCGAGACTCGGTGACCGAGGTAATCGACCTTTCGCATGCCCCAGGAGCTCTTCACCACGCTGATCGACAAGTTCCAGCGATCACAAGCGTCCAGCAGCCGCTCCACTTTCTCGCAGAGATTGTCCCACGAGTCAGCTGTGACCAGGATGTCGTCGATGTACGATCGTCGACCAAGGACCGAAGGCTGGTGATCCAGCTCCGGTTCGCCGGACTCGAAGACGTCGACTTCACCTTCAGCGTCATCGCTGTTCCCAATTCGGAGGAATCCATAGAGGGCGTTGTCAAGCAGCCGCTGATAGATCTGTGGCGCGTTCTTCAGGCCGAATGGCATACGAGTCCACTCGAACAAGCCGAATGGAGTAATGAACGCCGAGATCTTCCGCGCGCGTTCCGTCATCTGCACCACCCAGAATCCGCTTGCCATGTCCAAGGAGCAGTACCAGAGCACCTTATCGAGATCCTCCAAGAGATCGTTGATCAAGGGCATCGGGTACACCATCAGTCGGGTCAAGGAGTTCACAAGACGATAATCGATGCAGAGCCGGATGTCCACCCCGTTCTTCTTGATGGTGATCACGATCGGGGACGCCCACGGAGATGTCGACGGGACAATGATCTTCGCAGCCAACAAGCCCTTGATCAAGTCGGAGAGCTTCTCGCGATACTGCGGCGCAACCCGGCGGACGCGTTGAGCGACCGGGGCCGCTCCTCCCACGTCGATGTCACAGACTACTCCGACTGCTGCGGGCGGCAAGGCGTTCCCTCTTCCGATCAGAAGGTGCTTCCGCTTCCAGATGATGCGCTTCAGTCGGTCAATCTCCTCCGGCGTGTTCCACTGGGGATCTCCGGCTTGGATGTCGTCGATCTTCACTTCTTCGGTGGTACTCGCAATCTCCGGCAAGACGGCCATCTGATCTTCAAGGTCTTCCGCGAACAGGTTCCCGCCGTCATGGTAGTATCCTCCAGCGTCTTCCTGGATCTCCGTCGGTTCTTCCGCGACATCAGGCTTCTTCGTTTCAGCTTCCAAGTTGGGGGCAGCTTCCGGTTCCGGCCTGTGTTCATCGGAGCCCAGCTGAATCTCCGCCGGCTCCACTGCGACATCAGGCTCCTTCGCGTCAGCTTCCAATGTAGAGGTCAGCTTCCGGTTCCGGTCCGCGTTCTTCGGAGTCCAGCTTGGCTTCGGTCGTCTCCAGCCTATTCACAAGTGGCTCGGCCCAACGAACCGTCGTCGCAGCAACCGTTGGACGAGGAGCCGTTTCGCCCCTTCGCAAGAGCTGCGTTGGGGTGGCGTACTCCGGCCGTTCCACTAACGGTCCGGACATCTCAGCGGGAAGATCTTCGTCGTCCTGGCGATCAGTCGTCGCTTCAAACGCTAGAGTTTGCCACTCTGCGTACCGCCGCGATCCAACCGACACGTGTCCAGGCACTCGAGGCACAAGATCTTCGGCGAGCCACATCCCTAGTTCGAGGTTTCGTCCCAGGCGCAGCTCACAATCGCTAACGTTGGTGATCTTCAGGTGTCGCCTGCGGCCAAGCCCCTTCGACACGGTAGGTACCCACTTCTCCCCACGCACGATCCACAGCTTTTCTCGTTCTAACGCGCGTGGTGGTTTCAGGGGAACTTCGGCTGATCCTCCGACGGGAATGAAGATGTCATCTTCCAACAGCAGCGAGTGGCTGCTTCGACCGTACGGTGGACGCCTCCCCGACAACTGGATTCGGACTTCGTCAGCTAGGCACATCGTGCCGTCCGCGAGATCCAGGCGGATCCCAGCTGGGATCATGAAGTCCATGCCCAAGATCACGTCTTGGCCCGACAAGGGGCCAACCCAGGCGTCGAAGAAGTACACGAGATATCCGGCTAGTGTGACCTTGATGGTGGTACGTCCCAGCGTCGTATACGCGTTCTCTCCAATTCCCACACACTCTTGTTTCTGACTTTCGTCTATGATACAGCCAACCTTACGAGCAAAGGTGGTGTCCACAATTGAGACTTCTGCGCCAGAGTCCAAGAGCATGGTCGCCTTCGAGTTGTTGATCTTCCCGGTGATCTTCGCCTGCTTGAACCACTTGCCGGGCGAGTAGTACTTCCAGTACCCTCGCGATTCCCCGGGTCGGAGCTCCCACCCAATGTCTGGCGGGGTCTCGTCAGCGAGTTCACGGTCTTGAGTTCGCCGGGCTCTGTATCCGGGACATGATCTCTCCAGTATCCACGCGTCTTTCCATCAGCCAAGTCCAGTTCCATCATAACATCCGATCGCGCATATTCATCTCTTCGCAAGCTCGCGATCGTCGCAGTACGTTTCTCATGAATTCCACGTGTATTGTTGATAGGATCCTTCAGGGAACTGACCTTCGACTGTGCTTGCCTGTCAACGTATGCAAATATGCAGAACTTAGAACGCTCGGCTCGTACCAGATTCCAACCTGGCGAGCGTCCTAGTTTAATATCTTCTCGGCCTTCGAGGGGAACATCCCGGCATGGCGCGTGGGATCGTACCACTGACGGATCAAGTTATAGAACTCCTCCATCGGGCACTCTCCGGCTTCATGCACCTCGCCGCACGCTCGACAGACGTACAGGCAGTGATCACCAGGGTGTCCTCTTCTTCCGCACTTCTGACAAGTCAAGCGCTTCCAGCATCCAAGATCAGTGTGGCGCGTGGACCCGCAGTGGGAGCATCTCTCTACGCGATCGTCGTTCCGAGGGCGATGAGGTTGCTCCGGGTTATTCGCTGGTCCTTGAGCGTCACGGCGTGGCTGAGGCTGATCTTCGGACTTGCGCTGATCAGCGACCGCGGCAAGATAGATTTGGGATCTACTTCGTTCGAGGTCTGATCCTCCGGAGTCCGAGTCCGATCCAGAGCTGTCGCTGTCATGGGCCATGTGAATGGCACGAATCGCTCGGGCATGTTTGGTGGACGCTTGTGGAGGTGTTGACGATGACGACTTCTGGCGGTATTTCGAAGATCCCATGGACGCCTTTCCTTGCCGGGATTTGGCGCGCTGGCGTAGGCGCAATACGTCTGCCAGTGCATCTCCGTCCCCAAGGCGCAGTAGCGTCAGCTGGTCCGCGAGATCGCGATCGTCCAAGGTCTCGATGAAGTGTTCCACGTGTTCCCGGAGAGCAGACGGCGGACCCGTCTTGATCGGCAACTTCGCACGGAGTCCTAGCACGGTCAGGCGATGAAGATACTCGAGTGGGGACTCATCAGATCTCTTCCTCGCGTGGTAATATTGTCTCGCGAGAGACACGCCCAGACCGCAGTATTCGGCCCTGAAGCCATCCAGCAGGTCCTTCCACTTGCCACGCGTCGTTCTTCCCAACTGCTGGTACCAGTTCCGCGCCGGACCAGTTAGCAAGTTCCCGAAGACGATACACTTCTCGCTATCAGGGGCTTGATCACGGACGAACGCAGACTTCACCTTGCCCAGCCAGCCGCGAGCGCGATCCTCGTCAGTGTCTTTGCCGGAGAACTCCTTCAGTTCGGAGATTGCTGACATCCGGACTCGCGGGATCGCAGCAGCATGATCGGCAGACGCGGTTGCTTCTGCCGAGGCAACGATCGCTCGGCGGGGAACGTCAATGCTGAAGTCGTCGGGATCATACTCATCCGGGGATGCGTGGATCGATCCCACCGATTCCATGTCGACATCGGACACCTCACGCGCTCTAGGCTCGCCGCGGTTCCTCTCTTCGGATTGCTCCTTCAGGAAACGTTCCATGGCTGAGTCGAAGAACGACTGCATACGGTCCGGGTTGTGGGCGTTCGCCGACGCTCTGGCTACGGGCACAGGGTTGACGGGCATCTTCTCTTCCTTGATCTTCCTCGCCTGGATCATAGCGGCTCCTGATGGACCAAGTGTCATTCTCGTTGGCCCGGTGGGGTTGTCCGACCCGATGTCAGACGACACAGACGCCTTCGCGGACGCGAAACCAGAGTGTGAGGAAGCCGAGGTCGGGTATTCCTCCGTAGGGCCAAGACTGGACGATGATACAGACACACCTACCAGTGGCTTCAGCAGCTTGAGCAGACGCTTGGCCGATTCCTCAACGGTGGTTATGCTGAGCTCGAACACAGCTTCAGCGTCGAAGGCTCCGGCGACGATCCCAGCTTCATCCAGCAGGTTCATCAGGCTGGTGATCGCGACCATGAGGTCGGACGCCTTCGCAACGGGTGTTACAGGGCCTTGGAGGTCTCCAATCAGCTTCGGCTTCATCACGATCATCACGGGATCTTCTAGCAAGAACGCGTTGAGCTGCTTCCGGTAGAAGATCTTCTGTAGCTGATCCGGAGTCCAAGGCCTGACGTCTCCACTCTCCTCCTCGTCTGGTGCTCTCAACTTCGGCTTACCAAGCTTCGACGCCGACTTCTTCGCGGAGATGCGAGGTGTAGGGGGAGTGGTTTTGGGTGAAGATCCTTCCGCTTTCACGGTTGGATCTTCATCCGGCGGATCACGATTCGCATCGCGATCCGCAGGGGGCCCCGAAGGGCCCAAGGGAGGAGGGTGAGGCTTCTCTTCGAGATCCATTGCTGGACCTGCCTCCTGTTCCTCGCCAGAGTTCCTCCCAGCACTCTGGCGGTCGGTGAATCCTTCACTCTTCAGATGCGACGACGGCGATTCACCTTCCGTCGACGCGCCGATTCCTGGCTCAACTTTGATCTTGGCATCTTCCTGGTCGGACTCACGGTGATATCCGGAGTCACCAGAAGATCCGGGCACGCGCACCATTGTGGCGTAGTGGCTCGCGAGGAAACTCGACGCGAGGGGCACTCACACACTTGGCGTCCGGACTCCCGACTGACGGAGGGGGTACTCCGCTTGCCGTGGGGGGCTCTGAAGACTTGCTCACCTTGTGTACCCGTCGGGTTGGACGATTACGCTCTTCTTGATGACTTGGAAGAGATGCCGGGCTTGATCTGGGTTGAGTGGGTGTGGACGGCACTTGGGTTTCGGCTTGACGGCTTGTGGAAACTCTTCACTTGCCGTCGGTTAGGGTGTAGATCACGGGGTAGCGTAGATCCACGGGGGTCCTGGGGTGTGTTCACCAAAGGCCAATAATTCCAATACGATGCTTGACTGCCTCCTTCTGGCAGGGATCTTGAGGGGGGGTGAGAAGGGAACGTGGGCGACCTGGGCAAGCTATCCAGGCGTTCTTGCGCTTCTTCTTGTAGATCGCTGCAGTCCTTGGTCGTCAGAGGGGGCCAATATACTTCCCAGCTCTGGAATAGGTAGGACGCTTGATATATAAGAAGAACTCCCTCTCTTGTTGAGTGTTAACTCACTTGTTCTCTAGAAAGCAAAAAGACACACTTGTTCGCTAGCCGGCAAATTATACACTGATATGCAATTCCCTAAACCTCTCCCCCAAGCCTCGACGCCTCTCTGCCACACGTTGCCAAACTGGCTCCACAATCGTACTTAACCTTGACGATGCCTTGATCACACCGCGATCACCACACACCGCGATCACCACAGCATGTACCATGATTATGGTACCTTGATCTTCCCTGGGGATCACGCTTGGTGTACCCGAATTACTGCACCATTCCCTGGGGATCACCGCGATCTCGACCTTGTGATCACTGCGATCTTCGACCTTGAGATCACCCTGGTGTATCGAAATGATTGTACCGGACCCCGATGATCGCGTTCGACTTGTGATGGAATGATTGGGCCACGATCATGTTCGTGATCCTGTCGGACCGTACCATATAAACGGTACCGTGATCACGGAGACGGTGTACCACCAAAGTGGCACAGTGATCCCGATCCGGTCCTTTCCGTCAAACAAGATTCCCACTTCACCACATTCTACTTAAATACTTTAAGCTTATAGCTCTTCCCCCACCCTGGTCTGTAAACAGAAGTAAAATTGAGATATTTTGGCCCCCGGAAGCGCGATGATAGATTGTAACCCTAACCTATTTTCAAAACTTATACTGTAAAAAGAGTAAGAGCACAAGTAAATACTACTTGCATAATTATAGAGGGGGCTTCGCCCCAATCATACATTTTCTCCCACATCGTCAATTGAAGATGCGCCGCACGTTGCCAGGAGCATCACGGCTGCAACACGTGGGAGAAGGATCAGCTGCAAGGGCTCATAGACCTTCCGGTATACGCGAAGACGGAGAGCGGCATTTCCGGTACCTGCTGCATGTGTGCGAACTTGGTCGTTCATGACCGGAGTATTCTGATTCAATCGGGCAGGATCGGGTTACAAATAGATCGAATCCGTCTCCGGTCGGGGATAATTAGGCTCCAGTTGGGCAGAATCTGGTTCCAAACTCTGCTGAACCTGCGGATTTGGTTGCTTCGACAAAAGAACCCACCACCCACCCATTTGCTGCCTATTCCATCAAAAGCTGGGGTAATTGTCGTGAGTTATGGTGTTCACACAAGCGGCAAAACACCGTCGTCACTCTCGGTAATAACACCAATAGTTGATTGGAGGGCTTTCACGTTGAGTGTTTTAGTGCATTTCACTAACCAGGATGTCTTCAGAGCTCGTTCCCCTGCACTTCGCGAAGCGCCGTCTGCCGAGCCTCGACTGAGGAGCCTGTAGCACATAAGTGAATAAGTCAATTACGAGCGTCGAGGGGCTCACACTACCAAGACGCTAATACATACAGTGATGTCTGGCCAGAGTTGTTTGAGTCCGTTGGTGATGCACACAGGGACACCTTCGATTAGATTTCCGTTTTGACTGTACAGGTACAGCCGATACAGCTATTCCCAGATAGCATGGTTTCGATGTGCTTTCCGCGTCAGCTCTGCTTGTAGACGAAGGCCTGTCTCCTTTAGTGCGCTACCGTAGTGTACCCAAACACACTGACTTGCTCGGCTAAAGAGAGACATACACAACGTTTATGACGAAGGATAGGTTTTTGAAATGATCAATAATAGGTTTCTCTTATAATGTAAGAGAGGTATTAGCTGAAGTAGGGGGAGTCAAACCTGACTTTTGGCTGACAAAATATGACTGGTCGGCGCACCAAATAATGACAGAAATCGTTCCAAAATATAACATGGGTACACTCCAAAATATAACATACCCCCAACGTCGGATCACTTTTTTATTATTGGAAATGTCAAGGGATCGTCCTGCTCCCGAGGTAGGTGATTTTGAAATGACAGGTCATCGCGACAAAATATCACAGAAATCGTGTCAAAATATGACATGGGTACACGCCAAAATATGACAGGCAAAAACGCAAACTTTGACTCCCCCTATTACATGTATTGTGAGCGTGCCTGATGAGTCATTTACTACGGTTTGTACTAGCTTCCAATACATATCAATACATATTTCCCAGTACAATACCCCCTCGCCCAGAATTCTCAAATGAGATCGTTTTTTTATTAAGTGGAAAGTGGTTCTAGCTGGTGTGACCGTCGTTTAGCCATACCAGCCGTGGGCTTCAGTGGACTACTCTCTGTCGCATTGCTTCGATAAATTCCATTGCTAGTTACACGTCGGTAACTTGGGCTGCTTGCTGCATCTTGACGAACTTGTGTGAGGGTCGAATGCCCACTAACTCGCAAGTTTTCTTCACTTGATCCCCCAGGCGCCGTCTCGGGACGGAGTTTTGGCAATTCATCACCACTGGGTGATGCCGCCATGCTGCCGCTTGTTGGAGTAGGTGTCATTGCACGACGACCTGCAAGTTCATAATCCACATTCACTCGCACCTTTTCCGGCTTTGGGTCAGCCAGCAGTTGGAACCATCCCAGCACTGCGTCTGAGCTGCATGTTCGCGGTGGAGCGAGATTTGAGCTGTGACCGGACTGCGACTGCTTCTTCGGCGACTGTGGGGAATTTAAACTCGACAATTTCCCACCCGGTTTCCCTTTGTTACGCTCCGCATTTTCATCATCGCTCGCATCCGAGTAAGAATCTTCGCCGTGGTCCTCCTCTCGCGGACCAGACGTAAGCCCCAGCGCCAAATTGCTGTCCACACGGATCGCTGTCGTTCTGCTACTTCCCATCTCAATCTCAGGCCACAATTTTAAATCCGTAATTATCACTTTGGTCCAGTCAGGCGGAGCACCGCGCTGCTCAATTGCTCGGTTCGAAGTCCGCAGCAGCATTACCGATTCCGTTGCTGGTGAAGGAGGGTTGACAATTGCACAGAGATTTGTCGACACGGTGACCAGTAGGTCGTGCTGATGTGAATCTGCTAAAGCCGCGATTGCAGCCACAATTCCTTCTTGAACAACTTTATCGACATGCGGTTCATCCCAATCAGCGGCGGCTGTTGCAGTGACTGCTGCTGGATCGCTACTGCTGGGATGCGCTTGAATTCGCGGTGGTGTCTGGGTAGCCAACGCCTGAAGGGCTAAGGAGCAGACATGCCGCTTGAAAGGCAGAACCGTATTCATTCCAATTCGCAGGAGAACTTTAACAGCATCGTTCTTGATGAGTTGTCGCTTCGTGCGTCGTAACCGAGCCAAGTTGTAGAGAGAAACCACCACATGCTCGCGCGTCTGCGTACTGACGGACTGTGAGAGTGTCAAAACGATAGGCACCAATGAAGGCTGGGATGTCAGTCTCTGGTTCCTCACATCCTCCGTCTTGCTTGTAGTTCCACGGCCACCATCACTACCAAAATCACTGTCAATCGAAGGTGGTCCACCGGATGAAGGAGGTGACAACTCCTGCCGCGATAAATTACGGATCACCACCATGCAGTGCAGCGCAAAAGTCTCGCCTCTCACACCTACGAGGCCTTTGAACGGTGCTCGAGTGTCCGATGGATTCGTCACACAGAGCACAGCGAGTGCATCCAAAGCTCCATCGCGCAACATGCCGTCCTGGCACCGTTGATGAGTGGATAAGCTGCTCAAAGACGTAACGATGTTCATACATGCAGCATTCTCTTCAGCTCGAGTAGTTGATCCGTCCATAGCACCTTTCGCGATAGCCACTAGCGCACGGACAATTCCATCCTTCACAAGCCGTTCTTCGTATGAAATCTCCCCAGTGTTCAATTTGGGACCCCCATTAGGCCCAGCATTGAGCTTAGCGAGCGAGCAAATCATGTCAGTAGCTACACGTAACGTTGGAGCTTCGGTAGCCATTTCAGGGCTTGTAAGGAGAGCTGCAAGAGTCGGCAGGCCATTGCATGTGATGAATTTACGTTGGTTCGATTCCAGCGAGAAGAGATTGCGGAGCGTAAACACACAGGCGCAATTGGTTTCGACGCAGATAGATGTAGCGCCTGTAGGTGTCGATCCGGCCTTTACTTTCCCACCTTTCATCGTGTCGTTTATGACACTCACCACAGCTGAAGTAGCGTCATTTGTCATAACTAGCACAGCGACAGCAGACGCACTGAGGTTGGCCAGCGTTCGGGCCGCATATTTCCTCACATCTCTGCTTTCTGACTTGAGCCCAGCCACCAAAACACCCAGCACGTTGCTTTCATCGTGAACGAGAATCTCTGCAACACGGGCGTCTGTAGCACATGAGAGATTGTACAGAACGTTAGCGACGTAGAGCTTCATCTCTGGGTCGCGCACTTTCGCCAGATTCTTTACAACTCCCAACACTCCCTCCTGAAGCATTTGAAGCTCGACATTCTTCGTAGCCACAGCTTCAGAACTTTCGTCGTTGGAGGCAACCTTGGCAGTTAAAGTGCAAGAAAAGCTCGAGAGGTTGCTGAAAATACCGATCATCAGGCGCTTCATCGTCTTGTTCAACTCTGCTTGGTACATCTTCGCTAGTACTCGCACGAGCTCCATCTCCAGCAGTTGTGGGATTTTCTTCGAATCCAGAGAAATATTATACAGGGCACGCAGGGCCAGATCACGAATGGAATCACTGTCAAGACGAGCTAACTTCAGCAACGCGTACAGAACTCCATCTCGCATCAGTTGGTCACGTGCATCTTCGTGTGTAAGTAGATTGAACAGTGCCTTGGCGCAAATACCCTTGGTCTGGGGACTGTTTACTCGCAGCAGCGTAATGACAATGAAGTCGTCCACAGTCGCATCACGCCATACGCGTGGAAGCGGCTTGCCTTTAGTCGGTGTCGGTCGCTCAGCTGCCAAGTTACACAGTGCAATTGCTGCGCACACTTGTGCCTCGTGAATACCCGTACGCATGACCATATTCAAAGCTGGCGGGATATCAGTATGTTCTGCCAAAATCCTCGGACCATGCAGCGCCACCTTAGCTATTGTAAGTGCAGTTCGACGTGCAGTTCGCTGTTGCAGAGCGACGGTGGACTTGGATAGTCGGGAGTTCTTAGCCGCTGACTGAGTAGCAAGGAGCAACAAACAAGCGAAAAAAGCGGGTGCATCCACCGATGCCGAACCAACACCAGGTCGCGCAGAGATTCCACTACAGAGCTCCTGCACCCTGTAGACAATTTGAGACGCAGCATACTGGGCCTTGACGATACTTCGGTCCGTCAGTGCGTCGCGTGGTCGCTGGTCCGCAGCAGAGGCGATTAAAAAGTGCTGGATAGCGTCAAGCACTCCATCGTCAAGAAGTGAAGACCGCCGAGCTTCATAGGACGCGAGATGAGCCAATGTAGCTAGGCAGTCCAGCCATAATGCGTATATCGTTGCTGGGGGTTCTGCTGAACTTGGCTTCTGTAACACTCGTACGAGTAAACCCACTGAACCCTCGTAGAAAAGTAACTCGTGGTTCACTGCTCGTGATGACAGGTGGTGCAAGAAGCTGATACAGACCCCGCAAAGCTCGGCGTTCGCCAGATTCCTTGATGCAAACGCCAGCATTGTCGGGATGGCACCATTCTGGTCACTGCCTTCCTTCCCATGAGTCTGGGTGGCTTCAGCAAGCCGCGTCTTCATACCTGGGTCTTTTGCAAGGCCCAACATAGCGTACACACAAGCTTTCTGGATCTCCTTGCTGCTGTT
Organism: Phytophthora capsici; assembly: GCA_030324255.1. Taxonomy (NCBI): domain Eukaryota; phylum Oomycota; class Peronosporomycetes; order Peronosporales; family Peronosporaceae; genus Phytophthora; species Phytophthora capsici. The sequence continues at coordinate 2,056,052 of CM059351.1, forward strand.
GCTAGCGGGTTTTTCATTCCGGATGAGATCCAGGAAAGCAGGAACCACGCCAGCGTCTACCAAAGACTCGAAATTGGCAGGGTGAAGCAGCAAATTGCTTAACGCTGTTACGCAATCTAACTTGAGTAGTAGGTCGACAGCGTGACTCCCTTTTCGATTGTCCGGAGCATCTTCAATCTGGGGATCAGCCGTAACCGGTAAATCTGGTGCACGAAGTAATCCAAGAAAAATCGGGACGGCTCCGTCCTGGACAAGTGTAGGGCGGCAACGATCGTCCAACGCCAGGTTTGCGAGGGCTATAACAATTAACTTCTCGGTCTCAGGATCAATACTCGCCCTTTGGAAATCAGCCTTGTGGTATCCTTCATGCGGAGATACACTCGTTTCGTCGTCGTCACTGTAATCATCATCTTCAGCGTCATATTCACCGCGACGAAGAATGTTAAGAAGCTTCGTAATGAACCCGGCATTGCGAATGCGCACTTGAATCTTTGGATTACAGCACAGCATGGCGATGGCATTGACGCAGTTCTTGCGAATTGTGCACATGATAGAGGTAGCAACAACTTCTCCCTCTGCACTGTCCGCATCAGTCTTGACATTATTCTGGATCTGTCGAAGCTCTCCACTGACACTAGAGAGGATATCTGACAAGATATTTAACGCATTATTCTTCGTCAGTGAATCCTGGTTGGTCTTCACCGCAGCTAAGTTGCACACTGCGCATGTGATCGTCTCCAAGAGAGTTAGTTGGATTGGCTTCATCGCTACTGCAGTCAACACTTCCAAAGCGCCAACAATACCTTCATCCACGACCACTCCTCGAGTGGTAGGCATAATGGAGAGGTTGAGCAGCGCTTGGGTGCAGATTTTCCGGGTCGCAGTGTCGCCATGTCTGGCCAACGCGACAATTGTGCTCAACAGCGCATCGCACGTGACAGCACGAGGTATTCCGGACAGATTGACCAATGCCAGAACACAGAGAAGCTTCACGTCATTCGGCGCAGCCAGAGGCGATGTCACAGTCGAAGTCACGGTTGCCATAATCTGAGAAAGCGCGGGTACGACACCTTCATGTACCATAGCGAAATGGTGAGCCTCATCAATTGTGAAGCGTAGCAGAGCACGAGCACACAACGCTTTGACAGTTGGATGCTGGGTATGAACGAGATCTAGGAGCGTCGCGATAACACCTTCATCCATCATCTTTGTGTACAGATCTCGTATTGCTTGCGGAGGAGACATGGACAGCAGAGATGATGAAGATGTCTGAGTTTGAGCCTTTTTTATCGGAGTAGCCAAAGGCGAAAGCGGCACAGGGACATAGTGAGTGAGGTTCAGGATCGCAGTGGTGGCGTACAATCGAATGGCAGGGTCGTCCTGTTTGAGCACACTGGAGAGTGTGACGAGGGCACCTTCGCGCAGTACTTGGGCCTCGTACCCCGCATGACACGAAATGCTGTAGATTCCCTCGACAGACTTGAGTTTCATATCCTTTGTCAGTAGTGTTGTGTTGACTGAGCCGGCAGGAGTTTGTGCCACCAGTACTGACGGCATCTGGTTCATCTCTCTCTCGGCTTCTTTGTCGCTTGGGGTAGTGTTCTTGTGCTTGCTACTCACATCAGAAGATCCTAGAAGTAGCCGATTTAAAGGAGTTGGGACTGATGCTGATGTTGTGAGGAGATCCTGACAGGGGTTGTGACTTTCAGACTGAAAACGGGACCTGTCAATTCGGGACAAGTAGATCAGGCCTTCGTCGTAGTCTCCACGTTGGTAGAATAAATCACCACCGAAATTTTTCTTCTTTGCAACAGCAACAACTTGCTCTCGGGTCATATCGTCATTCGGATCTCCTTCTGCATCCCCGCTCGCGTTACCACCTCCAAAGAACGTAGTGAGATCGCGCAACTTGCCAGGACTTCCATCATCGGCACCACTCAATGTCTTGCTTCGATACTTTTCCTGTGCATCCTGTCGCCGTTTCTTGTTCGCTTCCTCGCTTTTGATATGCTGGAGCAAGGCACGAACTAAGTCATCTTTATCCGGATGGTCACGCCAAAACCCACGCTGTCGATGGAGTTTCCAGTGCTTGACTAGCTCTTTCAACTCTTCCAGCCGAATGGGTGAGTTGTGCGGGTCTCGGTTTCGCGGGAAGAGGTTATACTTGATAAGGTAGACCCTAAGACCGTCGATTTCTTGGTCACGTCGCAGTGCTGCGAGCCGCTGCTCCATGTTCACGGCACATTTTGGCGGGTTAATTGTCATGGTGGACCTTTCACGATGGCAGCAAACCGGCCAAATGTCTCAAATGTCTTAGGGGCGTTGCTAGTTTGACGACAAAATTGGACTGCACACAGCACATTAATTTAGTATCAACCATGATAATTGTACGCACCGCTTCAAATATGACAGACACAAGTGTCAGTGATCACACAATAGGATGGCCAACTTTTCATAGTGCCATGCATTATAGGAGCTAGTTACACTGCCCGATCGCAGCTGCTCAAGCTTGTTGCTGCTTTTTCTTGCGAGGCTTGGGCGACGGCGTCAGGTCTACAACGTAAAATAGCTTTTCGGACATGTGGTACGACCGCTTGTCACCATCATCGTACGCCACAAAGTGCTCGTACGTGTCCTCGTTGAACTGCTGCACAGTGCCTTCGTACCACTTGTCCTTGGCCCACTTCACGCGAACGCGTTTGCCAACAAGTCGTTGTGGATTGTCGTCACTGTCGTAGAAGGTCTCCACAACAACTGTCGGGTCTAAAATACTGCTGATACGCGGCAACAATTTCGTGATGGACCGGTCGATTGCCTTGACGAGCCCTGAGCTTGTCACACTCACGTTCACCCACGAGGAGGTGCTGTTAGGCTTCACCAAAACGGTCTTGTGCTGCTGGAGATATCCGTCTGCACCGCGATGGGCTTTCAGCCATTTCTCCATCCACAAGCAGCTCTGGCGGTTGTCCCGCATCCACTGCATCACACCACTGTGGCGTTTAGCGAGCCGTGCAAGCATGTCGAGTGAGGTCTCTGTGGCCTTATAGTACCGCTGTTGCGATGCCATCACGGCAACCAATTTGGTGAGACCGTCAGTGAGGCGCTCTACAGCAAGAGAGTCACGGATCTTGAGAAGCGAGTTCATCGTCCGGAAATACGGCTTGACATCATGGTGGTCTTCAACCTCAATGCCATGCATAATCGTGTCAAGGAACGCTGTAGTGACTCGTCGACTTTCCCAGCACAAATGACTCACAATTTGTTCCAACGGTTTTGTCTCCTTGGTGTAGTGGTTCGCACGCTGCGTCAGCAGGGTAATGAAGCGCTCATTGAGAAGCACGTCATGGTCTGTCGACGTGAGATCCACGTGTTCTTGAGCCATATTCGCAGGTAGAACCAGAGGATGCTCAGCATCCGACGCGACATCCATTGCAGGAGGCAAACTGCAGCGAATAAGCACCGACAACAGCCTCAAAATAGTGACGCTGAGGTCAATGCGCTTTAAAATTTGCTTTGGCTTGTGTTTCTTCAGCTGCAACTGGAGCAGCGGCTGTGTACTTCCAAGGCCTGTAAGCAGTGACACAATCGCACCCACAACGCTGTTCACCACCAGGAAAGACCCTTCATTGCGCCCTGTCTGCACAAAGTCGTACATCGTGAGGAAATACTGACGATGTTGGTGAACAGGAACCGAGAGCAACGCTGGCATCAGCTGGATCAGGAAAAACATGAACTCGAATGACGCTGGTAGCTGCTTCTTCCCATCGACTGGAGGACGTTGCGAGTCTTCTTCGGCCTCTTTCTCAAACTCCGTGTTTGACGTAGTTACTATCGCTTCGGAGATCACGTTTGCCATTAATTCGCGAACTTCACGATGCTCATTGAACACAAGCAGCTCCAAAAGAAGCCCCTCGTTCGCCTCCATAGTCGAGAGAAACCAGCGACAGCCTCCAATATCGGAATGATAGAGGGCTTGAAGAATAAGACGCCATTCCAAGACCTTGCTCACATCACCGCCTTGCCACAGTGTACCGAAAACGAACTTGGTTGCCACTTGCAAGGCCTCGAACTGCGCCTCCACTGGTTCGAAGCGTGGCATCACAGCCATATTCTTGGCGTTTTCTAGCCCCACTAGGCAAGAACGTAATAAATTGTACGTGAACTTCAGGCACCGCGTATCGTACAAATACCTTTTTCGCCAGAACAAGCGGTTCTCCATTGCAATCAGTTTACGAATCGGGTCAGGCGCAATCACTTGAGCCAAACTACGCAAATGCGCCAATCTGGCAGATGCTCGCCGCTTTAGTCTGGAACAAAACGCAGCCACAAGAACTGCACTGGGGAATTTGACACAAGGAACATCCTCGTCAGTGACAACATGAAGCTTCGGAGAAACTCTCGCGTAGAACAACATGAAGCTGCTGCGGTTCTTCATCTTTGCTGGCAGCGGGGAACCATCTTCCTGTGTCAATGATCCGCTGGATGAACCATGACGGCCACGTATCGATTCTTCGCCACCAAAACACTCGTCTGGAATTTGAGCTGGGTCAAACGGGGTCACCAACGTATCGTTAAATTCATACCACTGATTTGTGTCCCGTGGCATTTGCTGGTCCCGCAGAAACGAATAATAATGTCCAGAGTGCGCTGTACCAAGGTGCACAACAGTTCCTACCAATTCGTACTGAGAGTACTCTGGAGCTGTTGTCCTTCCATCATCTACGCTGTCTGACGACGAACTCAACCGAACATCGTGACCAGTAGATCCATTATCTGCTGTTGATGAGGACCTCTTTCGCTTCTCTTGCTGACCTTCCTTGGTGTAAGGGTACATGTCCAGCTCGGTAGGAAATTCAAAACGATCGTGGAGCTTAATTTGCTGCATCTTCTCGAAGTCGAACTCAAATCGCTTCAAGTGAATAATCAGATAGGCAGGCAACTTCGAAATGGAGATACGTTTGCGTGTTTCCAGCGTCACCTTTTCTTCCTCTTCGCCATCCTCTTCATGGTTTTTTGACCCACCCCCCTTTTCCCAAGCGTAGCTGACCTTTTCACCTTCCACCCACCCATCCAGCGACTCCTTTAGGTTCTTTCGGTCACGGACAGGTACCGAGATGAAGTGGAATGGCTCGAAACGTTCACTGTACCGATCACCCTCAGCGACAAGCTCATTGCTAAACTCGCCACCAAAAAATGTGTTTAGGATGTTTTCATCACTGGTACTGTGATCACCATTTCCAGCACTGATACCGTTCATTTCCGACTCAATCTGCTGGAAGAAAGATGTGAGGAACTCGCTAGCATCCTGTTGGACATTTACATCCACAGTTTCACCGTCCCACGTCTTCATTGCACGAGTAAATGGTCGGGGGTTATAATACGGTTTTGCACTTCCCTCCAGGTGAGCAAATAGCGACTGCAGCTCAAATGTAAGACTTTTTGTTTCTGATTTCTCGTTGCCATTCCCACTTGGCTGAAGTCTCAGCACTTGTCGACGGAAGCGCGGCATCATAAAGAAGCTTTGAATCGTAGAATTTAGATAGCACGTGCAGCCAAGATTCTTGAGGCCCACGTATTTACCTCGCTGAAGCAACTGATCCTTTGACGACTTCGAGCTTTTACGCTTTGACGTCGAAACCGTTGAGGTTACAACCGAGGGCTCTGGAGGGCGTTCAAGAGTGTGCTGATTAGCCATTTGGGTCAGCAAAAAACGGAGTCCATCGGTATTATCAACCGAGAGCTCCGTAAGGAGGTCAAAGGCAACCCTTCGGCACGAGTCACTGCGGCACTTCGGCTGCCGAAGATAATATTGCGACGAAGAAGCTGCTTGGATATCAACAACCTTGCTTTCATTTTCCTCGTTTTCTCCATTCGCTTGCTTATCTGGCGTAGCAAAGAGACATGCGTGAAATAGCTCGTTTATAATTCCTTCTTTTTCATGAAGCGTTGGCGACACAACTTCGCGCAAACTGCGACCATCGCACGGTACATCAAGAACGCCATCCGCTAATACAGTCGGAATCCGTTTCATGATAGCAAGGAGCGTTGATAATTGTCCTTCTAGAAGTGAATCGGGAGCAGATGGAAGAACTTGGTTCCCCGATACAGGCCCGGCCGGTCCCCAGCCCCGACTTTTTTCCTCGGTAATTCTTCTGGAAGTAAGTGGCTTAGGACCAGCCAAAACGCCCAGTGCGTCATCTTTTATCTCAAAGGCCTTAATCCGACGACAAAGAGTTTGGCAGGATGGGAGTATCGCAAATTTAGTCAAGTCTTCAGCGCTCGTGACGAGGAGTGTGAACACATTGTAATATTCCTCATCATTCACGATCCCTGAGTATTCACCCAATAACTGCAGAAAATAGTTACAGCACGCGACACGGTCTTCTTGAAGCAAATTTCTTGTGGTTGACAGTGCAGCAATTGCATTAGCAGCCTCCAGTCGAACAGGCTTAAATTGACTGCCAACGAGACACCGCAGGATAATCTCACCATGACCTGGAAAACTCTCCAGTAGGACGAGTGCACCTTGATTTGCTACTAGACTACATGTAGCTATACAAGATAACAGTCGGGTCATCAAGTATGCGTCGCTTGGAATACCGTCGATATTGTCCGGGTTCTCGACTTGTGGCCGATCGTATACTGTTAGAGAAGGAGATTCTGAAGTGCTCAGTTGATTTTCTCCACTAGCTGAAGGTTGGTGTTCCAAAGCGTGACTATCCAAAGTAGATGGAGCATTGTCGATACTCTGAAGACTGGTTAAAGTTTCCAATAACTGATGAATCAGCGGCTTAGTACTCCCTTCGAACGTACCTCCATTTTCTTCAGCCAGTTTAGATTCCACAATTACGAAATGACGAAGCAACTTTAGAAGTTTCGATAAGCACATGACAGACAGCATTCCCTGGTCTAGTAACTGGCGCGGGCTCCATGATAGCACAAAGTTCTCAAGCTGCACCCGACCACCAAGCTCAATAAAGGAAGCACTCCACGTATTCATCGTACCGATCAAACCATCAACCCCTGCAACGCTAGCAGTGCCTGGAGGCACCCCATTATCTCCATCATCATCATCGTCGTCGTCGTCATTTCGCCCATCTCCACAAAGCGCAAATTTCTCTACCAACTCAAGCTGATATAATAGTTTCGGTGGACATTTAGAATCCAGAAGTTTACCCCACTCGAATGAGCTTGTTTTCTTGCGGATAGACCCATCAATCGCTAGCACACCATTCAATGTCCGCGTCTGTTTTTCCATCTCTTCGTCTGTGGTGAGCAATTTCAACACCTTCCAGGCTTCCTCCGCAATTCTACCATTGTACGAAAGCAGCTTAAACAGAAGTTCTACCCAGGTATTATTCCCAGATATCTCCGTCTTAATCGCATGCCAGTCACTTTCAGGACTGCTATGGTTTCCTGTACCGCCGACACCTGCAGCGGCTGCAGCAGCAACCCCAGCTGCCCCATGAAAGTCTAAGATGCTACGGTTTGTGTGGCCACTCGTGTCACTCTCCACTTTTGACAACAGTATTGCCTCGATGTAGCTGGTTTGTTTTGTCTCTTTTCGAAAAGGAGCTGGTGCTGTTTGCGTTAAGGATTGGCGCCCCGAAACCAACCGGGAGGAACCAGGGGGTGAGCTGAAAACCCGCGCCTTTTCAAGCGTAAATTTCCCATGCCCTTGCGCAGTCAATTTCGTCTTTGCTGAGTTTACGATGCGAACGCGGTCTGCTGGGTGGCCTGTATCCTTGGCGATTCGATCACGCAACTCAGATACAAGCGATGTGCGCCTTAAATGATACCGAAATGGCGCTGCGACCCGACCACCTTGGGTCCGAACGTAAACAGTGAGCTCCTCTGGCCCGTCAAAAGTTCCCCCGCTTGCAGCACCATCACGCGCCTGAATGACGGATTGATAGAGGAAGGTACTCAGTAGAATCAACAGACGGAGGACCTCTTGAGTTTTTGAGGAATCAATCGTCGTCTTTGCCTTTTCCTTCAATTTCCAGAAACACCTTTCCACAAAATCTGCCCATACTTCGCGTCGAACAAGCTTTGAACCGACGTGAAGTTGGAGGTAGATGAGATAATTCGTCGCTTGCTCATTCACATCGTCACTTTCTGCACGCAAAGCAACTTCATACAATGTCTCAAGGCCCTGTAGATCCATGGCTTCTACGACAAATAGCTCGATATCTTCCTTGTTGCCAGACATGCTGTGTGACAGGGTGCTACCAACAACTCCAGTAGAAGAGATACGCCGCGAACTTGTGTTGACAAACCGAAACAACCGCTCTAACGCCCAAAATTCCTCTTTGTTCATCGTGCCCATGCCCAAACTGATCGGAGATGTAGTTTCTTGTTGGTTTGTCGACCTAATCAAAGACTGGAAGATTTCACCCACTACAGTCTCTGAAAAGCCCGTATGACCCGAATACGCTCGATGAACGAAGTTGTTGGGATCTGGAATAACTGTTGTAAACCACGCAAAAAACACTTTGCGTTCTTCCATCGTGCTCTCTGGACCGCTAAAGCACCGCCACAACAGGCATACAGCTTCAAATGGCAGCTTGAGGTCGGACTTTGTCACAATGTACCCGAGGAAGGCCAACCGTTTCTTAATGGTCACGAGATGCACGCTTTGTGATCGGCTTTTGGCGTCACACTGGGCAACGTAGTTTTTAATCGCCTCAACGACCACTGACACAATATTGTGAACAGTGTTCAGCTCTTTCAGTAGCTCATTAGACGTCGTAGGAGGAGAATTCGCTCTTGTTAGCGAAGCAGCCAAAGAAGAAGAACCTCCACCGTAGCCGTCCACGATCCTCTGGATCAAACTCATTGATGTCTCGACCAAAATCCCAGATTTAATGTTCTCTGCACACTTGCGCATATAATCGCTCAATAGCTGTTGCTGCTCTTTTCCTGACGCAGACGACGATGAGCCGGCGGAAATCCACAGTTTTTGCACTTGGTTTAACGAGTCGGCAAGTGCTGCCTCTACTTCTGCTCGCATAGACCCTCGAAGTCCTGGTGCACCACCTTCGTTTGGTGCTTCAGTTTGAAGAATTGCGTTCCAATATAGAGTGCAGCACAAGCTTACCACCTTGTTAAGTACCTCAATATCCTTTTGAGCACTTGGACTGGGTTTATTTCTTGATCCGGACGCAGCACTTACAAGTGACGTTAGTGACATTTTAAACCCGCCCGTCTCAGCTTCAACAACGAGTTTGGACGCGATCATGATAACACGCTTGATAAAATTGACAATGAGGTCATCGTAATCGTTCAATGGAACTTGTGTGAGGAGCATTACGACAACATCCATCAGCTCCGCTGAAACCACGCCACATAGTGCAATCAAAATGTCGAAAACGGTTTTTCTGCCTGAACGAAGTTGGCTAAGTGCCGTTTTCCACATCAACACAATGTGTCTCTCCGTCAATAGACCGTGAGCCGCGACAAATCCAAACATTTTTTTCGAGCGCTTCAGGATTTCCAAGTGTGTTCCCTCTTGAAGAGAGTACTTTGCACAGCTATCTCGATCACCCAGTATTACTTCCAAAATCCCCGAAGCCGTCAGCCACTCTACAATGTATTTCGTTCGCAACCATTTCGTTACGGGCTGCTCCCCAGTAGTCGAAGACAAATTTGCACTTGAAGTACTCGCGCTTAAGGATGATGTCGTACTAACGGACGATGATGTTCGACGTAAACTTAAGCTTGCCTTCCTTTGCAGAGTATCCTTTCTCTGAGCCATCGAAATCAAATCGTTGATGCGAGAAATACCCCGTAAACGTTGCGATAAATACGGGCAGCAAATGAACTTCTTCGAGAGATCCAAATGAAAGATCTCAATTGCTTCAGCAAATTCCACATCACAAGTCGAACCGACATCAGCAGCAGTCGCCTCGTCGATATCTGATTCTGCATTGTGCCCAAGTAATAACCCGTCTCGACAGAGAAGATCCATCACACTCACGATATGGTCAATGAGTCCATCATCGTCCTTTAGCTCTTCTCCACTCATTCGCCTCAGCCGTGAAAACGTAGCATTTAGAAACTCTCGGAAAAAATCTTCGATTTGGACGTCCGTTGTTGAGCGCCGACGAGCAGACGATGAACTGCGGCGCCGTTTTTGTTGCGTGAGGCAAGGCTTCGCTTCGTTAAGAAGCGTGCAGTAAAGTAGTACTTCTGTCAGCGCAATATTAGTATCCGCAAGACGCTGAAGAATAAGCCGAAAGCCTCCTGCTTGTACAAACAGGTCGACATTGTCGATGAAGTAAAAGGAGCGGCATGGGTGGCGAGTTGGAATGGCAGCTAGCGCATCTGGGCTCACGAGATACGAGGTATACACCAGACGTTGATACTTTGCCGCCGTGTAGCTCCCAGGGTACTTGATGTAAAAGAACATGCACGAGCTGTGGCCGTTGAGGATCATTCGGAGCAGCGACAACATGTATACCATCACACTTTCCGCATCGTTGCCGAGCATGCACGCAACGACGTTCTTGAGCACATGCTGGTGGAACGCATTCATCTCATCTGCAAGATCACTCGATAGAAATGTGCACAAAAGCGACCTCTCGATAAACGGGATGAGGTATCGCGGCAAGTATGTCTTCTGCTTCTCTCGGTCATAGAAGTACTTGTCAAACTGCTCGCGGGCCTGCTGCAGATCCTTCATATTGGCATTCCACATGCTTCCCTGCTTCCTCGGAAACGGGTACGCGGGGGACATGTACACATTTGTATGTGTTCCCAACTTGGCCACTCGATTGCGGCACGTGGAGCACGACAAGAACTCATCTCTTCCTTTTTTCCACGTCGGGATATGCACGCGGATCTCGGACGCAGAGTGCTGCAAGATCTGTGCCACACCCCATTTATTGGACGACATGTCCTTGACGTCGATCCAGTTGCCCGCTTTCTGGTTCAAAATGGACCACTTGGACCCTGTAAAGTCCTCGGTGCTTAATCTTCGAAAGCACAAATACGTACGCATCTCATCTAGCAAGATATTACCACAAATTAGTACCCCCACAGTACTATACATGTCAAAACTTAATACGTACTGCCAGCTTCGTTAACACTGAGCAGTGGCTCATCGAGACTTTCAAACCCTTCAGGAACGTCTTTAAGATCCCTAACCACTATGATCTCCTTGAGTGGCATGGGCTTCTTAACCTGCGCTGAAGGTGACGTCGGGGCCTGGAACTGTGAGGCCTGAAACCATAAGAAGCGACCGTTCTGGCGGTCTACGGACTTGTCCAGCTTCGACCACACATCTTCCTGGGTGTTGGGTGGTTGCTCGTCTCCAATACGTAGTTGTGTGATGGCCAGCGGTGAGGAATCAGAGGCAGCGGTAGGGGATGCCTTCTGATTCTGAGTAGGCGCCTCTGACGAGAGCTTGTACCAGAGATACGTGTGAGGCGACACCTCGGCCGCGGCGCCCTCAGCGGTCGTCACACGATGGAAACCACCGCCAGCCGCCAGCGCGTTGCCATATGTCACCTCCAGCCCGGCCACGAACTCGACGTGCATGGCCGTCGCGTCTCCTCCCGGTCGATGCGGAATCAGACGCGCACAATGGGGATGCCTCCTTCGAGGGAACTTCACTCTTGGTGAATACAAACCTCAAGGCGGAGGTGCTGACATGTGATTGGTGGATAGTTTTTCGTCAGATCTTGTAGATTGGTCGAAAATGATTTGTTGCCCAAGTTGAAGTGTTGTACATGTACATTGGAACTTACATGCATTAATATGCAGTGCTTATTAATCATTCCAGGTTGTCGTCTAGCATCTACCACGTCTACTTCCAGAGGGGCAGGATCGAGTGTGCACCGCAGAACCAGCGGTCACACTTGTAGAACGACTCACGGTCGAACCGTGTCTGGCATTCGTGTTCGTCTGGCAGTGCCTTTGACGGACACGGGCTTGACAGACGTAGTGTTGGTGGGTTCTGGTACACTGCCTCACCCTCCATCATGAACAAATCCAGTGCCTTCACACGGTTCGTTACGAGATGTCGCTCCCGAACGAGTTCCATGCCTGCACGACGGATCCGGTCGATCTCCGGCCTGTTGCGTGGGTCATTTAACCACCACACAATCGCGTCCGGGTCTCGCCGATCGAATCCCACATAGTGCTCGCCTTCGTCCATTCCCAGCGCAGCAAGCAACGGCGCCACGTCACGATTTACAGCAAGCAGCGCCCCTGTCGAAGGGATCTCGAAGATCTTTGCGATGACGTACTGAAAAATCAGCGTCGTCGTGATACCTGTGCGATATGAACGCAGGTAGGAAGCGTAAATAGCGGACTGATTGTCAGCCACGTAATAGCCGGAATGCTGATACAAATCCATGACATCTCGGTGATCTTGCTGGTAGATGCCCAGCCAATGGCGCAACGGATACCAGTTTGATCCAAGTTTGCCAGACAGAATAATCTTGTTAATCGGGTACTCATTGAATGAGGCGTTCACGAAATCCGGACCTGACGAGTGTGGCAGCCAAACTGTCAGAGGCAGATCTCGCTCGTTCACTGGGCTTGTAATCTTGGCAAAGTAATCATCCATGAAGTACGTGTAAGTGCCTACCATGACATCAATCTTCGTGAGAATTTCGTCGCGCAATACAATAGGATTGAACTGGTCATAATAGTGCAGGTCGTCGTTCCACACCGCAATAATCGTGCCCAACGCACGCAGTTCGTGGAAGTAGGCACTGTACTCTTGCAGTTGCGCCATGGGGTAGTAGAACGAATTCAAACAGAAGAGCAGAACACTCGGAGCTCGTTTCTTGTCCATGTCGTATATCACTTTCATCGGATTCTTGGACGTGTCAAGATCTTCCCACCCATGCTCCGTTTTAAGCTCCTCAAAGAGCGACAAGAACGACCGCAGTACGTAGCCTTTCCAATGCGAACTACACCCCACTAGGAATTTCCGTCCATTGGTGCGTTTCCTGCGTTCAGCCACCCAAGCCTTCACCTCTCTCGGGTTTAGTGCCGACGCTGGAAATAATTTTCCCTCAGGTCTACCGGTTGTGTCCTTTAGAGCCTGCATGTCAACGTCCATTTCATGGTAAAAGCCAAGTTGCCCGTTATGCACCCGTTGGGGTACGAAGTATCCATTGAACCGTAGGCGACCGGTCACTTCCAGCGCCAGCAGCGCTGAGCCGCCTATCACGAGAATCGCCAACACGCTAACCAACAGAACGCACGTCCACATGGAGCGGGCATGTCCCGGTATCACGAGAAGTCGAGAGAGTGTGGCAGATTGGATCCTTTTTATCCAATGTGCAGCGTTGCCTTGTCTCCTCCACTTGCCTTGCTTGTCATTATCATCATCGTCATGTTTAAAGCGGGAGGCGGAAGCTACAGGCAGGAGCATCTTGCTACTTCCACTGCTACCTCCAGTCAGACGCACCTCCAACATCTCCTCCATCTCCTCGCGAGGGTCCACGTCCGATGAACGGGAGCCGCCGCTGCCAGCTCGCTCACGCATCCTTATGCGCTTGATCAGGTCCTTGGGATGACGTCCCCCAACTCGCGTCATGCGTTTCACCGTGTTCCTGATTGGTCTAAACTTAAAAAAGCTAATGCTAAAAAAACTGGCATTTCAGCCAATAGGACGTATTATAAATCGGATGCCACTACAGACGCTGACGCCGGAGCTGGCGGCGCAGATCGCGGCGGACTACCCGGCGTTGCAGAGCCTCAACCTGTCCAATAATGCGCTGTGTGATGTGCGTCACCTGAAGCTGCTGCCCCGTTCACTTACGCAGCTGGATCTGGGCGGAAATCGCCTGCGCGCACTGCCGGAAGAGCTGAGCGATTGGCTGCCGGATTTGAAGCTGCTACAACTACGCTGCAACGCGCTAGTGTCGCTACGACCACTCAATAAATGTAATAAACTGCAAACGCTGGATGTAGGGGGGAATCGGGTGGCTCTCGTAAGCGAACTGCGCTTCCTGCAGTCACTAACACAGCTCCGTCACCTGTCGCTGGACGGGAATCCGATCGCAGACGCAACAACGTACCGACGCGAAACGCTGGCCATGTTACCACTGCTACAGTCACTGGATGGACAGGAAGTTACAGCAGCTGAGAAGCTATATGCTAAATTGCAGCTTATGGCACCGTTAGATGCACGAACGGTTTCGCCAGCACCTTCGCCGACGAGGTTATTGACACCGGAGAGGATTCAGAATAATACTGAAGGGGAGCCGATATCATCAACTAGGACAACATTAAGAACGCCTGAAGACAGTGAAAACGAAGAACAAAGAGGAGGGCTGAAGGATGACACGTTGGAAGTTCTCGTGTCGGACTCGACGGGAAGATTACCGTCGCCATTGGTGTTAGCATCGTCGTCCACACCAGCGATGCAGTCAAGGTTGTCACCTGGGAAGAATGTGTCTATTCAAGCGAGGATAACAGAGCAACGGGTTCCCAATAACCGACAAGAGCACACAGACTTCTTCATCGAGCGCGCTCCTTACCAGGCCGTCAGTGAAACTCGCAAAGACCACAAAGAAGTTTCAGATGGAAACGCAAGAGAAACGCTGCTGCAAAGTCGTGTGAAGGCGCTCGAGGCCATATTGGCGGTGCACGACAAAACTATGAGGAGTACCCTTGCTCGATTTGGCGAACGCAACGGAGGCCCAACTAAAAGCGGTACTGGTGTCCCAGCGGAAGCTGCTGCAGCCACATACACTCGGTTGCTAGCTGTTTGGCGTGAAAAGTGCGTTGCGCTCATGGTTCAGGCACAATCAAGCAACCTTGCAAACGAGGCTCTAATCAATGTGTACCGCCAGCAAGAAGCTCAAATCAGCGAAGAACTTGCGCGCTGTGAAAAAGAAGTGGAGATGTGGCAGCAGCGAGCCGCAGATTTTGAAGCTCAACGCGATCTGGAAGTGGTAGCTACACGCCAAGCTCAAAGCCAGCGAGCACAGGCAAACACCAAGGCCGTGCAGGCGGTGCGAGGATTGGCTCTGGAGCGGGAGAAGCTTCAGGGTTTGGCTGAAACTGTAGTTCGGTTCACAGGTGGGCTTGTTCGCGATAAGATGGAACAAGTGCACGAAGGGTCCGCGAGGCTGGAAGCGCTGGAACGAAGACTGATGCTAGCTAAAGAGCGGGTTGAGCTTGCGGCTACGTTAGTGACTCATCGAGAGACGAGGTTGCGCAACAGTGAAGCCGCATTAGAGGCTGAACGGAGAGTGTGGGCGCATCGCTTGGAGTATATGCACAGCAGACGACTACAGGATAACGAGACAGAAACGGAGAACGGTGGTGACATTTCGAACGTGGTGGTGCGTCCGCCTTCAGATGGGAAACTGTTGAGACCTGCAACAGAGACAGCACTTCGCAACCTGTTTCATCGCCTTGATCCGTATGACTCGGGTCTGGTACGGTCACAAGATCTGGTTCAAGCTCTACGCCGAGGAGACCCTGGGGTTCTTAGCGCTGTTGGTGGTCCAAAAAAGCTATCAAAGCTTGTGTCTCATGTTGAAACTAGAATCCGCAAGCTGGCACCCACTGGCGGTATACTATCAACGCTCACATGGGGCGAATTTTTGTTGTTCTTCATCCCTGAGAGTTCCGTGTCCCTAACAGTGCTGTTGCAAGATTCGGAAGGTGAAGAGGCAGAGGAAACGTTAGAACCTGAAAAATCGAGGGGCCCCTGTCACCTCTGCGTAGCAGTAAAAAACACTGGATTACCAGCCTGGAAGTTTGACTCGCCTCAGCCAACAGATCAAGCTGATGGCGAGGCAAAGGCAAAGAAGAAGCCCAAGCATTACAAGGTACTGGAATCACTGAGTCACGCAGAGCTGGTACAACAAAATACCGTCTTACTGGCCGATCGTGAACGTCTTCGGCGCCTGCTTGCACGAGATGCTCACGACTTGCGAGACCGAGTCCGTAGTGTCCGTCGAGAGTGGGAGTTAAAGGCAAGCGAATTGACTCATCGAAACGATAGACTTCAGCGAAGCTTGAACGAGCAGACTCAGATGCAGAACGATGTTGAAAAGCGGCGAGAAGCAGCGGAAATAAGCCGTGACAAAGTTTCACTGGAAGTCCAGAGACTACGCGAGCAGCTTTCAACTCAGAAGGAGGAATTCGAGCTGCTCAAGACGAAGCTGGAGGATGAAAGTGCCGAACGCCTGCAGCATGAGCAGGATGTCTGGCAGACGGAGATCCAGGACGCGCGTTTGGCCCATTCGTTGCTTCAGGCCGATCATAGCAAACAACAAGTGCGCATTCGGCAGCTCGAGAGGGACCTCACACGGCAGAAAGAGGCGCTTCTCGCCCATGAGTCAGAACGGGTTGCGAGTCTCGAGGACAAAGTGCGCCGGCGTGACTCGGAGTTAGCACGATTGAGGCGTGAGAGGAACTCGATTCTGAGCTCTCTGCGTGAACATGAGCAAAAGCTGGCGTTGGTGTCTGTACCTGCGGAGTCTACGCCTACGGAATCCATCGCACTTCAGACAGAGGAAGTACCGCCCGTGAAGCAAAGGACAGTCGCATCCCAAACAAATCCAGTCAAGCTACCAATTAGTAGACGGACTTCCGACCGAGCCGAAGCCGCAGGCAGCCCGATGAATATCAACGAAATCTCGACGCCAAACTCGTTAGATAATGATGCAGTCCCTACTGAGAGCAAGGCTGTACCTCGACCTGGTACCCATCTAACACCAGAAGATGTTAATCTACGGCTACAGAAGTTACAGTCACTCACGGAGAGTTTGTTAGCAGACTAGAATCAAAACTGCTCGGGCGAGCAGGAATATTGTTATGAACTATGTGAACTACAAAATGAATATAGGATACAGCCGCTCGGGCCTCAGACGACGTAGTTCTTGCCTGCGACCATCTTAGTCTCATGATCTTTCTTTGATCGTCGCAGCGACGACGGAGCCAGCACAGCTTTTCCTTGTTGGCTCTTGGCCCACGAGTAGAACATGACTCCACTCACGACAATGAGAGTAGCAACCCCGCGCTTGGTGTCGAAGCACTGCGATTCCTGCTGGCTGCAGTACAGCATCGAACTGATCACGAACACACAGACCGCACGCAGGCTTTGCATGATGCCGGTAGTGACAGCGCCGCTGGATCCCAACATCACAAAGTAAGTGAGTCCGTGGGCTAGTTGTGACAGCGTGTAGGCCACAAGGGCAAACACAATGTACGTCGTGTTGCCGTACGCCTCTGCGATAGGTTTTGTCACCAGTGCATCCCACTCGGGTAGCACAAAGAGAGTCTGGTAGACGGCAATGACAGCGACGCAGGTAGCACCAATCTTCAGACACAAATCCTTCGGGTGCGGCCTCTCCGCCAGCTTGAGTGTGTACTCCCCCGTAACGTAGTTTCCGCCGTAGAACGCAGCCCCTACGAGTGTGTTAAAACACCCCATAAGCACGATGGTGTTGTCCCTTCCGCTTCCAGACTCGCCAAGTGCACTGAAAGCTAGTCCAAAAGTCACCAAAGCAATACCGAACCATTCTTCCTTGGACACGATCTTCTTGAGGATGAAGCGAGACATGAGTGCTGACCAGCAGATGACACTCGAGTACACGACCTGGTACAGTCCACTTCCAGCCATAGACAACCCCACATTGGAGAAGATGCAGCCAGCAAAGTCTAGCACCACTGATACAATGATACAGAGCTGTACGGTAGACAACGAGAAGGAGACAGACGACGGCGTGACACGGAAGCCCAGGGCCGGCTTCTTCTCGTCGTCACTGGTGTCCACTTCGTCCTCCTCCTCTTCCGATTGGTCCTCCTTCTGGTTGTCCTCTTCAGCTACGGTAGATCTTCGAGTGAGTTCCATATCCACTGCCTCCAAGTCAATAGAGCGACGTTTGGAAGGTGTCAACGTGTCCGTCTGATTGGGGGTGATCTCTGGCTGCTCAACATCGTCTTCAGGGGACGTGCTGACCTGCTTCTTTGGGCTCAGAGGTTTTTCCTGTTTCTTCTCCTTCTTCGCTTCCTTCTCCACAGTTTCCTTAACTGCAACAGCGCCTACAGTAGGTAAAAGACCCACCAGCATCATGCCGAGATAGTTGCACAGAGGCAGCAGCATGGCTTTCTGCTCTCCTGCTCCCTGGTAGAACACGAACTGAGCCACACAGGTGGACAATACGCCCGTGAATAGGAACACGCCTTGCACCACCAGCTTCCGCAGCGCTGCACCGCGTTCGGCTTCCATTGCCGACGCTGCAGCCTTCGACACTTTAGGAAGCTCCATACCTTTTCGGAAATGTGACGTGTCCAACGGAGCTTTTGTTGCGATTGGCTCGAAAATAAAACCGAAAAAACACGATTGGATGAAAATAGGACGCGACCGGACGATGGATAGTCAGCAGTGAACCGAATGCCTGCAGGATCACCGGACACTGTCGACCAGCTGAATTTGATTCGCGTGCTTCCTCTGGCTTCTGGGGCACACGTAGTGGCTCTACATACACTGCGCGAAAGCTTCACGGCATTCTGCAGCGTTGGCAATGCTGCATTGATGTATCAGAAGAAATCGAGCGAGTAGTAATTCGAGCAATGACTAGCAAATGCAAGTTGAAGTTGTTTTACGACACTCTAGTTGAGAGTCTCTACATTCTCACGTTGATTTAAGCGCTGTAGCCAGCATACGTGGGGTACGCGGCGTAGTCCCATTCGACGCTGTTCTGCAGCAGGTCGTGGTCGAAGCCGTCGGCGCCGCCGCTCACGTACAGGAACTTGGTCACGGGCACAGTGGCGTGGTAGCTGAACGTCGTGTTGCCCGGGACGAAGAGCACGTCGCCTTGGATCAGCTGCGCCGTCTCACCGGCCACCTCCACTTGGAGCTGTCCCTCTTCGAGCTGAAACGCCAGCGGTTGCTTGGGCGTGATGGTGTTCACAGTCTCGTTACTGGCAAGCGCCGACATGGTGAGCGTGCCCATCGTAAAGTTGCCGCCACTCTGAGGACCTTTCTGCACTGGCGCCAGCAGCTTGTAGCCGTTCTCGTAGTTGAGATACTTCTGCGCAGAGTTCTTGGCCACGAAGAAGGGCGTGTGGCCGTCGTCCGCTAGCTCGTTCGCTCCGTCGTGCCAGTTGCCAGTGCCGGCAGTTCCGTTCACCGTGTCGTGGCGAGTCTCCCACGTCAGTTGAGCGTACACGTCGAACGATTCCAGGGATGAAATGGTGTCCGAGTTTGTGCCAGCAGACGAATTAGTGTGCGATGGAACAAAGTTCGCGTACGTGCTGGAATTGTAGCTCGATTCACTAAGCGCGACGAAAAGCACCTCGAAGCCGCCGGGCTGGATGACGCCGGTCATCTGCGTGTCCGGGTCGAGGACTTGGAACGTGTGGTACGTGTTGTGCGGAACGGCGCCATAGTCGCCCTGTGTGAGCACTCGCGTCTGCTGCTCGGAGTCCGAGGAGTTGTAGGACTCAGCCCAGAGCTGGAAGCGTCCACGGGTGCAGTAGAAGTTCTCATAATGGGTCTTGTGAATGTGCGGTAGCACGCCCAAGCTCGTTGATTCCGGTGCACTTGTCTGCAGCAGAGTGAAGGCGTAACCCGAGGACGGACCAGTCACGGAGAACCGGTAGACTTGGTCGCCGATCTTGACAGCTTCTCCGTGGTTTTTGGGCAGAACATAGGCGCGTAGCTCCTCCGGTGCCGTATCTACGACTAGTGAAGCCGAGGTAAACGACGCGACAGTCGCAGACAAGGCTAGTAGGAGAAAGGTGCAGATCTTCATAGCTCAATGACCTTGGTAGACTCGATAGAGAACTGGAGACGTGCGTGATGCGGTTCCAAAAGGAAAATGGCGTTTTCAACTGAGGGGACTAACACCGTACTGGAGCACGAAGGGAAATCCTGTCAGCAATTCATGCTGCACATAACGCCATCCTTGGGATGCCACGCCGAACGAACATGTGCTGCACGGTGTTTATGACTTCGTGCGGCCTCAGATTCTAACGAGGGGTGCATAGCAACTGATGTTTGGTCTGAAAGGGAGAAAGTGCGCTTTACTCACGCCTTGATGATGTTCGCGGGCGTGGCTGGCGCGACCGGCTGGAGTCCAGCCTGGACCAGCATCACCCAGCACGAGAAGACTAAGAATGAAGACTTTATCGATTGTTTGGTAGCACGTACATACTTCGAAGTACTAAAGACATTGCTTTCGAAGCAGCAAAACGATCGGAAGCTAGTCGCGCCGTGACTAGTAGTCACTGACTACTGTACTTGCTCTTTTTGTTGGACAATTTTTTTTGTCAACCATAAACTTCATGAAGTGCTTCCGGATCCTGAAGTTGTTGTAAAGACGGATCACTGGACCACTGTTTGTGCTGTAAACATGTTGAAGTCTTTGGTGTTTATGCTGTACAGTATCCGGATACACACACACACAATGACCCACAGTTCGTGCTAAACTTCACCCCATTGTGTTTGAGTTTCTTCTCCTTCATAATGAAACACTCGTCGGATTTTTCAGTACTTATTGAAAAATATTTGACAAAAAATTATTATTGGCGCAGTGTTGGAAAAATATATTTTAAAAATATTTTTTTCAAGAAATATAATATCGAAAAGGTATTTTATTAATCTTTTTATTCGTATAGGTGCGATTCCTGAACGCTGTATATACTATTCGGGTGAAGTTCGAGATACATCGGAATCCGGGAAGTTCCCAAGACCCATGAGGACCACGACGAGGTATGTTGTTGGCATTCCAACTCTTTCAACGTGGAATAGTCGACTTTTCAATAGTCGAGTGAGTTTTACTTTTCCCCAGAGCTGGTGCTGAACCTCATTGCTATTGTACGCCTCCTAAGCTCGCTTTCACGACCAGTGTACAAGGTCATGATGGGATGAAACCAGGCTGAGTTCGAATGCAATTCGAGCGCTGCGGAATGAGCCTTCCAACAACTTCGGAGAAGTTTTCCACGTTTGCCTACTCCGTGTGGCTGCAAAGGAGAGTTTGGCAATGGTAGATGAAGTAGCGGCGCAAGATGTGTTGTCAGTATTTAACGTGGTGTACACCAAGATACACTTTGCTTCTGTGTTCGCGCCAAGAGTACGTGGGAGCTCCGTTTTCGCGCGCATTGCGCACGTCACGACTTGGGCATTATTTACAAATTTCTAATATAAAGATTTTTCAACTCCGTTTATTAGGCTGCTCTCAGTTACAGTTTTACCCTCATTCAGGAATCTGGCAGCCATGGCTCACAACTACAACCTCCAGCAGCTCCACCGTTTTGACTTCAGCGTCGTCATGGAGGCGACCACCGACGAGTCCAAGGTCGTCGCGTGGAACAAGGAATTGGGGCTGCTGGAGCGGTCGATGCTCTGCCCTCAGTGCGCTCAGCCCATGCGGCTGACCGCACTCAAGCGATACTGGCGGTGCTGCAGGAAGGCCCGCCACGCTGATGGGAAGCAAGAGCAGCTTAGCATCTTCGTGAACGCTTGGTTCTCGAAAATGAAGCTCGAGCTTTCCCAGGCGTTACGGCTGATGTTTGCGTGGTGCATGCGAACACCCCAGCCCCAAGCAGCGCACATGGCCAAGGTCAGCGAGAATACCGTGTCAGCATGGCACGCTGCCTGCCGCTTCCTCTGCTCCAAAGAGCTTTTGAGTGGCGAGTTCAAGGTAAGTTTACGGTTGTGCTGTTTAACTGTTTTGCTCTAATTTTGTATGTTTACTGTATAGATTAGAGGTGAAGGGCACATTGTCGAGATAGATGATACAAGCCTAGAGAAAAAGTCAAAGTACGGTCGCGGTCGCAACCGCACGCTGGCGAGTATGCACTACGAGCACAGTTGGGCGAATCACACTCTCCATTTTGTGGAGTACGCATACGAACACAATTGAGGGATTGTGGGAAATACATATCAAACGTCACATCAAGGCGATGCGCGGCTGCAGTAAGAAGTACCTGGATGGCTACATCGACGAGTACATGTGGAGGTCGTGTTTGTTTTTTGCAACGAGGGCCTCTCCCGGTGAGTTCATGTGCGGACTCGTACAGGCTGTGCAGCGGCACCCACGGCAGGAGGAGTAAGTGTACCTGCAGCAATTTTTAAATAAATGCTTTTTGTTTTTCATTCTTTAAAAAGCAGAGATCCGAAAAACAGAGATCTGCTTGGGGAGAGCCCGGTAGGGTGGCGCTTAGACGGCATCTAGAGGTCTGTCCTCAAACACCAGCAGCGCGAATGTCACAGGAGGCAACTACACAGCTGCTTCAAACTGCACCGCTACACAAGCAGCAAAGGATTAACCAGCGCGCCTATCTCGAACGCGCAAGTTGAGCACATACGGAAATGTTTAGTGGAATATCAAGCCCAACACCGCCTTCCTGACTCCTTTATCGACGATCCTACAACGCACCGATTGTTTGCAAGCATGACTGCATTGTGGTTGACAAACTGACAAACCATAGGACGCCTGGTGGCCGTATGTTGAACGCCTACGCTACTGAAGTGCCCAACCAAGAATCTCAACGCGTTCTGGATTTACAGATGAAATCTGGTGGGCGGGTCAATTTTACCAGCGATGTTTGGCAAAATATCGTCAAACTACATCCTTTGGGCGCTCAAACTGGTTGATTGCTACTCTTGGTCTGTTTACTACTGGTCCTCGGCATGATGGTCTTGCGCTGTCTTTGCAAATGGAGAAAATATTGCTCGAAGCTCAGGAGAAAGGGTGGAACATTGGTGGTGTAGTGACGGACGATGCCGGGCAGTGTGGACGCGCAAAAAGGTTTTTTTGCTCTACGGTGGCCAGGAGTCGTATTTTTAAAATGTTTTGCACATGACATGAATAACCTTGTGAAAAGTGCATTGCGTATCGACGGCTTTCGAAAGGTGGCAAAACAAGCAGAATCGGTCGTAAACTATCTTAACGCCTCGTCGTCGAAAATGGTTACCTCGGGTTCAAGAAGTTAAGCTGAAGACGTACGGAAAGCGGAAATTTCTGACCCTCTCACCAACGCCATGGAATTCAATGCAGGGGTGTCTTGCGTCGATTTTAAGAGTCACAACTGCGTTACGAATGTTTGCTGCTAAGTATCAAGACGATGCTGAATTCAGTTCGACACTATCTGTTCTTGAAGATGATGATTCCTGGTCGTCGCTAAAGGAGGCAGAGCGTGTCGTCTACCAGATCTGTTTCGCATCATTTAAGCTTCGAAGTGACGAAAACACGCTGGCTGATGTCATTATTGTTTTTCGCGATCTGTACAAGCAGTTTTGAGGAAGTAGCTACAGCGATGACTTAATCAAGTTAGCGAAAGCTAGGTGGGCAGCATGCGAACTTCACCCGGCAATGTTGCTGCCGTTCCAGCCTCTCGGTGATTGCAGTGCTTTCCCTTCGCTTCAGAGCATTTGGAAGCGATAAATTTGCGCCGCTGAACCCACTCATACACACGCCTCTTTCTAATACGTTGTTGCTCCTCTGATAGCGTTGGAAAGAACTCTTTAACGGTCTCCTTTGTTGACTTTGTGGCATGATAAAACTCGACGGCTTAAAGCTTGAATTAATAGGAGTACGAAGCGCGTTGAAACTTCTTCGGTGTCCTGTCACTGCCATTGACCCTCGGTCGTCCCCGTTGTTGACCTGCATGCTACGGGTTTTTGCGAAATGGCTGGCTTTACTTGGCCTGGCTGTGGCTGCGCTTTAGGACATCTAAATTGGTGTATATCTCGTTTTAAGAGCACCTGCGCTTCAGGACATCGCTTTGCTGTAGGACATCTCAAATTCGGTTTACCCGTTTCAAGTGTATATCCGCAAAATATCTGGTGTTAAATCGACCTCTACTGGAAAAGAGATATCCCGCGGCTCTTCGTCTTCTTCATGAGCGATCCGTCGGAGCTCTGAGAGGATAAAGTTCGATCTGGCATTTACACATGCATCAAGCTGGTGGCCTCTTTAACATGTCCGTGCAGCTCATGTTCAGTAACATTTTTAGTCGAATTTGAACATCATGCTACAGTCCGACTTGTCGTAGATAAACTAAAATAAACTACAAAAGAACATTATCTTTGATCCTGTCTTGTGTCGCGAAGCCAGTGAATCTTTTCAACCGGGTATATTTCTCTGACTCCTGGTCTGCCTGAAAACCCGTTCCTTTTGCGCACCACCCTACAATTTATAGAGGGGAATAAACCAACACAATCGGTTATATACAACAGTCAATCAAGCGTCCTGAAAGCGACTGTCTTGCTCCCAGAACCTGTCCGAACGAGCAATATGAAATGGACTACCATTACAGACCAGACAAACGGCTCAACTTGGAATTGGAATAAGCGGGTCACTTCAGGTCTCTAGATTACGCTGATCTCCGCCTAAGGGGAATGAAGTTAGGCAAGCTATCCGTACACCAAACCTTGTTACGGCCGTATAAGTACAGGCTTCGACAAAGCGACTTCTGACTCACACAGCAAATTTAACTCGACAGCTTAAGCGGCACGAGACAAATTGAACTCTAATGAACTTTTATCTTCTGCCAGGTCTTCTTTACTTTTATACGTCGGTCTTCTTCTTGGACTTCTTCTGGATTCCTTGCAGTCAGTCATCGTATCTCAGGCTGTCTTGGTTTCACTATGTGTCAGGGAATTATCACTTGGTCTTAGTATCGGGATCGGTGCGGCACGTCTTGATGAGTGAGCACATAGAGACGTCTTCAAGTTGCGCGTCACTTGATGGCGGACTGGATTCTCCGGGTTGATTTGGAATCACTATGGTGAGGCATCAGCTTCAGTGGGTACATGTCTGACAAGTCTGACACGTAATCATCCGGTTCTGGTATTCGTCTTCAGAGCGGTGATCCTCAGGTGTGGCAGCACAATCTTCAGACATGTGATTTGGTTCCCAGTGTGTCGAGCCTTGCTCAATAGACATAAAATCTTATACATCAACTGGAACATACTGGGGCTCACTGGTGAGGCTTTGGAAATGGGGGTGATCATCGTGCGAGAAGTCCGGTGTCTGAATTGGTCTTCACTCTGGCATTGGTTTTCAGAGTGACATTTTTCAGACTTCTGCTTTTCCGATTCACAAGCTTGCTCCTCAGGCTCAGGGTGTATAGCTTCAATGCCCAATACACGCAATGTCCATAGGGATGTCGTGGGTAGGCGACGCACGGCGCATGATACTTAAGCACTTCAGGCCTCTTGGGTCTTGCGGGTCTTCGTTGGGATTCCTTGACCCGTCAATCGTCGCTCATGGGTGTAACGGGACGAGGTCGCCCAGAGATACGTTCAATCTGAGGGACTTCCCGCCAGAACTTAGGCGCTCGTCGTCGGGGAAAGCCCGGTGATTGGGCTGCGTGCTAGTATGTCCAGCCCAGTCTTGGGTAGCATTTCCAACCGTTGGGCCCCTTTACAAACAGGCAAAGGGTGAATCCACACACCAAAATGTAACTTCACAACCGGTACATGTCATTGTGGCGCCACCTCGCCATTTCCCCATAACCTAGTATACTTTTGCATACACCGTAGATAGGCAGCAGCTCTTCGCTTGAAAACCATAGATTGCGATATCACACTTGGGCAAGACATCCCCAGCTCCACCACATTAGAATGAAGAGCCGCCTGAACAGAAGCATACTGCTCGAATTCAGTGAGTATCGAAGGCAGCCACAGCGTACCTGAGCCCACCTGATCCCATATTGGACATTAGAGCTCACATGCACTTACCTGCGCCCTGAAGTGCGGGGCACGCACGTTGTATTTTACAGCGCCCGGACCAGAGCCTTGTCATATGCAATCCACTCGTTCGGCATTTATTAAAGTGCACGCCTGCAGCTTCGCGTACTTGTTGTCCCTGCTCTTCCATCTGGTTATTCGTGCGCACACAAAACCGCTAAAATATTATGAGTTGACAGTTAGAAATGGGTGAACAACTCGTTTATGCTAGCATTGTATAAAACTAGTAAGACATGGCTGGAGCTGTGTCCCTACATCACGTTGATTGCACTTCTTGTCAAACTGGATAGCCTTGTTGGGCGTATAGATGAACGCATCGCCCACGGTCATCGCCTTTCCTGTCGCTTGCGGTAGCGTGGTGCCGGCGTTTCAGCACCCGGCGAACATCCTCGCAACTCGGTAAATTCTTGAATGGAGGAGAACCACACATTTTTGGACTACGCTGCCCGGACTATAATGCTGCGCATAATCAAAACACAATTAACGAATATAAAATTTAATTTTAGGGGTTCAAAGATTGTTTTTTTTGCTTGTCATATTTTGCCGTACACCCATGCTTTATTTTCGCGTATACCCATGTCATATTTTGGCACGATTACTGCTATATTTTGGCGCAATGACCTGTCATTTCAAAAATCACCTACCTCGGGAGCAGGACGATCCCAGGGATCGCATGGCATTCAAAAAGTGATCCGACATTGGGGGTGTAATAGCTCTTTAGCCGGCTGCTGGGCTAGCCGTGTAACCCTTGGTACTTTTCTGCGTGTCTTTGATTCCGGAGTCCGGTGGGTTTGCTGCTGTTGTTCCTTAATCCTCACGCAATAAAACATCGTGTTGACCCTTCTACAAAGGAAGCAGGACTCCCGTCCTATTACATTAAACACCTCCCCCTTTCTTTTCTCCTCCACCGCTTTCCCGTCCTCCCTCGTCTTCTCCTCACGCGTCCTCCCTCTACCCTTCACACTCCACCGTCGCTCCTTCCTCTTCTCACTCCACTTCCTCCCCCAGAACGCTCCGGCTTCTATGTTTCTGCACGGAGAAAACTACGACCTTCTCTTTCTCCGCAAGTTCGGACTTGTGCTCTAAGCGGATAATACAGGACTGAACGTTCTTAGTGTCTTGGTCGCACATCTATTTGCATATTTAACTTGAATTTCATCCAATCACATCCCGTCAAAATTACGGGGCTTCATTACACTTTCACCTGCGACGTCTCCGGGAAAGATCTGGCTTGCGCGGATCACAGCACCCGCGGTAACACGCCACACGCCACGTTCCGGCTCCCCATACTTCGTTGTACCGTGGCTACTTTCTGCAACTTCATCTTCGGCAGTCAAGTTCAACGTCCCTTATACGACTTCCCTACTCGTAGAGTCTTTAACGACTCTATCGCGATGAAATAACTCATCGTACTCTTCGATAGTGATCCAACGCCGTTCCTCCTGGCCTCCTGCGACTCCAGGCTTGTCGCCTCGTGGGCTTGACGGTCTCAATTCAACCTCAAGCACGTAGTACCCCACATTATTTCTCCGTCGCCTCCGTCATCCCTCCACCAGCTTTTCACCTGGTTCATTGTTTCCCTCTTTGTTCTCAATTTCTCCTCGACCTCCTTTCGCACCTGCTCCAATCTCCGTCTCTCGCTTAGAACCAATGTCTGCTCATACAGTCTTCGATGCTGCCGCGACATCCGGTGCTCACCTCTCTGCGACTTCATCGACATCCCTCTCGCTTATATTCTCCTCTGCCAGCTCGACTTCGAGATCTCTCGCAACTTTCTTCAGCAACTTGTTTGGAGAATGGTACTGCACAAGGAACGAAACATAGACGATAAACCTATCCGGGACTTGTTTAGTGTCTTCGCATCATAGCCTGTGTCTTCCACCACTCGTAACGGATCGATCCAAACATGCACAAATTTAGAAGCCTAGGGCTTTTGAACATCCAGACCTTACCCCCCGGTTTTACCTCGCGGTTCGTTTTTGTCTTTCAATTGTAATACCTGGCTTGTCGCTCTTGCTCCACTTTCCTAGCCTTCTCAGCACACGCTTGACTGCTCTCCAGCGCTGCAAACAATCTTTGTTGGTATTGCGTGAGTTTACCAGCCTCCCGCACACTCGTTCCCCTCAGTAGCTCATTAGCACTTCTCATCTTACGGGTCAGTTAGGTACACGATCTACTGTGGTTGCACCCATCATTACCTCATTAGGCAATAGCTTCACTGCTGTGATGTCCAGAATTGTACGCGTACCAATCACGCTGCTCCTCGGTGTCCATGTACGTTGCACCACAATCTTTCCAGGTCCGGTTAATACGCACCACTAGACCAATTTGCTGCAGTCGGTACGGCGCTGGGTCTCTCTGATACGCCTGCAACAGCATCACAAACTGGCCCATGGCCTTCACTGTCACCCTGGCGCTCCGTCTGTTAGAATTTCCCAGAAAGTCCCAAACTTCAAGACCACATTTTGCATCAGAAACTTGGTCACGTCCTCCGCTGCGTGCTCCTTCGCGACTCCGGTCACTGCATATCTGGACACATACTCCAGCGCTACCATTAGATACCCATTTCCGCCTTCTGTTTCTGGGAATGGGCCAACCAGGCCGAGCGCCCACCGGTCACAAACTTTACCTCCATGTAAACTTCTCAATGGCGGTATCACCTCACGAGGCCTTGCTTTCCTGCAACCACATTCCTGACAGCCTCTCACCCGCTTTTTTACTTCTCGCATGAGATCCGCGCATATATGTGTGCTGCTCGCAAATGCCCTGCCGACACACTACCATGGTTCTCCTTGAATACAACCATCCATAATTCTGGTGGCAATATCACTCATCTGCCGTTCACCGTCTCGATCAATACTCCGCGTTTACGCCTTCCGACCTTGATGTTCGCCTGCCGCCACCAATCATCGCACTATCTTGCTCTTCTTCTGAGCTTCCGCTATTTCAGCGCTATCAACGGCAGAATGGGGTCTCTCTCCTCTTGTCGGCTATTTGTCTTGGAAACTGTGCGTGGCTGTGTTTGACTGTGTTCGCCATCTCCCCTGAGTAAAGGGACTACTCGCACCACTGGTTCCGCGAACGTGACCTTCTTCCGCCTAGCTGCCTCGTTTCCAGTGTCACCCGACTTGTGAGTCTCGTTCTTTCAGGCCCCTTCGTTAGGCCTAGTCACCACTCGGCTTCTTTTTTTCTACAGGCCTGGTCGTCCGGTTCGGCACATTCGCACCATCACGAAGTTCTTTTGCTGCCCCTACTTTGCGGTTCAAGCTCTATACTTCTAGGAATTCGTCTGAGGTTGTTCGTAGCGCTTTTCGCCGCGATAGCTTACTTCCGAGTTCGAAGCCAGATCGACGCTCAGTACTAACTAGCGGTTTGACTCATCCTTTTACCTTTCCGATCAATTTACAGTCCATGTCTCTGACGCTTGTCGCTACGGTTACCTCCGGGAGTTTCTCAGCCGATGCTGCATTCTTTTTCGCGGTTGCACCTTCCCCAGTTCCTAGTACACTACTACCAACTCTTAGCAGCTGCACGTCTACGGTCACAACACCACTCGGACTTTCGTTTTGAGAAACTGTTACAGCCTTTGGCTGCGCTCCTGTTTACCTCCTTCTTCCCCGAGCTGCCAGCACCTTACTTGACATCGGCGCTGTCGAAACTGCATCGGCTACCACGTTGTTCTTCCCTGGTTGATACTGCACGTTCAGATCGAATTCTTGCAATACCAAGGATCACCGGTGTAATTTTGATGCCGCTCGATCGATCAAAATTTCAAACCTTCTGCCATACCCATAAGGGCGGGATAGCTTGACTGCCCAGACCACTGCCAAGCACACGAGATCGGTTATAGCATACTTTGCTTCTGTTTCAAAATGAACCTTGCTCGCATACGCAATTGACCGTCGTCCTTTGCCTTAATCCTGCATCCGGCATGCTCGCATAACCGCTGTACTCGCATCTCTAAACGGTATTCGAAAATCAGGATAGAGAAGTAGCGGTTTAGTTGTCAATATAGTTGTCTCCCGCTGATACGCCTCCTCTTGTTAATCTCCCCCACTCCCATGAAGCGGTCTTTGTCAACATCTTTGTGACAGGAGCCATTAAGGACCCGAAATCCTTCAACGAACCTCCGATAGTACCCAGATGCACGAAGCGCTTAGCGTCCATCGCATTGTTTGGCCGCGGGAACTCCTGAACAGCTATCACCGCTCTCTGCAACGGCCACACTCTGTCGCAACCTAACTCATGACCTAGATAGACCATCGGCTTGGTAGCGAAAGTACGCTTCTTCAACTTGGGTGTGCTACCAATCGCTTAAAGCGTAATTCGAGTACATGTCGTTCGATGGCTTCTCTCGCGAATACCACGATATCATCCAGATACACTAAGCATGCCTGCCATGCTAAACCCCGTAGCACTTCATTCGTCATACGGTGGAATGTAGATGTCGCAATCGTTAATCAAAACGGCGTTCTCAGAAACTGAAAGAGTTCTCGCTTGGTTGCAAACGTAGTTTTATCCTTTTTCATCCGCCACTTGTACCTGCCAATTCCAGCCTTTTGACCCAACGTACTGACCAATAAAGCTCCCCCCAACGCTTCCAATCTCCCATCGATTCTTGGTAGTGGATAATCATCCTTCTTAATGAAGCGATTAAGAGTTCTATAGCCTACGCAGAATCTTACTTCACCATCCTTCTTCCTAACGAGCACCACCGGGAAACCCCAGCCACTGTTTCCTTCTTCAACAACACCTACCTGTAGCATCTTCTTTGTGACATTGGCATCGACAATCTGGCCTTCTGCCTGCGCTTGTCGCCTCTGTTTCTGCATTATCGGCGCCGAATATCCTGTATAAATACGATGGTGCTCACACAATACTGTCACTGGTGGGAAATCTCTCGTGCTGCTTGTAAAGATCCGGTATGTTCGTAGCAACCTCACAATCAACTCAAGGCTTTCGGTTCGTCAGTACCGATTTTGATCTCGTTCTCATTTTTCAGTGGCCCATCGTTGCCCCCATCTCGTCAAGCCACGCCTTGATCCTGTCACCGTTCAGCTCGCCACTTACCTCCAAAGCCTCAACGTCGATACTAAGAGGTATCCAAGATCACACCCCTCTATTATGTACGCGTGGACTATCTCTTACTCGTTCAGCACACTACGCAGCTTTAATCCCCAAATCTCAACAACATCCAAAAGAATCTCACTCCTATTCCTTCAACGTGACCAACGGTGATTAGGTTTGTAGTTGGAATCCATATTTCATCCAGAACGTACTATAGTATATCTGGCACATGCGTCCAACATGACACTCTTCTGTACTCCATTGACTGTCATAATAGCTGTAGGCAACCCGGTTTCAGTCGTTACTCCACCCACATCGCTCTTTGGACCAGTACGCGCTGCCGGGGGCACCGGTCCTTCATGTCGTTGCACCAGACTCACTCACACAATGCTACCTTCAGGATTCAACGCCTCATCCTTTTTGAACTGCTGTTTCTATAGTTCCGGCAATAGAATTGCTATCTCTTTCTCTCGTTCATCCGTCCACACATCGTCATCCACAGCTACAGCACTCACTTGTGGCTTCTTCACGTGCTGACGTTTAATAGCACGCTGCACCGTTCGTTGGTTCGGCTCCTTCTTTAACGCACGCCGGGCCGCCCTCGCTTGAGCCACCCAGTCACCTCGATTGGCGTCACTATCTGTACTTTGGTCACACGCAGATTTCCAATATCTACTACTACTACGCTAATCATATCACCTTCACCTCGTTGGACTCGAATCATTGTCATCCCGCCTTCCCCAATTTACAGGCCCTCTCAGAGGGAGCTTTCCTTTCTCTCGCATCGCGGTTTCACTGCCCACTGCTACTTCACTGCTTGTCTTGTACTTCTAAGAGGCTGTGGCAACATAGACTGCTGCTCACAGGCTATTTTCCTCTTTTAAACCTAGCCGCATCCACTCTAATACCTGTTCCAGGCCTCCATCCGATCGACTCACGTCTCCGGTTTCCATCATCTGTCCCGGGGTGTTTTCCTGGGAATCAGACGTCGTATCTCCCCAACCACGCCGTTGCCTAGTTTCTCGCATCTAGGGTCTTGTTTGCAAACGTCTTGCTAGCATGCTTGTCAGGCTGCGTCCGCGCAGCACTGTCAGGACACCTCTCCAATATGTGCTCCAGCTTGCCGCGCACAATGCACTTCAGCATCGGACACGCAACTGTCCAATACCTTGCTTTACCACATCGAAAGCACCCTTTTTGCGTTGCCACGGCTTCTCTTCCGTGGAACCTTCCGCTGTCACCTTTCGGTACCGCGGAGCTGTCGCTTCTTTCACAGATGCTTTCTGCTTATTGGGTTCCCTGACTTTCTCTTTGCTACTGGGATCCTTCTTGGCCAACCGTTTCACGATCAAACCCCTTGTCCCCGCTTGCATGGCCGCACATCAGATTCATCACTACTCGCTTCTTAACCCAGAGCCTTCGCTATTTTCCGACACCCTCTTCGTGATTGCTCGAGTGATCTTCTTCACATTTTTCTTTCCAGAAGGTTTTGGCTCCCATTAAACTACCAACCAGACAAAGGCTGCATAGTACCGAAATAATCGTTGTGTACTTCTTGAGGGTGAGTGACCAGAGCTAGGCACTCACAGTCTTTCCTTGGTCATCTGCATCTCCTGAAGCAATACAGACTCCTCTTACACCAGGGATCACCACCATCTGTCCCGTAGTTCCTTCCACCTAGGTTCGGGGCTATCGGGAAGGGCTGCCCAATAATCTTCATCTCACGTGTCACGTGGCCATCCAAATCATTTGTCTATTACACAGCTTCCTCACGAAGATGCGCTCGCTTATTACGGGATTCCTTGCCCGCAGTTGCTCGCATCCGTGCAGCAAAATTAGCGTATGTGTCTCCTGGGGTCATCACACAAAAATCCACTCCGTATCCGCCAAGTTCTGTCGTGGCGCGTACCGACGTAACAAGTTCCGTTTTAAGTTCGTTCACGTCCGTTTGTGGTGACACACCAGAAAGCCAAAACGCCAGTTTTCGTTGATTGATTGAGATGGACAAGTGATTTGATAGAGTCTGAACCAGAGTACCTCATATCTGAGTCGACCTGAGACTGATTCCGATCAAGTACCATTTTTCGGGTACCGATCAAGTGATCGGCATGGATTCTAGAAGAACACCGAAACTCGAGAGGTGATCGATATGGTGTAATCATTTTAGTACGCCTCGATCAAGACTCTGGACCGACAATGATGCAATCATTTAGGTACACTTCTGGATCGGCAGCAATCGGGAATGACATGTACCGATTAATGGGTACACCGGATGAAGTTCAAGGTAGCCAACCAGCTGCGAAGGAGATGGACAGCGGATGGGAAGAAGATGGGAAGAAAGGAGGGATAGGAAAGAGAGAGACATTTTCCTTGTAACGGATTGTACCGATTTGTGTAGCTGCTCCAAATTGCCCCCCCCCCCCCCCTCAAATCTGATTCAATTTGAGAGCAACACGAACTTATAGCACCTACTTTAAATTGTATACTATAGGTGTGGGTCTCACGTCAATTTTTTTTTCACCTCGTCCAGCAAAACGGCATCGGTAGCGCCACCATTATTCATTCAGCCGTGTCTAGCAAGCGTCGCCCCACACCCCACCTTCCCTTTCGTTCCACCACCGTGCCTCGCTCCCATGTAGCCAAGTCCATGGCCGAAAAAAGAGGTCGTGACGTGGATTGAGGAAAATGGAGAAGTCCAACCCGCGCCACTACGTACTTCCAGAACGAGTGTGGTTGGAAGATTTCTGGTGTCCAAGTACGCTACCGGTGGAAGCAGAAGGAGTCGACCAAGATCACTTCTGCACCTTAAAGGGGCTGGTGCAAAGCCTCGTTTCGCCGAGGTGGAGGACATTATCTTTGATCATGTGCTGTTCCTCCACTCGGAGAAGAAGAAGGTTACGCGAGCCTTAATTGCCGAGATGGGCAAGCACCTTACTCAAGTGGAGCTTGGCAACACTCAATTCATCGGGCTAAGTAAGCGAGTGGACGGGTTCATGCACTGATACGATCTTTTGCTACGTCTGACTACAAGTTTGACTGTTCTGACGTACGACGTCTTAACGGACAGAGCCGTGCACTAGATGGACTTCCTGGAAGCTCGCATAGACTAAATATGAATCACACAGTGCTAATGGATGAAACAGCAGTTTACTTCGAGAGCTCACGCCGCCAGACTGTCGACATCGCGTGAGCTTGCCACGTTGTACTCAAGTCAACTGGCTTTGCGTCTATGCCCATAACTGCCGTACTTGCTGTGCCTGCATCAGGGCGGATGTTTCCGCCTCTGGTGTTGTTGGGAAGGCGCTAATTACTATGGATCGGTCGAGCGGATCGGCAACACGTACGCGACCTGCCAGAACGGGCGTGGGTCGATTCTCAACTGTTTATAAAGTGGCTCGTCCCCCATTTTTGATGCAAGTACTCCGGGAAAGGCGATTGTTTGGGGCTCGATGCGTGCACACACGTCCCAGGTTGTCAAGGCACGCGCTGTAAAAAGGACCAGCAAATGTTCGTCATCCCGAGTGACTTGGCACTGTATGTACAGGCCGGAGACATCGGCATCTACAAGTCGTTTAAAGGCAAGACTCCGAGTATCTGTGTAGTCGAGAGCGTAGTGCGCCGTATCCATTTTGTATGCCCTAAGTAGTTCTGATGGTTTTATATTGCATTTATATACGGTGTGTTATTCGGTAAAATCCGTTAACACGCAAGTGGTTTTCCACAAATTCTAAGGCTAGGAAGTAAATTGCTCCCCCCCCTGACGTAGCAGTTCAAGGCCAAGACACTCACCGACCCCTGGAAAGCTTGACCAGACCTATGCTTCTCTCTCCGCCCCTCAACCCCACCACTAACAGTTAGCGGCCCAAGCATAAACATGAGAACCCCCATTGTGTTGCACTTTCAGGAACCGCGAGAGGTTTTGCTGTCGAGTAGATGACCACTTGATGAGTTGATGGTAAAACTGTAAGTGAAATTCAACTGCTAGCTCATCGCTCACTACATCTATCTCTCACCTAGCTGCTCACCTGTCACTGCGATCGCTGTACGCCCATGTACAATGCCGCCACCTTCATCCCTGACTTCATCGTTCTTATGTAGCCAAATGCATGAGCTGCTTTCGTTCGTTACGACGCCGTACTGTTTCCGCCGCTTGCTTCGTTCGCTTGCTTACCTGGTGGCTTCCACAACTAACGAGTGAGCTCTCTTACGTCACTCCTTCTCTTCCTGCAGTCATCACGAGCCAGTGTGGTGTAGTGGTCCGCGAAGAAATTCGACGCGAGGGGCACTCACACACAGAGGGGCCGGACTGCCAACTAACGGAAGGGGTACTCCGATCGACCGTGGGGTCTGAAGATCTTCTCACCTTGTGTACCCGTTGACCTGGCGGGGTTAACGCTCTTCCTGGGTGACCTGGAAGGGGCCAAGTGGTTTGTTCTTGGTTGAGCTGGAGTGTGGACGGCACTCAGGGGTTATCGGTTGACGACCTCGCGGATACTTCTACGCACGATCGTCGGTAGGCAGAGTAGATCGGAGCTTGAATAAACTTGATCACTCTGGGTTATCCTTCGGGCTTGTGTTGTTCCAAAGGGGGCCAATGTGTTCCAATGTTGATGCTTGGGCCGCCTACTGTTAGCGGTGGGGCTTGAGGGGTGGAGAGAGAAGCGTAGACCTGGCCAAGCTTCCCAGGTGTTGGTGCGGTTATTCTTCTTGAGCGTCTTGGGGTCCTTCGTCAAGGGGGGGCCAATATACTTCCCAGCCTTGGAATTCGCGGAACACCACTTGCGTGCTACAAGGAAAATCGCTCTCTCTGTTAACCATCTTAAATCTTTCCTATCCAATCCCTTTCCTCCCATTATCTGCCCATCCCCTTCGCAGCTGACTGGCCACCTTGAACTTCAACCGGTGTACCCTTTAATTGGTACATGTAACTCTTGATCGACGCTGTTCGCGGAAGCGTGCCGAAATGATTGCACCTTGTCGATCAGGATTCTTGATCGCTCAGGCGTACCGAAATGATTGCTCCATGATCTTGATCGCTGGTGATCACGAAGTGTACCGAAAAAATTGCTCCATGATCTTGATCGCTGGTGATCACGAAGTGTACCGAAATGATTGCTCCACTTGATCAGCATTCTTGATCACCTCCTGAATTTCAATCTTCTTCCAGCGTCTGCCTTTGATTACCTGATGGGTACCAAAAACTCGGTACCTAATCAGAATCAGTCTCAGGCCGACTCAGATCTGGTCTGATCTCGCAGCATCTTTCGTGATCCCCTTCGATCAATCAATGCCAGCTACCACCTTGATCGTTCTGCACTTCACCACAATCGCCTCCTGTCCGAGCCAACGCGGACAACAGTCACATTTCCCAATCTCTTTCCACCGGCAGAGCTGCATACTCCATGTCCTCTCCACACCAATCTACGGCATCCGGCAGTCAATCCCCTGGCGGTACGGGTACGTTC
This sequence comes from Phytophthora capsici, assembly GCA_030324255.1. NCBI lineage: Eukaryota > Oomycota > Peronosporomycetes > Peronosporales > Peronosporaceae > Phytophthora > Phytophthora capsici. Next base: position 2,092,268 of record CM059351.1, read on the forward strand.
AACACGATACTTCCTTCTGACTACCTTGCTGACATTCCAGTTGCTGTATAGGTGCACAGGAAACTCGAGACGCCACTGCTGATGTCCCCTCCAGTCCGTAACATACTGGTGCGCCTCATTCAACCGTTGCTGTCTCCTTCGCATCACTAACGTCTTCTCTCTTTGTAGGTCCAGCGACAGTCGGCAGTCAGGGCAGTCCTCCATCCACTTCTCGTGTCTCCGCGGCCGATGTCTCTCCTTCTGCTGGTCACTCGGGTGTCGCCGTAGGGTCTTCAGCTACAGCCCCCCCACGCGGCTCCAATTATCCCTGACCGCGTTGATGCTGCAGGCGCCGCATCTTCTTTCGCCTATTGTAATAGGTCTACTAAGGCCTATTAGGTGGCGTACACGTGCGCTTACGTGTATGAGGAAGCGTGCAATAGATTAAACTTAATTTAATTATACTTACGTCCGTAAATATAATTAAATCAAATATAACAATATTAACTGCAGAAATACCGTAAAATGAGAACTGTTATTGAATTTGGCACAAGCCAATTATGGACCTCCTAAATCTGATTGCTATCTGTTTCTAAAGGTTCTGTCAATGTGTGGTTGACAGAATTCTGATTTCTCTTAAGAGCACTGATTGGTAGAAATGCTTCGCTTTCTACCAATAACATGCGTAAATGCACGCGAGCCATCCAATGATATGGCCCGCCCATGTATCCATTGGTGTGCTCCACACACCAAGGCCTGAGGTCCGTTTCCAACCTCTAACAGTTAGCGCAACTGTTAGAGTTACAAGTGGTGTAACCACTTGTACGTGTAACCCTGTTACACCATCCCCCCCCTTAAGACTTAACGTACCCATCCGGATACGTTAACCGACATAACTTGACAAGACCGTCAAGTTACAGGAAGAATCCACGAGTCCATTTCCAAATGAACTCGCCAACGTCCAAGCCCACGTCCGCAGCCGCGGACGCGCAAGCCTCGCCTGCTGCCTCTGCAGCAAGCACAACAGCGGCAGTGCCCACTAGCACTGCTGCTTCCAGTCGTTCGACAGAGAGTAAACTCTCTGTCTCCGAGTACCATGCTCTCCTCAAGGAGAAGCATGCAGCGAAGAAGTCCGACTTCGCTGCCGACTCCGACGAGTATCCTCTCGACTACGAGGATCCTGAAGATGGGGAGCTCCGTGAAGAGGAGGCTCCCGCCCACGTGGCTTCGTCCGAAGACACGCTCGACCCACCCAAGGGGTCTCGACGCCCCCGCGAAGAGGCCTCGGACGCTTCCAGTTCGAAGCGTCCGCGCAATGATGACTTAGCGTCCCCCATGTCGAGGGCGCTCATCTCTCCGCGCACTGATCCACCACCAGTGCGCGCTGCATGGATGCCTACCGAGGCAGAGATCCATGACCGGTTCGGTGCTAGTTCACCACCGAACCCGATACTGTTGTACCACGACAACAGTATCACTGACGACGAAGTCGCTGTTGGCATTGTCTTTGAGTCCCCGACTCAAAGACGCGACTACTACATCGGGCTCTTCCATGAGCTCCGATACTTCAGCGCGAAGAAGACTTCGCGCAAGAGCAAAGTGCCAGAGTGGCAGGCACTTTGTCAGTCGTGGAACGCCTTTGTTGAAAACTTCAACAAAGACCCGAAAGCCTATCGCGAGCGTATCAAGCATGCTCGCGATCGCTACTACACTTACACCGTGCGCGGTAAGTGTGAACGCCTCCATGAAGCAAGCATGGAAGCGGGGATCCTGTGTGCCGTTCCCTTCGGCACACCCTGTCCGTGTTGCCCACCTCTGGCAACACGTATCTCCGACCGTGATCTACTGGGGTACACGACGACCCGTGTACCCGATCACATCAAGGAGCTCCGTGCTCGTCTTGAGTCACGTGAAGCTCCGAGTGCTGTGGGTGACCGCAGCACTCCTCGTGCAAGCCTTAGGCCTGCAAGTTATGGTGGGCTTCGTACGCCCTCACCATTTCCGGAACGTCCTCCATCAGGACGTTCCGTGGCTCCCATGTGTCTCGATGGGGAGGAAATCCTCTCCAACGAATACGAAAACGAACCTCTTGAGAGTTCGTTCTCTTATGAGCCACGATCCGCTCAACTATCCAGCGGATCGACCCAGTCGCGTCTCGCAACGGCGGCGGAGGGGGCGGAAACACTCCCTCCGTATGGTCAACGCTATGACCATGGCGATCGTGCCCTGCACGATCGTGTTGCGGCGCTCGAGCAGTCTCAGAGCGCCGAGATGGCTGCTCTGAAGCAGGAGGTTCGAGTCCTCCGTGCTGATGCTGCGCAGGCTGCGCAGACTGCTTCGAACATCTCGTCCGGTCTCGGGACGAGATTGAACGCTCTGATCGCTCGCGTGAGCGATCTCGAGAATGCCTTCCAGGCCTCTCAGGCGAGTCATCACCCGTAGATGACTCGTGCTGCACGTACGGCTTCAACCACCCGACGTAGAACGTCGGATGGAGTCTCATGCTGGACGGTATGTCCAGCCGGTACGCGTTACCATGCCGTTCAAGGACTTTGAACGGCCCGATGAACCTTGGAGCAAGCTTACTTGCTCCAAAATCAGACACTGCATGTTTAGGCAGGTTTTGAGTAGCTAACAAAACCAATGAACCCTTTTTGAATTCATTAATGTTGCCCCTACCAACATTGTCTGCGTTCAGCTTCTGTCGATCGACAGAAGCTGCGATAGCATCTTGCACAAACCGTATTACGGCTTGTCTTCGCTGGACAAAGTCTAGCGCATTCGAGCTGAACCCTTTCAGCTCGTCGCCTTCATCCGCAGCAGGCCCTGCCTGCTCGCTATCATTCCCTATGTCTGTGCCCGGCACAGACGTCTCGCGCTCGTCCCTGCTCGAACGAGACGCAGCTCGCGTCACCGCAGCTGATAGTACGTCATCAGCTGTCCTCTGCGGTTGTTCAGACGCAACCGTAGATCCTCCCCCACTTAAGGAGGAAGCTACCCCGCCGAGCATGCTCGGCAAACGTGGATGCCGCATGGCATTCACGTAGAACGGTGTATGCCCTGTCGAGGCATGCACCGAGTTGTTGATGGCAAACTCTGCCATCGGTAAACACTCGCTCCAATGCGGGAACGAGTGTGCGTAGCTCTTCAGCGCGTCAACCAGTACTCGGTTGACGCGTTCAGTCTGGCCGTCCGTCTGCGGATGATCCGCAGTCGACATTGACAACTGTGAACCAAGAAGTGTAAACACTTCTTGCCAGAACCGCGCTGTGAAGCGTGGATCACGGTCCGACACAATGTCGAGCGGCATGCCATGGTGTTTGAACACCATGTCAACAAACAGTCGCGCAGTCTGCGCGGCTGTAACAGTAGCCGGGACGGCAGCAAGATGGACCATCTTGCTGAATCGGTCCACAAAGACAACGATGCCTGTCCTCCGCTTGTTGTCGGGCGGAAGACCGAAGACAAAGTCCATGGACATGGACTGCCAACACTCCGACGGAGTCGGAAGTGATTGAAGAGGAGCCTGCGTAAACGGCGCAGGCTTCACGCGCTGGCAAACCTCGCAAGCACGAACGTACTTGCGTACCCACTTGTACTGGTGGTGCCAGTAGAAGTCACGCGTGAGAAGAGTGTATGTCTTCTCACGACCCGGATGTCCTGCCGTAGGGGCATCGTGGTACTCGAACATGACCCGCAGCCGCAGATCATGATCATTCGGAACGACAATGCGATCCGCATTGTCGTCTACTGCACTGTACAGCAGTAGCCCTTCGTGTACACGATAGCGGTGTACACGAGCTCGAAGGTGAGGAGTTAGCTTCCGACGTGCCTCGTCGGAAGGTGCTGCGAGGAACTCCAGCAGCTCCTTCGCGTCTGCATCCCTTGCATACGCGTCCTTCACGTCGTCAATCAACGTTGACGACGGCACACTTGTCCTCACGACGCCAACACTGTTGGCGTCGACCGTCTCCGCATAATCAGGTCGACGCGATAACGCGTCGGCCACTACGTTGAGTCTTCCGGGTTTGTACTCGACCCGGAAGTTGTACTCCGCGAAGAAGGACAACCATCTCGCCATACGTTGCGAGATGTGCGGCGATTTAATCGCCGTACGCAGTGATGCGTGGTCGGTGTAGACCACGAATGGTCTACTCCCAAGTAGATACACTCGGAACTTTGCGAGTGCATACTTCATGGCAAGGAGCTCCTTGTCATGTACAGGGTAGTTACGCTCAGCTGGTTTCAGCTGACGCGACTGGTAGTAGACCACACGATCACGGCCCTCGTGATCGTGTTGCATCAATGCACATCCGATCGCGAAATCGGATGCATCACACACTACGTGGAATGGACGATCTTGGTCGGCGACGGCCAAGATCGGAGCCTCAGTCAAGCCCTGCTTGACCGCATCGAACGCCCCCTGGCATTCGGTCGTCCAAATCCACTCAGCTTCCTTCTTAAGAAGCTGTGACAGCGGGCGAATCTTGCCCGCGTAGTTCTCCACGTACTTGCACAAGTACGTGGCAAGCCCAAGGAACTGCCTCAGTTCCTTCACATTGGATGGCGTGGGCCATTCATTGATCACTCTGACCTTCTCTGGGTCAGGGCGCACGCCGTCTTTCCCCACGAGACACCCCAGCACGGGTATCTCGTTCGCCCCGAAGATACACTTCTTCAGGTTCGCATAGAGCTTATGCTTCCTCATAAGCTCTAGCAGCTTCCGGAGATGCACCTTGTGCATCTCAATGTCCGTCTTCCCGTTCACAGCCCGGCTGTGGACGAACACGTCGTCGAAATAGCTCGGTGCGAAGTCGCGCACCGAGCGCAATAGATGAGTCACACATCTATTGAACGTCGCAGGGGCATTCTTGAGTCCCTGCGGCATGACGAGCCACTCCCACAGCATACCGCTGGGAGTGCTTACCGCTGTGAGAGGGATGTCCCTCTCACGCATGAGGATTTGATAGAATCCATCACGCAGATCTAGAGCACTGAAGACAGTGCTCAAGGCCATCGAATCGATGATCACATCTTTTCGCGGTATCGGCGTCTGCGCCGGTATCGTCGCATCGTTCAACTTGTTGTACGCATGAACGATGCGCCAGCCGCCCTGTGCCTTCTTGACACAGAACGTTGGGGCACTGTGCGGGGACTTTGATTCCCGCACTTGACCTGCAAGACGACGACTCTCAAAGAAGTCGTCGATCGCTTGAACTTGTTCACGCGGCAGTGGCCACTGCCGTGTAACGCAATACTTTGTGCCCGGCACGAGATCAATCTCGTGCTGTACGCCCTTGTCCTTCGGAAGCTCCGAAGGAATCTCGTCCGGGAGTACATCCTTGTACTCCCGCAGCACCTCATAGTAGGGACTCGACTTCAACGAGTCCCAACTCTGCTCCTCGAAGCGCTGCTTCTTAGTCTTCGCACTGAGGGTCATCGCCCTCAGTGATCCCATCGACGACGAGCTGCTTCAGCTCCTCGGCCTCGCGGTCCACCCTCTCAATCTCTGAGAGGATGCAAATTTGTTCGATGCGTCCATCGAACAACTCTCGCGCGAAGCCCTTCCAGTTCATGACTGGAAGCGCGGTCAACGCCGACGCACTCGTCGGCGGATTCTCCAACCGCATCCTCTGGTACTGCAATCCAGTACCAGTACGTGTCAAGACGTTCAGCTTCTCGACACTCGGTGTCTGCCGCGCAGAAACACCAGCCTCAGTCTCCTGCTGAGGCTCGCGCAGCTTCAATGGCTTGCGCCGCGAAAGTCTTCCCTGGAGCCGCGCTCCAGGTGCTCCGCGTCCAAGGGGCTCTGCCTTGGACGGGTCGTCTTCGCAATCGTCAGCGGACTCGCTCCGCTGACTCGCACTATCAAGCACCGCTTGAGTGCCGCTCATCGCGTGCAGTCCTTCTGCACGTGAGCACACAGGTTGTTCTGGTGCTGGGCGTTTGCAACCGCCAGCACCTCCTGCCGCGTGGTCGGCTCCTGCCGCCACGCCTCCATCAACTCCGCGAGCTGATGGAGCCTCCACATCGTCGACTATCGCAGTCGACGTGTCTTCGCTAGCCTTGTGCGCTAGCGGCCCTTTGTTTGTATCATCGACTCCCGGAGCCGATGTACGATCGCTAGTTCCTTGAACTAGCCGCGCGTCTGTCACGTCAGCCATCGCAGCTGACGTCTGTCCGTCGGTTCCTTGAACCGGAATTCTATTGGCTTCGTCAGCCATCAAGGCTGACGCGCAATCGTCGACGCGACCCTTGGGGGCTTGAAGTACCTCCAAGGCTACCGGTAATACCGGTAATACCGGTAATACCGGTACGTTACCATCACTCAGGTGATTCACATTCACCTGATTCCTGAGGCGACCCTTCGGCTCAGACTCAGACTCAGATATCTGAGCCGACACACACTTTCTCTCAACGACTATCTGAGTCGTCGAGCGTCGCCGGCGGCGATCGGAGGCAGCGGCGGCCGCTGCTGCCTCAACCGGGGAGTCACATGCATCAGCCGATGCATGCGTAGCACTGACAGGGCCATCGCTCTCTGTCGCGCTCACACTGTTGAAGCGTACGACCGTACGCTTCTCCCAGTTGATCACCGGGTCATGCCGTGCAAGCCACGGCATGCCTAACACCAAGTCGAACTTATCGTCTAGATCCAAGACGATAAGATCTTCCACAAACGTCCTTCGTTTGTACGAGAAGCGCACACGGACCACGCGCTTCTCGGTCCTCACGGTGGCACCTGTTGCCAACCGCACCTCCAACACGCCGCGAGGCGTGTCGGCCTCTTCGAAGTCCATACTTCGAAGACTTCCCTGTCGAACAAAGTTGTTCGACGCGCCCGAGTCCACCAGGGCACGAAGATAGTTAACTCTCTTCGACATAACATTCAGGATGACAAGGTTTGGCTTGTCATCTTGCAACTTGCAGCGAGAAACCTTCTCGCTGGGGGCAGCAGTCTTCATTGTCGCGTGTCCAAGTTCGACACGCGAGACTGCATCACCAGTAGGACGCCCCGCGCCTACTGGTCTTTGGCGTTTTTTGAACGCCCGCCCGGATGCACACTCGCTGTGCATTCGCGTGCAAAGTGACCGATGTTACTACACTTGTAACATCGTACCTTAAACCCCTTACGCTGCTGTTGACCAGCAGTCGTAGCACTCGAGAGGTCCATAGGCTCCGGACCTCCCGCCTTCGGTACAGGACGCGCCGGCTTCGGCGCGTTCGCTTGGAGTTTAGCTTGACGCCGGCTAAACTCCTCTTGCATCGCAAGGCTTATGGCTTCCTCGAGAGTATTCGGATACTCTCGAAAGAGGTATGTCTTGACGGGACCGTCTCTCAGTCCCTTCATGAACGTGACGACCTTGGTCGCCTCGTCGACCGGGTTGGCCACTATGTTCGATACCAGGTATCGAGCACGCTGGGCATAGGAATGCACGTCATCCTTGCCCTGCTGCAGATCGAGGAACTCCGCCCTCGATCTGAACTCGTTCTTCGGGGGCTCAAACGCGAGCTTGAGCTCCTCCTTAAAACCTTCGTACGTGCCGAAGCACGTAGGATCCGAGAGTCGGCGCCCATAGGCCCAACTCCTCGCGCGTCCGCCCAAACATGACATGGCGAACGCGACCTTCGACATCGGATCGACGATACGTCGAGCCGCAACGGCTGTGTCGAGTTCGACAAGCCAATGAAGGAGGGTCTCGTCCTCCTTCCCCGCATAGGTACTCACGTGGAGTTTCAACGACTCCACGCGTGGCTTCGGGGAGGCCACCGAGGCAGCAACATCTCGTTGCTCCTTAACAATGTACCCCAGAGCAACACCGTGTTGCTCTGTCGGCGATAGCGTGCGAAGCATCGACGCTACCGCTGCCTCACCAATGACTCGTGAGAGTCGTTGGAGCGCCTCCCACTCTGGATCCGAGAGGTGGGGGCAGTCCGTGCGCGTCACGGACTGGTGTGGGGTCCCCGTGGACCCCTCATCCATGGGGGAGTTCTCTACCCCGCGTTCGTATGACTCCATACGAACGAACAGCAGTCGGTCGTGGGACGGACTACAAAGTGCTACCAGGTGTAATAGGTCTACTAAGGCCTATTAGGTGGCGTACACGTGCGCTTACGTGTATGAGGAAGCGTGCAATAGATTAAACTTAATTTAATTATACTTACGTCCGTAAATATAATTAAATCAAATATAACAATATTAACTGCAGAAATACCGTAAAATGAGAACTGTTATTGAATTTGGCACAAGCCAATTATGGACCTCCTAAATCTGATTGCTATCTGTTTCTAAAGGTTCTGTCAATGTGTGGTTGACAGAATTCTGATTTCTCTTAAGAGCACTGATTGGTAGAAATGCTTCGTTTTCTACCAATAACATGCGTAAATGCACGCGAGCCATCCAATGATATGGCCCGCCCATGTATCCATTGGTGTGCTCCACACACCAAGGCCTGAGGTCCGTTTCCAACCTCTAACAGTTAGCGCAACTGTTAGAGTTACAAGTGGTGTAACCACTTGTACGTGTAACCCTGTTACACCTATTCTGATCAGCTGGCCATTCCATTGGCCGACGCGAACGTTGCTCCCCTTCCGCTGGACATCCCTGCTCTTCGTTCGAGTATCGCTGCTATCGAGACCGCCTTGGAGCGCGAGGGTGAATCCCAGCAGCTTCGTGAAGATTACGCAACTCTCAGTCGGCAACTTCGGTCGGTTGAAGATCACAGTAGGAACTTGGAGAACCAGTTTCGTGAAGCCGTCCAACTGTCGTCTCCGTTCGTGCAGTTCTGCCAAGAGCGATACGACGCTGTCCGCCATAATCTACGCGAATCCCGGCAACAGTTTGATGACGTCGTCAACGCGCTGGCTGGGCATGAAGGCGACCGTGTTAGGATCGCGGATATCGAAGATCAGCTTCAGCGCATCCAGCAACAGCATAGCGACGTAGTGGCCGATCTGAACTCGACGATCAGCAACCTGACTGATCAGCTGACGGCGGCATTGTTGCGGATACCGACTGCTTCCCAAGATCTCCAGCGACTGCGTGGTGAAGTTAATTCGTTGACCGCAGTTCGTGCTGATCTGGAACAAGCGTTGGCAGGAGCGATCGCTGCTCGTGATCGGTTTCAAGCTCGGTTAGCTACCGAAATCAACGATCATTTGCGTACTCGGCAAGAATTATCCGACTTGCAGGCCACGAATGGCGCGCTAACCGCCTCTCAAGAAGCGTTAGAAACGGCCACGGAGCAGTTGAAGCGTCAGCTTGGTGCTGCGCAACAAAGTCTGGTCCACCTCCGCTTGAGTGCAGACGCCAACTTGAACCTCGTTGTGTCAGAACGTGATCAGGCCCGCTGTGATTGCGATCAAGCCAGGGCTGATCTTCAAAACCGTGAAATCAGACTCCGACGGGCGTGTAGTGATCGTGATCGCGCTCGCGATGACCTGCAGTCCTACCGTAAGTTCCTTGTGCGTCTCATTGTCGTCAAACAGATCATCACTGACACGTTGTGACCACCTAGGAGCACATGTTGACTCTGCCCGTCAGTCAGTGGCTCGTCTCGAGAGGCAGGTGGCTGATCTTCAGGTCTCCGCCGGTGACATTCACCAACTACGGACGGACAACGCTTCCCTACAAGCCGACTTGAATTCCGAGAGGCGACGGCGGTCAGCTGTAGAAGAGGAACGTGACCGTTTGCTGATCGAGCGTGACTCGATCTGTCAGCAGTTGGCTGGCCTCTCCTCCCTCGTCCAACCTCGTCCCTCTGGTAGTGCTGGATCGCCTCGTCGACCTTCAAGACAACCTACGAGACCTGCGCCCACTTCATCACCAGCACCAACTCCATCGCCTGCACCAACTCCATCACCTGCACCAACTCCATCACCTCCGCCGACTCCGTCAAGCAAACGCAGTCGATCTTCTTCTGCAAGTTCTCCACCTCCCCCAAAGAAGCCACGATCTTCACCTGGATCTGGGTCTTCTGCACAACCGATCCAGATCGACTCCGACGACGATGCGGATGGCGAGGATCATGGAGAGTCGAAGGGCAACGGCGATGACGATCACGGGGACAATGGCCACAGTGACGACGGTAGCCAATCTGATCGAGGAAGCTCATAGTCACAGCCAGGCCAAGGAACTGCCCAGTCGAGCGGTGCTCAGCCAGCAGGAGGGGGTCCAAGTTCCCCCGGCTCCAGCCCTAGCAGCTCGTCGGGTGACTCCAACGGCAGTGATGATTCAAGATCAAGTGGCTTTCTATCCGACGGCGCTCTTGATCGACTTCCAGCGACTGTGATCAGGCGTGATCAGTGGATCCCAGGTTACGGGCGCCCCCGGCATTTCGCTGGTAGGGACATCGCACCTTGGCCCGTGGTTGAGACGCGTCTGATCAGCGTGCGGTCGTTAACAATTGACGCTCTCTTCCGTGATTGGAGTTGTCCTCAACATTGGCTCTCCCCCGGCTGCGACGCCCTCCACAGTCAGGATGGCATCCCGAGTTGACCACTGAGGACAACATACGGGCTCTCTACCGCGCGGAGCCTTGGTCAGCGCTACAGACACCCGTGATTCCCCATTCATTCGATCTGACCGGGTGGTTTGGCCAATTCGCCCTGAAGTACACCTCATTCGAAGACGACCACGTTCAGACGCTATGGGAGTCGACGCACCACTTCACCATCACGGCGGAGATGCGGCGGGCGAGCTCATATTTTGATCGGTTCAACCGTGAGCGGAAGCAAAGGCGCTCGAGGGCCGGCGCAAGATGGAAAAAGATGCTGGAGTTCATCCTCCAAGGGATGATCCAAGGTCACTGCGATTTCGATCTTTTCCTCGATCCGTTCCTCCTTCATTTTCCTCGCAAGAACGCGGAAGCCGGCACATGGTACCCTGGTCTCGGAGCTCATGCAGCTCCTACCGACTTATTGGACGCTCTCACGCTCGCCGATACTTCTGACCCGTGGCGCAATCAATTCAGGGACAATCCTCGGGATCATCCTGGTCTTCAAATCGCGCGGTTAGACGGCAAGTTTCGGCTCGCAGCGGCTTCCAGCGACGACGACAGTGATCAGGATTAGGTCGGGTAGGTTGATCCTCTTGATAGTTGTCCTTCAAGCGCCTTCCTCATATACATGTAAGGGGCCTTTGGGCCCATCGTCGGGGACAGCCCCTTCGATTTACAACACTGCTTTTCCACAAATATCCACCACCCATCTGGTACGTGACGTTCCCTCATACCTTTCTTTCCACATTCTCCCTCTCGCAGCATCCCACTACTGCGAAGGGTCTCCTTCGCCTTCTTCGTGCGACTGCATCGCGTTGAAACGATTGCGGTTCGCCCTCTCCCTCTCGAACTCCCGCAGCAAGGCGCCGCAGTTCAAGTCGGCTTCATCCACCCAAGACGGCTCTTCATAACCCTTCCAATGTACCAGGAAGTCGCGGTGCACACGGCCATAACGCGTCCTCCGACCTGATCTTACATCTGCGATCCGCTCCACCTCGTATTCGTCGTCGTCAAGCGAAGCCTCCCAGCTATCTTCCGGCAAGAGCGCCTCATCGAAGTCGAAGCGATCAGCATCAGGATCAACAAGTCGGGACTTCGGTCGATCGGGGAAATTCCTGATCAGCTTCAGCTTACTCAAGTGCACGATCGGGAAGATGTTGTAATCCGATCCGGCGATCTCCAGGCGAGCGGAGTGGTTGCCTATCAGCCCAGCGACGCGGAACGGCCCATGCCACATATGTGCCAGCTTCTTCGCGTAGCCGGCCTTCACGCGATCAAGGTACAACCACACTTGCGATCCAGTTTCGATCTGGTGCGGACGCACTTCTTCATTGTGGCGATCAGCTCTGTTCCGGAAAGCGTCGCGGAGACGCTCGTTCACGTGTTCACGTGCTCGCTGGTAATGCTCCTGCATGTGATTCCTCCAGCGACGGGCATCTCGATCACGGTGGCCGGTGACGGCGATCGGCAGTGCAGCTTCCAACGTTGATCGGGGATCCCAGCCATGCGCAAGATAAAACGGGGTGTCACCACGTGTGCGATCATGAGCCGTATTGAGCGCGAATGTGAGCCGTTCGGCGTATTCGTCCCAGTCCCGTTGATCAACATCGGCAACGTACATCTTCAGCGAGCGTGTCAGCGTCTGCACCATCCTCTCTGCGGAACCGTTACTCTGCGGCCGGTACGCCATAGTAGGGCTTTGTTTTTGCCTTACAATCTGGTTAAATGCACGGAAGAAGTCAGCCATGAAACCTGGTTCCCGATCATGCCGAATCACCTCGCTGGCGCCGAACCTCCGGAAGACACACTCTTCGTAGTTCTCGGCGATCGTCTGGGCGGTTCTGGAATTGCTTGCCTTCGCGATCACGTATCCCGTGAACAGGTCGATCCAGATCAGCAGTTCCGTGTTCCCCTTGAACGACTTCGGCAACGACGGAATGTGATCCATCGCGATCACTTGGAAAGGGTACGTAGCTTGTATGTTCCCTGGCGACTCGCCTTGCACCAGCGGCCGTCCTTTTCCGGTCTTACAATCGATGCACTCACCGATGTACTTCTGCACACTGTTGACCAGGCCACGCCAATGGAAGTGTTTCCGGATCCGCTCGTACGTCCTTCCGATTCCCTGGTGTCCTTCTTCTAGGCTGACGTTGTAATGATGTAGGAAATCTTGCTGGGGCGTCTCAGGTACAACTACACGGGCGATCGGATCTCGATCGGCATCCGACTCCGGTCCGGTCGGACAATACAGCAGTACTCCGCTCTCGTCCAGGTCATACTCGCTGGCGATCTTGGCGCAAGTCGTCGCATCTTCGGCTGACAAGTCTACCACGTTACTTTGCAGGTAAGCTTTCCGTTGCACGATCCATACCTCTTCATCTTAAGCTTATACGGTCCACTCAGCCCTCATTTGCTGTACGTTCGACTCTTGCAGGATTTCCGGTCGCACTTGGCGTCGTCGACGCGCTGCTCGGGTAACAGCAGACACATGGACAGCGGCGTCGCCTTCCTTAGGCCGCAGGATTTCGTCCAGACGATTGAGCGTGGTCAGGCCCTGCCGATCCACTTCCAAGGTAACGAAAGATCTCTCCAGATTCTTGCTGTAAGGCCGGGTTGGCTAACTTGTCTGCACTCCCGCTTGACGTGTAAAAACTCGTGCCTCGGCCAGACTCTCAGTTGATCGATCGCCTTCTGTCTCAGCAGTTGGAGTTTGGGCGCCTTGCCGTCAATCTCACCACGCATCGAACCACCGCAGATCACGATCCGCCCCCGGTCTGATGTCGGAAGGAGATAGAGTCCAAGCAAAAGACCCTGATATTCTGCCTCGTTGACAATGATCTCTGGCATGAACTTCGACTCCGCCGAAACGACCGTCCACTCGGGGAGCTTCCAGATCACAGCTCTGAACGCGCCGACCTTCCTCTTGACACTCGCGGATCCATCAAAGGAGACTATCAACAAGTCTTCGTTAGGCTCCACCGTTGGTGGCGGCGTGACGATCAGCTTGCGTGGCTGCTTCCTCGGAGCGATGGCGCAAGGCGTCATCCATTTCTGATCGAGGCGTGATACTAGCTGCAAAGACGCCCAGGATCTCGTCTTCGCCTCTGGAACACTCCACGATCTCCAGCGTCCATCCTGACAGCAATGCAGCCCACTTGCCTAATCGTCCATCCAGTCCTGACGAATTCAACAGCCAAGCAAACGTGGAGTGTCGAGACAAGACCTTGATGGATCGGCCGACCAATTGGGTGTAACACATATCCAGCATTCGGAGCAGGGCCAAAACCTCCTTGTCGACCGTACTGTAATTTAGCTCGTTGGTTTTCAAGGTACGACTGGTGAAGGTCACTGGCCAGTACACGCCATCATGTTCCTGCATGAGTGCGGCGGAGATCGCCCACTGGCTCGCGTACAGCACGACCACAGGTTCTCGATCAGGTTCGAAGTGTCGGAGGATCGGCGTGACCACGATATTGGCCTTCAGCAAGGTGAACGCGGTGATCGCCCTCGCCCACCGACCATCTTCTGGCGACTCGTCGCCCCCGGTCTGATGTGCCTCGGCTCTCTCGTCTCTCAGCCGATATTCATGGAAATCCACCTCGCGCAGCTCGTACAAGATCACAGCGTGGATCGAGAAGTCCTCGATGAACCGACTGTAGTAATTCAAGCTCCCCAGGAACGACTGCATCGATCGGAGCGAAGTCGGGAAAGGTAAGTTCCCCAGTGCTTCCAGATCTTTCGGGCTCGCCTCAAGACCTTCCGCTGACACTTGGTGTCCCAGGTACGCAACCTTGCTGTAGCCCCAGCAACTTTTGACCACGCTGATTGACAGGTTCCATCGATCACAGGTATCTAGGAGCCGCTCGACTTTCTCGCAAAGACCATCCCAGTCGGAACTGGTCACCAAGATATCGTCGATGTACGATCGTCGGCCGAGAACAGACGGCTTCAGCTCCGGTTCAGGCTCCCCGTGTTCGAACACGTCGATCAACTTCGATGACTCGTGATCAGCTTTGATACGGAGATGCCCGTACAGCGCGTTGTCAATCAAGCGCTGGTAGATCTGCGGGGCGTTCTTTAATCCGAAGGGCATGCGTGTCCACTCAAAAAGTCCGAAAGGAGTGATGAACGCGGAGATCAGTCTGGCTCGTTCCGTCATACTGACTACCCAGAATCCACTCGCCATATCCAGTGAGCAATACTAGAGGACTTTATCCAGATCGTCCAAGAGATTGTTGATCAGAGGCATGGGGTACACCATCAGCTTCGTCAAGCTGTTCACCAACCGATAGTCGATGCAGAGACGGATGTCGACCCCATTCTTCTTGATGACCACAACGATTGGAGATGCCCAAGGTGAGGTCGAATGCGTGATGATTCCCGCCGACAGCAGTCCCTTGATCAAGTCCGATAGCTTCTCCCGAAACTGTGGAGCGACACGACGTACGCGCTGGGCGACAGGGGTCGCGTTACCAACATCGATGTCACATACGGCACCGCGCGCAGCTGGAGGGAGGGCATTTCCTTTTCCAATCAGGAGGTGTCGGCGTTCCCAGATGATCTGCCTCAACCGTTCGATCTGCTCAGGCGTTTTCCCTTCTGCTTCCTCGATCTGGATGTCTTCAATCTTGACTTCCTCTGTGGTGGCGCTTACCTCCGGGAGTATAGCCACCTGGCTCTCCAGATCTTCGGCGATCAGGTCCTTCCCCTCATGGTAGCAGCCTTCGTCATCTTCAGGCGTTCCGCCGGCTTCGATCTCCGGCTCCAGTTTCGGATCGTCGATCGCACCGGTCGTAGGGTCGATCAGTGGCTGATCGTCTGATGAGTCCGGTGATTCTTCGATCTTGAGCTCGTGATCACCTGTCAACTCCGGCTTCGATTCCTGTTGATCTTGCTTCGAGTCGACTGGATCAGCCCATTTCACCGCCACGGCAGCCACCTCAGGCTTCGGACTGGACCCTTCACGCTTCAGGATACCCTTCGGAATGTCGTACGTTGGTCGATCCACCAGTGGCCCCATGTACACGAGTTCTGGTTCCTCTTCCTCTTGCTGATCAGTGGTGGCTTCGTCCGTAAGATTCTGCCACTCAGCATAATGACGCGATCCCACGGAGATGAGTCCAGGTATCCGCGGTACGAGGTCCTCAGCCAGCCACAGTCCCAGTCGTGTGAGTCTTTGCAGCATCAGCTTCTTGTCGCTGATGTTCGTGATCTTCAGATACTGCGTCCGGCCAAGGCCTTTCACCAAGGTAGGTACCCATCTTTCTCCCCGGGCGATCCACAACTTCTCCCGCTCTAACGCTCGGGGCTTCGGTATCGGTATCTCTACAGATTCTCTGACTTCCACGTGAACGCTGTCGTCGAGCGTGATGCCGTGGCCGCATAGTTCCGTCGGCGAGGTCAAGGCGGATGCCGGCTGGAATCATGAAGTCCATGCCCAGGATCACCTCCTGTCCGACCATGTCGCCAACCCACGCGTCGAAGAAGTAAACCAAGAAACCGGCCAGCGTGATCTTGATCGTGGTACGTCCCAGAGTTGCGTACACATTCTCTACGATCCCAATGCAATCTTGTCTCTGACCCTCGTCAATGATGCAGCCAACCTTACGAGCAAAGGCGGTGCTAACGATCGAGACTTCAGCGCCGGATTCTAGGAGCAGGGTCGCTCTGGAGTTGTTGATCTTGCCGGTGGCTTTGGCCTGCTTGAACCACTTGTCAGGAGCGTGATACTTCCAGTAACCGCGCGACTCGCCAGGTAAGAGATCTCCACCTGAATCAGACGGTGACATCTTGGTATTGCTGACTAACGCTGGTCTTCCATGCTCCACATCAGGCAGGTGATCTTTCCAATATCCACGCAATTCGCCATCAGCTAAATCAAGTTCCATCACAACATCCGATCGGGAGAACTCATCATTCCGCAAGCTCGCTGTCATTGCGGTACGTCTTCCATGAATTCCACGTATATTGTTGATCGGGGTTGTCGTCTCACTGACTCTTGCCTTCGGCTGCCTTTCAACGTATGCAAAAATACAGAACTTAGAACGCTCGGCTCGTACCAATTTCAAACCTGGCGAGCGTCCTAGTTTAACATCTTCTCCGCATTGGACGGCAGCATCCCGGCGTGTCGTGTCGGGTTGTACCATTGGCGGATCAAGTTGTAGAACTCTTCCATCGGGCATTTGCCGTCTTCGTGGAGCTTACCGCAGGCACGACACACGTACAAACAGTGATCAGCTGGGTGTCCGCGACGACCACACTTCTCGCAGGTCAGGCGCTTCCAGCAACCAAGATCGGAGTGTTTCGTAGACCCGCAGTGCGAGCACGGTGGCGGACGTTCCTCCAGGCGCGATCCATCTTCGCGATCAGTGCGGGCCGGCGACTTGCTCTCTTCCCACCGACTCCGTTGAGCTTCCTGCTTCCGGTGATCGGCCGCAGCGGCCAGGTAGACCTGCGACGGGGCCCGGTCATCTTCTGATCCACTTGATTCCAGTTCGGATCCTGATCCGGCACTGTCGTACGAGGCACGGATGGCACGGACGGCGCGGGTGGTTTTCGAGGCAGCTTGCGGTGGGCCACTTGGTGCCTTTTGCCGGAACTTGTTCGATCCAGCGACAGCTTTGCTTTGGCGGTCCTTAGCGCGCTGACGTGCACGAAGTATCTCGGCGAGGGAGTCCCCATCAGTGATGCGGAGCAGAGTTAGCTGATCAGCTAGCTCGCGATCGTCGAGGGTCTCAATGAAGTGTTCGACATGTTCGCGCTTCACGGACGCCGGACCAGTCTTGATCTCCAGCTTCGCACGCAGACCCAACACAGTGAGTCTATGAAGATACTCAAGAGGTTTCTCGTCCGATCGCTTCCTCGCGTGGTAATACTGCCTCGCGAGTGACACGCCCAGACCACAGTATTCAACCCGGAAGTCGCCAAGCAAGTCGTTCCACTTGCTGCGGGTAGTTCTCCCCAGCTGCTGGTACCAATTTCGTGCTGGGCCGACTAGGAGGTTGCTGAAGACAATGCACTTCTCGCTGTCGGTTGCTTGATCACGAGCGAAAGCGGACTTCACTTTGCTCAACCAGCTTCTGGCCTTCTCTTCGTCGAAGTCCTTGCCGGAGAACTCCTTCAGCTCGGAGATCGCGGAGATCCTGACTCGGGGAACTGCGGAGTTGCCAGCGGACGACGTGGCATCGGCGGACGACACAGCGTTGACGCGTGGAACCTCGATACTCAAGTCATCTGGATCATACTCTTCTGGATGATCATGATGTGATCAGACCGACTCCATGTCGACGTCTTGAGTGCCGACCTTCTTCGGGAGATCGGGTATGCGTGGCGTCCGAGCGACGGCAGCTTCTTGCTCCTTCTGGTAGCGATCCATCGCGGCATTGAAGAACGATTGAAGGCTACCACTGGACGCTACGGTCGACACCGGCGCCAGATTGGACTCCTTCTTCCTGGCTTCCAACATAGCTGCTTCGGCCGGTCCAAGCGCCATCCTGCTCAGCTCAATCGAGCTGTCAGATCCCGTCTCCGACACTCTCGCAGATGTCTTCGCAGACGCGAACGAGGAGTGGGGTGATCGGACTGACTCGAGTACGTCGTTGTCAGTCCCTGATCGGCGGTCGAGATGATAGCACCTACCAACGGTGTGAGCAGCTTCACCAAGTGCTTGGTGGATCCCTCAAGTGTGGGAAGATCGAGCTCGAGCAGTTCCTCGGCATTGAAGTTCCCGGCCACGATCCCCGCTTCCTTCAGCATGCGCATCAGGTCGTTGATCGCCGCCGCTTGATCCACCGGCTTGGCTGGCTTGATCACCGGGCCTTGAAGATCGCCGATCAACTTCGGCTTCATCATCTTCATGACTGGGTCGTTGATCAAGAACGCGCGGAGTTTCTTCCGGTAGAGGACGACGCGCAACTCGTCTTCTGTCCAAGTCTTGGCATCACCACTCTCGTCCGCGTCGGGTGCCTTCAACTTCATCTTCGCGGGCTTCGGCGTCGCCTTCTTCGACTTCTTCGAGGAGGGGTGCGGAGTGGGGGTGGTGGTTTTGGGTGAAGGTCCTTCCGTTTTCACGGATGGGTCTTCATCCGGCGGATAACGACTCGCGTCGCAGTCCGCGGGGGGCCCCGAAGGGCCCAAGGGAGGAGGGTGAGGTTTTTCTTCGAGGTCCATCGCTGAACCTTCCTCCTTGGCCCCGCCAGAGCTCCTCCCAGGGCTCTGACGTTCGGTGTACTCTTCACTCTTCAGATGCGACGACGGCGATACGCCTTCCGTCGACGCGCCGATACTTCCTGGCTCAACCTTGATCTTGGCCTCTTCTTGACTGGACTCACGGTGATATCCAAGGTCACCAGAAGGTCCGGGCACGCGCACCATTGTGGTGTAGTGGTCCGCGAAGAAATTCGACGCGAGGGGCACTCACACACAGAGGGGCCGGACTGCCAACTAACGGAAGGGGTACTCCGATCGACCGTGGGGTCTGAAGATCTTCTCACCTTGTGTACCCGTTGACCTGGCGGGGTTAACGCTCTTCCTGGGTGACCTGGAAGGGGCCAAGTGGTTTGTTCTTGGTTGAGCTGGAGTGTGGACGGCACTCAGGGGTTATCGGTTGACGACCTCGCGGATACTTCTACGCACGATCGTCGGTAGGCAGAGTAGATCGGAGCTTGAATAAACTTGATCACTCTGGGTTATCCTTCGGGCTTGTGTTGTTCCAAAGGGGGCCAATGTGTTCCAATGTTGATGCTTGGGCCGCCTACTGTTAGCGGTGGGGCTTGAGGGGTGGAGAGAGAAGCGTAGACCTGGCCAAGCTTCCCAGGTGTTGGTGCGGTTATTCTTCTTGAGCGTCTTGGGGTCCTTCGTCAAGGGGGGGGCCAATATACTTCCCAGCCTTGGAATTCGCGGAACACCACTTGCGTGCTACAAGGAAAATCGCTCTCTCTCTGTTAACCATCTTAAATCTTTCCTATCCAATCCCTTTCCTCCCATTATCTGCCCATCCCCTTCGCAGCAGACTGGCCACCTTGAACTTCAACCGGTGTACCCTTTAATTGGTACATGTAACTCTTGATCGACGCTGTTCGCGGAAGCGTGCCGAAATGATTGCACCTTGTCGATCAGGATTCTTGATCGCTCAGGCGTACCGAAATGATTGCTCCATGATCTTGATCGCTGGCGATCACGAAGTGTACCGAAATGATTGCTCCATGATCTTGATCGCTGGTGATCACGAAGTATACCGAAATGATTGCTCCATGATCTTGATCGCTGGTGATCACGAAGTGTACCGAAATGATTGCTCCATGATTTTGATCGCTGGTGATCACGAAGTGTACCGAAATGATTGCTCCATGATCTTGATCGCTGGTGATCACGAAGTGTACCGAAATGATTGCTCCACTTGATCAGCATTCTTGATCACCTCCTGAATTTCAATCTTCTTCCAGCGTCTGCCTTTGATTACCTTATGGGTACCAAAAACTCGGTACCTAATCAGAATCAGTCTCAGGCCGACTCAGATCTGGTCAGATCTCGCAGCATCTTTTGTGATCCCCTTCGGTCAATCAATGGCAGCTACCACCTTGATCGTTCTGCACTTCACCACACCAGTAACGCACTCCGTCGATGTCTGCTCACTCAATACCGATGTCGAGCCCAGACAACTTCAACATCAACTCGTAACCGCTGAGTTGAACTTTGCTTTTCCAACAGCCCCTCGCAAAGGCTAGCCCAGCCTCGTCAAATGAATCTGGCTTCACAGACGCTCGAAAACAACACGTTCAAGTGGCTTCGTCAGAATGTCGGCGAGTTGCTGTTGCGTGGGGCAGTATCGCACCGCGCTTGGTCACATCTCGGATAAAATGAAAACGGATGGTAATGTGCTTGCTGCGATTGTTGGACATCTGTAACAGGGTTACACGTACAAGTGATTACACCACTTGTAACTCTAACAGTTGCGCTAACTGTTAGAGGTTGGAAACGGACCTCAGGCCTTGGTGTGTGGAGCACACCAATGGATACATGGGCGGGCCATATCATTGGATGGCTCGCGTGCATTTACGCATGTTATTGGTAGAAAGTGACGTATTTCTACCAATCAGTGCTCTTAGAAGAAATCAGAATTCTGTCAACCACACATTGACAGAACCTTTAGAAACAGATAGCAATCAGATTTAGGAGGTCCATAATTGGCTTATGCCAAATTCAATAACAGTTCTCATTTTACGGTATTTGCAGTATAAATATTGTTATATTTGATTTAATTATATTTACGGACGTAAGTATAATTAAATTAAGTCTAATTGTCCGTAATTTACCGGACGGAGGTACCCGTGTACCAGTCATTGTCAGGACACCGCGTCCGGAAAATTCTGGTAAGCGACCTTTTGAATACATACAATTTTCTATACAAACACCACTTGGCTGAAAATAGTGCGGAATCTACAGGACGGCATTCCTGAACGACTGTTTGGCGACATTCGAAGATAAAGTCACGAGCGCACTCTAATCAACCTCGTGGGCCTCCTACTTAAGTTCTACAGTGCGTTTTCTTCAATGGCTGCTTAAAAACAAGCGTGGCATGTAGCCGTTTGGTGGCCGTGACAGAACTGAAAAGCTCAGGTTTTCGTCAGCTTTGTACAGCCGAGATAAGCAACCGAAACGAACGTAAGCGACTATGCAAGCTAAAATTCCTGATGAGGAAGATGGAACAGGAAGCTCAAAGGCTTAGCCTACTGACCTACTCGCCGAGGCAGCTAACGTGTTGCAGCAGCGTAAAGATGCTATCGAACTTGCTCTGGAGACAGTAAAGAGCAGAAAGCGGTGAAGACTTTTGAGGCGTCTCAGACCTCTTCAATATACGCTCCACTGACGCTTAGATGGCGTATGTGGCGGCAGACATGACCGTGGCGGCAGCAGCACCCACGGTGCGCTGAGAAGCACCACTCGATCCAGAAGAACTCGCAGAGGCAGGCGCTGCAGTCGTGGTTGCGCCCCACGTAGACGACGACACAGTCGTTGACGAGCCCAGTGACGAGTCCGTCGAAGTGGCCGAGTCGCTGGAGCCCACTGCTTCAGTCGAGCTGGAAGAACCAACTGACGTATCCATTGCGGAACTGCCCGTCGTTCCGACGGCTGTAGTGGCTCCAGTTCCAGCAGCAGCGGTGGTGGAGGAGCGGAAGTAGCGCTGGTTGGGGAAGTGGCGCCAGTAGTTCCCGTCGAACCTGTGGTGGGGGTTCCTGTCGTTCAAGTAGCAGGAGTCAATGCTGGAGATGCAGCTCATGTTCTTGTCGTGCCTGTGGTGGTGGTGGTACCGGTCGTTGTCGTTGTAGTAGCAGCCTGTCCAGAGACACCGGCAAAGTATCCCCAGAGAACGATCGCCCTATAAAAACCCTGGCCATGGCTCATTTCGAGCTCGTAAGGAGATTAAATGGTAGGAAAGACAAAGTCATGTCAAATGTGATCGCTGCCACGACAGGAGGTAGATGGTGCTTGGCACTTCTCAAGCACAAGCTGTAGATATTTATACTTTATAAAATAATACAAACCTGTAAGAAATGATCGTCCTGAAAGTTCCAACAGACGTCCTGAAAATTCCGCCCACAAGTAATTAATTGCACGCTTCCTCATACACGTAAGCGCACGTGTACGCCACCTAATAGGCCTTAGTAGACCTATTACAACATCTCGTTCTCCATCACCTTGATAGCAGATTGATTGACGACGAGAAGCAGCACGGCTTGGGCCTTCGTCCATAGTCCGATCTCAACGAGAAGATGCTTCACCCAAATTCCGTCCTTCATTGACATGGCTGCGGCTACATACTCTGCTTCCATAGTACAGAGAGAAACTGAGGTCTGCTTCTTGGAGGCACATGCGATAACCATTCCGTTCAGTATTAGCACGGCACCGGAGACTGATTTCGCGTTAGTCGCGTCTCCTACCCAGGTCACATCTGAGTAGATTGCCGCCGTCCATTTGCACCCAGTGCCTTGACCGTTCTTGAAGAATAAGCCGAAGTCCGTGGTGCCGCGGAGATAACGCAGCACGCGCTTTACACCTTGCCAGTGACTCAAGTGGGGCCGGGCCACGAATCTAGCCAAGTAATCCACTGCTGCAGTAATGTCATGACGCGTACAGTTTGAAATCCATAGCAGTGATCCAATGGCTTTTCGCATCACACTACTTTGCTCCATGATCGCATCGTCGCCGAACATCTTTGTGTTTTCCATCGGCGTGCGCACAGCTTTGCACGATGCCATCTCCATGTTGGTCAGCAATTCCTCGACAGTGTCCGGTTGATAAAGAAGGATACCGTTTTTGGTGTACTCGATGTAGATCCCCACGCACTTGGCGGCACCTCCTAGGTCTTTGTTATCGAACTTTTCACCCAACTTGAGCATGATCCAGTAGCCGTGGTCGTCGTCTTCGCTTACGATGACCACGTCATCGACGTATAGGCCGAGAACTGTCAATTTAGCATTGTGGTGACGGAAGTACAAGCAGGGTTCCATCTTGGACCGAGAAAAGCCCAGCAACAGCAAGAAGGAATTCAACTCTTTGTTCCACAGTAGACCGCTCTGCTTTAGCCCATATAGCCCTTTCCGTAACAACCATGCGGTGTCATCGGAGCGTGGTGTTCCTTTTGGCGACTTCATCAAAATGGGGCGATCCAGTGAGGCCTTGACGTAGGCGTTGGGAACATCGCCCTGCCGAAGTCGTCGCTTCCATTGCGCTACCAGGGCAACCAGGAACCGCAAGCTGGTGATCTTTAGCACCGGTGAGCAGGTTTCTTCGAAGTCGATTCCTGAGCGTTGAGAAAACCCACGGGCTACCAACCTGGCCTTAAAGCGCTCAGGCTTGCCACGCGAATCAAACTTGATTTTGATATACCCATTTTGAAGACACCATGTTCGCACCTGCGGGTATTTTCACCACTTCCCAAGTCCCGTTTGCCTGAAGATCCTTCAGCTACTTTTCAATGGCTGCCTTCCATTGTGGCCACTCCGGAGTCTGTTGAGCCTCCGTGATATCCCGAGGAGCCACCATTGCTGCCATGGCCGTCGACAAGACGAGTGTTGCCGAACCAGCAACTTCGTCAATCAGTTGTCGAGTGAGCGAAAATTCGTCTTGGCGTTTCGTCTTCTTACGTGAACCAAAGACGCGGTGTATGGCGCCAGCACTGATCGGATTTCCGAAGTATTCGTCTTCGCCACTGTCACTTGACGCATCTGAGAGATTAACGCTCCGCTTTCGATTTAAAGGCCCGGATGTGGGTGTCTAAGGGTTGGCTGCGATGACGCACGTAGACCCACGATGCTCTGGTGCCGCGATGCTTTCTTCGTTCAGCTCGTTGAGAATGTTTTGGGTTCCGTGCTCACGAACATCCAGCTTGTCGATATTTTAGACGTCGGCGCTTACGACGATCGTTTTCGTGCGTGGGATGGATCAGCAGACGGTAACCTTTCTTCTTCATTGAGACACCAAGAATCACCGCCTTCTCTGCTCTGCGCTTCACCGATGATGCCGTCTTGTGTGCAACGTGCACGGTACAGTTGGAACCGAACTTCAGAATGTGACGGACATTTGGTGCTTTCCCCGTGAGTACATCCAATGGCGCTTTGTGGTCTGCATTCGCCCTTGTCGGAAGTCTGTTTCGAATGTACGAGGCGTACACTACGGTGTCTCCCCAGTAGCGTTCTGGAAGGCCGGAAGGCCATAACATCGCGTGAGCCGAGTTAATCAGGGTCCTGTGCATCCGCCCGACTTTACCGTTCGACGCTGAGTTATCTGGAAGAGTCTGTTGTTGGTTGACGCCATGGCGCGTGCTGTAGGCAAGATATTCATGCCCTAGAAATTCACCACCTCCGTCGGACCTGATAACCTTTACTGAAACTCCAAATTGCCGCTCCAACTCAGGTACAAAGTTCATCAGATTAGTGGCAGCTTCGTCTTTCTTTTGCAACAAGTACACGCGGTTGTAGCTCGATCTGTAGTCTACAGTTGTGAGCAAGTGCTTGTTCCCGTTCCTGTCTGGTGGCATATCCACCTTTAGGTCTACACCGAGCCCTGCACCAATCGCATCCGTAGGAGCAGACGCTGGTGTATCCGTGGTTGGTTGGTTGGTCTTGGTCTGCTTGGCCTCTGCACAGGACAAACAGAAGCGCGGCTTCTTTGACACGACATCCATATCTACCACCAAGCCCTTTGAGTGCATTCGCAGTAGATCCTGAAAGTTCACATGTTCTAGTCGCTCGTGCCACTACTGCAATGTTTCTCTGGGAACTTGAGCAAACAACGCCATGGCATCAGTGCCGCTGTCTACGGTTTCGCCACGTAAAATCCACATTATACCTTGACGATCAGCGGACGCGACGGCTTCACCCCTTCGGTTTGTTAAGCTACACTGGGACTGCAGCGGGGCTGCCGTAGCTTAGCGTCAGAGGAAGACGGTTAACTCAACGAGTCAAGGATTAACACACACCTTATTAAGGGTTAATAGGCCTTAATATCCGAAGGCACCTACTAACTACGACCTTAATAAAAGGACTTTACTCTTAGTGTTCCAAATCCAAACTGTTTATTTATCTTTTATTGCGGCTAGCCGTCTAGGGGGTAAATGTATGTGGTTAACTATCTAACATAGTAAAACCAAGTGAAATCCTACTTCAAATGCATAACGTGTGGCTCTCAGCCACACACACTCCCTCGAGTGTCTGTACATCAAATATGTACCTTACACAAAGTGTATCCATGTGTGGGACACACCTGGTGTAAACCCGTGTAACCCCGTTACACCACCCCCCACCAAGATGTGGACACCCGTGTCCACGACACTTTCTCAGTGAGGTCTTTTCGTCTAAAGACGTTAGTCTTCTCAAGACGTTAGAGGTCACTTTACCTCATCACAAGTTCAAAGAACTTCGGCTCCCAGAGCCCATTATCGAAACTGCATTCATAATGCTACACCTTTCGCCACGGTCATCTGACCTCTCTTCGCCATCGTCCAGTGGACGCATGTCGGGGCGTGACAGCCCGCAATCGCCACAGGCCACAGGCCGCAGCCCCGACAGGGAAGCTGCTCCGCAGCGGCTCAGTGTACGACAGTACCACGATGAGCACCGTCGATGTCATGGCTCCGGCTCCGTGAGCCAACATCCGGGTGAGAGCGGAGCTCCTAGCTCTCCCGAGCCATCTACGCCGCGTACGCGTCAGAACGCCTGGCTCGACGAGCTTGAACAGGGCGAGATCGTCCCAGACGATGACGAGGTGCCTCCAACACGTCAGGAGGCTGCCTCTCAGAGGCCTTCAAGCCCGGCGATGCGCTCTCGCGAGCTGCACACGCCTAATCCGTTCCCGAACCGTGATGGTTCGGCGAACGGCGCCTCCTCTCTCCTCGAGGTACGAGGGCGAGCTCCCTGAGCCAGGTGTGGTCTCCAACGACCTGGACGGGGCTCAAAGCCGGCAGCTTGAGGCTGCATCCCGCGCACGGTCCAACAGACCTGTAGCCCGCCCCATTGTGGGCACGTCGCGTCGCGACTTCGGTTTCGACCGTGCCTCCCCTGCCGAGGTCGTTCGGCGCGCTGCTTCGCAGCTCTTGAACACGTATACGTGTGGGCCCGCGCCCGGGACGCCAGAAGAAGTCGCCCAGCGACAATCGCTCCGCGAGCGCTTCTTGACTCCACAAGTCACAACTCCTTCGGAGTACCGTGAGCGCCTGCGTCAGCAGCTCAACGGTGAGGCCGTGCCGGCCATGCGGACGGTGCCGGTGGTCCTCTCAGAGGGGGAAACTATGGCCGCTTATGAAGCGCAGTTTCAGAACTGGGTGGAGCTATCCCGACGGCTCCACTCCTTCGATGCTCTCCGAGCTAGTTTCTCGGAAACAGATATCCGCTTAGAGCGGCGCTTACGCCTCGATTTCGCGAAGCGACAAGCAAAACGGCGTACACCGGGACAACGTACCTCACGCTACGAGGCACCCCGGCCTCCTGCTCCCGCTGTGAACAGCCCTACCCATAGCCATGGGTCGGCTGGCACAGCCACTGGTCAGAGCTTGAGCTCAGCTCTTGACCTGTCGTCACCCCACTCTAGTAGTGGGAAGCGCGGCGCGCCCGGCGACTCCGTCGCGCGCCCTGCGGGCGCTCCGTCACCGGGTGACGCTGATCGTAAGCGTCCACGACGTCAGGGCAATCTTGCCGCAGTGGCACCTCGAACTCCCATGAGTTCTGGGAATGAGGGTAACCTCGCCACTTTACCAGATACTGGTTATGACCCTGGCGCCTGCGCCGCGCCATCAGGCGCTCCACATGATAGTGGAGATTCCCATGCTCATCGAGCAGAGCAGGGGGAGGCCGGGCGGCCGCTGGACTCTCGCGCTGCAAGCTTCGGGGACTTCCTCTCCTTACAGAGCCGCGTCCGCTCGGTGAGCGACTACGTCGCCGACGTGGACCGCTCCTCGCATCGCCTAGCGAATGGCCTCGAGGAGGTCGAGCGTCGCCTCGACTGGCTGGAGTCGCCTCAGGCGATGCAGCAGCGGGTCACAGACCTTGAGCGTCAGATTGCTCAGCTGCAGGGTCAACTCGACCTCTTGGTTCGGATGCAGCCGTACGGCTCTCGTCCCGTGGCAATGCCACCGCCGATGGCTCTACCGCCTGCTGCCTTGCAGCTTCCTGTGCCTCCGCACCCTGCTGCTCTGCAGCGTCCTGCTGCCCCGCAGTATCTTGCGCCCTCGGACCCTGGTGCTGGGCCTCAGCACCCTGTTGGCTCTCAGCCTCCCGTTGGCTCTCAGCCTCCTGTTGGCTCGCAGCCTCCTGCTGCCTCGCAGCCTCTCGCTGCTTCGCAGCCCTCGTCCGACCCGGCGCTAGCGCCTCAGAGCTCACCCGAGCAGGGCCCCGGTATGGCTTAAGCAAGCCCACGTAGAATACCGGGTGCGTACGCATCTTCCTCGGAAGATTGAGCGTGTACGCCAGGCCCTTCTTGGCCACGACCTTGAACGGTCCAATGAACCTAGGTCTCAATTTGGTCTTAAAGACCGCAGACACTGCATGTGTAGGTAGGTTTTTAGCGTTTAATAAAACCAGATCCCCGATCTCAAACCTTTCCATGTTCTTCCTGCCTTTGGCATCTGCATACTCCTTTTGGAGATCCTGGCTTTCAGCCATCGCGTCGCGCACCTGGCGCATGACGCTCAGTCTCAAAGAGACAAAGTCATCGACTTGCTTGCGAACCGCAACTGGGCTAACATCAGCAAGCCGATCGGCTAACCCTCCCCCATCAAGCCCAGAGCCACACCGTGGCGGCGTTAGAGGGACGCGAGGGTCGACCAAACCGTTCACATAGAACGGTCGAGGCATGCACCGCATTGTTCATAGCGAACTCAACAAGGGGGAGCATCTCGCTCCAGCGTCGTGGCGCTTCAGCGCAGACGCTTCTGAGGATATCCTCCACAACGCGATTCGCGCGTTCAGTTTGACCATCGGTCTGCGGATGATCCGCCGTGGCCATGTCCAACTTGGTGCCAAGCACCCTAAACAAGGACGTCCAGAACTTCGCTGTAAAGCGAGGGTCTCTATCAGAGACAATTGCCTCAGGCAAGCCATGTTGGCGAAAGACTCTGTCTAAGAACAGCTTAGCTGTATCCTCACCGTCAACGGTGTCCGGCACAGCCGAAAGATGAGCCATCTTGCTCAATCGGTCAACAAAGACCACGACACCCGTGTTGCCCGCCTTATCCTTGGGAAGGCCAAACACAAAGTCCATACTAATGGACTGCCAACATCCCGAAGGGACTGGCAAACTCGCCAACGGCGCAGCCGCATGCGGCGCGGACTTGGTCCGTTGACATGTCTCGCATGTACGCACATAGGTGCTGGCCCACTTGTACATCTTGGGCCACCAGTACATCTTGCTCACCGAGCCATAGGTCTTCTCACGACCTAGATGTCCACCGACAGGCGTATCATGCACCTCATAGAGGATGCGATACTTAAGATCCTCATCATGAGGGACGACCACTCGAGGAGTGTCCTCAGGGTCAGTGCTGTAGTACAGCAGGCCATGATCAAGCGTATAACGCTGCAGCCTCGCGCGTAAGCGCGGTGACAATTCCTTGTCAGAGTCTTTAAACTCTTCGCTCCCAAGAGCACGTAGCAAAGCTACACACGTGTCGTCTTGGGCGTATGCCCTGCGTATAAGGTCGGGGACCGACGACGTCACAGTAGTGACATGAGTCAGCTCGTAATCCGGCCTGCGCGACAGCGCATCGGCCACTACGTTAAGCCGTCCCGGCTTATACTTCACCTCGAAGTTATACTCGGCAAAGAATGAAAGCCATCTTGCCATTCTCTGTGAGAGGTGAGGCGACTGAGTCGCAGTGCGTAAAGACGCATGATCTGTATAGATCACAAAGGGCTTAGAGCCGAGTAAATGTACTCTAAATTTGACTAGAGCATACATCATTGCAAGTAGCTCTTTGTCATGAACTGGATAGTTCTTCTCAGCAGCTTTAAGCTGCCGAGATTCAAACGCGATAACGCGTTCACGCCCTTCGGCGTCTGCTTGTAATAAAGCACAACCGATTGCAAAATCGGAGGCGTCGCAGACGACGCTAAACGGACGATCCGGGTCCGGAAGCGCCAAGATGGGCGCGTGAAGGAGACTCTCCTTAACAGCCTTGAAGGCTTCGTCGTGAACGCCATCCCAGCACCAAGGTGCACCTTTCTTAAGGAGATTGGACAATGGCCGAGCCATATCAGCGTAGTACTCGCTTTACTTATGCAAGTAATTGGCTAAGCCAAGCCACTTACGCAAGTCTTTCGGGTTCGATGGAACCGGCCAGTCCACAATGGCCTTAACCTTGGCAGGATCTGCCCTAAGGCCTCGCTTCCCAATGAAGCATCCGAGGAAAGGAATTTCCTCCGCGCCAAAGACGCATTTATCCAAGTTGGCATACAACTTATTCGTGCGCATGTACTCGAGCACCGCTCGCAAATGGTCAAGGTGGTTTTCCACATCAGACCTCCCGTGCTCCGCACGACTATGGACGAAGATGTCGTCGAAGTACGTCTGAGCGTACGCCCGATGGGGCCTAAACAACTGCGTCACTAGACGATTGAACGTCGCAGGCGCGTTCGACAGCCCTTGGGGCATCACCAACCACTCCCAGAGCATACCGCTCGGAGTACTCACAGCCGTGAGGGGTATATCGCTAGCTCGCATGAGCAACTGATAATACCCGTCGACCAAGTCGAGTGCACTGTACAATGTACATCCCACCATGTTGTTCTGTAGAACATCCTTTCTAGGAATCGGCGTCTGTGCCGGAATGGTGGCTGCATTCAGCTTATTGAAAGCATGCACTATGCGCCACTTGCCATTAGGCTTTCTGACACAGAACGTGGGTGTCGAGTGCGGAGACTTGCTCTCACGCACCAAGCCGGCTTCGTGCTTAGCACGGAAGAACGCGTCGATGACGTCACATTGCTCCCTTGGTAAGGGCCACTGCCGTGTTACGCAGTATTTGGTTCCAGGAACCAAGTCAATCTCATGACGTACGCCTCGATCCGGAGGCAACCCTGACGGTGGGTCCTTCGACACCACATCGTGGTATTCCTTGATCAAAGGATAAAACGGATCCGAGGGATCTGTGGTGAAGCGCGAGGGAGACATTTATTTATGGATTTTATTGCAATTACAAAGTCGCTGGATGATGTGGATTGATCGATTGTGATCAAGGTGGGCAAGTGATTTGATCTGCCGAGCGCCTCAGATCTGATTCGGTCTGGGCCTGATTCTGATGGAGTACCAAATTTTGGGTACTGATCGATGGATCGAAGTGGATTCTGGAAGTGTACCGAAATTCGGGTACTGATCAAGGTGGATCGAAGGGTGCAAACATTTCGATACACGGGCCTGATCGTGATCGAGAAGTGGATCGACATGGTGCGATCATTCCAGTACGCAGCCCGATCAAGAGTCGCATGTACCGATCTAGGGGTACATCGGTTGAAGTTCAAGGTAGCCAGTCAGCTGCGAAGGGGATGGGCAGATGATGGGAGGAAAGGGGAAGGATAGGAAGGATTTAAGGATAGGAAGGATTTAAGATGGTTAACAGAGAGAGAGATTTTCCTTGTAGCACGCAAGTGGTTTCCTGTTTTCCAAGGCTGGGAAGTATATTGGCCCCCCTTGACGAAGGACCCCAAGACGCTCAAGGGCAAGACACGCACAACACCTGGAAGGCTTGGCCAGGTCAACGCTTCTTTCTCCACCCCCCCCCCTCAACTCCACCGCTGACAGTAGGCGGCCCAAGCATCTACATTGGAACACATTGGCCCCCTTTGGAACAACACAAGCCCGAAGGACAACCCCCCAGAGTGGATCAAGTTTATTCAAGCTTCGTCCTACTCTGTCTACCGACGATCGCGCGTAGAAGTATCCGCAAGGTCGTCACCGATAACCCCTGAGTGCCGTCCACACTCCAGCCCAACCAAGAACAAACCCCTTGGCCCCTTCCAGGTCACCCAGGAAGAGCGCTAACCCCGCCAGGTCGACGGGTACACAAGGTGAGAAGATCTTCAGACCCCACGGTCGATCGGAGTACCCCCTCCGTTAGTTGGCAGTCCGGCCCCTCTGTGTGTGAGTGCCCCTCGCGTCGAATTTCTTCGCGGACCACTACACCACAATGGTGCGCGTGCCCGGATCTTCTGGTGACCTTGGATATCACCGCGAGTCCAGTCAAGAAGAGGCCAAGATCAAGGTTGAGCCAGGAAGTATCGGCGCGTCGACGGAAGGTGTATCGCCGTCGTCGCATCTGAAGAGTGAAGAGTACACCGAACGTCAGAGCCCTGGGAGGAGCTCTGGCGGGGACAAGGAGGAAGGTTCAGCGATGGACCTGGAAGAAAAGCCTCACCCTCCTCCCTTGGGCCCTCCGGGGCCCCCCGCGGACCGCGACGCGAGTCGTAATCCGCCGGATGAAGATCCATCCGTGAAAACGGAAGGACCTTCATCCAAAACCACCACCCCCACTCCGCACCCCTCCTCGAAGAAGTCGAAGAAGGCGACGCCGAAGCCCGCGAAGATGAAGCTGAAGGCACCCGACGCGGACGAGAGTGGTGATGCCAAGACTTGGACAGAAGACGAGCTGCGTGTCGTCCTCTACCGGAAGAAGCTCCGCGCGTTCTTGATCGACGACCCAGTCATGAAGATGATGAAGCCGAAGCTGATCGGCGATCTTCAAGGCCCGGTGATCAAGCCAGCCAAGCCGGTGGATCAAGCGGCGGCGATCAGCGCCCTGATGCGCATGCTGAAGGAAGCGGGAATCGTGGCCGGGAACTTCAATGCCGAGGAACTGCTCGAGCTTGATCTCCCCACACTTGAGGGATCCACCAAGCACTTGGTGAAGCTGCTCACACCGTTGGTAGGTGCTATCATCTCGACCGCCGATCAGGGACTGACAACGACGTACTCAAGTCAGTCCGGATCACCTCACTCCTCGTTCGCGTCTGCGAAGACATCTGCGAGGGTGTCGGAGGCTGGATCCGATAGCTCGATCGAGCTGAACAGGATGACGCTTGGACCGGCTGGAGCAGCCATGCTGGAAGCCAGGAAGAAAGAGTCGAGCCTGGCGCCGGTGTCAACCGTAGCGTCCAGTGGTAGCCTTCAATCGTTCTTCAATGCCGCGATGGACCGCTACCAGAAGGAGCAAGAAGCTGTCGTCGCTCGGACGCCGCGCATGCCTAATCTCCCGAAGAATGTCGGCACTCAAGACGTCGACATGGAGTCGGTCGGATCACATCATGATCATCCAGAAGAGTATGACCCAGATGACTTGAGTATCGAGGTCCCACGCGTCAACGCTGTGTCGTCCGCCGAAGCCTCGTCGTCGGCGGGTACATCTTCAGTCCCTCGAGTCAGGATCTCCGCGATCTCCGAGCTGAAGGAGTTCTCCGGCAAAGACTTCGACGAAGAGAAGGCCAGAAGCTGGTTGAGCAAGGTGAAGTCCGCGTTCGCCCGTGATCAAGCGACCGACAGCGAGAAGTGCATTGTCTTCAGCAACCTTCTAGTTGGTCCGGCACGAAACTGGTACCAGCAGCTGGGGAGAACCACCCGTAGCAAGTGGAATGACTTGCTAGGCGACTTCCGAGTCGAATATTGTGGGCTGGGCGTGTCACTCGCGAGGCAGTATTACCACGCGAGGAAGCGATCGGATGAGAAGCCTCTTGAGTACCTTCACCGGCTCACCGTGTTGGGTCTGCGTGCGAAGCTGGAGATTAAGACGGGTCCGGCGTCCGTGAAGCGTGAGCATGTCGAGCACTTCATTGAGACCCTCGATGATCGCGAGTTGGCTGATCAGCTAACTCTGCTGCGCATCACCGACGGGGACTCCCTCGCCGAGATTCTTCGTGCACGTCAGCGTGCCAAGGCCCGTCAGAGCAAAGCCGCCGCCGGGTCGAGCAAGTTCCGCCAGAAGGCACCAAGTGGTCCACCGCAAGCCGCCTCGAAACCCACCCGCGCCGTTCGCGCAATCCGCGCCTCATATGACAGCGCTGGATCGGGATCCGAACTGGATTCAAGTGGGTCGGAAGATGATCGGGCTCCGTCGCAGGTCTACCTTGCCGCTGCAGCTGATCACCGGAAGCAGGAGGCTCAACGCTCGAGTCGTTGGGAGGACAGCAAGTCGCCCGCCCGCGCTGATCGTGAAGATGGGCAGCGTGTGGATGATCGCCCACCACCGTGCTCGCACTGTGGGTCTACGAAACACTCCGATCTCGGATGCTGGAAACGCCTGACCTGCGATAAGTGTGGTCGCCGTGGTCACCCTGCTGATCACTGCCTGTACGTGTGCCGCGCCTGCGGCAAGCTCCACGAAGACGGCAAATGTCCGATGGAAGAGTTTTACAACTTGATCCGCCAGTGGTACAACCCGACGCGACACGCCGGAATGCTGCCATCCAACGCGGAGAAGATGTTAAACTAGGACGCTCGCCAGGTTTGAATCTGGTACGAGCCGAGCGTTCTAAGTTCTGTATTTTTGCATACGTTGAAAGGCAGCCGAAGGCAAGAGTCAGTGAGACGACAACCCCGATCAACAATATACGTGGAATTCATGGAAGACGTACCGCAACGATAGCGAGCTTGCGGAATGATGAGTTCTCCCGATCGGATGTTGTGATGGAACTTGATTTAGCTGGCGGCGAATTGCGTGGATACTGGAAAGATCATCTGCCTGATGTGGAGCACGGAAGACCAGCGTTAGTCAGCAATACCAAGATGTCACCATCTGATTCAGCTGGGGATCTCTTACCTGGCGAGTCGCGCGGTTACTGGAAGTATCACGCTCCTGGCAAGTGGTTCAAGCAGGCCAAGGCCACCGGCAAGATCAACAACTCCAGAGCAACCCTGCTTCTGGATTCCGGCGCTGAAGTCTCAATCGTTAGCACCGCCTTTGCTCGTAAGGTTGGCTGCATCATTGACGAGAGTCAGAGACAAGATTGCATCGGGATCGGAGAGAACGTGTACTCCACTTTGGGACGTACCACGATCAAGATCACGCTGGCCGGTTTCTTGGTTTACTTCTTCGACGCGTGGGTTGGCGACATGGTCGGACAGGACGTGATCCTAGGCGGACAGGACGTGATCCTAGGCATGGACTTCATGATCCCAGCCGGCATCCGTCTTGATCTGGCCGACGGGACTATGTGCCTCCCCAACGAAGTGCGGATCCAGTTGACAGGTCGTCGCCCTCCGTACGGCCGCAGCAGCCACGACATCACGCTCGACGACAGCGTTCACGTGGAAGTCGGAGAATCTGTGGAGATACCGATACGAAAACCCCGAGCGTTAGAGCGAGAGAAGTTGTGGATCGCCCGTGGAGAAAGATGGGTACCTACCTTGGTGAAGGGCCTTGGCCGGACGCAGTACTTGAAGATCACGAACATCAGCGACAAGAAGCTGATGTTGCAGAGACTCACACAGTTGGGACTGTGGTTGGCTGAAGACCTCGTACCGCGAACGCCTGGACTCATCTCCGTGGGATCGCGTCGATATGCTGAGTGGCAGAATCTTGCGTACGAAGCCACCACTGATCAGCAGGAGGAAGCGGAACCTGAGCCGACGTACATGGGACCACTGGTGGATCGACCGATGTACGACATTCCGAAGGGTATCCTGAAGCGCGAAGGGTCCAGTCCGAAGCCTGAAGTAGCTGCTGTGGCGGTGAAATGGGCTGATCCAGTTGACTCGAAGCAAGATCAACGGGAACCAGAGCCGGAGTTGGCGGTTGATCATAAGCTCATGGACAAGGATTCGCCGAACTCCGGTGATCAGCTGCTGATAGGGCCTACGATCGATGCGACCGATGGTCCGAAATTAGAACCGGAGACTGAAGTCGGAGGGACGCCTGAAGATGACGAAGTCTGCTATCACGAAGGGAAGGACCTGATCGCCGAAGATCTGGAGAATCAGATGGCCATACTCCCGGAGGTAAGCGCCACCACTGAGGAAGTCAAGATCGGAGATATCCAGATCGAAGAAGCAGAAGGGAGAACGCCGGAGCAGATCGGACGGTTGAGGCAGATCATCTGGAACCGCCGACACCTCCTGATCGGAAAAGGAAACGCCCTCCCTCCAGCTGCGCGCGGTGCTGTTTGTGACATCGATGTTGGTAACGCGACCCCTGTCGCCCAGCGCGTACGCCGTGTTGCTCCACAGTTTCGGGAGAAGCTATCGGACTTGATCAAGGGATTGCTGTCGGCGGGAATTATCACGCATTCAACCTCACCTTGGGCATCTCCAATCGTCGTGATCATCAAGAAGAATGGGGTCGACATCCGTCTCTGCATCGACTATCGGTTGGTGAACAGCTTGACGAAGTTGATGGTGTACCCCATGCCGCTGATCAATGACCTCTTGGACGATCTGGATAGTCCTCTGGTACTGTTCTCTGGATATGGCGAGTGGATTCTGGGTAGTCAGTATGACGGAACGAGCCAGGATGATCTCTGCGTTCATCACCCCTTTCGGACTTTTCGAGTGGACACGCATGCCCTTCGGATTGAAGAATGCTCCGCAGATCTACCAGCGTTTGATCGACAACGCGCTGTACGGACATCTTCGTATCAGAGCTGATCACGAGTCGACAAAGCTGGTCGACGTGTTTGAAGACGGGGAGCCTGAACCTGAGCTAAAGCCGTCTGTTCTTGGCCGACGATCGTACATCGACGATATCTTGGTGACCAGCTCCGACTGGGATGGTCTTTGCGAAAAAGTCGAGCGGCTCCTAGACGCCTGTGATCGATGGAATCTGTCAATCAGTGTGGTCAAAAGTTTCTGGGGTTACAGCAAGGTAGCGTACCTGGGACACCAAGTGTCAGCGGAAGGTCTGGAGGCGAGCCCGAAGGATCTGGAAGCACTGGGGAACTTACCTTTCCCGACTTCGCTCCGATCGATGCAGTCGTTCCTTGGGAGCTTGAACTATTACAGTCGGTTCATCGAGGACTTCTCGATCTACGCCGCGATCTTGTACGAGCTGCGCGAGGTGGACTTCCACGAGTATCGGCTGAGGAACGAGAGAGCCGAGGTACGTCAGACCGGGGGCGACGAGTCGCCAGAAGATGATCGGTGGGCGAGAGCGATTACCGCGTTCACCTTACTGAAGGCCAAGATCATGGCCACGCCGATCCTCCGGCACTTCGACCCTGATCGAGAACCTGTGGTCGTGCTGTACGCGAGCCAGTGGGCAATCTCGGCTGCGCTCATGCAGGAACATGATGGCGTGTACTGGCCAGTGACCTTCACCAGTCGCACCTTGAAGACCAACGAGCTGAATTACAGCACGGTCGACAAGGAGGTCTTGGCGCTGCTCCGAATACTGGATGTGTGTTACACCCAACTGGTTGGCCGATCCATCAAGGTCTTGTCTCGACGCTCCACGCTTGCTTGGCTGTTGAATTCGTCAGGACTTGATGGGCGGTTGGGCAAGTGGGCTGCATTGCTGTCAGGATGGACGTTGGAGATCGTGAAGTGTTCCAGAGGCGAAGATGAGATCCTGGGCGCCCTCGCGGCTAGTATCACGCCTCGATCAGAGAAGGACGACGCCTTGATCGCTATCGCTCCGAGGAAGCAGCCGCGCAAGCTGATAACCACCCCGCCGCCAACGGTGGAGCTGGATGAAGACTTGCTGGTCGTTTCCTTTGATGGATCAGCGAGCGTCAAGCGGAAGGTCGGAGCGTTTAGTGCCGTGATCTGGAAGCTCCCTGAGTGGACAGTCGTCTCTGCAGCGTCGAGATTCGCACCTACGATTACTGTCAACGAAGCGGAGTATCATGGCCTTCTGCTGGGACTTGACCTCCTTCCGACCTCCGACCGGGGGCGGATCGTGATCTGCGGTGACTCGAACTTGATCGTCCGCCAGATGCGTGGCGAGATCGACTGCAAGGCACCCAAGCTCCAGTTGTTGCGACAGAAGGCGATGGATCAACTGAAGGTCTGGCCGAAGCACGAGTTCCTACACGTCAAGCGGGAATGGAATCAAAGCGCAGACAAGTTAGCCAACACAGCTCTACAGCAAGAGTCAGGAGAGATTGTTACCTCGGACGCTGATCGGCAGGACCTGATCACGATCAATCGCCTGGATGAAATCCTGCGCCCGAAGGAACACGACGCCGCTGTCCACGTCTCTGCTGTCACCCGCGCGGTGGGTCGACAACGCCAAGTGCAGCCAGAAATCCTGCAAGAAGCGATTGTACAGCAAATGAGGGTTCAGCGGATCATACAAGCTCAAGATGAAGAGGTGTGGATCGTACACATGAAGGCTTACCTGCGAGGCGACGTGATCAACTTGTCGGCAGAAGATGCAAAGGCCTGCACCAAGATCGCCAGCGAGTATGATCTGGATGAAAGTGGACTGCTGCTGTATTGCCCGACCGGATCGAAGTCGAATGCCGATCGAGATCCCGTCGTCCGTGTAGTTGTGCCTGAAACGCTCCAGCCTGATTTCCTGCATCATTATCACGTCAGCCTAGAAGGAGGACATCAGGGAATCGGAAGGACTTACGAGCGGATCAGGAAACACTTTCATTGGCGAGGCCTGTTCAAGAGCGTACAGAAATACGTTGGTGAGTGTGTCGATTGTGAGACGGGGAAAGGAAGACCGCTGGTGCAAGGTGAATCGCCAGGGAACATACAAGCCACGTACCCTTTCCAGGTGATCGCTATGGATCACATTCCGTCGTTGCCGAAGTCGTTCAAGGGGAACACGGAGCTGTTGATCTGGATTGACCTGTTCACGGGATACGTGATCGCGAAGGCGAGTAGTTCTCGGACCGCTCAGACGATCGCGGAGAACTACGAGGAGTGTGTCTTCCGGAGATTCGGCGCCAGTGAGGTGATTCGACATGATCGGGAGCCGGGCTTCATGGCTGACTTCTTCCGTGCGTTCAACCGGATCGTAGGGCAAAAACAGAGTCCTACTATGGCGTACCGGCCACAGAGCAACGGTTCCGCGGAGCGAATGGTACAGACGCTAACACGCTCGTTGAAGATGTACGTCGCAGACGTTGATCAGCGAGACTGGGACGAATACGCTGAGCGGCTCACCTTCGCGCTCAACACGGCGCATGATCGCACACGTGGAGATACCCCGTTCTATCTTGCACATGGTTGGGATCCTCGATCGACGCTAGAAGCCGCTTTGCCGATTGGTATCACTGGTCACCGTGATCGGGACGCTCGTCGCTGGAGGAATCACATTCAGGAACATTATCAGCGCGCACGTGAACACGTGAACGAGCGCCTCCGTGATGCCATCCGAAGCCGAGCTGATCGTCACAACGAAGAAGTGCGTCCACACAAGATCGAAACCGGATCGCAGGTGTGGCTGTATCTTGATCGCGTGAAGGTCGGTTACGCAAAGAAGCTGGCGCATATGTGGCACGGGCCATTCCGCGTCGCTGAGCTGATCGGCAACCACGCTGCTCGCCTTGAGATCGCCGGATCGGATTACAACGTCTTCCCGATCGTGCACTTGTCCAAGCTGAAGCTGGTCAGGAGCTGCCCCGACCGACCAAAGACACGACTTGTTGATCCTGACGCTGATCGCTTCGACTTTGACGAGGCGCTCTTGCCCGAAGATAGCTGGGAGACTACGCTTGAAGACGATGAATACGAGGTGGAGCGAATCGCCGATGTGCGATCGGGCCGGAGAACGCGTTATGGCCGCGTGCACCGTGAGTTCCTGGTACACTGGAAGCGCTACGATGAGCCTTCGTGGGTGGATGAAGCCGACTTGAACTGCGGCGCCTTGCTGCGTGAGTTCGAGAGGAAGAGGGCGAACCGCCATCGCTTTAATGTGATGCAGTCGCACGAAGAAGATGAGGGAGACCCTTCGCAGTAGTTGGGATGCTGCGAGAAGGGAAATGTGGAAAGAAAGGTATGCGGGAACGTCGCATACCAGATGGGTGGTGGATATTTGTGGAAAAAACAGTGTCGTGAATCGAAGGGGCCATCCCCGACGATGGAGCCCAGAGGGCTCCCTACATGTATATAAGGAAGACACTCGAAGGTCAACTGTCAAGAGATTCTGTGCTACTGACTTAGTCCTGATCTTCTTCGCTGTCGCTGGAAGCTACCACACGCCTGAACTTACCGTCAAGCCGCGCAACCCGCAGCCCTGGATGATCTTGTGGGTTCGAACGGAACTGGTTGCGCCACGGCTCAGAGACGTCGACGAGGGCGAGGGCAGCGAGCAGATCCGTTGGTGCGTTGCGTGCTCCGAGACCAGGGTACCAGGTGCCCTGCTCACTCTTGCGCGGGAAGTGCAAAATAAACGGGTCCAGAAACAGATCGATGTCGCAATGGCCTCTAACAATCCCGCGGAGGATAATCGCCAAGATCTTTTTCCACTTAGGGCCGGCACGTGAACGTCGCTGTTTACGGTCTATGCAGAGCTGGTCGAGATTGGAGCTGTGCTGACGCATCTGAGACGTGATGGTGAAGTGGTGTGTCGATTCCCAGAAAGTTTGGAGCTCTTCCTCCTCGAAGGCGCTGTACTGCCGTATGAAGTGGTTAAACCACCCCTTGGGATCGAAAGAGCGAGGAATAACCGACACCCGTAGCGCTGTCCAAGGTTGAGCATCGTATAAGCGTCTAACGTTGGCTTCCGTAACGAGACCGGGACTCCACATTGATCGGTTTGGTGCTCCGCGCCTCGCAGGGAATACCCAATACTCGGGACAGCTCCAATCGTGAAACAGATCGTCGACGGTGAGATGGTGTACGTCGATCTGCCGGACAGGTGTTACCGGCCAGGGATCCACGTCTCGCCGAGCGAAGTGTCGAGCAGACTGGTACCCGGGGATCCACTGGTTGCGCCCGATCGAAGCCTGTGGCAGCTTGCCAAGGGCGTTGTCGGACAGGAACGCGTCCGAGCTGGAGCTGTAGCCGCTGTCGGACTCGCCATCCGAGCTGTTAGAACTGGTACTGGGTGGACTATCAGGGCCACCGGCCCCTGAATTGCCTGGGGTCTGGCTGTGCTGGCCGATCGATCTATCACTGTCATCAGAGTTCACGTCTTCTTCCTTGTCCTCCTCGTCCCCAGAATCAACCCGGATGGGCTGTGAGGAGGAACCACTCGAGGACCGTCGTTTCTTGGACTGGGACGGCGTCTCCTCCGAAGTAGAACGAGTGCGCTTGCGGGACGAAGGGCTGGAAGGTGTCGGAACACGCAAGGCCACTGGTGAAGGCTGACTGGGTGCTGAGGTCGCTCCTGAGTTTCCACCAGAAGGAACTTGTATCAGTTGCGATATGCTGGCGAGTTGTTGGCTCATTGTGTTACGTTCAAGCAGTAGTCGATCACGTTCTGCCTCCATGGCGGCCCGTTCCCGCTGCTCAGCTTCAAGATCGATCTGCAAGGTGGCGTTAACTCCACGTAATCGCTTCAGTTCATCAGCGGTTGTCTGCAAATCGGCCACTTGCTTCTCCAGGCGCGCGACAGATTGGCGGGCGGAGTCAACGTGTACACCTACAAGAGCTGGTTAGTACCGATTGGAAGACCACGAAGCCATTGACCAGGGACACCTACTGTGGGCTTGCAACTCAGCGCGGGCCTTATCCCGTTCATTTCGGGCCCTTTGGAGTTTCGTATCTCGATCACGAAGCCTCGCCACCGCCTGGTCGCGCTCGTCTCTCGCTTGATCTCGATAGGTAATCGCCAAGTTCACGTTGGCATCAGCACTTGATCGTACCTGCTGAAGTCGCTGTTCGACGGAACCGATCTGACGTTTCAGCAATTTCGCAGCATCTTCCAGAGCTTTATTCGAGGCCTCTAACGATCGGCCCAGATCTTGAGCCTCCAGTAATGCCTGCTGAGTCTGTGCGTGGTTGCCGGTCTCGGTGATGAGTCGGGCCTGTAGCTGATCACGGGTATGTATCGCCTGATCCAGATCCGCTTGAACCTCGGCGTGCGCAGCAGTGGCCGAATCCAGATCAGATTGTAGTCGACGGAGCTCTTGGTCACTCGCGGGCGAAACGGTTTGTGCGGCAGTCTGCAGCAGGGCGGCAGCTAGCCGGACTGATAGATCGTCAACCGTCTGGTTGAGATCGTTGATCGTCTGGTTGAAACTGGTGATAATGACTGAGTGCTGGTGCTGCATGTCCCCAAGTTGGCGTTCCAAGCCAGCGATCCGGTTGGTGTCCCCTGCACGACTCTCCAAGGCTTCGACGACTTCGTTATACTGTTGCCGAGCCTGTTGTAAGTCGTGGTGGACTGAACTATATCGCTGTTGGCAATACTGCACGAACGGCGAAGCTAATTGAGCCGCTTGATCGAACTGGGTCTCCAGATCGGCGATCCGGCCTTCTGCAACACTCAATTGTCGCTGGAGAATTCCATAGTCGTGCTGGAGTTGCTGAAACTGGACTTCTCGCTCAAGAGCGTTCTCGATGGCCGATATGCTGGATCTGAGGAGAGGTGCATCAAGCGGAAGCGGTGTAATGTTGGAACTAGCTAGGAGTCCTTCATTCTGCGCGGTGCGGATGTATCGCGAGCGGGGTCGTTGGCCTGGATCACCTGTGAATGGATACGTCGGATGTCAGGGACGTAAGACCACTATGCGACTGTGCAACTGAAGATCATACCGTCGGTTCCACTAGTGACAGGCTGCGAAGGCGACTCGGTGCGAACTGGAGCTGGATTGTTTCGAAGTGGCATATTGTGATCTACAATAGTGCAATATTGCACAATAAGTGGGCAAATGGCCTAATTGGAGCTTTTCAATATGGCATACGTACCAAGTGGAGCTGTGGAATTGTGTGGATCGTCAAGAACATAGTCCTGATGGTCAGCAGCAGTAACGGGAGGTGCAGCGACATCGGGAGGACCTGGCACAGCAACGTCAGCGGGTGCTACATGAGCGGAAGGTGTCAGTGATGCTGGAGAAGGCGCAAGACTTGATGAAGACGTACCAGTGAGCTCGGGACTACGTCCGCGAGATGCA
The DNA here is from genome assembly GCA_030324255.1 of Phytophthora capsici. NCBI lineage: Eukaryota > Oomycota > Peronosporomycetes > Peronosporales > Peronosporaceae > Phytophthora > Phytophthora capsici. The sequence continues at coordinate 2,134,230 of CM059351.1, forward strand.
TCGTTCATATCAGCAGGTGGAGAGCTTGATGAAGACATGCGAAGCCGAGATAAGGTAGAGGAGCCGAGGATTGCAGAGTGCGCGCTTGTGTCCGCGCCTCAGCCACTGTGTTGCGTCGCCACGGACAGGGGGCGATTGTGGTGAAGCGCGAGGGAGAAAAGTCGCTGGATGATGTGGATTGATCGATTGTGATCAAGGTGGGCAAGTGATTTGATCTGCCGAGCGCCTCAGATCTGATTCGGTCTGGGCCTGATTCTGATGGAGTACCAAATTTTGGGTACTGATCGATGGATCGAAGTGGATTCTGGAAGTGTACCGAAATTCGGGTACTGATCAAGGTGGATCGAAGGGTGCAAACATTTCGATACACGGGCCTGATCGTGATCGAGAAGTGGATCGACATGGTGCGATCATTCCAGTACGCAGCCCGATCAAGAGTCGCATGTACCGATCTAGGGGTACATCGGTTGAAGTTCAAGGTAGCCAGTCAGCTGCGAAGGGGATGGGCAGATGATGGGAGGAAAGGGAAAGGATAGGAAGGATTTAAGATGGTTAACAGAGAGAGAGATTTTCCTTGTAGCACGCAAGTGGTTTCCTGTTTTCCAAGGCTGGGAAGTATATTGGCCCCCCTTGACGAAGGACCCCAAGACGCTCAAGGGCAAGACACGCACAACACCTGGAAGGCTTGGCCAGGTCAACGCTTCTTTCTCCACCCCCCCCCCCCCCTCAACTCCACCGCTGACAGTAGGCGGCCCAAGCATCTACATTGGAACACATTGGCCCCCTTTGGAACAACACAAGCCCGAAGGACAACCCCCCAGAGTGGATCAAGTTTATTCAAGCTTCGTCCTACTCTGTCTACCGACGATCGCGCGTAGAAGTATCCGCAAGGTCGTCACCGATAACCCCTGAGTGCCGTCCACACTCCAGCCCAACCAAGAACAAACCCCTTGGCCCCTTCCAGGTCACCCAGGAAGAGCGCTAACCCCGCCAGGTCGACGGGTACACAAGGTGAGAAGATCTTCAGACCCCACGGTCGATCGGAGTACCCCCTCCGTTAGTTGGCAGTCCGGCCCCTCTGTGTGTGAGTGCCCCTCGCGTCGAATTTCTTCGCGGACCACTACACCACAGATCCTTGAGGATCGAAGATCCACTCCTAGCGCTTAGCGCTCGCTTCGTGTCCTCAAGGACAGCTTCGTCCGCGACGGACGAGGAGTTCAACTCCTCCTCGGGTCGTATCATGACCACCTCGGCAAGCTCGCCGGCCTTTAAGGCCTCGCCAAACTCGGTGACGGACATCTCGTCCAGCTCTAACAGAGCATCAACCGACGGGAGTCGCTCGAGACTTATGTCTCCGTCGACATCCCCTGTCACTCCATTCACGAGTGTGTACAACTGCTCACTGCAGTCGCGTGGAGCCTCACCGCTCAACACGCTGGACACCTCGTCTGACGTCATAGACGTCACAGACGCTCTGCGTCTCTTCCTCCTCTCCCTCCTCGCCAGCGCACGGCCGGATGAGGGCTGCAGGGCGACATCACCGTCGCGCTGCCTAGGTGCCAACGCACTATGGCTTTTCGGAGAGGGAACAGTGTCATTCGAGACACTCAGCGGCGGGTCAGCGACCCTACGAGCACCGCTCAACGGAGTACGTGCCGTTCCACAATTGTCCTTAGGACACAGCGGCGGGTCAGCGACCCTACAAGTACCGCTCGGCGGATAACGCGCCACCCCGCGCACGCCCTGTGAGTCACACTCACGGCAAACAGCAACTTCGTTGCTCACTAACTCTGACATACCAATGTCCAGCACCATGACCGAATCGGTCTCGTGCTCGCGCCAAAAGCGCTTCTGTCTCCGAGCAGAGGTGGGTTCATGACTCGCCAATGCTCCACTAGGAGACGGGCGCGTAGCGCCAAACGTCTTCGACTTCCAGTCGATCCATGGCTCGTGGCTCTCGAGCCACGCCATGCCAAGGATGAGGTCATACCTCTCATCCAGGTCTAAGACCAAGCAGCGTTCCACGCTATCGAAGTCCAAGAACTTCACGTTCAGGTCAATAGAGACCTTCGACACCGTCACTAGTGTCCCCGTCGCAAGACGGACAGAGATCTTATCTCTTCGAGGCTCCTTCAGAGCCTCCACATACGGTTTAAAACCGTCAACAGTGGAGCGCCGGACATAGTTGCCGGACGCTCCCGAGTCTATTAAGACTCGCCACGGCTTGTCGAAGCCCTTCACGTTCGCTTGAACGACTAACAAGCCGGGCTTGCACTCACTACGTGAGTAAGAGAGCTTAGCTCTCTGCGGGGCTGAGTCCCGTTCTCTCCTGCCTCCCAGAGGCCCAACAGAACTCAGTTCCTCCCCAGTAGGGCGCCCCGCGCCTACTGGGTTCCGTCGTTTCCCCGCGACGACCCTGGTTGAGGGTTCGAAGCGGTGCTTCGGCTCGATGGAGCCTGGGCCTTGTTGCGCAACGGGCAACTAGGCCTCAAGTGGCGGGTGCTTCCGCACGTGTAGCATCGACGGATGCTGTAGCGCTGCTCAGCAGCATAGAGGTCAGCCTCGTCTTCAGCGTGGCTGAGGTCCATCGGTTCAGGACCGCTCAAAGAGCTCGCGCTACCAGCGCTCGAACCATGCCTCGCAGCCTGGAAGTTATAGTCGGCATTCAATGCCACGTTCACGGCCTCCTCGAATGAGGCAGGGTGAACACGGAAAACTTCCGTTCGGGCAGCGCCCGTGCGCAGGCCTTCCATAAACACGGTCACTGCGACCGCCTCGGGGAGAGGGCTCGACGCCATACCGGCGATCAGAGTTCTCAACTCTTGGACATAGTCCATCAACTCCTTTTTACCCTGGCGGGTAGCAAGGAACTTCGGCCGTATACGGTACGCCTGGTTAGGCGGCGCGAATACGCGCACTAGTTGCTGTTTCAGCTGATCCCAGGTCGGGAAAGCAGCGTCCACAGACGTGCCGCACGTTAGTGCCCACTCTTGAGCTCGGCCACCGAGCTTCGAGATCGCCAGCGCTACGCGCTGTTGCTCAGTCTGGAGCAGGGCCGATCCCATGGCCATCTCGACCTGTCGGGTCCAGAGAAGAAGGTTCTCCCCCTCCTTCCCCTCGAAGGTCTTCACGCTCAACATGAGCGGTTTTGGTCTATTAGACCACTCGTGCGTCGACGACGCGGCCGCGGACGATGCGGCGGGCGCCGTTGCGCTCACGCGCTCTTGTACATGCTCTAAGAGCGCCTTCTCGTAGCTTGCAAAAGCCTCCAGTCTGGCGGACACCGCCTCTGGCCCTTGCGAAGCAAGATGAGCAATGCCCTCGGGGCCCAACAGAGACATAAGCTTTTTAAGCGTCTCTTGCTGGCCTGGTGGCAAGCTCGCGAACACAGCGTGTTCCATCCTCTGAGAGGGATCAGTCAAAAGACTCAGTCGCAGGATTGACTACAAGTGCTACCAAGTGCAGCGGGGCTGCCGTAGCTTAGCGTCAGAGGAAGACGGTTAACTCAACGAGTCAAGGATTAACACACACCTTTTTAAGGGTTAATAGGCCTTAATATCCGAAGGCACCTACTAACTACGACCTTAATAAAAGGACTTTACTCTTAGTGTTCCAAATCCAAACTGTTTATTTATCTTTTATTGCGGCTAGCCGCCTAGGGGGTAAATGTATGTGGTTAACTATCTAACATAGTAAAACCAAGTGATATCCTACTTCAAATGCATAACGTGTGGCTCTCAGCCACACACACTCCCTCGAGTGTCTGTACATCAAATATGTACCTTACACAAAGTGTATCCGTGTGTGGGACACACCAGGTGTAAACCCGTGTAACCCCGTTACAGGGACGACCCGAACGTCGTAGTGATACCATGCTCGCTTAGTTCAGTGACGGATAGTAAATTTCTGTCCAATCCCGGAACGTGGTGTACTTCGTGAAGGAGTACAGCTTTGTTCACGCCGTTGCTGCGGACACGGATCATACAGCTGCCTTTAGCACTTGCGTAAAGCAGTCCACCATTCGCCACTTTGATCTTTAGAGTCGAAGGTTAAATACCGAACAGCACAGCCGCATCGGAACACATGTGGTGCGAATCACCGGAGTCGATCAACCAATTAGTCGTGGATGGTGCTGATCCAGAGCCGATGCTCGTAGCGATCCAGAGATCTGTGCTGTTGTCGTCATCTGAATCCTCGTCTTCTTGACGCTGAGCTTGGCGAGCTGAAGCCGACTTCTCTTTGGCTTGGAGCACAGTGGCGACGTGTGACCAACCTCACCGCAGTTCCAGCAAGTAATGATATTCTCACCAGCGTTTGCTTGTGCATGCCCGCTCTATAATTCCTGCTGCTGTTGTTGGTGTTGTGGCTTCTTGGGTTGCTGGTCACAGCCGGTACGACCGCCAATCTGCTTTTTAGTCGTCCCTGCTTGTTGATTTTGTTGCTGCGACACTTGCTTTTGCTGCGGCTGACTGTTGGTTCGGCCTCCCTGTTTCGGCTGTTCAACTCGGCGGCCATCACACTTCAATCGTATCAGTACGTCAACCACTTTATCCAGCTCTGCCATATAGTTGGTGCTTCTTTCGTCCACTTAGCTGAGACGTGTTGACTTCAGCTCAGGGCATGCATTGTTGCAGATCGTCTCGAGCAGCAACTGTGACCTGTCCCCAACCATCAGACGCTCGATGAACTTGAGGTAAGTGACGTACTGTTTCCACGTGTCGCCCGAGCGTTTGTTGGTATCGAGGCGTCTGGCAAGGTCGTATTGGCTTAGCTGGCAGCCGATTTTTTTCTTCATATGTACCGCTAGCTCTTCGTAGGTGACATCGCGTTCGCCTTGCGCAAACTCGTGGTAGGATCGGCTCGCTTCACTTTCCAGGAAGGTTCCCAACACAGAAGCCTTTAGCTCGCTTGACCAAGACGACTTGTTTAGCAATCGCTCCATCTTCACGACACCCTCAAACTCGTTGAGGAAGTCCTCGACGCCCGCACCTAAGCCCGGTACACTTCCTTTCCATCGAACCGACGACAGTGAATGTCCTTGAGCTTCGGAGGTTTCACTGTCGTTGGCGTTGAGCCGCTCGCGCTTGTAGAAGAAGGTGGGTTCTGTACGGGACTCAGCTCGGCATTAGACGTTTCTCCCTCAGCGCTGCCAGAATGAGGTTTCGAATTGGAGTCGTCGTACCATGGCCTAGCGTCCTGCTTGAGCTACTCTTCATCGGTAATAGTTAGTCGTGTCTGCTCGGTTTGTTGATCGGGTGTTCCGTATACCATGGTAGGCAACTTGGTATCACGGATCACTCTTTGCTGGAGTTCTATCAGCTCCATGGCGTCGTCCAGACGATGCTTAAGTACAGCTATCATGTCTTCTACGGTCAGTTGGGTGCTGTGGGTTGACAGACCCGATATTGGGGGGCGCATCGACTTGAGTGGATTCCCTGTCGCTTCCACTGGTGGTGGAATGCCTAGGCCGTTCTGAGGTGACGAATAAACTTCGTTGGCCGCGCAGTTCTCTGTGAACACTGGTCGGTGTGCCCGCTCTTCCCTCGCAACAGGGGGCATGGCTGGAGGACTATCAAGGTCCGTGAATTCGAGTCGGCCTGTGACGGACATCGACGAGGTCTTCTGCTTGACCAGCGGCGGTTTGGGCTCATAACCTGCTGCACTTTCAGGAACCGCGAGAGGTTTTGCTGTCGAGTAGATGGCCACTTGATGAGTTGATGGTAAAACTGAAAGTGAAATTCAACTGCTAGCTCATCGCTCAATACATCTATCTCTCACCTACGCGCTTCGGCACGTGTGAAGGTTTTAAGGAGGAGCTGAGCTCGTGTTTGAGCCCCCGAAGAACAAGTTCAGATCGAGGGCGGAGTTCCTCGATCTGCAGCAGGGCAAGGATGACGTACATTCCTATGCCCAGCGTGCTCGATACTTGGTATCGAACATAGTGGCCAACCCGGTCGACGAGGCGACCAAGGTCGTCACGTTCATGAAGGGACTGAGAGACGGTCCCGCCAAGACATACCTCTTTCGAGAGTATCCGAATACTCTCGAGGGGGCCATCAGCCTTGCGATACAAGAGGAGTTTAGCCGGCGTCAAGCTAAACTCCATGCGAACGCGCCGAAGCCGGCGCGTCCTGTACCGAAGGCGGGAGGTCCAGAGCCGATGGACATCTCGAGTGCTACGATTGCTGGTCAACAGCAGCGTAAGGGCTTCAAGGTACGATGTTACAAGTATAGTAACATCGGTCACTTTGCACGCGAATGCACGGCCGAGTGTGCATCCGGACGGGCGTTCAAAAAACGCCAAGGACCAGTAGGCGCAGGGCGTCCTACTAGTGATGCAGTCTCGCGTGTCGAACTTGGACAGGCGACGATGCGGACTGCTGCCCCCAGCGAGAAGGGTTTTCGCTGTAATTTGCAATATGACAAGCCAAACCTTGTCATCCTGAATGTTATCGCGAAGAGAGTTAACTCCCTTCGTGCCCTAGTGGACTCGGGCGCGTCGAACAACTGATTCGACAGGGAAGTATTCGAAGTATGGACTTCGAAGAGGCCGACACGTATCGCGGCGTGTTGGAGGTGCGGTTGGCAACAGGTGCCACCGTGAGGACCGAGAAGCGCGTGGTCCGTGTGCGCTTCTCGTGCAAACGAAAGACGTTTGTGGAAGACCTTATCGTCTTGGATCTAGACGATAAGTTCGACTTGGTGTTAGACATGCCGTGGCTTGCACAGCATGACCCGGTGATCAACTCGGAGAAGCATACGGTCGTACACTTCAACAGTATGAGCGCGACAGAGAGTGATGGCCCTGTCAGTGCTACGCATGCATCGGCCGATGCATGTGACTCCCCTGTTGAGGCAGCAGCGGCCGCCGCTGCCTCCAATCGCCGCCGGCGACGCTCGACGACTCAGATAGTCGTTGAGAGAAAGTTTGTGTCGGCTCAGATATCTGAGTCTGAGTCTGAGCCGAACGGTTGCCTCAGAAATCAGGTGAATGTGAATCACCTGAGTGATGGTATTATACCGGTATCCTTGTAGGTACTTCAAGCCGCCAAGGGTCGCGTCGACGATTGCGCGTCTGCCTTGGTGGCTGACGAAGCGTATAAAATTCCGGTTAAAGGAATCGACGGACAGATGTCAGCTGCGATGGCTGACGTGACAGACGCGCGGCTAGTTCAAGGAACTAACGATCATACATCGGCTCCGGGAGCCGATGATAGAAACGAAGGCCCGCTAGCCCACAAGGCTAGCGAAGGCACGCCGACTGCGTTAGTTGACGATGAGGAGGCTCCATCAGCTCGCGGAGTTGATGGAGGCGTGGCGGCAGGAGCTGACCACGCGGCAGGAGGTGCTGGTGGTTGCAAACGTTCAGTACCAGAACAACTTCCTCGTAGTACACGTATGCGCACGTGTACGCCACCTAATAGGTCATTACAGCTACCAAGCGCAGCGGGGCTGCCGTAGCATACGACGATTAACTCAACGAGTTAAGGGTTAATAGTCCTTAATAATCGCTAACAGCAACAATAAAAGGGCTTCTCTCTTTGTGTTCTAAATCCGAACTGTTGATTTATCTTTTATTGCGGCTAGCCGTCTAGAGGGTAAATGCATGCGCTTACCGATTTCCCTGGCTTATAGTGGACACTTGCTTATAACAGCGGCCAATTAACTTCAAATTGAGGCGTTTCCCGCCCTGGCTTATAACTTCCGCCACAAACATTTCAGTGCAAAAATACCGGTACTGGAAAAAGTTTGAGCCAAGCCTGCCACTCATTTCGTGATACCTTCTCTGAAATCATACAATCTCTCAGCAAACGGCGGACACCTTTTACCTCCCACGAAAAGCTGACTGTTGTGCAAGCTCTAGAAGAGTATACACGTACCTAACAACGTCAGAAAGGTTATTAAGACATTTTATTCCGACCTGAGTGACGCAGCCTGCGTATTTCGGCGAAAGCTGATCTTGGGGTGGTTACGGGGAAAAGGACTAGATGGTTAGACACTGCGCTGCTAATGGAGGAAGCAGCAAAAATGAAGGCGCGCTCTTAGGGTGTAGGCACAAAGCTGATAGCCACAGCAGGTAAGAAGTTTGAGCTTGCTACACCGGGTAGGAGGAAGGTATCCGCGCGGCGGCGTTGTCAGCTGAAACTGTCGCTAATGGCTACAAAAAGGCATTTGGTTCTCTGCTCAATATTGCAGCGGCCAAGTCACCTTGCAGCGCACTGCGCTGTTGATGCTGCAGTAGGTGAGGTTGGCTCTTCAAAGACGACTAAAAATAGCATGACTTCATCAATGACATTTCAGTCGGTATTGATACCGGTTAACAAAATCGGCATATCCCTTTTATGTTGTGGTACACTGTACCGGGATATACCCTATCCACTATAAGCCAGGGAAGTCGGTAACTATCTAACATAGTAAACCAAGTATAATTCTACTTCAAATGCATAACGTGTGGCTCTCAGCCACACACACACACTCCCTCGAGTGTCTGTACATTAAATATGTACCTTACGCAAAGTGTATCCATGTGTGGAACACACCAGGTGTAAACCCGTGTAACCCTGTTACAGAATGCATTCTCATTTTAGTTGACTTTCATATTCACAGCTCTGTACATCGAAAAAGAAAAGGCTCCTAACATCTCATTCCTTCCCTGGGCCACCTGAGTAGTGTGATGAAGTATGAAAAATCTCTCCATCTGAGCGTCGAATTCATGGGGTCTTGAGACTTCTGTTGACGAGAAAAATATACTTATACTATAGCTGATCGGGCATTTCCGAAAGTAGATTTTCCGGTCACACCACGTTGTTCCATTGGCGTTAGGTAATGCATGCATTCCAGTGTAGTGAGCTTCTGGGGGGCTTTCTAATGGTGTCCAAGCAAACCACTCCTCTATAGTGCCTCTGTTAATCTGCTCCACTTGGCGAAATGAGCTAGTGAAAAGCACATCTCGATAGTCCTCGTCTGCGGTGTCGCACAGCCATTCGACGAAGCAAGCGAGAGCCGTAGATACATGTATATAGACGCTCCAGAGGTAGTATTTCGCATAGCCTCGTCGATACGTGCATACAGAGCGTTCATGGCTGTTTCAAGTGGCAATTGACGACACTAAAGATCACTTAAAATAAAACTGTCTAGAATATATTCAACGTGCAACTTGCACGATGAGTTCCATTTATCTATACATGCCCCCCCCCCCCCTCCTTCCCCTCCCACGTTTTAGAATTGGAAATGTCGTGTGATCCCTGGGATCGTCCTGCTCCCGAGGTAGATGCATTTTAAAATGACAGGTCGTAGCGCCACAGAATTCGTGCCAAAATATGACAGCCAATAACGCAAACTTCCCTATTAGGGGGAGTCAAACCTTGGCTAAAAACCGAAATATCACACTTTCATTTCGAAAAACACTGTGAAATCTGAGCGTGATATCCAACATGCCATTCCGAATATCAGTGAGGCATCTACAAGTTTGGCATACACCAATTTGTACCAAAATAAATAGTTTTTGGCATTATAAAGAAATAATATTTGGCATTGATTTGGCATCATACACTATGAGATAGGAGGATCATTGGTAGTGCTAGTATCGCCCGGCTTACCCATCTGAGGAGACATTAATGCTGTTGAGAAGAACGAATTGTTTCGCGTGCAACAGTCCTTCAAGAGAAAAGCTTGTAAGTCTGCTTTTCGACTGTGGCTTATCCCATTTTAAAATCGAGAAATCACCTTCTACGGTCGATGCCCCAGGGAAAGTTGTCGCCAAACCACCTGCAAATCTTTTCAGCATCGTGAAATTTCCGTCGGCATTGTTCCACGCGTCTTCAAAGGTACAAAGTCAATACTGCGGCGAAACCGTTCATGACGGCGGTACTGGTCACATAATGCTGAATGCTCTTGTTTAATGGCATCTATTTGTTCGGCAGTCCAGTGCGGGTCCATTCGATCGCGATGTTTTACTATCAAAGCTGATAAATCTCGGCCTTGTAACTTTACAAACTCTCGGGGAAGAGCTGGTGGAAGCTCTCCTTCTACAGGTTCATTTTTCTCATTGCGTTCGGGCTCGATTGAATTAACTCTTTCAACCAAAGTTGCCATTACACTCGCGAAATCCGAGGCTAAAAGTGTTGCGGCATCCATTCCTATCGTATCCAGGTTTTTAATTGCGAACAAACCGTTATCTTGAAGCAGATCTAAAATTTTCACTTGGTTACAAACCATTGCATTGTTCTCAGCCAGCGAAAATGTAGTAGGTGGGTTGTCTATCTCACTGTTGTCTTCACCCCCAGCAGCTAGAACGCCAAACATGATCTGGATGTCACTAGACAACTTCTTCATCTGGGCCATTTGCGGCTGTGATTCCTGCTAGACTTCTAAATGTGATCACTGCCGGGGTTGATAACATCTTCACCAAACTCAATATCAACCGCCACTGAAGTGGCGGCTTGCAAACCGGTGTTTTTGCATCCAAATGTGCTTTCACTGTTACTCGGTGTTTCATAAACCAAGTACTGCACCGTTGCATAGATTCCCAGCGCGTGTCCTGAAGAAGGGGAGCGGTGGTATCCATCTGACGTATTAGAGTTCCTTGGCGCCGTAGATGCACAATTGCTTGTGTCATGTAGCCGAAAAACTGCCCATTCATCGCCGCCTTAAAGGCATTCTGGAGAGCCAAATCTAGCTGATGCAAGCCACACCAAACACGCATGAAGCCACTTCGGCATACCTTTTGAAATCGAGTTGCCAGTCCTTTATTAACTCCCGTCATTTTGCGTTCGCCGTCAGCGGTAACACCAAGCATCACGTCTCTCCAGTTGGGACAAAGAACGTACGACAGCGTCGAACATTGCTTCTCCAGTATGACTCTCGTGCATAGAAATTGCCAGCAAATGCAAATTCAATATACTTTCGTTGTAGTAGACTCGAATGCGTACATCCAAGTACGATATCGACAAATATCCAAAGCGATTGAGAAAGTCCACGAGCTTGTAATGGTCTGCTTTATTTTGTCCAAATTCATAATACAAACAAAGCGGGCATACTTTGAAGGGGGTTCTGCTGAGCAGGAGCCTAGCGATGCTAATCCTGTGCGCTCTTTAGTTTTCGTCAACACCGAAATTGCCGTTCGAAATGACATACCGAAACTGAGGTAGTCAATAATCAAATGAAATCGGATGGGATTCTTAATTGTCAGCAAGTAATGAGAACTCGATTCACTTAAATCCAGGTTAGACCGCTTAGCTCGCGTCCTCCTCGTCGCCATCGAGTAAAATCTGACCCACAATCGTGTCCACAATGTCACGGTCGATACATGTGACTATTGGTGCTTGCTTTTCATTTACGAAAGAATGTGTACTGGAACGAAAAGACTGCACTTCGCCAAAGTAAACTTTCTGATCATCGGTTGAAAGCTTTTGGTAGTGCTCCCATCTATTTAAATGTTGACCAGTGAGGTGCGATCGATATTGCTCCGGTCGAAATGGCAGCTTGAAGTACTTCGTGTTTGCAGTTTGTTTACGTTTCGAGCGCCGGCCTCGCACTCCTCGGTCTTGACGCCACCGCACACTAGCAGCGTCTGTCCCTACGGTTTTAACCCGCGGTCCCCGACCTCTCTACTGCCTTGCAGCGGAGCAGCCTACACTCGTCGTAGTTCTACGCTGTGTGCTTCGTACCTGTCGTCCTGGATCAGCGCACGTGGACAATCCGCGGTTCTTCCGGCGACCAAGTGACTATGTATTTTTTTTTTTACTCGGGCTCACACTCTTCCGGCGCAAGTCTTTGACTGAGGGTCGAGAGGCCAACCGCAGCTCGTAGCCCCCATCTACCTTCTACGCGGACCCCTTTACGTTCTACCTCCTCCGTCTAGTCCCAGTGCCCTTGCTACCCTGTTCGGCGTCTCCTGACCGCACGTTTCGCCAACGTCGTCGCCCATCCTGGTCCACCTACGTTCCTCCAGCCACCGTCACACGTCGTCCTCTTATGGCGCGACCTCCCACCGCCCAACTGCTTCCCTGTCACCTCCGCTGTCAGGTGACAGCAGCTCACCCGTCGGTGACTCCATTTCCAGCACTTCTACGCCATCTGGCTTGAGCGCCCACCATCTCCGGCTACGTCAGGTCAATGATGTTGGCAGCCACACCCTGGTGCACCCGCTCGTCACCAGGCTCCGCGAGAAAGTATTCGCTACTACAATGTCAATTTTAAAAATCACATGTATCGTTTTGTCGGTGGGTGATATTCAGGCATCTCTAAATTTGCCATTTGTGGGTAGTTTTGGCAATCGCGCCAAATCCTATCATTGAAAAAAGCCAAAAATAGATGTATCCGGTATTACCGGTGGTAACGGGACGTTCTGAGATCCGAAACTCCTCCTTCCACCCTTTCACCTTAGTAGTGCTTCATTCTAGTTCACAGCAGTCGTGGAAAGAGATTGTAGTTCCTCGAGTTTGTGTCATGGGCAGGAAAAAAGCGAGGACAAGTGTATCCACTCCATATACCGCGATCCAACAAAGTGGATCAAGCTCCAAGCTATCACGTTCGACACCGTTTCAAGACCGTCACTTGTTAGAGTTTGGCCTGGAGATTTCGGAACGCAATCCTGAAAGTGGAGTTGTTCTTGCTGTCGCTTGCCGGTTCTGTATTTCGTTTGGGCGAGAGGAGAAAGTTGTAGCACGCCGAGTGCCGAACCTCGTACTCGGTGTACATGTACATGTTGTAGGCGGGAGACGTCCTAAAGACTGCCAAATGGGGTTGCGGATGTCCGACGCCTCTGCGCCTGCCTGTTGGCAGGGCCGACCTTGTGTCGCGCGTCCACCGCGTGAGTGCCCCTTGTTGCTGAGACTGCGTCAGGGGACGCCTGGCGGCGGCTGAGTGAGCTAATGTAAAGATAAAGGCCCCGGGGTTGGCTTTTACTATAACATGTCATTTTGTGAAAGTTTACGTTTCAGGTTTGACTCCCCCTACATGTATTTAAAATGATTATTACGGGAGAGTTTCAAGTTCAATTCTGTGCAATTCAATTTTGTTTTCACTGATCTGTAGTGGATACCAAGTATTTCTCCTTGGTTTCCCAGGTAATTCTACGAAGATGACCCATAGGCGCCTGATAGGTTTGCCATCTTCAGGCAATTGCTGCATGTCTTCCCGGTCGGGCTACCAATGCTCGACCCGGGTTGTATATTAGGAACCAGGCCAACTACTTCTTTCTAATAGTTTTCCCAGCGAACTTTCCAAGGGACGTCTTAGGGATAAGCTGATAAATGAGCTCGAGCTGGTTACCCATTCTACAATGTACAGTACAGTACTGTACCTCTACAATACGCTTGGCTATAAGTTCCAGCAGGGTGACTCCCGCTTCGTCGAGTGTCCATTGGTTTTTCGCCCGGGATTTACTACATGATCCCTGACTCGCAAAAAGCGAATAAATCCATTAATTCCTCCAGCTCTTGCATTACTAACGAGCACGAGTGCAATGGTGGTATGCTGAGATGGAGAGGATATATATGATGCTCCTTTAAATAAAATGAAAGAGTTATGAATGCGGACAAGTAAGAAAGAAGGAGGCTAGTGAAATTCACTACTGTACATGTAGTGACTATTAGCGAATCTCGTGATCACCGTTATGTGCCTTTAATTCCACATTCGTGGAACTTCCAAAACGACACTAACAATCTAAGCAAAATGTGATCTTAACTAACTGCTGAGTTGTTCTTCTTCAAGGATAATTTGAAACCTCAATAAAAGTTTGTTTTTCATGTCGAATTTGAAAAGATTTTCTACTAACGGTTCATGGACACCGTATTAACGTGTTTGGTATCTCCACCCGGCGTAAATTGCGCCTCCTGCTAGGAATATCATCAGCCCAAGGGCGTAGAAGTATTCCAGGTAGTACGTCATTGCTTCCCATTTGCTAGGGTTGTCGTGCGCATACGTCTCGATAGCCCTCAGTTTCGTCGGTGTCAGTTTGGTTGGAGTTCTTTTAAAGCCTATGATGCTTTTTAACTTGGCGAAGGCTTCGTCCGCATCGCTCTTTTTAAAATCTGCCTCCTTCGCCTTTGTCGAATGGGAGCGAAATAGTCCCTTGAATCTCCTGAGACCGTTCAAATGTATTCCCCTCTCTTCCTCTTTGCTCGAAACTGGCACTTCATCTCCACTTTCCATTTTTAAGAAACGAACCGAGTTGCTGTCGAGAGTCTTGGGAGAAAATTTCCGAGCAGCAGCATTTTCGGCGGTTGCGGCATTAAAGGAGCTGGCTATAAAGGCCACCACTACCACAAGAAAGAGTAGGCTTCGGCTCATGATAGGTTGGTATGATGGTCTTGACCTGGTGGTAGCTTTTTGCGAAGTGAAGTGGAAAGTCATTTGTTACCGATTCAATCTGTCCAGTTCAACTCACTCTATGCACGTGTTTCCTGATACTCTATGCGTGCAGTTTAGCCAGTGATCGTGAAATTCCAAATCTTCCTTTTCGTGCATGCACAAGAAGTACATACATGTACATGAATGTATTATCTCACGTGAGGCAAGTGCAAATACGTAGATGGACTAAAGAATTCTTGAAGTAACTCACAAATGTGTTATATTGTGTAGTAGTAGCTTGTGACGTTGTGCGCTTCAAAGAATTGAGTTCATTAAGCGTTGCTTGCTTATACATCTACATGTACATGTACCTTAAAATTTAGAAAAGAATGTTGCAGCGACATAATTCTTGCCCAGCTTTGCGGCACCAACAGGTGCTAATTAGGAATTGCAGTGTTGAAGTCGTCGATCGAGTGCCACCAGTATTACCGTTTTATAATTATTCATATTACTCAAGTAATAAACATGAAGCTCTGTTTTTTTAGATGCAACGATTTGCAATTTTCTCTACAATGTTGACTCGACATTGTCGCGTACAAGTGGTACGGCCGTGGTTAATTCGCTGTTATTTTTGTAAACGAACTTCGCAATGATGTCCAAAACTTTGTCATGAGAGCCACATCCAAAACACCTCCTCCGAAAGCATCTTGACATTTTGTTTCCTCACATGTGGCATGTCATTTTGTGAAAGTTTACGTCAGGTTTGACTTCCCCTATTTGTTTCATATACTATCCGCAGGTACCCACTATATGTAGAGGAAGCTTGCAAATTGGAAAGTACTATTAATACATCATCTAATAAAAGCTAACTACTTATGTAAAACGTCCCGTAAACCGTTCCATAATCTTAAAGATTCAAATAATACATGTACGGTACGACTGCGTTACACTGTAATCTCCAAAACCATACACAGCGATCGAGTCAGTATAGCGCTGTCTCTTCTTGTGTCCAGCGCTAGAAGAGGTGTGACAATCGCTATGGGCGAAATATTTTCCATTGGGTTATAATGGTGGCCACTACAGTACACACTACACTACTGTACCTCAATTTGGAATGGGACAGAGCCACAAGACCATTCTCAATCTTGGCAGGCCCATACTGCAATTGTTTTTCATGCGACGCGGAGACTCACGTGAAAGACGAGCAGAGAGGCCAAGTACGCAAGCGGTGCTAGGAATCTACCCCCATGCAATTGAGATTGGCACATGCTGGGGCCGTGGACTGAAAACCTTGGACACCTTGGTTTCGATTCACCTACTGCTAAAACTTTGCCTCCTCCTAAACATCGAATTTGATACGTATTGAGGATGTGGTTTCATAGTTTTAATAATATAAAATTAGTTAGCAAAGCGAGAAGTTCGAACAAAAACTCAAACTGGCACGTGTTTTTTTTTTCGACATAGAGTCCTTTAGGTTTTTGAAAGCTGCACAATAAAGCTTCGAAGACATTGCCTACTGGGTGTGATGTTTCCACAAGTAGTAGATTCCTCCTCCCGCTGCTAATATGACCAGTTCAAGGGCGTAGTACTGGTCCAGGTAGTACGTCATAGCCTGCCACTTGGTAGGGTTGTCGCGTGCGTACGTCTGGACATCCTTCACTTGGGCTTGCGTAACCTTGGTCGGAGTCTTCTTGAAGCCAAAGGTACGTTTTACCTTGTTCAGTGCTTCGTTCGCGTCGCTTTTTTTGAAGTTCGTCGCTTTCACCTCTTTTGCCTTGATCGGGTGTGAGCGAAAGAGGCCCTTGAGCTTGCTAAGAGCAGTAAGAGGTATTGTTCTCTCTTCGTCCTTGCTGATAATTGGTTCATCACCGTAGCGAGTGCTGGAAGTAGCGTTCGGGTTATTGTGGGTGACACTTTCGGCGGTTGCAGTGACGAATGAGCTCGCTATGAAAGCCATTGTCACCACAAGAAAGAGGAAGGTTGATCTCATTGTATAGAGTTTCCTCTTTGATGATCTCGAGTCGATGGTTGCTTTTTGAGAAGTGAATTGACAAGTCATTGTCTACACAGAACGAGCCTACATCTAATCAGGTCCACTCCATTGTACGTGTTTACTACTACGTACATGCGATTTAGCCTGCGATCGTGACGTTTGAACTTTCAACTGTAACAAACGCATGCTATCCTTTTAGTATTCTCGAAACTTTCATTGAATATCCTTCGTGTTTGTTTAGTGCAGCATTCTGACTCACAACTGCGTTGACAGTAATTACCTGAAAAGTTCATTACAGTTATTGCAGCACTCCAAGCTTAAACATCTGCGTGCCTCTGCACTACTTCCATTTTACAAAAAAAAAACTACTTCCATTTTACAAAATGAATTCACCAGTTCAAAGCAACGGCGAGGTGGTAAAACTACACAAACAAACGTACAGTATATGGAGGTTGATCCGACTCTAACGAATTCATGTATAGGTATTCGATGGCTGCATCGTCAATTCGGTGGCCAATGGATACGATAGGCGCAACCACGTGCCTGTATCTATGTCAAAACCACCAAGATTACCATCGTCATCAAAGTTTCATGTTTCACTGAAAGATCATCATCAAGTCAAACTGCTGTTAATCACGAACGAACCAGCATCCTCAAACACCATCATGATGCAAGCACATCACGTGTTTCATGTTCATGTTGCTGCATTTCCACGCCTATTGCCAATAATAACAGTCTCCCCACGCCCTCTCCTGCAAAAAAAAAACTGTATGGGAGCGCCACACTCTTCTCCGATACCTTTCTGTATACTCGTCCGTGCATTTGCACCCTCCCCCATTGATTCACTCGCCTCCCTCTAAGTGCCCAGCACAATGGTTTTGCAGAGCAGCACCACAGACGTAGCTGCCCAACCGGTAAAGTTGCCCATCAATAGTCCCATGGACGTGATAGTCACGTAGTCCGACACAGAGACCATATCCCTCTTAGGCTTGACTTGAGGCTTGATCATACTATCTTTAGTAGTCGGCTGGTAGCAGTAGTACAAGCCAGCAACGCCCATGAGACAGAGCTCCCAGCCAAACATTGCTCGCGCACTGAGTGAGCCACTGTAAGTGCGAGTACTCGACCCAATGAAACCAGTAGTAAAGGACAACAATAGTGGAGCCAATTGAGCGAAAGTCTCGCCCAGTCTGGGCTTGAGGGACGGGCCGTAGTGGTCATACAACCGTCGCTTCTCCGGGTCGGATAACACCTCGTATGCTTCAGTAATGGCTTGGAATTGCTCTGGTTCTGCGTTAGGATTCTTGTCCGGATGATACTTGAGCGCCATAGAGCGATAAGCCTTGACAATGACGGACGGACTGGGATAATATAGAAAAATACAGTTAGTACCGAGGGCTGGACAATGATCACGGGGGAATTGTGAAGGCTGTAGGATGCGGTTAAAGGCGGTGAAACCGGAAATAGATAGAATAATACCTTGCGTCTGCATCAACGTCAAGAACAGAGTAGTAACATGGTTCCTGCACCTCGTACATCGCCATCGGCGTTCGCTGCTTTGCTGGTCAATCTGGTCTGAGAATTATGCGCAAAAAAACGAAAATATTTTCTACCAATCATATCATACGTTAACCAATCATGAAAAGGCTAAAGGTTCACTTCAACTTAACCATACAAGTAACGAAGATATGTGTAGGGGGTTTATATTGTCAATGTAGTAGATGTGTACCGCGGTATAACACGGTTGTTTTGGTCAAGTAGCTTCCAGCGGCTACTTGAGAATGGACTGTACTACCACGTCGAGAAAACTCACGGATAGTGTGGGCGCCTGTACCTTCATGGCGTCGAACTGTGCGCGGCTCATTTCGAAAACGATGCAAGTTTCCGCTGCGGTTGCTGCAGTTTGTCTCGGTTGTTGGCTAAAGAAGAAAACCTCGCCAAACATGGACCCGGGTAGAACGGTCTGTAGTTGGGTGAGTGGCTGGTTGGGGTCCATACTACCGTCTTCGTTCACGAGCAGGTTGACGGAACCTTGAGCGAGGAAGAAGAAATTATCAGACTGCTCTGCAACGTGGTAGAACTCATGGCCGGCAGGTACTTGGCGCTTAGTGAAGAACTGGTCGACGCCCTGAAGCAATCGCGAGTTGTCCGGTTCTCCTAAGTATCGATGGAGCAGCAGACTAATGGGCTCGTTTGAGTATCCACGACGTTGAGTCTTCACGGAGTCATTTGCACTGGAAATCAATTGCTTTGCGCAGAATTCCAGAGCCGACTCGGACGTGGCGAAGAAACAGTCCTCAGTCGCAGCCTTGTTCTTCAACAGCAGACTACGGACTTCAGGACGTACATTAGCGAAGACGACGCGGATCCCCTGGATCTTGCAGTAGTTGTGCACGATAGAGAAGGCGCTACGTGCAGCAGTTGCGTCCATTCCAGCAACGCGAGTGAAGTCCATGACAACGAACTCAGTTGGCACGGCGTTATCATCTGATGCTGGTGTTCCATCGAGACATTCCACTTGGGTGTTCCAGGTCGCTCGGATCGGGAGGAAACTGGACTCTCGCTGGGTTCCTCTCTCATCGTCACTCTCCCATGGTTGTCTCTGCTTGCGGACGTACACTCCCTTCTGAACACCGTTAAGGATCTGAACTGCAGAGCCGAAGAACAGGAACCCGCAGAACTCGAAGTGGACAATGCCAGCGTTATTCATACTGAACGCTGTGCTTTGGGCCAGGTTGCGTGCTCCCACTGACGCGTTGGGACGGAAACTCATTGAACTCTCGCCAAAGTTCGGCACTGCGACGGAGAAGCGCGTCACGGCACTTTCGCCAAAGTTCGGCCGAAGACCTCGTGCGGGTGGACGCGAGCTTAAGACAGGGACTCGGACGTAGCTGATCATGAAGTTAAGAGCAGCAACACTCACACCGGCCACAACGCCCAGTTCAAGGGAGAAAAAGTTGATGGCCAGGAAGGTCAACCACACCACGGCGCACTCACGCAGATCCATCTTCTGGTAGGCGAGCACCAGCCACTCGAGCATGAGGTCTAAGGCCACGAAAATAAGCGTAGCAGCCACGAAGAAGGCTGGTACGTGGCTCATCACGGACACAGGGATCGCGACGATCGCCAGCTCCGCCAAGATGACTACAGCGCCGACGATACGTGAGTTTGTCTGCGACCGGCAAGTGAAAATGGTCTGCTCGAAGTTGTACGAGCCCGTGAAGCCTCCAAACAGACCACTGACGATGTTGGACCATCCGACGGTCTTTAGCTCGTGGTTGCTGTTGAGTTTACGCCCCATGTCGATCTCGATAGCGACGACGTCCAAGCTGGACGTGAAGGCGACGATCAACACCATACCGAGCCACGTACCGACCTGTCGAGGGATTTGCCCCCAGTGAACAAGAGAAGAATCGTAGAGGCTGATGATTTCCGAGATAGAAGCGGATTTCTCTGATGTTTCGATCCATCCACTTTCACGTGCTTCATCGAGTGTGACGCTGCCAGCCAGCAGCACCAGGAAGAACAGCACGGGCATCGCTACAATTGCCGTCGACAATGCGAACGGGTTCTGGAAAGTCTTGGAGATCACGAGAAGCAAGACGCCGCCAAGGAATCCAGGTACACAAAGAATGAGGTTGTGAGTGTCCTGGAACGCGTCCAGCATCGACGAGAAATCGTTCACCACTAGCCCCGTACTGATCGCGAACCCGGCAAAGAGGCAGAAGATGCCTGTGTACGCCAGGTAGCCACCAATCACGGGCATCGGCAGGTAGGAAGCGAGTCCAGCCAGCTTGAAACGCCCCATTAGAACGAGACAAACGCCTAGTGAAGCCGTGGCCACGCCAATGGTGACAATTGTAGTGGCAATTTTCGCTTCAGCCGTCACGTCTTCGTCGTCGTTGTCGTTTAGGGAGTTGCAGATCGAAGTGGCCATGGCGCTGAGGAAGATCAGACCCACGTTCTGTACTTGGCCGATAGCGAATGGTAGGGAACTCATCAATGTGAACATGAGCTGGTGGATGGCACTGGAGAAAAGGACGAGCTTGGACAGCGCCGGCATGTGGTGGAAGAACGTCGGGTGGCTGAAGATAATGGCAGCGTAGCCGTACATGGTGGGGATGGCTCGAATTGCATTGACAATGCCATACATTAACGAGTTGGCGAACTTGGTCAGAGGGTGAGCACTGAACGAACTGACGTCAGGCTTTGAGTCGGACTGCATGGGGCCTCTGCTGAGCAGGAACGCGCGTGAAGGAGGAAGATCTGTCTTCCGACTCCGGTCATGAGTGATGGAGGCCATGGCCAGCCGAATGCCAAACAAAGGTCGGAACGCGAAATGTGCGGACATTTTCGGCGTGTGGCGTCAAATCACTAAGAGTGCGGGATTGCAACATTGGAAGTGTTGCTGCAGGTTATGTTCATGGAATTTTGTTATGGGGATTGGATTGAGATTATGTAATGCACGAACAGATCTCAAAGACAAAGAACAGTTCTATCCTTTCCTCAGCACTAAATGTACTGTATGCAGTCGTTGCACTGGTACACGCGACCGTATTAGCGTATGGAAATGTGGAATCTGATCCAACATGTACGAGTTGAAGCTCTCAGAAGCCGCATCTCACGCGTGAAGGTTCATGTAAGGTTAATCCATGCTAAGCTGACTGGCACTACGGAGACAAGCTACACGTACGTGTTTTCAATGCACATTGTGCATGTACTGAATAGACTTAGTGTAAGACTTCCTACATGTACCTCTAGTAAGTTCACACCACAGGGTTTTCCATCAAGCAGTATTGGGGATCCCTCTTCCTGCGTGCATTGCTGCTGCAATACACCGAAGCTCCCCTAACATGGGCATATTGGTGTGCATGTTACAGCGATAGGGAGCTTTCTGCCTGTCCAATGGCATTGACAATACACTACTCGTAAGCAACTCGACCGTTAAGAAGATGCTTCAATGAAGCCTTCATTGCGCAGTAAAATTTGTTTAACTTGCTGGCTCAAATTTACAGCAAGTATGTATGGCATCAACATAATCTGATAAGCCACAGAAATGTATCTTTATGACTGCCATGACTTACCAGTAAAACGTCAACGTTATTGATACGTTACATGTATGTGTCAGTACCTCGACGGTCAACCCGAATCGAGACGCGATCGTTCAAGTGGATGCATGCACGTACAAAGCGACTTCCACCCGAAACTCAAGATGCTCACAGGAACTCGCCAGCAAGTGGCCGACATCGCCAAGGCCTACCGTGTCTACTTCTCCAAGGCGGACGAGAAGGAAGACGACGATGAAGATTACCTGGTGGACCACTCCATCGTCATGTATCTCGTAGGTCCCGACGGCCAGTTCCTCGACTTCTTCACTCAGAATGCACGTGTCGAAGATATTGCAGCGAAGATCAAGACGTACTTCTAGCTCTGAAGTTGAAGTTCTACCTCCATCATTTTATACCTTTCAATTTCCATTTTTTAATCAAGCAATGGTTTGCAACAATGATCGTGGCCGGAAGCGACACCGTTCGCGGTCGCGCTCCCGTAGCCGTTCCCGGTCTTCTCGTCGGCACCTCCATACGCCATCACCTTCCTCTGTATCTTCTTGCTATCATCAGCAATCCACGTCTTCATCCGACGTTTCTAGCGCTCGGGAGACGAAATCTCCGCATGCCACTCCGAAGGTCCCTCTACCCGCTTTGACGCATCGTGAGGAGCTTCTAGACGCCCTCAAAGAGAACCAAGTGGTGGTTTGTGTTGGTGAGACAGGATCCGGCAAAACTACGCAACTCCCGCAGTATTTACACGCTTGTGGAGCGTATACCAGCTCCGAACGTGATGATACCGAGACCGCCCAGTGCATCGCCATCACACAGCCCAGACGAGTCGCTACAGTGTCCGTGGCTCAACGTGTGGCTGAGGAAATGCACACAAGCGTCGGAGGCGACGGACTTGTGGGTTATTCCATCCGATTCGAGTCTCGCTGCAGTGGCCAGACGAAGCTCAAGTTCTTGACGGATGGCGTGCTCGTTCGCGAGTGTCTGAGCGACCCGTTGCTCGAGAAATACAGCGTCGTGATGCTGGACGAAGCCCACGAGCGCAGTATCCATACCGACCTGTTGTTCGGCCTACTGAAGCAGGTGATGAGCAGAAGACCGGAGTTCCGAGTGCTCATCACGTCCGCCACGTTGGATGCCGATCGGTTCGCAGCTTTCTTTGGGCAACCAACGTCCAGTAAGAAGAAGAAGGAGGTGAAGCCTTGTCCTGTTGTGAAGATCCCTGGACGCGTGTTCCCCGTGGACATTTTCCATTCCAAACAGCGGCAGATCATGGGCCACCGAGGTCCGTTGTCGACTTACGTTCGTGCTGCGGTGGAAACGACGATGCAAGTGCACAACAGCGAGGAACCAGGGCATATCCTGGTCTTCCTGACGGGTCAACGCGAAATAGAAGACGCGTGCGCTCAGATTCGAGCGCTGTATCGACAACAGGAGAGGGGAAGCGACCGAATGGAGTTGCGTGTTTTGCCGCTGTACGGAGCGTTACAAGGGCGAAAGCAGCGGGAGATTTTCGACGCTGTCCCAATGGATCGAGTCCGTAAGGTGATCGTGGCTACAAACATCGCGGAGACGTCACTGACCATCGACGGCGTCCGGTACGTTGTGGACTGCGGCTTCACCAAGCAGAAAGTGTACAACCCAGTTCGGCAGATGGAGTCGCTCGTGGTGGTGCCGATCTCCAAGGTGTCCGCACAGCAACGAGCTGGAAGAGCTGGTCGTACAGCACCTGGGAAGTGCTACCGGCTTTACAGCAAGATATCGTACGAGGAAATGGCTCAGGAGACGGTACCGGAGATCCAACGCACGAACCTTGCGAATACGGTGCTGTACCTTAAACTCCTCGGTATCCAGGACGTGCTGGGGTTCCAGTACTTGGATCCTCCGGACAAGGACTCTCTACTGGATGCATTGAAGCAGCTGTATGTGCTTGGGGCTTTGGACGCCACTGGTGAGGCTACTCTTCTTGGTAAACTGATGTCTGCCTTCCCGTTGGAGCCGAAACTCTCGCGTGCTGTAGTGGAGTCTCTTGTACTGGATTGCAGTCGTGAAATGACTCAAGTGGTGGCGATGCTTTCAGTCGAGAACGTCTTCGTCGAGGCTCGTCATCACAGTAACAAGCGACAGCGTAGTGAACGTGAGGAAGATGCCGAACCGGATTGGGAGCGTCGCATGCAGAAGTTGAAAGACGACGGACTTTTACATGAAGATGGAGACCAACTCACGTATCGACTGCTACTGAGGGCGTTTGAAGCCAAATCCCGTCAATGTGAGGGTCACCGTCGAGATCTGGAGCGTTGGTGCGACGATCGCCACCTCCGACTGCGCGCTTTGACAATGGCTGGATCCATCGTGAAGCAGCTTCGTGGTATCATCGACTCGCTGTCCCGCCGTGATCTGGACGCTGTGAAGGAGATACGGAAGGGACAAGAGAGAAGAGTGGATGCTTCGCTGGATGATCGTCTTCGCCAAGCGCTCTGTGCCGGGTTTTTCCTGAATGCTGCACGTCGATGCACGATGGAGACTGTGTATCGACTGATGCACCATGAAGAAGGGGAAGCGGCACAACTAGTACAGTTCCATCCACTGTCAGCCATGTGCTATGTGGCACCGCCCGAGTTTTGCGTGTTCCAAGAGCTGGTAGTCACCAGTAGGCCGTTCATGCGCGGTGCGTTAGCTGTGGAACGCCGTTGGCTCGACCAGTACAGCAAAAGCAAGATGGACATCTCGACTGAGCAACTCTACGCTTTATGTGGACGTGAACCGGCCAAAGAGGCGAAGGGTGTGGAGGAAGAAGGTCAACAAAGTGTCGATAAGCCAGAAGCGAACTCGTCAGCTTCGAAGCCAGCTGAAGTGACTACGGACGTCATCGCAGCGGCTCGTGCGCGCTTCCTAGCGCGCAAAAGCCGTTAAAACCCCTGCCAAACAATAAAACATGAATCTTAATTGGTATCTTACCCTCCTCGTTCATTTCTTCTACCTATTGGATCGCACAGTAGCTCTGTGCATCCGACGCCTTCTTGACTTCATCCAGTCCTTGCTGAGTCTGCTGCATACTTTCATGCACGTTCATCTCGATATCGTCAATCGCTCCCTGCTGGTCCTGCACAATCGCTGCCAAGTCGCGGAAGATCTCGTTCACCTGGGCGACGCTTTGGTGGATCTTGTTGATGTCCTGCTCGCGCTCCTCAATGAGCGCCTCATTGTGCGCAATCTCATTCTCCAGCTCTGCAAACTCAAAGACCTGTCCTTGGTGTTCGGCCACAATACGGCCGTCCTGCTGCTGGTCCTTCAGAGCCTGTTGCTGTTCCTGCTCTCGGGCGGACACTCGAAGCACCGCCGTCTCCAATTGGGTAGAAATACTCTCAAAGTCCTTGCACAGCTTCCGTTTAATCAGCGAGTTCGCTGCGTCTGCAGGGACACGAGCGAGCGCTTTGGCTATTTCCTCCTGCAACAAGCAGGCGAAGCGGATGCGGTCGTGCAGGTCTTCGTCAACGGAGCCAGCGGCAGTAGAAGCGCGTTTAATCGCTAGAACCTGGCGTTGAAACTGTTCTAGCTTGAGTGTAGCCCCTTCTACAGCTTGACGAGCCTGCGAGGATGGCAACGATAAAGAGGCAGAGGAAGTGGAAGCCGTGGGCATCGCCCCGTTCGTGAAATCCGCGAAGCTCATGGAACCGTCGCGCTTCTTCTTGTCCCCTTCTCGGTCTTTGAATGTTTTTTTTATTTGTGGGAGTGTAGAAATTATGAATTGCGACGTAGTACATGTACTTTAAAGATATTTTAGTAGTAGTGATATACAATGCATCTTCTCGTAAACTTGTACTATTACTAAAGTACTATCACTTTTTGACAGAAGTATTTTACTTTGATGTAATACCTACCAGCGAAGTATTAATAGCAGTTAGCTTGTGGTGAATTGCGCACTACTATTGTGGTGGCTGCGCAGGTATGCGAGTGCTTCTGTGGCAGGCTTCAACCATCTGCGTAGTCAGACGTCTCTTTCACTAACACGTATTAATACATGTAATACATGCATCCATGGAAGACCAAAGTGGACCATTCTGTTCCGCCGTTGGAGGCTCAGCTGCGAACAGTCTATGCCCGCTCTCAAGACCTCTGACGACCATCAACTTGCTTTCGCCCTCGGAGTTTCTCGAGTGCTACCTCCGATTTGCACCGGCTTCATTTCGCACTGGAGTCCAACAGCCATTTATAACTTCCTCCTCGTCGGTGCAATGCCAAACTACCCGAAAATGTACGGCACCGTCATGCAAACCGGCGTTGTGAATCCGTGCCAGGAATGGACCGGACACGCGGACTCGCAGCCGTTGCTGTCCAACACCGGAACGCCAACTGCTACCAAGATCCACGCCCAGCAGATGGAGAAGCTTGTCAACTCCCTACTGTACGGCGTCGTCAATGCCATCCGCGCCATCCCCACCATGTACGGATACGCCGTGATCATCTTTAGCCACCACACGTTCGCCAGCTTCATGCCGGCGCTGTCCAAGCTCGTCATCTTCTCCAGTGCCGTTCACCAGCTCATGTTCACGCTCTTAAGCTCCATGCCGTTCGCTATCGGTCAAGTGCAGGACGCCGGTCTCATCTTCCTTAGTGCCATGGCCACGTCCATCTGCAACTCATTGGGGGACGACGTGTCTCCAGAAGCCAAAGTGGCCACTACCATCGTCACCATTGGAATTGCCACCGCTTCATTGGGTGTCTGTCTGGTTCTAATGGGTCGTTTCAAGCTGGCAGCTCTCGCTTCGTACTTGCCCATGCCAGTGATCGGGGGATACTTGGCCTTCATCGGCGTCTTCTGTCTGTACGCTGGCCTTGCACTCAGTACGGGGCTGGTGGTTAACGACTTCGCCTCGATGTTGCACATGTTCGACGACGCCCACAACCTCTTACTGTGTGCCCCAGGGTTCCTGGGTGGAGCCACGTTGCTGCTGGTTTCTCAAAACTTCAAGAACCCTTTTGCACTGTCAAGTGCCATCATGATCATGCCGGTTCTCTTCTTCCTCGTGCTGGCAATTGGCCGAATCTCGCTTGAAGATGCTCGTGAGAATGGCTGGGTCGATCCAGTGGAGAAAACCGCTTCTGTCACGGATCTCTTCAGCCTCTTCGACTTCTCTCTCGTTCATTGGGAAGAGATCCCGAAGCAGGTGGTCACGTGGCTCGGGATGGTCTTCATCGTCGCCATCTCGTCCAGTCTCGACGTCGTAGCTATTGAGATCGACATGGGCAGTAAACTCAACATCAACCACGAACTCAAGACCGTCGGCTGGTCCAACGTCGTTAGTGGACTGCTCGGAGGCTACACGGGCTCGTACATCTTCGGCCAGACGATCTTCACCTGTCGTTCCCAGACCAGCTCGCGTATTGTGGGCGTGTGCGTGATTCTGGCTGAGGTCGCCATCGTGACCGTCCCCGTGTCCGTCATGAGCTACGTGCCTCGATTCTTCCTGGCTGCAACACTCTTCTTCGTGGCTATGGACCTCATGCTTGAATGGCTGGTGCTCGCCTACCGGAAGATGTGTGTGCGGGAGTGGGCGGTGGTGTGGCTCTCGTTCTTGGCTATTAACCTCGTGTCGCTTGATGTGGGGATGCTCATTGGGATTGGCTTGGCTGCTCTCAATTTCTTGCTCAGCTACGTGCAAGTTCCTGTTGTCGACACCCGTTTAGAGTGTCCTCATGAGGTGAAGCGTGTCGTGGAGCGTACTGTCATTTCCAGAAAGCGAGGTGCCATCGCCCACTTCGAGTTCCGTGGGTTCCTCTTCTTCGCTTCGGTCGTGCAGATCCTCGAGAGCGTTCAGAAGGGCGTTTACATCCGCAAGACGAGCGATACAGCTAACGAAAGTCTCTTACCGTCCACAACACCTCGCGGTATGACCGTACAGTGTCTGGATAGATCTCCTGCTCCGAACGCGAATGCTGAGCCAACGGAGTACGTCGTCATGGACTTCACGCACGTGTCTGGGATGGACGCGACGGCAGCACGAGGCGCGTTCTTGATCCTGAAGAAATACTGCAGAACGTGAGGTATCTCCATCGTCTTCGCGAATGTCCTTCCCAGTATCTGCAACTTGCTGCTCAAGAACGACGTTGCGAGTGACGAGAGTTTCTTTCCTACAGCGAATGCAGCGATCGAATTCTGTGAGAGCCACTTGACGCACGATGCTGTGAGTTCTTCAAGAACGGACTCAGTCGAGTCTGTAAGTGTTCTACTCCAGCGTCTGGTGGATGAAGCTGGTGCCTCGCAGTCGCTTGGAGAGATTGACCAGTTCTTCCGGAAACGTCAAGTTCCTCTCGGATACGAGTTCTTCCACGTCGCGGAGCCTTCGAACTCGTTCTTTCTCCTTGCCAATGGCCGCGTTTCGGTCTCTGTGGACGGTTCCTCTAGCATAAATACCCAGTTGAAGACCATTCTCCCTGGCGCCATATTTGGCGAGGTGGCATTCTTCTCCCGTCAACAGCGACACACCACCGCCACTGCGACGGAACCATGTACTGTATTTGAAATGACTCGCAAGCAGCTCGACGCGTTGCAGCAGCAAGCTCCGACGTTGTCCATCCGCCTCCGAGATATTATTGTGCAGTCCATGGCACTGTCAATTACCAGTTTGACCGTCAGCGCTTCGGAATAAACACAATAATGGATAGACTTACTTGCACACATCAGCATTGGTACAGCTTGAGCGAAAACCTTCGAGTTTTTTCTTCTCGAGAAGCTGCCAAATGTCATCTTCCGCCTGTCTCGACCGAGTGAGGAGCTACCGCTGCGACGAAATGGACGCTATCGAACAGCACGATGCCGTAGCGCCCGAGCTTCAGTATCTGGGACAGGAAGATGACGGTCTGAAGCACAACCTTGAGGAAGAAGCGGTCTTGGACTCTGACGATCAAGTTCGTGAGCTCACAGCTCAATTGGAGGAGTACGAGAACGTAATGCACCGCCTGCTGGCTGCAGCCGGAATCCACAGCGGAAATGACGAAGAAACCCACCTAGGTCACCATGTTAATGGCACAAACACAGCCATCGACCAGGTGAAGATCTTGCGTGTGGCGCTTAAGGAGAAAACGGAGCTGCTTCAACTCACCGAAGACAAGTACGAAGAATTCATGAGCACCAGTTATGAGCTGGAGAAGTCCTTGATACACGAAAACGAAGCCTTGAAGCGCTTGGTTAACGAACTGCGAGTCGAGAATGCGCGACTACAACGAACACATGAGAGCAATCAATCGCGTTGAGCCAGTTAGCAACAGTGTGAGCTATAACCTACAAGCACAAATGCTTCCATCAGACAAAGAGAAGTATCGAGTATCACGGACCTGTTACTATCATGTTTTGCGCGCTAGGAAGCGTGCACGAGCCGCTGCGATGGCGTCCGCAGTCACTTCAGCTGGCTTTGACGCTGACGAGTTCGCTTCTGGCTTATCGACACTTTGTTCCTCCACACCCTTCTCCGTTTTGGGCGGTTCACGTCCACATAAAGCGTAGAGTTGCTCAGTCGAGATGTCCATCTTGCTTTTGCTGTACTGGTCGACCCAACGGCGTTCCACAGCCAACGCACCGCGCATGAACGGCTTACTGGTGACTACCAGCTCTTGGAACACGCAAAACTCGGGCGGTGCCACATAGCACATGGCTGACAGTGGATGGAACTGAACTAGTTGTGCCGCTTCCCCTTCTTCATGGTGCATCAGTCGATACACAGTCTCCATCGTGCATCGACGTGCAGCATTCAGGAAAAACCCGGCACAGAGCGCTTGGCGAAGACGATCATCCAGCGAAGCATCCACTCTTCTCTCTTGCTCCTTCCGTATCTCCTTCACAGCGTCCAGATCACGGCGGGACAGCGAGTCGATGATACCACGAAGCTGCTTCACGATGGATCCAGCCATTGTCAGAGCGCGCAGTCGGAGGTGGCGATCGTCGCACCAACGCTCCAGATCTCGACGGTGACCCTCACATTGACGGGATTTGGCTTCAAACGCCCTCAGTAGCAGTCGATACGTGAGTTGGTCTCCATCTCCATGTAAAAGTCCGTCGTCTTTCAACTTCTGCATGCGACGCTCCCAATCCGGTTCGGCATCTTCACTACGCTGTCGCTTTTTACTGTGATGACGAGCCTCGACGAAGACGTTCTCGACTGAAAGCATCGCCACCACTTGAGTCATTTCACGACTGCAACCCAGTACAAGAGACTCCACTACAGCACGCGAGAGTTTCGGCTCCAACGGGAAGGCAGACATCAGTTTACCAAGAAGAGTAGCCTCACCAGTGGCGTCCAAAGCCCCAAGCACATACAGCTGCTTCAATGCATCCAGTAGAGAGTCCTCGTCCGGGGGATCCAAGTACTGGAACCCCAGCACGTCCTGGATACCGAGGAGCTTCAGGTACAGCACCGTATTCGCAAGGTTCGTGCGTTGGATCTCCGGTACCGTCTCCTGAGCCATTTCCTCGTACGATATCTTGCTGTAAAGCCGATAGCACTTCCCAGGTGCTGTACGACCAGCTCTTCCAGCTCGTTGCTGTGCGGACACCTTGGAGATCGGCACCACCACGAGCGACTCCATCTGCCGAACTGGGTTGTACACTTTCTGCTTGGTGAAGCCGCAGTCCACAACGTACCGGACGCCGTCGATGGTCAGTGACGTCTCCGCGATGTTCGTAGCCACAATCACCTTACGCACTCGATCCATCGGGACAGCGTCGAAAATCTCCCGCTGCTTTCGCCCTTGTAACGCTCCGTACAGCGGCAAAACACGCAACTCCATTCGGTCGCTTCCCCTCTCCTGTTGTCGATACAGCGCTCGAATCTGAGCGCACGCGTCTTCTATTTCGCGTTGACCCGTCAGGAAGACCAGGATATGCCCTGGCTCCTCGCTGTTGTGCACTTGCATCGTCGTTTCCACTGCAGCACGAACGTAAGTCGACAACGGACCTCGGTGGCCCATGATCTGCCGCTGTTTGGAATGGAAAATGTCCACGGGGAACACGCGTCCAGGGATCTTCACAACAGGACAAGGCTTCACCTCCTTCTTCTTCTTACTGGACGTTGGTTGCCCAAAGAAAGCTGCGAACCGATCGGCATCCAACGTGGCGGACGTGATGAGCACTCGGAACTCCGGTCTTCTGCTCATCACCTGCTTCAGTAGGCCGAACAACAGGTCGGTATGAATACTGCGCTCGTGGGCTTCGTCCAGCATCACGACGCTGTATTTCTCGAGCAACGGGTCGCTCAGACACTCGCGAACGAGCACTCCATCCGTCAAGAACTTGAGCTTCGTCTGGCCACTGCAGCGAGACTCGAATCGGATGGAATAACCCACAAGTCCGTCGCCTCCGACGCTTGTGTGCATTTCCTCAGCCACTCGTTGAGCCACGGACACTGTAGCGACTCTTCTGGGCTGTGTGATGGCGATGCACTGGGCGGTCTCGGTATCATCACGTTCGGAGCTGGTATACGCTCCACAAGCGTGTAAATACTGCGGGAGTTGCGTGGTTTTGCCAGATCCTGTCTCGCCAACACAAACCACCACTTGGTTCTCTTTGATGGCGTCTAGAAGCTCCTCACGATGCGCCAAAGCAGGTAGAGAGACCTTCGGAGTAGCATGCGGAGATTTCGTCTCCCGGGCGCTAGAAACGTCGGATGAAGACGTGGATTGCCGAAAATGGCGAGGAGATACAGAGGAAGGTGATGACGCATGGCGGTGCCGACGAGAAGACCGAGAACGGCTACGGGAGCGCGACCGCGAACGGTGTCGCTTCCGGCCACGATCATTGTTGCAAACCATTGCTTGATTAAAAAATGGAAATTGAAAGGTATAAAATGATGGAGGTAGAACTTCAACTTCAGAGCTAGAAGTACGTCTTGATCTTCGCTGCAATATCTTCGACACGTGCATTCTGTGTGAAGAAGTCGAGGAACTGGCCGTCGGGGCCTACGAGATACATGACGATGGAGTGGTCCACCAGGTAATCTTCATCGTCGTCTTCCTTCTCGTCCGCCTTGGAGAAGTAGACACGGTAGGCCTTGGCGATGTCGGCCACTTGTTGGCGAGTTCCTGTGAGCATCTTGAGTTTCGGGTGGAAGTCGCCTTTGTACACCTTCATCTGAGCGATCGTGTCTCGATTCGGGTCGACCGTCACAAACAATGGCACAACCTCAGGGCTGTTGTCCTCTTCCAGTTTGTCCAGTACGGCACCAATACGCACCAGTTCATTAGGGCAGATGTCTGGGCAGTGAGTGAATCCGAAGTACAGCAGCGAGAATTTGTCTCGATAAGATGCGTCGGTCACTGCACGCCCCGTGTCACAGTCCACAAGCGTCCAGGGCCCTCCCAGAAGAGGTTTACCGATGGATGTTACCGTAGATGCAGCTGTATCAACCGTAGGTAAGCTCAACAGACGAAAGTAAAGAGGAAAGGATCTACAACGCACATTGAGTTTGAAGACGGTTTTTCTCCGAGTTGTAATAGTACACAACGCCACTACCCACAACACCAGCCAGTGCTAACCCGCTCCATGTGATCGGCTACAGTCACAAAGCAGTTAGACGAGTACTCACACTGAAGGCAACTAACCTCACCCCAATTTTGTCCGTACGGGCGGTGCTGGTACTGGACAACATCCGACGAATGCCAACCACTTGGTTGCAACGGAGTGACTTCACCATTCGAGTTGATATCATGATCCTGGACCTCACAATTCAAAGTGGCAAATGGCTCCTTGAGTTGATTCATTGAGACACGAAATAGTAATCAGTGCGATTGTGTTTAGAGGAGTTCCTCCAGGTCGATTAGATGAGTGAGGCATGCAAGACCAAAGCTCGGCTGGATAAATCAACTGCAGTTTGATCTTATGAGTTAGAAATGCAGAATCCCAGCTAATAAGCTTCATCGATACATTCAACGCAGTTCTTTGAGCATTCACAGTTTATTCTTTTTCTCTGTTATTGTGCGTGCGAGTCGAAGGTCCTACCTTGTCGAGCTTAACAGGATCCGCGGAAATATATGGGTGCGTCAATCTGTTGAGCTGCGACGAAAGGTATCACCCAGTTTGCTCCAGATAATTATCCCGAAGCCTGCCTAGTACAGCATAGCATCCTTGATGTCCTTGGGGTTCACCTTGGGCTCGAGTTCATCATCGGGGCGCATCCGGAAGCCCGGACCGGGGACCTTGTCCCACTTGAGCGTAGTCTTACCCTGCGGGCCTTCGCACGACAGCTGGCCGTTCATGGGCAAACTGCCCCACTTGTTCATCGGAGGAGGCACATCCTTTTTGCAGGCGTCCAGCAGCTCACGCGTGGTCTCCGGGGTCAAGTTCTCGTAGAAATCGTCGTTAATCTGCACCATGGGGGCGTTGGAACATGCGCCGAGGCATTCGACCTCCCGCAGCGTGAATTTGCCGTCCTCCGTGGTCTCACCCTCGTGGATGCCGAGATGGTCCTCGATCGTCTTCTTGATCTCCTCCGAGCCGCAGATCATGCAGGGTGTGGTGCCGCAGAGCTGGATGAAGTACTTGCCCACCTTCTCGCGGTTGAACATGGTGTAGAACGTGGCCACCTCGTACACCTGGATAGGCTTAGCGTCTACGATACGGGCCACCTTGTTCATGGCAGCCAGAGGCAGCCATCCGCCATGCTGGCGCTGTGCCAAGTCCAACAACGGGATAATGGCCGACGTCTTGTAGTTCTCCGGGTAACGGTCCAGAATAGCGTGGACACGCTCGTAATTCTCGGGCGTGAAGTCGAACGGCGTGTCCGCGTTGTTGTCCTCGGTGTCGCGGTGCTGAATTACGGGTGGAAATCATTGAATTAACGTCAGAATCAAAGCCTTGGACTTAAAACGTCATTACTCCGGCTACAGTACCTGCACGAAGCTGCTTCCAGCGGCATTGGATGAGTGGAAGCTCGCAGCAGCCGAGGCGGTGGTCGTACGAGCGCTGAGCTGCGCGGTGCCGGCGCGGAAGGCGCGCACAGTTCGAGAGAGCATGGCTGCAGGAGGATGCGTGGAGCTTTTGACTGTCGCTGGACGGACCACCCGAACGTGCGGCGTAGGGGGCTCCCCCTGAAGATACCGGTTTCTTTGGTTTCTAAAGGTACAAATACCGGTATGAAGATGGTTAATTGATTATTAGCCAATGACAATGCTTGATGTGTCATAAAACCTGCGGCGGAGACGCGTTTTTGGGGGTTCAGGAGCCCCCACCGTTCATTCGCCGTACTTGCCCCCACTTGAGACTCCGAACGCCGTTGAATATGGTGCGTTGCTCGACGCTTCCAGCCGTGCAAGATGCGACTAGTCTAACGTGAATGTTGTTTGTATGTTGCACAGTCTGACGAAGAGCCTGTCGACGTGATGCCTGCGATCCGCAAGGCGTGCGAGCCCAAGTGCGAACAGTCCTTCAACGCCTACCAGGCCTGTCTGGACCGCGTCAAGGCTAAGGGCGTCGGTGCTTGCGACGGCCAATACTTCGACTTTCTGCACTGCATCGATAAATGCGTACGTCCTGCTGGAATCAGTACTTTGGTCATTATTTCTTTCACTGACATTTCTTTTCTCGATCTTGTTGCGATCTCCACAGTCCGTCCCGCAGATCATGAAGCACCTGAAGTAAACATGTCCATCTGCACGCGGACTCGACCGTTCGCAGGCAGTCGCTCTTTGGCTTTCTGACGTGCCAGTGCGTGCGCGCCTTGTTGCCCTGTAGCCGCAGGGTTAGCCATCTTCGGGGACGACTATCTTACTACTTCCCAGCAAACAGAAAAAAAATAACATGTATTGATGGGTTTGCAGTGCAGACGCTGACATAACCCCCGCCTTAGACACTTCAGCTTGCTTTGTATGTATCCCTTCCCCATTTAAGTAAGCATGCACAACACTAAAGGCATCAATGTCCTAGCAACATGAAGGATATTTACCGTGAATGATGGATTCTGCGCATTATTACCTCGTCTGAGTGACATCAAATGAAAAGTGACTCAGGTCTAGGTCTCCACCATCATTCGTCAAAAATCAAGTCTCATATCCAATCACAGGTGAGGGCAAGTTGGTGGCGGCCAGAGCTTCACTCAATCCCTTTGTTTGTGTTGGAATAGCTCAGTCACTTTTGGAGAAAAGAACGGAGGAATCATGACTGTGAAGCGCCGCAACCATGGACGTAACAAGAAGGGCCGCGGCCACGTGAAGCGTGTGCACTGCGTGTCCACGGCTAAGCTCATCCCCAAGGACAAGGCCATCAAGCGCTTCGTTGTGCGGTACGTCGTCACAACAGATTAAAATAACGCCTGAGGCGTATAATACGCTGTAGGTCATTTTGAACTGCAGGCAATTGACCCTGTGGTGTCCTTCCTCCATTGCAGTAACATCGTGGACCAGTCGGCCATCCGTGATCTGAAGGAGGCTTCTGTGTACGAGTCGTACGCTCTGCCCAAGATCTACATCAAGAACTACTACTGCGTGGAAGCTGCCATCCACCAGCGTATCGTGCGTGGTCGCTCGGTTGAGGCCCGTAAGGGACGTGCCCCGCCCCCGCGTCGTTTCGCCCCGAAGCGCTCGTAAGCTGCTGTGCCGTTAAGCTCATTGCAGTTTACGCGCGGCTACAGTAGTAGCTGATGCTCTGTTCAGGACTGGATGCTCGCAGTGTCTTCTCAGGCTCTTTTCTGGCGATGCGAGGAGAGAGGCAATTGCCTTCGTTGATAGCACGACATACTGCTGTCGGACAGGTCAGGGGACGCTGGTGACTTCCAACGCCATAATATACGAGGCATTCTTTCTCCAATGTGTCGGCAGCGTCAGCTAGGGGTGTTTTGTTTCGTGATGGTGGCCATTCTACGGGTTCTAGGCAGCAGGTGCAGGTGCTGGAAATTAGCTTCGGGTTGATTGCAAGGTTAAGGCAAAGGTGAAGGAAGTACAAGTGTAGTTCGTCATGGACGTGTTGTCGGGTTCTGGAGTTATCAACACTAGACTACAGTGCTGTCGCACCATATAACGATGCTGTCGTAGAAGGCCACAGATGCCAATATGGGGCTCATACTACTACTAAATACCTGTAGTTGGAGGCTACTACAGGCATAGGTACACTTAGCTTTGGTCGTGATGTGGTGGATTCAGTGCTCATGAAGCAAGTTGCTTCAAGCAACAGATAAAAAACTGATGGCATCTGGCGAAAAATCTGATTCTGAGCAACTTACGAAAGACTGCGATCCGAGTGTGTCTTCTCCGCCCAGTTGACAACGACTCGTTGTCAACGAGTGATCCAGATGATCCAGATGATGAAATAATTGGTACATGTATCCCTACGCACCGGGTGCATGTACATGTATTTTGCTTCGCGCACCCTTTAGTTACAGCAGAACCGATCGCTTGAAATGAGGCAAGGCACGTGTTGCTGCACCCAGATGAGAATCCTGAGACGAGACTCCTGTGCCCAAGCATGCCCATCTGACGCCCAAGCGTGCCCATCAGGCGCCCATAAAGCCCCCAAACGCAACCCAAATCAATAAAGCCAGTTAGGGCGTTATACACCCTCCATCGTATACCCGGATAGCACGGTTCCGTACTTAGGTGGGTCGATGGTGAGACTTAGCGTTGGAGACACTGAGCGCGCTGATACATGTACAAGAGTCGCAACGATCCCTTGTCAAAATTCAATTGTCGCTGGATGTCTTCTTCACTGTTTTCATAATAAAGCAGCACCATACCATAATTATCATAACAATCAGAAAAAATGTATTACGCTTAAACTTAGTCCATTTCCCTTGTTCAAGCTTGCATGCACAAGTGCAAGTATTTGTATCTCAAACACTGCAAAGTTTTTTGTCTAGGTGCTTGCAGATATCATGGTTGTGGATCACGCGAGCAGTAGTAATTCTCAAAATAAAGGTAGGAACAGATTCATCTTTTACTTGGGCACACGCGTTGATCTGTAATAGAAATAAATACAACAAAATGTCTTGTAAGCCCAAACCGAACATTCTAGCACCCAGTTCGCCCAACTGATGAGGTGCGTGCCCAACTCAAATCCATAACGCCCAACTCGGCTAAGATATCGTACCTGAGCACCACACTCCATTGCTCTCGATTGCAACCTCTTTCTCTCCCCTTTCCCTCGCGGCTTGTGCTTCCCAGAATGCGTGCAGATAAACGTTTTGCCATAGTTCTCCCACACGAATGGCAACAAGGGTTTCTTGGAAGACCGACGAGTGGACCTTGTTGTTCTGGAGGCAACCGTGTTGTTCGATCGAACGCGATAGTTCTGTACAGACAGTGGTGTTAGATCTGAAGTGCTTGGACTTCGACGTCTCGCAGCTTGTGGTGCTCAATACATCTGCTTAAGAACCTACCCATTCCTCGCCACTGGAGACGGTCGATGCACTGCACTCCGGGACACTACTCCCCATTCTTCTGCTGTGCTGCCGGATAGGTGTTCTCACTAGCGCCTTGACGCGCAGGGCGCGTGGCATTTTCTCCCCCTGCTCTTTCGAAATGAGTGGTGTTTGCGGAGTATACACGACAGTATACAGAACACCCTCTGGACGGATATCGAGAGAGCCAGTCGCGAAAATCTGATCCGGCATAACCCAAGCCCAGTTGGGCGCAGAACTCACTCTCATGAGGCAATTGGATTGATGAAAAACCGTGCTGCAAAGCGCTTCCTGCACTCACGCATGAGAGAGTCTGTAGCATTGATACTAGAACTCCTGCGTGACGCAGTGCGTCTACATGAGCACCGGCTCTTCTGCTTCCTGTGAGCCATGGCGGCACCACCAGCATCTCCACTGAAGATTCTCCACTGCCATCGTGCTCAGCGCCACCGAAAGTTCGCTACCAGTGTCCTGCAATCCGATGCGCGCTCGATTGTCGGCAACGCTTGCAACGAAAGAGCTCGGCTCCACAGCCAGCCGTCGCTGGCGACACAACGGCCTCGCGCCATCGATTGAGACAGCCAAAGCGACGAACGACAGCAAAATGCAGCCATCCGATCCAATATTCAGCAGTGTGCAACGTTTCAAGCTCTCAAGCCAGCTTTAGCGTCGCATAACGTGTCGCTTTGGAGCTCAACCCCTCGTGTAAGTCCGCACTCAATTGATCAATCAAAGGCATGCGGCCAACAAACGAAATTCAACGGTGCTGCGTTCCCCCATCCTCTTGAGAACGTTCCCGGCGAGTCAATCGTCGCGGACCGTTACGTTTTGCTTACAAAACGACACCAAAAATATTGACACTACGAGCGCCATGAAAGCCAAGGCTAGCCCGGCTTGGTGGGGTCTCCACCGGAAAGAGCAAGCGCTGCACTTCGTAACGTAAGCTCCCCAGGCAGATGTCAGCGGAGCCCGAGGGCGCTGCGCCAATCAGCCGGTTTAGGCACCGCTTGCAGTGTCAAAGGTAAAAAAGCCCGCCCAGCTGATCCTGATTTCTGCCCGCGAGTAGGGCTAATTTGACAACATGCCCAAATAAAGGGTTCTTTTAATCTCCTCACCAATATTTTCAAAAATATGCTCAAACCGGCCTTCATTCCTCAAGAAACAGTTTAGCACAATTCTAAAATTCATGATTCGGGAGTTCCCCATTTTCTCCCCGAGCCCATAAAATAGGTCGAGAGTTTCCAAGACTCTGAGTTGCTCCCTTTCTTTCCTTTGGGCCGTCCCCGCACGAATCTCACCCACATCTCAAGAGGCAAAGTGACTGCAAAGGCAAAGGCGAATTTCTACCTTTGTCTTTTGCAGTGCAAATTTGCACAACTCCACCTTTTTCAGGGTCTAAAGCGCTGGTAAAAGTTGCAAAAAGTA
This sequence comes from Phytophthora capsici, assembly GCA_030324255.1. Lineage (NCBI taxonomy): Eukaryota > Oomycota > Peronosporomycetes > Peronosporales > Peronosporaceae > Phytophthora > Phytophthora capsici. The sequence continues at coordinate 2,172,380 of CM059351.1, forward strand.
GGAGACGATGTCGCAGCAAGTCAAGGACGTGTACACGGGCATCAAGAAGATCTTCCCGGGCTCTCGACGCAGCGGGAGCTTCTCGTTCACAGGACGCATGAGCGCAGCCAGTCTGGACGCCGAACTGTCCGCTGAAGCGCAGGCCGCAGCGCGTGAAAAGCCGTCCAAGAAGAAGGAAGGACGTCACTCGAGCTTCTCGTTTTCGGGGTGGAAAGAAAAACGCGCGTCTTCTGAGCCTACGCAGCCGGTGGTCATGTCGTTGCCCTACGGAGCTCAAGCAGCTACTCCAAAGGCGAAGAAATCGGCCGAGGAAGGCGAACGCAACTCCCTCACACAGTCCATCACCAATGCTTTCCACACAGCCCCCAGTCGTGGCAGTTTGTTCGGTCACAAGAGCAAAGTGGCAAGCAAAGAACAGAGTGCAAGAAGCAGTCGCAACTCTTCCAGCTCCAATAGTGGCCATTCCACCTTCTCTACGACGTCTTTTGATCTGCCGACGCAACCTCCGAAGCTTGGCAGCAGAAGTGTCAGTGTGGGGGGAGACCGACCCCCATGTACGGGCAACCGCACGTTGCGGAACAGTGGGGTGCATGGCAATATGGCACTTCAACCAGGAGCGACGTTGGCGCCAAGTAACAGCAGGAGGACGAAAGTCCGCTCGGCCAGCCAGAGTTTGACCAGTTACAGTACTGTGAAGACGGCTCCGAGCTCGTACCAGTCGAGTTCCAGTGCCATTAACGACCTTACGGCACCTGGTGCACCTGTGTATCCCTCTAATGGATCTGGTCGGGGATCGTTGCAGCAATTGCAACAGCCGAACGCTACAGTGCTCTCCCCTGAGAAGATGAAGAAGACTAGGGTGAAGAAGGAACGTGGCATGTCGTTGTCGTTCTCTTCGTCTGCTAGAAGGGAGAAGAAGGAAAAGAAGGAGGCAGAGGAACGTGAACGTGCCAAGCGTGAGTCATACTCCAAGAACGAACAGGCAGTTGTGAAGCCTCATGCGTCCACGTGGGACTCGGACAGTGACGACGACTACGAGGACACCAAGCGCCCCACCCGCGGACTGGACCGCCGGTCGCAGAGTATGGACTTCATGGAGCAGGCCCCCACGCACCTCATCTCCAAGATCTGGCGGAAGCTCCCGATCCAAGCCCGTCTCATCGGCGGACGCGGCAACATCGATCTGGATCTGCAAAAGGACCGTACGAGCTTCTCGCGCAGCTCAGAAGCGCGCAAGTTCGCCCTGGCAGCGGAGAAGGCCAAGGCTGCTGAGCTACACCGTCGCTCGATCTCTGGTCGTAAGGTTCCAAGCCCTGTTCCTGCTGAAGAAGTGCTGGCGCCTGGCGTCGCCAAGCGGACCCGGTTCAGTCTGAACCCCACGATCATCCTGTCCGACGCGAACGACGGCGCTTCTGGCGCGTACACTGCGTTAGAGAGCTACGATGACGTGCTGGTGCGCGTGTGCAAGTTTGCAGCTCATGACCAGCGGCCGACGACCACGAAAGTGCAGGAGTTCCTCGAACGCTCCATGGCCTTCTTACACGGCACCCGGACCAAGCACGGCAACGTGGTGAACATCTCGAACGGGGAGATCCGCATGTGGCGCAGGCTGGCATTGCACGACTGGATGCTAGAAGAGGTGACGACGGCCCAGGCCGCCGTGGCGTTGGGCGTCAAGGGAAAAGATGTGGAAGCGCCGTCATCGCGTTCCAGTTCGGCCGTGACGGAGGGCACCGATAGTGATAGTGATAGCCAGCCAGCGAGAGGTCCCCGGAGACTGCAGAGTGTGGCGCTCCACCGGTCGCTCAGTGCGAGCGTGGCCGAGGAGGAGCCCGAGGAGGAAGGAGATGACGACGAGGAGCTGGAAGTGCCGTCCAACATGAAGTTCGACAAATTGTGCAGCGTGGTGAACTGCTGCGTGAACTTCGGCGAGGTGCTGTTCACCCCTGACGAGATCGACGACCTCGTGCGTCTTGAGTTCATCGTGGAGGAGGACGGCTGGATTTAAGTTGTGAAAAGCCTAAGCAGATTTTTTATTCCGTTGGTAAATAAGTGAAGGAACCCTCAACAACTATTATACTTGATGCAATACAGACAAAACGCTGTTTTCGATCAGTTAACACACGAAATCTCTGCGCTCTTCCTGTCTTCCTTCGCCAGGAAGCGCAATAAAACGGAGCTTTGCTTCCTCTAAATCTTGATATTGCAGAGACGTACAATGTCGCGCTTCCGGAACTGGAACTGGCCGCAATACACGCACGAGTTGATAATGTCCACGAGCAGCGTCAAGTCTCGAGATGACGAAATGGGCGGCGGGTTGAGCCACGACACGGGTTTGTGCTTGCGCTTCTTCATCTCCTCGCTCTTCTCTCCACTTTCATCTTCACTGGCCTGTTCTGCCACTGGGAGATTATCCTTGCTATGCTGGCGTCGATGCTTACGGATCCATCCAGACACGGCGCTCCGGAACTTGGTCTTGCCGGAATGGCTCGACACCGGGTTGTCCATACTCGAGCTCGACGACATGGAGTCCACACTAACAGCGCTGTCCTGTCGCCTCATATGGAAGCTAGCGCCGATCGTGGACATGACGGACTTGTGTCCGTTCGATTCCTCCGACACGTTCCGTGCAAGTCCGGGCTGGAAAGCTGTAAGTGACGGTGGTTTACGGTGATTCTGCTGGAATTCTCGCTCCTCCGCTTCCCAGTCAAAGTGGGCGAGTCGTCTCCACCGCTTCACGTCGTTCCCTGAAAACTTCTTGTCTTCTCGGAATCCTGGAAGCCATGGGGTGTCACCTTGCGGATAACCCAAGAACATGGCCGAACGGTAGAGGAACTCGGCGATCATGAGCGGAACGGAGCGTTCCAATGGCTCCTGGTCGTAGTATTCGTCTTCGGACGACAAACTACCGGTGGGGTCGTCGCCCCAGTCCTCCGGGTCGTGCAGGAACGACATGGTGTGGAACAACCCGGCCACATTAAACACCAGTTCGTCGTAACTCTCCACCTTGGGCGGCGGCACCACGTCGGGCGCGTACATGTTCTTGAACGTCACTTTGCGACGGCGTCGGGACTTGCCAACGGACATGACGGGCACAGATTGATGTCGCGCCAATGAAAAGCCTCGACGTCGCGGTGGCGCGTCACCTGTGGGCGGAACTCCGGGCGCGCTTTTGCCTCGTGGCCGCTGCTCGTCCAGTGGCGCGCTGTCAGCTCTGGGCAGTGCCGTTTTGCGTTGAACCTGCTCGTGCCATGTGAGCACGTTGGCGTCGTCGTCCATTGGCCTCGTCTTCTATGCTTCTGCCAGACTGTTCGACGGAATGGCCGTAACCTGCCAATGTCAGAGCCCCGATAGCCAGGTCAAAGCGCTACAAGTCGGAGTCTGCCCTAGCTGGTCCGTCTTTCCCGGTCGGCTGTGTATGGAAATGAAGGTGGCGTTTGGTGGAGGTATAGTGAAAGCAAGATGTTCCGGCCGTTGTAGCATATCCGCCAGATGACGGGGGAGAGATGCTGCCGATCAACAAGGAAGAGATGGCAATTTGCACCGCGTCATGTCCAGCTTTACTTGGACATCATACTGTGTAGCGCATTTCCAGCTCGGCCATTGAGAACTTGCCATTCTGTTACAGAATTTCTGTAGGAAGCTTACATGTATTAATACTTTATTTTTTTAAGCCAGAATATAGTGAAAGCGGTGCCACACCGAAAGGTTGCAACTTGCAACGTGCAAAAGGTACAGACAGACAGAAAAAAAAAACTTGGATGGCAATTTCATCTTCGTAAAGATGACGAAATCGATAAACGAGTGACGATGTCTTTTGCTATTATACACGAAGTTGCTCTCCTTTAATGAAAAATTGGGTTTCCTATTTACCAACCTACCTAATCTATTGCGCTGGTCGACTACAACTTCAATTATTTCGTCACGGGTGGCAAACTCACACGGCCAGATCCGTCATACTCAATTGGCTGCGCATAGAGTTCGTAGTGATCAGCCTCTGGTTGAACGGCAATAGGATCGGCGTTGGGTTGCGTCCAGCCTGTTCCAGATCGCCGTCCTCTGCTGTACTAGACGATGTGCCAGACGTATCTGTGTCCGTCGAATCGCCACGCTCACGAGGAAGCGATCGGCGGGCTTCCTTTGCAGCTGCGGCATTCTCGAACGCAGCAGCAGCCTGTAGCACGGGACTGAGACGCTGCACGGACTGGAACATCGCGTTCTTGGGTTGATTGCGACGCTGGCGGTGGTAATATTCCTTCGGAATTGCGATGATCTCACGCAGCTTAGCCTCGAATCGCCGTTGGTAGCGTACCGGGTCGATCGCCGACAGACCCTCCCCGTCCTTTTGCTGGATATCCACCTTGAAGAACCGTTCGAGCTTCTTCTGCAGCGTCCAGGTCTGCAAAATGTCGATGATACCCACGTAGTAGTAGCCAGGGCCGAACACGCGCTTACTCTTCCGCATAGAGCGCTTCGGTCTCGGCTCTCCTCCGCTTGACGGGTAGCGAGACTGGTTTAGAGGGTCTTCCGGCTGATTGAAGAGAGAGTGCACACTAGGAGCCACATTCATGCCCAGCTTCTTCGGCATTGACTCGCTTGAAGAGCTTCCGGTGGACGACGACCAACCTGACGACGAAGCCGAGATGAAGCTGTCGTTCGTGAGACTGTTCGTTGTCGCTGAATTCGTCCCAGTTCCAGTTCCAGTGTTAGTGGCCGTGTTAGCAGCCGTACGCTCACTCAAGATGGAGTTCTCTGCTGGTCTTGATGGCTGATCTACTGCAAATTCGATATCCATCACACCGAGGAGCAGACTGTAGTCCATGATGCCCAGATCGCAGAGGAAGAGCGAGTCATCGCGCAGTTGCTCGTACAGCTCGACGCCTTCTTCCGTTCCAATCCGCATTCGAGTACGCAGGTCATTGTCCTTCAAAACAACATTCGGCTCATGAAGTCCGACGACGTTAGGGCACTGAATTAAGCTCTTCTTCGCACCATACTTAAACATCATCGAGCAGTGACGGCACTTGACCTTAGCACCCCGACGTGGCCGCTTGTAGCTCCGGTTTACCCACGACCCCTTGATATCAAACCGATGGTGGATCTGTACGCCTTCTTCCATCACGTCGAAGAGATTCTCCATCACGATGAAGTAAAAGCGCTTGTCGTACATTGTGATCTTGAAACACCCGTAGAACTTGGTGATGAGCGAGCTCGGATTCAGAGTTAAATACTCTGCGTACTTCTCCGCGATCTCACACAGGAAACGTGCCTCCTCTTCCGCCATAGACTTGACAATATACTTCTTGTCACCGCTAAAAAACATAAACGCCCCACTTGCGCCTTCGCTGATGTTTGGCTTGGTACTTGTCTGGAAGGATTTCATGAAATCTACAGCCTTGATTCCGAACGCTTGACGTAATTCAGCGAAAGCCTGCGGTTTATATGGCGTAAACCGGATAGAAGCTGTAGTCGTTCCCGCCGCTCGAACTGGTGATGGCGGATCAGCAGTTGTGACTACAGTTGAAGCTGACGAAGGATTTTGAACGCGACGGTCTCCTTTCGGTTGTTGGGAGTGAATTGAGCGCTGATCTTGAGGGATCTCGAAGCTGAAGTCCGGTTCTTTGCTGGTTTTCTTCTTGGCCCGCCGAGTTTCTGCGTCGGCGCTGCTGTTGCGGTGCAATCCAGCGTTAATAGCTTCTGTGATAGTGCTGAGCATCCTGTTTCGCTGTACGCTTTGCAGCAAAGTACTAGTACTGCCTGCTCCAGGAAGTCCCGTAGCAACTGTAGCAGCTTCAGCAAGAGAAGGAGGATGATCCTCCTCATCGCTCATTCCCAGTACCAGCTCCTGTGTCGGCGATCGATCACGGATACGAATGAGGTCTTGTTCTGCAATCTGGATAGCACGCGTCATCCCCTCGATAGTGAAGTAAATGAGCTCTTCCTGCAGTGCAGTGTTGAGTTGTGCGCTGTACTGCTTGTCGGCGGAGTCAGACGAGAACTTGAGCCAGTTTGGACGCACTAAACTGGGACTGTTGACCATGAACCACACAAAATAATCGATGGCGCCTCGTGCTGATAGAGCAAACGTGAAAGTTCGAAAAGTTTGGCTTGGCGCGAAATTGCCGTCATAGGTCGTGCGAGTCCGGAAGGACATAGCGTACCAGAAGAAGACGATCGTCCAGTAGATGGTGTAACTCGTGATTGAAAGCGCCCCGTTACGTAGCATCTCTCGACGACTATTAAGAGTATCACGCAGTCCAGAGCGCAGTCGTTTGACGCCGAATATAAGCACCGCAATACCCGAAAGGTAGAACAGGATCATCCACATGTAGAACAGAAGCCAATTGTTAGGATTGAGGCGAAACAAGTCTCTCTCCACAGTGTCATCCGTGGTTTTCCGCTGCGTCCAACAGTAATTTCCATCTGCAAAGCCATGAATACCAGGTACAAACGCCGCTAAGATACCCGTGAAAACTCCAGCTGAGTAGACCATCATCTTGTACCTCCTTCTGTTCGCCTTGACGCTCATGAACGGGTTCGTGAGTGACCAGTAGAGATCCACAATCTGCGCAAAGTACCAGGAGTCGCTTGATAGAAACAAAAACTGCGTGATACCAGAAAGATACGCGCATGAATCCTCGTCATGTGCCTTGTACACGCCCATGTCCAATAGCAGCGGGTCCAGTAGAAATCTCAGAGCCAAAAAGATATCAACCACGCACTTGTAGTAAATCAACGGGTTTGGATGTCTCTGGTAGCTCTGCACACCATGGAACGTCACGAAGACGCACACACAGAGAATCAACGTCAACAGCGAGCCAAAGACGAGTCCAGGGTCGATGCTGTAGCCATTGAGAGAGTTCACAGTTTCTGCTAACACGATCATCAGTATCAACAGGGCAACACCGAATCCAAGCACGATATAGCCTTCTCTGGACCAATTGGTGAAGTCCACTTGAGGTTTCAGGATCTGCCCAATGTTTTCGTCCATTCCTCCACTTTCATCAATAACGTCGAGGTCGAATTCCTGATTCGGAGACAATTCCAATGGGTCGTGGACAGTTGTCGTCCTCCCAATAGCCCCGAAAAAGCTCTCCCTTAGCCCTCCAACATTAGAGGACATTCTGGACAGCACAGTGTCTCGCAGTGCGAAAGAACTCCGGTTGGAAGTCTTGCTGTTCGTTGGCGTCCTTCGGAACCGTAAACTGACACCGGAATCACCCAACCCGGAGCGAGCAGAGTCATTAGAAGCTGCAGATTGCTGCGAGGAGCTGAGGCGGTCCCTGGATCGCCCGGAACCGATGTCGATTTGCACGTTTTGCTCAATGGAGACTCTTCGGGAGATCTTGGGCTTTTGTGGACTGTTGGGCTTCCTGAGCGCCGATTTGAGCGGAGACTGCGAGTCTAAAGAGCCTGAAGAAGGTTCCGAAGGTGGTGAGCTTGCTGTATTGATGATGGGCTTCAGAATCGACTGCAATGGTGATGTAGGCGACGTTGACAAGTCCGTTGTTCCAGGGTGCATTGCGGCGTCCACAGAGCGCTTCAGAGCGTGCGGAGACTGCGACGGTGAAGAGGGCGACATGGAGAAGTCGGTGGTATTGGAGTTATTGTCTGAATCCTCCCCGTTGGGCCGTGGCGGACCGTCGGATCCAGCGCCTGCCTCCATGTGGGTTGCTGAGCGCGAATGCGGAATGAAGGCAACTGATGATAACCCTTTGGCCATAGAGTGGATTCTCTCGGCATACAAAAACCAAGTAATTTCAGTGAAGCTATTGCTTTTCGGCGTAGAAAAAAGACCCATGTGCGAAGCGGTAGAAATCAGACTTGAGCCGCTTGGCCGCTTTATCAACCCACGTAGGCTGCACTGATAGATAACACTTCACTCTGTGTACCTGCAGCAATGCTGCCATGCTGCCAGTACATATTATTAGGGGGGAGCTAGGTGCATGGTGCGCTTCCAGCGCAATCGTAGACACTCGAGGTAAAAATGAGACAACGCAGAACCAAATGATACTAATGCGCCATTTAGAGTTATCAAGATAATCGCATTTAAAGTTGACCAATCAGTTTTCGTATCTAATCGGACATGTGACATTTGGTGTGTTTTTGACACTGTAAGGGACGTAAAAGTACTCTGATTAAATAGCTTTTCACAAGCGCTTTCAAATAAACACAAAGTCAAAAAGATTGAGCAAATATTGAGCTCACAGTGATTCAAAATGTACCGCCATTTGGGGGGCACGAAAATGGAGATCATTTTTTGGACAAACATAACTTCTTAGGTTTTTGACATCTTGAGGCAAACAAGGGCTCAAATGAAAGATAAGATGCTCCTCTGGGCAATGGTGCGCCTAAATCGCGATTCGTACTTAGGTTCATTAGTATCTTTTTGTTTGACGTTGTCTCAAATGGGTTAAAGTTTCACATATTGTGGTGTGGCTCACTTCAATATCACTAATTTCTTTTTACGCCAGGACAAATTGTAAAAAGTCCCTATTTTCAGCCAATCCTCATGTTTTTACGAACTAGATTTTAGACGAATCACAAGTCCGCTCTTTACCCCAACGAATGGCTGGTAGCCCGACCTTCCTGTTGGCTCGTTCCAAATCGCGCGTCAGTCCGAATAAATTCCTTCCAAAATGGTGCGTGTGCATGACGCTTCGAGCGTTTCTAGACCGCGAGAAACAGCAGGAAACAGGGCGACGTGTATTTAGTCAAGTTCCCCTCCTTCAGACGCGTCGTCTGGACTGCTTTTCACGGCGGAATTCGCTCTAGAAGCTGCAGAATCCGAGAATAAAACAGGTTGGACAGGTCATCTAACGCTATTATTCTCGTCATTGTTACAGCCGTCGCACAAGACTTTCCGTACCAAGCGCATCCTCGCCAAGAAGGCCAAGCAGAACCGCCCGATCCCCCAGTGGATCCGCCTGCGCACTGACAACACCATCAAGTACAACGCCAAGCGTCGCCACTGGCGCCGCACCAAGCTCGGCCTGTAAGCGCCCGAGCTTCGGATGGACAGTTTTACTATCGCGGGGGACAGAATGGACGAGGTCTCTCTGGACGCTGGCTGGTTGCAGCTTCATATGCTGATGCTGCGCTGGCTGCCGTCCTGGCATGCGATTTCGTGCTGGCTCCCTGGAGTTGCTGGACTGTAATGGACCCTCTTGTTAGCAGCGGATAACCAGAACGAATTCTCTTGAGAAGGACGACCCACGACCCTCTTCACTATCGGCTTTGTAAGTCGCCACTTACGGTGTTGCAGAGCTTTGTATCTCTCCATTGCAGGTGATAAACAGGTGACAGGTGAAGGACAAAGGGGGGCTGAATTGAAGCAGATTAGCTGTGGTACTATCCTACTGACAAGCAGCTTATTATGTTATCAGCTAGTCGTCGTCGGCGTCCTTGGTCTCGCCATCGTCCTCAGCGTAGTCCGGTTCATAGCGCTGTAGTCGACGTCGCAAGTCCTGGAGCTGCTGGTTCTTGGTGGTCACCATACGCTTCATGGACTGGAACTGCGACGTCTGCGCTACGTGCTGCCGACCGTCGTCCACCTGCTTCTCGAGCTCTTCCACACGCTCATTGGCCTTTTCCAGCTTCCGTTGTAGTTTACGCAGCTCCTTGGTGTGAGCTGCTTCCATGGCCTCCTGCTCCTGCTTGGAAGTGATCTTGGCTGCTCGAATCTCTTCTTCGTGCTGCTCTTGTTCATGCTGAAGCTGCTTCTCGAGCTTGTCCTTAGCTTCAGCGTCTGCTCTCCCCTTTGGGTTACTCTTCGGCAAGGCGCCAACTTGTACCGCTCCACGCGAGTCTCCGTTAATCCATTCCGATACGGAAAGCTGTTCCACACGGTCGAGCAGCTCCTTGTCCTCCACCATGGCGATATCTAGGTCCAGAGCGAGATCCTGGTCATTAATTACTGTTAATAGTCTTGATTTCAACTACTACAGTAGTACGTAACAACAAGGCATACGCTATCCTCAGCCTCGAGGAAGATCTGACGCAGTAACAACGCCATCATGTTGATCGTGTCTTGCAGTTCACTGCGGATATTAGCCTGAACATGCAAAAATACTTCTGTTAGTAAAAAACAACACACTACTACGCTGGAATTGCTCTCACCTTGACGGCGAAGCATAAGGACTTGATCGCTTCTTGCACGTCTTTCTGACTATAAACCTCCTCGGACGACAAGCGATCCGAGCGCGTGTCTTCAAAGTCGGCCTCGACGTTCTCTAGGTGCGTCTTCAGGCGCGAGCGGAAGAACTTGAGGAACTTGCCCAGCTACAACAAAGCAGTACTACATGAGCCCTTGTGATCCAAGGAGACAGAGTTCATTACATACTTCTTCCTGATGGTGTTCACTCACGCGTCCAGGCATTGGCTTTTAAATGGAATTCTCTTTATACTGAGAGCACTGGAGTAGACGCGTCGTTTCATGTGCACAACCCAAGATCGTTTTCAAAAGGAAGCGGTTTCTGGTCGCAGTTGGCTAGGAAATTCACGTCGACTGCTGGTAGTTGGCGCTGTAACAATGGCACGGACACTTCGTCGACGACTGTGCTCCTTCTCGAGTGTCTCGTGGAGTTTCGTACATTGATCCATGAAATCGTGCTCCGATTCCTGCTGCGACTGTTGTGTGCAGTGAATCTTCCTCGCTACCCATCGAGGTCTGCCGGAAACAACGGAACTGGGTCGAGAGACCATCGTTTTCTTCTCCCAGAGCAATAGACCTTCGCTCTGGTTGGTAGGAGTACTGATACGCGAAGAGTGACCCTCGTCACGCTCGGTCTCCGAATCGAGAGCTTGAACTGGGGGTAGATTCCGACGTTGTTGAGCCTCCAGACGTTTACGGCGGCGACGAGCTTTGCGTTTGTCTCCTTCTTTTCCAAGTTGTTCTCTGTAGACCCGTTGATCTTCAAGACGCTGTTCTTCTTGAGCAGCTTTTAACACAAGATCTCGTCGCTCTGCCTCTCGATCGACGTATTGCTGCAGTGTGGTGTGCAACATGACAGCGCCTTTGTCACTGGGAGAAGTGTCTTCGTTAAGCTCGTCTGCAAGTTCAGGGAACTGCGCAAAGAGTGTAAGCAAATGATTGAAGACAAAGACAACGTTCGACATACTTTGATGCAGTTGAAACTCGCAGTTGGCCGGATGACGATCGCTGCTTTCTCGAGTAACATGGTTGCCAGGGTTGCGTTCTGGTTCTGGTAGGTACACATGAGCGGTGATACACCCGTCTAGGGGTTTACTAAAGGGTAAGCAGTAGATAGTAAAATGCAATCAGGAGGTTCTTACTTTACAATTGATATTGACGTCAGCGCCGTGCTGAAGGAGCCACGTCGCGACCCGCATCAAATTACGTTCGCACGCAATGTAGAGAGGCGTCTGGTTCAGCTGCATGAAGAAGTTCTAATTAGTGTACCATGAAACGTAAAAGAGCATCGCTTCTTGCGTACCAAGTTGGGCTCATTGACCTTCGCTCCAAATTGCAGAAGTACTTCAAGTGTCTTGACGTGGCGTTTTTTGTCCTTATTACCTAAAACTCCTCTGCAGTACCATTCAATAAGCCTCGTATCTCTTAACGTAGAACTATAGTCCGACCTGGCTGTGCAGATCATTGGCGTGTCGCCTCGTTCGTCGTCATCCGCTCCGAACGCTCCTTCTAGACGACGAGCGTTCGGGTCCATACCGTGCTTCAAATGCTTGAGAACAGCCTTGTACAGTCCTTCTGCGGCCAAAGCATGGAAGTTATCGTAGCCCAACTCCCGGTCCAGAAAGCCATACTGGATGTCGGCGTACCGCCACACGACAACGCTCATTTTACCTCCCATGAATAGCAAATGAGCAAAAGTGTTTTACCACTTCAACATGCTGTCGATTTTTCCAATTGTTTTTCATGATTCAAAAAAAGTCTTTTGATTTGAGGTCATTTTTGGTATTACTAGTACATGTAAATACTGAACTTTAAAAAAGCCGTGAGTGACCACAGAAACCTGTGTGTAAATTGCATTTGGACTAAAGATCAGTTAGTGATAAATGAACGCTTACTCGTTGTTTGAAACAACTTGTTTCTTCGTCAACACTTGCCACTGGGACTACCTCTTTTACCTACTGCGTTGCGTAAGAATAGCAAATGTACAAGAATATGAGCGTGAAGATCATCCCCCCTATGACGATCCAGAAGTCCACTGTGTCTCTCCTCTCGATCACACGCAGCAGCGAACTGGACAGTCCTAATCTATTCGCAATATCCAGCAGCTTCGTGCGCACATTCTACCACAAACACACAAAAACTCGTCAGGATTTCCACATAGTTTAGCCTATTTCACTGTCACTTGACCTTCATTCGATTGCGTTGCTCTCCAAGATCCCCCAGAATGGACTGCGACAGACTCGTTAAGTCCGATACCATCTGCGAGGACCTTTGTAGACTCTCCGACTCTTGTGCTGCGTACATGGCTCCATTACCACTGTCAAATCCCTGTGCAATAACACGAATCAGTATTTATCGACATAACCTGTTCAATTTCAGTTCTCACCCCATTACGTCTGCTCATGAGACTCTCCCTCTCTCGGGCCTCCACAGCTCGACGATTAACGCTGTAGATATGTTGCTCCAGTGTACTACCCAGTGCATGAGTCTCACTGCGCAGCTGCTGTAGCTTTTTCGTCCAAGTGTCTCTTTCCGCAGGCTTGGAGCTGGTCTGTACGAGCGAGTCCAGTTGCCACAGAAGCTGCTCCAATGTACTGAGATTGCTGCGTGCCTCACCTTGGAGCTCTGCGTCGGTGCGTCCGCCCGTCCGCCCAGAGTCCAAGTAGCTCATCTGCATCTTCAGCTCAAACTGCAGCTTCCGAGCCTGGGGGTACAGCGAGTCCAGCGTCTGGCGCCCCATTTGCGGCTGCATCTTCGTCCTAATGAAGCTTCACTTGATAACAGCGTAGTGTTGTAAGTGTATCAGTTTTGAAGGGGAAGTAGATGGCTTCAGCTTCATTAACCCATATCAAAAAAGAGAACAAAGGTTTAACCCTTAAATCGACGTGGTCATGTTGCATGGTAAACAGGAACAAGCGTGAGAAACACACTTGAGCCAGCAAAGAAGTAAAAACACAATGAAGCGTTCAGGTTTTACCATGACGAAGGTCATCACCATGGAGTTGTAAAGCTGGCAGCACTGAATTCACCTTGATCCACTTATCCTTTCACGAATGGGTGCGCAAGAGCGTCTCTCACGGAAATGCGCTTTGACGGATCCAACGTGAACATCCGGTCCAATAGACTACGGAGCTCCAGCACTTGCTTCCGGTCGTCAGTGGGACTTTTTGCTGCCATGAGGCTGCTAGCAAGGTCGCTCTTGGTCTTGATAGTGTCCATCAAGCGCAAAATGGGCTTACCTGTATGGATAAATGCAGCGGAAGTTTAGATTCCTCAACTACTCATACTGTTTCGTATTGCACCCACTTACCTGTGACACGGTCGCTTTCTCGGCTGCAGAACTTAAGATCTTCGGTAAAGTGCGGCTCCATCTCAAACTGATCGATGTAAGCTTGGCGGTGCTTCTTAATCAGCTTATTCGGGATCTTGCCCTTGAGCTCCATAAAAAATTTGAGCATCTCATTGTTCGTGCTCCCTGGAAACATAACTTTGCCAGTGAACATCTCGTATAAACAACAACCGACAGACCACATATCTACCGCTTTGTCGTAGGCGAGACCCAGCACGATCTCGGGTGCGCGGTAGAACCGACTCACGAGGTACGGGGTTGGGTCCTGCTTCCCGTCATCCGCTTTAAAGGCAGACCCAAAGTCACACAGTTTGATGGTGGTTTGCTTTTCGTCCAGTAGCATGTTGTCCGGTTTGATATCTGCGCACCACCACAGTATATCAACAGTTAGCACCCAAAAACCTACAGGAAAAAACGTAAGAAATCTCTTACCCGCGTGAATCACTCCGCAGGTCTCCAAGTGATTGAGCGCAATCAGCAGGTGCTTGCTGAATACACGTACAGCCTGGATCGAAATGCCACCTTTCCCTCCGAACTTCTTCATGGCCTCGCGGACATTCATCTGCATTGGCTCGAACACCATCGCAACGTGGTTTCGATGCGTAAAAGAATCCAAAAGTCGGATACAGTGTTTCTTGTCTCGTGAATCCCGTTCTCCCAACTCATTCAGAAGCTTGAGTTCAGTCTGTGCTGCATCACGCATGACGTCGTTGTTCCGGATGAGCTTGACAGCGACCACATCGAGGGAGCCATTGGCAGTGTTCAATGGGGTGATGCACTGGCAGCGAAGCACAGTGGAAAACACACCTTTGCCAACAGCTCCGAGTACGCGGTACTTGCCATTCAGAACCTCTCCGATCGTAGTAGAATAATACCCGTCGGCATCATCACAATTCGACTGTAGAGACACCTCATTCACCGTGATCGCAGCCACATTCGAATTGCCATTCATTGCATCGTCGTGGTCGTCAAGTGCTGCCATGGAGAACATGTCGAACTCATCCGTAACTGCAGTAGTTTGCTTAGGGAGTGCTGAGACTTTCTCGGGGGATGTGACCTCCTCTTTCTGCAGCACTGTCAGTGATTTCTCCATTTCCAGTTGCTTCTTCGGAGAACTCTCCACCTGCAACTGCTTCTTTGGTGATTCCACCACTTCTTCTTGCTTCTCTGATACCTCCAATGTCCCCTGATACTCTTCTTCTTCATTGTCTGTCGTAATAGCAGCAGGAACAGGGATGGGTTTCGGAGTGGTTGAGGCTGACGTACTTGGTCCGTTCTTCTTGATCCCGGCGATAGTGCTTCTCGCATCCGCAAGAGCCTTTAGGATGTCGGCCTTAATGGAGCTGACATCAACTGCTGCCTTGTCTGTTTTCGGTGCCTGCTTGTCAAAAGACTCCACACTAACAACGTTATTCGTCTGCTTTGTCTTCTCTACATTCTTCTCCTCCTTACTCTCTTGCAGAATTTTCACTTCCACCCCTTGTGGCTCTGCTATCTTCACTTCCACCTTTTGTGGCTTTAGTGCTTCCTCCATGGGATCATCTTGACTCTCCATGACCTCATTCTTTTCCGATTTAACACTCTCAACCTTTAAACCCTTTGACCAATTCTCCACCTGATCATTCTGCAGCATCTTCACCTCCACCCGTTGAAGCTTTGTTACCTTTACTTCCGCCTCTTGTGGCTTTGGTACTTCCTTCATGGGATCATCTTGGCTTTCCATCTTTATCGATTTAACCCTTTCAACCGTTAAACCCTTTGGCGAAGTCTCCACCTGATCATTGTGCTTCTCCTTCTTAACTTTAGGTGCCGACCTGGACGTGGAGCGTGAACGACGACGCTCCTTCTTGTCGTCACTGCTACGACGCCGGCGCTTGTGGCGATCTCTGGAGCGAGAACGAGACCGCGACCGGTGGCGTCTGCTGTGGTTCGAACGGCGCGACCGTTCTCGGCTGCGACTGCGCCGCTTGGACGAGCGATGATGTGAGGAACGACGCGAGCGTGAAGAAGTTGGCGAACGACTGCGCGAGCGATGGGAGCGGCGCGTGCGGCGGTCATCCGAAGAGCGCATTTTTCCACCTGGGTTAGTGGTGATTGGATGCTGCAAATAACCCTTTGGAATTACAGCCAATACGATCCAATCGTTCCGTCTCATAATATCCATATCCTAACGGTTTTCAGAGGCAGCTTTCTGGTAATTTGCCACGCTTTTAAAGCGTCCGGCTCAGCCAATTTGGTATTTCTTTCAAAGATCATGATTGGTTGAAAATAGGTGCTGACCAATTCGAACTACTCCGACCAAAATTGTGACTAAATTCTGAGAAGGGTTCGGTCTTTTGCCGTAAACAGAGTAGCCAATGCTGTGTGTGTGTATTACGTGCCACCTCCCTCTCCAGCGTGCATTGCAGCCAATGCAACGGCTTGCCAAGCCATTCGATCCTCTTTGTTTTATATCAGCTAAAAGTGGCTAGCGTGACTAGCGCCCAGTATGGCTGCTTCGTCTGCCGAAACAACCGCTGGCTCCATATCAATTTTTGGAAGTACACCATGTACTTGTACTAAATTCCACAGGATCGACTAAAGCGACACATTTGTGACAAAACGCGCATATAATGTGGATTTTGATTATTGGTGGCGAGCTGACGGCACGGCACCGCAATCGTCAGCGATACATGTTGTGGAATGAAATTGTTAGCTGTACATGCGCACTGAGGTCACTTTACATAACAACATGTAGGTGGGAGGAGCTACAGTACAAGGGTCCCTTGCATTCAGCGAGTGTTTTTACAGTGTCATCACCAGCGTGAGAATACATGTACTGTACAGTTCCGGTAAGCAACTACATGTATGTTCCTTTTGCCCTGTCTCAATGTCTCGATCGCAAATAAAGCTGGATCGATGGGTGCTTTCAGAGCGATTCACGGATCGTGGCGTAACCCTGTCTCAAATTCACGGTCGTTGTTGCTACATTTACATGCACAGGAATTGCCATCAACAAATGTACAAGTTGCTTAGCACTCAAAAAGTATAAATTAGAGAATGTGGATAGGTAGTGAAGCTTTCAATCCAAACTTGACTCCAAGTGGATTTTTGCGGTTCATGAAGACTGTTTCCACATACTTTAATTCGAGACGTAGCAAGCTTTCAAGCCTTGAAAGCTTGAATCAAGGCCCTTAAATCAAGGGTATAAACAAGCAAACCAGCTTACAGACGCGCGAAAGGCGGAAGTCTGCTTGTCCGACACCAATGATGTCACCATCGTGCTGTTCGTTATCGACGCCAGGCAGCCGCCAACCGTGCAAGTTCGGCTTTCGCCACCAGTTGTACGCGCGTTTTGTCGACGGGGTAATCTCAACATCAAAGGCGAATCGAATCAGTGGTGTAATCAAGAATTGAAGCGCGTCAGACTACGTTTTAGATCAAAATTATGTAAATCGCCCTCAGTCCCACTTGACCTAGGGCATACAAATACCAAGCTAGAACCTTTCTTTTCCTTACCACACTTACAGTATCAATCAATCACCACCGTCATAACACGTTTTCTGCCGTCCTCAGCTCTTTCAGGCATCTCTATCACCTCAATCTCCATTATACATCCCCGTCCACCGTCGTGATACGAATGTACCCTTGCAAATGAACATGCAGTGGTGTCGAAACCAGCACGTAGCACAACATTTTAGCCGCCTAAAACAGTAAATTTAACTATCCCTTCCCCTACCCCACATCGTAACAACTCTTTGTGTCGAACGAATAGAGAGCGAGCGCAGGTTGCAATCACAATCGAAAACACACACAAGTAGACCAGGTCTACTGCGATTTGGCTGGAGGAGCAGCATGAGTCCGACGACCAGCCACGGCCCGCAGAACGTGCCCGACGGTGCGTTAAGTATGACACCGCGTGGAGGCGGCTCTTCCTTCCTGGACGGTCTGAATACGCCGCCCAGTTCGCGCGGGAAGAGCTCCGTTCACTTCGTAGGGGCTGAGGAGGCGTCGTATTCGTCGGAATCGTCCAACATTCTGTCACCTCGTGGCTTACGCTCCCACGATGTGGAGCTTACGACCCCCAAGACACCTGAGGATGAGCAAAAGGACGAGGAAACCGGCAGCCAAAACGGGTTTTTACCTACTCTTTCACAGGTGAGTGGCAATGACAACTATCAGCAGTATGTGCAGCGCCAACTGCAATTGCCACCTCTATCCCCCAATACAAGGAGTGCTGGGAAGACTGGAAGTCGTGGAGGACCTTCCAAACGCAGTCAAACGTACGTGCAGCAGCTGTCCAGGGAATCGGCCAGGGAACTGGCCAAGACGGCCTTCAGCATGCGGTCTACGTCCGTTGGAGACTTCACGTTCGATAACCCGCATGACGTGGTGGGAAGCAGTTTAAGAGAGAGCATTCGTCGTGTCACTGCCTTCTCGAGACGAGAAGCTCCTCTAGATACGGAGCTCAACACGGTCGTTCGGGTCGACCATCATGTTCGCAAATGCGAGCTGAGACTCGACCCAGAGACCATCACGTGGTCCAGAGGTAAGAAAATCCTCGGTGTATTGGCTACGGACGACGTCGTGGGTGCCGAACTCATTG
Source organism: Phytophthora capsici (assembly GCA_030324255.1). Classification (NCBI taxonomy): domain Eukaryota; phylum Oomycota; class Peronosporomycetes; order Peronosporales; family Peronosporaceae; genus Phytophthora; species Phytophthora capsici. Next base: position 2,190,467 of record CM059351.1, read on the forward strand.
CCAAGAAGAAAGCCAACTCGTTCCGTGTGCATTATTTCAAGAAAGGTCGAGGTACGGGATCCAAGGCGCTGTTCCGTACGCCCAAGTTCGTGGACTTCCACTGCCTCGAGACTGAAGTGGTGGGCAGTTGGGTTGGCGCCATTCAGGAGCTCGTCCGCTGGCAAGCTCGTGCGCCTCCCATTTCAGAGAAACGGCTGCTGAAGGTGGTGGTGAACCCGCACTCGGGTAAACGACAGGCACGACGCATTTGGGAGACGAAGGTCAAGCCGTTCCTGGAATTAGGCAACTTCGACTACGTGGTTGAAGAGACGACGCATTCAGGTCATGGAGCGGAAATGGGCAAGAGCTACTCATCCGAAGATGGTTTCGAGGCTCTCGTGTTCATTGGCGGGGATGGTACCCTGTGTGAGTTCATGAACGGACTGCTCACTCGTCCGGAGCACGAGTGGCGTGAGATTGTGGCCTCGACACCGATCTCGCTTATCTCTGCTGGTACGCAGAATGCTTTCGGCACTGGAGCTGGTATTCCGACGGTGAACGCAGCTCTGTACTGCATTTTGAAGCGTAAAATGCGTCCACTGGATGTGGTCACCGCTGTGTCCGCTGCTAATCCGGAGGTGGTGCACTACAGCTACTGCGGTCTTGGCTGGGGGGTGGCAGGCGACATCGCTGCTGAGTCGGAGAGATACCGTTGGATGGGAACACTTCGCTACGCCTTCCTCAAGGTGAAACGTACTGTGATTCTACCTAAGAAACACACTGGTCGTGTTCGGTATGTGCTGACGGAGCCACAACCGCCACTTCTCCGATATGACGACTACCCTGATGCCGGCGCACTGGACCAGTTCGAAGTGGAAGAAGGCACTGTATACGATATGGACCGCTTCAGTCAGCAGCGCAAGTCGTGGGGTGGTATCGCCGGCAGCATTTCCAGTCCAGCCAGTCGCAAGCGATACCCTGAATTCCTGTGGAAGGAGGACAGCAGCAGCTACGTGGTGGTGGGCGTCGTCAACATCACACCCGACGGCGCTTACTCGCATCCTTCGGATGGTAACTTGGACCTCATTATCACGCGCAAGGGCGGTCTCTGGGCCGTGGCCAAGCTGTTTGGGCTTTATGTCATGGGTAAGGAGCTACAGAGTGAGCTCATCTCGTACCTGAAGGTCAAGGCAGTGGAAATTGAGCCTGACCAGACTGAGGATTGCATGAACATCGACGGAGAAGTGCTCGAAAGTGGTCCATGGCGCATGGAAGTGGTTCCCAGCCTCTTCAAGGTCCTGTCCGAGAAGTAAATCAGCCACAAACCCACTCCAAATTGCCGGAAACACTGCGCATGAAGCAGAAGATCTCCACCCACCCGTTCATTCTACACGTCAACAAAAGTTGTAAATATCCGTCATTTTTTCATCAAACTTTACTTTTATCACAGTGGCTCTTGTCCTAAGAAATGTCCTAGTTGTCGTCGTCCTGGTCGCCCGTGAAAGAGCTCGAGAACTTGACGATAGCGCGGCCAATGGCGCCGATCCACTCGTCCTTTTGCTTCTCGTTCTCCGCGTACATGTAGAAGGTAGAGTCGGGTGTAGCCACTTCGAAGCAGAAGCGTTTGTTGGTCTTCTCCTCGGCCGATTTCACCGTCAAACAGTCCGCCAGGTCGATGAGTCCGTGCGCCGGCTCGCCCTGCGCACGGCAGAAGTAGAGCTTGTTTCCCTTAAGTACGAAATAGCGTTTGCGCCACTCCTTGAGCCACACGCTGCGCTTGGTCAGTTCCCCCTCGAAGTCCGGGTCCGACAGGTCGCAGTGCGAGTAGTCGCCCTCCATGCCTGTGTCTGCCTTGGCGCTTGTAGCTCCTCGAGAGGGGTCCTTCTTCCGCTGTCAGTTCTATTCGAGAACTTGGTTTGAAGAAGGGATGACTTGGATTTTGTATGCTGGAGAATTGTGGTGTGGTGTACATATTCTTGTGTGAACGATCACATCAAGTTGAAGTGAAGTTGAAGTTGTTTTCTGCAAAACGAATTCTCTCCCTTAGTGCTGCTCCCTGGTGACAAATACTCTGTTAAATGCAAAAGGAATTGTCCAAACGCAACTGCAATCCTGAAGGCAGATTTACTGGAACGGCGCCGCAAAGGTTCGTTCCTTCATGGTGACGACGACACCAATGCGTGTACGAGGGGAGGGGAGGTGTAGTTAGTATTAGCTGCAGGAACTTGTTCAAAGTGATGTGCTGCTTCTAGATCATTCAGCTGCGTAGATGTAAAGTTCATGTTATACCGATCTCTTTAATAGCAAAGTGGTTCGTGTAAAGTGCAGGCTGGATGTCGAGTGACGAAATTGATCGCCGACATATCGTTCTAGTCTCTGCGCAGCGACTTTGTGTGACATGGGGGCGCGGATACATTCATGATGAATTTCATCCGATGGGCGATCCAAGCTCCAGCAGCTTGCTCCAGGTCGAAATCGAGCTGCACCGACTTAGCGAAGCCATCTACAACCCACAGTTTATCAAGTTGCATCTATCCGACACTTTCACGCAGCAAACCATTATATGCCTCTCTCTGTTGAATGATAGACTCGACTGTCAAAGAACTGCAGGCATTGTGGCCAGCAATGCCATTGCGACAGGGTCGCCTCAAGGATACATGCGAGCCATCTTGTATCCGTGAATCCGAGGCTGTCTGGCTGGCCTCTGCCGTTCAGCCGGAGCTCGGATTCAATCGTTCTGTTGCCGGTGCTGGCAACGTGCTAAAACACCACATTCACTGCCTTGTAGATGTCTGCGATACGTTGGTGTATCCGTAGTATCGCCCCGGTGTATCCTTGTTTGCCTTCCATCTGCTGCAGTGTATCCACACCTCGTCTACGGTTCCTAGCGATATACACATGAGATGCCGCTTCGTTGATATGATCACAGACGCTCGAGTCGCAGCGCTAACCTAACATGCAAAACCATCAAATCAAAGATCCCCAGGTGTTTGACTCCGTTCGGGAACTAAAAGCCTTTGGCACCGACAGCGGTTCATTCTGCAATTTGCTTTACATCTCACAGTTCAACCAACAACCTTCTACGATGGCGATCACCACTGCTCGCTTCGCGCTGCGTTCACTGCAGACGCTTTTCGCTTTACTCGCCATCATCTTCACGTGGGGTGGCTACGTCAAGAATGACGACGGTCAACTCAGCGGATTGTCGCCTGAATTCAGCATCCTCATGAACTACTCGGCGCTGCTAACCGGTCTCTACTACGTGCTACCAGTCAAGATTCTGAAGTGGACGGCTGTGGCTCCGTCCGTGACGTTCCAGCGTCTTGTGGACGGTGTCTTGACGGTGCTTCTGCTTCTTGGTGGTATCCTGCTATGGGCCTCATCCGGTGTCAAGGATTGCTCGGAGAAGAACGACAAATACGAAGCGTACGCTGGTCTCCAGCTCTTCCGTTGCGGTAACTTGACCATGGGCGTCATCTTCACCTTCATCACGTTTGCCTTGTTCCTCGCATCGTTAATTTGGAGCTTCGTGGGCGACAGCGCCGGTCAAACTGAGATCGTCGCTGGTTACACCGAGGCTCTTACTCCAGGTTCACTTGCGGAGGCTTCAGACGCTCGTCACCCGGCGCTGGCCATCGCTCGTCGCGGCAGTCGCTTCATCCAGTTCGTGCTCTCGCTCCTGATCTTCATCAGTACGGTGGCGGGCTACAAGCACTACTTCACGGGCCGATTCACAAGCCCAGTGGTCATGTTCATGGTACTCGTGTCCTGGAGCTGCATCCTATACACACTGTTCCACCTTGTGGTCGTCGATATCCTCAAGAAGTCGCACCGCCCCAGCACCGGCGTCGAGCGCATCCTGGACCTACTTCTGGCTGTTCTTCTCTTGCTGTTCGCGATTCTTCTCGCTGCCTCGCACCAGGTCCACCACTGCGACACTATTAACGCCAAGTACGAGGCCGACACGGGATCGCTGGGCGGTGACAACGTCTACCGCTGCGGCAGTCTCACTCGCGCGTACGTCCTTGCGTTCATCGACTGCGTTTTCTTCCTCGTCACTCTTGCTATTGGATTCTTCGACTCTAATGACAGTGAACCCGCTGCTCCTCGTCATGTTGATGTCGAGCCTGGCCAACAAGTGTAAAAAGTGTCTAGCTGACTTCAACTTGACCTATCCAAAAAACAAAAATCATTCTCAAATACTTCTTGAAACTTTGCAATTGCACGCGATCACTGTGAATTCATTGAATGAAGGAAGTCTGTCCACTGAACTAGACTACCGTAGACTATGAAAGCACGATTCATACTCATAGTTCGACCGCTGATCAAAGTGTAGCAACAAAAAACTACTTGCTCACTTCAACTTGAACACCCCCTTTTTACACCTGTAGACCCGCGTCCGAAGCCTGAGCCGTCTCCGTCGAGTGGTTCTCCGTCGCGTTACGTTCACTCAACGATGAACGGTAGAAGAAACTCACTGCGAACGTCGCGAGGTACAGAGCCACAGCGATGAAAGTGAAGACGTAGCCCGTGTTCATGCTGCCACAGCGGAAGAGTGTGGAGCCGTGGTACTTCTCGAACGACTCGTTGGACGTGGAGCAGTCCGTGACTTGGTCCGACGAGGCGAACAAGATGCCAGCGATCAACAGAGAAGCAGCGATCAGCGCGTCCATGATACGTTCAACACCGACGACAGGGTGACGGGACAGCTTGAGCGTCTCGACGGCCACCATGTGCCATAGCGAGTACAAAACAGCGCTGTAAGCCATGAGGATGGCGTATGTGGCCTTGGGCTCAATGTATTGACCCGTGTAGTAGTGCTTGTAACCCATGACAATGCACACAAAAGCAACAACGGAGGACGCGAACTGCAACGTACGGCCCGTGCAGCGAACGACCTTGAGTGCCGGGTGCTGCAGGTCCAAGTCCACGGTAGTAGGCGCACCGTTCAGGTCCTTCTTGCCCGGGGTACTGGCCACCATGTAGCCGTTAGCCTGGGCATCGTTGTCGGCTAGAGCAGTCTGCAGGTTGTCACCGTTCACGGACTTCCAAGTGTCACGCACGAAGCTCCAGACCAAAGTAGCCAGGAACAGAGCGCACGCGACGAACGTGAGGATAATAGCGACGGTCATGTTACCGCAGCGGAAGAGGGCCGAACCGTGGTAGGTCTCGAACATGGTGTTGTATGATGAGCAGTCCTTGACCGCAGTGGACGACGCGTGGACGATGCCGGCGATCAGCAGAGCAATGGCCAGAATGCCGTCCACCAGGCGCTGGTACAGCACCTTGGGGACGCTAGACGTCCACTTGAGCACGCCTACTGGGATGACATAGTAGAGACCGCAGAGCATTGCCGAGTAACACGTGATGGTAGTGTAGATGGCGGCGCCGCTACTCAGTTGGCCCGACGTGAACTTGATGTATCCGAGCGACGTGAAGATCATTCCCAGGACGCCACAGAGCGCCTGGGCCGCACGGATACCCAAGCGACCGGAAGAAAGCAGAGCAGTAGTCATTCTCGCTGATGGAGTGAGGAGTGTAAAGCAAATTGCAGAATGAGCCTTTGACAGGCAGGTAGGTCGCTTGATCTGATGGTGCAGCCCAACTCGGTGATCATTTCCATTACGGCGGTTGCGACGGCACCCACGGTATGCTCCTCTTCCTATTGTTCTTCCAGTGTACTACCACGCGTGTCCTCGAGCGCAGTGATTTGTTTCGAGGCACGAGCCTCGATCAACAAACCAATCGAGTAGCAGCTCGTGACCGTTGACCTCTCATGGCGTTGACCCGATTCGAACCAGCATGCAGTTGATCTCGAAGTGCGCCATCCCACGGTCGTCTCGCTGCGCGACATTGGTTGGTCCCTGCCACGAGGTAAGGCACGCGTTGCTCAAACCGGGCGGTGGCCTCAATAGGAGCTCCCTTGTCTTTGAACCGTTCACGGACGAATTCTAGCAAAATCAATCATGGCAACGAGCACAAACGTGTCAGGAAGATCGTGCATGCAGCTCACGCTGCGCTTTCGTCGACATTAGCGCCGTCCAAAAGTGCAGGTACAGTCGTTAAAATCTTGATTCATGGCTAACAGTGTGGGACCTCGATTAGTCTCCGCTGATTCGATTGGTACAGGGCGCGTGGGCAACAAACTCACTTGGGTGAGAGATGCGCTCCGTTATCACGCGACGCGAAAGCCTGGCGCTTTTTGTCGGCACCAGACGCTGTAATTGATCGCAAGCTCAAGTGACAGCGAGGCATCAAAACTGCGACTGGAAAAGGGCAACTTGACCTGTGCTTGACGCTTGACATGAGGGAGTAATCACAGTACTGTATTATGGAGGTGTTGATGATGAACTTGGTTCAAAGTAACAGGTGTTGATGATGAACGGAGTTGTGTTGCTTTCACGGTTTGATACATATTCTCCTGTAGCCGAAGACATTGATGTTTGGGCCTCCAGTAAAGCCAATGCAGTGGTCAAGACAAAGCGAAGTTCACGAGCCCAAACCTACCGTGTTTAGGCTTCAAAAGCTATTTTAAATCACTACCAACTTACACTTGTTGGCCTACCTCAGTCCCTGCGTTGCTTGAAGCCGAACAATAGCTGAAGCTCATTGCACAGGTGATTATATACAGGGCCACCGCGACGAACGCAAAGATGTCTGCGAAGATGACGCTAGCCTCCAGGCAACCAATAGATCCATCATACACTTTTCGGACGGCGAGACAGCTTCAAGGTTTCCACTGCAACCGAGCGTATGCCATGAGAATGACATAGGTGGAGGCAGGGCTCACGTAATGACTTGGGTAGTATGGCTTGTAGCGCGCTACGAACAGGATGAAAGCTACTAAAAAGCAAATAAACTGCAGTAGACGCACACAGCGGCGCACTAACTTCAATACGGGGTGTTGCAGGTCCATTTCCTCCGTAATAACGTCGTTCAAGTGTTACTTGCCCAGCGTTGTTCCCTCCCAATCTCTATTGGCTTCTTCTTGAGTCAAACCAGTGTCCATGTCGCCTTTGATCGACCTGCACGTGTCTCGACTCAAGACACGTGCAGACTCTATGAGACTCTCGATGAAACTCCACGAGAGTCTCCAGGAACAGAGCACGCGACACAAACACGAGCACGATCGACACCGCAGCGAAAGAGCGCTAAACCATGGTAGGTTTCGAACGATGTTGTACGACGCGTCTTTGACGAGGTCGACGTCGCGTGGAGGCCCCCTGCCATCAATAGGGGATGCTGTCCACAAGACGCTACATTGGACTTCTCTCCCATAGCTACGACATACTACGTAGTAGTAGAACCCACACGACGTATTACAGAAGACGGTCAATCCACTGCTAAGTTGACTCGATGAGAACTCGACGGATCTGAGTGACAAGAAGATCAAGGCGATGATCGGGCACGCGATCTGCAAAGCGCACACAGTTGTGGCCACAACTAGATCTGGATGTAGTAAGGCTAAACGCAGAGTGAACCTGCTCTCCTGACAATCAGAAACAGCATTGCTTAAATTGTGTCTGTCAAATTTAGGAAACGCGCACAACAGTATTTCTAGACACGCGCAGCTCATAGCATTGGAAACAAGAAATGCTGTCTACACCGTCTCCCCAGTATCCCGAATTGTGTGCGCTGCACGTCTTAACAGCACGTGTGGTGGCAGAAAAGAGAAACGGTTCATCCAAGCACCAATGACAAGATACGTGTACTTAGTATCGTGTACAGATGTTGACAATCATTTTCCTAGCACAAACTGCAGCTTTTGACTCGATACGTAGTAAACTCAAAACCGCACACATTTTATCCAATGAAATCCTATCAATACATTTTTCAACCAATAACACATCGTATCACAAAAATGCTTGATCCCAAGACGTCACTGGCAATCGATGCGCCACCGGTTGTGCCTTACGACGATGGCTTCTCTACAGACAGCGAAGACTTAGGCGAGCGAGAGCGCATGCTACAAGATCTGGCGTCATCTCTCCTCTCTATTTCCGATTCAAGCACCTCCAAAGTCGCAGTCGTCATCGAGAACGAGTCGATTGTCCACCAGCAACAAATTCAGGTCAAACAGCCTATAAGTGGCGTTAAAGAGAAGAAATCGCTGCATATTCCACCTGCAACTTCCAAATCCACCGCGAGCACAGTAAATGGAGCAGCAAATGGTGCTAAAGTACCGTTAAATGGCTCTGAAAAGACGCAAGAAGGGAATATCGACAAGGAAAACGAGGAGAATTGCAAAACTTGCAACGGGCATTTGACACCGTTGAGTGAGAGGCTAAAGATGATGAAGACAGCCGCCCAACAGAATCTTGGAAAGGGCCCTCCTCTCTCTAGACAGTGCAGTTGCTGCTACATCACATACCCGTTCGCCTCTCTGACGTACGAAAGCAGAAGCCGAGCCTGTATGCAGCCTCGCTGTTACAAGTGCAATTGGGCTGTTAAACCCAGTATTAAGAATGAATCTGCAGGCACAATTGGAGCTAAAAGGACGGTCGATGGAGAAGTGAAAGGTTCGAAAGAGTCCTGTAAACCTCCAACTCACGTTACAAAGAATGGTTTAATGACGAATGGATCAACAGGAGCGACTGGAGAGAATGATAAAAAGAATTGCTGCAGAAACTGTAAGGCTCAGTTGCCTACACTGGAAGAGAGACGCGGAGTGATGAAGTATTATACCTCCATGCAGATCAAGAATATCCCCCCACCGACAAGACAATGCTGCTGCTGTTTTATCACGTACACACTGGCGTCGATTTCCAGTAAAAACTCGGACCCCTTTTGTTTTGCCTGTAACGATATGAGAGCGGAGGGTGTCAAGGCTGACGAAATGGCTCTATGTTCGACTGTCGCTGTTGTTAATAAGTCCACGGAGTTGAAGCCAGCAGCCAAGAAGAACACACCGGAAATCATTGTGATCGATGATGCAGAAGACGATGAAGAGGGAGAATTACTGGAGGAGGAGACATGCAAGTGCTGCCAAGGCAAACTGCTCACCATGGCTGAACGGGTTAAAATGATGAAGGAGGCGGCTCAGAAGCACGGCGGGAAGGGTCTACCACCGTCTCGGCAATGCGCGTGTTGTCGTGTAACTTACCCGTCGGCTGCGCTTACGAACAAGAGCAGACAACTGACGCGGACTGTCCCTATTTGCCGCAATTGCTGTCAGGCTGGTGGAAATACTATCTACGAGATGCTGTGCGTAAGTGACGAGTTTATTGAAAGCTTCCGTATCGAGAATCCGGAAATGGCGCGGAACTTGTTAAAGAAAAAGGAAAACGGAAAACTCGATGAGGCAGTGAAGAATCAAAAACTACGGATGGAAATGAAGAAGAAGGATGCTGCAGCACGTCTACATGTAGATCACCAGAAAAAAGTAGCAGCGGCGAGACAACGCGTTTCGGCGGCTACTGGGAAATCTATGGGTAGTGAGGCTGCTGCGGCTGCACGTCAGGAACCGGTTCGTGTTGGAACAGTCAACAGTGCACCACGCCGACCACCAGGACCCAGATATCATCTTATCCCAATGAGGGCTAGGAAGAGCGCACCCACTTCACGATTAATTATTGGGAGACCAGCAAACACAACTGCGGTAACTCCACCTGCAAGAGCAAATACTGTGGTGCAAGCGGTAGACCACCAGCGAGAAGCTCTCCCTGTATCGTACCTGGATCCTCCGACGGCGAGGACGGCGCGTTGGCTTCGGCAATTTGAGATTATCGATGGCAAAACAGCTCGCGAACGACGTCTAGAGGGACGAAAGAAAGACAAGGAAGATTGACAAGACAAGCAGTGGAAAACGCACGATGACAAGTACTTATTGAACGGACCCCAGAACGTCGAGTAATACTCTGCGAATGGTTGATGTGTTGGCATTGGCATTGAGGACCTGCCGATCCAAGATGTGTATTTCAGGTTGCTGTTAACATTTTGGTGTCGAGTGACATGTCGTGTGTCGATTAATCGTACGTGTACTGTACAATTGCCAGCCCATCCTACATGTAATACTGTGGTGCATTATGGTTGGAAATGTAGTACAAATTGCAAGTACTTTACAATCCACGGGTTTACCAGAGTCCCATTTAGTCCACAAGTCGTCTAAAGCCATGCGTCTCACTGTCTTCTACATCCTAATTGTCACCATTCTACTGGCGTCTGCAGACGCTAAAAGCCTCCGTTCAATATAAGACGACGCAGAAGACAAAGAGAGAGGATTCGTTGTGAAGGAGTTTTTAACGAATAACCTTCCCAAAGTGGTAGCCAAACCCCTCGAGATATCGGCCAAGGACAACGTTCTCAACGCGGTAGCGAAATTAATTCCGAACACCGAGAGATTCGACGGCAAGTTTGATCTACAAGAACGGCAAGTTTAAGTTCACTCAGCCTTTACGTGAGCGTCAGGGGAGTAACTAAGCGCCGGCAGGCTGCCAACTGAGAAGATCTTCTTGTGAAGACGTGTGAAAAGATCTTTGCGTTCTTATAAAGCTACAACCAAACCCAGCTCCACATCCCGAGCACGACATGGTGAATCACTCGTAACCTGGTCAGTAATATTGAGCATTTAACTTGCTACGCAACGAGATGAAGCGGCTCAATTATCCAATCGATATCCTCTGGCGTCGTAACTTTGGAGTCAAACTGCCAGATCGCATTGTTCTCTCTCACGATCACCTCTTCCTCTCCATCCAAACTCACGTGTTCGGTAATGGAAAATAATACTGCCAATTTCAGGCGTTCATCGACAGGTACGCCCACCACTGTCGCACCCAAAGAGTTCTTCGTTGACCTTTTGGCAGCTCTCTCATACTGAACACTCAACAAATGAGCACTGTGTAGATCGATCTTCTTCAGTTCCGCTTGAACGCCAGCCTTAGATGAATGCAGCACGAACTCCTTGAAAGCTTCGTAGCTTACGGTCTCGAGTGATCGCTGCACCAACTCGGCAGCCTCACAGTCAGGTTCTAACGCCCCTGGAGCCTCAGCTTCACGTGCTACATAGTCAGCAAATTCTTGCGAGTACATGGCCATCATAGTAGCCTCCATAGCGTACTTGGCGCCTTGAATGAACTCCACCAGATCCAGATTCGTCTCTTGCGGTCGATTGAGGTGGTAATACATCAGCCGATTGGCCAACCAGCTCATACTCGACGGAGCGAAGAGATCTTGCTTCTCGTATTCGTGGAAAACGTCCTGGCGAGCTTGAACTTTGCTTAAAGTGGCCAAAACTTCCTGAAGACCTTCAGGTGGGGAGCTCTGCGCATTTGGCGAAGTCGAAAAATGACGGCGTTGATGCAGTTCTAATGAGTTTAAAACTCTGGGATTTAAAAGAGAGACTGGTGTGCGATTGGCATAGCAGGTGGGGGGTTTGCTGTGGGGTAACGATCGCTGTGGGCGAGCCACGAGGCTGGAGAGACGAACTCCGAAGCGCATTTTCGAGCTTTTTCTAGCCTACGAAATCGTAGACCAAAGTTTCGTAAGAACTGTATCCTTTCATAACCTGTTAAACTCGGTATTAAATTTACGGTGTATCGCGCGTTACCCTATTATATTACGTCACGTAATATAATAGGGTAATTTACGTGTAAGCTTAGCACAATAATTTTGGCAAATACATGTAGTGTAATGGCATTCGTGCAGCATCTAAATGCAAATATACAGCATAAACTCCCAAAAGATCCCCTTACAGTCGGTCGCACTGCACAACTTTTCTCAACTCTTTAAATCGTAGCAGGTGTCTTCACCTCTCGCTTGTCCATCATCATTTCCAGCTTAAATGGCGTTGCGTCGGTGATTCGCCAGTCCACAAGTCGTGCACGAGATACGTCCGAGTAGAAGCTCCAGTCGAACGTGGATTTCAGCGTATACCGTGTTGGATTGTCTTCTCTATCATTTCTCGACGCCAGTAAGTGTTCCACGACGTTATACCGCACTTTCAAGCACACTGCCTCGTTCATGTGGTACATACTGCACGTGTCGTTCGTCTGGTTCATCGCTGCATCCGAGTACTCGTACTCCGCTTCTGCCAGTCGAACATCACTCACCTCGAGCTTCTCCAGAGTAAACGTCGTGCCTACAGGTAACTGCAGCGCTTGTCGTTGTGTCTCCAACTTGTCCGTCCATTTCTCAACGCACTGATCACTCGCTACATCCGCCAATGCAGTCTCTTTAACCATGTTATGATCCCATTTATCACTGTAAAGCTGGGTGAACACGACGTGTGCTGCTTGCCTCGCACCGTCGAGGAAATCCGGAAGGTCAATGGGCTGATCCGGTGGAATCAGACACACCAGATACATGTGCACTCGTTCTCGTAACGTCGCGTTTCGAGTAAAATAGCGACTGAGTGGAGACGACGCGCTGTCGAGTGTGATGATCTGGTTGTAGGCCAGGAAGCTACGTGCTGCCAAATGGAGCACTTTGGCTCGAGCCATGACGTAACTGGTGACTCGGGGACTGGTGAGAAACGTTCGCTGCTGCATTGCAACTGTAGATGGAGCCAATCGACTGCGGTTGACGTGCGTTACGACGCGTAAAGCGTGTGTATTAGTAGAGCGACGTAGGGCGGAGAGCAACATGAGCCGGTAGAGAGGAACGTCGCTTACCGTATTCTTGATGTTAAATGTCACCCCCACTGTGCCCCCTACCCCTCTATGCGAAAAAACCCCGTGTGCAGCAAAAAAACCTTATACATCTTCAATGAGGAAGCGATCAACTACATCATCGTCCCAGCTCACTTCCCCGACAGACTTATCCACGCATGAGAGCTGTACTAAAGTTTCGGCTAGATCATTGTCTACCATACCTTCATTGTGTGGTCTGCTCGGCGTATCTTGGCGCTCGTCAAATAGCAGCGATATCCTCTTAAATCCACTCTAAGAGTGAGCAAATGCAGTGGGAGGAATGTCGTACATCTTGGCAACCTCACGCGCCTCGATTGCAAGCATCTGGGCCGAAATAGGAACTCCATGCGAGCGGAGTGCTAACAGCCACTCCAAAATGTCCAGCTCAGCCTCATCAGGAAGTGTCTTCGCAGCACCATGGTTGCGAAAGCGCTTCATGTGTGCTGTCCGCGTGTTGTCGGCCATCGTTTTGATGTGGAGGCGGTTCTCTTTCCAGCGCAATATGACACGCTTCTTCGTGTTGTACGTTTTACTACGTAGCTCAATACCAGGCCAGAACGTCTGAATAACTGCAGATAGTGTAGCCTTGTCGTAGTGCGCCAGAACAGCAGCCTTAAATGTGAATGTCTCCGACGTGTTTTTGAACAGCTTCGGCTTTCTGGGCTTGCCTTTGACAGACACTCGTCCGGGCATTGAAGGAGCTGGCGGTAAGTGGTGCTAGGTTGGAGCTTGGAAACAAAAATTAGCAATGGTAGAACTCAAACTACTACTGCGGGACTAGAGCCCTGTAACAGAAGGGTTGACTCGTGCGCGCTAAAACGAATGGCGTCCGTTCAAAATTGGGTGACAATTAACATCAAAACCCATATGTTTACAATGCTTGCATTCTATTGGTTCCTTGGTGTAGGTGACAATTAACACGGGAGGACAATTAACATCAAGAATACGGTATTGCGAACTGTACCGAATTCTGAAGAAAAGAGACTTAAGGTGGGCGCAGTAGAACGATCTGCTGCACCCGTCTCTCTACACGATTTGAGGACTCAGAAAATCTGAAACCAGCTGAAGGCGAAGGGATAGACGGAAAGATACAGTATCATGGTGATGGAGACGGCGTGTGGCTTGGTGTATTCCATCAGAGTGGAACAAGGGAATTATGTTTTCCACACAAGATAGATACCGGTATACCAGTGGAAACCGGTCTACCGGCTTCGCTGGCCTGCTGCGGACCACACGTGTCGTACCCTCTCACTTCGCAACCAGAAGAACAAGCAGCAAGCAGCTCAAGAATTAACAAGGGGGTAACAACCATGGCCACCCGTGACACGACTACGCCAGCATCCACGCCTCCCTCGCCTTCGCCCAGGGCTGACGCCGCCCCATCGGACAGCGAGACGCCAGGAAGAAGCCCTGATGTCGTCGACATCACCGGCGGCGAGGAACCGTGGACCGCCAGCGCTGCCCGCAGCACGTCCGACCCCCCTCCGCTTCGAACGAGCAAGCGCGCTGCTGCAAGAGCGGCTACGAGTACGGTGTCAGTCGAGGCCCGTAAGGGCAAAAAGAAAGCGTCAGGGCGTGCGTCGACGGCAGCTTCGGTCAGCTCAAGCAGCAAGAAGGGCTCTGTGGACTCCGGGAGTACAGGACCCACGAAGAGAGCGGAAGACACGGGCCTCGAGACGGACCCCGATGCGGAAGAGAAGGCTGCGTTTCCAAGAGCCAAACGGGCGAAGAAGTCCCCTGCTCCTGCTCCATCATCCACGGCACGAACGCCCGCGTCAGCCAAGACTGCAGAGGGTTCGGGTAACGAGCGGGGTGGGTTCAACCTGAACGAGTTTATGGCTTCGTTTGAGCCCAGCCGAGCTGTGCCAGAACGACGAGAAGCCGCGGCCCTGCCTACAGCGACGCCGGCCCAAGCTTCGCTCCGACATGAATCGCCAGCCGAGGTCACTGAGACCGACGTCGAGCCGGTCATGGCCGAGCTCCGAGCGCTGCGGGAGGAGGTTGCCCGCCTGCGAATGCTTCAAGGTCAAGGTGAGCCTTGCGTCGGCTGATACCGATCAACCGCAGTGGACAAGAGCCGTGCCTTCGCAACGTCGCTGGTCTCCCTTGTTCTGGCGGCTCTCGTGACCGATGCGGTAACGCTCGCCGCGTCCACAACTGGCCAGACAGCCTACCCTCCCGACTTCAAGACTGGGTCGACCGTACGTACGGTGTTCGTGAAGCGAACCTAGCGGATCACGAGTGATGGGGCCGAGAGGACGGCAGCTCGACTTCCTTTCGGTGCATTGCCCAGGTTAAGCAGGATAATACAAGAAGTTCTGCTAAAAGTCTGGCTACGAGCATCTACATCCACGACTCTGCGGCGCCGCCGGCCTCGCCTACGAATTCTTCCGGGGAGGAGGTAAGGGCGGGAGCGAAGCGGTGGGGGATGAAATCGTCGCGCGAGCGAGTGAAAAGCTGTACGGACCGTCATATTGTCAAGGAAAACCTACCGCAACACATCAATTTGGCTACTGGTGAAGGTTCCGAACAGCACGCCTCTGGTGCCAACGTGCCTCACTTCTGCGCTACGGATGTACAGCAACATTTGACTATACAGTCCGGGTCGACCATACAGTCACCCAATGCTATACAGCAACCTTCGACCACACAGTCCGGGTCGACCATACAGTCACCCAATGCTATACAGCAACCTTCGACTATACAGTCCGGGTCGACCATACAGTCACCCAGTGCCATACGGCAACCTTTAACTATTCAGTCTGAGTTCCCAATTAAGAAGCTCTCCACCGAGACGTCGCTTTCCGCTACCGAAGACAGCACGTTGATGGCCCCTAAGCCCGTACGACCGGTAGTATCAAGCGAGGTTGCCGCCAGAGCACACGATAATGCGAGACAGCGCCGTGACCTTCTCCGAGAACTACAAACAGCAACAATGGCCGAGGTTTTCTCGAGGTTTGACGTCACACCGCCTGCAAGTAATTACCCCACGTCACAGGAAGGACCGACTGGCACGGAGTTCTTACTTAACAAGCCCCTCCAGCGTGCGCTGTCAGATCTCGCACGTCGGTCGGCTTTATCGCTGTCTGAATTTGTAGAGCTGGTTCGAGGGCAGACTACGAGCGATTACCGGCCAAACAAGAACATGGTGCCGTCCGTCTTAGAAAATGTGTGCAAGGGCTACCGCCATTTGGATCTGCTCCAGAAAATCGTTCAGGAAGGTGTCGAAGTTAAGCTGAAAATGCCTCCGCCTCGTCAGTCTGTTCGCCCCCCAAATCATGAATCTGCACGTGATCGGCTCAACATCCTGCGCAAGAACATCCGAAAAGAGCAAGAAGCTTGGAGGTGCCTGGTCTTGGACGCAGATCTTTTGGAGCAGTGGCCGGAAATCATCATCAGCCCCTTCGGTGTCGTCGACAAAGGTGGTGAAGACTCTAAGGTGTCCGGCCGAACAATCCATGACCTGTCTTATCCGGAAGGCGCGTCCATCAACGATCTCACAGACCAGGATAGCATCAACAAGCCCGATTACACCCACTGCGATGCAGTGTCTCGCGAGATTTTAAGGGCCAAGCGGCAATTTCCGAGCGCAAAAATAGCTGTGATGGCCGGTGACGTCGCGACGGCTTTCCGAAACATCAGCATTCACAGCAACAGTGTCTACTTGTTCGCTGGTATGATTGAGGAAGAGGGCGCGATAGTTATCGAACTTTCCGCTCCTTTCGGCTGGACGGGGTCGCCTGGTTTTTACGAAATTTTTGGCGGGGCAATCACCCACGTTCACGGCTCCCACACAAACGCGGTCTCTCCAAACGGTTTCTTTGCCTACCACTGGGTTGATGATCACATTAACGTGTCACCGGACGTTGGACTCTCATGCAGCGAGATGGACCGTTCGCTCAGGTACGCCATGGTGACCGTCCTCGGTGCTGACGCCATAAACACCGAAAAATTTACCAATTGGAGCACGCGCCAGCGTATCCTTGGTCTCGAATTCGATTCCGAAGCTGGGCAAGTCGCGTTACCGGAGTCAAAGATTCAAAAAGCTCGCCGGATTGTCGGGTGCGCCTACAATGCCAAGTCGCTTTCTCGCAAGGAGTATCGATCTCTGTTGGGTAGCCTGCGCCATGTGGCAACCTGTGTCCGCGCCGCTAGGCCATTCTTGCAACGCCTTCGCGAGCGAGAAAGCCATCTGCATCGGTACCAGCACGTCCCGGTTTCCGACGATATGAAAGCCGATCTACTATGGTGGTGGCTGATATTACACGCTCCCCAGTTGAATGGTGTCTCTCTGGAATTTTTCAACACGCTGCCACCCCCCGACATAGTGATTGAAATGGATGCCTCGGATTATGGTCTCTGCGCTCTTGATCCTGCCGCCAAAGAAGCACTCACGCACGCGTTTACTGTACCAGAACGCCAATTGATCTTGGAGTTCAATCGAGGCGTCCGCAACGGCTTCGATATCAACTACCGCGAGCTCCTTTCGTGCGCATTTGCGGTCTACGCCTGGGGAACCCGATGGTCCCAACAATCTCCGAGCCACACTAGGCCTCTCCATGTGCACTTCCGCATCGACAACGCTTCTGCGGTGGCATGGCAGAACAAGCTGGCATCGCGGAACCCCCGAGCCCAGGTTATTATCCGCCTCCTAAGCTGGTGGGAGACATCGTTCGGACTCCGCTTTTCCGCGTCACACATCGCCGGTATCGACAATGTTCGCGCTGACGCTGGCTCCCGCTCCCCGGCAGACCCATCGTTTGCAGCACTGTTCACGTCACTAACTGCCGGCTGGTTACAGGTATCTCCGCAGGTAGACGTCCAGGGCCTAACCAATATTTGGCAGCGTATCTCCGAGCACACTCCGTTGCCGACTCCACCTTCGATCAATACTGGCGTGCACTAACCAAGTGGCAAACCTGGACTTCGCGGCGAGGTATTTCGCCATGGCTGAGTGGTACGACCCTCGCCGACCAAGTGCAGTATATCTCGGACTTTGTGTTGCACGGTTTTCAGTTTGGTTTTGGCTCCGGTGGTCCTATTCGCAGTGACTCTATCATGACGGTTCTTCAAGGCGTTCGGCATTTCTTCGCGGCGACGGGCTACGAGTTTCCGATCTCACACCCGCACATCCGTATGCTGCTCAAAGGCATCGGGCGCCTCGACCGTCCGCGTCTCCAGAAGGCACCAGTCTCTCTCGACCTCCTAGAGGCCTGCTTTCGGGGCTTGACCCTGTCTGATCCCTTTGAGCAAGCTCTTTGGGGGGTCCTGTGCTTAGCGTTTTTCTTCTTGCTGAGGCGCTCCGAGATTGTGGCAATCAGCGGAGGTTCTTTCAAGTGGTTTGCCCTACGGGCTCAGGACATCGTGACGGTAGATGCCAACGGCTTTGAGACCCCTTTTCCATCTGAGGCCCATTCAGTGTGGATTCGCTTGGTGGGATCGAAGACAAACCAAGGCGGAGCCCCAATTACGAGAATGCTCTCTCGATCCGGGCATCCGTTCTTGTGTCCCGTGTTCGGAGCGCTCATCCTACTACAAGCGAGAAAGGGCCCCCCCCGCCGACATTCCCGCCGCAGTGTTCATGTCACGCCGTGGTAAACCGATGGCCATCTCGACTGAGGACGTCTCCAATATTATCAAGGCAGCTGCTAGCCGCATAGGCAAAGACCCGCGTCGCTTCAGTTCGCACTGTGGCGTAGTGGCTCGCGAGGAAACTCGACGCGAGGGGCACTCACACACTTGGCGTCCGGACTCCCGACTGACGGAGGGGGTACTCCGCTTGCCGTGGGGGGCTCTGAAGACTTGCTCACCTTGTGTACCCGTCGGGTTGGACGATTACGCTCTTCTTGATGACTCGGAAGAGATGTCGGGCTTGATCTGGGTTGAGTGGGTGTGGACGGCACTTGGGTTTCGGCTTGACGGCTTGTGGCAACTCTTCACTCGCCGTCGGTTAGGGTGTAGATCACGGGGTAGCGTAGATCCACGGGGGGTCCTAGGGTGTGTTCACCAAAGGCCAATAATTCCAATACGATGCTTGACTGCCTCCTTCTGGCAGGGATCTTGAGGGGGGTGAGAAGGGAGCGTGGGCGACCTGGGCAAGCTATCCAGGCGTTCTTGCGCTTCTTCTTGTAGATCTCCGCAGTCCTTGGTCGTCAGAGGGGGCCAATATACTTCCCAGCTCTGGAATAGGTAGGACGCTTGATATATAAGAAGAACTCCCTCTCTTGTTGAGTGTTAACTCACTTGTTCTCTAGAAAGCAAAAAGACACACTTGTTCGCTAGCCGGCAAATTATACACTGATATGCAATTCCCTAAACCTCTCCCCCAAGCCTCGACGCCTCTCTGCCACACGTTGCCAAACTGGCTCCACAATCGTACTTAGCCTTGACGATGCCTTGATCACACCGCGATCACCACACACCGCGATCGCCACAGCATGTACCATGATTATGGTACCTTGATCTTCCCTGGGGATCACGCTTGGTGTACCCGAATTACTGCACCATTCCCTGGGGATCACCGCGATCTCGACCTTGTGATCACTGCGATCTTCGACCTTGAGATCACCCTGGTGTATCGAAATGATTGTACCGGACCCCGATGATCGCGTTCGACTTGTGATGGAATGATTGGGCCACGATCATGTTCGTGATCCTGTCGGACCGTACCATATAAACGGTACCGTGATCACGGAGACGGTGTACCACCAAAGTGGCACAGTGATCCCGATCCGGTCCTTTCCGTCAAACAAGATTCCCACTTCACCACAATCGTCCCCCGCACGGAGAACGACTCGTACGGCGATCGGGACACGTGCGTCGCCATCACTCCTTGGAACCTCCTGCTCATGTCTGACTCCCCCAACGCGGGTGATTCTCCTGCCCCTGGTGGCCCTCCAATCTCACCCACGGTGACGAACGCTGCTGTTGGTACGTGTCAACCATACGATCTTCCTTGAACATCCTCCTTATCACATGTCGCCATTGATCTCCACTTAGCTGCTCGTGACATTCCACCTGCTCCCTCTGGTCAAGCTCCACAAACGAGATCAGATGCTGCGGCCCGTTCTGAAGGAGGTGTGCCCCTCGTTTCGCTGCACAGCAACTCTCCTCTGTTGGCTAACTCCTCGGCAATTTATCACAGGTGCACCACCGCTTCAATCACGCCCTCTTCTGCAGCTCACCGACCATGCTCCATCCACGGTGCATCGACTTCCTGCTGAGATCGACGAGCACGCCCTCCGGCGTTCCATCGGTGATCTTCAAGACATCTTGGGACAATTGACGGCATATCAACTTCAGACTGCAGCATACAACGATCTCCAGCGGGAATTCGAGGATCTCCAGCGTGAACACGCTCTGCTCCGTCGGGAAATCACCGCACTTCGTGCCGAAATGACGTCAACTCTGCAGCAGGCCGCTCCCTATGTAACCTTCTGCCAGCACCGCTATGATTTGCTGCGCCGTCGCTTGGAAGAAACTCAGTTGCGACTTGCTGAAATGGAATCAGCCTTGGCCGTTCGCCGCGACAACTCCAATGAAATCGCTTGTCTCCGTGATCGACTACTCGCGTTCGAACGCATGCATGCAGACGTCGTCGCCGAATATAACGAGCGCGTGGACGAATTGGAGGCTCGTTTGGCTTCGACTCGTCCCGCGATCGACACTAGCCAGCTTGCCCAGGCGATCTTCGATCAAGACGTTGCCGCCGCAGAGCGTGATGCTGCCATTGCTGACCGCAATTGCGCCATTGCGGCTCGGGATCTAGCTGTAGCTGAACGCGATTCCACCATCGCTGATCGTGATTCCGTAATCGCCGACTGCGATTCCGCGGTTGCGGCTCGGGACGTAGCTGTGGCCGAACGTGATTCTGCAATCGCCGATCGTGATTCCGCCGTCGCAGCACGTAACGCTGCCTTAATCGATCGAGACCGCGCTATCAAGGATCGCGAAACTGCTGATGCGGCTCGAGATCGAGCCATTTCTGAGCGCGATTCGGCATTCCACGATCGCGCTTCCGCTATAATAGAGCGCGATACTGCCGTCGGTGATCGAGATGCTGCTTCGGAAGCCCGAGACACAGCGCAGGCCGCTCATGCTGCAGCCCAGAAAGAGTGTGACGTCCTGGCCGGCGAGATCCAGTCTCTCACCGCTTCCTTGACCAATGCCGAAAACACCATTCGCCTCCTTCGCCAGCAGGTCGCATCTATGGGCAGAGAGATCACCGATCTTCATGATCAGCTAGGCCGTCATAAGACGGGTTCTCGTCGTGAACTCGAACGCAGTCTGGAAGCGCGCGATGAACTCCAGGCGAAGCTCGATAAGGCTACCGACGATCTGCTTAGCAGGCAAGCAGCCTTGCTCAAAGCACTACACGCTCAACGGCGCGCTCAGCAAGACCTGGCCTCTGTTCGTACGTGCTGGTGTTTGATCTTCATATTCTCACCCCAGCCAGTTAACCGGATGGTGTTCCACATGTAGGTGCACAGGCAGACGCTCAACGGACTCGGATCGCCAATCTCGAAGGGCAGGTCGGATCGTCGCAACAGCATGAACTCTCTGTACGCCGTCTGGAATCGGAGAAGACTACACTTGCCAACGATCTCGAGGCCGAGCGACAAGCACGGGCTGACGCAGAGTCTGATCGCGATCGTGCGCTCCGAGATCAAGCCGACGCTGAAGCCGCTCGCGATCGCTTGCTCGCCGAACGGCAGACTGTCCAAGCGCAGTTGAGTTCGCTAGGCTCGATCTTCGGTGTTCCTGTCCAGACGCCTCCTCAGCCTCCTTCTACTGTCAAAGGACAGTCGTCTCGCAGCCAGTCAGTTCCGTCAAGGAAACCGTCACCATCTTCGTCCCGCAAAAGAGATCGGCGAGCGTCGTCTGGTACTCCTCGGCCAAAACGTTCGCGTACAAGTCCTCCGGTCACACGGAGCTCGTCGGGTAATCCTCCAGCCGTTACTGGATCAACCTCTGGCGGGACACCAAGCAGTCCCATCGTTCTCAGCGAGGAAGACGATGCTGACGCTCAATCGGATCACGGAGACACCACTGGTGGCGACCAGGAGAACTCTCCAGGTCCAGATGATCGCGGAGACGTTGATACCCAGGCGGACCGAAACGAACCTCCAGTTCCCGATCATGCAAACGAGACTCCCGAGGATCGCAAGGACGAAGATCATCAAAGATCGCCCGACGGCCACGGCTCGCCGACCCCTCCTGCAACTCCACCGATCGTTCCAGGGAGCAATCGACAACGTCCCCACGGAGGAAGTCCTGATTCTGGTGGTGATCCCAGTGACAGTAGCGGTGATGGCAGCAGCAGCTCTGATCCTCACCAGAGTGGGGCTTCGGACAGCAACGACGGAAGTTCCGATTCCCTGTCTTCGCATGGTTCGGACAACACTCTCCTCGCGGCCCAAGAGTACGACGATCTCCTGCCCGCAGTGATCTCACGTCAGCGCTGGATCCCAGGCTATCGTCGGCCCACTGTCTATCGTCGTCAACGCGATTGCGATCCTTGGCCACTGGTAGAGATCAGTCAGCTATGTATCCGTCGACTGCGTTTGGACACGTTGGTTGCCCAGTGGACCCGTCCCAAGTTCTGGTTGTTTCCCCGCAATCCGCGTGCTCCTCCTGCCGGCAGTTGGCATCACGGGTTGATCACCGAGGCCAACATCCGTGCGCTTTATGCAGCAAACCCTCCACCGTGGGATGCTCTGCGTCGCATTGTGGTGCCTCGCTCGTTCGAGATGAGCGGCTGGTTCGCTGACTTTTGTCAGAGATACGAAGACTTCGAGGAGGCCAGCCGTCAAGTATTCTGGGAGACCACGCACAAACTCCCCATCACGCCGGCCATGTGTGCTGCCGAGCCGTTTCTGGAGCAGTACCGGAACGATTGCCGAGTCCGTCGGATGCGTGCCGGCCCTAGGTGGAAGAGGCTGCTGAAGCACTTGATGGCAGGTCTCAAGAGTGGCGAGTGTGATCTCGACCTCTTGCTTGATCCATACTTCCTGCACTTCCCAGCGCGTGGTGAACAAGTTTGCTGGTATCCCGGCCAAGGGGAGAGGCAGTGCCCTGCTGATCTCCTTGCGGCCCTCGAGATCGTTGACCGTGCTGACCCATGGCGTAACCAGCACCGCGCGAACATCGCAGACCACCCGGGATCACGCCTCGCGCGCCTTGACCGCAAGTTCTTCCAGGCCGATGACAGCGACTAGGCGTAGCTAGTCCTCCTGACGCGTAGCTCCTCGTCTTGAGTTCAGAGATTCTTTTTGAGATGTGTCCCTTCTTATACTCACATAAACATATATCCCCTCCTTCCATTCGTGCGGCCCTCCCACACGAATCACTCCCCCTTTCGCACTTAATGCGACGGGGTTCCTCCCACTTCCTCTTCGTGAGACTGCATAACGCCAAAACGACTGCGGCTGACTTGACTCCTTTCGAACTCGCGAAGCAGAGCTCCGCAATTCAAGTCCACTTCGTCCACCCAAGTCGGCTCGTCATATCCCTTCCAGTGCACCAAGAACTCACGACGGTTTCGTCCATATCGCGTCTTCCGAGATGATCGTACGTCCGCAATCCTCTCCACCTCGTACTCGTCTTCGTCTAACTCTCGTTCCCAACTGTCTGCTGGCAGAAATGCTTCGTCGAAGTCCACACGATCTTCCTCGGCGATCACGATTTCAGTCTTCGGACGATCAGGGAAGCGCTTCACGAGCTTGAGCTTCGACACGTGCACGATCGGGAAGATCCGGTATTCGGTCCCCGCAATCACCAGCTTCGCTGCGTGTTGATCAATCATCTCCGCAACGCGGAAGGGCCCATGCCACAGGTGTGCGAGCTTCCGAGCGTAGCCAACCTTGACGCGATCCAAGTACAGCCAGACCTGATCTCCGGCGACAATGTTATGTGGACGAAGATCTTCGTTGTGGCGATCTGCACGACCCTGGATAGCTTCCCGTAGGCGTTCGTTCACCTCTTCGCGCGCTCGCTGATAGTGACTTTGCACCCGATTACGCCATCTCTTGGGATCGCGATCACGACTACGCATGTTCCCAACGGGCAGCGATGCTTCCAGCGTTGACCGGGGATCCCAGCCATGGACGAGGAAGAACGGCGTATCTCCGCGAACGCGATCCTGAGCTGTGTTCAATGCGAATGTCAACCTCTCGGCATACTCGTCCCAGTCTTTCTGGTTCATGTCGGCGACATACATCTTGATCGATCGCGTCAGCGTCTGCACCATGCGTTCCGCCGTTCCATTGGCCTGAGGTCTGTACGCCATTGTGGGACTCTGCCGTTGGCCCACTATTCGATTGAACGCTCGGAACACATCTGCCATAAACCCAGGTTCACGATCATGCCTGATGATCTCGCTCGCACCAAAACGGCGGAAGACACTCTCCTCGTAGTTCTCAGCAATCTGCTGAGCGGTCCGGGAGCTACTTGCCTTGGCGATCACATATCCGGTGAACAGATCGACCCAGACTAGGAGCTCCGTGTTCCCCTTGTATGACTTCGGAAGCGAAGGGATGTGATCCATGGCGATGATCTGGAACGGGTAGGTTGCCTGTACGTTTCCGGGTGATCTCCCTTGCACGGTAGGTCTTCCTTTCCCAGTCTCGCAATCGGTACATTCACTCACGTAACGTTGAACGTCTCTGAACAGGCCTCTCCAGTGGAAGTGCTGCTTGATCTTCGCGTAGGTTCTTCCCACTCCCTGGTGACCACCTTCCAAGCTCGCGTGGTAGTGATGCAGGAAGTCCTGACGAAGTCGCTCAGGAATCACCAGCTTGGTGATCGTGTCGCGTTCTTCATCAACGCTGCTCGTGGAAGGCGGGCAGTACCAGAGGAGATGATCCCCGTCGACCTCATATGAGTCGGCGATCTTCGCGCACGTCCGAGCGTCCTTCGCTGTCAGGTCGGCTACGTCCCCAGTCAGGTACGTCCTCAGATCGGCGATCCACTTCTCTTCGCCTTGGGCCTTAGCAATGCGCTCTAACCTCATGCTTTGGACCACAGGTTCCTGCAGGCATTCTGGTGGGGATCGTCGGCGTACGGACGACCTGGTCACGGCCGCTACTTGGACGATCTCGTCCTCGTTCTTCGGCTTCAGGATCTCTCTCAACCGGTTGAGCGTGATCAAGTCCTCAATGACCTCCGCGGACGTGACGACTGTGCCGGCCTCGTTCTTCAGGGCCTCGCTAGCGAGTCGATCGGCGCTGCTGTTCCACTCGCGTTTCACGTGCACGAACTCGTGCTGAGGCCAGGACGCGAGCTTCCCCATTGCCTTCTCACGCAGAAGCTGTAGAGCCGGAGCCTTGCATGCGATCTCGCCGCGCATTTGTCGGATCACCAAGTTGGAGTCTCCACAGATCACCAAGCGTCCCCTGTCTAGAGGTGCAAGGAGATCCAGGCACAAGAGCAGTCCATGATACTCGGCTTCGTTCACCGTCATCTTCACAGCGTATGAGGATGCCGCGGTGATGATCGACCACTCGGGCAACTTCCAGACCACCGCGCTGTACGCCCCGCCGCCGCGTTTGACTCGGGCGGACCCGTCGAAACTCACGACGATCAGCTCTTCATCTGGTTCGACCGTCGGCGTGGGCGCGACAATCACCTGGCGGGGTTGCTTCTTGGGCGCGACAGCGATGAGGGCTTCGTCGACTTCTTCTCGTGGAGTGATGCTCGCGGCGAGCGTCCCCAGGACTTCGTCTTCGCCTCTCGTGCATCGCACGATCTCCAACGTCCATTGGGACAGGAGAGCGGCCCATGATCCCAGCCGGCCTTGCAAGCCTGAAGACTTGAGGAGCCAAGCCAGTGTCGAGTGTCGAGTCAGCACCTTGATGGCTCGACCGACAAGCACGGTGTGGCAAACGTCCAAGATCCTCAGCAAGGCCAAGACCTCCTTCTCGACGATCCCGTAATTGAGCTCGTTCGTCTTGAGGATGCGGCTGGTGAAGGTCACTGGCCAGTACACGCCATCATGATCCTGCATGAGAGCCGCAGAGATCGCCCACTTGTTCGCATAGACGACGATCACTGGTGGGCGATCGGGGTCGAAGTGTTTCAAGATCGGGGTCGACATGATCTTGGCCTTCAGCATGGTGAACGCTACCGTGGCTCTCGTCCAGCGATCGTTCTCGGCCTTCTCGCGATCCACGTCCCCTGCATACGCCGAATACTCCGGGATCACCGTTCGGCAACGCAGCTCGAAGAAGTCCGACTCGCGGAGCTCGTACAAGATCGCGGCATACACGGCGAAGTCCTCGATGAAGCGGCTGTAGTAATTCAGGCTGCCAAGGAACGACTGCATCGCGCGCAAGGTCTGCGGAAAGGGCAAGTCGCACAGGGACTCAAGATCCTTCGGGTGCGCTTCAAGCCCTTCGATCGAGACTCGGTGGCCGAGGTAGTCGACCTTCCGCATGCCCCAGGAGCTCTTCACCACGCTGATCGACAAGTTCCAGCGATCGCAGGCATCGAGCAGCCGCTCCACTTTCTCGCAGAGATTGTCCCACGAGTCAGCCGTGACCAGGATGTCGTCGATGTACGATCGTCGACCAAGGACCGAAGGTTGGTGATCCAATTCCGGTTCGCCAGACTCGAAGACGTCGACTTCACCTTCAGCACCATCGCCATTCCCAATTCGGAGGAATCCGTAGAGGGCGTTGTCAAGCAGCCGCTGA
This sequence comes from Phytophthora capsici, assembly GCA_030324255.1. NCBI lineage: Eukaryota > Oomycota > Peronosporomycetes > Peronosporales > Peronosporaceae > Phytophthora > Phytophthora capsici. The sequence goes on from CM059351.1 coordinate 2,216,763, forward strand.
TAGATCTGTGGCGCGTTCTTCAGGCCGAATGGCATACGAGTCCACTCAAACAAGCCAAAAGGAGTAATGAACGCCGAGATCTTCCGCGCGCGTTCCGTCATCTGCACCACCCAGAATCCGCTTGCCATGTCCAAGGAGCAGTACCAGAGCACCTTATCGAGATCTTCCAAGAGGTCGTTGATCAAGGGCATCGGGTACACCATCGGTCGGGTCAAGGAATTCACAAGCCGGTAATCGATGCACAGCCGGATGTCTACCCCGTTCTTCTTGATGATGATCACGATCGGGGACGCCCACGGAGATGTTGACGGGACAATGATCTTCGCAGCCAGCAAGCCCTTGATCAAGTTGGAGAGCTTCTCGCGGTACTGCGGCGCAACCCGGCGAACACGTTGAGCGATCGGGGCCGCTCCTCCCACGTCGATGTCACAGACTACTCCGACTGCTGCGGGTGGCAAGGCATTCCCCTTCCCGATCAAAAGGTGCTTCCGCTTCCAGATGATGCGCTTCAGTCGGTCAATCTCCTCCGGCGTGTTCCACTGGGGATCTCCAGCTTGGATGTCTTCGATCTTCACTTCTTCGGTGGCGTTCGCGATCTCCGGCAAGACGGCCATCTGATCTTCAAGGTCTTCCGCGAACAGGTTCCCGCCGTCATGGTAGTATCCTCCGGCGTCCTCCTGGATCTCCGCCGGCTCTTCCGCGACATCAGGCGCCTTCGCTCCAGCTTCCAAGTTGAGGGCAGCTTCCGGTTCCGGCCTGCGTTCTTCAGAGTCCAGCTGAATCTCCGCCGGCTCCACTGCGACATCAGGCTCCTTCGCGTCAGCTTCCAAGGTGAGGTCAGCTTTCGGTTCCGATCTGCGTTCTTCCGTGTCCAGCTTGGCTTCGGTCGTCTCCGGCCTATTCACAAGTGGCTCGGCCCAACGGACCGTCGTCGCAGCAACCGTTGGACGAGGAGCCGTTTCGCCCCTTCGCAAGAGCTGCGTTGGGGTGGCGTACTCCGGCCGTTCCACTAACGGTCCGGACGTCTCAGCGGGAAGATCTTCGTCGTCCTGGCGATCAGTCGTCGCTTCAAACGCTAGAGTTTGCCACTCTGCGTACCGCCGTGATCCAACCGACACGTGTCCAGGCACTCGAGGCACCAGATCTTCGGCGAGCCACATCCCCAGTTCGAGGTTTCGTCCCAGGCGCAGCTCACAATCGCTAACGTTGGTGATCTTCAGGTGTCGCCTGCGGCCAAGCCCCTTCGACACGGTAGGCACCCACTTCTCCCCACGCACGATCCACAGCTTTTCTCGTTCTAACGCGCGTGGTGGTTTCAGGGGAACTTCGGCTGATCCTCCGACGGGAATAAAGATGTCGTCTTCCAACAGCAACGGGTGACTGCTTCGGCCGTACGGTGGACGCCTCCCCGACAACTGGATTCGGACTTCGTCAGCTAGGCACATCGTGCCGTCCGCGAGATCCAGGCGGATCCCAGCTGGGATCATGAAGTCCATGCCCAAGATCACGTCTTGGCCCGACAAGGGGCCAACCCAGGCGTCGAAGAAGTACACAAGATACCCAGCTAGCGTGACCTTGATGGTGGTACGTCCCAGAGTCGTGTACGCATTCTCTCCAATTCCCACACATTCTTGTCTCTGACTTTCGTCTATGATACAGCCAACCTTACGAGCAAAGGTGGTGTCCACAATTGAGACTTCTGCGCCAGAGTCCAAGAGCATGGTCGCCTTCGAGTTGTTGATCTTCCCGGTGATCTTCGCCTGCTTGAACCACTTGCCGGGCGAGTAGTACTTCCAGTACCCTCGCGATTCCCCGGGTCGGAGCTCCCACCCAATGTCTGGCGGGGGTCTCGTCAGCGAGTTCACGGTCTTGAGTTCGCCGGGCTCTGTATCCGGGGTATGATCTCTCCAGTATCCACGGGTCTTTCCATCAGCCAAGTCCAGTTCCATCACAACATCCGATCGCGCATATTCATCTCTTCGCAAGCTCGCGATCGTCGCGGTACGTTTCTCATAAATTCCACGTGTATTGTTGATAGGATCCTTCAGGGAACTGACCTTCGACTGTGCTTGCCTGTCAACGTATGCAAATATGCAGAACTTAGAACGCTCGGCTCGTACCAGATTCCAACCTGGCGAGCGTCCTAGTTTAACATCTTCTCAGCCTTCGAGGGGAACATCCCGGCATGGCGCGTGGGATCATACCACTGACGGATCAAGTTATAGAACTCCTCCATCGGGCACTCTCCGGCTTCATGCACCTCGCCGCACGCTCGACAGACGTACAGGCAGTGATCACCAGGGTGTCCTCTTCTTCCGCACTTCTGACAAGTCAAACGCTTCCAGCATCCAAGGTCAGTGTGTCGCGTGGACCCGCAGTGGGAGCACCTCTCGACACGATCGTCGTTCCGAGGGCGATGAGGTTGCTCCGGGTTGTTCGCTGGTCCTTGAGAGTCACGGCGTGGCTGCGGCTGATCTTCGGACTTGCGCTGATCAGCGACCGCGGCAAGATAGATCTGGGATCTACTTCGTTCGAGGTCTGATCCTCCGGAGTCCGAGTCCGATCCAGAGCTGTCGCTGTCATGGGCCATGTGAATGGCACGAATCGCTCGGGCATGTTTGGTGGACGCTTGTGGAGGTGTTGACGATGACGACTTCTGGCGGTATTTCGAAGATCCCATGGACGCCTTTCCTTGCCGGGATTTGGCGCGCTGGCGTAGGCGCAATACGTCTGCCAGTGCATCTCCGTCCCCAAGGCGCAGTAGCGTCAGCTGGTCCGCGAGATCGCGATCGTCCAAGGTCTCGATGAAGTGTTCCACGTGTTCTCGGAGAGCAGACGGCAGACCCGTCTTGATTGGTAACTTCGCACGGAGTCCGAGCACGGTCAGGCGGTGGAGATATTCGAGTGGCGACTCATCAGATCTCTTCCTCGCGTGGTAATATTGTCTCGCGAGAGAGACGCCCAGACCGCAGTATTCAGCCCTGAAACCATCCAGCAGGTCTTTCCACTTGCCACGCGTCGTTCTTCCCAACTGCTGGTACCAGTTCCGCGCCGGACCAGTTAGCAAGTTCCCGAAGACAATACACTTCTCGCTATCAGGAGCTTGATCACGGACGAACGCAGACTTCACCTTGCCCAGCCAGCCGCGGGCGCGATCCTCGTCAGTATCTTTGCCGGAGAACTCCTTCAGCTCGGAGATTGCTGACATCCGGACTCGCGGGATCGCAGCAGTGTGTTCGGCAGACGCGGTTGCTTCTGCTGAGGCCACGATCGCTCGGCGGGGAACGTCAATGCTGAAGTCGTCGGGATCATACTCATCCGGGGATGCGTGGACCGACCCCACCGATTCCATGTCGACATCGGACGCCTCACGTGCTCTAGGCTCGCCGCGGTTCCTCTCTTCGGATTGCTCCTTCAGGAAACGTTCCATGGCTGAGTCGAAGAACGACTGCATACGGTCCGGGTTGTGGGCGTTCGTCGACGCTCTGGCTACGGGCACAGGGTTAACAGGCATCTTCTCTTCCTTGATCTTCCTCGCCTGGATCATAGCGGCTCCCGATGGACCAAGGGTCATCCTCGTTGGCCCGGTGGGGTTGTCCGATCCGATGTCTGACGACACAGAGGCCTTCGCGGACGCAAAACCGGAGTGCGAGGAAGCCGAGGTCGGGTATTCTTCCGTAGGTCCGAGGCTGGACGATGATGCGGACACGCCTACCAGTGGCTTCAGCAGCTTGAGCAAACGCTTGGCCGATTCCTCAACGGTGGTTATGCTGAGCTCGAACACAGCTTCAGCGTCGAAGGCTCCGGCAACGATCCCAGCTTCATCCAGCAGGTTCATCAGGCTGGTGATCGCGACCATGAGGTCGGACGCCTTCGCAACGGGTGTTACAGGGCCTTGGAGGTCTCCAATCAGCTTCGGCTTCATCACGATCATCACGGGATCTTCTAGCAAGAACGCATTGAGCTGCTTCCGGTAGAAGATCTTCTGCAGCTGATCCGGAGTCCAAGGCCTGACGTCTCCACTCTCCTCCTCGTCTGGTGCTCTCAACTTCGGCTTACCAAGCTTCGACGCCGACTTCTTCGCGGAGATGTGAGGTGTAGGGGAGTGGTTTTGGGTGAAGATCCTTCCGCTTTCACGGTTGGATCTTCATCCGGCGGATCACGATTCGCATCGCGATCCGCAGGGGGCCCCGAAGGGCCCAAGGGAGGAGGGTGAGGCTTCTCTTCGAGATCCATTGCTGGACCTGCCTCCTGTTCCTCGCCAGAGTTCCTCCCAGCACTCTGGCGGTCGGTGAATCCTTCACTCTTCAGATGCGACGACGGCGATTCACCTTCCGTCGACGCGCCGATTCCTGGCTCAACTTTGATCTTGACATCTTCCTGGTCGGACTCACGGTGATATCCGGAGTCACCAGAAGATCCGGGCACGCGCACCATTGTGGCGTAGTGGCTCGCGAGGAAACTCGACGCGAGGGGCACTCACACACTTGGCGTCCGGACTCCCGACTGACGGAGGGGTACTCCGCTTGCCGTGGGGGCTCTGAAGACTTGCTCACCTTGTGTACCCGTCGGGTTGGACGATTACGCTCTTCTTGATGACTCGGAAGAGATGTCGGGCTTGATCTGGGTTGAGTGGGTGTGGACGGCACTTGGGTTTCGGCTTGACGGCTTGTGGCAACTCTTCACTCGCCGTCGGTTAGGGTGTAGATCACGGGGTAGCGTAGATCCACGGGGGGTCCTAGGGTGTGTTCACCAAAGGCCAATAATTCCAATACGATGCTTGACTGCCTCCTTCTGGCAGGGATCTTGAGGGGGGTGAGAAGGGAGCGTGGGCGACCTGGGCAAGCTATCCAGGCGTTCTTGCGCTTCTTCTTGTAGATCTCCGCAGTCCTTGGTCGTCAGAGGGGGCCAATATACTTCCCAGCTCTGGAATAGGTAGGACGCTTGATATATAAGAAGAACTCCCTCTCTTGTTGAGTGTTAACTCACTTGTTCTCTAGAAAGCAAAAATACACACTTGTTCGCTAGCCGGCAAATTATACACTGATATGCAATTCCCTAAACCTCTCCCCCAAGCCTCGACGCCTCTCTGCCACACGTTGCCAAACTGGCTCCACAATCGTACTTAGCCTTGACGATGCCTTGATCACACCGCGATCACCACACACCGCGATCGCCACAGCATGTACCATGATTATGGTACCTTGATCTTCCCTGGGGATCACGCTTGGTGTACCCGAATTACTGCACCATTCCCTGGGGATCACCGCGATCTCGACCTTGTGATCACTGCGATCTTCGACCTTGAGATCACCCTGGTGTATCGAAATGATTGTACCGGACCCCGATGATCGCGTTCGACTTGTGATGGAATGATTGGGCCACGATCATGTTCGTGATCCTGTCGGACCGTACCATATAAACGGTACCGTGATCACGGAGACGGTGTACCACCAAAGTGGCACAGTGATCCCGATCCGGTCCTTTCCGTCAAACAAGATTCCCACTTCACCACAGCACTCTTTGCGCTCCGGTGGTGCGACGCACAGGTACAGATGCCCTGACGATTCAGTTCCATGGCCGGTGGGTGTCCGATGCGTACAAGACGTACACAAGACTCTGCAAGGAATCGGTGGCAACACTGTCTGCGTCCATGGTTACGGGGACCAAGGGTGATTCAGCGTTACATTGATGAGGCTGATTGCATGACCACATATTGGGGGCACCGCTCTCCTCGTCCCTTTGCGGATCGAGCTGATGGTCACTGCATAAGCTCTCATTAATGAAATTGTTTGTTTGACCCCAAGGTTAGTGGAAAGGTGTATTCCATAGTGGAGCAGAGTGGAACAAGGGAATTATGTTTTCCACACAAGATAGATACCGGTATACCAGTGGAAACCGGTCTACCGGCTTCGCTGGCCTGCTGCGGACCACACGTGTCGTACCCTCTCACTTCGCAACCAGAAGGACAAGCAGCAAGCAGCTCAAGAATTACCCGCCTCTCCTCGTCCCTTTGCGGATCGAGCTGATGGTCACTGCATAAGCTCTCATTAATGAAATTGTTTGTTTGACCCCAAGGTTAGTGGAAATACTGACTAAGGACTGATACAGCAATTTGAAGCCCTCATGTTGTCTGTGGTTGGCTGCTCAAGTGCCAGTACATGTATTTACTTTGTTGCTTAGTCTTCTACTCGCAAGTGGCATCCTCCTTCGGACGTGGTATCGCCTTCTGCTCAATAATATGCATACTGTCAATGCGCCAGTCTACTTTTTCTGGGTCAGTAACTCTCGACTCAAACGTCACCCGGTAGACATTTTGATGCTGCACATGGTGCGTCTTACCCTTGAGGTTCACGATATCCAAATTTTCCACTGTGGAGACATCCACCGTGAGTCTCAAATACTCAATAGTCGCCTCAGGCGATGTCGTTCTTTTCGGCAGCTTGTGGGACTCCACTAAGTCCTGATACTGTTTCTCCGTCAACCGTGCGAACGCCACCTTCGCTAGCTGCGCCTTCTCGATCTCCATCCCGTCACACTGGATGTAAAAGTGGCGATGGAGGTAGTTCTTCTTGACTTGCAGAGCCATTTTGTTGTAGTACACAGGTGTCGTGTACTGTTTGATGCTATCGGCCACTTCAGACGAACTATTGGGTTTGTTTACCAGGAATTCCGGGAACGCAACGCTGTTCATAGCGCGAAGATTGGCCTCTGTAGCCATTTTGGCCCCCTCCACGAACTCCAATAGGTCAATGTTGGTACTCTGCGGCAGATGCAACTGGGCGAACATCATACAGTGACCCACTAAGCTCACAGTGTCGGCGAAAACACCTTTTTCTTGGTACTCAAAGAGCTTGTTCAAACCACTGCGGAAAAGAACGCGATGTGCGAATTCTGCAGCAAAAGCGAAGCCATTCTGGAACGTTGGCGTCTTGTTGCCATTGGACGAGCTGGAGAAACTGCAGACGCTAGTCTTTAGCACAGAGCGACGGACAATTAACAGACTAGAAGCTACAGGTCGTAGCATTTTGAGGGAGTTCTTCAATTGAATTGGTCACTCTTCTGAATTGTGGTGGACAATAATAGTGACTATCACTTCAACTTGCCAATTGGTAAAGAAGTACTTCATGTAAAAAGCTACATGTATTAAAGCGTCTACTTCTTCGTGACGGAATTGATCCAGGGCAGTGCCGAAGACACACGAGCGTAAATAGCCGGAGATCCCTTGACTCCGCAGCCGTTACCGCCGCTCACCAGACCAATCAGGACGTCGTCGCCGTCACCCTTGGCGTTCTCCTTGATGAACGGACCGCCAGTGTCACCCTGGCACGGAGACTTGCCCTGCTCTCCACCAGCACAAACCTGGGACATATCGATAGTGGTGGACTTGAGCGCCTTGCGGCACATTTCGTTAGTCACCACCTGCTGGCTGAGACGCAGCAGTTCCTCGGATGCAATTCCGTTGGGAGGAACAGAGGTAAGACCCCAGCCAAATGCCGAGCCCCACATACCCGACTGGATGTCACCACCACCGGGAGCAGGAAGCTTCACAGGCTTGTACTTGCTGGGCTTGGCCAATTTCAGCACGGCGAAGTCGTTGGCAAGAGTTTCAGCGTTAAAGTGCGGGTGGTTGGTCACAGACAGGACCTTGATCTCGTCGCCATCCTCGCCACCGTTGACGTAGTGGGCACCCACCGACACGAAGTTGGCCTTGGCAGTGGTGGTGCACGACGCAGTGGTGAGCACGTGAGTTGGTGTGATGAGGGCGCCACCGCAGAAGCTGAAGTCGTCCTGAGACTTGGGGTCAATGGTCGTGCGGAGTCCCGTCGTGTAGGTCTTGGAGCCCTGGGGAACCTTCTGGCCGCCGAGCATGCCGGCGACCGAACCGATGAGAAGCGAAGCGGAGATAAGCGTCGAAATGACCTTCATTGTGCTTGGACGAGAAAGCTATGCGCAGTATGCGGTAAATCCCGAAATGCGGATAGGACGGAGTCAAGTTCATGATGCAACGTAGCGCTTGGATTACTTATGTAAACACAGAGCAGGCTACCATGTGCGATGTGTTGTCGTCCTGCTGTCGATGAAAAGTTCATACAAAAAGCACGAACAGTGAGAACCCTCTGGACAGGTGGAATTCCGGCAGGAAATGAACTATGGATCGGTTTTTTTGAAGCTTTCGTCCATTGTGGGTCTCGATTTGAAAACGTGTGGCTTCAACATTTTTTTCAGCTTGAATAAAATGATGAAGCAACGCTGCAACCGAACGACTGACATGTGAGTTGACAGCAGAACTCTTGTCTCAGTTCGAAGTGTGACTTGTTTGCACTGCGCTTTACAAGTTACCCCGTAAGCTACATGTACCTGTAGTACCGGCTGGCAGGTACGCATGCTACCGGATAATTACTACATGAAGTAGACCACAAGGTGGAAGTTCCAGCCTACATTTGCCGACAATCCCTGCTTTCATCAGCGTACACCGTACGCGATAGCTGTTTGGCAGCATTGTTCGCTGCATTAGTCTTCACAATTCGCCACTCAATTTCGTCCTCGTTTCCGACCTTGCTTCCAAACGTCCACATACGCGTGTTATCCTGCAACACAAGGCATTCTTCCTGTCCAATAAGGGTCATTTTGGTCGTCTCGAGGCTTGTCGTCTTCACATGAATCTGCATATACTCCACCGTTGCATCCGACGCCCACAGGAACGGTAGAACTGCTAACCCTGCCGTCTGTGCTTCGTATTCCGTTTGAGTGAGCTGCGCGTACTTGACATCGGCCACCACAGCGCTTTCAATAGAAATATCCTGCAACTCCAGTGTCATGTTCCTGTCCGTTAGCGTTCCTGCCGCCGCCTCTTTCAAGTTCTCGAAGAACCTCGGGGTGCAGTAGTAATTCAGTTCATCTGCCACAGTCGATTCATCCCTGAGTCCTGCAGCAAATTCAGCAAACTCTTTCGAATTTACAGCCTTCAGCTGTATTTTAGCCGCCATTTTGGCCCCTTGGAGGAATTCTAACAGCTCAATCTCTGCTGTTTGAGGCATGTGCAGCTGTACCATCGTCCACCAAAGCGACGCTGGATTGATACCAGCAGGGAATAGCTGCAGCTCCTTCTCGTACTTAGCAAGTCGGTCGGCATTGTCCATCACCCGCTTGCATGCCGTGTACAAGGTCCCAGCCGCGCTCTTCAGTCGAGTTGAAGAGTACGAGCGTCTACCAGTGTAAATCACAGTCTACAGGACCCAAAACAGCCATGGATGCACAAATTAGCACGTGCATATTAGTGCAATGAACTATGTCGTATAGGACAGATATCAGTACTGTACCTTGCTGGCGGAGTGGAGACCTACAGACAAACGCATCAAACTCATTGCGCTCGTCCAGCAGCTCACTTGACAACCTCAAGTTCGAAAAAGAGCCGTTTCACTTATAACTGACAACTCTTATATCATGATATTTCAAGCTATTTTATTGGTCAGATAATAGGGTTTTATAAGTGATCAAAAACGTCCTCCTTTGCTGTAAAACTGTCCTTGTGGACTAAATAAAATCTATTCTTTCAGCCAATCAGGAACGCAGATTGTATTTGGCCACACGCATTAGAGCTCTTCCCCCAATTGGCTCAATATGCACGCTCTCATTCGTCGTGTACGCGCGCCGCTGCGTCTCCATCGACCATCTCACATAACCCCTTCCGCGTCTTCTTCATTGCATGTACGTCGCCCATCACCACACAGAGTTTTGCGTTCTAAATGCCTTCCAAAGACCCATTTAACGCAAATCTTGTATCAATTTAACCGTAGCACTTTTCGTCCTCTTCTGAAGCGAAACCATCCGTCCTCGATGGTCCTGATGGCCTCTTACAATTCGCCAATCGATCCATGGAGCGAGTCACCACTCAAATGGAGAGATACCGTCAACACAGCGTCTTCCCGCCGTCCAACTGGATGATGCAGAACTACTTGCTCTTCACCAAGCTGCAGCTGCCCACCAATACGGAAATTGACGCCGTAGACTTCCTCAATGGCGCCAGATTCGCCTGCGACCTCGCAGTCAACACAATGTACTCAAGGGAGTTCGTTAACTTTGCCACAGGAGCGGTAACTGAATCCCCAGCGGCTGAGAAGATGAAGTTGGGACTGTCCGAAAGCTGCTACGATGCCTTCCTCTTCGCTATGAAGCAGACCAACAAGACAGGTAACAAGTTTACGCTCAAGGAGCTGGAGATCAATGGGGTCTATCTATATGACGTGAACTGGGACAGAATGTCACTGGCTGAGTTAAAGCAGGAGGAGGCACTGGAAGCTTACAACCGCGCGCAAGTGGCTGAGTTGGAGAAACAGGAGGAAGCTGGGACTGTGCGTGATGCAGAGAAAGTAGTGGTGGACCCCACAGCTGACGTCACCCCGGAAGACCACGCGAAGATGGTTGAACGTCTGCGCTTGGATGTGTTGCTGGACACTGTGGAACATTTGGAAGTCGAGACGGCGGAAACTGCGGGCGAAGTTTTTGAGAAGAAGTCGTTGGCTGTGTGGCGCTTTGAATCTTTGGTTACTCAGCCCGATGACGTGGATTGGCGAATTGTTAGTGTCTTTTAACTTGCTCCCATCCAATGCTACTTGCTTTTTCGAGTGCAGAATTAGCGGTTGCGTGTGTTAACGAACAAGTGGTTCTTACAGAATGTGTATCATTTCCCGTCGTTCACGCGGTCGAGTACATCAGGGAATCTATGGATATCAAAGCGTTGTCCGTAAGGAGCTCTATGTATTGTCACATAGTGAAAGCGTTGTGAAACGATGATGCAGAGATATACTTCTAGTATTGAATTACTATCGCAGCACCCTAATAAACCTTGTCTAGTCCGAACGAAACAAGTGCACGCTTCAGGTGCCTATTATCACGTCTGAGCATGCCTGCGTTATAGCCCCTTAGACGTGAGAGTTTAGTGAATTGAAGTCGAGTTTAAACGTCGTGACCGCCTCAGACTCCAAGAACAAACTATTTAGGAGATGTCATCAGCAACGCTTTCAATTAAATTTGGGCTCTCTTCGCAGCTATCGTCGTCAACAAAAATGTTAAAATCTTTCACCGATAAGGAAAATAGTCCGTAATGCTTAACCCCTTGACCCCCAACGTCGTATCATACGCCACAAGCATTTTATTATGTCGTAAGATACGACATAGACCGACGAACAATAGAAAATGGCTCGAAATCACAAATCAAATACTTTAATCAAGTCATTTCCGAACAATAAGGTCCGAGAGGTAAACTGGGACAAGATAGAAACGGTACATCAAGCGGGAAACTGCGGGAAGGTACCCAGTGGAACAGGCGCACACATCACTCATTTCAGAATTTCCCCGATGGGGTTCACACGATCAGTAAGCCGGGCGGAGACCTCTGCTGTAACCACCAGGGGACGCTCGACGGAGACTGCTGACACTTCCACCGTTGGGCGCAAACGATCCCGAAGCCGGACGGAGACTGCTGATGCTTTCGCCGTTGGTCGCAATGAGACCGTCGCCTTCCACGACATCGACTTTGCTCATTTATGGCGGCAGATGGCAGCGGCAGGGTGGACGTAAGGGGTATTGAGACTGAATGGAAGTACATAAACCCCAGCGGTTCAGCGATGCTTGTAGGAGAAAGCGCAGTGATGGAGTACGCGATCAAGTCTGGGCTGCTAGGTGACAACGAGGGCAAGGAGGAAACAACGACGACGATATCAAGGAGGGTAACGGAGGTGACGAGAGCAAGCACGGAAACGACGACGGTGAGGACGGTGAGGGTGACATGAGCTACGACTGCGACAAAGAGATAAGAGTATCTAAAACGACACTACTGCCAAGCTTTCCCAGAAAACACTAAACGATCTTTTCGGTTCGTCCAGCGATTCAGACGTTGAGCTGTGCCAGGCGGCGGTGGCGAAGGCGTTCGATTTGTCTCCAACTGATCTTGAACAGCGCCACGCTGCCGCCCAAAGTCTCCAGTTGCTTTCAGAGGCATCTGGCATGGAGAGTGACTCCCAATTGGACCCGCTACCAACCACGACACCGGATCGAGCTCGCAGACCCCGCAGTAAGATCAAGTTTGATGACAACTACATACCGGAGACCGAGAACATGAACGATTACGAGAGCTACAGCTCCGGCGAGAGCGATGACAACGTTGATGAAGATAATGCTGACAGCGATGGCCTCAATAGAGGCTATGTAGACGAACAAAATGATGCCTTGTCGAAAGACGACGCTGTGGAGATGGTTCAAGCATTTGTTGATCCACTTCTTCTTGTGGATGACACAGTGGGCCCTCAAGCCAGGGCATGGAAAAATAGTATAATAACAATATTACGGGTATTATATTTACGGAATAACTTACTACTGATTTTACCAGATAGATATAATACAAAACTGTACACAATAATACAATATTTTACACGCTTCCAACCATTTCCAGGAGCGCAGACAACTAACAGTTCTCTACTGGCTTGCAAATACACTCTGCCCGCTTTGATTCACACGCTTCCCACTTCTTAACTTCCTCTCTAGAGAACAAGCCACCACTCTTAGCCACGCTACCCACCACGCTACCCACGATGACCTCACGTCAACTCTGCACATTCTACTTCAACGACCTCGGTGAAGGTCGCTTTGAGTGTAAACCCTGCGGATTTCCTCGGAAGCAGACGCCCGGCACGGGGTACAGCAACCTCCTCAGCCACCTTAACAGCAAGCACGCTGGGTATGCTGCTGAGTTTGCAGAACTTCATGCCACGCAGACACCAGCACTCACCACGTTTGGTTTGGTGGACGATGTGGCGCGCAATATCTACCAATGGATGGTATGGGTGATCGAGAGAAATCTAGCAATCACTGAAGTGGAAAACAAGGCTTCGCGTGCTGTAGTTACAATGAAGCCTACGACTACCAAGACACTGAAGCGGTACATGCGTCATGTGGCTCTAGCCGTTGAAGCAATCATTGCAAAGGAGATGGGAACCTCCTTTGCTTTAATGTTCGACGGTTGGACTAGTCACTCACTTAACTTCCTCGGCATCTACGCGCTCTACGTCTACAATGGTGTGCGCCACCAGCGCCTTCTTGCGGTTTCGCCAATGGAAGACGGCCTGACAGCTGAAGCCCACCTGGATCATATATCCACCGTACTGAGCATGTACGAGAAGAACCTGCAGATGGTGCGCTATGTTGTGGGGGACAATTGTGCAACCAATCACAGTATGGCTACACGAATGGGCGTCCCCCTCATTGGCTGTGCAAGTCATCGATTTAACCTCGCGGTTAATCGATATCTACAGGATTATCAGACTCAGATAGATCTGATTCAAAACCTGATGATTCAGCTGCGTCATGTCAAAAATGCTACTGCAATGGCAAAGGCGACCAACTACAAGCCTGTTAAGGCAAACACTACGCGCTGGTCGTCTACATTCCAGATGATTGACCGATATTGCAAGATACGTGATGCGATCCTGACGGTGGAGGCTGTTGAAGAGTTTGTGCCTCGTGGCCATGCGCACCGCCGCGTTAAAGATGTATTGGACAATCTTCGTGAGCTGGACAGTGTGTGCGTGAAATTCCAATCGGAGTCGTGCACGCTTGCCGAGGTGCGCCTGTTGTTTGATAAGTGTGCTGCTAAGTATCCTGCCATGGCTAACTACTTGGCGCCAACAGCTGAGATTGTTCACTCGCCCCATTTAGAGTCTGCAATAATGAAGCTGCAAAACGACCTACCCCTCTCCGCGGATGAATTACATGCAGTCGACAGTTTTATTTTGTCTCCGTCTACCGCACAAGAGGAAGTGCCGGCTGCGGCCGACTTCGCGACCTCCATCCTCCGGCAAGCCAAGAAGCCACGGCTTGCATCGCAGGCGTCTGTCGAGTATGCCCTCCGCTCCTCCGACAAGCAACATGTGCGAGAGACTTTTCTCTGAGTGTAAGCTTGTTTTTACATCGCTACGTTCATCTACTTTACCAGCTGATTTTGAGACGGCCATGTTTCTTCGTGCTAATCGCAGCATGTGGAACTGCTCCACCCTTCTCGGTTGCATCGAAGACTAAGTGATGGCAACGCATTGTGATTATTGCAGTGATTATTATTGTGTTGTCAGGTATTGCAGTATTTATTACGGATGTGATTCACGCAAAATAACACTGGGTATTGTATTTTCCGCGCCCTGCCTCAAGCGGCGCAGCAGCGAGAAAATGCTTTGCGTGCGACGGAGTGGGGACCTCTGTCGTCCGGGTTTGAGACGGACGCGCAGCCATATCCTGGGCTGAACATTGAGGAGTATCTGCTTTGCTAGGAGCGGCTCACTCACCTATACTTACTCTATTCTATTTCATGCCAAACTCGCTATGAATAACGATTAGCATTGAAACGAATCGATACGGATTGCAGCAAGTCCCACGACGCGCGGAAGTGATGCGGCAAAATCAACCTGAAGGTCAGTGCGAAACGTAGAAGCAGATCCGCCGTAGGTTGAAGTCAAAACGGGGGTATAAAACCCACGAGGCCCTGCATGTAGTCGGCCTGCTGGTTGCACGAATGCTCTGTCCCCAACAAAGGCGCTTCGCAACCCACTGGTCGATGGTGGAGGATGGCACTGTACCCGCTGAAAATTTCGGTCGCTATATGAGTCGAAATAGATGTCAAGACATCTTACAATTTCGAAATTAAAGCATAAGCTCTGTTCAAGAAAACCCGTATAAATTCTACTAAGTACGAAACACTTCAACAGTGACTGCCTCTGCATGGGGGGGGGGGGCAAGAAAACTTCTCGCTACACGGAAGACGAATCAGCCAATCTTCGCCCACGCCAGTCTCCTCGTCCTGAAGACGTTAACTCAGACATGACCTCGCGGATTCCGCCCCAACCACCTAATAGTAATGCTGGTCAAGACCAGCCAGGTCAGGAGCCCCCAGTACAGGGAGGATCTACCGCCTCGTTGGCTCAGACTCAGATGCCAACGGCACAGCCATCGGCTACGGAACACCTATTAGGAGAACGCGTAAAGATGATGGGCCTCCAGCAACGACCAGATGAAGGCGTTCATGAACCAGCAGGCACAGTTCCAACACGCTATGTACGAACAACAAGCACGCTCGAATGTCCAGAAGAAGAAGGCGAACCCTCCACGGTTCCATGCTCGCCCTGATGACGACCTCGAGTTGTGGCTGTTTCAGATTGAGGAACATTTTGCAGCTTACGCAGACCTTCGCGAGAGTAACGACTCACGCTTTGTCGACATGGTGGTACCATTTCTGGGTACCGACGCCATGCCGTGGTACCGTGAATTTAAAACCATTCTCGGTGACGAACCTCGTCCCTGGTCCCTGTTCAAGCAACAGATCAGGGCTAGGTATCGGGATAGTGACTTCGAATTCCAATTGCTTACCAAGATGTACGAGCTTCGACCTACTGGCTCGCAACAGGAGCATACCAAAAATAGCATAAATTCATGTCGCAGTCAAGCGTCGAAATATCAGAAGTAGCGATGGTTCTCCCAGCAGCAGCTTCGGCCAGCCACTAGTGCCTACGCCTCTCAAAGCATCCCCGAGACGCTAAAGGATACTATCGAGTACGCACAGCATTTCGAAGATGCTCGGGAGTCCTCACGCCAAAAGCCGTCCTCTAGCGCTAATGCTAAGCCTTCGCAGCGCAACGATAACCGGGTGCCTCCCAGCAGGAGCAAGCCCAACGGATCCGTATACAGCGCTCCACCTGGGACTAAACCAGCCACTCCTAATTCGACCAGTTCGATACCTTTTGTACCCACTCGCCATAAATGTGGAGTACTAGGACATAAGTCACCTGACTGCCCAAGTCGGGGTACTGGTGTTGGTCCAAAAACTAGAGGTATCGGCGAGCTGGCGCCCCGCCAAGAAACCCGTTGCTGTCCCTGTCCATACAGCAGCACGGTTAGCCTTTGGTAGTTGCTGCAGCATGGCTCACAATAAAGCCAAGCACACTTCAACTGATCAGAACCAAAAATTGTATGGCTATTTGGACCTTCCGGCCATTATTAATCTCTACTTTCATTGATTCTGGCGTTTCAATTAACGCCATCACACCAGCGCTCGCCGAACGTCTTGGAGTCAAAATTTCTCAAAGTCGACGCCCTATTAGGATAACACTTGGTGCTGGCAAGTCCTGTTTCGTACCTCGGCGAGAGGCCGATATTGTAATCCAGATTCCTGGCTTCAGCAGTTTCTCCAGTAAAGTTCTTGTTTTGGAAGTACCTCAAGGTCGTGATGTGCTCCTTGGAATGAAGTAGCTTGTTCATGTGAACCTAAGTATTGACTGGGTAACACGAACAATATACCCGATCGCGAGGACAGTTCAACTGTTGGAATTCAATTTCACCCATGCGTGCAAAACAACATGGCGCAAAAGTCGGTAAACTCCGCGTTACCTCCTAGCCTACCCCAAATCGGCGCAACCGCGAGGATGAGCTGTTACAGTTATACTATCAGCGTGGGTATTATGGACAACATGGCTTAACAAAACTCGTCTCCACCCGAAAGCTACGCAAATTGCTACGTTAACCGGACAATGAGTTTTGCTTCGTCATGATTAATAACCCCCAACTCTACAAAGTTGAGGAAGCATGGCAAAAACTAAAGGGATCTCGTGTGTGGTGTATTTTGTTGAAGTTTCGGGATCGTGTCTTTCGTTCTGAGCGTACCCCCTTCCCGACAACAGGCTATGGATGCGAGTATTGAGGTCGCGGATGCGATCCCCTTATATCGCAATCAGTTCCCGTTATCAGCTGAGCAGAAGAACGCCATATGGGCGTGGACCCGCGAGATATTGCAGGCAGGAATATTCCGCCCTTCAGCTTCGCCCTACTGTTCTCCCACCTTCTGTGTACGCAAAAAGAGTGGTGAATGGCGAATAGTTAACGATTTCCGTGGTTTAAGCGCTAAAATACGTGTTCCAGCTAATCCCATTCCCCGTAATGATGACATCCTGCGTGACATGGCTCGTGGTCGCTTATTCTCATCTATGGATCTACTATGGGGATTTTTCCAGGTTAAGTTGCGTGAAGATGCCATA
Organism: Phytophthora capsici; assembly: GCA_030324255.1. NCBI lineage: Eukaryota > Oomycota > Peronosporomycetes > Peronosporales > Peronosporaceae > Phytophthora > Phytophthora capsici. Next base: position 2,233,838 of record CM059351.1, read on the forward strand.
CCTTACACGGCATTCTCTACGCCTGATGGATTAGACGAATCTAGTCTCGCCCATGGGAGTGTCTAGTAGCCCCTCATGCTTTAACCGTCTCGTACAATCAATCTTCGCGGACTACAGTGATATTTGCAAGACTTACTTCGCGTCTTTACATCTACGGACGACGTGGAGGATCGACCAACTGCACTCGAGAAGGTCCTGCAGCGATGTGCAGACGAACAACTCTACGTAAAGATCGAGAAATGTGTATTTTGCGCCCCTGAAATCCCTTGTCTAGGCGACTTCATTGGCCGAGACGGGAGGTCGCTGGCAGGGCATCAGTATGGATTTCATGACGCCTTTGCCGACAACTGCACGCGGGCACATTTCCTGCCCACAATGGCCACCGCTTCAGCAACCGGCACAGCCCAACTCGCCTGTGACTCCTATCAGCGCCTTCATGGCTTACCTATGCCCATCGTATCCGATCGTGACACTAAATTCACCGCTCGGGTCTGGAAGCAGATAATGCAGCTGCAGGGTACGCGTCTTAACCTCAGCACAGCCTTCAAGCCATCGACCAACGGTCAAGCTGAGGTTACAATTAAATTTTGTGAACAAATATCTTGGACAGTTCATAAACGTGCACCACACTGACTGGGACCGCCTCCTTCCGCTAGCAGAATCTGCCTACAACTCGAGGGTTCACGCATTGATCTGCATGTCTTCGTCTATGGCCGATCTTGGTTATCAACCACGATCTATTATAGATTGTATCGTACGTACTCCACGGCCGGCTCGAAGTTCTCGCTTCGTCACTCATTTGCAGGCCATTCTTGCAGAAGCTCAAGATGCACACAGTTGAGTTGGCACTCGCAACCGACCGCACGTGGAATTTGCAGTAGGTGATTCAATCCTACTCGACACTAGACACCTAGATCTGGCTCACTTGGGCACCGATGGCAAGCGCAAGTTCGCAACTCGTTTCATAGGACCCAGTTGTGGGTGTGTGCGGACCCGACACGTACAAGTTGGAATTGCCACCGGGTCTGCGATTTCACCCTGAGTATCCTGTTTCCCGACCGTCGCGACACTGATGAGCAGCGCAGCACTCGGGTGTCATCAGTTCTGTTTGCCGACGGCTCAATAGGACATTTATTATCTGCTTTTACAGGTCATCGTCGACGAAACGGAGTTCTTCAAATTCGTGTTCGCTGGCTCGACACGACTTTGGACCGGTCGAAGGAACCGCTGTCCAACTTAGGTCAAGTGGTGGGTCTCGTTCGTCGGCACCTCGATTCACTGCACCCACGTGCTATTGCACGTCTAAGGGAAGCTGTTGCACGAGTATAACTCGTGGTCGTACAATCCTAGAGAGGAAACTCCCCGACAAGAACTTTCAGCGGAGACATCGCTTGCCACGGCCTCCATCTCATGAAACGTCTCATTTTCTATCTACTTTTAGCCGTAGTTAGCTTTAACCAGCGCTTTCTGTGCTTTCATAATCATCAGATCTCAATTTCCAGCTATTTAAGCCGAGACTCAAGCATTTCTTTCACAGAGTGCAAGACACTTACCAACTTCACCGGCGAATTAAATAAAGTTGCTGCCGAGACACTTCGGTCAGAAAGACTCCTGCCTCAACTCCAGCGGTTAATTCACGAGTTCAAAGACTCCGTCACATGTTACGCGAATGAATCCAACTTTACCAAACGAGTGATGGAGTTAAACAAGTTCGTGGAGAAGGTAAACGTCTACAACGAACGTCTAGACAGCCTCATCGCATTGTTGTCGCTGAAGCAGACGGGTCTTCTCGTCGAATGGCGCAGGCAGTTTAATTAGATAGAGCCACAATGACTAACCAACTCATGTCTGAACGAATAAACGCGCGAGATCTGGAAGGCTGTTAAGCAACCCCCGACGAAAAAGGACATTGAGGACCTACGAAGCGGGACATGGACGGCAGTTACGAACCCGAAAACACTTTTCCGCCGCCCGAACCTGCTATGCGCAGCATCGTGGACGTCGCGGAGAATTTGTTTCTTGACTGGAAGCCGGAGCCGACTCCGCCTTCGTGGCTCGTTGCGGCAGACGAAGTATCCACTACCGACGATCCAATTGACTCGGAAGGACTGACGAAGATCTTCGTTGGCGAGTGGCAGGATGTCCCAATGGCTGTCAAGAGATTCGACGTCGTTGGAGATAATCCCGTGTTTGACAAGCACTTCAAAATCTGGCGGACGCTGCTGCATCCCCATGTGGCTCAGTTGTATGGCGCTGGATTCCGTGACGGACCTCCGTTCTTCGTGTACGAGTACGTCAGTCGTCAAAGGCTTGATCGAAGATGGGGCGAGTTCGGAGAACGACGTGTGGCGACTTCTAACGGTTGGACTCGAGTACATACGTGGTGCACGGCAATTTGAGTTGCTCAAAGCTACTAGTGGCAGACAAGGAGGCGTCAAGTTGTTTGGCTTCGGTGCGTCGGATATCCGCATCAATAACCGCAGCAACATCATCAAACTTGAAATACGTGAGGAGTTTGCAGCGCCAGAATGTATCGGGATCGGACCAAGCGGCAAGGACTGTGGAATCCGCCATAGTCCGAACTTCGAGTCGGACGTGTATTCGTTCGGTCTGACGGTCTTAGAGGCAGTTGGGAAAGAAAATCTCCTAGACGGTATATCATCAAGGTGTGATGTTCGTTAGAAAGGAAGACACGGAGAAGGAAGCCGGCGGTGCTCCCTGGTAGTGAGCCGTTTTTGTATTGCCCAGTAAATAGCAAAATGAATAGCTGTTTATCCTAGTTGTCTTGGGCCCAATGGTTGGACATGAGCCGTGTCAACACAGGACGCGTAACGTTGTGTCTTGCCATCTTGAGGGTCGATATGCCGTATACAGGTTTGTCGATATTCTGGATATTGTATATGATTTGCTTCCTCCAACTAAAAATGTTGATAGAGCTGGCTGGGTTAATACATACATGCGTAGCCTGCACTACACTGCCCCTCCAAGCCAGCTCCGCGTACATATAGAGTAGTCACCAATAGGGATCAGAATTGTCATTGTAACTTCGCCGTTTGATCATTATGACGTGATTTGGCACGACTTATGACAATACACATTTCTGTAACGTTATTTTATTGGTCGTTGTTGAAATGCCCCGGTCAGAACTATACCTAGTGCAACCACTAGTTGCCAACCATTTGAAGTTAAATTGAAATTATTCATTTTGAGACAAAAATTGATCAGAATGAATTTGGAGTTGTACCAAATGATAGATATACCACAGCACTACAATAATCGCCCTCTATTCCGGTACTGGTATAAATAATATCCTAAACTATCGATACAATCGACGGGGATTCTGGCGCGAATCGATCAGCTCCGACCATTTGAAGAACAACACAGTGATCATAGGCTTCCGATCATAATTCAAATCATAATTCACATTGGTTTATACCCATGGGGAGCTGGATGAAGATACAGCAGAAGCGAGGCCTCATCCAGAAGACAGCAGATTGTCCTGATATGACGCAAGAAGAGCTGGCTGCGTGGGCAAAAGCGACGTACAGGCTGAGGCGAGCGTCTGCACAAACTACTGTCTCTGACAACCTAAAAAAAGCAGCGAAGATCATGCGCGACACCTACGGATACGACATGCGGTGGAAACACTTACGCGTGACGTCGCCAGCGCTGGAGAAGCTCTTATTATAGTGGATTCTGAAAGTAGAAGCTTAAGGTGTATGTTTCTCACGAGACTTAATTAAGCTAAAAGCTCGTGATATTCAGAAAGGCCTGTGTGATGCGTGAGATATGACTTTTTCGGACGGATGGTTGGCCCCATTGAGCGGAGGCATTGCTTGCGGAGCCGGAAACTCCCTGGTGAAGCTGGCACTGCTGATCCCGTCGAAGTAGCGCTCGACCGTCAGCGACTACAAGATTTGGTCTACTTTTACGGCCCTAAAGATATCTACAACATGGATGAAACCGGACTCTGCTATGGCTCCCTCTCGCTCCACTTCCGTCAGGGGCGCTCGCGGTGGCAAGAAAAGGAAGACTCGTATTACACTTGCTCTCACTGCGCACACAGATATAACCGATACGTTGCCGGTGCTGTATCTGGGTCACGCAAAGAAGCCGCACTGCTTCAAGAAGCACACAGCGGAGGAGATGAGGTTCAGCTATCGCTCTAATAAAAAGGCATGGATGACGGGCGTTATTTTCAAGGAATGACTGCTTAATCTGGATAAGGATATACTTGCATGTGGGCGCCTTATTCTATTACTACTAGACAACGCTTTTCTCACAAACTGGGAGATGTTAAATGCACCAACGACCGTGTGGAATTTCTTCTCCCCAACACTGCAGCGTTCCTACAACCTATGGACGCTGCCATCATCGCGTCATTCAAAACGGCGTACCGTAGAAACAATTGCAATGAGTGTACGACAAGATCAAGGACGGTGTTGAGATTGACAGGAAGGCGTATGAAGTGGACCAGCTGCAGGCAATTTCTTCGCCTTCTTCTTGGCCTTGGCTTCGTCTTCGTCGCAGGACAACCCGTCTCGCGGGATTTACGCCCAACCACCTGGCGGTAAGGCATCAAACTTGCGTGTGTGGCGCTTAATGAATATGTTCATGGAAAACATCGTGAACGAGTCCCGTTGAAATACCTGCTTCAATAAAATTTGGCAAGCTTTACATGGTAAGCGTACCATTGAGAACTGTTTTCGCCATACGGGTATTCTTTTTAATGCCGTTGATGAAAGTAGTAAAGCGGCCAGTCACACTAGCTACCGACCCGATGTAGACGTAGAAGATGTTATTATCCTTTCCTCTTAGTTAACCTTGTAAATGTAGCTTTTCTTTAAAAAAATAAATTAAATCCTAGGATATGGTCGGACCACAATACCGGAAGTGAGACCGATTATTGTAAACAGTCGTGCACCTCCAATTCAGCAGGGTGGACCATATCAACGCTGGCAAGTCATAAATTTTTGACTGAGAGGAAAAAACGGTCATCGAGCAAATTGCTTTAATATTTAATGAAATGAGACGGGCACAGCAGAGGCGCATCCCAAAGCATTATCACTATGTTTCCCAGGATATGTAACAGTAGCAGTGCCGAATTAGAGGTGCAGGACTGTATGTTAATGTGCAATACAGGAGGATTGGCAAACATTTGTTTGTTTGGCTAAAGTATGCAAAATTGTTTATTGACATTTAGGCTGATAGTCTTTCCAATATGAAGCGTTTGGCGGTGACCCGGGCCTCAAAAGTAATTTCAAAATAATTTTAATTTTGTTAAAATACGAAGTTAATCTCTTATCTATTGGTTTGAAGAAAGAGAGTATAGATGGATTCGAAGGCCGGGGCTACACTTTTTCGCGGCCGTCCAATAGGTTTCTTAGCTGAATGCTGTGCTTCTGGTGCTGCCTTCCGCTTAGTGACACGATCATGAGCTTTAGTTACGTCTGATGTAGATTCTTCATATTCTATGGCTTCTTGAATCGGAGGAAAATAATCTAAGTACTGCGCTGGGATTGAAAAATACTTCAGCAAAAGTGATGTAAGTTTTCTTGTGGTCAGAGACAACAATGGTTGCCGCGGAAGCGTGACATCTCCTGCGACTTAGTATCGTCTGAGCTAGGCCCCCAGGCCCACCCGTTCGACGCTGCGCTCTACCGTCTTCCTCAACACGACTGGTGCTGATCATTCCATCTATGACCCCAGTCTGGTTGGGTACAGGAGTGCTGTGATCAGCGGCTAAGGGTGCTGGGGCAGATTCCTGGTTGCTCATGAGATCACCGCGTGGAACCACCGGAATGACTTTTGGATTGACCAAAAATAGGTATAAAATAAATAAATAAAAAATTTCCATGAACGACGTTTTTTGGGCATATTATGTCCGCAACGTACTGTCTTGCTTATGAATGTACTGATCCAGTAGAACGTGAATTCTTTGGCCAGAGATAGAAGACGTCAGCGGCTCTCAGGAGTCTTCTACAGACTCCAAGCCTTTCCAGTTGACTAAGATCTCATAGTCTTTAATGGACTTGTTCCATCGATGCGTTTTTAGCTCGTTGATGGCCAGGATGATTCCCTGGGAGGTCACGTGTTCGAGGGTTTCCTCAGTTACGTCCAGACTTTAATCTGCGTAAAACGTTAAACGTGATGGATGGACATCTAGTTCATTTCCTGTAACTAAATGGCGAGTCCGGAAGGAATGCACGTCAGCACGGACCATCCTTGTATGGTCCTTGCCAGGTAACTAGTAGCTTGTTGCCCTTTTATTCGTCTACACGAGAACGAAGTTCGTAGTCCCCAACATCAAAGTTCACTATGTTCTGCTTTTGGTCTGCTATGGGCTGGTGCATTGCGCACAGGTTGTCACGCAACGCAGCTATGTGCTGGGAGATGGCTGCAGAGTCGTGTGGCAGGGTAACCAACTTCACGGTACCGCCGTGGTAAAATGTTGCTAGTGGAGTCGGGCACGGTAGCCCGGTGGAAAACTCAACTGGAGCTCGGTTGCCAAGTGACGGCAGAGCTGTATGGTTTAGGCTAGCTTGTACTAGCGGGACTAAATAGACCCAATATCTACTGGAGATTATGTACTCTAGGGTCATCACCCGTAGAACTTGAAGGATATCGCGGTTGACGCGCTCCACTGACCCATTTATCCATGGGCTGTAGGCTAAAGTGAATTTCTGGAAGCTCTTGAGCCTTTTTCAAAGCTCTGCTACTACCTCATTCTTGAAATGAGTACCATTGTCGCTTACCCACAGTGGTGGAGCGCCAAAACGGCTATGCCAGTCGAGGATGGCTGCCGTTGCGACAGCACTGCCAGCTGTATCGCACACGACCAGCTCGCAGAAATGAGTGGCATGATTTTTCAACACTAGCAGGTACTTACTTGTGCCGAAAGATATTCACCAATGGACAGGTAGTCCCAATGTAGAACACCATTTCGTTCAGTACAGTCAATGGTCTCGCTCCATGGCCGATGGACCATGCGCCCACCTTTCACATGCGGACATAGTAGGCAGGTCGCCACGAACCCGTGCACGACGTTTCGGAGGTTCGGAATGTGGAACAAACGACGCAAGTGATTTACCATCGCCTGTTCACCGCGGTGGCCCTGGTCCCCACTATGGGTAATGATGCAGAGTAGCTGTGTCAAGTCCGATCTCGCTTGTGGAATCCAAATCTTCTGATTGATTCTCAACACGTTGTCCTTGTCCCGTATCGAGCCTGCAGGAGCCTGATGTTGGTTCTGCGCAACAACAATCTCGTTGAGGGATAACCAGACGGATCCTTCGACGTCCAGAGATCGTAGGATCTGTCGGGTCCGTGCCTTAGTCGGAGGTTGTTGCTGCTTTGCCCTTTTCTTGGTGAAACGCTTCAACTTGATTGTAGTCTGCAGCTGACCAGCCCATCTTGACAGCATGTCAGCCCAGACATTGCTTACACCGCCTACATGCTCGATAATATAGTGGTGAGGCATCAGCGTCAAGGCCCATCTGAGTAGCTTGCCTCTGATATGCTTACGTGGGGCGCGAATACATTAATGAGGTTGCGGTGGTCGCAGAATAACCGGAATTGTTTGGGTCGCATCAGTAGGTAATCAAGTTTTTCACAAGCAACAACGATCGGATACGCCTCCTTTTCGATCACGGTCCAGTTCTGCTGAACACCCTTAAACGTGCCGCTAAGGCACGTCAACAACTTATGCTGTTGCTCTGCAACTGGCACTCGAGGATCATAATCTGCTACCTGGCTCCCGATTACCGACCAACCTCTGTCAGATGCATCTGAGCACAAAACAGTCGTGGCGGCGTCGTCAGGTAGGGCTAGTGTGGCTGATGTAGCTAACCGTTCCTTCTCCTGGTCGTACGCACCTCGCTTAGCTTCTGCCAGTGTGACAGAGATACCAGCGGCGACACGCTTTGTGCGCTTCCCGTTTTTAGAGCAGAATCTAAACGCATTTGAAGTGGCACCACTTGACGGGCATAGTCAACCCACGACTCTCCCACCAGTTATCTGCGCACAAAAACTGTTGCAGCTCGCCCGCAGTAGTAGTATAAGGCATTGACCTTAACGCGTCAATGCGTGTTGGGTCGTGCGCCACACCATCGCTATTAATGATGCGCCCACACCATTTCACCGACTTCTGGTACAGGCTGCTCTTGTTCGCACTGAGCTTGAGCCCTGCAGCAGCCACCAAGTCGATGAACGCTTCCAACTTAACGACATAAGTGTCAATGCCATCCACGAATAGCAGGATGTCGTCGACACAAATGACTAGCGAAGTATACAGAAGCGAATCGAAACACTTCTCCTTCCTCTGCTGGAAGTGCACAGCGGCGTCACTGCATCCCTGAGGGACTCAACGAGGATTGTATATTATGACGTCCGTAATGTAGGACAGTAACTCGTGACTAAACTCTGCTAGTGGTAGCTGCCAAAACCCTTTAAGTAGATCAAACAAACCATAGCGATGCTTGCCTTTGGTATACTCAAGCAACATCGCCATGTGCGACATCGTGCTAATAAGAGCCTCAATGAGATCATTTACTAGTCAGTAGTCGCATGGCTGCCGGTATTCGTCAGTACTCATGCCATTCTTGCGCACAGGAAGTACCGGACTGGCCCAACGACTGTTCGGGTTTTCATACACCCAGCCGAGCTCAACCATCGTGCTGCTGAACTCACGCAGAAATGCCCTGACAGCAGGTGGGTACCGCCGCGACTTGCATTTTACCTTCCTTGAGTCGGATTTGTAGTGATTCTACGTTCGCCGGCTGGTCTTTGCCGAGTTGCAGTCTCCAGATGCCGTACTTCGCAGAGATGGCCCGGATCTTGGTCTCTAACTTGCGAGGAAACCCGTTCTCTAAAGCCGCCGCCACTAATCGCTCAAGGGCATCTTGAAGATCTTCGTTGGTGCATGGAGGGGCGATGTCAATTAGGTTGTCCTTCCATTCAGACTCACCATCGTCCTCGTCGCCATTGCCGCCTGCAAGTTGTTCTAACTATCGATCAACGTCGATACCTAGCGACAGTAACACGTCCTGCCCCATTTTAAACTCTGGTTCGTCACTCTCAATGATGAGGCACTGGACCGGTCCATGGATCGCGACAGGGCCAGCGGTCGTATTTAACAAAAGTCGGAGGTAGACATAGGATTTGCACTCAACTTCACCGTCGTCCATCGTAGAATTGATGATCGGAGTTGCCGGAAGCTTCACCGTGACAGATGGGTTCAACTCCTTTAGGTGGTCGACGTGTTTCCGACTTATTGCAGTTCTATCAGCACCAGTATCGGCGCAGTAGGGCATGGATAACAGGTCGTTCAGCTTTACCGTCTTTTGTTCAGGCAGCAAACATTCCCTTAGGCGTTTAACTTGGCCGAAGGGTTTTTGTTCGTGTCCACACGTTGTCCACGCAACTTACGACGAATTTCAGCCTTTTGGTCATCCGTCACAGTCGTACACTCTGAAAGCCAATGCACCTCCTTGCAGTGCGGACAAGGTGTCGGAGGAACTTTGGGTCGCTCTAATTCGGGTTTAGCAAAAGCACCAAAACAGGCTTTGCTGGTTTCAATTACTCGTTGCTTCTTGTTAGTCGGTTTTGGGGCAGCTCGTGCAGATCGCCCCTGATCACGATCACCTCGGTCGCCTATGGCCTGTTTGAGGCTCTGGAACGCCTTTTCCTGATCCAAAGCTTTAAACAGAATGGGGTCATGGAGGGTGACTTCATCTTCTTTCGCTTTGCGCAATTGAAAACGAATTGCCCTCTCCACTTCGTCGCGGAGCGCCTGTGACTTAAGTGATGCGATCAGGATTCGACATAGTTGCTGTCTACCATCAGGACCGGTGAAGAAACGTCTCCAACCGTGTTCGTCAATAATTTCATAGCACTTCAAGAAGTACTGAATGAGTCGTTCATTAACGTCGGACTCAATTAAATTCATGCGTATTTGTTCGCACATCTCGACATCAATATCGGGAACGTCATTGGTTTTGACACTATCGATAATCTTGTCAACCTCAGTCAAAATATGGCTTATCCATTGGAATCTTTACTGCAGCCCTTCCTAATTCCACACTTGACCCACGGTATTCCACGCTTCTCCACGAGCTCTTGGTCGATGACCGTCAACATGTCAAGCACTCCTCTGCTCATGGCCACTAAACACTCCGTCTCAGGAATCCCGAACCGCTTCATGGTTCGACGGAGAGCCTGTTTCATGTGAAACAGGCAGCCCAATACAATGGCATCACGAAACTGCGTCTGAACCGCATCCATTAACGCAGACTCGAAATCACATTCAACCTCAGCAGGACTGAGTTGGTTGTCGGTTGCTTGTAGCACGAAGTGTATCATGTCCCAGTACGCGTCTCCAGAGCGTGAAGTACTTAGAATGTACAACACTGGAACAAAGAGTCCGGAAGCTCGGTCATGCATCATAAACACTACACAATGTTGGAAGTTAGGGGGTACGCATATAAACGTGCCGTCAATAAAGAGCGAGACGTTATGGTACCGCAGCAGATTGAACAATGCCGGGTGAGCCCAGCCCAGAAGGCGTGTCGGTCGTGCGGCATCTTGTCTATTAGCTGAGACAAAATGAAAACGACGCAGCTTCATTGAGCGCAAGTGAAAGCGGCGGAATTCCCACATATCCATCCACGCTACTGCTGTAGTGAAGAGCACGAGCTCTGTAGATACGTCCAATTACTTGAAACTAAGACAATCCAATGACGACTTGATTGTTGTCGTTCCAGTAGAAAAGGCTTCGAAGCTCTGTCCAGATCGTATTGGCAGGCCGAGCAACTTCAGCGATAACCAGGCAGTCTGTCATTGCCTTCATGTCCTCCTTGACGTCGGGAATACCGCTAGCAACAATAGTATCCCGGTAGATATGAGGCCTAACAGCCGAGTAGCCCATAGATCCAATTCGAAATTCCATGGTGCCTTTGCACCCGGAACGAAACTTGGAGAATCTGTACAAAATCTTCTTCGATGACGACCACGCCTTGGTATACTTGTAACCCTTGTAGTAGCATGTTGTGCGCTCTTGACGCCCAGGTGACACCTCACGTGCGTCTACCATCGCAAGTTCCATAGTGAGAGCTAAACGTATACTTCCTACACGATGTGCTAACATGCAATGTGCTACTACCGCATTTTGCTACAGCCATGTTCCGAGGCTAGGATATCCTACTACAGTATACGGAATGTGCTCAAAGTTGAAAAAGTTGAAGTGTATGTTTAACTGTGGCCTCAAGTGCGAAGTCGCGCTCTTTATCCCTGCAGGACCTTCTAGAAGCGAGAGTCCTTCTAGCTGGGCTACTAAATCCGATGATGCGGCGCTGTGAGGATCGGGAAGAAGGCCACTTGCCTTGAAGCCATTTGCGATCGTGCCAACAGCTAGGCCGTTGCACGACTGCCGAATTCACCCGCAAATTTGCTCACGACCCGGGCGCTCTAACACGAACTTCTTATTGGCAGGGCGTGGGCGCTTCAGTTGGTCCTGCATGTTGCACTGCCACAGGTTCCGTAGGTTAGCCTTGAACGGAAAATTCCACGCTACATCGGCCGGTTGCGAGACGGCTGTAGCGTGTGGTGGCACTTTCATGAGGGTGACATTGATGGAGCTGGCAAAGTGGACGACTTTGTCGGTCCAATGATCGCTGAAGTCGTCCCACAAGAGCAAAATGGAATGGACGGTAGGCAAAGTGGTAGCGTAAGAACTCCACAGACGGTGCTTCATTCCACCAGCCTGGTGCATACCAATACAGTTAGTTAGCAAATAGCACACTCGTAATATAATAGCCAAAACAATCTAGCCTTTAGCGTTGCCGTAAACCTGCAATGTCTCGCTGTCTTGAACTGGTGATATGCGCTTCCAAATCCGCTTGCCGAAGCCATGCCTCGCCTTGTTGTTTTGGATCTGGATCATTGGCTTTCCTGAAGTCTTTACCTTAAACACTACAAAAGGGGCGCAGTGGTACCCGTTGCTGTCACCTAGCAACATCACAGTAGCACGCTCTTTCGAAGCACCGCTACACTTAACCCACACGGTCTTGGCCCCGCGTTTACACAACTTTTGTTTTGCTACATATTCAAAGAACACGGCTAGAACACAAGAACGATTGAAGGCTACCACTGGACGCTACGGTTGACACCGGCGCCAGGCTCGACTCTTTCTTCCTGGCTTCCAGCATGGCTGCTCCAGCCGGTCCAAGCGTCATCCTGCTCAGCTCGATCGAGCTATCGGACCCCGCCTCCGACACCCTCGCAGATGTCTTCGCAGACGCGAACGAGGAGTGAGGTGATCCGGACTGACTTGAGTACGTCGTTGTCAGTCCCTGATCGGTGGTCGAGATGATAGCGCCTACCAGCGGTGTGAGCAGCTTCACCAAGTGCTTGGTGGATCCCTCAAGTGTGGGGAGATCAAGCTCGAGCAGTTCCTCGGCATTGAAGTTCCCGGCCACGATTCCCGCTTCCTTCAGCATGCGCATCAGGGCGCTGATCGCCGCCGCTTGATCTACCGGCTTGGCTGGCTTGATCACCGGGCCTTGAAGATCGCCGATCAACTTCGGCTTCATCATCTTCATGACCGGGTCGTCGATCAAGAACGCGCGAAGTTTCTTCCGGTAGAGGATGACACGCAGCTCGTCTTCTGTCCAAGTCTTGGCATCACCACTCTCGTCCGCGTCGGGTGCCTTCAGCTTCATCTTCGCGGGCTTCGGCGTCGCCTTCTTCGACTTCTTCGAGGAGGGGTGCGGAGTGGGGGTGGTGGTTTTGGGTGAAGGTCCTTCCGTTTTCACGGATGGATCTTCATCCGGCGGATTACGACTCGCGTCGCGGTCCGCGGGGGGCCCCGAAGGGCCCAAGGGAGGAGGGTGAGGTTTTTCTTCAAGGTCCATCGCTGAACCTCCCTCCTTGACCCCGCCAGAGCTCCTCCCAGGGCTCTGACGTTCGGTGTACTCTTCACTCTTCAGATGCGACGACGGCGATACACCTTCCGTCGACGCGCCGATACTTCCTGGCTCAACCTTGATCTTGGCCTCTTCTTGACTGGACTCACGGTGATATCCTCGGTTCGAATCCGGGCACGCGCACCATTGTGGTGTAGTGGTCCGCGAAGATTTTCGACGCGAGGGGCACTCACACACAGAGGGGCCGGACTGCCAACTAACGGAGGGGGTACTCCGATCGACCGTGGGGTCTGAAGATCTTCTCACCTTGTGTACCCGTTGACCTGGCGGGGTTAGCGCTCTTCGTGGGTGACCTAGAGAGACCAAGAGGTTGTTTGTTCTTGGCTGGGCTGGAGTGTGGACGGCACTCAGGGGTTATCGGTTGGCGATCTTGTGGATACTTCTTCACTTGATCGTCCGTGGGGTAGAGTAGATCAGAGCTTGAATAAACTTGATCACTCTGTGTTGTCCTTCGGGCTTGTGTCTTTCCAAAAGGGGGCCAATGTGTTCCAATGTTGATGCTTGGGCCGCCTACTGTTAGCGGTGGGGCTTGAGGGGTGGAGAGAGAAGCGTAGACCTGGCCAAGCTTCCCAGGTGTTGATGCGGTTATTCTTCTTGAGCGTCTTGGGTTCCTTCGTCAAGGGGGGCCAATATACTTCCCAGCCTTGGAATTCTTTGGAAGACCACTTGCGTGCTACAAGGAAAATCTCTCTCTCTCTGTTAACCATCTTAAATCCTTCCTATCCTTTCCCTTTCCTCCCATCCTCTGCCCATCCCCTTCGCAGCTGACTGGCTACCTTGAACTTCAACCGATGTACCCCTAGATCGGTACATGCGCCTCTTGATCAGGCTGCGTACTGGAATGATCGCACCATGTCGATCCACTTCTCGATCACGATCAGGCCCGTGTATCGAAATGTTTGCACCCTTCGATCCACCTTGATCAGTACCCGAATTTCGGTACACTTTCAGAATCCACTTCGATCCATCGATCAGTACCCAAAATTTGGTACTCCATCAGAATCAGGCCCAGACCGAATCAGATCTGAGGCGCTCGGCAGATCAAATCACTTGCCCACCTTGATCACAATCGATCAATCCACATCATCCAGCGATTTTTCTCCCTCGCGCTTCACCACAATCGCCCCCTGTCCGTGGCGACGCAACACAGTGGCTGAGGCGCGGACACAAGCGCGCACTCTGCAATCGTCGGCTCCTTTACCACATCTCGGCTTCGTATGTCTTCACCAAGCTCTCCACCTGCTGATATGAACGATGCATCTCGCGGACGTAGTCCCGAGCTCACTGGTACGTCTTCATCAAGTCTTGCGCCTTCTCCAGCATCACTGACACCTTCCGCTCATGTAGCACCCGCTGACGTTGCTGTGCCAGGTCCTCCCGATGTCGCTGCACCTCCCGTTGCTGCTGCTGACCATCAGGACAATGTTCTTGACGATCCACACAATTCCATAGCTCCACTTGGTACGTATGCCATATTGAAGAGCTCCAATTAGGCCATTTGCCCACTTATTGTGCAATATTGCACTATTGTAGATCACAATATGCCACTTCGAAACAATCCAGCTCCAGTTCGCACCGAGTCGCCTTCGCAGCCTGTCACTAGTGGAACCGACGGTATGATCTCCAGTTGTACAGTCGCATAGTGGTCTTGTGTCCCTGACATCCGACGTATCCGTTCACAGGTGATCCAGGCCAACGACCCCACTCGCGATACATCCGCACCGCGCAGAATGAAGGACTCTTGGCTAGTTCCAACATTACACCGCTTCCGCTTGATGCACCTCTCCTCAGGTCCAGCATATCGGCCATCGAGAACGCTCTTGAGCGAGAAGTCCAGTTTCAGCAACTCCAGCACGACTATGGAATTCTCCAGCGACAATTGAGTGTTGCAGAAGGCCGGATCGCAGATCTGGAGACCCAGTTCGATCAAGCGGCTCAATTAGCTTCACCGTTCGTGCAGTATTGCCAACAGCGATATAGTTCAGTCCACCACGACTTACAACAGGCTCGGCAACAGTATAACGAAGTCGTCGAAGCCTTGGAGAGTCGTGCAGGGGACACCAACCGGATCGCTGGCTTGGAACGCCAACTTGAGGACATGCAGCACCAGCACGCAGTCATTATCGCCAATTTCAACCAGACGATCAACGATCTCAACCAGACGGTTGACGATCTATCAGTCCGGCTAGCTGCCGCCCTGCTGCAGACTGCCGCACAAACCGTTTCGCCCGCGAGTGACCAAGAGCTCCGTCGACTACAATCTGATCTGGATTCGGCCACTGCTGCGCACGCCGAGGTTCAAGCGGATCTGGATCAGGCGATACATACCCGTGATCAGCTACAGGCCCGACTCATCACCGAGACCGGCAACCACGCACAGACTCAGCAGGCATTACTGGAGGCTCAAGATCTGGGACGATCGTTAGAGGCTTCGAATAAAGCTCTGGAAGATGCTGCGAAACTGCTGAAACGTCAGATCGGTTCCGTCGAACAGCGACTTCAGCAGGTACGATCAAGTGCTGATGCCAACGTGAACTTGGCGATTACCTATCGAGATCAAGCGAGAGACGAGCGCGACCAGGCGGTGGCGAGGCTTCGTGATCGAGATACGAAACTCCAAAGGGCTCGAAATGAACGGGATAAGGCCCGCGCTGAGTTGCAAGCCCACAGTAGGTGTCTCTGGTCAATGGCTTCGTGGTCTTCCAATCGATACTAACCCAGTTCTTATAGGTGTACACGTCGACTCCGCCCGCCAATCTGTCGCGCGCCTGGAGAAGCAAGTGGCTGATTTGCAGACAACCGCTGATGAACTGAAGCGATTACGTGGAGTTAACGCCACCTTGCAGACCGATCTTGAAGCTGAGCAGCGGGAGCGGGCCGCCATGGAGGCAGAACGTGATCGACTACTGCTTGAACGCAACACAATGAGCCAACAACTCGCCAGCATATCGCAACTGATACAAGTTCCTTCTGGTGGAAACTCAGGAGCGATCTCAGCACCCAGTCAGCCTTCACCAGTGGTCTTACGTGTTCCAACACCTCCCAGCCCTTCGTCCCGCAAGCGCGCTCGTTCTACTTCGGAGGAGACGCCGTCCCAGTCCAAGAAACGACGTTCCTCGAGCGGTTCCTCCTCACAGCCCATCCGGGTTGATTCTGGGGACGAGGAGGACAAGGAAGAAGACGTGAACTCTGACGACAGTGATAGATCGATCGGTCAGCACAGCCAGACCCCAGGCAATTCAGGAGCCGGTGGTCCTGACAGTCCACCCAGTACCAGTTCTAACAGCTCGGATGGCGAGTCCGACAGCGGCTACAGCTCCAGCTCAGACGGGTTCCTGTCCGACAACGCCCTAGGCAAGCTGCCACAGGCTTCGATCGGGCGCAACCAGTGGATCCCCGGGTACCAGTCTGCTCGACACTTCGCTCGGCGAGACGTGGATCCTTGGCCGGTAACACCTGTCCGGCAGATCGACATACACCATCTCACTGTCGACGATCTGTTTCACGATTGGAGTTGTCCCGAGTATTGGGTATTCCCTGCGAGGCGCGGAGCACCGAACCGATCAATGTGGAGTCCCGGTCTCGTTACGGAAGCCAACGTTAGACGCTTGTACGATGCTCAACCTTGGACAGCGCTACGGGTGTCGGTTATTCCTCGCTCTTTCGATCCCAAGGGGTGGTTTAACCACTTCATACGGCAGTACAGCGCCTTCGAGGAGGAAGAGCTCCAAACTTTCTGGGAATCAACACACCACTTCACCATCACATCTCAGATGCGTCAGCACAGCTCCTATCTCGACCAGCTCTGCATAGACCGTAAACAGCGACGTTCACGTGCCGGCCCTAAGTGGAAGAAGATCTTGGCGATTATCCTCCGCGGGATTGTTAGAGGCCACTGCGACATCGATCTGTTTCTGGACCCGTTTATTTTGCATTTCCCGCGCAAGAGTGAGCAGGGCACCTGGTACCCTGGTCTCGGAGCACGCAACGCACCAACGGATCTGCTCGCTGCCCTCGCCCTCGTCGACGTCTCTGAGCCGTGGCGCAACCAGTTCCGTTCGAACCCACAAGATCATCCAGGGCTGCGGGTTGCGCGGCTTGACGGTAAGTTCAGGCGCGTGGTAGCTTCCAGCGACAGCGAAGAAGATCAGGACTAAGTCAGTAGCACAGAATCTCTTGACAGTTGACCTTCGAGTGTCTTCCTTATATACATGTAGGGAGCCCTCTGGGCTCCATCGTCGGGGATGGCCCCTTCGATTTGACGACACTTGTCTTTTTCACAAATATCCACCATCCATCTGGTGTGTGACGTTCCCACACACCTTCCATTCCACATTCTCCCTCTCGCAGCATCACACTACTGCGAAGGGTCTCCCTCATCTTCTTCGTGCGACTGCATCACATTAAAGCGATGGCGGTTCGCCCTCTTCCTCTCGAACTCACGTAGCAAGGCGCCGCAGTTCAAGTCGGCTTCATCCACCCACGAAGGCTCATCGTAGCCCTTCCAGTGTACCAGGAACTCACGGTGCACACGGCCATAACGCGTTCTCCGGCCTGATCGCACATCGGTGATTCGCTCCACCTCGTATTCATCGTCTTCAAGCGTAGTCTCCCAGCTATCTTCGGGCAAGAGCGCCTCGTCAAAGTCGAAGCGATCAGCGTCAGGATCAACAAGTCGTGTCTTCGGTCGGTCGGGGCAGCTCCTGACCAGCTTCAGCTTGGACAAGTGCACGATCGGGAAGACGTTGTAATCCGATCCGGCGATCTCAAGGCGAGCAGCGTGGTTGCCGATCAGCTCAGCGACGCGGAATGGCCCGTGCCACATATGCGCCAGCTTCTTTGCGTAACCGACCTTCACGCGATCAAGATACAGCCACACCTGCGATCCGGTTTCGATCTTGTGTGGACGCACTTCTTCGTTGTGACGATCAGCTCGGCTTCGGATGGCATCACGGAGGCGCTCGTTCACGTGTTCACGTGCGCGCTGATAATGTTCCTGAATGTGATTCCTCCAGCGACGAGCGTCCCGATCACGGTGACCAGTGATACCAATCGGCAAAGCGGCTTCTAGCGTCGATCGAGGATCCCAACCATGTGCAAGATAGAACGGGGTATCTCCACGTGTGCGATCATGCGCCGTGTTGAGCGCGAAGGTGAGCCGCTCAGCGTATTCGTCCCAGTCTCGCTGATCAACGTCTGCGACGTACATCTTCAGCGAGCGTGTTAGCGTCTGTACCATTCGCTCCGCGGAACCGTTGCTCTGTGGCCGGTACGCCATAGTAGGACTCTGTTTTTGCCCTACGATCCGGTTGAACGCACGGAAGAAGTCAGCCATGAAGCCCGGCTCCCGATCATGTCGAATCACCTTACTGGCGCCGAATCTCCGGAAGACACACTCCTCGTAGTTCTCCGCGATCGTCTGAGCGGTCCGAGAACTACTCGCCTTCGCGATCACGTATCCCGTGAACAGGTCAATCCAGATCAACAGCTCCGTGTTCCCCTTGAACGACTTCGGCAACGACGGAATGTGATCCATAGCGATCACCTGGAAAGGGTACGTGGCTTGTATGTTCCCTGGCGATTCACCTTGCACCAGCGGTCTTCCTTTCCCCGTCTCACAATCGACACACTCACCAACGTATTTCTGTACGCTCTTGAACAGGCCTCGCCAATGAAAGTGTTTCCTGATCCGCTCGTAAGTCCTTCCGATTCCCTGATGTCCTCCTTCTAGGCTGACGTGATAATGATGCAGGAAATCAGGCTGGAGCGTTTCAGGCACAACTACACGGACGACGGGATCTCGATCGGCATTCGACTTCGATCCGGTCGGGCAATACAGCAGCAGTCCACTTTCATCCAGATCATACTCGCTGGCGATCTTGGCGCAGCTCTTCGCTTCGTCTGCTGACAGGTTGATCACGTCGCCTTGCAGGTAAGCCTTCATATGCGCGATCCACACCTCTTCATCTTGGGCTTGTATGATCCGCTGAACTCTCATCTGCTGTACGATCGCCTCTTGCAGGATTTCTGGCTGCACTTGGTGTCTTCGACCAGCTGCTCGGGTGACAGCAGACACGTGGACAGCAGCGTCGTGTTCCTTCGGGCGCAGGATTTCATCCAGGCGATTGATCGTGATCAGGTCCTGCCGATCAGCGTCCGAGGTAACAATCTCTCCTGACTCTTGCTGTAGAGCTGTGTTGGCTAACTTGTCTGCGCTTTGATTCCATTCCCGTTTGACGTGTAGGAACTCGTGCTTCGGCCAGACCTTCAGTTGATCCTTCGCCTTCTGTCGCAACAGTTGGAGCTTGGGTGCCTTGCAGTCGATCTCGCCACGCATCTGGCGGACGATCAAGTTCGAGTCACCGCAGATCACGATCCGCCCCCGGTCGGAGGTCGGAAGGAGGTCAAGTCCCAGCAGAAGGCCATGATACTCCGCTTCGTTGACAGTGATCGTAGGTGCGAATCTCGACGCTGCAGAAACGACCGTCCACTCGGGGAGCTTCCAGATCACGGCACTAAACGCTCCGACCTTCCGCTTGACGCTCGCTGATCCATCAAAGGAAACGACCAGCAAGTCTTCATCCAGCTCCACCGTTGGCGGCGGGGCGATTATCAGCTTGCGCGGCTGCTTCCTCGGAGCGATAGCGATCAAGGCGTCGTCCATCTCTGATCGAGGCGTGATACTAGCCGCAAGGGCGCCCAGGATCTCATCTTCGCCTCTGGAACACTTCACGATCTCCAACGTCCATCCTGACAGCAATGCAGCCCACTTGCCCAACCGCCCATCAAGTCCTGACGAATTCAACAGCCAAGCAAGCGTGGAGCGTCGAGACAAGACCTTGATGGATCGGCCAACCAGTTGGGTGTAACACACATCCAGTATTCGGAGCAGCGCCAAGACCTCCTTGTCGACCGTGCTGTAATTCAGCTCGTTGGTCTTCAAGGTGCGACTGGTGAAGGTCACTGGCCAGTACACGCCATCATGTTCCTGCATGAGCGCAGCCGAGATTGCCCACTGGCTCGCGTACAGCACGACCACAGGTTCTCGATCAGGGTCGAAGTGTCGGAGGATCGGCGTGGCCACGATCTTGGCCTTCAGTAAGGTGAACGCGGTAATCGCTCTCGCCCACCGATCATCTGCTGGCAACTCGTCGCCCCCGGTCTGACGTACCTCGGCTCTCTCGTTCCTCAGCCGATACTCGTGGAAGTCCACCTCGCGCAGCTCGTACAAGATCGCGGCGTAGATCGAGAAGTCCTCGATGAACCGACTGTAATAGTTCAAGCTCCCAAGGAACGACTGCATCGATCGAAGCGAAGTCGGGAAAGGTAAGTTCCCCAGTGCTTCCAGATCCTTCGGGCTTGCCTCCAGACCTTCCGCTGACACTTGGTGTCCCAGGTACGCTACCTTGCTGTAACCCCAGAAACTTTTGACCACACTGATTGACAGATTCCATCGATCACAGGCGTCTAGGAGCCGCTCGACTTTTTCGCAAAGACCATCCCAGTCGGAGCTGGTCACCAAGATATCGTCGATGTACGATCGTCGCCCGAGAACTGACGGCTTCAGCTCCGGTTCGGGCTCCCCGTCTTCGAACACGTCGATCAACTTCGATGACTCGTGATCAGCTTTGATACGGAGATGCCCGTACAGCGCGTTGTCGATCAAGCGCTGGTAGATCTGCGGGGCGTTCTTTAATCCGAAGGGCATACGCGTCCACTCGAAGAGTCCGAAAGGGGTGATGAATGCAGAGATCAGCCTGGCTCGTTCCGTCATACTGACTACCCAGAATCCACTCGCCATATCCAGAGAACAGTACCAGAGGACTTTATCCAGATCGTCCAAGAGGTCATTGATCAGCGGCATGGGGTACACCATCAACTTCGTCAAGCTGTTCACCAACCGATAGTCGATGCAGAGACGGATGTCGACCCCATTCTTCTTGATGATCACGACGATTGGAGATGCCCAAGGTGAGGTTGAATGCGTGATGATTCCCGCCGACAGCAATCCCTTGATCAAGTCCGATAGCTTCTCCCGAAACTGTGGAGCAACACGGCGTACGCGCTGGGCGACAGGGGTCGCGTTACCAACATCGATGTCACAAACAGCACCGCGCGCAGCTGGAGGGAGGGCGTTTCCTTTTCCGATCAGGAGGTGTCGGCGTTTCCAGATGATCTGCCTCAAACGTTCGATCTGCTCAGGCGTTTTCCCTTCTGCTTCCTCGATCTGGATGTCTTCAATCTTGACTTCCTCCGTGGTGGCGCTTACCTCCGGGAGTATGGCCATCTGATTCTCCAGATCTTCGGCGATCAGGTCCTTCCCTTCGTGATAGCAGACTTCGTCATCTTCAGGCGTCCCTCTGACTTCCGTCTCCGGTTCTAATTTCGGACCATCGGTCGCATTGATCGTAGGGCCTATCAGCGGCTGATCACCGGAGTTCGGCGAATCCTTGTCCATGAACCTATGATCACCCGTCAACTCCGACTCTGGTTCCCGTTGATCTTGCTTCGAGTCAACTGGATCAGCCCATTTCACCGCCACAGCAGCTACTTCAGGCTTCGGACTGGACCCTTCACGCTTCAGGATACCCTTCGGGATGGCGTACATCGGTCGATCCACCAGTGGTCCCATGTACGTCGGCTCAGGTTCCGCTTCCTCCTGCTGATCAGTGGTGGCTTCGTACGCAAGATTCTGCCACTCAGCATATCGACGCGATCCTACGGAGATGAGTCCAGGCGTTCGCGGTACGAGGTCTTCAGCCAACCACAGTCCCAACTGTGTGAGTCTCTGCAACATCAGCTTCTTGTCGCTGATGTTCGTGATCTTCAAGTACTGCGTCCGGCCAAGGCCCTTCACCAAGGTAGGTACCCATCTTTCTCCACGGGCGATCCACAACTTCTCTCGCTCTAACGCTCGGGGTTTTCGTATCGGTATCTCCACAGATTCTCCGACTTCCACGTGAACGCTGTCGTCGAGCGTGATGTCGTGGCTGCTGCGGCCGTACGGAGGGCGACGACCTGTCAACTGGATCCGCACTTCGTTGGGGAGGCACATAGTCCCGTCGGCCAGATCAAGACGGATGCCGGCTGGGATCATGAAGTCCATGCCTAGGATCACGTCCTGTCCGACCATGTCGCCAACCCACGCGTCGAAGAAGTAAACCAAGAAACCGGCCAGCGTGATCTTGATCGTGGTACGTCCCAAAGTGGAGTACACGTTCTCTCCGATCCCGATGCAATCTTGTCTCTGACTCTCGTCAATGATGCAGCCAACCTTACGAGCAAAGGCGGTGCTAACGATTGAGACTTCAGCGCCGGAATCCAGAAGCAGGGTTGCTCTGGAGTTGTTGATCTTGCCGGTGGCCTTGGCCTGCTTGAACCACTTGCCAGGAGCGTGATACTTCCAGTAACCGCGCGACTCGCCAGGTAAAAGATCCCCAGCTGAATCAGACGGTGACATCTTGGTATTGCTGACTAACGCTGGTCTTCCATGCTCCACATCAGGCAGGTGATCCTTCCAGTATCCACGCAATTCGCCGTCAGCTAAATCAAGTTCCATCACAACATCCGATCGGGAGAACTCATCATTCCGCAAGCTCGCTATCGTTGCGGTACGTCTTCCATGAATTCCACGTGTATTGTTGATCGGGGTTGTCATCTCACTGACTCTTGCCTTCGGCTGCTTTTCAACGTATGCAAAAATACAGAACTTAGAACGCTCGGCTCGTACCAGATTCAAACCTGGCGAGCGTCCTAGTTTAACATCTTCTCCGCGTTGGATGGCAGCATTCCGGCGTGTCGCGTCGGGTTGTACCACTGGCGGATCAAGTTGTAAAACTCTTCCATCGGGCATTTGCCGTCTTCGTGGAGCTTGCCGCAGGCTCGACACACATACAAACAGTGATCAGCTGGGTGTCCGCGACGACCGCACTTCTCGCAGGTCAAGCGTTTCCAGCATCCAAGATCGGAGTGCCTCGTGGATCCACAGTGCGAGCACGGTGGCGGACGTTCCTCCAGGCGCGATCCATCTTCGCGGTCGGTTCGGGCCGGCGACTTGCTCTCTTCCCAACGACTCGGGTGTTGAGCTTCCTGCTTCCGGTGATCGGCCGCAGCGGCCAGGTAGACATGCGACGGGGCTCGGTCATCCTCTGATCCGCTTGAGTCTAGTTCAGATCCTGACCCGGCACTGTCGTATGAGGCACGGATGGCGCGGACGACGCGAGTGGTCTTCGAGGCAGCTTGCGGTGGGCCACTTGGTGCCTTCTGGCGGAACTTGCTCGACCCGGCGGCAGCCTTGCTCTGACGGGCTTTGGCACGCTGACGTGCACGAAGAATCTCGGCGAGGGAGTCCCCGTCGGTGATGCGCAGCAGAGTTAGCTGATCAGCCAACTCGCGATCATCGAGGGTCTCAATGAAGTGCTCGACATGCTCACGCTTCACGGACGCCGGACCCGTCTTGATCTCCAGCTTCGCGCGCAGACCCAAAACGGTGAGTCGGTGAAGGTACTCAAGAGGCTTCTCGTCCGATCGCTTCCTTGCGTGGTAATACTGCCTCGCGAGTGACACGCCCAGCCCACAATATTCGACTCGGAAGTCGCCTAGCAAATCATTCCACTTGCTACGGGTGGTTCTCCCCAGCTGCTGGTACCAGTTTCGTGCCGGACCAACTAGAAGGTTGCTGAAGACAATGCACTTCTCGCTGTCGGTCGCTTGATCGCGGGCGAACGCGGACTTCACCTTGCTCAACCAGCTTCTGGCCTTCTCTTCGTCGAAGTCTTTGCCGGAGAACTCCTTCAGCTCGGAGATCGCGGAGATTCTGACTCGAGGGACTGAAGATGTACCCGCTGACGACGAGGCTTCGGCGGACGACACAGCGTTGACGCGTGGAACCTCGATACTCAAGTCATCTGGATCATACTCTTCTGGGTGATCATGATGTGATCCGACCGACTCCATGTCGACGTCTTGAGTGCCGACATTCTTCGGGAGATCAGGCATGCGCGGCGTCCGAGCGACGACAGCTTCTTGCTCCTTCTGGTAGCGGTCCATCGCGGCATTGAAGAACGATTGAAGGCTACCACTGGACGCTACGGTTGACACCGGCGCCAGGCTCGACTCTTTCTTCCTGGCTTCCAGCATGGCTGCTCCAGCCGGTCCAAGCGTCATCCTGCTCAGCTCGATCGAGCTATCGGACCCCGCCTCCGACACCCTCGCAGATGTCTTCGCAGACGCGAACGAGGAGTGAGGTGATCCGGACTGACTTGAGTACGTCGTTGTCAGTCCCTGATCGGTGGTCGAGATGATAGCGCCTACCAGCGGTGTGAGCAGCTTCACCAAGTGCTTGGTGGATCCCTCAAGTGTGGGGAGATCAAGCTCGAGCAGTTCCTCGGCATTGAAGTTCCCGGCCACGATTCCCGCTTCCTTCAGCATGCGCATCAGGGCGCTGATCGCCGCCGCTTGATCTACCGGCTTGGCTGGCTTGATCACCGGGCCTTGAAGATCGCCGATCAACTTCGGCTTCATCATCTTCATGACCGGGTCGTCGATCAAGAACGCGCGAAGTTTCTTCCGGTAGAGGATGACACGCAGCTCGTCTTCTGTCCAAGTCTTGGCATCACCACTCTCGTCCGCGTCGGGTGCCTTCAGCTTCATCTTCGCGGGCTTCGGCGTCGCCTTCTTCGACTTCTTCGAGGAGGGGTGCGGAGTGGGGGTGGTGGTTTTGGGTGAAGGTCCTTCCGTTTTCACGGATGGATCTTCATCCGGCGGATTACGACTCGCGTCGCGGTCCGCGGGGGGCCCCGAAGGGCCCAAGGGAGGAGGGTGAGGTTTTTCTTCAAGGTCCATCGCTGAACCTCCCTCCTTGACCCCGCCAGAGCTCCTCCCAGGGCTCTGACGTTCGGTGTACTCTTCACTCTTCAGATGCGACGACGGCGATACACCTTCCGTCGACGCGCCGATACTTCCTGGCTCAACCTTGATCTTGGCCTCTTCTTGACTGGACTCACGGTGATATCCTCGGTTCGAATCCGGGCACGCGCACCATTGTGGTGTAGTGGTCCGCGAAGATTTTCGACGCGAGGGGCACTCACACACAGAGGGGCCGGACTGCCAACTAACGGAGGGGGTACTCCGATCGACCGTGGGGTCTGAAGATCTTCTCACCTTGTGTACCCGTTGACCTGGCGGGGTTAGCGCTCTTCGTGGGTGACCTAGAGAGACCAAGAGGTTGTTTGTTCTTGGCTGGGCTGGAGTGTGGACGGCACTCAGGGGTTATCGGTTGGCGATCTTGTGGATACTTCTTCACTTGATCGTCCGTGGGGTAGAGTAGATCAGAGCTTGAATAAACTTGATCACTCTGTGTTGTCCTTCGGGCTTGTGTCTTTCCAAAAGGGGGCCAATGTGTTCCAATGTTGATGCTTGGGCCGCCTACTGTTAGCGGTGGGGCTTGAGGGGTGGAGAGAGAAGCGTAGACCTGGCCAAGCTTCCCAGGTGTTGATGCGGTTATTCTTCTTGAGCGTCTTGGGTTCCTTCGTCAAGGGGGCCAATATACTTCCCAGCCTTGGAATTCTTTGGAAGACCACTTGCGTGCTACAAGGAAAATCTCTCTCTCTCTGTTAACCATCTTAAATCCTTCCTATCCTTTCCCTTTCCTCCCATCCTCTGCCCATCCCCTTCGCAGCTGACTGGCTACCTTGAACTTCAACCGATGTACCCCTAGATCGGTACATGCGCCTCTTGATCAGGCTGCGTACTGGAATGATCGCACCATGTCGATCCACTTCTCGATCACGATCAGGCCCGTGTATCGAAATGTTTGCACCCTTCGATCCACCTTGATCAGTACCCGAATTTCGGTACACTTTCAGAATCCACTTCGATCCATCGATCAGTACCCAAAATTTGGTACTCCATCAGAATCAGGCCCAGACCGAATCAGATCTGAGGCGCTCGGCAGATCAAATCACTTGCCCACCTTGATCACAATCGATCAATCCACATCATCCAGCGATTTTTCT
Source organism: Phytophthora capsici (assembly GCA_030324255.1). Classification (NCBI taxonomy): domain Eukaryota; phylum Oomycota; class Peronosporomycetes; order Peronosporales; family Peronosporaceae; genus Phytophthora; species Phytophthora capsici. The sequence goes on from CM059351.1 coordinate 2,259,834, forward strand.
CCCTCGCGCTTCACCACACGTCGGTGGGCGGGATCTGCTCTTCCAGATAACTTCGAAGAGGTCTTGGTGTGAAGGGTGACTGTCTTGGCGAGACGTGGGGTCGTGGGGTAGCGCGGAAGTCTTCGCTCTACCGCCGGGTAGTAGATCTAGATCTAGAGCGACTTGGTCGAGCTCAGATCTAGCAGCCGGATCTGGATCCGGGCTGGTAAGTTGGCCTAGTGGCGGGGTGTTCCTTGTCCTTTCCGTTGCTTGCCGCGTCCGATAGCGGGTGTCTTGAGAGTTGAGAGTCGATAGATCTTCGGGCCAAGCAATAAAGTCCCTTAGATCCGATATGCACTTACGGTAGATCACTAGTGTAGGCTAAGCTGGCCAATATATTATCCAGTCTTATACCTTACAGCTAGATCAACTACACTTAGCTTCCTAACACCTTTGAGGGCCAATATTCGTTCCCGTTTCCTGGTGTAGCTAAGGCACTTGCGTAGATCAAGGCAAATTCGAGTCTGATTTACAATTATACCAATCCCATCCTAAGACTTATCATCCGGATCCTCACCCTATACAACATCTGGATCCTGTACCTTTTACACCGATGGTCATCACATGTTGTGTCCTCATCTAGATCTTGGATTTTGATAACTTGGATCCTAGTCGGGATCCCGGATCTCGGCCTTCAGCTGGATCCGGATCTTCGTGGAGTCTTGGATCTGGAGGATCTGGATCTGGAGGATCTTGGATCTGGAGGATCTCGGATCTTGGGGGATCTCGGATCTTGGGTATCTGGATCTCGGTCTGGAGGATCTGGGATCTTGGAATCTCGATCTGGAGGATCTCGGATCTTGGGGATCCGGATCTTGGGGATCTGGATCTGGAGGATCTGGATCTTGGGGATCTGGATCTGGAGGATCTTGGATATGGAGGATCTTGGATCTGGAGGATCTGGATCTTGAAGGATCTTGGATCTGGCTCTGGAGGATCTCGGATCATAGTCAGCCTGATCCGGATCTTCGGCCTCAGCCCGATCTGGATCTTCGGGATCCATAATCACCGAAGCTGATCCCGTCCTGTCCCGTGTTCATCGACCTTCTTCAACCATATGGTGTCCGTCCATGACCGCCGACTCAGACCGGATTCCTCGTACGGCAACCGGCTCAGATCGGATTCCATCTACGGCAACCGCGCCTTTCTTGGAAAGCACTTCACCACAGCCGCCTCCTGCACGCAGTTGTTGCCACCCAACGGCATCACTTCGTGCAAAGTTGGTAACTTCTTCCTCCACTTCTTCGCACTTGTACCACTCGCTCCCATGCTTCCCAGCCACGCTGGATCTTCGCGACCGGGCAGCCTCGCCGGATCTCTGCCCGGGTCTTCTCCGCGATCCCCGCAGGGCGATGCGGGCTCGGCAGGAGGGTCGGCCCACGACCTTCGGCGCCGCATCCGCGACCTAGAGGGTCAGCTTGCGCAGACCACCGCCAACATGCACGTCGCAGAGGGTGGGCGTGACGTCGCTACTCGCGGACAAAATGACCTTGCCAAGACCGTGCGGCGCTTGACCAGGGATCTGCGGGATCTGGAGCGTCAGGTGGGCGAGCTCCAGGCTGAGCGTAGCCGGCTCCAGGCCGAAGTTGCGTCTCTCTCGCAAGATCCCGAGACTACGCAGGCCCACGCGGCCCAAATCGCCGCCCTGCAAGACCGTGTGGGGCGTCGAGATAGGGAGATCACGGATATGGCACGCGCGGAAGACGTTTTGCGCCGAGATCTCGGCGTTCTGGTCGCCGAGCGTGAAGATCTGGCTGCCCAGATCTCTACCGCCAATGACGAAGTCGACCGTCTGCAGGCCGAGGTTGGCGCGGCTAAGATCGAGATCGAGGAGCTGCAATACACTCTCAGTCTCACCGAGGGCAGTTTGGCGTACGCACAGCGTTCTGTGGATCTCGGGCATTCTGGATCCGCCGCCGCTGGGCCGCAGTCCGGCACCAATTCCCTGGATCAAGTTCGTGCGGAACGGGAGTCTGCTCGATCTGAGCGTGACGAGGCACGTGCAGCACTGAACAAATCTTCCCAAGAGCTGGCCGCGCTTAGATCGGAGCTGGACGCAGTTCGGGCGGAGCACGCTAAGGTCTTACAGGATCTTGTAGCTGCTCGCTCAGATCATGACTCCGTTCTCCGCCAGCGAGACACCGCGATAGACGATCTGGATCGCGTCGCGCAAGGTCTGACTCTCGCTGAGACAGAGAATCATGATCTCCGTACGTATTGTTCTCCGCTGTCAGGTTTTCGGATGGCTGACCTCACGCCTGTCATATCCACAGGGGCTAAGCTAGGAGACGCTGAGCGTGCCGTCACCAGTCTTCAAGATCAAGCTTCGGATCTAAATCGCCGCCAGGACGACCTGGTTCGTGATCTGGCCTCTACTGTGCGTGCTCGCGACGAGGTACGCGTAGAGCGCGACGATGCACTCGGCCGACTGGCGATCATCGCCGCCGCTATGCAAGGGTCCGTAGCGAGATCCAAGCTCCCGCTTCCTAATCCGGCTCCGATCTCTACGCCGAATCCGGCCAACACAGTGGATCTAACTTCAGAATCCGCTGCTGCTTCGGCGCCAGGATCCAAGCGATCGCGAGATCCATCGCCGAACCCCGATCCTGAGTCGGATTCGTCCAGCAAACGACCACGACCAAGTCCTTCGGCCGTAGCCCCAGGTAAACCTGCTGGTGGCACACCGCCTCCCAGTAAACCTGTTGGTGGCACACCACCTCCCAGCCCGGGATCTGGCCATGGCGACACTCCGCCGCCCAGTCCCGATTCTGATCGTGGATCTCCGGTCCGGCCACCACGCCCGCGGCCACTCACTGGTCTTACTGATAGTAAAGAGGAGCCCTCCGCTGGATCCGACGAGGACGAGTCAAGTGAGGATTCCGAGGATGCGGAGACCAACGATGACGCCTTGGAGCAAGACACTCTCAGGGCTTTGTCCATGTCACGAGCGGCGGACTGGCGTCGCCGCCATGCATCGCCCACACGAGTTCCTGCTACTTCTGTCGGATCCGGATCGATCGCTGGATCTGGCCCCGGTCCGGTGCTGGTTAAGCCCGCGGCTTCCCAAGCTTCCCAGCCCAAATCTGGAACTTCGGTGCAGTCTGGTGGCTCCAAGTCTGGCGGGCTCAAGGACCCCAAGTCAGGATCTACGGCCCAGGCCGGGTCTGTATCCAAGGCTGGACCTAAGGATCCTAAATCTGGGTCCGGATCCGCGAAACCTTCGGGATCTTCGTCCCAGTCAGGATCCGCCCCCAAGGCGGGGTCGGCGAAGCCGTCAGGGTCCGCCTCCAAGTCGGGATCCTCGGCGAAGGCTGGATCTTCGTCCAAGGCGGGACCCAAACCGGGATCCAAAAATCCCAAGTCTGGATCTGGATCTGTAAAGCCGTCAGGGTCCGCCTCCAAGTCGGGATCCTCGGCGAAGGCTGGATCTTCGTCCAAGGCGGGACCCAAACCGGGATCCAAAGATCCCAAGTCTGGATTTGGATCTGCAAAGTCGTTCGGATCCGCCTCCAAGTCGGGATCCACGGCTAAGGCTGGATCTTCGTCCAAGGCGGGACCCCAACCGGGGTCCAAAGATCCCAAGTCTGGATCTGGATCTGCAAAGTCGTCCGGATCTGCCTCCAAGTCGGGGTCCACAGCCAAGGCTGGATCCTCTTCCAAGACAGGATCTAAAGATCCTAATTCTGGATCTGGGCCCTCGAAGCAGTCTGGATCGTCTTCCAAGTCAGGGTCTGTGGCCAAGACTGGATCCTCTTCTGATCCTCCGCAAGATCTCCTTCCCCCGGCCGCGCCTTTTGGGCCTGATGACAGCTTTATTCCGGGCCGTTTCCGCATCCGTACCCTTGGGTCGGCAGAGGTGGAGCCCTGGATCGTCACGAAGATGAACAACATCAGCATCGCGAGCTTGGTGATCGGGGATCTTTTCCCTGTGTTCCCGACTCAGCCTGGATGGATGTTCCCTTGCTCCGGCAAGGCGCCAAATCCTTCGGACTATTGCGGGGATCTCGTGACCGCCGAGAATGTTAAAGCGTTGCTGGACACCAGTCCCTGGGAGGTCCTGCAGATCGGGGTTCCTCAGCTCAGCTTCGATCCCCGGATCGGTGGAGGTCTTGGACACTTCCTGGATTTATATCTCGCGCACGAGAACCGACACCTTCAGGCATACTGGGAGGCCACCCACAGCTTCCCCATCGAGGGTTCTCAGGATCTGGAGCTCTTGGCTTACCGAAAGCAGCGGGCGAACAGGCGTAGTCACGCAGGTAATAGCTGGAAGCAAGTCCTGATGGCGCTGATCCCGGAGATGCTGAACGGCTGGTGCGATCTGGACCTCCTGCTGGATCTGCCCTTCCTCCACTTCCCCAAGCGAAGCGATAAGGTCGCCTGGTACCGGGGTCTCGAGGCTCGTAAGGCTCGGCAGGCAGACCCCAATCTGGATCGCCCGGATCCCACGGATCTACTGGAAGCTCTCGACGAATGTAACGCCGACGATCCGTGGCGCAATCACTTTCGCGACTCTATCTCTGACCATCCTGCCCACCAGATCCCGCGCTTGCGCAAGAAGTTCCTCCACGTGAAGGCGAGATCTTCCGGAAAAACGGCCAAGTCGGAGCAAACTGTCGTCTTGTGATCCAGATCTCCGACTATTGCGCCCGGAGGCGTTGGATCTGTCCCCACTTTCCTTTCTAACTCACTCATAATCCATCCATTCTTTTCTCACTTGATATCCTCATGCGTCTCTTTGTCACCTTTATTCCGCATCTGTTGGCTGTGGATCCCAAGTCGCACTTCTCCAGATTAAGATCTTCACTTCTGGGATCTGAGCACTCCGTCCAGGCCTAGATCTGGATCCGCTCTTCTCAAGTCTATAGATCTGGGATCGGGACGATTTTACTACCCGGATCCTCACCTTGTCTTGTGTGTAGATATGCAAATGAATATAACCTCTTCTTCCAATCCTCGACTTTTCGTAGATCTGTTTCTCCTGTTGCATTGCTCATCCGCAACAACAGGCCCAACGTCCCCCCTACTCCGCGTGGGACAGCATCACGTTGAATCGGTTACGATCCACATGATTCCGCAAGAACTCATGTAGTATTGCTCCGCAGTTGAGGTCCGACTCATCCACCCAGGTAGGATCCTCGTACCCCTTCCAGTGTACCAGAAATTCGCGGAAGATCCGCCCATATCTTGTCCGTCGGCCGGATCGCATGTCGGAGATCCTCTCCACTTCGAACTCATCCAGATCTAGATCGGGGACCCAGCTATCTTCCGGGAGGAGTTCTTCCTCGAAGTCTACGCGCCCCTGATCTGCATCGGCCAATTGGATCTGGGGTCGATCGGGGAAGTGCTTCACCAACTTTAGCTTAGAGACGTGCACCACCGGAAACAACCGATAGCCCGTCCCGTTCGTCTCCAATCTCACGGCATATTCGCTGATCTTCTCAGCCACTCGGAAAGGACCGTGCCACAGATGGGCCAGCTTACGGGCATACCCCTCTTTCACTCGATCCAGGTACAGCCACACTTGGGATCCGGGCTCGATCTGATGCGGGCGGAGCTCTTCATTATGTCGCGCGGCTCGATCCGAGATCGCCTCCCGTAATCGGTCGTTCACCTGCTCTCGGGCCTGCTGGTAATAGCGTTGGATCTGGTTTCTCCACCGACGCGGATCGCGATCTTGACGTCGGGTGCTACCGATTGGTATCGTTGCTTCCAATGTAGATCTCGGATCCCAGCCATGCACCAAGAAAAAGGGAGTATCACCCCGGATCCTATCGTGGGCCGTGTTGATCGCAAAGGTCAGTCGCTCCGCATACTCATCCCAATCTCGCTGATCCAGATCTTCCACGTACATCTTCAACGCCCTGGTGGCAGTCTGTACCATCCGCTCAGCAGTACCGTTAGCCTGTGGTCTGTATGCCATCGTCGCCGATTGTAGCTGTCCGACGATCCTATTGAAGGCTCGAAAGAAGTCCGACATGAATCCGGGCTCGCGGTCGTGGCGGATCACTTCACTGGCTCCGAACCGCCTAAACACACACTCCTCGTAGGATTCAGCGATCGTCTGAGCGGTTCTGGACGCGCTTGCCTTCGCGATCACGAATCCGGTGAAGAGATCCACCCAGATCAGCAGCTCCGTATTCCCTTTGTAGGACTTCGGAAGTGACGATATATGGTCCATCGCAATGATCTGGAACGGGTATGTGGCTTGAATGTTTCCTGGCGACTCCCCTTGGATCGTGGGCCTCCCTTTACCGGTCTCGCAGTCTACGCATTCCCCAACATACCGCTGGACACTACGGAACATGCCTCTCCAGTGGAAATGCCTCCGGATCCGATCGTACGTGCGCCCGATCCCCTGATGTCCCCCTTCCAAGCTCTTGTGATAGTGGTGCAAGACATCCTGCTGCAGGGCTTCGGGGATCACTAGCCTCATCAGTTGATCGCGATCCGCCTCGGATCCCTTGGATGGCGGGCAATAGAAGAGGAGATCTTGATCGTCGGTCTCGTAATTCATCGCGATCTTACCGTAAGATCTGGCCTCTTCTCGATCTAGATCCTCCACTCGGCCGACTAAATATTTCTTCAATCCGACGATCCACGCCTCCTCGTCCTGAGCCTTGCGAACCCGATCGACTCTCATCTCCCTGACAACTTCCTCCAGCATCACGATCGGGTCAGATCTGCGTCTGGCCCCTGATCTGGTCGCCACTGCAGCGACCCGGATCCTCGTGTCCTCGGATCCAGCCACCAAGATCTCGTCTAAGCGGTTCAGAGTAACCAGATCCTGGAGATCCGATTCCACTGTCACGTCCACGCCTCCTTGTCTTTGAAGTGCTGCACTTGCCAGGCTGTCCGCGCTTCCATTCCAGTCACGCTTCACATGCACCAGATCGTGATCCGGCCAGGACCGCAGGCGATCCAAAGTCCTCTGTTTCAATAGGGTCAATCCCGGCGCTTTACAGTCGATTTCTCCTCTGACCTGCCGGATCATGAGATTCGAATCTCCACAGATCACGACACGGGCGGGATCTAGGCCTTCTAACAGATCTAGCCCCAATAGCAGGCCATTATACTCAGCTTCATTGACAGTCATGCCTTCTGCGTAGCTGGATCTGGCTTTTATCACTCTCCATCCTGGCAGCTTCCATACGATCGCGCTGAACGCGCCTCCACCACGCTTGACTCGTGCAGATCCGTCAAAGCTCACCACCCATAGATCTTCATCCTCGCGTACTGTGGGTACAGGCGTCTGGATCCGACGTCGGGGCTCCTTCCGAGGCGCAATCGCTATCAGGGCTTCGTCTACTTGAGATCTTGGCGTAATGCTGGCTGCCAGCGCCCCCAGGATCTCGTCTTCTCCGCGAGTACATTTGACAATCTCCAGATCCCAAGGCGATAAGAGAGCAGCCCACTGTCCGAGGCGTCCTTGAAGACCGGGTGACTTGAACAGCCACGCGAGAGTGGAGTGCCTCGTCAGGATCTGGATCTGGCGCCCAACTAGCAGATTATAATAAAGATCCAAGATCCGGAGCAATGCCAGCACTTCCTTCTCCACCACGTTATAGTTCAACTCGTTCGGCTTCAGCGTCCTGCTAGCGAAAGCAACGGGATGGTAGATCCCCTCGTGGTCTTGCACCAACGAGGCGGATATCGCCCACTCGCTCGCATAGACAATCACAACCGGCAACCGGGTGGGATCAAAGTGGCGCAGGATCGGCGTCGAGCCGATCTTCATCTTCAACTGCGTGAACGCTCGATGGGCCCGAATCCACCTTTCGTCTACGGGACCGTCCTCGCTTGGCTTCAGCGTATTCAACTCGGCTAGATCTGGCGGATCTGGGGTCCGGATCTCCTTTGGATCCCGGGTACCCAGATCGAGTCGGTCCAGCACACGACGAAGATCCGGGCATTTCTTCAACTCGGCAAACTCGACCTCCCGTAGTTCGTATAAGACAGCAGCGTAGATCGCGTAGTCTTCGATAAATCGACTATAATAATTCAAGCTTCCGAGGAAAGACTGCATGGATCTTAGGGATCCCGGGAATGGCAAGTCGGCCAGAGCAGTTAGATCCTTGGGGTTCGCCTCCAATCCGCCATTAGACACCCGATGACCCAAGTAATCCACCTTGCGTAGTCCCCAAAAACTTTTTGCAAGACTGATCGACAAATTCCATTCGTCGCACACGTCCAATAGATCTTGAACTCGGTCGCATAGCTGATCCCAGGATCCGGCCGTCACTAGGATGTCATCGATATAAGATCTGCGACCCAACACCGATTGGGAGCCCGGATCCGCCGGGTCTCCGGCCTCGAATAGATCTACAGAACTTCTGGATCCGTCGGATCCTGGATCTTCGGAGGTCGTCAGATCCTTGGGCCCGCCGGACCCCGAGATCTTCAGGAATCCATACAATGCATTATCGATTAGGCGCTGGTAGATCTGGGGAGCATTCTTGAGACCAAACGGCATACGATTCCACTCGAACAAACCGAAAGGGGTGATAAACGCCGATATGGCACGGGCTCGGTCCGTCATGGAGACAACCCAAAATCCGCTACCCATGTCCAACGAACAATACCAGAGAACTCGGTCTAGATCTTCGAGGAGATCGTTGATCAGCGGCATCGGATAGATCATGAGGCGAGTAAGCCCGTTCACTAGGCGGTAGTCGATACAGAGTCGAATGTCTACTCCGTTTTTCTTAATGATCACTACGATCGGAGAGGCCCATGGGGAAGTTAAATGTCTGATGATCTTGGCCGATAGCAGTCCCTTGATCAGATCCGACACCTTCTCCCGGAACTGGGGGGCCACCTTCCGTACACGCTGCGCGATCGGTTTCGCATCTCCCACATCGATATCGCACACGATTCCTCGAGCTGCTGGCGGTAGGGCGTTACCTTTACCAATCAGTAGATGCCGCCTCTTCCAGATGATCTGCCGGAGTCTATCGATCTCTTCCGGGGTAGTAGATCCCGGATCTCCGACTTGGATATCTTCGATTTTCACCTCGTCGGTCGTTGAGATCTGGACTTCAGGCACCACTGCGAGGTTGCCGTCGAGATCTTCGGCCGCGAGATCCCCATTCGTGTGGTGATACCGGCGGCTGTCTAGATCGGCGCCATCTCGGAGTTCCCACACATGAGCTGGCTTCTCCTCCTTCAGGTCGGTTGAATTTGAATTTCGCACGCCTTTACTCATATCATGTTGACGTAACAAGTCGCTTGAGGTACCACGGATGTCACTTAGCCTATCTCCGTTTACGCGATCCTTGGTCATATCGTGATGCATCCCATCACCATCCGGAGAATCAGCTGGATCCGGATCTTCGCCATCGGGATCTAGGCGAGGCAGATCGGGATCCACCAGGTCTGGATCCTGAAAGTCTGGATCCGGGGATCTTAGATCGGGATCCGGCAGATCGGGATCCGCCAGATCTGGATCCTGAGAGCCTGGATCCGGGGATCTTAGATCAGGATCCGGCAGATCGGGATCCGCCAGATCTGGATCCTGAGAGTCTGGATCCGGGGATCTTAGATCGGGATCCGGCAGATCGGGATCCGCCAGATCTGGATCCTGAGAGTCTGGATCCGGGGATCTTAGATCGGGATCCGCCAGATCTGGATCCGGGGATCTTAGATCGGGATCTGGCAGATCGGGATCCGCCAGATCTGGATCCTGAGAGTCTGGATCCGGGGATCTTAGATCGGGATCCGGCAGATCGGGATCCGCCAGATCTGGATCCTGAGAGTCTGGATCCGGGGATCTTAGATCGGGATCCGCCAGATCGGGATCCGGGGATCTTAGATCGGGATCCGGCAGATCGGGATCCGCCAGATCTGGATCCTGAGAGTCTGGATCCGGGGATCTTAGATCGAGATCCGGCAGATCGGGATCCGCCAGATCTGGATCCTGAGAGTCTGGATCCGGGGATCTTAGATCGGGATCCGGGCTGCCTGGGTGGTGCGCATCCCACCTTGCATCCTGAGCATGTGTCTCATCCCCCTTGACTGTACTGGATACCTTGAATCCTTGCCACACATCACTGATTACGTCCGTGTCGCCTGTGCCGTCATCATATGTCGCACTGGCTTCCGTCCACACATCATTGATGACGGGATCGTCTGTGGCCGTCCACGCATCATTGATGACGGAATCGTCTGTGGCTACACTCGCGCTGGCGTCAACCTCCTTGCCTTGGGTCTCGCTGATTTGGGCCTCGGACTGGTTGACCTCGTATGCCTCGACACTGTTCTGGGTTGTCCGATCCGGGGTTGGGGCCACTTGAGCCGAAGCCAGAACCTCCTTATCCGTAGCGGCCGCACTCCGCTGCGCAGTAGATAGGCTCGGGGCTTCCTCGATTGCGTTCCCAGCGTTTATAAGCGCAACGCTCGGCTGGGTGAATGGGGAGTCTCCACGGCCTTCGTGGTGTTGATGCCGCCGATCGTTGTGCCCATCATCATGCCCATCTTCCATATCAGTTCTCGAAAAACATATGGCGGATACATGCCTCCCATCTCGGTCTTGGGGATCCGGATCAGGGCGATCCGAATCGGATTCCAATGCAGTTGAAGGGCAGGCTCCAAGCTCCGAGCTGCGCCGGGAGTTCAGGCCTGTGCTCCCGTCGAAAATCACTGACTGGCCAGGTTCCGGTCGATCGTCACACTGCCCACTCTGGTCTCTTTTCAAGATCGCACGTGGGGTGACATACTCCGGACGATCTACCGCCGGCTCGGCCGGGCCATCAAGGATCTCGGGGCCGGACGACTGGATCTCCACCGTGGCTTCCAGGGCGAGATTTTGCCACTCCATGTATCTCCGGGATCCTACCGATACATATCCGGGGATCCGGGGCACCTTGTCGTCCTCCAACACCATGCCGATCTGGGACCTCCGATTTAGCCTCAAGATCTTGTCGCTGAGGTTGGTGATCTTCCGATACCGGATCCTGCCCGGCCCATCGACTACCGTTGGCACCCAACGCTCACCCCGCGCGACCCACAGCTTTTCGGTGTGGGAGATCTTCAAGCGCTGCTCGGCTTCAACAGATTCACCGATCGGCACCTCCAGATCATCGTCTAAGGTGACGGATCGGACCCGCTCGCCATACAGGCGCTTCCTGCCGTGTAGCCGGATCCCGATCTCGTTCGGCAAGCACATCGACCCTCCTGCCAGATCCATTCGGACGCCGGCCGGGATCATGAAGTCCATGCCGAGGATCGCCTCCTGGCCAGATAGATCCCCGATCCAGATCTCGAAGAAATATACCAAGTATCCTGCCAACGTGATCTTGATCTTCGCTCTTCCCTCCGTCGTATATACATTGTCTCCGATCCCAACACACTCTTGCCTTTGACTTGTGTCGATCTGGCACCCTACCTTACGAGCAAAGGTAGTGTCCAAGATTGACACTTCGGCACCGGTGTCTAAGAGCAAGATCGCCTTCTCGTGATTGATCTTGCCTGAGATCTTAGCTTGACGGAACCATTTCCCTGGAGCGTGATACTTCCAGTAGCCTCGGGACTCTCCGCGACGGAGTTCCAATGCGACTTCAGATCTGGATCTGCTGTATTCGTCGATCTTGGGAAGACTCGAGATCTTAGCGGTGTACGTATGCAATTCACATGTATTACCGCGTAGATCCGACCTTCTGCTATCTTGATCTACCGACTTGTTGTTCACATATGCATAGATGCAATACCTAGAACGCTCGGCTCGTACCGGATTCCAACCCGGCGAGCGTCCTAGTTTAACATCTTCTCGGCGATCTCTGGGAGCATGCCGGCGTGTCGGGTGGGATCATACCACTTCCGGATCTGGTTGTAGAACTCCTCCATCGGGCACTCGCCGGCGTCATGCAGTTCTCCGCACCCTCGACAAACGAACAGGCAGCGATCAGCTGGGTGGCCTCGCTTTCCGCACTTCTCGCAGGTCAGGCGTCTCCAGCAGCCAAGATCGGTGTGCCTCCGGGATCCGCAGTGCGAGCATCGGCTACGATCTTGATCGTCGTAGCGATTCGTGGATCTACGGTCCGGGATCCGATCTCTATCTTGTGAGTCCGCATTGGGTCTCACCTGATCTGAAGCTTGGGGTCGGGGTTTGCTCGGATCGCCACCTTTAGAGGTCTTCTCTGATGAGGCGAGATAGATCTTACGCAGGTCTCCCTCCGAATCGGATCCGTCTGATCCGGATCCTACTTCAGACTCTGAACTGTGATCTTGGATCTGGATCGCCCGCACCGCTCGCTTGGCTGGGGCCGCTGGGGCTGCCGCAGGTGCCTTCTGACGATACTTCGAACCGAACGCAGATCTCTTCTGCCGACTCTTCGCGCGTTCTTGAGCACGGAGGACCTCCTCCAGATCTTCACTGTCCATGAGCCGTAGCAGCGTCAGTCGGTCGGCTAGCTCCGGGTCCCCTAGAGTCTCAATGAAATGGTCAACATGTTCCCGGCGAGTCTTAGCATCTCCACCCTTGATCTTGAGCTTGGCTCGCAGAGCGGCCACATTCAACCGGTAGAGATATTCCAGGGGCGACTCTTCGGACCTTTTTCGGGCGTGATAATACTGCCACGCAACCGACACTCCCAATCCACAGTACTGCGTCTGGAAGCTCTTGAGTAGGTCGTCCCACTTGTTTCGCGTGGATCGGGCTAGCTGTCGGTGCCAATTTTTGGCTGGTCCGACCAGCAGATCCGCAAAGGTGAGGCATTTCTCTTCGTCCGTTGCTTGATCCCGTTGAAAGGCTGACTTCACCTTGCTGATCCAGGACCTTGCTCGATCCTCGTCTAGATCCTTGCCTGAAAACTCCTTCAGATCTGAGATTGCGGAGATCCGTACTCGCTGGATCAACGATATCCTTCCTTGACCAGCGGCAGCGGTGGCTACTATTGCTCTGCCGGAGCTCGGGATCTCCAGATCATCGGGGTCATATTCCCAATGACGATCCGGCTCTCCCACGGACTCCATATCCACATCTTGGGATCCCCGATAGGCCGCCGCGCTGATGGTTTGGGGCACTGCGGTCACCTGTTGTTCCTTCAAGAATTTGTTCATGGCCGCTTGGAAGTACGTCTCCAGTTTGTTGGTCGACTTCGTAGGCGCGGGCGCGGCCGTCGCAGTCTTCGTCACAGGATCTCGTTCGACAGGACGCTTGGGCGTAGATCTAGATCTACGCTCCGGCTGCGAGTCTGGGTCCGGGATCTTCACTTGGGATCTAAGGTATCTAGCTCCACCGGGGCCTAACGACATCCGTCGAGGTCCGCGGGAGCTGTCCGAGTCGGGTTCCGAGGTAACGGACGCGTAGTGCGAGGATCCCGTCTGATAATCGAGATCCCGCGGCCGATCCCGCTCCTCGACCAAGATCCTCAGGGTCTTGAAGAGATCCTGAGTTACTACCTGGATCGCGCTCAGGCCCAGATCGAACAGTGTGCCTGCATCGAAGGCTCCGGCAACAAGTCCGGCTTCATGAAGCAGATCCAGCAAAGCCTGGACGGCGCTCAGACGGTCGGTCACGACCGGGGGGCTGGTTACCGGCCCCTTTAGATCTCCGATCTGGCGGACTTGAAGGATCGACAGTACCGGATCTTGGGTCAGGATCTCGCTGAGCACCTTCTGGTGGTACGCCAGCTCAAGGGTGCTCCTAGTCAGGGTAGATCTAGCTTTGCCTAAATCATCCCCATCTGACTCTGGTGCTTTTAGTTTTGTCCGCGTTGTCTTGGTCTTCTTCTTCTTCGTGGCTTTTGGGACCGCGGCGGACTTTGTGAGCGATTGAGGCTTAGGCTTCGCCTTCGCCTTATCGCTCGGCAGATCTCGATTCTCATCGAGATCCGCACTGGTCCCCGAAGGGACCGCCGGAGGAATTTGAGGTTTCTCTTCCAGATCTAGATCTGGGTCCACCTCCCGTCTTTCAGCAGAGTTCCTCCCAAAGCTCTGCTGATCTGTGGATCTTGCTGTATTCAGCGGCGTCTTCGTCGATCCAACATCCGAAGACGCTTGTTCCCCGGGTTCTTCCTTCACTTTGACATCTTCTTGGGACTCACGGTGATATCCTCGGTTCGAATCCGGCCACGCGCACCATTGTGGTGTAGCGGGATCGGCCAAAATGTGATTAAGGCCAGATCCTGATACCACTTGCGCCCAGACACCGACTAACGGAGGGGGTGCTCCGATGATCCGTGATCTTGTGCTGAGTGTGTTCACCTTGTGTACCCGTCGGTGGGCGGGATCTGCTCTTCCAGATAACTTCGAAGAGGTCTTGGTGTGAAGGGTGACTGTCTTGGCGAGACGTGGGGTCGTGGGGTAGCGCGGAAGTCTTCGCTCTACCGCCGGGTAGTAGATCTAGATCTAGAGCGACTTGGTCGAGCTCAGATCTAGCAGCCGGATCTGGATCCGGGCTGGTAAGTTGGCCTAGTGGCGGGGTGTTCCTTGTCCTTTCCGTTGCTTGCCGCGTCCGATAGCGGGTGTCTTGAGAGTTGAGAGTCGATAGATCTTCGGGCCAAGCAATAAAGTCCCTTAGATCCGATATGTACTTACGGTAGATCACTAGTGTAGGCTAAGCTGGCCAATATATTATCCAGTCTTATACCTTACAGCTAGATCAACTACACTTAGCTTCCTAACACCTTTGAGGGCCAATATTCGTTCCCGTTTCCTGGTGTAGCTAAGGCACTTGCGTAGATCAAGGCAAATTCGAGTCTGATTTACAATTATACCAATCCCATCCTAAGACTTATCATCCGGATCCTCACCCTATACAACATCTGGATCCTGTACCTTTTACACCGATGGTCATCACATGTTGTGTCCTCATCTAGATCTTGGATCTTGATAACTTGGATCCTAGTCGGGATCCCGGATCTCGGCCTTCAGCTGGATCCGGATCTTCGTGGAGTCTTGGATCTGGAGGATCTGGATCTGGAGGATCTTGGATCTGGGGATCTGGATCTTGGGGATCTGGATCTGGAGGATCTCGGATCTGGAGGATCTTGGATCTGGAGGATCTGGATCTGGAGGATCTCGGATCTTGGGGGATCTCGGATCTTGGGTATCTGGATCTCGGTCTGGAGGATCTGGGATCTTGGAATCTCGATCTGGAGGATCTCGGATCTTGGGGATCCGGATCTTGGGGATCTGGATCTGGAGGATCTTGGATCTTGGGGATCTGGATCTTGAGGATCTGGATCTGGAGGATCTTGGATCTTGGGGATCTGGATATTGGGGATCTGGATCTTGGGGATCCGGATCTTGGGGATCTGGATCTGGAGGATCTTGGATCTTGGGGATCTGGATCTTGGGGATCTAGATCTTGGGGATCCGGATCTTGGGGATCTGGATCTGCAGGATCTTGGATCTTGGGGATTTGGATCTTGGGGATCTGGATCTGGAGGATCTTGGATCTTGGGGATCTGGATCTTGGGGATCTGGATCTTGGGGATCCGGATCTTGGGGATCTGGATCTTGGGGATCTGGATCTTGGGGATCTGGATCTGGAGGATCTTGGATCTTGGGGATCTGGATCTTGGGGATCCGGATCTTGGGGATCTGGATCTGGAGGATCTTGGATCTTGGGGATCTGGATCTTGGGGATCCGGATCTTGGGGATCCGGATCTTGGGGATCTGGATCTGGAGGATCTTGGATCTTGGGGATCTGAATCTTGGGGATCTGGATCTTGGGGATCCGGATCTTGGGGATCTGGATCTGGAGGATCTTGGATCTTGGGGATCTGGATCTTGGGGATCTGGATCTTGGGGATCTGGATCTGGAGGATCTTGGATCTTGGGGATCTGGATCTTGGGGATCTGGATCTGGAGGAACTTGGATCTTGGGGATATGGATCTTGGGGATCTGGATCTTGGGGATCCGGATCTTGGGGATCTGGATCTGGAGGATCTTGGATCTTGGGGATCTGGATCTTGGGGATCTGAATCTGGAGGAGCTTGGATCAGGGGATCTTGGATCTCGGGATCTCGGATCTTGGGTATCTGGAGCTCGGTCTGGAGGATCTGGGTACTTGGGATCTCGATCTGGAGGATCTCGGATCTTGGGGATCCGGATCTTGGGGATCTGGATCTGGAGGATCTTGGATCTTGGGGATCTGGATCTTGGGGATCTGGATCTGGAGGATCTTGGATCTTGGGGATCTGGATATTGGGGATCTGGATCTTGGGGATCCGGATCTTGGGGATCTGGATCTTGGGGATCCGGATCTTGGGGATCTGGATCTTGGGGATCTGGATCTGGAGGATCTTGGATCTTGGGGATCTGGATATTGGGGATCCGGATCTTGGGGATCTGGATCTGGAGGATCTTGGATCTTGGGGATCTGGATCTTGGGGATCCGGATCTTGGGGATCCGGATCTTGGGGATCTGGATCTGGAGGATCTGGATCTTGGGGATCTGGATCTTGGGGATCCGGATCTTGGGGATCTGGATCTGGAGGATCTTGGATCTTGGGGATTTGGATCTTGGGGATCTGGATCTTGGGGATCCGGATCTTGGGGATCTGGATCTTGGGGATCTGGATCTGGAGGAACTTGGATCTTGGGGATATGGATCTTGGGGATCTGGATCTTGGGGATCCGGATCTTGGGGATCTGGATCTGGAGGATCTTGGATCTTGGGGATCTGGATCTTGGGGATCTGAATCTGGAGGAGCTTGGATCAGGGGATCTTGGATCTCGGGATCTCGGATCTTGGGTATCTGGATCTCGGTCTGGAGGATCTGGGTACTTGGGATCTCGATCTGGAGGATCTCGGATCTTGGGGATCCGGATCTTGGGGATCTGGATCTGGAGGATCTTGGATCTTGGGGATCTGGATCTTGGGGATCTGGATCTGGAGGATCTTGGATCTTGGGGATCTGGATATTGGGGATCTGGATCTTGGGGATCCGGATCTTGGGGATCTGGATCTGGAGGATCTTGGATCTTGGGGATCTGGATCTTGGGGATCTGGATCTTGGGGATCCGGATCTTGGGGATCTGGATCTGGAGGATCTTGGATCTGGAGGATCTGGATCTTGAAGGATCTTGGATCTGGCTCTGGAGGATCTCGGATCATAGTCAGCCTGATCCGGATCTTCGGCCTCAGCCCGATCTGGATCTTCGGGATCCATAATCACCGAAGCTGATCCCGTCCTGTCCCGTGTTCATCGGCCTTCTTCAACCATATGGTATCCGTCTATGACCGTCGACTCAGATCGGATTCCTCGTACGGCAACCGACTCAGATCGGAGTCCTCGTACGGCAACCGGCTCAGATCGGATTCCATCTACGGCAACCGCGCCTTTCTTGGAAAGCACTTCACCACACGCGATATCCCCAGGTTCAGCATCATCGCTTGAACATCAGCGGCGAGTGCATTCGCAACTGCTTGAATGTCCGCAGGGCTGATTTAGGCCTGACGGGTGGGGGTTCTAAGGCTGAAATGATGTCGCCGCTTGAACCCCAATACCCACATGTCCGACGCCATGAAGTCCAGGACACCCGCCTCTGCAGCGACCTCGTGAACCTTCATGGAAAGCATCTGCACTGAGACTGGAATCCCTTCGCTGCGCAGCTCGTTCACCCACACTACCAATTCAGACTCGGCGTCGTTTGATAGTATAGTACTTAGACCAATTTGGCGTAGTTTGGCATGCTCTCGCTTTCCCGACGCTGCCGCCGCCTCCAGCTGCTTTTGTTTGCGCCTCCACCGGAGGATTTGGGTGCACCTTGACGGGTAAAAAGCTGGGTCCAGCGCAGGGAAGAAGTGGGTAATTGTCGAGCGGATGTCGCTCTCGCCGAGACGAGCGAGAATTGCCAGCTTTTCAGCGACCGTAACGGGTTGGAGCTTTTACTGCTTGTCTCGGCGGCCGAGACCACCTCGTCGCGGCCTTGCCACTGGACAAGTCAACGCTATTTGGTAACTGAGTGCAATGTTTGGCATTCGCTCGTAGGAAAAAAAATTACTGGACAGCATAGCTGTAGCTCTTGACATGCGTTCAAGTGTCTTTGAATTCACGCTCTCCTATTGGACAAACTGATGGTGTATCGCTTGAGCTGCGGTAGCTCATGACATGCGAAATGCGGTAATACCATTCGATTTCAGATCCCGTAGCCGATCATTGACAGATCGAGAGGTAACCATTGAGCCAACATCAGCTCTTGATCCGTATGCGGGGGCAGCGGGGGATACACGGCAACCGGTGCCTGCCTCTCCAGCTGAGACACCATCGCTTCATCGGGCTTCTCCATGCTAGGGCGACTCCCAGCTAAAGAATTCTTTGTTTTTGTCGCCTCAAACAAAATGTAGAAGTGAACTTGTTAATGTAATATGCATGACTACTTAAAGGTCGTCCGTCCTGCAACCATGTCGTCCGTTGTCAACTTCAACGTGTTGCCCTCGTACTTTCCTAAGTGCTGCTACCGCTGAGCTGCAACCTTAGCAGTTGCGGCGCTTTGCAGCATCAGCTACAACATTGGTGAAGCAAATGATCGCTGCTTCTCCCGACGATCGTCCCAATCTGTCGGATGTGGCTCATCAATTAGAAGAATGTGCGGACGATGAGGAATGAGAAGAAACCTCTCGACCGCGTGTGAAAGGGCTAGCCGCACTCAACTGTGGGTTTTGTTTGCTGTAATATTGCTCGCGGTGGGACGCTATTTCTTGTAGCATTTAAAAAAAAATAGAAGGCAAAAGGTTGCTGCCAAACAGTAAAAGGAATAGATGTTGCTTTAGAGTAACGTTAAAAACAATATACGTTTAGTGAGGAACATTATTTTTCATCTTGGGAATGATGACACTCCTTTGCAACGATATACATATTTTGTGTACTCCTGACACTACTGACTGTAGTAAGACAGATCAGAGACGTTACTGGCCGATGAAAAGCTCGTAGCTCCACTGGTGTTGACTCCATTCTTCAGTCCCAACATTTTGGCTCTAGCGATGTCGAGAGCGTTCATACTTGTCACCTCGCACATACATTTGGTGCAGAACGTGACCTTGCGCTGCGTCATCTGCAAGTCCGGGTCCACAAAGGTCAGCTTCCGGACGATCTTGCACGCGTGACACACGAAGCCGAAGCAGAGTTTGCACGTGCTGTTGGACTTGCCGAAGTCGCCCAGACGTCGCCCAGTGATGGCAGCAGAGCACGTGACGCAGGTGCTCTGCTTGTTCGGAGCTCCACGCGTCTTGGACTCCGCGTACCGTCGCTCGAGCATGTAGGTGAGTTTGCGCATCTGTCCGCAGTAGACGTACTCGAGACTGCCTAGGAACAGCGTGGCCACGACCGGAAGCACCAGTTTGCGGATGATACTACCGTCGTCCACGGGGTCGAGGATCCCAGTCGCGTACATTTCCATTGTGTTGTTGCCGATCTCCCGCCAGTAGGCGATGAAGGAGATGTTGCCACGGATGCGGTTGGGGAGCGCGTGGGTCTGCGGGAAGTTGACGGAATGCAACAAACTGTATCCGAAGCGCTCTCCAGCTGCGTTCTTGACGATGCCAATGCCCTCGAGGTAGATGTAGTCTCGGTTCTTGATGAGTCCCGTGGAGTTGAAGGGGATGTCGAGCTCCATCCACTTGACGACCAGCGACTGGAACGGGTCCTCTAGAGACGGCATGACGACGCCGTCCAGAACGGCTGCAGCGCTGAAGCTGTCGGCGTACGAGGCTTTCATGCGCATGGTCTCGAGGTCCTCACTGATGATGCCGAACATGAGGTCGTCCAGTTTTCCTTCTTTCGTGCCGACGCAGAGGATGGTCGGTAGTCCGGCCCCAGTAGCCTCGTCGGGCTTTACCAACCCAATGCCGTCAGGACGTTCTGAGTAGATTTTGAGTCCTTTCCGCTCCTTTAGAGGTTTCCAACGTCTCGGGTCCACTCTTCTACCCGAGCTCATGAACTTCATGCACAGATCTAGGTTGGTCATGATGTAGGCGTTGGCGAGATCTTCGAGAGACGTTTTGTCGGCATCCGTGAGGTTGAGCTCCGGGAAGGGGTTAACGGTGTAGCGCTCCTTCATTTGGATAGAAGGGAGGCGTTGAGGAGGCTGGATGACTTGGTGGTAATGGAGCGAAAGTGGAAATGTTTGAAGACGTCGATATAAAACTCTCTCGAGTTACGCAGACGGTAAAATGCTTTGCGTCTGTGCTCATTACAAAAATTAAAGTCTTCGTAGATCTGTCTCGGATAAGGTGTCTAGGTTTTCAGAAAGGTTATCGTATGGCACACCTGATCTAGAATTCGTGGCGCTTCGACTACAAATTTTGCCATTGCGCTGGTATAGCACATCCTTCCCGCCTGTAGTTAAGGAATATGGTGGGGCTGTCGATCTAATTCTGTCGAGGTAGGACGCATATGATAGACCAAACGATCTGATCCAAAGGCAACCGCCAATTGTGTCTTTCGCGACGAAATTCGTAATGGCTTCTGCTAAGACTTAAGCCATCGGCATACCTAGTGACCGCAAGAGGTCCGACACGACATTTCCACTTTCGCTCCAGCCTCCTCAACGCCTCCCTTCTATCCGAAATGAAGGAGCGCTACACCGTTAACCCCTTCCCGGAGCTCAACCTCACGGATGCCGACAAAACGTCTCTCGAAGATCTCGCCAACGCCTACATCATGACCAACCTAGATCTGTGCATGAAGTTCATGAGCTCGGGTAGAAGAGTGGACCCGAGACGTTGGAAACCTCTAAAGGAGCGGAAAGGACTCAAAATCTACTCAGAACGTCCTGACGGCATTGGGTTGGTAAAGCCCGACGAGGCTACTGGGGCCGGACTACCGACCATCCTCTGCGTCGGCACGAAAGAAGGAAAACTGGACGACCTCATGTTCGGCATCATCAGTGAGGACCTCGAGACCATGCGCATGAAAGCCTCGTACGCCGACAGCTTCAGCGCTGCAGCCGTTCTGGACGGCGTCGTCATGCCGTCTCTAGAGGACCCGTTCCAGTCGCTGGTCGTCAAGTGGATGGAGCTCGACATCCCCTTCAACTCCACGGGACTCATCAAGAACCGAGACTACATCTACCTCGAGGGCATTGGCATCGTCAAGAACGCAGCTGGAGAGCGCTTCGGATACAGTTTGTTGCATTCCGTCAACTTCCCGCAGACCCACGCGCTCCCCAACCGCATCCGTGGCAACATCTCCTTCATCGCCTACTGGCGGGAGATCGGCAACAACACAATGGAAATGTACGCGACTGGGATCCTCGACCCCGTGGACGACGGTAGTATCATCCGCAAACTGGTGCTTCCGGTCGTGGCCACGCTGTTCCTAGGCAGTCTCGAGTACGTCTACTGCGGACAGATGCGCAAACTCACCTACATGCTCGAGCGACGGTACGCGGAGTCCAAGACGCGTGGAGCTCCGAACAAGCAGAGCACCTGCGTCACGTGCTCTGCTGCCATCACTGGGCGACGTCTGGGCGACTTCGGCAAGTCCAACAGCACGTGCAAACTCTGCTTCGGCTTCGTGTGTCACGCGTGCAAGATCGTCCGGAAGCTGACCTTTGTGGACCCGGACTTGCAGATGACGCAGCGCAAGGTCACGTTCTGCACCAAATGTATGTGCGAGGTGACAAGTATGAACGCTCTCGACATCGCTAGAGCCAAAATGTTGCGACTGAAGAATGGGGCAAACTCCAGTGGAGCTACAAGCTTCCCTTCATCTAGCAACTTGTCAGACATTTCGTACTGCAGTCAATAGAGTTTTTTCAGGTTTTGGATGTTTTTTAGAAACTGTTTTAGCCTTTTGCATGATCAACTAAGACACGTGCCGTTTCCTCCCGTAATTGAATCGATCCAAGTGCGAACACTTGACACACGAGAGTAGATACCAGGATAGCCTTCCCTTCCACACGTGTCATCCTTGGCCCAGCTCACGATTCCAATTACCACATCATCAGTAGAATTCCCACCGTCCAGGATCAACGGGCCCCCTGAGTCTCCAAAGCACGAGTCTTTGTTCAAAACACCGCCCGCACACACCATAGTAGAGTCTACTAGTGCGTAGTTGGCGCACTCTTGGTCGCTTACGAGCTGAACATCCACACGTTGCAGTTCGTGGGGGTTGGTGCCATTGACCTCTGCATCAACTCCCCACCCCATTGTCGCTGCCCATTTCCCCGCTTCAAAGTCGGAATCATCTGCAGCTGCGAGCTTCACAGGCTTGAACTGACTTGGCTTCTCGAGCTCCAGCATCGCGAAGTCATCGGCATGTTTCACGTTTTCGGAGTAGTTCGGGTGGTTCATGATGGAGATGACCCGAATTTGCTCCCCGTCTTGAGTTCCGTTGCGGTAGTGTGAGCCTATTGAGGCCCAGCGGATGTCTTGGATCACACAGTGTGATGCAGTGAGCACGTGGGTCGGAGAGACAAGTGTGCCTCCACAACGAGTGTCGCCGTCAGCAGTAGGCCGAAGACCGACAACGTACGTCTTAGAGTTGCTAGGGACAGTCTCACCACCGAGAATGAGCTGGCGATGGACTGGGAGTTCGCTGAAGGCGTTCGTATTAGCCAGCAAAACTGCCCAGGCAAAGATAGAGAACGATTTCATAGCGCAGAAGTTTAGGTTGTCGGACTTGTTTGATTGTGTGGCAAAGGTTACGCCAACAATGCGTCCGGCAACTGCTAGTGCAACGGATGTGCAAAAGTTACTTTACATGTTGCAAATTGCAACTTGCAATTCGCAACTTGCAAAAGCAGTAAGTAATGAGGAAAACGGATTAACTTCATGGATTGGAAGGTCTGTGAAGACTCTTCACGCTCCGCCGCTTGTTGCAATGTAAGGCGACTTTTGTTAACCAGGGTCGAATGAAACGAATGTGAAGTCAATACATTGTACCAGTATTATTGCTAAGACACCACTACACAAAAAACCTATGGCAAATCAAACGACAGTGCTGATCGTAATCTTCTTTCAAAAAATTAGCATGAATGAGAACTCCCCCGTAATCGTTTCCAAACGTTGATCAGCAACACCACGGAAATATCGATTTCAGGGTGTTAATCCGTCGCTGGTTTCGAGTGCACTTCATGGTGCAGTACTGTGAACTATTTGGGATAGTTCAAAACCTCGAAGCGTAACCGACTTCTATCATCGTTCTGGGTACTACATCACTCCACTTGAGCATTTCCTGAAGTAAGCATAATCTCATGCTGTGTAGAGTCTACACAGCATAAGATTATGCTTACTTCAGGAATTGTAGACCCCTTTTGAGTCATAACATATGGGGTGACTATTCCAAAGTCTACACTCTCCTCGGTACTTCTTGAATCCGTCCACTTCTCTTTCTACGCGACTGAGGATGAAGTTCGTCGCTTTCCTTGCTGCCGCTTTCGCCGGTGCCACTTTCGCCTCCAACACTCAAGAAGAAGCAAACCACTGGAGCTCTTCCATCGCACCTGGAAACAATATTTCCTCTGGAAGTGTCGAATCATCACTGTTTGAGATACAAGAACACTTCGCATCTACGAATGGCTCCGGGTCCATCAGTATCGTGCCCAGAGGGTCCAAGACGTACGTCGCTGGACTTCGCGCCACCCGTGGAGGGAACAATTATTGCAGCGCGTCACTTATCACTCCGACCCACCTTCTAGTTGGGACGTACTGCGTATCCGCCGACATCCGCTGGGCTTCAATCGGCTCGCACTTTGTCAACGGAACTGAAGATGGGGAGCAAATTAAGGTTATCGCCATCTTGAATCACCCTCGGACCACAGGGTTCTCGAATGATTTCGCAATTCTGAAACTCCAAAAACCCAGTACGTTCCAACCTGTGGCGTTGGCTTCTGTGGACGATTCTGATGTCTACGACGGTCGAGAAGCAGCAAAAATGGGGTGGGATGATACTGGCGGCGACGGCACCGTGGCGTTCGAGCTAATGCGCCAAGACGTGCAGTTGATGAGCAATGCCAAGTGTATGAAGGAGACGAATGTGGATGAATCCATGCTCTGTTCTAGTGGAAGCGCAAACGAAACATCTTGTACGGGCGACTATGGCGGCCCTGTTGTTGTCGAGCGACCGAATGGCGACGTCCTAGTTGGCGTGGTTAGCTGGGGCGGAGACTGTGGAAAACCGGGCTATCCTAGCATTTACTCGCGCGTGTCAAACGCTCGCACTTGGATTGATTCAGTTGTTAATGGTGTATGTTTCCACTGATAACGCAAATGGAAAAATATACTATTGCTTCTGACAATTTGTGAAATGACCCTCCTTGGAACGGTCAAAAGTGCTTGTGTTAATATGGCATCCTTGCTCCAATTCCTCCACAGACTTTAGCGTGCCATCCGACCACCACTCGAACTACTGTTAAACCAATTCTTCCAATAAACTTGCCAATTGTACTTTCAAGCATATTTACGTCCTTGACCAGGGCGAAGCACTGAAAATTTAGACACGCAGCTTGCTTGGCGTACACAAAGAGTGCGACCATTGCTCCTCGCAGAAACTGCTGCCCTCACGTACAGTAGTGTAAGAGTTTTTGAGCCGTTTAGTACTTCTCCACCGAGAACGTGCAAGCGTTGGAGTGCTAGCGGCGCTGATAGTGCCAGCATAGGTGAGCGACTGCAAATGTTGCAATAACCTTTATCGGTAATGGACGCCATTGAAGCTCTCCGAAAAGAATGCCGAATTTAAAAGAATGGTATCGGTTACGAATTTAAAAGAATGATACCGGTTTGATAATATCTACCGATATATACTGGTATCCGAATCTTAACGCGCTTTACTATGAATTAATCAGGAATGCTCTCACGTTGTGATGAACCTGAAAACTGCATGTTTTGGTCCAGGACGAACTTCGTTGCAAGGTACATGCACGAACAGGCTGTTCAACAGCGCATGTACTTTTGCTCCAGTTGTAGTTGGATTAAGCCCATATGGAAACTGGTGCTCGTGTCCTATCCGAACAGCGAAAGTCGGTGTAGCCTTTTAGGTTCGTCACTGCAGAATTGAAAGCACAGAAGTTTTAGAGTCACAACTTGCAACTCAACACTTGTGATTGAAGTCAGAACAGGCAACTACAGTACATCGTGACTTTACCCTTACTTTTTTTTGGTGGTGAATAGGAGTTCTATTTTGTTTGACTTTACCCTTACACATTCCTCAAGAAGCGGGACTTGTATCTAGAAGATTCTCAATGGTACAGTGTTTGTGTGGCTACCGAACTGTGGCCTGCCAGAACTTCTTCACGATACGATAACGTCCATGCGATCTCTCGATTGCATCTGTCGTGTAATTGCACATGGCTTGTCCTCCGCCGTATTTCGTGTAGATAACCCCCACCCCACACATTTTCAAATCGGTCCGATCCTAGGCTGACGGTGTTGAGGAATTTCAGTGAAGCAAGCACAAACACATGCGTGGTTCGATATTCCCATCGTCGCAGGAAGAGCCACAACCACCCTATCTGGCTTAACGCCACGCCAAATGTGCTAGCACAAAGCCACTCCGGTTTTTGCCGCAAACTGCACACCGCATTCCAGTTTTCCCGTTAAACCCACCACACATGAAGGTTATCTCCACTCTCGCCATCGCTTCTGTCGCTCTTGGTACCGCTTCGGCTTCAGAACACGTTGAACGTCAGCTTATCCTTGGTGGAGGAGAAGTTCCTATCGGCACGAAAGCGTATGCGGCCGGTATCCGCACTACTGCGGACGGTAACTCCTACTGCGGTGGTGCATTGGTCTCCCCAACCCATGTACTTACTACTGCGGCCTGCACGGGCCCTACTGGCCCTGAACTACCTAACTTCGTGGCAATTGGTACCCACTACATCAATGGTACGAAGGACGGCGAGCAGATCAAGGTCGTATCGACCCAGAACCACACGCTTTACAACGCCACCAGCGCCTCGTACGATTTCAGCATTCTGACGCTGGAGAAGGCTAGTAAGTTCGCCCCTATCAGTCTCCCGAAGCCCGACGACTCGGACATCATTGCCGGCATGTGGACCAAGGTCATGGGTTGGGGCGACACCAGCTACCCCAACGGTACCCGTTCCAACGAACTCCAGAGCGTCGGTATCGAGGTGTGGGATAACGAAGACTGTGGGCACATCTTCGTGGTGGACAACTCGTCGGTGTGTGCCGGTGGTGCTGCTGGTAGGGACGCGTGCGTTGGCGACACGGGTGCTCCTCTGGTCAAGGAGAAGGGCCAGGGAGACGCCGATGACATTCTGATCGGTCTGTCGAGCTGGGGCTCTGGCTGCGGTGACAAGGGCGTTCCTGGCGTATACTCGCGCGTGTCGACTGCGATTGAGTGGATCAACTCCGTCACGAAATAATCCTGTCTTGTCATCATCTTTCCTCCGGCGTAATGTCAATACAGTTCCTTGAATTTGCTATGTCTTAAAATGCTGAACATTGTTGCCCAATACTTCGAAGTAGTGTTTTTATTGAGTGAGATGGCCGAACAAGTGTAGGGCCAGGAAGTTCCAGCACCTGAACCTGTTCCTGGCAGGAACAGAGGAGGGCTTGGAGTTGTCCCCGCAGTAAGAGTACACCTAGCAGATCGAGGTTGGCTGAGCTGCGACTGGAGAATGCCACGCAGGCGCGTCGGAGATTTAAGTCTCTGGAATCGGAGGTGGCTTACCAGAAGTCCCGCATTGCGATGTTCACTGCTGCCGAGCAGAAGAAGGCTGAGGAAGTGGCCAAGGTGCTCGTAAAGTAGAGAAGAAACTCCAGGACATGCTCAAACCCGGATAAAACCACTTTTGAACCGACTCCATGTGCTTATTGCACTCACACACGCGCGTGTCATGTACAGAGCCAATTTCAGTCGTAGCGCGAGCAGATGGACATCTACCGACGACGTTCTCGGAGGAGCAGCGATGAATCTGGGGAACGAGACGCTGGGGCTGTTAGAGTCGGCTCCATTATCTGCGAAATGGCCGGCAACTTGTCCGAAGAGCAGGAGAGGCGCGTGACGATCGGTTTGGAAATGGTGTCGAATGGTATTTTGTTCCGACCAAAGGTCCGGATACACGCACGTTCAGCGCTCTTTGCGATGCATGCAGTTAATCGCACGCACTGGTCGTACGGTGCTGTGCACGCGAGCATTTCCATCTTTGAGCTGTTCGACGGTCTGCTGCTGCTCCAGAAGGGCGTGGAGTTGCTCGAGCACTTCAAGACTTGAGTCGATTCCAGGCACGGAGCAACGTACTTGCTGAAGAACTTCTTTTTCTAAGAAGATCCGATAACTTCATCTGTCATTCGCCGGAATCAACTCGGACAACTCAGCAACGTACATACTAGCATAACCCCTTGTACAACTCCATATTCTTCTCATCTTCTTCTTCGGTACGATGTTCTACCTGGTCGGTTGCCAGCTTCAAGAAGGACAACACGCACATCGGTCTCATGAAGGAGCTGAAGGCCACGTGCATCGAGCGCGTCGGGTTCTACCGCGAACAAATGTCGGTTCACTGCCGTACAATCTGTCGTTGTATTTGTATTGTGAACGCTTTATCGCGAGCCGTCTCGCCACCGTAGTGGGTCAACTTCCGAATGCGTCGAGTTTTACCTCTTGATCTCTACGTTCTCTCACCGGTACTGATTACTTTGTTTATGACCATCGAGAGCAGCAACGAATTGCCAACGATATCACCTCGTCGTTCGTAGTGTAGCTGTAGTGCCTCCTGATAGCGGATCTGAAGTACACAGAAATATACTGTCTAAATAGCCTCGGAGTTTGTGTCGAACAACGAACACGGACATGAACTGGTTCAATTGATATGCAAAACAGTTCTTTCTGCCCCTCGGCAAACACTGTTTGCAAAAGTGCGTCTGTCCGAATGAACGTTGATCCAGGATACCCAAAGCCAGAGATTGATCTTAGGATCGATACTGTAGGGTTGTAAAGCTGCATATGCTACATCCGATCTCCTTGCATATTGATGGCACGTTTATCGATAGCATAACGGACAAAGGGGTACATGTAACATTCAAATGTTTTCTAGGCACAAACCACACCTATAGGTTCCAATTCCAAGAAAAGGACCTTCAGAGGCTTCCAAATTGGAATCCAATCGGGCAAATAACGAATATCATTCACTATTCCTGAGTGTCAACGACGGACATGGGCCCCACCTAACGTATCTTAGAGCAACGCCAAGTTCTGGCGAAAAATTCTACACATTCTCTCATTTTACAAGAACCAATCGGGCAAGCACTCTCCTTTTTAATTTGGATGAGTATTTTGCATGAGTACAGTATTATGATCCACAACATTTCAAATCCATCTGAAGAACAGGCTCAAGAACACATGCATCTTCCCCATTCTGTCCCACAACCTTCTGGTTCTTGTGAGCCTCACGGGCGTTATCCTGTGCTAACTTCACAGCCACGGGAACACTTCGGATTTCGCCGTCTACTACTCACCGCATTCCAAGATGAAGGTTATCGCCACTATCGCCGCTGCGTCGCTGACTATCGGAGCCACCACGGCCGACCACACTTCTCGCCAACTTATCCTCGGAGGAGGAATCATTCCGAGCGGCTCCAAGACCTACACGGCCGGTATCCGCTCTACCGCCGAGGGTGACAGCTACTGTGGTGGTTCTCTCATCTCCCCCACTCACGTGCTCACGACGACGATCTGTACTACCCACCAGCAGCCCAACTTTGTGTCGGTGGGCACGCACTATCTCAACGGTACACATGACGGCGAACAGCTCAAGGTCGTGTCGGTCCACAATCACACGGATTTCAACAAGACCAGCGCTTCCTACGACTTCGCTCTGTTGACTCTGGAGAAGCCCAGCAAGTTCTCGCCCGTCAAACTCCCCAAGGCGGACGACACGGACATCATTCCGGGAATGTGGTCGAAGGCTATGGGCTGGGGAGTGACCAGTTACCCGAACGGATCGCTCTCTTACGAGCTACAGGGGGTCAGTCTCGAAGTGTGGGGCAACGACGAGTGCTCGCAAGTGTACATGATCGACGACACCAACGTGTGTGCGGGCGGTGTCGCTGGTAAAGACGCGTGTGTGGCCGATACTGGTGGTCCCCTCATCAAGGAGAAGGGTGAGGGCGACGCGGATGATATCCTCATTGGCCTCGTCAACTGGGGCTACGGCTGCGGCGACGAAGGAGCTCCTACGGTCTACTCCCGTGTGTCATCTGCTCTTAAATGGATCAACTCCATCACAGGCGTGAAGATTCAGTAAGAAAGTGTTGAAAGCAAAGAACAAGTACGTTTGTTAGAGCTTTTTCGTGAAATCTATTTCGTTTTTTACGCTACATCTCTTTTCACGCAAAGCAAGTTCCATTGATAATGGAGTCGATCCACGGACGAACATGAGAAATGCGTGAGTACACGCCAGGAGCACCGTTCGTGCCACAGTGTGCAGGCCCGTGACTCGATAAACCGATGAGAACGTCCTGCGAGTTCGATTCCAGGACGAGGGGGCCACCAGAGTCCTTTTCGCACGAGTCTTTTCCTGCTATCCCCCCAGCACAAACCATCGAGTTGTCTCCGTCCATCGTTTTCGTGCAGTTTTCGTCATCCCACAGAGGAACTTCCACTCCTCGTAGCTCGTACGAGACGGGACCAGTATCCGTGGTGTAGCCCCACCCGAGCACTGTTGCAGCTTTACCTGGAGCAAAATCCGAGTCGTCGGCTGCTGCGAGTTTGGCAGGCGTGAAGGTGCTTGGCTTCTCTAGTTCCAGAATCGTGAAGTCGTTGGGAAATTGCCCTGGTACGTAGTTGGGGTTGTTCATAATGGAAACAACCTTAATCTGCTCGCCGTCGCTTGACCCATTGATGTAGTGCGAGCCAACGGAAACCCAACGCATGTCGTAGAAGCTGTTGCAGTGTGACGCTGTGATCACGTGCTTAGGAGAGATGAGAGTACCACCGCACAAGTTGTTTCCTCCTGGAGTTGTGCGGATCCCAGCCGTGTAGGTTTTGGTACCAGTGGGGACAATTTCTCCTCCAAGGATCAGCTTGCGCTCGACGGCAACTGATGGAGAAGCCCAAGCCAGAGCGAAGCACAGACTGGCGATAACGGAGGGGGTTTTCACCATTTTTGGGAGAGATGTGAGGAGCGAACGGCGAATTGAGAAGTGGTTGAGTGCCTGGTGTATTAATCACCGCGGTCGCATCCGGGATTGCATTTGCATATGGTTGCAGGGCACGCCGTGACCAAAAGTCGTGACCAAACATTGGTCATGCATGCATAAGT
Organism: Phytophthora capsici; assembly: GCA_030324255.1. NCBI lineage: Eukaryota > Oomycota > Peronosporomycetes > Peronosporales > Peronosporaceae > Phytophthora > Phytophthora capsici. The sequence goes on from CM059351.1 coordinate 2,290,052, forward strand.
TATGACGCTTGTCGTTCGTTCGGTGTTCAAAGAGGAATTGACAAACGTTACACGCCATCGTGGTCAACGCTTTGTTTGAATACCATGGTAGTCGAGACTCGACTAGAGTCCGTTCCTGAGCAACAGCAGTCCGATTACGCGGTGAATCATCATCGTAAGCAGCACGTTGGTGTCGTCCTCTTAGGAGAGTGAAAAAAACAACCATCACTCCTCTAAACTTCAAGGATCATCACTCCTGATACCCATTGATTGGTACATTGAACCACTATCTGTTCGTTTCCGACAACGGTTCCCATTATTCGCGATGAACTCGGCGGAAGGCGACCAAGTCAGCGTAAAATCTGAGCCATACGTCGGTACTGAAGTAGCGACTTTACCAGATATCAACCCGGTGGGGATCCAGGCGAAACCTGAAGCTGTCAAAACGGAACTGGAAGTCAAGTCGGAGACCAACGCTACTGAAGAGCAAAACACTACAGTACAATGCAGTTCGGTCTGTGGGCATCCGATAGCTGCAGTGAGTCAGTCTGCTATTGACTCTGCTCCGAAGCTGTTGGATTGCTCTTGCTGTGTGCTGAAGCTTCCGATGTCACGTTTCTCCAAGAATCAACGCAAGAAGAGCCAACCCAAGTGCAAGTCCTGTACGGAACAGAACAAACCCAGTGTTAAAGGCAGTAGAGGAGCTAGGGAAGCGGCACAACGCAGCGAAGGTGCGAATTCAGTGTTCGAGAACAAGGTGGGGAGACTGAAGATGGCCAGAGGAGCTCTGCAGCGTAAACGGGATGAAGCGAGTAAGCTGAAAATGACCAAGAGACGAGAGGAGTACGAGCAGCAGCTCAATAAGGAGGAGCAGGATATTCAGAGACAAGAAGCGCTGCTGAAGAGGGAAAACCCATCGGTTTTCGACAAGTTGATGAACAACCTGAAGATTAAGAAACCTATTTCCGAGAAGGAAGACAGGAAAGAGCAGGCCAAGAAGAAGAAGGCGAAAAAGATCTTGAAGCGCAAAGCAGAGGCTGCTGCTGGGCCGAAGCCAAAGAAGAAGAAGAACCCGGTGGATTCGTCCGTGTATGTTCCTCCAGCTTCGGCTGAGAAGGTTCCTGCGCGGTTAATTCCCACTCGATCCCAAGTAAAACCTCAAGTGAAGACCGAAGTGAAGCAGGAGTTGACCAAGATGGAGCCCTGAAGTGGGTAAAGTACTGCTCGATATTCGTTCGGCTTTAATAGTATCAATCTAAAGGGAGCTATGTAGCTGAGGCATCGACGAATCGTTGGAGAATTTCCACTGCCGCTTCTACTGAAGGACCTTCACAGCTCTGTTGCATTCTCAGCGCTTGAGCTTGCATCATGTTCTGCTGTTGTTGCAGGTGCTCAAGTAGTTTCGTCGTCACGTCTGTAAGCTGCTGCATCTGCGCTTGGTGTCCACGTAGAAGCAGGAGGCCATAGAGTACCAGTCCCAGTACGAGCCATAGCACCAGTGACCTTGGGGGTTGGATATCCACAACATTCGACCCAGCAGCCTCCGTTGTAGTCGTAACAGAAGCTGCTGAGTCTGAATCAATGGGACGTTTAGGGCTTGATGCTGCACTCTTGAGGACTGGATGAATAGCACCTCCTGAATCCGACTCAAGTTCGCTGAAGCTGCTAGCGGATAAAGCTCTGAGTGTTGGAGAGAGCGGGACAACGCGATTCCGCTGGGACTCTAGGAATTCAATTGCCTGCTTGGCCCACGACTCGAGAGCCTCCTTGGATTCCGATCTGGTGGACGAATTAATCTGGGACTTGAACCACGTCGCTTTGAGGAAATTCACGACCAAGCCCACTTGAACATGGCAGTAATTGTTGCCATCTCGAGAGAAAACATAGCGCATCTCCACTTCAAAGTAGTCGCTGAACGGGATCTTGCTCATACGGTTCAGCTCTGTAATGACGAAGCGGTCCCATTTCTCTCCGCCATTTGAGCTTTTATCCAGACGGAAGCGTTGGGTTCTGGTACAACCAGCGTACGCCGGGAGACCAGGGAAGGACGTTTTGGGCGGATGTTGAGAGCGCACAGTGCGGTAAAGTGTGTAGTCGTCTTCTTTGGAGATTTCGAAACCTTTTCGGATCTCGGTGTCATTTTTGTCAATAGGTTTCCACGATTCAATGTCGATATCAATGTCCCGCGCCTTCTCCATGTTGGCGTACGAGAATTCCTGGCCTGGGCCATCATTCCATAAGAGATCGAACACTCGCTTGACGTCTGCGCGCATATCACAGTCCAAAAGAACCGTCATTTTCTCCAGTAGCGGATCTGGTGGCAAAGGTTCGAACGGTTCCTCGTCACTCGCTGTCGACTTGCCATCATCTGTGTGTCCTCCTTCCTCCACAATGTCACTGAGAGGAGTTTCCGCGCTCTCTTCATCCTCATCAACGTCAATGAACCCCACAGTTGAAATAGCTGACGAAGAAGACAACGGAGGGTTCGCTGTACCTCCGGAACCCCCCACAGATGACACTAAGTGCTCCGAAATCAACTTGTACGAGCGTCTGCGGTCCAGCGCTTGCTTGCGAAGCTCTTTGGAGCTAGGAGACTTCCCCGGCGCTAAGCTGTTGATCTTACTCGCTTCCTGGTACGCTCGGATGAGCTGGTCAAGTCTCAGGAAGCACGTGTCTCGAAGTCCGTTGAATTCGGCCAAGAAGAAGGTTTCTTTCCGCTTCGTCTTGACCTGCAGGCCGTTGATATAGTAAAACTGCGGCTTCAACAGCGACAAAACCTGCGCGTACGCCACTTTGCGCTTCTTGGAATCCACATAACTCTGGAAGCACAGACGCTTACGCGTCAGCACGAGGTGACCGTAAAACGGCGTCGTTTCCAGGAACAACGCGCAGTTAAAGATCGCTACTGGCGCTTCGTCCTCTGACAGCTCGAAGTCACGCACGATCTGCTCGTTTGGGGGCGGCTGGAGCCCACTCCACGTGACGCTCGTGCTCTTCACTTGGTTCTGGAAGTTTTTAATCCGGTGGTAACAACCGTCACACACACGTAGCTCTCCTCGAGTTAAATAAGCTTGATACGGCACGACGATCGTCTTGGTCGTACACTCGGAACAAAAGGAGCCGCCGCAATTCCGACAATGGTGTCTTCCTTTTGACAGTAACGACCCAATATCCTCTCGACAGGACTCGCACGCATACATATTAGCGAACGGCGGCGGTGGCAAGTTGCTGTTCATCACCACGACGTTCATCACCTCCAGGTCCTCTTCCACTGCGCTGCCCATTGATCTCTTGGGTGTTAATGGGGCTGGGGGGCTGCGAAAGAGCAATTTGTCAATCAAATTGGACGAACTCCCTCCTTCATCTGGCTGTGTGTCCTCTTTGAACGAAGATTTCGCGTTTTGAGGCGATAAAATGGCTTTCAACGCCAAATTGTCGCTAGGAAGGAAGATCTTGAGGTTCGTGTCGCCACGTAAAGGGTTGTTGAGCCGAGTATGTGTCGACGAGCGTCGTTGCAGTGAAGCTGCAGAGGAAGCGGATCCTATTCCACCGGAAGTCGATAAGGACGAGCAGGACGCAGCTCTCGGCGTGTCCTGTAAATGGCTGTAGGTCTGTTCCAGTTGCCGCAGCTTTGGAGTCGAAGCTTCTGGTGCAGTTTCCTCCGTCTCATCGTCTCTTGACGTGTCGGTGACGTTTAACTCGTCGTCCTCTGTGGCTGATGGCTGCACTACCTCGCTGTGAATTGGCGAAGGTTCCTCTACGGTCTCCATTGTGTGCAAATCTAGGAATCAGTAACAGGACGCGTGTCCTGAAGCCTTAAGAGGAACGATCGTGGATCACAAGGAGGTCAGGATGCAGCTGCAGGTTATCCTGGCAGACACAAGGGCGTAACGGATGCGTCTCCACGAGCGCGATGCAAAGTAAGCGTCTGGAGATATCAGGAAGAGCACGGAAAGGAATGTACTGATTGCACAAAGTGGCGGTGTATCCTTGCTTTGGACACCTCTCGCCTGTAAATAGCGTACTGGTCGGATCTGTGACGTGGTGCACAGTTCATACCTAACGTATACCAGTAGTTTTTCAAGCGACCGAAGAGTGACACATCTTGGAAAAAGTTAGAGACGTACTGATTTAGAGAGAAACCGCTTTTGCGACACTTTGTGGTCAGATAAGGACACTGGCATTGTGCTGTCGAAGAAGGAAAACGTGGCCGCTTTTCGAGCCGCGAGTGTGATAAATTTCGCTTGCTCTGTGCGGCATCGCTTGGTTGTGTGACTCGAGCAATAGAGAGCGAGCGGTGATCGCTTCACGCTGGGCAGTGAGTAACATTTCGTGGAGATAAAAAATCTTGCTTTACATTTCTAGTTTTACAAGTTATAGGATTACAGAATACCTTAGTCGAACAGGAATTTATAAACTTCAAGTCAGTTTGATGTTTTCTGCGGTCGGTACCTATAACGGTTTAGTCAGGGTATTCCATAATGTAGGGGAGTCAGACCAGCGGAGCTCTTCGCTGAAGACGATTTGCGGTCGAGAGGAAAGACGGACGAGCTAGGATACATGCAAGGTCTCGGGCAGGGCAGAGGCCATAGACTGACTAGGAGTTATAATATCGAAGTCTCCATCTCGGCAATCCAGCTCGAAAATGTTGTCACAAAGTCCATCCTTGGATACAGGCTACCGGACAATGGCAAGGCTTGCAAAGGCCAATTCCAACGGTGCGGTCAGGACCGTTAAAGGCAACGTTGAAGATGCTGCTGGATACGCGGCTGCCGATTGCATTTGCTGCTTCTGCTTTTGGAACTCGAGTGTAGCCATGCCTCATTTGGAAATTCAATGACGCGAAAGATTTGTACGACTACCAAACCCCCTACTACATGTAGTAGGTCGACCGAAGGTGGCGATATATAAGCGATCAAAATGGAGGTAGAACACTACTGTGGGCTATCGTCTGTGGCTACAAAACCGTTTGCCACTTAGGCCGCAAATGATCGTTCACCGACCGGATCAATGGTGCTGATGCATGTGCAGAGTTTCCACGGCCTCCGTGCAGATTCTCGTCCAATGTGAAGCACATCAGTAGCATATTGATTGACGTCTCGTAGATCTGAAAAACAAGATAATGTGATAAAAAAATAGGATCTTTGATCCAAAGTACCAGTTGCAGACTCACCGTCATGAAAGCTTGTGCTACGCTGTAGGAGAAGAGCATGATGACAACCAGCGGCAACACGGGCGATGGAACCTAATTATCAAGAAAAAAGTGAGAACCCTTCCCGGCTTAACTTGCAAAGCGATTCCACGTACGTCATCAAGGAGAAACCACGATACAAGACCCGTCGTAGTGAAGACAATCAACTTGCCGAGCAGTACGGACGCATGGCCAATGCGACTGAGTGCTCCAACCCGGATCAAATTGGAGGAAATTAACGTATACGCCAGCTACCAAAAAATCAAGTTTGTTAGTACGGATCCAAGCGACATTAGTGCTTTACAGTACCTTGCTGGACGTGTAGAAATCTGTGCCTTGGATCGCAGTGACGTATACAGCTTCCTTGCAGATATACTTGAGACAATGCTTGAAGCACCAAATGCAGCACTGACAACAGCAGAATAAAAAAACAGTATTAGCCATATTTTTGATACAGAAGTACAGCAACTCACACAACAGCACTTGGCAGCCAATTCGGTGAACGTGTTGGCGTCGAACTCGTTCTTGTTTTCGAGGTACAAGAAGAACGAGCGAATGTGCTCAACCGGAGCTACAGATCCGGAGCTCAGGGCTAACGTTCCGAGATGATACTTGATCGTAGTGTGTGCTGAATAGGATACTGGATCTGCCTGCTCAAACTCCTTTAAACCAGTGACCCTGTTCTCCGGCGAGAAATACCACAGCGACATTGCCGTAGCTGTGACCATCTCTCCAATGGACAGAAGGAGGTTCACCGACCAGTACATACCCCACACGTGGAAGAGAAATAGCCACCGCAGCTTCGTGCTCACTTCAAAAGATTCCGTTACGACACGGATTGACGACGGCGACGTAGCTGAGATAGTTGCAATACGCGTAGACGTCTCACCAGCACCAAAGATGCAGACGGTCACGAGGATTCCCCAGCCAAAGAGCAACAAAAGCAGCACATAGGAGATGAACGGCAACACCAGTAGCCGCTTTAGCTGGGACAATGCTTTCGCTGCATGCGAGATAAACGCACCAGCAAGCAGTAGGCGAGACATATTCACCATGGCGAACAGGAGGAACAGAATTGCCGCGCAACACATAGCAACCGCGCTAATCTGGAGAGAACTGAGCATCACCGGGTCGTTTGCGTACGAAAGTGGGTCGGACGCCGCATGGAGGAGGCGATAACTGCTGTACGCCAATGTGGATTCGATCGTCAGCGTAGACAGTAAAACACTAATGCAGCCACAATAGCGCAGCAACACTAGATACAATCCCGCCGTTGAAAGTGAGACCCCAGTCGCAATCATCAGCACTTGCCAACACTGTACACCCAAACTTGTCAGCTTTTGATGATAATTATAATCCCTTAAGTCTTACATTGCCCAGCGCTCCGACAAACCGACCCAGCGTATCTTGCAATTGTCGGATCATAACCTGTTCCGATCTCACTAAATAAACAAACATTATCAGAGTCTTATTCCTAAATTCCAAAATTTCAGATACTAACCTTCTGCTGGTGCACACACATACGCCCATCTGTGGGTGGCGTACGACGTGAACTGCACTTCCCGCATTTCATTCGACCCATTCACTCGTTTGCCCGATTCAATTGGCAGCTTCACCTTGAGGATTTCCCCATTTTTCCGAGGACATTCGTCCACACAAAATCCAAAATCTGGATTGATTTCAAAATCTGGAAAATAGACAAACCGATGTTCGCCACAAGCTTGACCCTGGTAGTCCACGCCGCTCTTAATTTCCTGTGCGAAACTCACACTGCTCTCGTGCAAAAAGGCAGTGATGGCTAGAGCCACCATCCCGATCCAGTAGGTGGCGAAACAGCCCAGGAAAAACACATCCGTGCATTTCCGTTGGTTATTTGACCCCCGATGGAAATTACGACGTAAATCCATGGCGCGTCCTGTACTGGGGGACAAAGCGGCGGCTGTGCGAGTCCCTGGACTCCCTGGTGTTAGCAGTGGCTGCCTCTCGCCTAGAAACTCTGCGTCTGCCATGCTGTTGTTGCTGCTGCTCCTGCTGCTCTGGCTGTGGCTGAATTCCTCGCGCTGGCTCAGCCATGGCGAAGACATTATCAAGTGAGCTCTTAAAGCTGACTGACGTATTTAGAAAGTATCTTGATGGATGACAAAATAAGGTCATTTGACTTGATATATGTATGAGCACTGATTTGTTGAGAAAAGAAGGATCACCCACTTATGGTAATTTTAAAAGCTGACTCAGAAAAGAACTCGTCCAATAGAATTGTACCAAAATAGCGGTACAATGTACCAGATTTATTACATGAGTGATGATCGTTGAAGTTGGAGAGTGATGGTATACTTGACCAATGGTGCTGACGTATCATGCTAATGGACTGGGGCCACGTCGTCGAACTCGAATGCGCACTGGATCACATCCCTCATACTTGGTAGAACTGCTGTCGACCTCCAGCTGCATCTTTAGTGTCATCGCCGCAACGATCTTTTTAATCTCCGCCAGAGCGATATCGGCTCCTACACAAGCTCGAGGGCCACCTAGGAAGGTGTTAAACTTGTAGTTCGATACAGGACGCAGTCTACCGGTTGTTGAGTCGATCCAGCGCTGAGGACGGAACTGAGCGCTGTCTGTACCCCACACGCTTTCCCTACGGGCCATAGTGTAGAGATCCATAGCCACGTCCACCCCAGCCGCAACGAAGGTCCCGTCACTTAGAACTGTGTCGAGTCTTGCTCGACGGCGAACAAAGGGCTTAGCAGGATATAGTCGCAGTGTTTCCTTCACTACAGCTTCAAGGCGAACGACAGAGTGAATGTCTTTGCCCTGTTCGTCCGCGTCCTTCAATTCATGTACCAGCTTCTCTTGTTCTTGTGGATACTGAGCAAGACACTGTAAGCATTTGCCAAGAGCATGAGCCATTGAGTCTCTCGCTGCCAACACCAGGCCCAAAACAAATTCAGCGAGGAATTCGGGGTCTTTTGAGCTCTTAGAGCTGCATTTTTGACTCAGAAGAAGATCCAGCATATCCACTCGACTACCAGTGATCAAATTGCCACAACTTTTACGCTTCCTCTTGGCCTCAACAGCTTCCAACGTTATAGCGTTTACAACGTCGACACTGCGACGTAATTCAGCCTCACTCCCGACATCAAGTAGTCGCTCGAGTTTCCAAGCAACTGTAGGACGCTGCATCCGTTCAGCGATTCGTATCTGGATATTATCAACAGCCTTTTCAAAAAAACTAGATTCACCATTGTCGGATCGAAGATGCAGGCCGAACCCCAACTCTATGAAAACTTCCATCGTGAACTGCCGCATCAGCTTTGTCACATCCAAACCGTCCGGTGAATCTTCCAACCTTGCCACTAGCAACTTCAATTTCTGTTTTACAAGCGTTGAAGCTTGTTGCCGTAGAACGGGTGAGCTTAAAACACTGGCTGCCAGTTGTCGTTGCGTATTCACTGAAGGACGCAGACGTTCACTGCCTACGAGTGCGATAGCTCCACCATGTGCGTCATGACTCAAACCTTCCGTATCACTTTCGATCTTGTCGAATTGCATTGAGAAGGTCCTTTGTATATCTTCAAATGAGCCAGGAGAGCTCACAATCAGCACGTCCGGTTGTCCTGGGCGGTGCAGCACCCATGGTTTGCCATGGAACCTTAAGGACATGGCGAATACCCAGTCGTAGAACGCTGGCGATCCTTCCTTTGGCTGATCCGCTGTCATTCCAACACGAATCGGTGTGTGAGCTGCAGATGCAGAGGGTAAATGTTGATATCCTTGTGGTGGCAACGGCGTACTGGTCCAGCTCAGGCGTCTCTCTCGACCACGTCGCATCGCCCAGAGCACCACGAGAGCCAATGTACTGCCTAGTAATGGACCTGGTGAGATACTCACAAGCCCTCGAGCGTTCAAGAGAACACTAGGCATCATCTTGGCGAATGAAAGCAAACTGTCGAATGCAGTGTAGGTCGGAGAATGGTCAGATATCTATAGCCTCCAAACGACGTCTGAAGGTTTCGAGCCGTTCGAACAGAATGCTAAGGTGATGATGACGCTAGAATGGCATCCCAGGCGCAAAGTAGACGCAAGTTGCAACGTAGGAACCAGTTCCATATTCCAGCGAAAAATAATCTTAGTATTTTTATGCGCTACTTTAATCCGGACAAATTGACTATAGTAATCATTTGCATATAATATACAGTGTTTCAGTATGGTGATGAGATTTTGGGGCAGTTCTTACCGGACACAACTGGATGGAGCCTCCACCATTGTTCAGCACAATGACAGAGGAGACGAAGTCCGCTTCGTCCGAGACGTTGACAACGGGGCAGCACAAGGCAGCTCCAGTAGTACCGACAACGCCTCAATATCGACGCGTTCTCACTGTGGGTGATGGTAATTTTTCCTATTCATTGGCTTTGGCCAAGCAGCACAAGAATGGGGGGAATGACACAGAGCTGCAGTTGACTGCCACGTCCTACGACAGCTACGACGAACTGGTAGCCAAATATCCAGAGTGTAAACGGATTTGTGCCCAATTGAAGGAATTAGGAGCCTCGGTGCTTCACCGCGTGGATGCTACTAATATTCGGGAGTCCCTAGTGGCGGCAGGGGCCGAGGAGTTCAAGTTTGACTCGGTAGTGTTCAACCACCCACACTGTGGAGAGGAGAATGTCCGACGGCATCAGAGTTTGCTGTCCCATTTCTACAGTTCGGCACTGGAGGTACTGGAAGAGAAGGAGGAGAGTGAAGTTCTCCTGACTCTAGCGGAAGGACAACCGCAACGTTGGGAAGCGGTAGAGCGAGGAATAAAAGCGGGGCTGAAACTACATCGACAGGTTGACGATGTGGATAATGACGAGGTGTTCGGGTTGGCGTATGAACGGAAACGTCATCAGAATGGTAAGTCATTTCATCAAGTGACGCTCCATGGTGAGAAGAAGAAGCAGTCGAGCACACTGTTCATCTTCCGATGGCAGAATGACGTTAAAGCCACTGATTTAACTGAGGAAAAGAACAAGGCACCAGTATCTCGGAAACGGAAGGCGGAAAGTGAACTACCATTAGAGTTTGCATGCACTCAGTGCGAAAGGAGCTTTAAATCCGACCAGGGATTGAGAACGCACGTGCACATGGTTCATGAGCTAGAAGGGGGTGCAGTCAAGAAGGTTTTGCTGCCTTGTGAGTTCTGTGACCGCACTTTTAAGAAAGAAGACGCCAGGAGACAGCACCAGCTCGCGAAACACGGCCAAGACCCGATGATTAAGCCAGACTGGTACGAAAAGCAGCAAGTCCAAGCATCACCAGTGGATAAAGTCTCTACTGTAACAGAAACTGAATCCAAGACGTGTTCAATCTGCCAGCTCATCTTTACCAGTTCGGAAGATTTCGACGCTCACTGGCAGAAACTTCAACCTCGAGCTGCAGTTAAACGCCAATGTCCAACTTGTAGCCGTGAATTCGATGAAGAACGTGCTTTACGACAACACCAGAACTTCTGCAGCCAGAAACCAGTTCGGTAGGGTACTTCAATAATAACCCGTATAAGTACGATTTTCTCGTCCCAGATAAAGTGTCCCATTTTTCTTCTTTGCCTTAAAAAGCTACAGTATGAAGGTGACCAAGGTGGTCGTGGCTTTGGCAGCTCTGTGTGTGGCGCTATGGACGTCCCCAACTGACAGTGAAGACATCAGCAACATCCTCGAGGTCTCTGCTAGCCGACACTTACGACAGACTAGCGCGGAATTCGCTGCGAAGCCCCAAGAAACAGGAAAGAAGAGGGACTCCACCAACCCCTTGCAACGTCGCGATCAGGCGCTTGTTTCAGCCCACCGAGTGTATGACCCAGTGTCCGGATTAGCCTGCTCCTTAGTGGGGGAGTGCGTGGCCTGTCCGCAGTCTGAAAGAGACGAAAGTTTCTGTCGGGAGACTGGGTATCGTCAGGAATTAGACTGTCCCAGACCAAATGACCCCAAGGACGAAGCTCTGTTGACAAAACCGGAAGATGAAAGGGAGACGAGGTTCAAAGCTTGCTCTCCTGCAGACTCCGCTAGACCAGGAGTTGCAGTGGTGAAGTTTGAGTTGTTGATGGCTGCAGTGTTGGCTGCCTCGGTGGTACTTCTTCGTCGCGAACGACGCAATCACATGAGCTCTTTCGACTTACGGAAGGACCCTCGACAACGTACAGGACTATTGGGCGGTAGCAACAGTGATAAAAGCTCGGACTAAACAGAAATGTATTCTCCTTTTGTCTACTTCTTGGCTCTCTTGATGACACGAGCTCCAGCTGCTAGTGCGTTCTTCTTCTCCATCTTCTTCTTCTGCTGTTCAAGCTGTTCCGCACGTTTTTTGAAAATACCCGACAGTTTGGGCATGATAGGCGGCGCGTCCACACGTTCACCGAAGCGAACGGGGGCCGAATCTTCGAAGAAGTCCTTCTTCGTGCTGCCTGTGCTCTGGTAGTCACGTTCGTAGCGTTCCTGCTCCGTCATCTTCTTGTCCTTCGCCTTCTCCTTCTTCTTGGCTAAGTACATTTTGCGCTTTTCACTGCTGCGTCTTCCCTGTTTGGCTGCGTCGTAAATGACGCGTTTAACTTCCGTACTGATGCGTTTGTTAAAGTCACGCATGGATTCGCCCTCTCGGATGGAGCTAACCTGCAGTTTCTGCTTCTTCTTGCCTCCAGAGCCATCGCCATCCACCGCAGAAGTGCGCATCACGTACTGCTCCATTGCGTCGTCGCTTAGTATTTTACGACGACGCTTCTTGGAGCGCTTGGATTCGGTAGGAGGAAGGTCGTACGCCTTCCCCTTCTTGCCATTGTCCCGCTTGCCCTTAAAGAACGGGTCGCATTGCTTCAGCTTCCTCTTGGCACTTACTCGCCCCATAGTGATGACAATTTGTGCAATAATTGACTGGCTCAGGAGTAAATCTCTTTATAAGAGAATATCCTGTAATAGAACAGATGGCTACATAAAAGGCAACTTCAACGTGTCCGTTTCAATATTTGTTGTAGGAAAGATGCTGTACTCGCGCTCGACGTCCATCCATAACTCGCGCCGCAGACGTGCCAGGCTCACGGCTTCACGTCTGCGGCGCTCGAAGCTGCTGACAGAGGTGGCCATGCGTAAGATGAACCTGGACCCTGCGAAGACGATGCAGATGGAGCACATTTCCGAGCAGCTCTCGCCGGAAGACATCAACTTCTTCCACCACATCTTCCGCCAGATTGACAGTGCGTGTAGTACTCGCATTGGTTGTTATGTTTTTAGCTGTATTTGACTGTTTACTGCAGCGGACAACTCGGGGATCATGTTGCGTTCGGAACTGCACGAGGTACAGCGGAAAACGGTAACAAGTGCAGCTTACAAACTAAATAGCGAATGATGTTGCTGTAGGCTCTCACGTTGTTGGGGATCTCTCCTAGTGATAAGGAGCTGGACGAGTACTTGCTCGTTGCAGATGCTGATGGTTAGTTTCAACACTTTATCTTCATTTTGACTGCCACTGATCGTGTATTTTCTAAATGAAGGTAGCAAGGCGATCGATCTCCAGGAATGGGTCGTGCTGTGTGGCATGTTAGTCACTCCTCCACATGGCGAAGACGATCTGCTGGGGGCATTTCACGTATGATGCAGGATTTCTCTGTAATAACAGCTTTAAAACTAACAGCACGTCCATTCTTACAGAATTTATTCCCCAACGAGGAAGATGTCCCTGTGGTGGTCTTCCGAACCAAGATGCAACGTATCCTTGAGAATGCGTACGCACATCTTCCGGACTGCAACCAGCACGAAGTGAGCTGCATGGTCGACGATATCCTCAGTGCACTTGACCCAAACAATACCGAGTGTATTGACGTGCAGGAGTGCATCCGTATTCTTAGCACGCCCTACCATGGGAAGCCTCCTCTTCCTCCTAGCCCCACAGCCGAGCAGCAAAACAGTGAACACCAAGATGATCAAGACAGTGATTAACAAGTGTTATACTACGGTTTGATCCTCGTTTCCGGAGAAGCTGTTACTCATAGTGCTGGAAACCTGAGCAGATAATTCATAACAGTTCTCGTCAGATCCGATATGAAGTGGTCATACCTCAATATGACATTATCATATCGTTACATACTACTGACAGAAAGAAAACAACGGGTTTTTTTCAGTTCCGATTCCGCAGCGTTCTACCTACGAGAAAGATGCATAACGGATCGGCAGCAGCAGTTCCCGTGGAGGTGGACGACCACATGTGGCGTGAGCTGGTGGACAACAGCCTAGAGTGCGAGCTGTGCAACGAGCCTTACGACGACGTCGACAGCGAGGATGGTCACATCCCGCGCCTCTTGACATGCGGCCATACTTACTGCCAGGTAGGGTGCATTCTACCTTTTCCTAACCCCATCCGCTGTTTAAATCTTAACTTCAACGTTGATATCATACTATATGATAACAGAGCTGTTTGGACGGTTGGGCGAACCATGCAGGCCCCCAAAGCGAAGAAATTGCTATAATCGAGTGCCCTACCTGTCGTAGAACGACTCACTTCAAAGGATCCGCCGGAGCACGCGCTCTACCTAAAAACTTTGAGCTGGTACGAGCCAGACAGGAGATGGAGACTCAGACTCAGACGCAATTACGTCGATTCAAGGAGATTTGGATGACTCAGCTAAAGGAGAAGGAGCAATTGGCCAAAGAAGCCGAGGAACATGCTCGTACTGCTCAAAGGGAGAGTGTTCAAGCTTCTCAACGTGCCAAGTTCTTGACGAAACAGGTGGAGATCAATGAACAGGAGAAGAAGAGAGCACAGCAATTAGCGGAGGAAGCCAGACACCGAGCTCTAGTGGCTTCCCAACAGGCTGAAGCTCTGCAGGCAGAGACGGAGAATTTAAAGCTCCAATTGCAGAATGACGCAGCGCAACTTGCGCGCGTGCAACATGATGCTTCGAGCGCTGCTCAGGTGGTGAAGGAACTGCATTCCAAGGCCGAACAGCTGCAGCAACAGGTCGATTGTGTCCGTGCACAGCTTTCGCTGCATGCCGGACGACACGATCCCAGTAAATTGGTCGTTCTGGTGGCTGATCCTACGACGGTAGGCTCGTGGCTCATGCCCTACACGAGGTACGCGGTGATCAGCATCGCTAGTGATACGACCAAAGGTGCCCAAGCTATTGACCCGTACCAGGCAGCGAAGACGTGGACGCGTTTACGCCAAGTGGAAGAACCGAGCTCCTCAGTGAAGGTTTACCGTCGATACAGTGATTTTGTGTGGCTGCAGCGTGAACTACAGCGTCAGTTCCCGTTTGAACTGGTGCCGTGCGTACCTGGAAAACAGATTTTCTTCAACAAGGAGAAGGAGTTTGTCGGAGAACGTATGCGATTCTTGCAAGCGTTCTTACGCGGTGTACTACGACAACCACATCTCGCAGTGACGGAAGAAGTTCGAGCGTTCCTGCTGTCTACAACGGAAGAGCTGGAAAGTCTCCGACGTGCTACGTCCAGCTACTACAGCAGCGTTGATGGCGATGACTTGCTTTCGGTGGATTACGATACGCCCAACGACGATGTGGAGTCTCGAAGCTCGTCTCCTCCAGTGAGCAGTCCGCCTTCAGCTTCAAAAGACTCGACGTTGAGCAAGAGAAGCAGCAGTTGGAGTGCGTGGGGAGCCGTGTCAGCCATTACGTCGAGTGCGGCCAAGCTGGTCACCACAACCGGCACGGCCCTCAGTGGAATCGGCACGAAGACTGGCACCGCTGGGCTTCCAGAGGACCCGGAGCTGGAGTTGTCCAAGAGCTTCGTGGAGGCGGAAGGAGCGGATGCAGCCACGCAAGCGAGCATTGAACGTCGACGCAGATACATTGACGTGGCTAGGTCGTATCAATCGGTCGCGCAGAAGGGGAGCCAGCTATCGCGCGCGTCACGACAGCAGTCGCATCATCTCCACCGCATGTGTGAACTGCTCCACGATATGAACAAGCTCGACCAAGGTCATGCGATGCGTCGTCGTCAGCGACTTGCAGCCTCCCAGGACGTAAGGGTTCGTGCAGATGATGAAGATGACGACATGGAGACTCGAGCCTTTGGTGAGCGAGCACCCGAAGTGTTTAGCTCTATCTCTCTAAACACGAAGAACGACGCGGACTGCATGGAGTACGCGCTGTTGGAAGTTGTGCGCATGCAGACGCTGGAACTTGGCGGCATCGAGGACGCTTTTGCCCGTGTGCGTAGTCGTGAAGAAGCGCTCCAGACGCAACAAGAAGCCAACGCAAACAGTTCAATGAGTGAGGGGCTATCCGCTGTGAATCTCAAGCGCGAGGAATTGGCTACACACAGGCGTGAGTTGAATGAGAAGGTGGCAGTACTGGATCCTGGCCGCTCTCAATTCGTTCTGGACGTGCTGCGTAAGAACACGAGCGAGATGCACAAACTGGCGAGAACCAAGCGGAAACTGTTCCAGGCGTCGCAGCAACAACTTTTCGGTGCGCAGCGCTAGGGAGGAGGAGCGGAGAAATGGTAAGTGTGTATAAATATATAGGGGTTGAATCATTTGTTGTGCTTCGTCGGCGACGATTTCTTGGCGTTTTTCGGGAGATAGGACGAGTACGGAGGGGCCACGTGCTTGCAGTATATCTGCATGGATGGCAGATCGAAGTTCACGGGTCGATTCAGGTACGTTGCTTCTTCTTGAGTGTCGTTCTCACTCTTTTCGTCTTCACTTGAGCAGCTCTGAATTTGGTCCTCCGGTTCCGGATAACTGCCGTGTACTACGTTGGTGACGTGGTCTTGAAACGAAGCCATTTCGGACTCGACACGCGTGACAAGAGCTTGGTATTCGACCAGCGGTGCAGTCGCTGCACCTGCCGCCAAGTCGAAGGCACGCGAAAGACTCGCAGCCAATCCTTCTCCGAGCTGTACCATCTGCAGAGCAGCCAAGTGAGATCCAGACGTGCGAGATTCACCGAAGCAGCGCATCCAGGCCAATTTGGCTTGCACCAGTAACGGAACCAGTTGTTGCTGCAATTTGGTGAGTCGTGACTTGAGTTCCAGTCGCGTCTCAATGGAGAAAAACTGCGACGCGTCAGCGTTGGCTCGCAGAGGCAAGTGGAGTGCCGTCCTCTGGCGGGTGGACGAGCCGTGTCTGAGCGTGGCGGTGATTGGGCCGCTCGGTTGATGCCCCGCCGGGTCCATGGAGTGCGTTCGTGTGGCTCTGGAGCTTCGGCTAGTGCAAAGTGGCACTGGAGGTGACTGTAGTGGTCTTGTTGAAGTTGTCCGGAGCTAACTTGATGTGCGGTGGACGTCACGCTAAACATAGCGATGACGTCTGCGATCTGGAAGGACAAAGCGACGAAGTGCCGGGCTGGAAGTTTCTGTCCACTGGAGACAAGTGGAGTCGTCGCGAGAGCACGACGCAGTAGATTGCTTATCTGTCAACGTCCTCCATGTCTCCAAGCGCTGATGGACTGCATCATGCGAGGAAGAATCCTCCTTCCCATGGCAAGACGGCTGGACGACGACCAGGGTGAAGACCACGCGCAAGTAAATTTTGCCGCCGACAAACCCCCATCAAACGGCACCAGCGTGTTCCGCGAACGTCGCAGTGGACACCGCATTGTCGGATCGCACGGGACCTGCACTCAAGTCCGGGATCTGCGTGCCAGCAGAAGGTCCACCCTCACTGCGGTGGACTCATTAGGCCGGAACACTGTGATATCTTTGAAGCTTTGGGGCAGATACGAGCTCGCAATGGTCCGCAGTGTATTGTGGAGACGAATACTCTTCAATGTCCAAAGGGACAACCAGGAGCTGGAAGTAATGAAGAAGCTAATGCTCGACATCCGCCATGTGCCATTTGGTCATTTCGCTATGATTTTCTGTGATTGGTCTCATATGACTGGTTGAAAATTGCGTGTCGTTCTGTTGTGAGGTGTTTTAAACACTGTATCGCCTGTCGCTGCCCTTCTCTCAGAAGAGAGCAGGAAGTGTCATAGAAAAGCCGACTCCCGCTTTCTCCAAGCACAAGTCGAGACGTAGCGGGAGATCACTGTCATATAGTGGGGGAAGAAGCGAAAGCGCTATGGCGACCCAGTGGATGCAGGACAGCGCGGCGTACGCAGCCTTCCAGGCGGGGGACAGCACGAGCTCCGAGAGTCTGTCGGACGAGACGTCGGACGCCTGCAGGTTCACCCACAACCAGTGCGAGAAGGAGCTCTTCACGAGCGAATACTTGAGGTACGGCATATAGTATGAGCGTTTTTAAATTTCCAACCTTGTCTTATTGTATATTTTACTTACCACCCCAACTTTCTTATTTTGAGTAGAAGTAATAAAGCTAGTGGTCACAAGGTAAGTGTTTCAGATCCTAAATTCTAAAATAGGTCCATGTATTTATTGACTTTACGTTCTACCCTTGTAGAATCTACGATGCTTCCCTCATTGCTGTGGAGGACACAACCCAAAGAGCTTCTGTGGCTCTGGACTGGTTGTCGAGTGTTTCCTGCCCAATTGCCAATTGGTTCTGGGTAGATTCGAAGAAGTGGCCAAGCAGCAGCCAGCCAACAAGACGCTGCCGTCCCCCACCACAGTGGACACGAGTCTGGGACGTAGCAGTCTTGTTGTGGGTAGGGAATACCCCCGCCAGGAGCTTTTTGACGACGTCAAGATGCCGGATCAACCGTTCGGCCGCTGGTTCCGAGGAACAGCGGTGCCCAACGGCCCAACTGGAGCTGCAGGAAGCACGTGCTTTCTGCTCAATGGCAACCGCCAGTCGTGGCACTACGGATGGCAATCGTCGAGACTGAATTGCAAGAACCTGCACGTCTTCAAGGTCTATGTCTTCGATGCAAGTGCCAGTGGAAATACCAACACGTTGACGTGTGTGGCAGCTCTAGCGTCGCCTGCTTTCCGGATTTCTTCGAGTCGTAAAGCCAGAAAGACCTTCCGCTCGCCTATGAACCAGACTGGGCTTGCAAACGGAGTGACACCGACTTCTGCTGCTGCAATTGGTTTGCAGAGTTTGATGGCAGTTCCAAGAGGACCTACGGCTGGATCTCCACCGGAATTGACGCAAAATGGGAGAAGTATTGACGAATTGCTGGGCAGTGGAGCCAATGCTGCGACGGCTAATGCAGCCGCCATGTATGCAGCTGTTCAACAACAGCGACCGCCAACGGGATTCATGGGCCAGCGAGACCCTGCGCGACGTGAACGGAAGCGACTGACACGTTCGGCTTCTCTTAAGACGGACTATTTCTCGACGATCTCGTTCCCTACCATCCAGCAGCAACAGCAGATGCAGCAGCAACAGTTCCAGCAACCGCAGAGACTGTCACTTTCAGCCACGCACCCGCCGCACTTTGAGGGACTACAGGAGAACCGTGCGTCGACGCCTTCTCTACCCGGAGTTGGTTCCTTCCTGAACTCTGCAACTCCACGGTCGAATGGAGGCAACCGCACGTTCCACAACCGGCGTTCCTCGTTGGCAGCACTTCCGATGCCTGTTTCCAACCCGATGAGCATGTCACGCCAACAAAGACCCGTTCCTGTGCTAACTCCTATCACTGGTATGATGCAGCTTAGATTGGAGAGTCACT
Source organism: Phytophthora capsici (assembly GCA_030324255.1). Classification (NCBI taxonomy): domain Eukaryota; phylum Oomycota; class Peronosporomycetes; order Peronosporales; family Peronosporaceae; genus Phytophthora; species Phytophthora capsici. Next base: position 2,308,795 of record CM059351.1, read on the forward strand.
CGCCTTACTCCAGCACGCCGATGGGCAACTCCACTCCATCCAGCTCCATTTCGTCTTCTGGTTCTGGACTTCCTCCTACGAATACGACACGTCTTACAGCTGCTGCTCTGCACCAGCACGCGTACGCCTCTGCGAGGCCATACCCGTATGCACGTCGTGACACCTGGTCGAGTAATCTGCAAGGTATGATTCCGGAAGGAGGTGGAATCCCCATGATGCGAATGCCGCCCGGTTCCTCACCCGACAGTTTTCTTAACCGGAAGCGCAATCGCTCCACGGACTCTGACAAGGCCATCACTGCTGCTATCGAGGCGTCCGAGAAGATCCACCCTACTCTCTCACCGATCTCGTCACCAGGTTACAATCCTCCGATGGTGGCTCCTGTGCCCACGGACAGCGAACTGTACCGTCGTGCGCGCATCCTGCAGCTTGCCTTCACTATCGTTAAGCGCATCCATCGTTTCGAAGAGGTGGCGAAGCACACGGACCCCACGCCCAAGGTGTATCGCCATTCGTTCGAGATGATCACCCCTCCCATGCCGACGACACCCCCCGCGAACCCTACGCAGCGTAAGAAGTGCACGCTGGTTCAGATCCCTCTTAGCAACCCGAAGCTGCTGTACTTGTGCTCCAATCTCGTCACCGTCTGCACGTCGCTCGTAAGCTCTGGATTACTCGAAGACATGCGCCAAAAGATGCGAGACTGTGCTCAGGCCGGACGTGGCGTGCTGGCTGCCTACCAACAGCTCGTGGACTTACTAAACGACTCGGTTGAAGCTCAGGTATCCCGTCTACCTCGTCGAATGCACAAGTCGTGGGGAGATGCGGAATCTGCAGACGAAGGGGAATGGGATCTCTACGAAATGCTGAAGAGCTGCGAGCCGTGGCTCATGCAGGAGCCCTGGTGGGTTGTGCTGGATGATGACGATCAACAACAAGCGGGAGACAAAGAGGAAGGTGCTCTACGTCCACTACCGTACATGCACATGTTTGCGGACTACTATCGCGCCATTCAGGATGCAGTTCCGTCCCCACAGGATTTGGAAGTGGCGTCTTCCTTGCGTAAGGCGGCACTCACAGGCGCCACCGGGCTAACAGGCGAATGGAACCGCCAGGGCGAGCCTGACGAGCACCACATGCAGCAACCGCAACGTGTTGCTTCAGTTCGATCGGCTACTGCTGCGTCATCGTTGTCGTGGCTGGCGCGCTGCATCCACGCGCACACGACCAAGACGTTCCACATTACGGAGACGGAGACGACCATGACGTTGACGCTGCCCAACAGTTTGGTGTCTGCGGACGCGGTGTTCCTTCTGCAACTGGACCAACAGGAGCCCACGGTGGTGCTCCCGCAAGATTATTTCCCGTTCGGCTGGTCTCGAAAGCGCTCGCTCATGGCGTATCGTGCGTGGCGTGTTCGTGGCATTGACGACTCGAACGGAAGCGCTGTGGCCGTGCAGTTCATGCGTTGGCCCGACGACAACGAACTGGACGCAGTGGAGAACGACGAAGAGGAGGAAGAATTGGACGAGGATGAGGCGGAAGACTCCCCCGAAGAACCAGAAGAAGAGCCACTAGGACGTCGCGGCCGTCTGATCAAGCGCCTACGCACGCGTATCACCGTTTACTTCTCGGTTTTCTCCGCGACGACCCTGCAGCTACGCACTATCGTTGAAGCGAGTCTGGCCCCTGCTGCAGCGCCTCCAGCTTCGACGCCCACAGAGGCAGACATGCTCAAGTACTTCAAGTCGCCGTCGTCGTGGGAGATGCGCTCGCAGATCTCGCAGCAGTACTCGAAGAACCTGTAACTATGCCGCTCTCCCCAGCCCAGTTTCCCCCGCTTCGGCTCCCGCTTTGTGTGTGTGTGCGTCAGTGTGTTTTCTTCTTCTTGCGAGGTCGAAAGGGAGAGCACCAAGGGCTGACAACTCCTGGTCATAGATAGGTAAGTAGGTATAAGCAGGAAAGGTCCGGCGCGAACACGATTTCATCTGTACTTTTGGCATTGCCTCTCATTTCGCTTGTGGATTGGGCGTTATCGTTGTTACAGGAGGTTTCGGTGCTGCCGCCGTCACTGGTGTCGTTGTTGCTGTTGACGAAGCTTGAGCGATGCTGGTTCCAACGTTATAACGCACCAACGGCGACGGAACCACAGGTTTAATCCCAATAGCAGCATTCTGTCCCATCGACGCCCTCGCAGCGTTCGCAGCCATCGTAGCTCTCTTCATTGCCTCCTGTTGGATGAGCTTCTTCCGCTCCATCTTCTTCCTCGCCGCTGCATCTTGACTGGCCTTGACCTTCTCGTTGTATCCGGACAGCACCCGCGCGTACGAAGTAAACCCTAAGTTCTCCATGCCTTCCACGACGTTGTTTCCGGAGATGGACAAGCCCACACCCTTTTTCGTCCTCCGGTTCTGCATGATGGACAAATCGCGGGCCTCACTGGTAAAATACAACAGGAACTCAGTGACACATTCTTGCATGAACGTCACCGCGTCGTCGCTGATGCTGATTGAGTCGCTCGAGTCGAGATCCTGAACACTGTGGGCAGGGGAAACAGCTGGAGATGGAGTTCTACCCTTGGACTCGGTCTCTTCTTTATGATCACCAGGTAACGCTCGATACATGATCTTGGAAATGAGTTTGGGAGGCAAATACATCTTGTCCTCAGGCTCTGTGGTTGTCCTGGTACTCAGGTCCAGATCGTAGAACTGCTGAGCCACACGAGGAGAGATCGGAGGGACTGACGTCGTTGGAGGTCGATAACTCGCAACAGGAGTCGACGTTACTCCGAAGTCCATCCGCGGTTTCTTCATTGACCCAGGGATCTCAACCTGCAGCGGACGCTTGTATGAGGCTACCAGTATCGCACTGTTACTAGCTGCACCAACAGCTTTCGCCATTTCCAGCTTGGCTGCATCTCGCTTGGCCTTAGCTTTCTGGTTCGTTTCAATCTGCTTAGCTTGTAGCTGGGCCTTGAGTTCTGCATATTCACGCTCGATCGTAGGGATATCTCGCTTTACAGGGACTCGAACGGCCGGTGCTAAGATGATTGGCGGCTCTGGTGTTGCTGTAGAAGGGGTAGATGTCACACTAGCAGCAGACGTCGTATCAGCAGCAGTTGCAGGGGTGGTAATCTTGGAAGCGGGAGCTTGAGATGAAGAACTTCCCTGACCAGCAGCAGCTGACGTGTTCGTAGGTGTCGTAGCTGTTGTACCGGAAGCAGCAGAAGTAGTGGAAGCAGGAGAAGTGCTGGCATGTGTCTTGGCAGCCCCTGTGGCCGAAGAAGCAGCAGGATTTGCAGTCGTTGCAGCCGCTGCAGTTGCAACAGCGGCACTGGCGGCGGCTGCAGCCTTCGCCGCAGCCTCCTGCTGCGCTGCCTTGTTCTTCTCTCGAAGCACAAATGCACCCAGTAGCTGCACGATCTTTTGAGTAATGAACTCCGACTTTACCTGTAAATCCAGTGGCCATCGGTCTTGTTGAATCATAATCGGTCGTCGATGTGCCATGGAGTCCCTGTAATCCCTTTGGGCGATCTGCAGTAGTGTAATCTCCGTGCACCGATGCAGCCACGACGTCATTTTATCCAGCGCCTGACGCATCTCACAGTCGGTTCTAGCGTTGGCCACTCGAATACACACGCGTGCCAAGCCTTCCAGCTCCGTGTAGAACGCTGAATTCAACTTCCGCTTCTTCTGAGCATAATCCGCTGCACTATCAGCCTTCACAGTCGTCGTAACTGCCGGCTTCTTGTCTCCTGCCTGGAGCTGCAATTTCAACTGAGCTTGAGCCTGTTGCTGCTTCTGCTGCTTCAGTAGCATCTCTCTAAGCATCTGCTGCTGCTTCATAACCTGTTGCTGCTGCGCCAACAAACTGTCAGCAATAGACGTCGCTGTAGCCGCTGTCACCGTGTTCCCTTTGTTCTGCATCAACTGCTGCTCATGAAGCCTCAAAAGCCTCAAATGCTCTTGTTCCAGTAGTAATTTGTTCCTCATCCACTCCTCATTGGATCTCTTCTGCACGGCTTGAGCTGCCATGGCCGCTTGACGCTGAACGTTCTGCTGAAGTCTGGCCAATTGTTCCTGTCTCAGTTTCTGCAAGTCCTCGGACGTTTTGGCTAGCCCTGCCATGCTGGCACTAGTAGTACTATTGGTAGTACTACTGGTAGTGCTTGGTGTCATGGTAATACCCGACTGGGCCTCCAGTTGCTTGGTCATAGCCTGGTACTGTTGAACCTGTTGCTGTGCCAACGCGAATTGGAGCCTACGTGCCTCCTCTTGCGCTCGGAGAGCTTGATCCATTGCAGACGCTTCCGTACTTGCTTTTGCACTAGTTTCTGCAGGTTTTACTCTTGTTTTAGCGTCTGTGGAGGCTGTAGAAGCTGATGAACTTGAGGCGACGGGCTGTTTCCCGGTCGCGGCATCATTTTGCGGCTTCTGCTGGGAATTAGGGGACGGGACTGGTACGGTAGGCTGCGCCTTCGTCTTGGCTCCACTGCTATCTGCTGTGTTGGACGTAGAAGTCGCTGGTTGAGCTGGGGTCACCCCGGGCGCTGACGTCTTCCCTGCCGCCGGTTCTGCCATGAGCTGTTTTACCGCGAAATGGAAAAAAAAAAATGTAAAGGGGGTACACTTGGGGGTACACTTTGAGAGTATACTGAAATGAAGTCATTATCCGTTCCCCTAAGTTGAAAATCAAGATGGCGGGCGTAGTGTTAGCAACGGCCGGTTATGACCACACTATTCGCTTCTGGGAGGCCGCGTCGGGCACGTGTAACCGGACAGTCAAGTACCCCGACTCGGTAGGCTGCTTCTCCCTTAATTTCCCACCGCTCCGAGTCTTGTACGCGTCGGAATCGCATTTTAATATTTGTATTGATTTGTGTACTGTAGCAAGTTAATTGTCTCCAGATCACGCCCGACAAGAAATACATCGCTGCAGCGGGTAACCCGCACATCAGGCTGTTCGAGATCAATAGCAATAACCCAAATCATGTGACGAGTTACGACGGACACTCGAGCAACGTGACGTCGCTGGGTTTCCAGCGTCATGGCAAGTGGATGTACTCGTGCTCGGACGACGGCAGTGTCAAGATCTGGGACCTTCGTGCTCCTGGGTGTCAACGCAGCTATGCCGCTGGGGTTCCTCTTAATTCAGTGGTTTTACACCCGAACCAGGCGGAGCTGCTCGTCGGCGACCAGAACGGAGGCGTTCGAGTGTACGATCTCACAGCCAATTCCATGGTCACTAGACTGGAGCCACCGACTGGAGAGTCAGGAGAGAGCAGTATCCGATCGGTGGACATCGTACGCGACGGCAGCGCTCTTGTAGCGGCCAACAACCACGGGAAAGTCTTCTTCTACCGTCCCAAGCCTGAAGGTCACTATGAACTACAGGGCTCGATCCAAGCGCACAATGGCTACATCCTCAAGACGAGAATCAGTACGAACGGCAAGTTCCTCGCCACGTGTTCGTCGGATAAAACCGCCAAAGTGTGGAGTCTCCCAGCTGCGATGGCTGCTGCTGCGAACGGAGAAGGAGCTGAGCCGGAGATGCACGGCAATGGATCCATGAGCTCTCAGCGCCAGATGAGTTCGTCCAGCATGAGCTCCACGCTGGGACCTTCAAGTCCTCCTGTTCCAAGCAGCACTGGACTGATTCATACACTGCAGGGTCATCAACGGTGGGTCTGGGACTGCGCGTTCTCCGCTGTGTCGTCGTACCTGGTCACTTGTTCGTCGGACCAGAGCGCTCGGCTTTGGGATCTGAGTCAGGGTGAGGCCATTCGCCAGTACAGTGGCCACCACAAGGCCGTCATCTGCGTGGCTCTCAACGACGCTGTTGCAGATTAAATCGGACGAGAAAATGATCAAGTATATGGAAAATGGTTACGCTGTTCTACGTGAAGGTCTTCTTGGTCATGATGGCGTAGAACTCTTCGGCGTTGATCTCCCCGTCCTGGTCGGTGTCGGCTCTCTCGATCATTTCAAGTAGTTCTGCGTCGGTCATGGTCTCTCCCAGTTCTTTAGCCACGCGTTTGAGGTTACGCAGTGAGATTTTGCCCGTTTGGTCGTCATCAAACAGGTTGAAGACCTTTTGGATGTCCTCTCTCGAGTCCTTGTCACTCTACAAGAAAAAAGATCATCAGTTAGTGTATCCATCTCAACTTTTAACCTTTTGGTCCGACCATTTTGGCTGTCATCATATCCAGAAACTCCTCAAAGTCGATAGAGCCACTGCCGTCCTTGTCGATATCTCCGATCATCTGATAAATGGTCTGATTCTTGGCTTCAAAGCCCAGCGACTGCATGGCCGCCTTGAGCTCCTTGGGGTCGATTGTACCGCTTCCATCTGTGTCAAAGAGGTTGAAAGCTTCCCGAATCTCCTCAATCTCCTCCTCACTCAGCCCTGGGCGCTCGTACGTCTTGGCATTTCTCTTCTGGGAGATGCGACGCGCCATTTCTTGCGATATCTGCGCTCTGAAGCCGTCTAGGAAGTGCCGCAACAAGTCTCCTTAGCTCTCGGGTTACGTTTCGTAACCGATCCTATAAACAATCTTCCAGCTTTACTTGGATTGGAGGAAAATGTAGGTTAAAATAGATTATTGGTGGAAAAGTGAAATCTTCCTTATTATCCAATGAGAATGGTTTCTTCCCTTTTTTAAGCTGCATTTTCCGTCTTCTCCGCACTACCGAGCAGGTATGGAGACTCCGCGGCGCTTAGCGGGCTCTACCGCCCGTTCTACGACGTTCTCCAGCGTGCGGATGCTCGAGGCACAGCGCACGTTCCAGCATGTGGTGAAGCAGGAACTTCAGCTGCTCTTAGACGGCGGCACCAAGCGTGAGGAGGCCGTAAAGCTGCTCTTAAAGCGTATAGTAGCGAGTACAGAACCGCCCGAGTCTGCGGCTGTGCGCGGCGTCATGCGGCAGTTCCAGATGAATTACGACGACGCTGTGCGCGCTCTGATAGTCAAGCAAGAGCTGGGGAGACTGAAGCGACAGGGACTGGATTCTTTCGCGGCGATTGAGGAACTGACGAGGAAAATGAGTCAAAAAGAGGTAGAACAGGAGGTAGAACGAGAAGAGGTAGAACGAACTCCTAAACGACTTGAAGAAAAGGTAGAACAGGACAATTCCACACAGGATGAAGCTCAACAGGAGAAGGAGGGGGCTATGCCCGCTGCTGAGATGGCGTCCCCGACGTCGGAGAAGGACGGCAATGAGTCGTCTATGTCGTTGATTCAAAGGATTGGACAGGTGACGATCTCTTCGGGGAAGAAGAACAGGGAGAAGGAAGAACAGGAAGTGAATGAAGACACTGATGGAGAGGAGAACGAAGCGAAGAACAAGACGGTGTTCAAGTCGCCGTTAAGAGTTCGAAGCCCCAACAGCAACACACTGGCTGACCTCACGCCACAATCACGAAAGCGTCGAGCAGCCTTTGGTATCCAGTATGAGGCTGGAGGAGGTCGTAGTAGCAGTTCTACTGGACGTAGTGTGAAGCCGCTTTTCCCAACACTGAAGAAGCAGAAATTGTGTGAGGTTGGCGACGGATTCCTTCAAGTTGTCACCCGCAAGTCCAAGCCCACGTCCAAGAGTACAGCAGAAGGAACAACTGGATCACCAAGTAGCGGGAAGAGTGGAGGAGAACACAATTCCACCAAGAATCTACACAAACGGCAACGAGAAAGCCCCAAAGGAATGCAAGACGACGAGTCTCCCATCGCAGAAGAACTTCGCGTATCCCATGTGCATCACCGACACCACGCGCACCACCTCAGTAAGCGCCAGAAGAGCAGCTCCACGCATTGAATGGTGGGTCGTTACTCCTCTTGAGTGGCGACGAGCGAGACTACCAGCCTAATTATTTCACTTCTGTAAGACCCTTTTGAAGATGTAGAAAAGCAAGAGTCAAGAAAGAATTGGAGCAGCGTTTTGTACAAGAGAAAACATGAGTGAGAATAGGAACAAGTAGGGCAGTTTACATCAATCAGCGTTGATTCTTAGCTTTCAGTCTCGAAAATGCCGAGTGTTGCTCGGATGCAGCTCAATTCCACGCGCCTGTAGCTCCTGCATTAACCCCATGAACTCAGCCACCGATACCTTAACCGCTCGGTTCGAAGTCATTCCGCAAGCTTCCAACGCAGCTTCCACCCGGTCCGTAACTGCTTGGAACTTGTCTTCACCTTCCGCTAGTGTTTCTTCATTGAGAAGATAGTGCGATCTCGCCGTCTTGGCGACTAAAAGAGCTCTCAGCGTCTTGTTCTTGCGTTCGAAGCACAGTCTCAACAACGTATCGAACTTCTGGAAGAACAAAGCGTCTTCGGTAGGAAGCGCAGGCGTCGAAGCAGATCGTGGAGCGAGTTTAATCACCCTCGAGTCAACCTTCGGCGGTGGCAGGAAATGGTGCTTGGGGACCTTCACAACTGACGTGACGTCGGCTACTAACGCCGTGTTGGCACTCAGTCGACTGTAGTTTTTGTTCCCAGGTTGAGCCAACAACCTCAAGGCGAATTCCTCTTGAACCAGAAGTACCGCACACTTGAAGGTCGTCGGGAATCGGTGCATGTAGCTGGAGAGTCTGGACACCACCAAAGACGACAATTGGTACGGGATATTGGCCACACAGGCATCCAGTTTTCTCTCCTGGCTTTCCTCCTGGTCCGTTACAAAGCGGAAGTTCTCGAAGTTGGAATGTTCCAGTACGAGACTGCCAGACTCGATCTCGGCTGGGAAGCGGAGCTTAAGTTGCTCCACCATACGTGGATCAAACTCCACTGCGTGAACTTGCACCTTGGGGTTCACTTGTAGTAAAGCTGACGTTAAGTTGCCCGTTCCAGGGCCGATTTCCAGTACGCGTATAGTGTCCGAAGAGTTCGCAAGGTCTGCAGCTGCTACGATTTGGTCCAAAATGCCATCGGAGACGAGGAGGTGCTGCCCCAATTTACGCTTGAGGTGCGGTGTACCTTTTAAGCGAGAAACATTGCTGGTAGAGACCCAACGAGCACGTAGAGCGCCCAGAGAGGACGCACAGGAACCTAAGCGCAATGTAAACGACATGCTTTAGTGGTGGAAGACAAATCGAAATTATGTTGCTGTTAAAGTTGCACTTTAATTATGTTGCGTTAAGGATAAAACCAAAATAGTTTTAACATGTAAAAACGAACTTTTTGAAATTATGGAACTTAGTAGTGTTTCAATGTTGTACTTCGAAGTATGCCGCTTGTTACTCCAGTTCCTGCCTAATGATCATCTGGAGTCTGTACTGCGCTTCAGAAGCAGTCGGACGGTTAAAAGGATCAACTGAGACACAGGCCAAACCTAATTCCAGCAATGGTCGAGGGTTCATTTCCGAAAACTCCACTTGTACCTCACCCGATGCGATTTTCTGTAGTAAAGTAGCGTCTGCCATCTTCCGTCCCGTGGAAGTCAAATTCCGTTCTTTGGCTTGGGCGTAAGGAAGTGTATGGACATCCAACTCCGACAGCATCACACCTAAGGAGAAAATATCTGCTTTCACGTCGTATCTCTCGCCCATCATCACTTCCGGAGCCATCCACAGACACGCCCCCACTCCGGCCGTCATCGTTTGGTCCAGGCGCTCTTTCGAGATGCCGAAGTCGGTTAGTTTGGCTTCCAAATTGCGATTCAGGAGGATATTCCGAGATTTGAGGTCGCGGTGAATGACTGGAGGCAACAACGAGTGCAGATACGTGAGTGCTTCGCACACGTGAAGAGCAATCGTGGCTTTCTGCTTGTTGAATCCAACTGGACGTTTGGTCGCTTCGTACGAGTTCAAAAGCGTCCGGAGGTCTCCTCCGTCCATGAATTCCAGCACCACACACACATCCGAGAGCGAATCCCATGCAACGCCGATGAACGTGACGATGTGCGGGTGGTCCATCGTCGCAGTCAACTTGGCTTCGGCGAGGAAGTCATTCACATTCTGAATGTTCCCACGTGTTGATGGCGGCAACATCTTGACAGCTACTGCTTGTCCGTTGTAGATACCTTTGTAAACTTCTCCAAAGGCTCCACGACTGAGGAGATTCTTAACTTTCACTTTGTCTCGAGGAATCCTCTTGGCAGTAATAACGTCGTCGGTCCAGAGTCCTGTTTGGCCTCGCATGGCCACCTCGATTGACATCGTATCGCGGGCTGTTCTTGTGTTGGTGTTTCTTGGTTTGCCTTGCGATCTGCGCCGGCAGATGATAATGAGTCCCACAATTATCAGAACAACCACGACACCGCCGCATATCATCCCGACAATAACTCCCGTACTCAATCCAGTGTTATCATCAGTGCCAGAACCTGAAGAAGATGATGATCTGCTGTCCTTGCTGCTATACCACTTGTAGTACTTATCGTTGTTATAGTTCTCTTGGCACGAATGGTATAACAATGTCGAGCTGGACGCGTGTTCCGATGTACCTTCAATCTCATTCTCGTCTTGACATAGATTGTCAGTGTAGTAATAGACCGATGCGTCTCCACCACTACCAAGCGTTGCGGTAGTGTAGATCTCGTCTTCAGTGATGTCCCGTGAGCCCTCGCAGTTCCCGGTAGCGAGGTATCCGTAGGAAGAGTTAAGACTGGAGCAACTCGAGTCGTCGTAAAGCTCCTGCAGGATGTACGGGGAGTTTCCGAACATACTACGCATTGTTGACATGTAGTCCGTCGAACAGTTGATCCGATATGGTCCACCAAAGTCCATCGTCTGGCATACATTATCATAGTTCTCCTCACAGTTGGGTTCCTTAAACGAGTAGACAACGTTGGGTGTACCTTCACAAGAGCTGGTGTACGAGGCCATAATTACGTACATCGCTTGTGCCGTCACAAGTGGACAGACAACAGCGACCAGCAATACTATCATGCACCGGTTCATCGTCTTGAACCACTGCGAGTCGTAGATGGGAATTGTGATCACTGGTTGTTGTCGACCGAACCAAATCGAAAGTGAACCGAAGGATGTTCATGTACGAATAGGTGCAATTTGGCCTGTCCTCACCAACAATACTTTTATATACATCGAAGTAAAGCACTAGGTGCCTGTCAGCATCGACATGGGTGCATTTGGACTTAATTTCAGCTGTTGTACAGTGCGAGCAGATCCAACGCAGGCCTCAAGAAGGTTAATAATTGCCTAGTCTTGACTTCGACTCTGCTCTCTGCTCATTCACAAGGCAGGTCAACTAGATTCGCTACATGATACATTGGTCTATTCACAGCATTGATAATTAATTCCTTCAACGCTTTACTAACACTTGCTAGTGTTAAGTTAGGAAACCGACAAGTAAACAACATAAAATATTCTTTTGGAAAATACATGTAGATAGGTTCATACCCACACATTAGCAACCCGAATTCTACGCCCTCGTTACGCCAACTCCCGCGTAAGACTTGCCTGAAGTCTGTACTGTGCTTCAGCAGCAGTCGGACGGTGCAAAGGATCAACTGAAACACAGGCCAAACCTAACTCCAGCAACGAACGAGGAATCGAGTCCGAGAACTCCACTTGTACCTCACCTGCTGTGACCTTCTGGAACAAAGTGGCGTCCGCCATCTTCCGTCCCGTGGAAGCAAGGCTTCGCTCCTTAACTTGGGTGTATGGCAGTGTATGGACATCCAACTCCGAGAGCATCACACCTAAGGAGAAAATATCTGCTTTCACGTCGTATTTCTGGCCCATCATCACTTCCGGAGCCATCCACAACGACGTCCCCACTCCGATCGTCATCGGTTGGTCCAAACGTTCTTTTGACACCCCAAAGTCGGTTAGTTTGGCTTCCAAGTTGCGATTCAGGAGGACATTCCGAGACTTGAGATCGCGGTGAATGACTGGAGGCATCAACGAGTGCAGGTACGTGAGGGCTTCGCACACGTGCAGCGCGATAGTCGCTTTCTGTTTGTTGAATCCAACGGGACGTTTGGTCGCTTCGTACGAGTTCAAAAGCGTCCGGAGGTCTCCTCCGTCCATGAATTCCAGCACCACACACATATCCGAGAGCGAATCCCATGCGACTCCGATGAACGTGACGATGTGTGGATGATCCATCGTCGCAGTCAACTTGGCTTCGGCGAGGAAGTCATTGACATGCTGGAGGTTCCCACGTGTTGATGGCAGCAGCACCTTGACTGCTACTTCTTGTCGGTTATAAACCCCTTTGTAAACTTCTCCATAGGCTCCACGACTGAGGAGTTTCTTGACTTTCACTTTATCTCGAGGAATCCTCTTGGTAGTGATGACGTCGTCGTTCCAGAGTCCTTTAATGACCGACCCCCGGTCGATGGGAATCGTTGGTAATGCGCTACTTGATTTGTCTTGTGACCTGCGCCGGTAGATAATAAGTGACCCAACACACACGAGGAAGAGGATAATCACACCACTTATGATGCCGACGATAACTCCCGTGTTTGATCCAGTGTTGTTAGGCCCGTCATCAGGCTTTGAAGAAGCTGATCCGCTCGAGCCTTCCGATTTTGACTCGTCCTTGCTGCGGTACCACTTGTAGTACATGCTGTTGTTGCTGTTCTCTTGACACGCATGGTCTGACAGTGTCGAGTTGGGTGCGTATTCCGACAAATCTTTAATCTCAACTTTACATGTATCGTCAGTGTAGTATCGGACCGATGCGTCTCCACTATCAAAATCTGCAATAGTGTAAATCTCGTCTGTCGTATTGTTTTTCCGTGAGCCCTCGCAGTTCCCAGAGGCAAGGTATCCGTAGGCAGAGTCGAAGATGGAGCAACTCGGGTCAGTAAAACGCTCTTGTAGGATGTACGGGGAGCTTTTGAACATACTTTGCATTGGTGATAGATATTCCGCCGAGCAGGTAATATCTATTGAATCATCATCCGGCGACATAGGGTCCAAGGGCTGGCACGACGTATCTGAATCCGTGTACACGTAACAGTTGGGATCCTCGTACCACTCGAACGCCTGTACAACGTCTGGTGTACCTTCACAGGAACTTCTGGAGTAAAAAGCCACAATTGCGTATGTTTGTGCAGTCACAACTGGATAGACAACAGCGGCCATTAATACTGCCGACGTCATCATGCACCTGTTCATCGTCTCGAACAACTGCGAGTCTACGATGGGAATTGTGGTCACTGGTTGCTGTTGACTGAAAGAAATTGAAAGTGAACGAAATAGAGTAAGAGGTAACTCGGAAGTACGTTACACCGGATTATTAAGTATACAACCAGGTTGGATTTTTAACTGTTGCTCGGGTACATTGCTCAGACAGCGGTGTTAGACTTTGCACAGGATAGGAGCTAGTGATTGTAAAGTTAACCAGAAAACAGAGTATTTCCCACTTGGAGTATTTGGGATTAAAGGAGGGAAACCTCGAAGGTGACAACCCCCCTTTGCAGTTAGTCCAACGTTTTCTGGAAGTCTTTGTCTTACTGCTACGCGACGCGACATCTTGAACTACAACTACAAAGCTGGGAGCTGGCTGAGCTTGCAGAGCTCGACTTCAACTGTAGCCATCTCCACACTCCCACTTCGAGTATGTCAAGCTCTTGGTCTTCATGTTCCACGAACTAGTCGCTAGCATTTCCATCCTCAATGGCAATCGGCACGGGCATCACATTCAGCTCTTGCCGAAACTTCTGAAAGAGTTGCGGACCTAGTGGTTTCGTAAATATGTCTGCTTTCATTTCTCCAGTTGGACAGTAGCACACTTCAATCACTCCATGCTCGTGATAATCTCGCACCTTGTGATACTTTAGGTCCACACTTTTAGTCTTGTAGTTGCCTTTGATTCCAGTTATCACAGTGATCGTAGACTGATTGTCTTGGTACAAAACAGTCGGCATACGAAACTTAAGCTTCAGTTCTTTGCAAATATTGTGAGTCCATATAATCATAGTTGAACATTCACTCGCAGCAACAAATTCCGCACAGCAAGTATCATCGGTCACAATCTTCTGTCTTCTCGATTTGTATGCGTAAGTGCAACCATTGAGTTGTAGCACATATCCAGTAACTGAATATCGACCATCTTTCTCGTTTCCAAGGTCTGCATCTGCGTATGCAACAAACTTCAACTCCGTAGTTTTAGGTTTGTGCCACACGATTCCAAAATCCATCGTCCCACGTAAATATCTTAATGCACGTTTTGCCATCACCCAGTTTTCTTCTGTGTAACAATTGAGATACTTCCCCAGCGTTCGCACCGCGTTCGCGAGCTCTGGACGTGAGCATTGAACAAGGTATTGTAAACACCCAACTAGTTCACGGTAAGGGATTCTTGGATCGTTCACACTTGCATCATCTACTGACGCTGGTATTGGTACACTTCCTAGAGTTTGCGGAGTTGCAACAACACGGCACTGGTCCATTCCAAACCGCTCCAAAATCTTAGAGATGTAGCCGCGTTGCGAGATCCATACAACCTTGTCCTGGACATACGTGATCTCCATCCCAAGTAGATGGTGGACACGCCCGAGATCTTTGATCTTGAACTTTTTTGCCAGTTCACTAATCACCAATTTCACATTCTGTTCATTGGCAACAATCAAAATGTCATCAACGTAGACTGTCAGGTATATCGGGCTACCTCCCACTGTTCTCCAGTACAGTCCGTTGTCCATCTTGGATCGCTTAAACCCAATCTTCAACAAGTAAGCATCCAGAGTCTTGTACCAAATCAATGGGGCCTGCCTCAATCCGTATAAACTCCTCAACAGTTTGCACACTCGACCACTCCCGTCGTCGAAATGCTCCGGCATCTCCATGTAAATTTCAGCTTCACCAATAGGCCCATTCAAAAATGCAGTCACGAAGTCGATTTGGTGACACACTAACCCAAAATGTAGAGCGAGAAGAAGTACAAGCTTCACAGCTTCAAAAGACACCACGGGTGAATACGTCTCCCAGAAGTTCACGCCGTATTCTTGCTGGCAACCTTTTATTGTGACGCGAGCACGGTGACGTACTACCCGGCCTTGAGGGTCTCGCTTGCGCACAAACACCCACTTGCTGGTCAGCACTTTCTTTCCAACCGGCCTCTCAACAAGTTCCCAAGTGTTGTTCCTCATCAAGTCACCCCACTCTTTCTCTAATGCTTCTCTCCATTTATCTGCGTCAGGTTCCTGCAAAGCTTCCTTCACGCTCTGAGGTTCCGTCAATGCATTCACAGCTTCAACCACTAAGCTTGCCGGAATATCGATTTCATAGTCTTGAAGACGTGCATTAGGGCGTCTCACTCTTGTCGATCGTCGAAACGATGCTGTAGCTGGCGACCCACTCCACCCATCGTTTTCGGCGTCTCCCGCTTCATCATCATGTACGACAAGTCGATCCATGAGATCTGGGTCATATCGTTCACTGCAATTGTGTTGCCAGTTTGAGTCGTCCTCAAACGTTTCTTCATCAATATCATGTTCCAAATCCACACTCTCATGCTCAGCTTCATCCCCACGCACTGGGATATACTCCCCATCTGTAGCTCCCACTGAAGGCACGCCTTGTCGATCTGGAGCAGCATCAATGACATCGACGCGACTGCTGTTAGGCAAGTCTGCAATATCCTGCTCACCATCTCGAACCAAAGGCAGTAATCGCGGAGTTTTAACTCCCGATTGAGCTGCGCCCGCAGGCACCTCCTGAGTCGATGCCTCTGCACCACCCAGTGCTCCACCAACAGTATCCTGAAGCTCACAAACAGTTCGACCTCCACCAGTACGCTGACGCTTGATAGAACTCTCAGCTCCACAATTTCCGAGCTCTGACAGACTTGGATAACCACTAGTAGCACTAGTTGCACACATCACAGGCAATCGAACGTATGGCACGACTGTCGGTAGTGACACTTTCCGTCCTTTGCCATACCTATTTGCTAATAGCCGCTCCACATAGCTCCGCTCCACCGTCCAATCCTCTACGAACTCCATCGACCGTACTTCACTAATATTTCCAGTCAACAAGTTTAGGACACGGCAGCTATCTGAGTGTTGAGCGTACCCCACGAAAAGTCCAGGCTTCCCGGGGTTCTCCAGCTTGTTTTTCCGAAGGACTTTGGGCGTGAAGAGAAACACCAAGCATCCCCACGTTCTTAATGAAGACACATCCGGTCTCTCACCGAATCTACGACGATACGGTGTATCCCCATCCAAAGCTTTCGTCGCACTTATGTTCATCACTTCAACTGCAAATTGAAATGCTTCACCCCAAAGATCATTAGGCATATTCGCTGTTTCCAACAATGTCCGAGCTCTAGCCAGGACAACACCATTCATCCTTTCGACTAAGCAATTCTCCTCAGGACTATAAGCGTTGGTCCAGGTGTATTCGATTCCATGCTCTTCGAGATACGCCTTCATCACACTATTCAGCAATTCTCGCCCTTGATCTGAATGAAAGACTTCAAGACGATGTCCTTGAGCAACCAACCACTTCAATTGCTTGAGAACTACTTGAGACGCTTCCTCTTTGCATCGCAAAAGAAACCCCCACAAGTATCTTGTTGCTTCGTCTTGCACTAACTGGAAATGCGAATAACCATCATATGTACGCACTCCAACATAGCACATGTCACTCATGATCTTCTGCATCGGTCGTGTTGCCCGACGCGTCACCACTCGCTTGTATGACATCCTAGTGAGTTTTCCGACTTTGCAACTCCAACACGGGGTGTCAGCTCCACCCACGACAGGTAATTTCAATTCCATACCTGCTGTTACCTCATTCTTAGCCATTTGCCTCAGTGACGCAAAATTCAAATGAGCAAAACGCAAATGCCATCTCGTCAATAGCTTCGAATCATCTTGTTTTTGCGCTGTCGCAAGATGTTGAGGTTGCTCGCTACTCCCTAGTGCCGCCACACTATAAGCTTCCACCGCTGTCGCCTTCAAACGGTAGCGCCGTCGTTCTTTCTTCATCAGCAATTCCACATCATCTTTGCGAATCCAGCACACGCGCTGAGAATTTAACCAGCCATACTTGACATTCCACCCACTCGCCTCCAGCAAATCTTGACTCAAGACGTTTTCGGGAGCCCCGGGCATCAACAACACATTTGTAAATGACATAGTGATATCTGCATGAGGTCGTTTGTTGTTGTGCACACGAAGGTGAATGTCACCAATCAATTCATTCTCTTTCACAGTCCCGTCATAGCTCTCAAAACTATGTGTCATATCCACTCTGAGATTGTTCAGAAGGTCTTGTTGGTTACACACGTGTACATCGCTAGCATTATCCAGAATCCACTCCATTTCCTCACTTGGAGAACGTTTCCTCTTCGGAGCAGGGCTTCCACGAACGTGACAACAGATAGCGCTTGAGTTTTTCCGTTTCACCGAAACACGTCTGTTGGATTTGTCATCCAGGTCCTCGTCACCTTTCCTGTCTTGCCACCGCTTATATTCCGATCCAGTCGGCTTATCAGCAGAAGCAGTGTCTTTCAGTGTAGGACAGTTCACTTTTATATGCCCAATTTCTCCACATTCAAAGCATTGGCGAGTTTCTTTCTTCTGTTGACCCGATTGCTTGCCACCTTTTAAATTCTGCTGCTGCTTGGCCTTGTATCTGCCTTTCTTCTGCTGCTGTTTGCCTTTTCCTTGATTCTGATTTTGTTTGCCTTGCTTCTTCTGACTACACGAAGAACAGACGCTGGTGTTGTGCTCTTCAGTTGCTACCTTCTCGTCAAGAACTGACTCAGCCCGCAACGCATTCATGACTTGCGCCGCCGTTGGCACCGGCCGATCTGCTCCACCATCCTGTCTGACCACGTAATGTTTCGAAAACTGGCGAACCACATCTCGATGTGTCCGCGATACATGGCCTAGGAGAGTCTCCGCAAAATCTTCATCAGTCATATGCTTGCCGTAGTGAAGCAGTTGCCGCCTCAGCTTCTCCATCTCGCGCAGCCAGCAATCCATAGTCTTTTCCGGTGTGTATGCGTTCGAGTAGAACTCCGACCTGGCAAAGATGTAATTAGAGTATTCACGCTTGGTCTGCTTATCAACAAACCGTTCCCACATTGCTCTTGCAGTGTCCTCTTGACATATCATCTCTGCATCTTCTTCAGGAACACCAGACAAAATGGCCTCTCGGGCTATATTATCCTTAGCTTCAAATACCATTCGTTGGCCGGGGTCACTCAAGTCCAAATTGCACGATCCATCTACTACTTCCCAGCATCTCATCCGGTTCAGAAAGGTTTGCAACTGCACAGCGTACAGATCAAAGCTTCTCCCTCTCATCTTGGGCGCTGTATCCATCTTCATGGGCATTAAATTCACGCCAGGCATCGCTCCAGCCATCGCACCCAACCCGAAACCACCAAAACCACCTTGGAACGGAGGAAAATTGAAGCCACCAGACGTGCTTGGCACTCCCGTACTCGCAGTAGTTGTCCCACCACTTGTACTTGCACCACTGGTCGTAGTTACTCCACTACTGGGAGCATTACAGCCAGTACTAGCGCTTCCCTGGCCTTGCGACGTCGCAGCAATCGTCGCCGTGCTTGTAGACGTTGTCGTTGTCCCGCTGGTTGCCGCAGAACTCATCATAGGCGCCGAACTCATCCTTACTCTTCTTGATCACCGCAATCACAAAGTCTCCCCGCGATACTTTGGGCTCAGTACCTGTTAGACTTTGCACAGGATAGGAGCTAGTGATTGTAAAGTTAACCAGAAAACAGAGTATTTCCCACTTGGAGTATTTGGGATTAAAGGAGGGAAACCTCGAAGGTGACAACCCCCCTTTGCAGTTAGTCCAACGTTTTCTGGAAGTCTTTGTCTTACTGCTACGCGACGCGACATCTTGAACTACAACTACAAAGCTGGGAGCTGGCTGAGCTTGCAGAGCTCGACTTCAACTGTAGCCATCTCCACAAGCGGCACGATCCGGAGAGTTTACGTTGGATAAGAAGCGGTTCAGGAAGTTGCGTATAACTTTTTATGCTGCGGGTACGCCTTAGCCACCCGCCGAGCCGGTGAAAGGCTTCAAGGAGATCATTCCGGTAGACAACGTTTCAATTTTTGGTTTGTGTTTTAATTATACAGAAAAAGAGGTTTTAGTATACCTAATATCCAAACCAAACGATCGTAAGTTAGATCCACCACTAGTTGTCTTCAACGTATAAGGGCATTCAATCGGTTTCCTTCACGTCGCCATGGCAAACCTACCCATTTCGGCACTGAGGAAGGCCCATCGATTGAGAAAGTTGTACTTTTATCACCGAATCAATAAGTGTCACGAAGTTTGGTTATTTGTAGAGCATCTCATACGTGCAAACCATAAATTAGGGCCTAGTTGTTGAATGTGTTGACATGCCAACGACAAGATTTACTATGCAGTACACATGAAACGGCCACGTGTCAATAAAATGGGTTGGGACATCGGGGAACTCGATTCTTGGCCTGGTGAACCCCACGTGTATTGTTCAAGATCAAGAGCAATGTCCGGAGGTCCACAACAAGCAACGGCCAATTCGTTTTTTTTTCTTTGAAACTTCTTTTTTTATGTTCTCACTCCAGCGTATTTTTTGCCCGTGGAAGCAAGGCTTCGCTCTTTTGCCATCTCCGATTGCGATTCAGGAGGAGCTCTTAAGACTTGAGATCGCGGTGAATGACTGGAGGCATCAACGAGTGCAGCTACGCGAGCGCTTCGTACAGATCGTCGCTTTCTGTTTGTTGATTCCAGCAGGACGTTTGGTCGCTTCGTACGAGTTCAAAAGAATCCGGAGGTCCCCTCCGTCCATGGTTCACTCTCGATTTGGTTCTCTAGGCAGAGCTTCGACTTGATGATTTGTTTTTATTATTAAAGAAATCTGGTTGGCACTCAAACAATCGACTCGATAATTCACTATGGCGGCGTACGTGGTGCTGTTCGCTGTCGTTTGTCCTTTTGTACGCTGGAAGTTCCTGCGGAGAAACCCCCTACCGAGTCTACTCTAATGACAACGTGCGTGGAGGGCGTTGAAATAGCGTGTACGTCGACAGCATCCGGTTATTCATCCCAGAGTGCCCCTTCAAGGGAACCGCGGGGGAAGCTTGTGAATATTTTTGCTGCATTTTGAATGAAATAACGTCTCCAGAACTTCGAGATCGTCCATTTTCGCAAAGTGACTTCAAGAACTACACCATAATTTTCAACCAATCACATTTCATCATACTTTTTGCACCACGAATTCCATCTATCTACGCCGCGTAGTGCAGTCCCGTGTCTGTCTGTCCGTCTGAACGTCGGTCTGTTCAACGTCCTAGCGCATAAACCTACGGAGTTGCCTTGCCTACATCACACTGTTAAATGCAGTACCACCTATGCTATAGAATGCACCTATCGTTGCGATTGCTCTCAGGAATAGTAAAATTACAAATATAGCCCACTAACGGTCAGTTTTCTCTGCGACATTCCTATTCGTCAATTTAAATTCTAGAATTCTTTCATTCACAAAAGCAAACGACGTCGGCAGCGACAGAGCTCATTACGCGAATTGCGCGGCAGCTAGCAAGGACAGGAGCGATCGAGTGGCGCAGCCAGCCGAGGAACGCATTGTAAGTATACATATAAATATAATACATATACATATTTAAATAAATTAGTACGGTTTCGGGAGTTCCGCCGTGTGGGATAACTGGTACCACATTGGGCAACCGAGGATTTGGTGTGTACAAAATTAAGGGTGGGCTGGAGCCTGCGGAGGACTCTGACAGGTCCTCTGCGGGGCTTGAGAGAGGGTTGCAGTGGGTGCCACGCCACGACCATTCCGATCGAGACCCCTCTCGAGCGCACAGACGCCGGGCAGTCCACCCCGAATCTACAATATTACCCATTTAAGCAAATAAGCCATCCCTACGGGTACTTTGGTGAAAATTGTAATTTGGGTACTGTAGCTTTTGCGCCCAAATCCGTTACCTTCCCATTTTTTGGGATAAGAAAGGTTGCAGCTGGCCCCCGCCATCGTTTATATCTCAGTTCTGCCTCTCTATTGCTCTTCGGAGCCCCGACCCTGAGACGCCCATGTTCGCCCGCCAGCGGCATGGGAAGCCTCATACCAATCCGGGGTCCAGGGGTGGATCCATGTGGCGATAAAAGCCGGCTTGGCCGGGCCACCCACCTCAGCCTTGGGCCAGCGGTCGTGCGTGAGACCGGCACATGAGATGGAGACATTTCATGCTGCTTACCGTGTCAGAGGCAGAACGGCATGCGCTGCATGTTCAAACTCACCATAGAAATCACGTTGATAGATATGACCAATACAATTAGTCAGTGTTAGACCGTTGTCTAACGCTGCTTCCTTTGTGATGTTTTTGCGAGGGAAGACGATGGCCCCCGTTAGGGTTGGCACGAAGCGGGACAGGTACGGCACAGTCATGTGTATTGCTGTTGTGACTGTTGCTAACACTCTATTGTACAGAGATGATCGTAGAGAACTACTGCAGCAGCGTTTGGACGAAGCGGAGCGCATTAACGCAACACCAGCGGGGGATGAATCGCCTGCTTCAAAGCGACGACGCACGAATCGAAGGCATCAGGCTCAAAAGCGATTTAGGACACGGGTCCGAGAACTCGACCTCTTAAGCCAGCAGGTGAATAGCGTTTCGGTTTCAGGGGATCAACACGTACCAGCGGCAATTGCAGCCGCCCCGGCGGCTCCAACAATAAGCACATTCAGTGCTGCGGCGATACGGATGAGTGACGCGGAGAGAGCACGACTGCGCCGAGCAAATATGAGCTCTACGCAACGCGAGCGCACTCGGATGAGAGATGCAGAGCGACAGAGGTTACGCAGAGCTCAGAGAAAAGCAGAAGAGGCAGAAGCCAATCGCGAAAGGGATCGCTTATGGCATCGTGCCCAGCGATCGCTGCGTACCCAAAGTGACCAAGAGCGCGAACGCGATCAGCAGGTCGTTCGGCGATCTCAACAGGCCGAGGAAGAACGTACCGTTGTTCGTGAAAGGGACACAGTTGGCCGAGCCGTACGGCGCTCCCAACAAACCGAGGATGAGCGAAAGGAGGAGCGTGAGGTTAACGCTGTGGCTCATGCTACTAGGCGAGCCCTCGAGACAGAAGAAGAGCGTGATGCACAGCGTCACACAGACCGAGAACGTCGTCTAACTGCAAGAGAACAACAGTCAGTTGAAGACCGCGAGGCACAACGTGAACGCGATCGTGAGCGGCACGAGGTGAGAAGGGCGCTACAAACGGAGGAAGAACGCGAAGAGGAGCGCGAGCGTGTTCGTGAACGCCGCCGCACCACCCGCCACCGCGACGCACTTGCGAACCACGAAGACTTCCGCCCGGAAATGGTCACGGGTCCGGATATTGATGAAGAGACTAGGCGCCACAGGCTTCCTCCTACTACGGTGTGCGCCCACTGCAATGCGTGGAAGTGGCCTGGTGAAAGCAAGGTGGGCTGTTGTCTCGAGGGGAAAGTCAAACTACCACCTCTGGCTCCAGCGCCACCTAAACTTCTTCAGCTTTACGGAGACCCTGAGTTTCGAAAGCACGTACGGGCGTACAACCAGGCCTTTGCCTTTACGTCTATCGGCGCATCAAGCCCGTCAACAGGAAGATTTCAGCAAGTTAACCAAGACAACAGCGTGGCGGGAGAACGCGGCGTATACACCTACCGGATTCAAGGCGCTATGGGTCACTACCTGGGTTCGTTGCTGCCATACATAGATCGCCAAACCGGCCAGAGGACGGAGCCCAATTTTGCGCAGATCTATATCGTTGATTCAGATATGCAGCGCCGCGCAGAGAGACGTAGGGGTATATTCGCTGATCTGGATCCCGTGGCTCTGTTAGACATTGAACAAATGATGGAAAGGCACAATCCGTTCGCCCAGCAGTTCCTCACGTTTGGCGAGAGAGTGCGCCAAAACGATATGCAGCAACCGATCGACTTGGTGTTCCGCCTGAAAAACAACCCGTCCAGACCTGGAACGGAAAATCTGCCGACGGTTTCTGAAGTGGCGGCCACGATGATTGAAGACGGCAACCTCGCGCAGCCTCGAGACCTCTTGGTGTACACAAAGGATAGAAGCCTCATGCGTCTCTACGAGACGCGTGCTATCTATGATCCCCTTCAGTATCCGTTACTTCTTCCATATGGGGAACTGGGGTGGACATACACGGATACATATGAAGGCGATGTGGTACGCAGAAACAAACGGGCTATGGCGTTGCGTGAGCACGTGGCGTATCGGCTATTCCAAAAGGAGGACGACCAAGCAGCCCTTCATCAAGGAGGACGTCTCTTTCAGCAGTACTGTGTCGACCAGAGAGCCAAGTGCGAACAAGAAGAACTTCGCTGGATTGCTACTCATCAGAAGGAGATTCGCGCTTACCAATACAATGGTCTACGCGATGCGTATCTACATGAAGCTATGGAAGAAGCCAGGGCCATCTTGGGCGATGGCGAAGGGCTATTGGCGGAGTATGATCGAGGCACTGGAGAGCTGGCTCATCCAGATCGTGCCAGGAACAAACACTTCCTTAATCAGGTTGGAAAGAAGGTCATCCTGCCGTCTTCACATTCAGGGAGTCCGCGCCAGATGTACCAATCCTACCAAGACTCCATGGCGATCGTTAGGGAATACGGCAAGCCTGACATCTTCGATACGATGACTTGCAATCCTACGTGGGAAGAGATTAAGGAGAAGATTACCGATCCAAACCAGAGTGCCCAAGATCACCCAGACATTGTCGCGAGGGTATGGCAGCAGAAGCTGGCAGCTCATTTAAAAGACTTGGACGAGGGCGTACTTGGAAAGGTTGCCGCACGGATTTACGTCGTGGAGTTTCAGAAACGTGGTCTTCCGCATGCTCATATCTTAGTCATCTTGGCTGACGAGGACAAGCCCCGCACGAGACAGATTATTGACAAAATGGTGTCGGCGGAAGTACCGGATCCTGAGACTAACCCGGGTCTTTTTGAAACTGTCATGACGTCCATGATGCATGGCCCTTGCGGTGCAGCAAACCTATCATGTGTATGTATGAAGGACGGCAAGTGTACAAAGGGTTACCCGAAACCGTTGGCGGAAACGACGCGGACCAATGATGACGGATTTCCGCAGTACAGACGCCGACGTCGGCCGGAAGGAGTGCTTATCTTCAAAGGGAAAGAGTACGACAACGCAACGGTGAATCAATGGGTGGTGCCGTACAACCCGTATTTTTCACAGAAGTACAATTGCCACATCAACATTGAAATATGCACGGCGCTCTCGGTGGTGAAGTACCTGTACAAGTACGTCTACAAGGGATCCGACAGGGCAGTGATTACAGTGGAGGCGATGTCAGGCGAGGCTACTGTTAACAGACGGGAGCCCAACGAGAACATTCGATACTTAACCGCGCGGTACATCTCTCCGGTTGAGGCGTGCATGCGTCTCCTCGGGCACGTCGTTCAAGGAAAGACCCATGCGGTCTTTCTGCTAACGGTGCACCTCGAAGGCGAGCAGATGGTGATTTTCCGGGAGACTGACGACCCCGAACGCGTCATCGATCGTAATGAGCGCACTAAGCTTACCGCCTTCTTCGAGATATGCGCGAGTGAAGCCCCCGAGGACCAGGTAGCCAAGACAATTGTGTACCAGGATATCCCAAAGTACTTCCGCTGGGACAAACAGAAGATATGGGTCCGTCGCAAAAAGTACCAAGCAGCGCTAGGACGCATGGTACACGTGTCCCCAAGAGATGAAGAGAGATTCTACTTGCGTGTGTTGCTATGTCACCGCAAAGGGCCTACTTCCTTTGTGGACCTACGCACTGTGGATGACATCGTCTGTGGATCGTATGAAGAAGCAGCGGTACGTCTGGGATATCTCGAGAATGACGAAGAATGGGCAGCCTGTATGGAGGAAGCCGCGACATTCCAGATGGCGTATCAATTGCGTCAGCTTTTCGCTACGCTTTTGGTGTACTCTCAGGTTGCGCAGGTGCGTCAGCTATGGGATGATTTCTACGAAGCACTGTCCGAGGATTTCAACCACCGATTTCGCGCCATGGAAGGTGAGGCGAAGGACAACTTGGTGATGTTTAACACACTCAAGAGTCTGAACGAGTTGCTTCAAGTGAGCGGGAAAGCGGTAGCTGAGTTTGATCTGCCACAACTTGACCAGTTCCCAGATCTACTTCTTCGGGAAGCACTACAGGCCGATAACAGCCTCATTTTGAACGCGAGAGCGCGGCATATGACTATCACATGCTCCAGGACATTGTGGAGCATGAAGACGAACTCAATGATGGCCAACAAGCTATTTTCGCGAAAGTCATGGCAGCCGTCGATGGATCTTCGGCGGGCAACAAGTTGTTATTTGTGGACGGTCCTGGAGGTACTGGGAAATCAACCTTGCTCAAGCATATCCTCGCCAAAGTGCGCTTATCTGGGAAAATTGCCATTGCAGTAGCGTCCAGCGGGATTGCGGCGCTTCTGTTAATGGGAGGCCGGACGGCGCATTCTACCTTCCGAATCCCGCTGAAGTTGAACGCGGAGTCAACATGTTCAATCAACAAGCGCTCCCCACTGAAGGAGCTTATCAAGATAGCGAGCTTGATCATCTGGGACGAAGCGCCAATGACCCACCGCCACGCGTTCGAAGCTGTGGACCGTTCGTTACGTGATATCCTGGATAACGATGAACCTTTTGGTGGAAAAGTAATGGTGCTTTCGGGTGATTTCAGGCAGATTCTTCCGGTGGTAGTGCAGGGAACACCTGCGGACACCATCAATGCGTGTCTTAAGGCTTCGGAGCTATGGAACAAGTTTGAACAAGTTCATCTCACTGAGAATATGCGAGTGAGATCTGCTGCCAACGAAACCACCGCAGAGGAACTTACGGCCTTCTCCGGCTTTCTTCTTCAAGTGGGCGAAGGGAGACACGAAGTCAATCCGGAGTTGGGGGCAGACTTCATGAAGATTCCGAACGACATGTTGATTGAGAACGAGCCAGATGAGGAACCGGAAGAAGACGAAGAGATTCGGCCAGGCGCCACTCCCAGGGGCTTACGGCGTATTATTGAAGAGATGTATGCAGACATCAACAACCCAGAGGTCGCCACGGACGAGTACTTTGCCAGCCGCACGATTTTGACGACGACGAACATGATGGTCCATCGCATCAACGAGGCTGTCTCGCAGAAGCTGGAAGGAGAGGCCCAAGAGTACCTGTCCAATGATTCTGTGGATAATGACGGTGACGCGGACTACTTCGAGCCAGAGCTCCTGCATTCAGTGAACATGAACGGTATCCCACCACACAAGTTAACTCTGAAAAAGGGTGCGCCGATCATGATGATGCGGAACTTGAACCCCAACCTAGGACTGTGCAACGGAACGCGCCTTCGTGTTGTTGAGCTGAAACCGCATGTGATCCACGCTACTATCATGACAGGTGAGCGCCATGGACAGGATGTGTTCATCCCGCGGATTGTGTTCCTCAGTGACGGGGACACGCGGGAGTTCCCTTTCCGTCTACGCCGCAAGCAGTTTCCAGTACAACCAGCGTTTGCCATGACGATCAACAAGGCCCAAGGTCAAACGGTGCAAAATCTTGGATTGTATTTGTCAAGTCCTTGCTTTTCCCACGGACAGCTGTATGTGGCGCTGTCGAGAGTGACGGCGCGGTCGAGACTCAAGGTGATGATCGAGTATCCAGAGGACGTGGAAGACGACGGCACGTATACGCAGAATATAGTCTACCGACAGATATTCGAGATGTAAGCAGGAGGAAGAAGGGAGACACTACATTTTTCATAACACAAAATACATGTTCACTGTGCATATGAATTGGTCTTTGATAAAGTACGTGTTTACCCCCACCGAGCGAAGCGGAGGTGGGGGCTAAGAAGTGGGGAGGAGCTGAAACAGCGACCACAGATTGGGACCATCCATGTAGCAAGGCTCCAACCCCTGCCCAGCGAAGCGAAGGCGGGATTTGCGTAGTAGTGGGGCGAGCTGGAACAGCGAGCTCCACGGGTTGGGATCAAACGTGCCCAAACCGCCCGCAAAGCGGGCGGCACTCGGCTAGTCTAAGCCGCGTAGTACAGTGCTCTGTCTGTCCGTCTGTTCGTCTGTCTGTCTGAACGTCGGTCTGTTCAACGTCTCAGCGCATAAACCTGTGTACTTGCCTTGGCTACACCTTTCTTTTGCATGTAATCATACCTATCATATATCTTACCCCCACCTTCTAGAATGCTCTCATAAATCAATTAATTACAAATATAGCCCACTAACGGTCACGCTTCTCTGCGACATCCCTATTGGTCAATTTAAATTCTAGAATTCTTTCATTCACAAAACCAAACGACGTCGGCAGCGACAGAGCTCATTACGCGAATTGCGCGGCAGCTACCAAGGACAAGAGTGATCGAGCGGCGCAGCCAGCCGAGGAACACATTGTAAGTATAGATATAAATATAATACATATACATATTTAAATAAATTAGTACGGTTTCGGGAGTTCCGCCGTGTGGGATAACTGGTACCACATTGGGCAACCGAGGATTTGGTGTGTACAAAATTAAGGGTGGGCTGGAGCCTGCGGAGGACTCTGACAGGTCCTCTGCGGGGCTTGAGGGAGGGTTGCAGTGGGTGCCACGCCACGACCATTCTGATCGAGACCCCTCTCGAGCGCACAGACGCCGGGCAGTCCACCCCGAATCTACAATATTACCCATTTAAGCAAATAAGCCATCCCTGCGGGTACTTTGGTGAAAATTGTAATTTGGGTACTGTAGCTTTTGCGCCCAAATCCGTTACCTTCCCATTTTTGGGATAAGAAAGGTTGCAGCTGGCCCCCGCCATCGTTTATATCTCAGTTCTGCCTCTCTATTGCTCTTCGGAGCCCCGACCCTGAGACGCCCATGTTCGCCCGCCAGCGGCATGGGAAGCCTCATACCAATCCGGGGTCCTGGGGTGGATCCATGTGGCGATAAAAGCCGGCTTGGCCGGGCCACCCACCTCAGCCTTGGGCCAGCGGTCGTGTGTGAGACCGGCACATGAGATGGAGACATTTCATGCTGCTTACCGTGTCAGAGGCAGAACGGCATGCGCTGCATGTTCCAATTTACCGTGTACAAGACGTTTATAGAAGATAGAACCAATATAATTAGTCAGTGTTAGACCGTTGTCTAACGCTGCTTCCTTTGTGTTGTTTTTGCGAGGGAAGACGATGGCGCCCGTTAGGGTCGGCACGAAGCGGGACAGGTACGTCACAGTCATGTATATTACTTTTGTGGGTGCTTGCTAACAACCTATTGTACAGAGATGATCGTAGAGGACAGCTACAACAGCGTTTAGACGAGGCGGAGCGCGTCAATGCTACACCAGCGGGAGATGAATCGCCTACGGCTAAACGCCGCCGAATGAATCGAAGACGTCAGGCGCAGAATCGATTTGAGGCGCGGACTTGAGAACTCGATCTCTTAAGTCAGCAGGTGAATAACGTTTCGGTTGGCGATGGTTCCACCGTAACTTCTGAAGTACCGGCAGTACCGGTGCCAACCGCTATTGGCTTGACTGCGGCTCCTACTATGAACACCTCCAGAGCTGCAGCAGTGAGGATGAGTGATGCAGAGAGAGCCCGGGCTCGACGAGCTAAAATGAGCTCTTCCCAACGCGAACGCACTCGGAAGAGGGATGCAGAACGGCAGAGGCTACGCAGGGCTCAGAGAAGAGCTGAAGAAGTGGAAGCCGATCGCGAACGGGATCGGCTATGGCATCAGGCCCAGAGGCCACTGCGTACTCAGGGTACCCGAGAGCGTGATCGTGAACAGCAGGTCGTTAGACGATCTCAACAAACAGAGGCGGCTCATGCAGCTTTACGAGAAAGAGACACTGATGCCCGCGCGCTTCGACGCTCCCAACAGACTGAGAATGAACACAAGGAGAAGCGTGACACTGACCGAGAACGCCGTGCAATTGCAAGGTCACTGCAAACAGAGGAGGAACGGGGAGTACATCGTCAAATCGATCGAGAGCGTCGGACAAATGCAAGGGAACTACAAACAGAGGAGGAGCGGGAGGTACAACGTGAAATAGATCGAGAACGCCGGTCAGATGAAAGAATGACACAGACCGAAGAGGAGCGGGAAGTTCAACGTGAAATCGATCGAGAACGTCGGGTGATCGCAAGGGTATCACAGACCGAACAGGAGCGGGAAGTTCAACGTGAAATCGATCGAGAACGTCGTCTAACTGCAAGAGAACAACAGCCAGTTGAAGACCGTGAGGCGCAACGTGAACGCGACCGAGAGCGCCACGAGGTTAGAAGGGCACTGCAAACGGAGGAAGAACGCGAAGAGGAGCGAGAGCGTGTTCGTGAACGCCGCCGTACCACCCGCCACCGTGACGCACTTGCGAACCACGAAGACTTCCGCCCGTCGATGGTCACGGGTCCGGATGTTGATGAAGAGACCAGACGCCACCGGCTCCCTGCTACTACAGTGTGCGCGCACTGCAACGCGTGGAAGTGGCCTGGTGAAAGCAAAGTGGGATGTTGTCTCGAGGGGAAAGTCAAACTACCACCTCTGGCTCCAGCGCCGGCAAAACTTCTCCAGCTTTACGGCGATCCTGAGTTTCGAAAGCACGTACGGGCGTACAACCAGGCCTTTGCCTTTACGTCTATCGATGCATCAAGCCCGTCCACTGGAAGATTTCAGCAAGTTAACCAGGACAACAGCGTGGCGGGAGAACGCGGCGTATACACCTACCGGATTCAAGGTGCTATGGGCCATTACCTGGGGTCGCTGCTGCCATACATAGATCGTCAAACTGGCCAGAGGACGGAACCAAAGTTTGCGCAGATCTATATCGTTGATCCAGATATGCAGCGCCGCGCAGAGAGACGTAGGGGAATATTTGCTGATCTGGATCCTGTGGCTCTGTTAGACATTGAACAAATGATGGAAAGGCACAACCCATTCGCCCAGCAGTTCCTCACGTTTGGTGAGAGGGTGCGCCAAAACGATATGCAGCAACCGATCGACTTGGTGTTCCGCCTGAAAAACAACCCGTCCAGACCTGGAACGGAAAATCTGCCGACGGTTTCTGAAGTGGCGGCCACGATGATTGAAGACGGCAACCTCGCGCAGCCTCGAGACCTCTTGGTGTACACAAAGGACAGAAGTCTCATGCGTCTCTACGAGACGCGTGCTATCTACGATCCCCTTCAGTATCCGTTACTTCTTCCATATGGAGAACTGGGGTGGACATACACGGATACATATGAAGGCGATGTAGTGCGCAGAAATAAACGAGAGATGGCGTTGCGTGAGCACGTGGCGTATCGGTTATTCCAGAAGGACGATGACCAAGCAGCCCTGCATCAAGGAGGACGTCTCTTCCAGCAGTACTGCGTGGACCAGAGAGCCAAGTGCGAACAAGAAGAACTTCGTTGGATTGCTACTCATCAGAAGGAGATTCGCGCTTACCAATACAATGGCCTACGAGACGCGTATCTACATGAAGCTATGGAAGAGGCTAGGACCATCTTGGGCGATGGCGAAGGGCTCCTGGCGGAATATGATCGTGGCACTGGAGAGCTGGCTCACCCAGATCGAGCCAGGAACAAACACTTCCTCAATCAGGTCGGTAAGAAGGTCATCCTGCCGTCTTCGCATTCGGGAAGTCCGCGCCAGATGTACCAATCGTACCAAGATTCCATGGCTATCGTCAGGGAATACGGCAAGCCTGACATCTTCGATACCATGACTTGCAACCCCACGTGGGAAGAGATCAAGGAGAAGATTACCGATCCAAACCAGAGTGCCCAAGATCGCCCAGACATTGTCGCGAGGGTATGGCAGCAGAAGTTGGCGGCTCATTTAAAAGACTTGGACGAGGGAGTACTTGGAAAGGTAGCCGCACGGATTTACGTTGTGGAGTTTCAGAAACGTGGCCTTCCGCATGCTCACATCTTAGTCATCTTGGCTGACGAGGATAAACCCCGCACACGGCAGATCATTGACAAAATAGTGTCTGCGGAAATACCGGATCCTGAGACTAACCCGGGTCTTTATGAAACTGTCATGACGTCCATGCTGCATGGCCCCTGTGGCGCTGCAAATCCGTCATGTGTATGTATGAAGGACGGCAAGTGTACAAAGGGTTACCCGAAACCGTTCGCGGAAACGACGCGGGTCAGTGATGACGGATTCCCCCAATACAGACGCCGACGTCGACCGGAAGGAGTGCTTATCTTCAAAGGGAAAGAGTACGACAACGCAACGCTGAATCAATGGGTGGTACCGTACAACCCGTATTTTTCACAGAAGTACAATTGCCACATCAACATTGAAATATGCACGGCGCTCTCGGTGGTGAAGTACCTGTACAAGTACGTCTACAAGGGATCCGACAGGGCAGTGATTACAGTGGAGGCGGTGTCAGGCGAGGCTACTGTTAACAGACGGGAGCCCAACGAGATCATTCGATACTTAACCGCGCGGTACATCTCTCCGGTTGAGGCGTGCATGCGTCTCCTCGGCCACGTCGTTCAGGGAAAGACCCACGCGGTCTTTCTGCTAACGGTGCACCTCGAAGGCGAGCAGATGGTGATTTTCCGGGAGACAGAAGACCCGGAACGCGTCATCGACCGTAATGAGCGCACTAAGCTTACCGCCTTCTTCGAGATATGCGCCAGCGAAGCCCCCGAGGACCAGGTTGCCAAGACAATTGTGTACCAGGATATCCCAAAGTACTTCCGCTGGGACAAACACAAGATATGGGTGCGTCGTAAGAAGTACCAAGCAGCGCTAGGACGCATGGTGCACGTGTCTCCAAGAGACGAAGAGAGATTCTACTTGCGCGTGCTGCTATGTCACCGCAAAGGACCTACTTCCTTTGTGGACCTTCGAACTGTGGAAGGCGTCGTCTGTGGGTCGTACAAGGACGCGGCAGTACGCTTGGGATATCTCGAGAACGACGAAGAGTGGGCAGCCTGTATGGAGGAAGCCGCGACATTCCAGATGGCTTATCAGTTGCGTCAGCTTTTTGCTACGCTTTTGGTATACTCTCAGGTTGCGCAGGTGCGTCAGCTATGGGATCAGTTCTACGAAGCACTGTCCGAGGACTTCAGCCACCGATTCCGCGCCATGGAAGGCCAGGCAAAGGACAACTTGGTGATGTTTAACACACTCAAGAGTCTAAACGACTTGCTTCAAGTAAGCGGAAAAGCGGTATCTGAGTTTGATCTGCCGCAACTTGACCAGTTCCCGGATCTACTGCTTCGGGAAGCACTCCAGGCTGATAACAGTCTCATTGAACGCGAGAGCGTGGCGTATGACTATCACATGCTCCAGGACATTGTGGAGCATGAAGACGAACTCAATGATGGCCAACAAGCTATTTTCGCTAAAGTCATGGCGGCCGTCGATGGATCGTCGGACGGCAACAAGTTGTTATTTGTGGACGGACCTGGGGGAACTGGGAAATCAACCTTGCTTAAGCACATCCTTGCTAAAGTGCGGTTGTCCGGAAAAATCGCTATCGCAGTAGCGTCAAGCGGAATTGCTGCACTTCTGTTGATGGGAGGCCGGACTGCGCATTCTACCTTCAGAATCCCGCTGAAGTTAAACGCGGAGTCAACGTGTTCAATCAACAAGCGTTCCGCACTGAAGGAGCTTATCAAGATAGCGAGCTTGATTATCTGGGACGAAGCGCCAATGACCCATCGCCACGCATTCGAAGCTGTGGACCGTTCGTTACGTGATATCCTGGATAACGACGAACCTTTTGGAGGGAAAGTAATGGTGCTTTCGGGTGATTTCAGGCAGATTCTTCCGGTGGTAGTGCAGGGAACACCTGCGGACACCATCAATGCGTGTCTTAAGGCTTCGGAGCTGTGGAACAAGTTCGAACAAGTTCATCTCACTGAGAATATGCGAGTGAGATCTGCTGCCAACGAAACCACCGCAGAGGAACTTACGGCCTTCTCCGACTTTCTTCTTCAAGTGGGCGAAGGGAGACACGAAGTCAATCCGGAGTTAGGGGCAGACTTCATGAAGATTCCGAACGACATGTTGATTGAGAACGAGCCAGATGAGGAACCGGAAGAAGACGAAGAGATTCGGCCAGGCGCCACTCCCAGGGGCTTACGGCGTATCATTGAAGAGATGTATGCAGACATCAACAACCCAGAGGTCGCCACGGACGAGTACTTTGCCAGCCGCACGATTTTGACGACGACGAACATGATGGTCCATCGCATCAACGAGGCTGTCTCGCAGAAGCTGGAAGGAGAGGCCCAAGAGTACCTGTCCAATGATTCTGTGGATAACGACGGTGACGCGGACTATTTCGAGCCAGAGCTCCTGCATTCAGTGAACATGAACGGTATCCCACCACACAAGTTAACTCTGAAGAAGGGTGCGCCGATCATAATGATGCGGAACTTGAACCCCAACCTAGGACTGTGCAACGGAACGCGCCTTCGTGTTGTCGAACTGAAGCCACATGTGATCCACGCGACTATCATGACAGGTGAGCGCCATGGCCAGGATGTTTTCATCCCGCGAATTGTGTTCCTCAGTGACGGGGACACGCGGGAGTTCCCTTTCCGTTTACGCCGTAAGCAGTTTCCAGTGCAACCAGCGTTTGCCATGACGATCAACAAGGCCCAAGGACAAACGGTGCAAAATCTTGGATTGTATTTGTCAAGCCCTTGCTTTTCCCACGGACAGCTGTATGTGGCGCTGTCGAGAGTGACGGCGCGGTCGAGACTCAAGGTGATGATCGAGTATCCAGAGCACGTGGAAGACGACGGCGCGTACACGCAGAATATAGTCTATCGACAGATATTCGAGATGTAAGCAGGAGGAAGAAGGGAGACACTACATTTTTCATAACAAAAATACATGTTCACTGTGCATATGAATTGGTCTTTGATAAAGTACGTATTTACCCCCACCGAGCGAAGCGGAGGTGGGGGCTATGGAGTAGTGGGGGAGGAGCTGAAACAGCGACCACAGATTAGGACCATTCATGTAGCAAGGCTCCAACCCCTGCCGAGCGAAGCGAAGGCGGGATTTGCGTAGTAGTGGGGCGAGCTGGAACAGCGAGCTCCACGGGTTGGGACCAAACGTGCCCAAACCGCCCGCAAAGCGGGCGGCACTCGGCTAGTCTACGCCGCGTAGTACAGTCCTGTGTCTGTCTGTCCGTCGTGTGTGTGTTCAACGGTTTAGCGCATAAACCTACGGAGTTGCCTTGGCTACACCACACTTTTACATGCAGTACCACCTATTATATAACATAGAACTATTGTTGTGACTGCCCTCAGGAATAGTAAAATTACAAATCTAGCCAAATCTAACCCAAAACGGTGATCGCTATACGCGATTTGATTGGCTAAAAAGCCTCGGCCACGGCGCGCGCCGGAGGTGTGGCGCCGCTGATGAGTAGTGGGGCGAGCTGGAACAGTGAGCCCCACGGGTTCCAACCCAACATGCTTTACCACCCGCAAAGCGGGTGGCGCTCGGCTAGTCTAAACACAGTAGGACAGTACGGTGTCTGTTCGTCTGTCCGTCTGTCTGAATGTCTGTCCGTTCAACGGTTTAGCGCATAAACCTACGGAGTTGCCTTGGCTACACCACACTTTTAAGTGCAGTGCCACCTATCATATCGCATAGAACTATTGTTATGACTGCCCTCAGGAATAATAATATTACAAATATAGCCCACCAAAACGGTGATCGCTATACGCGATTTGATTGGCTGAAACCCATCGCTGACGAGCGAAGCGAGGAAGCGCCTCGGCCACGGCGCGCGCCGGAGGTGTGGCGCCGCTGATGAGTAGTGGGGCGAACTGGAACAGTGAGCCCCACGGGTACCAACTAAACATGCTTTACCACCCGCAAAGCGGGTGGCGCTCGGCTAGTCTAAACACAGTAGACCAGTACGGTGTCTGTCTGTCTGAACGTCCGTCCGTTCAACGGTTTAGCGCATAAACCTGTGTACTTGCCTTGGCTACACCACACTTTTACATGCAGTACCACTTATCATATAGCATCGAACTATTGTTGTGACTGCCCTCAGGAATAGTAAAATTACAAATATAGCCCGCCAAAACGGTGATCGCTATACGCGATTTGATTGGCTAAAAACCATCGCTGACGAGCGAAGCGAGGAAGCGCCTCGGCCACGGCGCGCGCCGGAGGTGTGGCGCCGCTGATGAGTAGTGGGGCGAACTGGAACAGTGAGCCCCACGGGTTCCAACCCAACATGCATTTACCACCCGCAAAGCGGGTGGCGCTCGGCTAGTACATGTATCTACGCCGCGTAGTCCAGTCCCGTGTCTGTCTGTCTGAACGTCGGTCCGTTCAACGTCTCAGCGCATAAACCTACGGAGTTGCCTTGGCTACAACACACTTTTACTTGCAGTACCACCTATCACATAGCATAGAACTATTGTTGTGACTGCACCCAGGAATAGTAATATTACAAATATAGCCCATCATAACGGTGATCGCTATACGCGATTTGATTGGCTGAAAAAGCCTCGGCCACGGCGCGCGCCGGAGGTGTGGCGCCGCTGATGAGTAGTGGGGCGAGCTGGAACAGTGAGCCCCACGGGTTCCAACCCAACATGTATTACCACCCGCAAAGCGGGTGGCGCTCGGCTAGTCTACGCCGCGTAGTCCAGTCCTGTGTCTGTTCGTCTGTCTGAACGTCGGTCTGTTCAACGTCTCAGCGCATAAACCTACGGAGTTGCCTTGGCTACTCCAGACTTTTACATGCAGTACCACCTATCACATAACATTGAACTATTGTTGTGACTGCCCTCAGGAATAGTAAAATTACAAATCTAGCCAAATCTAGCCCCAAACGGTGATCGCTATACGCGATTTGATTGGTTGAAAAAAAAATTTTAATTTTATTTATTCAAAATACATTTTTGCGCCCTTTTCGAAAGCGGCGGTGGCAACACGGACAAGGTACGCTGCGTGTATGCATGTTAGTTAGCTGCAAGGAACACCACGGCGACGCACAGATAGTCCGAGGATCCTGGCAGGGTGTGTGAAAACGCCCGGCGTAGCTTGGAAACGTATTAGCCCGACGCAATGTGGAAAGGAGGGAAGAGGGGGAGGGAAAGAGCGTCGGGGCGTGCTGTGCTAAGGGGTTTCCTCACCGCCCACTCTGCGCGAGAGCACAATAGCACCCGCCTATTGGCCACAATCCAAGCTGCGGCCAGCCAGTTGAGCCGTGCCACAACCAATCAGGGTCGGTTAAACCTGGGCGGGGCAAGGATATCGCACCAAGAACAGAGTACTACTCGGGCGCTCTAACCCTGACTTACCGACTGCACATTTTGCAACGAATACCGCACCAGACTGTAAAGTCTGTTGATTGTGGGAAAGTGATCGGTGTTAATTTCGATGGGAGCTGGCATCACCCGAGTAGGCGAAGACCAACTACTGCTTCATACAGCGTACTTGGACGTTAAGTCTAACGCGTCACGTTACTCTGTTTCGTGTTCGCAGGCATGGTTCGTGTCAGACGAATAAGAACCCGTGAGGAGATTGAAGCGGACATCAGCGAAAACGAACGGGTGAATGGTGTCCCCGAAGGACCAGAAGACCATGCAAGTAAGAAGCGTCGACTGAGCCGACTTTCGAGTCGAAAGTGCAAGCTCAACAAAGAATTGAGAGCCCTACTTGCACGCGAAACTGAACAAGGTACAGTTGAGGCGGACGGAGTTGTTTCCATGCAGCATAGCAACCTGAGCGACGCGGAACGACAGCGTTTGCACCGTGAACGGGTGACTAACGTTTCGGTTGGCGATGATTCTACCGTGACTTCTGGAGTACCGACAGTACCTATCGGCTTGGTAGCGGCTCCAACTATGAACACCTCCAGTGCTGCAGCAGTGAGGATGAGTGATGCAGAGAGAGCCCGGGCTCGACGAGCTAATATGAGCTCTTCCCAACGCGAACGCACTCGGAAGAGGGACACAGAACGGCAGAGGCTACGCAGAGCTCAGAGACGAGCTGAAGAAGTGGAAGTCGATCGCGAACGGGATCGGTTATGGCATCAGGCCCAGAGGTCACTGCGTACTCAGGGTACCCGAGAGCGCGAACGTGAACAGCAGGGCGTTAGACGATCCCAACAAACAGAGGCGCATCATGCGGCTTTACGAGAAAGAGACACTGAAGCCCACGCTCTTCGTCGCTCCCAGCAGACTGAGAATGAACACAAGGAGGAGCGTGACACTGACCGAGAACGCCGTGCAATTGCAAGGGCGCTACAAACAGAAGAGGAGCGGGAAGTACAACGTGA
Source organism: Phytophthora capsici (assembly GCA_030324255.1). Classification (NCBI taxonomy): domain Eukaryota; phylum Oomycota; class Peronosporomycetes; order Peronosporales; family Peronosporaceae; genus Phytophthora; species Phytophthora capsici. The sequence goes on from CM059351.1 coordinate 2,346,038, forward strand.
AATCGATCGAGGACGTCGGACAAATGAAAGAATGACACAGACCGATGAGGAGCGTGAGGCACAACGAGAACGCGACCGAGAGCGTCACGAGATTAGAAGAGCGCTACAAACGGAGGAAGAACGCGAAGAGGAGCGCGAGCGTGTTCGTGAACGCCGCCGTACCACCCGCCACCGCGACGCACTTGCGAACCACGAAGAATTTCGCCCGTCGATGGTCACGGGTCCGGATGTTGATGAAGAGACCAGACGCCACCGACTCCCTGCCACTACAGTGTGCGCGCACTGCAATGCGTGGAAGTGGCCTGGTGAAAGCAAAGTGGGATGTTGTCTCGAGGGGAAAGTCAAACTGCCACCTCTGGCTCCAGCGCCAGCAAAACTTCTTCAGCTTTACGGCGATCCTGAGTTTCGTAAGCACGTACGGGCGTACAACCAGGCCTTTGCCTTTACGTCTATCGGCGCATCAAGCCCGTCCACAGGAAGATTTCAGCAAGTCAACCAGGACAACAGCGTGGCGGGAGAACGCGGCGTGTACACCTACCGGATCCAAGGCGCTATGGGCCACTACCTGGGGTCGCTGCTGCCATACATAGATCGCCAAACCGGCCAGAGGACGGAGCCCAAGTTTGCGCAGATCTATATCGTTGATCCAGATATGCAGCGCCGCGCCGAGAGACGTAGGGGAATATTCGCTGATCTGGATCCGGTGGCTCTGTTAGACATTGAACAGATGATGGAAAGGCACAACCCGTTCGCTCAGCAGTTCCTCACGTTTGGTGAGAGGGTGCGCCAAAACGATATGCAGCAACCGATCGACTTGGTGTTCCGCCTGGAAAACAACCCGTCCAGACCTGGAACGGAAAATCTGCCCACGGTTTCTGAAGTGGCAGCCACGATGATTGAAGACGGCAACCTCGCGCAGCCTCGAGACCTCTTGGTGTACACAAAGGATAGAAGCCTCATGCGTCTCTACGAGACGCGTCCTATCTACGATCCCCTTCAGTATCCGTTACTTCTTCCATATGGAGAACTGGGGTGGACATACACGGATACATACGAAGGCGATGTCGTTCGCAGGAACAAACGAGAGATGGCATTGCGTGAGCACGTGGCGTATCGGCTATTCCAAAAGGAGGACGACCAAGCAGCCCTTCATCAAGGAGGACGTCTCTTCCAGCAGTACTGCGTGGACCAAAGAGCCAAGTGCGAACAAGAAGAACTTCGCTGGATTGCAACTCATCAGAAGGAGATTCGAGCTTACCAATACAATGGCCTACGCGACGCGTATCTACATGAAGCTATGGAAGAAGCCAGGACCATCTTGGGTGATGGCGAAGGGCTGCTGGCGGAATATGATCGTGGCACTGGAGAGCTGGCTCATCCAGATCGTGCCAGGAACAAGCACTTCCTCAATCAGGTCGGTAAGAAGGTCATCCTGCCGTCTTCACACTCTGGAAGCCCGCGCCAGATGTACCAATCGTATCAAGACTCCATGGCGATCGTTAGGGAATACGGCAAGCCTGACATCTTCGATACCATGACTTGCAACCCCACGTGGGAAGAGATCAAGGAGAAGATTACCGACCCAAACCAAAGTGCCCAAGATCGCCCAGACATTGTCGCGAGGGTATGGCAGCAGAAGCTGGCGGCTCATTTAAAAGACTTGGACGAGGGTGTACTTGGAAAGGTAGCCGCACGGATTTACGTTGTGGAGTTTCAGAAACGTGGCCTTCCGCATGCTCACATCTTAGTCATCTTGGCTGACGAGGACAAGCCCCGTACGCGACAGATTATTGACAAAATGGTGTCGGCGGAAATACCGGATCCTGAGACTAACCCAGGTCTTTTTGAAACTGTCATGACGTCCATGATGCATGGGCCCTGTGGCGCAGCAAACCCGTCATGCGTATGTATGAAGGACGGCAAGTGTACAAAGGGTTACCCGAAACCGTTGGCGGAAACGACGCGGGCCAATGATGACGGATTCCCGCAGTACAGACGCCGACGTCGACCGGAAGGAGTGCTTATCTTCAAAGGGAAAGAGTACGACAACGCTACGGTGAATCAATGGGTGGTGCCGTACAACCCCTATTTTTCACAGAAGTACAATTGCCACATCAACATTGAAATATGCACGGCGCTCTCGGTGGTAAAGTACCTGTACAAGTACGTCTACAAGGGGTCCGATAGGGCAGTGATTACAGTGGAGGCTGTGTCAGGCGAGGCTACTGTTAACAGACGGGAGCCCAACGAGATCATTCGATACTTAACCGCGCGGTACATCTCTCCGGTTGAGGCGTGCATGCGTCTCCTCGGGAACGTCGTCCAGGGAAAGACCCACGCGGTCTTTCTGCTAACGGTGCACCTCGAAGGCGAGCAGATGGTGATTTTCCGGGAGACTGACGACCCGGAACGCGTCATTGACCGTAATGAGCGCACTAAGCTTACCGCCTTCTTCGAGATATGCGCGAGTGAAGCCCCCGAGGACCAGGTAGCCAAGACAATTGTGTACCAGGATATCCCAAAGTACTTCCGCTGGGACAAACACAAGATTTGGGTCCGTCGCAAAAAGTACCAAGCAGCACTAGGACGCATGGTGCACGTGTCTCCAAGAGACGAAGAGAGATTCTACTTGCGCGTGTTGCTGTGCCACCGCAAAGGACCTACTTCCTTTGTGGACCTACGCACTGTGGATGACATCGTCTGTGGATCGTATAAAGAAGCAGCGGTACGTCTGGGATATCTCGAGAATGACGAAGAATGGGCAGCCTGTATGGAGGAAGCCGCGACATTTCAGATGGCGTATCAGTTGCGTCAGCTTTTCGCTACGCTTTTGGTGTACTCTCAGGTTGCACAGGTGCGTCAGCTATGGGATGATTTCTTCGAAGCACTGTCCGAGGACTTCAACCGCCGATTCCGCGCCATGGAAGGTCAGGCGAAGGACAACTTGGTGATGTTTAACACACTCAAGAGTCTGAACGAGTTGCTTCAAGTGAGCGGGAAAGCGGTAGCTGAGTTTGATCTGCCGCAACTTGACCAGTTCCCAGATCTACTTCTTCGGGAAGCACTACAGGCTGATAACAGTCTCATTGAACGCGAGAGCGTGGCGTATGACTATCACATGCTCCAGGACATTGTGGAGCATGAAGACGAACTCAACGATGGCCAACAAGCGATTTTCGCGAAAGTCATGGCGGCCGTCGATGGATCTTCGGGCGGCAACAAGTTGTTATTTGTGGACGGACCTGGGGGTACTGGGAAATCAACCTTGCTTAAGCACATCCTTGCTAAAGTGCGGTTGTCCGGAAAAATCGCTATTGCGGTAGCGTCAAGCGGAATTGCTGCACTTCTGTTGATGGGAGGCCGGACTGCGCATTCTACCTTCCGAATCCCGCTGAAGTTAAACGCGGAGTCAACGTGTTCAATCAACAAGCGCTCCCCACTGAAGGAGCTTATCAGGATAGCGAGCTTGATCATCTGGGACGAAGCGCCAATGACCCATCGCCACGCATTCGAAGCTGTGGACCGTTCGTTACGTGATATCTTGGATAACGATGAACCTTTTGGAGGAAAAGTAATGGTGCTTTCGGGCGATTTCAGGCAGATTCTTCCGGTGGTAGTACAGGGAACGCCTGCGGACACCATCAATGCGTGTCTTAAGGCTTCGGAGCTGTGGAACAAGTTCGAACAAGTTCATCTCACTGAGAATATGCGAGTGAGATCTGCTGCCAACGAAACCACCGCAGAGGAACTTACAGCCTTCTCCGACTTTCTTCTTCAAGTGGGTGAAGGGAGACACGAAGTCAATCCGGAGTTGGGGGCAGACTTCATGAAGATTCCGAACGACATGTTGATTGAGAACGAGCCAGATGAGGAACCACAAGAAGACGAAGAGATTCGGCCTGGCGCCACTCCCAGGGGCTTACGGCGTATCATTGAAGAGATGTATGCAGACATCAACAACCCAGAGGTCGCCACGGACGAGTACTTTGCCAGCCGCACGATTTTGACGACGACGAACATGATGGTCCATCGCATCAACGAGGCTGTCTCGCAGAAGCTGGAAGGAGAGGCCCAAGAGTACCTGTCCAATGATTCTGTGGATAACGACGGTGACGCAGACTACTTCGAGCCAGAGCTCCTGCATTCAGTGAACATGAACGGTATCCCACCACACAAGTTAACTCTGAAGAAGGGTGCGCCGATCATGATGATGCGGAACTTAAACCCCAACCTAGGACTGTGCAATGGAACGCGCCTTCGTGTTGTTGAGCTGAAGCCACATGTGATCCACGCGACTATCATGACAGGTGAGCGCCATGGCCAGGTTGTTTTCATTCCGCGGATTGTGTTCCTCAGTGACGGGGACACGCGGGAGTTCCCTTTCCGCCTACGCCGTAAGCAGTTTCCGGTACAACCAGCGTTTGCCATGACGATCAACAAGGCCCAAGGTCAAACGGTGCAAAATCTTGGATTGTATCTGTCAAGTCCTTGCTTTTCCCACGGACAGCTGTATGTGGCGCTGTCGAGAGTGACGGCGCGGCCGAGACTCAAGGTGATGATCGAGTATCCAGAGCATGTGGAAGACGACGGCGCGTACACGCAGAATATAGTCTACCGACAGATATTCGAGATGTAAGCAGGAGGATGAAGGGAGACACTACATTTTTCATAACAAAAATACATGTTCACTGTGCATATGACTTGGTCTTTGATAAAGTACGTGTTTACCCCCACCGAGCGAAGCGGAGGTGGGGGCTAAGGAGTGGGGAGGAGCTGAAACAGCGATCACAGATTAGGACCATTGATGTAGCAAGGCTCCAACCCCTGCCGAGCGAAGCGAAGGCGGGATTTGCGTAGTAGTGGGGCGAGCTGGAACAGCGAGCTCCACGGGTTGGGACCAAACGTGCCCAAACCGCCCGCAAAGCGGGCGGCACTCGGCTAGTCTAAGCCGCGTAGTACAGTGCTCTGTCTGTTCGTCTGTCCGTCTGTCTGAACGTCGGTCTGTTCAACGTCTCAGCGCATAAACCTGTGTAGTTGCCTTGGCTACACCACACTTTTACATGCAGTACCACCTATCCTATAGCATCGACCTATTGTTGTGACTGCCCTTAGGAATAGTAAATTTACAAATCTAGCCAAATCTAGCCCATAACGGTGATCGCTAAACGCGATTTGATTGGCTGAAACCCTTCGCTGACGAGCGAAGCGAGGAAGCGCCTCGGCCCACGGCGCGCGCCGGAGGTGTGGCGCCGCTGATGAGTAGTGGGGCGAGCTGGAACAGTGAGCCCCACGGGTTCCAACCCAACATGCATTACCACCCGCAAAGCGGGTGGCGCTCGGCTAGTCTAAACACAGTAGGACAGTCCGGTGTCTGTTCGTCTGTCCGTCGTGTGTGTGTTCAACGGTTTAGCGCATAAACCTGTATAGTTGCCTTGGCTACACCACACTTTTATATGCAGTGCCACCCATCATTTAGCATTACCCTATCATTGCTATCAGAAATTGTGTTTTCAAAACGGTGATCGCTACACGCGATTTGATTGGCTAAAACGCCTCGGCCACGGCGCGCGCCGGAGGTGTGGCGCCGCTGATGAGTAGTGGGGCGAGCTGGAACAGTGAGCCCCACGGGTTCCAACCCAACATGCATTACCACCCGCAAAGCGGGTGGCGCTCGGCTAGTCTATACATAGTATGTTTAAGTTAGGAAACCGACAAGTAAACAACATATTATTTCGTAAAATACGTTCATACCCACACATTAGCAGCCCGAATCTATTAGGCCAACTCCCGCGTAAGACTTGCCTGAAGTCTGTACTGTGCTTCAGCAGCAGTCGGACGGTTTAAAGGATCAACTGAAACACAGGCCAAACCTAACTTCGAAGTAAATCCCTGGCGATGCCGCGTATGGCGAAACACATTGCAGGCCAGACCGTTTTGCAGCTTACGATGCTGCTGCTCACGTTCCTAGGCGACAATTGGTTCAACGTGCCTTCAGGTCGATCATCCATGACAGACGACGACTCCAAGTCCACTGAGCACTTGACCATCGTCTTCAACACGTTCGTGTGGCTGCAGCTCTTCAACCAGCTCAATTGTCGCCAAGGTGTAGCGGACATGCCAGTACTGGGGCTGCTGGAGCTCTGGAAGAACAAACTGAGCATCGCCGCGTTGTGTGTGCAGTGCGGACTGCAAGTCGCTATTGTGCAACTCGGTGATGAACTCTTCCATTGCGCTCCACTCAGTGGACAACTTAGCGTTGGCACTGCCTCTAGGCTCGTTGCTGCGCGTATCGTCCCTTAAAAAGGTTGGAGCTAAACTTCTGCTTCGTGGTAAATTGACCAGGACCTTCGCTGTAATGAAGAAGTGCTAACTTCGAGGAGATCTGTAAAGCGTGTGAAGGCTGACGTCATTCAGGTCCCATTGCAGGTTGAAATGGTCCCAGTAGATCAGATACGGTACCACTCATGAGCCAGTACACGTACCTAGGTGTACGTCTTCATGTCTGTGGCTGTTGTCAAATCTCCAGTTCTGGTTAGCAACTCGTCGGTGTGTGACATGGCAAACTTTTAGAAACGCAAAACTGAAGTTGCACACGAATGAAAAGCAAAACTGAAGTAAAATGTCGGCGCACCAAGCAGACAAAGGTGTCGCCGGAACAAAATCATCTGCAATTCTGGACCACCAGCCACCGGTCCGGTGCACTGCTTAACGCTGTGCAAAGAGCCAAAGATCTGAGTATTCATCCATTATCCCCACAGCAGCATACTGAGGCGCAAGGTGCGACCGACGATCAAGTATTCCAGCCTAGTCTCTCGCCATTATGTGGCTGCAACTTCAATAGCGCCTTCCTCCACTGCTTTAAACCACAAAGGACAGCTTAAAACCCCAACTTGTCCACATATTCAACAGCATTTAACCACTCCAAGGCTCTAACCATTACCATTGCCATTCTCCACGCCGCAGCGTTGCCAATTGCCAATGGCAACTGCAAGTCCCTCACCTTTTTATATCCTCCACAAACTCTGTTAAATACAGTTACCGTTCCGTTTCTACCCGTTCTGCAACCTCGCACCACCGAACAGCTTCAACTTGTGGCACCAGCTTGCCCGATCTTCTTCCCAGACGGTGACACGACGGTCGCTCAAACGGGCGCGTGCCAGCCCCAGACGTTCAAGTACGTTGACGCTTCACTCTGGAATTCCCCAGCCCCCACTCAAGCCCCTAAAGATGTTCGCCCGTATCTCCCTCTCTTCCTCCACGCTGCGTCGTGCCTTCTCCACTGCCCCTGGCGCCCAGAAAGTGGCTGTCCTTGGTGCTGCCGGCGGTATCGGCCAGCCTATGTCGCTCCTGCTTAAGGACTGCGACCACATTAAGCACTTGAGTCTCTTCGACGTTGTCAACACGCCCGGTGTGGCCGCTGACATTGGCCACATCAACACCCACGCGAAGGTCACTGGCCACGTGGGTATGGAGCAGGCAGGGGAAGCTCTGGAGGGCGCTGACGTCGTCGTCATCCCTGCTGGTGTCCCCCGTAAGCCGGGTATGACCCGTGACGACCTGTTCAACACGAACGCGGGCATTGTGCAGTCTCTGGCCGCTGCGGCCGCCAAGCACTGCCCGAACGCTATGATGTTGATCATTGCCAACCCGGTGAACTCGACGGTGCCCATTGTGGCTGAGACCTTCAAGAAGGCTGGCGTGTACGACCCTAAGCGCCTCTTTGGTGTCACTACCCTGGACGTCGTCCGTGCTGCGACGTTCGTGTCGGAGAACCAGAAGTGGAACCCCCGTGAGACTAACGTCAAGGTCATTGGTGGCCACGCTGGCACGACGATCCTGCCGCTGCTGTCGCAGTTGGAGGGCGCCAAGTTCTCGGACGACGACATTGCCAAGCTCACCCACCGCATCCAGTTCGGCGGTGACGAGGTCGTGCAGGCCAAGAACGGCACGGGATCGGCTACGCTCTCGATGGCGTACGCTGGTGCTCGCTTCACTACGCGTCTTCTGGACGCTATGAACGGAGAGAAGGACGTGGTCGAGTGCTCGTACACGCAGAACGACGTGACCAAGCTGCCCTTCTTCTCCACGCCCGTGACGCTCGGCCCCAACGGTGTCGAGAAGGTGCACCACTTCGGAGAGATCTCGGCTGTGGAGCAGGCCAACTTCGACGAGATGATCGTGGCTCTCGAGGCGCAGATCAAGAAGGGTGTGGACTTCGCCAAGAACAACTAAACTGGTGGAGTTCTCTTTGATTTACGAGCCAACTGACCGCTAGTGGAATGCAACCTAGGTAGTTTAGGTCAATCACCACTTAAGCTGTGCTCTCATTAATATCGATACAGATGTATTCACAGAGTGTTGTAAGGTGTTGCAAATGATCTGCCTAACTTGTATTATTGTCTGCCTCCTTTGTGCAGTTCTTCTTCGGTCCAGTAGTTGCTCTGGTGATGGTATCTTTGTGGGAAGTTGGAGAACGTGCACCTAGGTTAGCACCAAATATCTCTAGTTGGCACATAGGATTTAAAGTACTCGTACTCGTCCAGTACAGAAAAATCTTCGTCCGATTCACTTGGACGGAGATTCAAAATGATACCAATCCGGTCTATTTCGATCCTGGTAGTATTGGTATTAGCCCCTGTTGCTGCTGACACGTACTGGGTCTATGCTAACTACAACTCAAGCAATTGCGATGGAATCCCGTATGGTATTCACGTATATCCGACACCGACAGACGAAGTCGCGTGTACACAAGGAACGGAAAGTGCGTGCACTGTGATGGGGGAAAACCACACAATGGATGCCAAGTGCTCGGACGACTACATCTCGACGATGCGGAGTATGTTCGAGGCCACCCCGTACCTCCTCCGAGAAAACTTTAACGACTCAAGTTGCTCCATCTTTTTCAGCGCGTACGGAGTCCCTGCAACGGGGACTTGTGAAGGAACGAACGATATAGCACATAATTATCCCATTGTGGCCACTCTGGACGTGAACGGACAGTCGTCGATCTCGTTTTTCACTGACAGTCAATGCACCGAACAGTACGTTTCGCAAAGTGTGGTGGCTTCGACGTTGGGAAGCCATTCTTGCGATGCAAATTATCGCAAATGGTACAGTAGTGCCGATGAGGTGTCGTCGTCGACTTCCAGTGATTCAGGAGGTTCTTCCGGTTCTGACGGTGGAAATGGCGGTACTGGATTAAGCACTGGAGCCATCATTGGCATTGTAAGCGGTGGTGTTGTGGCTTTGTTGGTCGTTGTAGGCCTCATGTTTCTATGTCGACACAGGTCTCATAGAAAAAGTAGAAACACATTAACCACGAAGACTGGGGACAACAATACGACTTCGATCGAAGCCGCATTTAAAGGCCAACCCGGACTCTGGAACGACGACGTCATCACTACCAAGAGAATTTCACGAGACAAGGTGGTGGTGAAGAAACTCGTTAGTCGTGGAGCCTATGGAGAAGTTTACAAAGGGATTTACAACCGACAAGAAGTGGCTGTCAAGATGCTGCTACCATCAACACGTGGAAACCTCCAGCATGTGAATGACTTCTTGGCTGAAGCCAAGTTGACTGCGATGATGGACCACCCGCACATCGTCACGTTCATTGGAGTTGCATGGGATTCGCTCTCGGATATGTGTGTGGTGCTGGAATTCATGGATGGAGGAGACCTCCGGACGCTTTTGAACTCGTACGAAGCGACCAAACGTCCAGTTGGATTCAACAAGCAGAAAGCCACGATTGCACTTCACGTGTGTGAAGCCCTCACGTACCTGCACTCGTTGATGCCGCCAGTCATTCACCGCGATCTCAAGTCTCGGAATATCCTCCTGAATCGCAACTTGGAAGCCAAACTGACTGACTTTGGAGTGTCGAAAGAGCGTCTGGACCAAACGATGACGGCCGGAGTGGGGACGTCGTTGTGGATGGCTCCGGAAGTGATGATGGGCGAGAGATACGACGTGAAAGCAGATATTTTCTCCTTAGGTGTGATGCTGTCGGAGTTGGATGTCCACACACTGCCATACACCCAAGTTAAAGAACGAAGCCTTGCTTCCACGGGACGGAAGATGGCGGACGCTACTTTGTTCCAGAAGGTCACAGCAGGTGAGGTACAAGTGGAGTTCTCGGATTCGATTCCTCGTTCGTTGCTGGAGTTAGGTTTGGCCTGTGTTTCAATTGATCCTTTATACCGTCCGACTGCTGCTGAGGCATTGTACAGACTTCAGGTCAGTATTGCGCAGGCGTTGGCCTAACTAGTTCAATAATAAGGTAAGCTGTAGTTTGGAAAAAAAAAGCTAAACTGTAAAGTATTTCTAGCTGAAAATTGCATGCTTGGAAGTGCATCAAGCGCTACCTTTGTACACGTCGACAGTTCCATATCCATGGTGTACTTGACCCACTATGTAACTTTCAGTCAGTAGGAAATATTTCAGATACCCGGTATAAAAATCCATGAAAGGAAGTGGAAGTTCTCGTATCCTCACTACCAAGTGAGCTCTCACTTTCAAATTTACCATTAACCTGTCGGTTTTTACCCACTCTCCCACGTGCCTCTATGGACTTCGCGACGTTAAACTACGCTGCAATTTCCGAGGACTTGCAGCCGCTCGGGAACATCCCGAAAAACTCGAAGCGCTACTCCCTTGGAGATCTTCGTCGTCTCGAGTCGAAGGATCTTCCTCTGCTGATTGATATACTGGTATCACCGAGAACTGAGCGTCCCATCTATAGCTTCACATTGACGAGCGTGACCAGCACGAAAACATGGACCATATCGTATCGGTATTCCGAGTTCGAGACCTTTCGAACCAATCTAGAAGGCAATTGGATCTGCCACGACTCCAACTGTTCCGGATCCTGTCAAGCTCTGCGTGAGATTGTGTCGTTCTTGTTCCCTAAGAAGCGTCTCCCGTTTCTATCGTCGACTCAAGGAGCTTTCGCTAGTCGACAGAAGAAGCTCAAGATCGTCTTGATCCACCTGCTCCGCAGTGTCCTCTTACCCGGTAGCGCGATGAAATGTCGCCACGCCCGTCAGAATCTCCCCAGCAATTTGTTTCGGTTCCTCGGTGTGGACAATCCCGACGATCGACGCTCAGTATTGCAGATTTTTGTTGACAGCATGCAAGCTGGAGCCATTTCGAACGCGAAAGAGCTCGCAAAAGCCAACTGTACGGTTTGTCTTCAGAATCTGCAGTTCGATACGGAGAACAGTGACACAGATCACAGCGACGAAGAAGACAACAAGACCCACGTTTTCAGCAACAAAAAAGACGAGTCACGAATTGTACTGCCTTGCCAGCATTCGTTCCACCGCAACTGCGTCTTTGAGTGGGTGCTGTCCGAGTCCAAGTGCCCCGTATGTCGTGCCAGTATCGTTCCAAACGCAACTGCGAGTTACTGTCGTTCAACGCATAACCATTCTCAGTGGTGGATGAGCGACTTGGAGAGAGATCTCAAGCCATTGGCTTGAAGGCAACAGAGAAACAGCGCCGCTTTGGAAGAACTGCTTGTAGTTTGTGGGTATACTATACGTTGAAAATATGGTCCGGGCTTTATAAAGCTCTGCGCGATACTGTAGCTGCATATTTCCATAAGTCATTTGGTCTTTTTAAAAAGAAACGATCGACAGTTGAATGCAGAAGTTCGAGGTCGTGCTGATTCTCACACTGTGACACCACTAATCATTAAGAATGCTGCACCTACAATACAATAATGATCGACAAAAACAGCATTCAAGAGTTGTACGAGAACAAAACACCAACTCTATCCCTTCAAGGATTTTGTAGCCATATAAACACAAGTTCAAGGAATGAATTATTCATGCAAAGGAGACTAGAAGCTCACTTATCAAGATACCAACCGCAACCTACGTTTTGAATCTGGCCGTAATTTCGATATTATGGACTCCACGTTAGACTTCATGTACGTGCACGTGGATCAGTCAAGACGGACCCCAAGCACCTTCTCGCGCCACATTGACTGGTACTCCACCGATTCTCTCCGTTATCATTCACGGCATGAACTCCCTCTTCATGTGAGTGTGTCATCAACTACCGATTCCGACGTCGTCGTCTACAACTGCCGCCTAACCAACGACGTATCCAAGACTGTAGCCATCGTGGGGTATCGATACTCGGAGTTCGTTGACTTCCGCACCAAGCTAAACGATCTGTGGACATGTCACGACCTGAACTGCTCCGGATCGTGTCAAACTCTTCGAGATATCGTCACGGCCTTCTTCCCGATGAAGCGTCTACCAGTCCTGTCCACAAGTCGAGGCGCTACTACCAGTCGATCAGCGAAGTTCGAGCTTGTGTTGACTCACTTGCTCCGCAGTGTGCTGATCCCCGGCAACGTCATGAAGTGCATGCATGCACGCGAGAACCTTCCCGACAACGTCTTCAAGTTCCTAGGAATAAAAGGAGAGACCGACAAACGTTCTGTTCTACAGATTTTCATCGACAAGTACCAGAATGAGGTAGAGCAGGGGGGTGTACCTATCTCTCCAGCCCAAGAGTGCATGATCTGCTTAAACAACGTCAACAGCCAGCAAGAAGACAGCGGAACGGAGACGGAAAGTGACGGTGAAGACAACGGACAGGAAGATCTACGAACCGTCGATACCGACGCTAAGATCGTTCTACCGTGCAAACATTCGTTCCACCGCAAATGCATTTTCCAGTGGCTACTGTTCGAGTTTCATTGCCCCGTGTGCCGTACGAATCTGTGCCCGAACGCCTTCACGCACTACTGCCGAGCGCACAGGAGCAAGCCGCAGTGGTGGCTCAGCGTTTTCCAAGAGGACCTGCAATTGACTTCCCAAAACGAATAAACTTCGCTCTCGACTGGTATGTACAACTACTACGGAGGAACATGTAGATGCTGGATGCAATGATACAAATCCTGCACCTGGATACCATGAGAGCGTAAGACTCAACTCAAACCCAACGGACATAATGAACTAAGCTTACTCCTCAATTTGTCTCACTTGGTAATTTCCAATGGTGCCCACAGAAGAATGGCACTCGCTTCACAGTCTTCGCAAACACGTATCAAGAGATCTCCCGCTGCGCGTCAATGTGTCGTCAGCTTCCGTTCAAGCAACATCCGTCGTCTATAACTGCAACTTGTCAAGTGCATCCAAAATAACGTGGATCGTATCATACCGATACTCGGAGTTCCTTGCCTTCCGCGTAAAGCTCGAGGATCTGTGGACGTGTCACGACGTGAACTGCTCCGGGTCGTGCCAAGCTCTACGTGACATTGTCGCTGCGTATTTCCCCCAGAAATGGCCACTGTTATCCTCTAGTCAGGTCGTCGTTGCTGCTCGTAAGAAGAAACTCGAACTCGTGTTGACACATCTCCTTCGTAGTGTGCTGCTACCTGGAAGTGCAATGAAGTGTTTACACGCTCGCCACAATGTGCCGGTCAACTTGTTTGCCTTCCTTCACGTGAAGAGCGACGTTGATAGGCGCTCCGCTCTCCAGCTCTGGGTCGATAATTACGCGATCGTTGTGAGGAAGGAGAACCGATTTGCGGTAACTCAACGTTTCAGATCCAAGACCGTCGGGTGCATGATCTGTTTGTGTGACGTCAACTTGGAGCACGGGCATCAGCAGTGTGACAACTCCGTCGTCGTCCTCCCTTGCCACCACGTGTTCCATCGCTGGTGCATTTTCCAGAGATTAATGTTCACTATCCACTGCCCAGTGTGTCGAATGCGTGTGTGCTCGTACGAGGTGACTAACTATTGCCAACCCACGCGCAACTCGGAACAGTGGTGGCTCAGCGACTTTGTTGATGCTCAACAGCGTTAATTCTTACTTGACCATCACTCTTGACTACAACTTCAACTATACATGATGAGAACTGTATACATTCATGTGCGCCACACTAAATACATGGACAGGCTACTTTGCCATCGACTGGAGCTCAGTGTGTCATTGACCATGGCGTCCGTAGTTGACTCCGCTGTACAGAAGCTCTTGAAGAAGAATGAGTTCCTAGAGGTTGTGGAATCCGGAGAGGGAGAAAACAAACGTGCGCGTATTAAATGCCAATTGACGCAGCACGAAATGCTGCCGCGTGTCGATCTGATCGAGCAGCATCTCAAGTCCAAGAAGTTCATCAAGGCCCGAGACTGGTACTGCCACGACTATTCGCAGTACGAGCCGTACATTGTACCGCATCGGAAACTGGGCAAGAGTTTGTATTGCAATGTCACCGGTACCATTTTGAATCGCATCCCTAGTGAAGTGGAGAAACACGTGAATGGTAAACGCTACAAGAGAATGAAGGAGCATGTGAAGATTAAAGTCACCAAGAGTGAAGACGACGAGGAGATGCAGGGGAATGGGGAGTTCGATGCTGATGCCTTTGAGTTCGAGAACAGTCAAGTTCTCTACTCAGACGAGGAAGAAGAAGAAGGAGAGAAGGAGTTAAGCGAAAACGAACTGAAGGGCAAGAAGATCGAGGAAGAAGACGATATGGCGGACTTGTACCCTGATGATGAATCGGACGAGGAGGCGAAGGACGAAGACGGGGATGAGACGATGGAGGAGAAGCCTAAGAAACGTTCTGCTGATGGCAAAGCAGTCACCAAGAAGACTCGACACCACAACAAGAAGGTGAAGAAATCGGACTAAAGTGTGGTTTCATAATATAGATTTTATGAGAGAATTGCTAGCGTCAAAACGGTCATATTGATGCTCGTCACTTAAATCTTAACAGGCTACAGGGTCCCGATGCTTGGCAGATTATGCCACGGCCTCAGTCTCAACAGGAGCAGAGTGCGTGACCTTGACGATGTACGGCGTGGATTTGTGCTGGTGGTAGGCTGGCTTGCCCTTGAGTCCGAAGCTCTCGAACAGCCTCTTGTCCTTCTCGAACGCCGGGTTGGCCGTGGTCAGCAGTGTGTCACCATTAAAGATCGAGTTGGCTCCAGCCATGAACATCATTCCCTGTTCAGCGTCCGTGAACGACATGCGGCCAGCGCTGAGACGCACCATCGTCTTCGGCATCAGGATACGCGCCGTTGCAATCATACGAGCCATGTCCGAAGCCGTAACGGGGTCGATGTCCTCGTCAAAGAGTGGCGTTCCCTCCACAGACACCAGAGCGTTCACAGGAACAGACTCCGGGTGTTCGTCCATCGTAGCGAGTGTGTGAAGTAGCCCCACACGGTCGATCTTCTCCTCTCCTAGACCGAGAATCCCACCACAGCAGACGGAAATGCCAGCCTTCCGGACGTTTTCAATGGTCTTGAGACGGTCGTCGTAAGTACGAGTCGTAATGACCTTCGCGTAGTGCTCACGACTAGTGTCCAGATTGTGGTTGTAAGCTGAGAGTCCAGCCTCCTTGAGCTGCACAGCCTGCTCCTCAGTGAGCATACCGAGCGTACAGCAGACTTCCAGGTCCATGTCCTTGACCTGACGCACCATATCCAGGATATGTCTGAACGCGTTCTTCTTGCCCACTTCACGCCACGCCGATCCCATACAGAATCGGGTGCTGCCTGCAGCTTTCGCACGACGTGCCATCTCCACCACCTCTTGAACCTTTTTGGTAGGTTCCGGCTTGACGAAAGTTTTATGACGAGAAGATTGAGAGCAGTACTTGCAGTCTTCCGTGCAACCGCCAGTCTTAATAGACAGCAACGTGCACTGCTGCACTTCAGTGGGGTCGAAGTGCATGCGGTGCACAGTGGCGGCCTTGTACACGAGTTCCAGCAGCGGTTGGTCGAAAATGGCCTGCACTTCGTCCTTGGTCCAGTCGTGACGCACTTCGGACGAAAGACCCGGGACCGTCAGAGACACGGAAGCCACTTGCGACTGGTGACGCACACCAGCACGGGCGGACACTGCGAGTTTGCGGAGGAACATGGAGAGGAGGAGGAATCGTCTGCGGTCCTGAGCGGGGATTTGGTTTGTGAATCATCGGAGCTCCCCACCAGAATCGCAATGTGGATTTGGAAGTAACGCGTAAGTAAGTGGCTTTTCGGGATTGACTTGATGTTTGTAAGGACATGTTTTGAAGTGGATATATGAAGTAATGGAAAGCATCGTCTGGCAAAATGTCGGGTGAAACACCGGATGCATCCAAACAATTTGAATTGACTTTGTAACTAGAGATACAATCACAGACTGTGAATTGAAGACGGATGGATGTCTAGTACTATCGTTTAGACTGTTAAACAAGACATTGAGGCTCCAGTACGTGTCAAATTGGACCCGAATGGGGCTTTGGAACAGTGATGAACTTGTCCCTTTTCGTGAGTATTCATCCCGAGTGGGTTCTTTTACGTTCTCAATGACGTCAGTGAGGGCACGCTGACGCGCCGATGTATGAACATGCAAATCGTTGACGCTTTCGTTGTGGTCGAGGCGCTGTGGTCGTCGTAGGCCACTTTAGAATTGGTGGACTGCGTGAAGGATTGATGTTGCACGACGGTACCCATTCCATAATAGAATATATTATTCCAGTCTGGAGGGAATCGAACCAACGGTTGAAGATGGTTTTACGCAACGCTATCGACGCATCTCCAGTATCGTTGTGCACGTACCGGTATCGATACTCCTCCCAGCGAGTTCAACAAGTATTTCCTTCTAAGAGAACAATGTTTCCACAAGCAAGTATGTGTGACTGCCGTGGTATATCTGCACCTATTGGAAAGGTTCCCAACCCAGAAGCTTTTGCTACCGTGCGCTTCGTACATGCTCGTTTAGCGCACGTGGCGTGCAATTTGCTGGTACGTGATGCAGTAACGCTTGTGGCCCGAGCACCAAGCAGTACAGGGCTGCGCGAGTCAATTCGGTTGAAATGATGTTGTTCCAAATGGGCCATGACTTCCTTATTGTTGACGACCATAGTGTTTAAACGCGTTGAGGCCGATTAAACGCGAGTTTGAGGCCGACGAGTCACTTCCTCGCGTATCGTCAAAGATCATTTTTTTAGGGTAGAGTTCACCATATTTGCAACAGCTTGAGACTGTAGTTTGTTTAATGGAGCTATTTTCCAATTCGCTTACCTTTCAAGCTAGCCAAGATACTCTGCCACCTACTTTGCGACGTTGTAGGTTTCCTGATAGTCTTGAGTGCGACTTGAGCTCGGCTTTTGGCCTTAATTTCCTGCACCAAGGCGCCATACTCGCTCGTCTTCGCCATGTCGTTCAAGAAGTTCATATAGTTTACGTATCTCTTGTACTTGACAGTCTGCGTGAATTCATACATACCTGGGGCACGTTTATTAATGATGTCGTCGATCTCCTCAGCAATTTTTAGTTTCTTCGCAAAATCCTCCTTGGTCACTTTGTTTTTCATCATTCTCATCATTTCCTTCGCTTCTTTCTCAAAATCGACTTCTGCGTGGGCTCTCAAAAGCCTCTGCCTTGAACCGCCAGGAGAGTCCACGTTAGAGATCTGGTTTGAGTCCCCAGTCATCAAAAATGCATCGGTGGCAATCAGGAACGTTGCGATCGCCACGAAGAGCGGAAATAAACGCATGGTTCTCAGAGCTTTGAGTACTGGTAAGGAAATCTCGAACTGGCGGACTGGTGCGTCCACACGACACCATCTCGAGATGCTTACGATAAATGCTGAAGATAATTGGACTTTTTGATTGCGGACAACTGTATACTACGTGTGCCTCTCAGTATACTGAAGTGGTCGTAATCAACTTCGAAGACATATGTAGTAATAATGCATGCACATGAATAATACATGCAACATCTTTCTACTGGGAAAACCGCGAGTGTTCCTCACCCATGACGGTTACATGACTCTCGCATGAGGTGAGTGCTACCGCGTTCGGTCGCAGGGAGAGCGCAGACACAGGAGACCAACCGCAAGGCTCGTGCGCTCGAGATTCGCTCCACTGTAGCTGATACTGTGTGTGGTGTTCTGGCCCTGCGGATCTGTGCTCATCCGCTATTTCGTTCCAGCCGCCCCGGTCTTCGTGGTGTACCCCGTGACATGGCCGCTACCAGCTGGTATAGTACGAATCACTGTTGTAAGCTCACGCACTGCAGCACTTAGCCCCTATCGGAGCAAGTGTTGCAGACAATACAATTGTCTACTTTGACTCCGAGCTGTTGTGTTGAAGCGTACGCGCTACTTGAGTGAACACCGTGGTGACGCAAAGAGCTGGAGAAATGACATCTGAATGCTGAAGTCTACGTTGGTAGAGTGTGTCGCTCTTGAAGAGGCAATAGTCCGGCAGGCTGATAGAAGAGTAAGTGGGGCTCAACTCTCTTATTACCTCACTCGAATTCTTGGCTCACTACGACGTGAGTCTCGCTGTGAAGCAGAACGGCACACTCCTGTGCTAGAGGTTAGAAGATGCTGGAATCCGATTTGGATGTCATGGGGAAACTCGCGATAGCGTCAGTCGTTCACAGTGGCGCTCGCATCTCTTAAACTTAAGGGGGAGGGGACTGTATGAACTTAACTGTACAAGATTTCAGCGCCCGTCTTGTAGTCCTCCTTGGTTACCATCCTCTACTTCACATTTCCGTCATCTCGTTTGACCGCACAATCTCGACTTCTGTGTACAGTATTGAGAATTGTACTATTAAAAGACTATCTGATCACAGCAATGCGAGGTGAGGTGAAATGTACAGTATCCCGAATCGACAAAAACTCGACTCGAGCGAAGAGATCGTCTTAATCGAAGTAGTGTAGCTCAAAGATCGTCAATTGGAACTGCTTGGTCTGGAGCAATAGACTGTTTGTCAACGCAAAAGACAGCCCAGAAGGTTCCGAGATTCCAGCGTCGCAGAGTTTGATGCCTTGGACACCTCCGCGTCAAAGCCCCCACTGTACTTGGGGGTGGCTTTAGAGCGTGAAAGTCATTTAGCGTTTCTGTTGCAACGAGTCATCTTCTTAAACTGTAAGTTAAAGAACTCCGTCCACGTGTACGTCACTTCTCCGTTGCTAGGATTCGCCCTCAGACAAGAGCTTGTACATGTACCTCCAGGAACAGTACCACGTCTGCAGACAATAAGTAAACGGATTGCGCGCAAATGCTTTAAGCAAACAACTCACCCCTTACACGCTTCCTGTAGCTCGTCGCCGGCTTGAGCTCTTCTCTTTGTCGCGACCTGATCGGCCGTTTTCGCTGCACAGTTCCGTTCAGTCTCTCGCTCGAGACTCGGGCGGCTTCTTCCGCCCAGCGTAAAGAAGACGCTTCCAGGCGTTCAGACTGGACTCCAGCATGGATGGCTGCGAATGAAAGGAGGGATCAAACCACATTCTTAAATGGTTAAACTTACTACTGGTACATGCTATCTGACTTTGTGTGGATGGGAATTTTACTCACGCCTATGCCTTGAGAGTGATCTGGTGGATCTTCTCCACGAGCTTAATTGGAGCCGACAAGCCGAGGTAGCGCACCACCATAGCAGGCAAGTTGCCGCCCAGGTCCATGTGGGCAATGACGCTCATCTCGCACATATCTGGGTTGGTCGGGTGAGGCGTCACTACGTAGCCGGAGATCAGGATCGTCGCACGGACGTAGCCCTTGCGTTCGGGCACGAACTCCACCGAGCGAGTAGCAATGAGGATGCGGCCACTGGCTTCTTCACGATAAGTGGAAACAACGGAAAAGTCGCGAGCAGCCGTGAACATCACAGACTTGGCCGTGACGCGACGGACCTCGGAGGCTTCGCTGAGCTTCTCCATCGTCTTGACCTCCTTGGTCATCTCGTCGAACTTAGGCACCATATCACTGCGCATGAGGATGTTGGCCGCTTTAGCAGCACTGACGTTAAGTGTACCAGTCGTTTTCATGGTGTACCACTCGCTGCCCTTGCCGGCCACCTCTCCATAGACCACCTGGATGCCCTTGTTACTAGGGCCCTGACGCCATCCATTAGGGAGCACGTCCGAGCCCTCGTAGCGGGTCAGAAGCTTGCGGATGCTGTCCTCCTCAAAGGCGGCGATGTTAGCGCGAACGGTGGCAATCGGCGCTGGGATGGCGAAGGTCATGGCGCTTTCGGTCTCGGCGACGGGCGTCTCCTGTGGGGCGCCCTGTTTGGTCTCCACGCTGCCGCGTGTGATCTCCACGGTGCTCTCAAAGGCCATGGCTGTAAGGAGGGTAATTGGGGTTTGGGGTGTGCTGATCGAAGCAAATTCGAGAATGACAGCTCTTGACGCCCACACAGCTCAGAGGCAGAGGCGCGTTCTATTTCCGACCTGCGATACGCACCCCTAGATTACGCGTGCTAAACCTCTTATATGGGATAAAGAAGGTTGTTAGAGAGGAATCTTGACTGGGATCTGAGACAACGGCGTGATCCGATTTATTGCTAGAGTGCCGCAATTCAGCGTTGGCTGCTGAACTTGACTGGCAACTGGCGAGTTGTCAGCGTTTTGGACAGTCGCGGTACCGGTATGTACATGCAAGGACTGGCATCGTTGTTATAACCTGCTGCAGGTGCACACAGGTCAGCTGGCCACGGACAGTCTCAGGAAATGAAAAATATGTTGTGGCTGAAGGCTGCGGAAACCAAAATTAATAGCATCGCCGCAACGATGGGTTTGAGACAGCTTCAAGACTTGACATGCGGTGAGCAAAGGGTAGTGGTGAGCAGTGGAGAGGCCAACGGAGTACCGCGCTCCAGCCTTTTGACTTGGTTGTAAATTTCCGGCGGGCCTTCACAGACCACAAACTGTGTGTTTTTAACTCCTAATTAGGGGTGCATGAGGTTTCCCAGAGTGTTGGTCCAATGCCGTGTCTCGCATTAGCTAACGCTATGAGATTGCGCTCCCAAACGACTCACTTCAAAGCGTCCCGAAATCGCCGACCTAATCCAACATGGACTCCATTTGGAGCACCACCGTACATGTGCTGTATCCCCTGGCGTAAATCCATGCAATACAAACGCTTTTTGCGGTGCTGCCATGCTTGCGGCAAAAGCGTACCCACGTCTACCGTCGCAGGCGCAGGATCGCAATTGCCACCGTCAGGATAGTGTGTCCCATGCCAGAAGCGACTTAAATTTGGATTACGTCGCCAGTTGCGACTTATCGCAAGAGTGCCACTGTCGAGATCATTCCGAGCCACCAATGATCTGTCCTCTACGTCTTACCCTGCGAACCGCTTTCGTCTGACCAGCATTCAATCAGAAGCGGATTTTATACTGTAATACATGTACGTACCGGTACTCACGCAGTTGTGCCGCTACATGATGTATAAAGTCACTACATGTACATGTATAAAGCCACTACAGTACCTCCTGACTGTATGCGCGGCATACTACGCGGCACTCACGAATCCGTACCGACACATGCACAGTTACGGTGGCAATCGTTGTTACGCTTTTAAACTTTAGCTACGGGCAGATCAAGGAGACAATGCTTAATTTCTTCAGCAGTCCTATACATAGTGAAAACTACATGAAGTGAATCTACTGTAAGTGAAGATCTTTGAGACGTCAGTGGTATTCATGGAGCGTAAACCGAGGTTGCCATCATCACAGTCATCTTCAACACGCTCAAATCGCCGCTATTCGCTCAAGAATCCTGCAACCAGCGTGGAAACACGCTTTAGCAAAGCTTGGCCAGGCAGATTCTCCAAGGCGCTGAACAAACAAAGCGCAACGTACACTGGATGAATGCCAAACCGCAAGTGGGTGATGTCTTGGCTGCACTTTGCGTCGGCGTGCGATTTGTTTTCACGAACACGTTATGTAAAAAAATAAAAATTGAAATTGGTAGTTGCTACTTCGAAATCTCAACTCCAAACATGCAGTCTCGAGTTGCAAGTCTCGACGTATCAAGCCTGTACAAAAGAGAAGGCACTGAAATTTCCGCTGTCGAATCTTGAGCTCGTCGTGATGGAAGACTGAACGCCTCCAGTTTTCGCTGGAGTCCCGTAGATCCACGAGTTCCTAGGAGCGACAGCCGGAATCTTCTGGTAAGGCATGAGGTTGCCGTCCTCTTGGTCTTTCGTCACGCTGTTACGGCGTCTCCACGAGGCCTGGACAGCTTGAGAGACTTTCGGACTCACCACCAGCGACGGTTTCGAGACTTTCGGCTGCTGCACCAGTAGAGCGGTACTCTTTGACATCTTGAGCTCCGGTCGGAAGACCCTGTCCACTGCCAGTTTACCAGGCGACAACTGCTGCTTGACTGGAGATGGAGAAGGTTTGGGCGTCTTCTTCTTGTTCTTGTTGCCGATCTGAACGTGGCGAACGTGGGGTTTCACCATCCCATTCCCCTTCGGAACGAACGTCGGATCGGTACCATCGGAGCGGATCAACGACAAAAGCTTCCGTGCACCCTCCCGATTCACCTGCTTGAGTGACCCCGTTCGAAGAGCTTCAAGTTGCTGCATGAGCGTCGGATTGGACCGGAAGGCAGGGAGATAACGACCAGCGAACGGCTTGATCTCCACCAGCATCAGCATCAGAACGATCGCCTTTGCTCGCACCTGCCACGAGCATTGAGTGTCGGCATCCTGCAGTCGAACAGCAAAAGCTGCTGCCACCTTCGAGGCATCGAGACGTGGAATTTGTGCTAGCAACCGCTGTACACTGTCAGCATCTGGGACGCTCTGGATACCACCGGGAGGAGTGCACAACGCCACCAGCTTGGCTTCGTACCCAGAGGTGTTCGCAGAGGAGGTCTGACCACAGTCGAAGCTGTGAATGGAACAGAAACGTTAGCTCCCGTATTCTGGACTAGGTAACAGAGAGTAGAGCTCCACTTACTCTTCAAGCTCGGCATCGGGGGTTAGTCCAACCCAAGCTTTACGCATGGCCTTGGGAATGGGCTTGATCATTCGATTTTCCTCCGGGTCATCGCGTTCATTGTGCTCCTCTTCATTCTCAAGCAGAGCGCACCGTTTGTCAGGAGAAAAGTCCTGGTAGTCCCAGTCCTCACTAAGATCAGAGAAACAGATCAGATCCTCATGACTAGATCTAAGAGACGAGTGAGTTAACTTACATTGCCTGCTCTACTTGGTGGAGATACTTGTCCTTGAGCTCATCCAGGAAGTGCATGGCCTCCTCCATTGTTGCTGCTGGTGAGTTGCTAAGAAGCTGTTGGATTTCGAAGTGAACATCGTCTATCGAGCACTTTTCAATCATCAGGACGTGAGACCTTTGACGGATAAGGTGGCCAAGGTGCTTACCGTTATCTACTGCTTTTAACGATCGACTTTCAGTTGATTACTGGTTATCCATGCAGGGGAGGAGCTAACGACATTACCCCTGATGATATTTGCATTACCCCTCCCATCTCCACTTTAAAAGTATTTCAAAATATATGGCGACGTTTCAAGTGTTGTGTCGCTCTCGCCGTGCGAAGAAGTCAATCAACATGCTTCGCCTGCCAAGCCTCGCCAGCAGACTGCTTTGGACGTCTGTGTCCCCCCAGCACGTTACCATCGACAGCACTACAAGCGCACCTTCTCGTCCAAGCTCTTACAGCGCATCAGAGAGCCTTCCGCTCTTAAGACTGCCATTGACTGAAACGCTGGCTTTCCCTCACATTCCGTCGCCTGCGTTGGAGCTCAACACAAACTCAATTTTCCCGAGATTCACTGACAA
This sequence comes from Phytophthora capsici, assembly GCA_030324255.1. NCBI lineage: Eukaryota > Oomycota > Peronosporomycetes > Peronosporales > Peronosporaceae > Phytophthora > Phytophthora capsici. Next base: position 2,369,596 of record CM059351.1, read on the forward strand.
CTCGATGCATACTCCCTACGTACCTCCAATACATCTCGACGTAACTGCGGTCTCTTATGCTGCCCCAGAGCCGGCCGCCCGGTCACTCCCTGCAATTGGATCGACAAACCAGCGTACGTGGAACCTTCCTGTGCACCCACAGACTTGCTTTCACAATCCAGAAGCTGCTCGAGCAGCTATAAACGGCGTCGCTGCGAAACACGGCTATGCAGTCGTGCAGAAGACAATCGTCTATGACAAAAAGAAAAATCGTCGCCGGATTGTTCTTGCGTGTGATCGCCATAGTTCCCGACGTCAGCACACAAGCAGTACTGGGGCATGTAGGCCCAACTCGGCTTCTCGACGGTGTGGTTGCAAGATGCAGGTGCGTCTGGTTCGTGTATTAGCAGAAAACGGGGAGATTAAAAGGTGGCAAATCGAGCATAGAGGAACAGCCTATACTCATAACCACCCTCCGTCAGCAGGAATTGCTGCTTACCCAAGCCTTCGCAGAGAATCGAGAACACCCGCCGTGCGCCAAGTTATTGCGACCGACTGGCAAACTGGCATCCGCGCTTCTCAGACGCTGGCTCGCCTTGCTCTAGAGAGAGCAGAGGTCGTTATTACGCCTCTAGACCTGTACAATGAAAGACAACGGGCTGAGCGAGCAGAGTTGTGTGGGACGACAAGAATCGAATACTTACTGGAGTGCCTTCGGGAGGGGCCGTACTTTGTTCGCTTCCAGACAGACAAGTTCAATCGCGTCTCGCGTTTATTCTTCGCCTACAACGATGCCATTGTTATTTACCGTGAGAACTTTGACATTGTACTGATGGACTGCACGTACCGCACCAATCGATTCGGGATGCCACTTCTTAACGTGGTGGGGGTGACTGGCATGAACACGACCATCCATATTGCCCAAGTTTTCATGGTAGATCGCAATTTCCCAAGTGTCATTGCAATCTTTAAAGGCCACTTTGAAAACCTCAATGTCACAAATATGGTTTAATGACATACCTACATGTTGCCTGCGCCTACACAGACAGTTACTTCTAGTGCGACCAGTCGCGGAGATGCTTTTTTTTAAACTTGGATAAAGTATGAGGGGTAATGCAAATATCATCAGGGGTAATGTCGTTAGCTCCTCCCTCCATGCAGGGGTAACGAACTAATGCCGTGCGTTGCCCGGGAAGCTCTGGATATTGTAGTCTACCAGTACATGTACCAGTGCCGCGCATGAAACTTAGAGGTTCATAGAGTTGTTAGTTTGGAGTTTTTTTTAAAAGAAAAATGATTACACATGCAGCTTATACAGAAAGCACTTCCCCACATGCTAGGCCAATCGATATGTCGATTCGTTATACCCAGGTGTCCATTCATTCTTCCCAGGGGCCTTGCCCAAAATCTACTGTCCCGTGTGCTTTACTTAATCGAGGGCGATTTTAATTTTTCCAGCAATTGGTGCTATAAACGTACTTAAATGTGTTCTAAATCCTAGGGATACCGGTACTTTAGTAACAATTTTAGAAATGTTTAAAGACTAGGAGATCTGGTTTATCTTAAACGTTACTTAAATGTGCTGTCAATGATTCGTTCCTAGGTTGCGTGGCTTTTGAGCTTCGCTTCGTCCAATAGATTGTGTTTGACTGCTTCGTGTTATGGCAGGTTCGAAAATAAGCCTAACGTTAGCCAAACTTTTTAATTTTTATATTGTATCTTGTTATGACTCATAACTTATGAGTAAAAAAAAGATAAGTTATTACCTTTGGTACCGATAGAACAACTTTTAGGTCAGGTTGCCGTAAATTGATATCAAGCAATGTCGCTACAGTGTTGCATGGTTGTCGCTCTAGTGACATGTTACGCGAATGTCGTTCTTCACCGGTTGGGTTAACATTCACCCTCTTTCGTATAGAATATCAGATAACATTCAGTATTCCGCCAGTTAATCTTGCTCTTGGTAAGACAATATAATTTATGTAGCAACACCAGTAACTGATTATTCGTTTATATAGGATACACGAGGGGTCTCGATCCCACCTAAACTCTGGATATAAATATCCAGAGAATTTAAATTTGGTGCCTGTGTTGAAGGAGCCTTCAGTTATTCAGACGTGTACCGTACACGGTGTACGATACATTCGGTATGAATATCACCACATCTCCAGCTTGAATCGAACTAGAGCTGATCCTTGAATCCTCGCTTGGTCGGCAAATCTACAGCAGTCGTAGGTTGCAGTTTACCGAATACTTGAAGTAGTCTTAAAATTCAATTGATAAAGTGTTCTTGCAAAAACTCACCTTGCAGAATACATCTATCAGGAATGGGAGCACTCAGCGAATATGGAAGAAACTTTGCTGCATTAAAAACTACCTACGGTGGACACTAAACGAATGGAGCGTTCTACCCTGCTAAACTGCGTCCGGTTCACCCCTTTTTGCCCTCGCGGCTGGACTTCCTAGTCAAAAAAATAAACCTGAATAGCGGCGTCCTGTGTCTGTCCACCTTGTTTGCATAACGCACGAACAAGGTTCTTTTACTTCTTGACATCGAGCTTGAGGTAGTCGTTGTCGAAGTGGTGAAGTCGCACGTAACCGTCCTCAGCTCCAGAAGCGTAGCTCTTGCCGTTCGGGTGGAAAGCGATGGTGTTAATGGGGCCGAAGTGGCCCTTGACACGGCCGAACTCCTCCTGGAAGACCATGTGGAAGAAACGAGCTTCGAACTTACCCACTCGTCCGGACGTAGTGGTCACACTCATCGCCTCCTGACCACCACCAAGCACCACGTGCTCCTTGATAGGAGAAATAGCAGCCGAGTTCACGGGACGGTCCGTCTCGTACACCTTAAGCACCTTCATCGTCTCCACGTCCAGCAGCTTGGCCGTGTTGTCCTTGGACGACGTAATCGCCAACGTCTTGGACTTGTTAAACGCCACATTGGTAATTTCTCCCGTGTGGATGTCGTGGCTCTCCAGTAGTTCCCCAGTCTTAGGGTCGAACAACTTGATCGTGCCGTCTCCTCCCGTCGTCATGATGGCCTTGTTCAATGGCATCCAGTAAGCACCAGTGATGCGGCCTTCGTGGCCATGCTTGGAGATCGTCAGCACCGGCTCAGCGGATTGGTTGGCTACATCAGCAGCCAGTTCGTACACGAACACCGAAGCCGGATTGTCCGAGAACTTGTCAGCAACCGACACGAAGTACTGGTCCCCCGTGCTGAAGTTGACACTACGGGCCGGACCCGTGTGTGGGAAGGAGAAGAGTTCCTCTCCAGTCTGCACGTCCCACAGCTTCACAGTAGCATCAGCTGCAGCAGTTAACAAACGCTCCGAGTGGTAACTGACGTCGCAGGCCCAGACAGCGCCCGAATGACCCACGTATGTGCCAATACGCTCGCCAGTGTCGCTGTACCAGAGGTTGGGCGTGTGGTCCTTCGCGCAGGAGAACAACAGGTCGCCCTCGCGGTTGTACTTGATCATAGTGAGGGACCGCGAGTGGCCTTTAAGCAGGATCGGACGCATGGCTACAGTTAGGAGAAGGAGGAAGAGGAAGAGCCTATATGAGCTTTGCTGGCCACCAGTGGGGGCCAATCTCACCTATGATAGAGAATATATGGTATACAATGGGATTAGACTATTTGGGACTATTTTTGATTTGTGACCTTTTGACCTTCATTCCACACCATACAAAATGATGCTGCGTCATGGGCTGTCGTTGCTGCGCTCTGTTCCTTCCCTACGGACGCAATTGATGTCTAGTGCGTCGGAGTTTACACTACAGACGTCGCTCTCTCTATCGCAGTTGAAACACCAGGGAAAAGTCCAATTGAAGGCTGCGGATGCTGCACGAACGGAATTGGAAATTGTGCCGGTTTTGAGCGCTGATGACTTCGCTTTACAGGTGTTTACAGCTTCCCACGATACATTTGATATCCAGCAGCTCTTTAGTATTGAAGAAGAGGTTACTAAGGGACCCGTTGGTGGCGTTAATAGCGTTAATACGCTGCGTATCGCGAAAAACAGCGCTTTGGACGCTAAAGTACAGCTTCTGCTGCCTCACACGGTGGATCTGAACGTAGTGGTGACCAATGGCAGCGTCACGCTTAAGGACAAGATAGAGGGAGATGTTAAGGTGGTTCTGGGACGCGGAGACATTGAGGTGAACAAGGTTCGGGGCACAAACGTGAGCTTGAAGACGAACGGCGGACAGATTCGGGTATCGGCATTGGTGGAAGGAGAAACAGCGAGACTGGAGGCTCAAGGAGGTGTTAAGTGTAAGAGACTGATGGCTGGTAGAGCAGAGGTCAAGATCGGCAAGGGGGAGAGCGAGGGATCGGAGTTTGGAGCCATTTACGCTTCGACTTGCAATATCGTTTCGACGAACCAGAGTGGGCAATCGACGCTTCGAGTAGGCAATATGCACGGGTATCTTCGTGTGTCGAGCGAAGGCTTGAAGAGTTTAGAGGTGGATAGCGTCACCGGTGCGTTGGAGGTTGAAGACAGCGGAGAAAAGTGCGACGTCGTGGCGCACTTTGACTCGTGGACGAATGACGCATCCAGTAGCATTCTGACGGGTGGAAATGTACGTGTTTCACTACAACCAGCAGCACCAATCGACGTGGAACTACACGGCACGAAGGTCACTGTGGGTAAAGACTGTGAGTTTTCCAGTAGTGAGATGGACCAGCTGGATGAGGACTACGCTATCTTCACTGGGGAGCTTGGTGCGCAGGAGGGTGCTGCTATCGCGACTTCAGGGTCAACCGGCAAGATTAACATGGATAGTGCCAAAGATGACGCTATGCGTACGTCTTTCTTCATGAAGAAGAACGATACTGGCCGAGATGAAGAAGAGGTCAAGACTCCGCGGCTGTTTGTTCACGCACTGAGCGGTGAGGTTACGCTTGATCAACTGAACTGGATGGATAACATCAAGCGCAAGCACTTAAAACAGTAGACGAAAGCGTTGAGTTGCTAGTGTTCTTGGCGTAAACACGAACTTTTTGACAGGGGTGTTACATGTATCCATATCGAATTTGCAAGGTGAGCTAAAATTATCAGACATCGTTGAGTCCTTAAGTACTGAGGACGTTTGAAAAGTGCTCGAGACAATGTTCACTTTGAAATCCAACAGCTTCTTAGCAACTCACCAGCAGCAGCAATGGAGGAGGCCATGCACTTCCTGGATGAGCTCAAGGACAAGTATCTGCACCAGGTGGAGCAGGCAATGTAAGGCAACTTACTCGTCTCTTAGATCTAGTCATGAGGATCTGATCTGTTTCTCCGATCTTAGTGAGGACTGGGACTACCAGGACTTTTCTCCAGACAAACGGTGCGCTCTGCTTGAGAACGAAGAGGAGCACAATGAGCGTGATGACCCGGAGGAAAATCGAATGATCAAGCCCATTCCCAAGGCCATGCGTAAAGCTTGGGTGGGTCTAACCCCCGATGCCGAGCTTGAAGAGTAAGTGGAGCTGTACTCTCTGTTACCTAGTCCAGGATACGGGAGCTAACGTTTCTGTTCCATTCACAGCTTCGACTGTGGTCAGACCTCCTCTGCGAATATCTCTGGGTACGAAGCCAAGCTGGTGATGTTGTGCACTCCGCCCGGAGGCATCCAGAGCGTCCCAGATGCTGACAGTGTACAGCGGTTGCTAGCACAAATTCCACGTCTCGACGCCTCGAAGGTGGCAGCAGCTTTTGCTGTTCGACTGCAGGATGCCGACACTCAATGCTCGTGGCAGGTGCGAGCAAAGGCGATCGTTCTGATGCTGATGCTGGTGGAGATCAAGCCGTTCGCTGGTCGTTATCTCCCTGCCTTCCGGTCCAATCCGACGCTCATGCAGCAACTTGAAGCTCTTCGAACGGGGTCACTCAAGCAGGTGAATCGGGAGGGTGCACGGAAGCTTTTGTCGTTGATCCGCTCCGATGGCACTGATCCGACGTTCGTTCCGAAGGGGAATGGGATGGTGAAACCCCACGTTCGCCACGTTCAGATCGGCAACAAGAACAAGAAGAAGACGCCCAAACCTTCTCCATCTCCAGTCAAGCAGCAGTTGTCGCCTGGTAAACTGGCAGTGGACAGGGTCTTCCGACCGGAGCTCAAGATGTCAAAGAGTACCGCTCTACTGGTGCAGCAGCCGAAAGTCTCGAAACCGTCGCTGGTGGTGAGTCCGAAAGTCTCTCAAGCTGTCCAGGCCTCGTGGAGACGCCGTAACAGCGTGACGAAAGACCAAGAGGACGGCAACCTCATGCCTTACCAGAAGATTCCGGCTGTCGCTCCTAGGAACTCGTGGATCTACGGGACTCCAGCGAAAACTGGAGGCGTTCAGTCTTCCATCACGACGAGCTCAAGATTCGACAGCGGGAATTTCAGTGCCTTCTCTTTTGTACAGGCTTGATACGTCGAGACTTGCAACTCGATGCATGCTTGGAGTTGAGATTTTGAAGTAGCAATGACCAACTTCAATTTTTATTTTTTTTTTCAAAACGTTTGACGTACAAGGTACTGTTTTTAGATAGTGAAAGAAGGTAGATAGAACAAATGAGGCTAAGTATCTGTGGCGGTGGTACGGCCGCAACGAGCCGATACTATAGGCTTCAACCATGGTAATTCAGTCCGAGCCAAGAGCAACAACCAGCATAACTAGTTAATCAACTCATTCCTTCTTCTGTAGGCTTTAGCCATGGAACGCATTCCTAAGAATGAGTCGTTGTGTAGACGGGAGCTCAAAAAGTGGCAGACACTCGCTGCGAATTACGCGGGCAGAGGTTATGCATGACGCAGCATGTTGTGTTTGACTGTTTTCTCAGAGAAATGCATTCGGTGATCTCCATAGTTTCCCCCTACGTAAACCTAAGCCTGTCTGTCGATGAGTTCCGTTCAGGGATCTCTTAAGCTCGTAAACGATTGTCGTCATCAAGTGTTCAACACAATGGTAATTTACCTGCTAATTTCTTTCCTGGTTCACAACCAGATCTGCTAAAAATGCCTCCCTCGCAAGATTTTCCGGTGTTAACGTCTGTCCGCGTGGTTTATCGCGAGTGTCTGCCGCTTCATGAGCTCCCGCACATCATTCTACACATCGACGAGTACTTGGGAGTGGGTTCCATGGTGAAAGCATGCGCTCTCAGCTCCTTGCGGTTGATGTCTCACGTTGCAGCCAGGGATACCAAGACTCATTGGGGGGATGTAGCCAACATTGCCGCCAAGAACGGACACGTTCATATCTTACAGTGGCTGTCGGAAATCCACGCCGATCGATGTGACTGGGACGTCAATATTCTCGACTGTGCGGCGGCATCCGGCCACTTGTCGGTGGTCAAGTGGCTACATGTTCACCGGCAAGACGGGTGCACCACACGAGCAATGGATTGTGCAGCGGAGGGTGGGCACTTGCCTATTGTCAAGTGGCTTCATGCTCACCTAAGCGAAGTATGTACGAAAACAGCCATGGACTTAGCTGCGATATATGGACTCTTGGAAACCGTCAAGTGGTTGCATTATAATCGAGCGGAGGGGTGTACAACTGACGCAATGGACTTTGCAGCGGGGAGGGGGCATTTAGATGTGGTCAAGTGGCTACATGACAACCGAACAGAAGGATGCACAACCGACGCAATGGAATGGGCGGCGGATTCTGGCCATCTCGAGGTTGTAAAATGGCTCCATGTCAACAGAATGGAAGGATGCACAGCAACCGCGATGAATTTTGCAGCGGAATCAGGACATTTAGACGTTCTAAAATGGCTACACGAGAACAGAACGGAAGGGTGTACAGCTGACGCAATGGACTTGGCAGCGGGAAGTGGGCATTTAACTGTGGTGAAATGGCTACATGAGAACAGAACGGAAGGGTGCACAATAAACGCAATGAACTGGGCGGCGGCATCAGGACATTTGGAGCTGGTAAAGTGGCTACATAAGAACAGAGTCGAAGGATGCACGATGCGCGCAATGACCGACGCTGCCAATAACGGACACCTGGAAATGCTTGAATGGCTTCACACGAATCGAATCGAAGGCTTCTCAGAAGACGCCCTTAGGCTGGCGGCACGTAATGGCCGCGTCGATGTGATACGGTGGCTGAAGGAACACGGATACACGGGAAACTCCCACAGCGCATAAGAAGCTGCTGCCAAAAAGGGACACACTCCAATTATCAGATTGGTACTGAGTAGGCACGGAAGATTATTAAACGGGTCTTCTGCGGGCCTGGTCAGGCCCCGGGTCGGGCTGACCCCGACCCATACCCACTATTTTTTATTTCATATACATTTAATAAACAACAGGCCCGACCCATATCCGTACCCTCAAAATATGCGAACCCAACCCACATACCAATCATTACCTAAGATACCGGTACAAACCGTTTCCGTTTCACGAACCGTTTCCGTTTCACAAATTGTTTCCGTTTCACAAACCGTTTCCGTTGCACCACTCAACATCTCATTACGGAATTGGCCTCCACGAACATGAGCACCTATCCTGCGCTTCCGCCGCATGGCTGGCAACGCCTCACCTTGGAGCTCTCCGAGGAAGTTCTTGCGGGGCTACTGGAAGAAGCAAAGGCGCGTAAATACGAGCCGGTTTTCCACAAGGTCGGGTCTGACACCCTTGACCCCAAACGCCTACAGTCTCGCTTGACTGAGAAGGTTGAGACGTTCTCGCCGGAGATGAAGATCCTCCATGAGCAGGCTACTTATGCTGTGCGCACCCGAGACAGCCTTTACCAACCAAGAACGTACTCGTTCATGTACGCCAAGAGCAACGGCAAGGAACAAGACCCTCATAAGGACTACATCCCTGAGGCGATCGCGAACGGCACGAAGAAGTTTCCAGGGACTATTCCGTGTAGCATGATCGTCGCCCTCATGCCAGGAACTCGCCTGAAGGTTTTTGCGGGGTGCTTTGGCACGGTAGACCCCACGAAGGCCAAGGTTCTCGAGCTTCGTCCTGGAGATGCTGTCCTCTTTCGAGCTGACCTGATTCACTGCAGCATGGCCTACGAAGAAGACAACTACCACATCCACTGCTACATCACCGCCCCAGGACCCGCGTTTGAGCCGGACGTCATTGCAGGAGTGGACGAGAAGGTATATACGTGCCAATACTGCGGGCATCGTGGCTCATCTTCGAGTGTGATGCGTCTCCACCGGTACTACTGCAAGAAGAACCCAAAAGGCCACGTCAAGAAGAAGGAAACAGGCGAGTGCAAGTGCCCTCAATGTGGTCGAGTCTTTGGTACTCCAGGTGGGTTGAGAAGCCACCGCTTCCGGTACCCAAAATGCGTACCTGTTTCTGGTACCTCGTAAGCTCAGATGGTAGATACGGGTAATTGACTCAATACAACAACGAGGCCAACTCATTGAATTCTTTACTCTTTTCATATTAAGACGTCGGTCAATTCCTACTCTTAAAATGTATTTTTTTTTCAAATTATGAAACGGAAACGCTTTTTGAAACGGAAACGGATTTGCTCATCTTGTGATAGAAAGTTGAAGATGTAGCCCAATCAAAAGTACTCATTATCAAAACAGTGACCAATAACATTGTTAGATTATATATACTTCAACTAAAAAGTATCTTTGACCCTGCAAGTAATACTTGAGTATTTTCTTACGAAGGCGAGATGTAATATATACGAGAAATCGGTGAATAAGTGTTGTGTATTGACGTGGTTAAGCTTTACAAAAACCTTTGTAGGAAAAAAGAGTAGCCTACCACTTAGTTTGTCTACACGTTAAACTCGTCAGGCACAACGTACGTTCCGTGGGTTGGTGCGCTAGCACGATTGTGTGTGATGTCTCCCAAAAGCGAAACGTAGCGGAATGCGTGCCTCTCAATGGTACCAATGAAGGTCGGGATGTTTGGGCGACTATTTGGGAACGCGACGTTGAGCTCCCGGTTGTAGCGTTCAAGAGAGTTGTTTGTTCGGTTCGCGATTGTGCGAGTCACACCCTTGATATTCCACAACTTCGGAGGATACATTTCTATCCAGGTCTTGCGGAAGTACTCCCAGAACTGAGTCGACTTGTCTGAGGAGTACTCATTTCCATTGTCGTTGAGAGCGGCCCTGAACTTCTTGATCACGTACTGAAAGCCGTCCGGGTCAATTCGATCGTGTGAAATTACTGTGAAAGAGTCTAGGAATCCACGTTTCATCATCGTCTTGATCTCTTTCACCGAGATGCGGAGTTTCTGCATTTTTCGGCGGATGGCTTGCTTGAAATGAAACAGGCATCCAATAATCGTTACATCCGGGAACTGATCTCTCACAGCGTTGATCAACCCTCGCTCGAAGTCACAAGTCATGGTGCTGACGCCCATGTTCATTCCAGTAGCAACTTTCACGCAGTGAAGGGCGCTCCAGTACATCCACCCTGATTTGTTGGTGGTGAGCACGTACATACATGGCACAAAACACTTGGAGCCTCGATCGTGCACCATCATGACGATGCACTGGTAAAACGGGGTCGAGACACAATGGAACGCGCCGTTAATGTAGAGAGCGGTCTGGTTGTACGACAGTAACCAGATTAAAGCTGGATGTCCACACCCGATAATATGCTGGACATTTCCGTCGTCTACAAACGTGTAGTGGAACTGGAAGAAATGGGCGTCACCTCCTTTTGTCATGGAGAGAGGCGGAACTTCCACACGTCCGTAGATCGCCGAGCCGAAGTGAATGTTGCGCGTTCTGTACACCCGGCTAACCACTTGATCCTGTGAGAGCCCACGAACCATCGTCTTGGACGTAAAATCATCGCGAACAATGTCCCAAATCGCATTTGGAACCATTGTTAGGTCCGCCAATGCGAGTGAATCCACTGCTTGCTTCATGTCCTCAACGACATCGCGTAGGTCGGTGCGGCGGCCTTCTCCTGCTGATGCTTCGTCTGGAACGGCCGCCTGTGGTCTCCCACAAGTGTGTGGAACTGCGTTCTGGTATGAACCATCCACCATCACATCAACACGAGCCTTGCACTTGGTGCTGCGGTAGAAGCTGCAGCGGTATGTAGTCTTGCGAGCGGACGAGTACGCCTTCGTGTAGGATTATCTCTCCCAAAACACAGTCGTTTTGCACGGTCCGGGTCCCTTGTCGCCCTCCATTTTGGGGATGAACTCTAAATGCTAGATTCGTGTTCTCCAAACGACAGGAGTGGAGGAAGTCTCCCCATACCATTTCTCATACCAACCATTTGCCATGCCAATATCCACCCAAGTTGGGATCAGAATGATGTTACAGTTGGTGTCCATGCAGTAGTAATCGCATGTCTATATGGTAGACACTCATAAGGCAACAGACGTAATGTTAGGAATGCAGCAACGGGTGTTTTGAAATGTTGAAGAACCAAAGTAACTCTAACGATTTATATTGAAAAGGCACAACAGATGTGATAGGTAATCAGAAATACCGGTATATTATCGATATACTAATTGAACCTAGTAGACGCCAGCTTGAATTCCATATTTTACGGGTCAGGGGGGGTCGGACTGACCCGAGTCCATACCACCAAAATATAAATTACATTCCAGGCCCGACCAGGACCAGGCCCGCAGAAGACCCGTTTAATATCTAACCCATTCTGATCCCAGCTTGGATGGATATTGGCATGGCAAATGGTTGGTATGAGAAATGGTATGGGGAGACTTCCTCCACTCCTGTCGTTTGGAGAACACGAATCTAGCATTTAGAGTTCATCCCCAAAATGGAGGGCGACAAGGGACCCGGACCGTGCAAAACGACTGTGTTTTGGGAGAGATAATCCTACACGAAGGCGTACTCGTCCGCTCGCAAGACTACATACCGCTGTAGCTTCTACCGCAGCGCCAAGTGCAAGGCTCGTGTTGATGTGATGGTGGATGGTTCATATCAGAACGCAGTTCCACACACTTGTGGGAGACCACAGGCGGCCGTTCCAGACGAAGCATCAGCAGGAGAAGTCCGCCGCACCGACCTACGCGATGTCGTCGAGGACATGAAGCAAGCAGTGGATTCACTTGCATAGGCTGACCTAACAATGGTTCCAAATGCGATTTGGGATATTGTTCGCGATGATTTTACGTCCAAGACGATGGTTCGTGGGCTCTCAAAGGATCAAGTGGTTAGCCGGGCGTACAGAACGCGCAACATTCACTTCGGCTCGGCGATCTACGGACGTGTGGAAGTTCCGCCTCTCTCCATGACAAAAGGAGGTGACGCCAATTTCTTCCAGTTCCACTACACGTTTGTAGACGACGGAAATGTCCAGCATATTATCGGGTGTGGACATCCAGCTTTAATCCGGTTACTGTCGTACAACCAGACCGCTCTCTACATTAACGGCGCGTTCCATTGTGTCTCGACCCCGTTTTACCAGTGCATCGTCATGATGGTGCACGATCGAGGCTCCAAGTGTTTTGTGCCATGTATGTACGTGCTCACCACCAACAAATCAGGGTGGATGTACTGGAGCGCCCTTCACTGCGTGAAAGTTGCTACTGGAATGAACATGGGCGTCAGCACCATGACTTGTGACTTCGAGCGAGGGTTGATCAACGCTGTGAGAGATCAGTTCCCGGATGTAACGATTATTGGATGCCTGTTTCATTTCAAGCAAGCCATCCGCCGAAAAATGCAGAAACTCCGCATCTCGGTGAAAGAGATCAAGACGATGATGAAACGTGGATTCCTAGACTCTTTCACAGTAATTTCACACGATCGAATTGACCCGGACGGCTTTCAGTACGTGATCAAGAAGTTCAGGGCCGCTCTCAACGACAATGGAAATGAGTACTCCTCAGACAAGTCGACTCAGTTCTGGGAGTACTTCCGCAAGACCTGGATAGAAATGTATCCTCCGAAGTTGTGGAATATCAAGGGTGTGACTCGCACAATCGCGAACCGAACAAACAACTCTCTTGAACGCTACAACCGGGAGCTCAACGTCGCGTTCCCTAATAGTCGCCCAAACATCCCGACCTTCATTGGTACCATTGAGAGGCACGCATCCCGCTACGTTTCGCTTTTGGGAGACATCACACACAATCGTGCTAGCGCACCAACCCACGGAACGTACGTTGTGCCTGACGAGTTTAACGTGTAGACAAACTAAGTGGTAGGCTACTCTTTTTTCCTACAAAGGTTTTTGTAAAGCTTAACCACGTCAATACACAACACTTATTCACCGATTTCTCGTATATATTACATCTCGCCTTCGTAAGAAAATACTCAAGTATTACTTGCAGGGTCAAAGATACTTTTTAGTTGAAGTATATATAATCTAACAATGTTATTGGTCACTGTTTTGATAATGAGTACTTTTGATTGGGCTACATCTTCAACTTTCTATCACAAGATGAGCAAATCCGTTTCCGTTTCAAAAAGCGTTTCCGTTTCATAATTTGAAAAAAAATACATTTTAAGAGTAGGAATTGACCGACGTCTTAATATGAAAAGAGTAAAGAATTCAATGAGTTGGCCTCGTTGTTATATTGAGTCAATTACCCGTATCTACCATCTGAGCTTACGAGGTACCAGAAACAGGTACGCATTTTGGGTACCGGAAGCGGTGGCTTCTCAACCCACCTGGAGTGCCAAAGACTCGACCACATTGAGGGCACTTGCACTCGCCTGTTTCCTTCTTCTTGACGTGGCCTTTTGGGTTCTTCTTGCAGTAGTACCGGTGGAGACGCATCACACTCGAAGATGAGCCACGATACCCGCAGTATTGGCACGTATACACCTTCTCGTCCACTCCTGCAACGACGTCCGGCTCAAACGCGGGTCCTGGGGCGGTGACGTAGCAGTGGAGGCGGTAGTTGTCTTCTTCGTAGGCCATACCGCAGTGAATCAGGTCAGCTCGAAAGAGGACAGCATCTCCAGGACGAAGCTCGAGAATCTTGGCCTTCGTGGGGTCTACCGTGTCAAAGCACCCCGCAAAAACTTTCAGGCGAGTTCCTGGCATGAGGGCGACGATCATGCTGCACGGAATAGTCCCTGGAAACTTCTTCGTGACGTTCGTGATCGCCTCAGGGATGTAGTCCTTGTGGGGGTCTTGTTCCTTGCCGTTGCTCTTGGAGTACATGAACGAGTACGTCCTTGGTTGGTAAAGGCTGTCTCGGGTGCGCACAGCGTAAGTAGCCTGCTCATGGAGGATCTTCATCTCCGGCGAGAACGTCTCAACCTTCTCAGTCAAGCGGGACTGTAGGCGCTTGGCGTCGAGGGTGTCAGAGCCGACCATGTTGAAAACCGGCTCGTATTTACGCGCCTTTGCTTCTTCCAGTAGCCCAGCAAGAACTTCCTCGGAGAGCTCCAAGGTGAGGCGTTGCCAGCCATGCGGCGGAAGCGCAGGATACGTGCTCATGTTTGTGGAGGCCAATTCCGTAATGAGGTGTTGGGCGGTGCAACGGAAACGGTTTGTGAAACGGAAACAATTTGTGAAACGGAAACGGTTCGTGAAACGGAAACGGTTTTTACCGGTATCTTAGGTAATGATTGGTATATGGGTTGGGTTCGCATATTTTGAGGGTATGGATATGGGTCGGGGTCAGCCCGACCCGGGGCCTGACCAGGCCCGCAGAAGACCCGTTTAATATCTAACCAATATGCACGAGACGTCTACTCGGCTCGGAATAAAGGGGAAGCAATGATTAGTATTATAACAGCCTGTTCTTAGGCTTGATGGACATGGTCATGGTAAATGCGTATCTTACGCACAATGAGGGGCCAAGATCAAGGGGACGGTGGCCATGAAACGCTCAGAGTGGTCTTGCGTTCTCCAAAACCAGCTCCTCCAACCCAAAGCTGAAGATTTTGCTGGCGTGGAGGCAACGCCGCCTCCAGCGAGTCAGAAACGTCAGCGCACTCGAGTTCGTCTCACGCACGCGCTCCAACAATTTGAGGACTGGGTCACTGTCACTGGGGTCCAGAAGCGCCGGTAGAGATCGTGCAAGGTCTGCGCTCTTTTGCACACTGAAAAGAAGAAGTCCTTCGCAACAACGTTCTTCTGTGAACGCTGCTCTGTAAATAATGTCAAGTGTTGGTTGTGCAACCGGATTCGGTGGGAATACAAGGGGTGTTGCGAAGACATGCTTCGACATCTGGCATGATGATTTCGACGGTGGCCAAGCTATTCCACCAAACTTGGGGAAGCACATCGTTCTCCGACACCCTGGCCAGAACGCTGGTCAACGAAAGAAGACACGACGGGAACTTCGGCTTGTACGCGATGGTGGCAGTGACGGTGGCAACGGCGGCGACAATGAGAATGGTAGAGGTGACGATTGATCCATGTCTGCGTGTCAGTTGATTAGTAATTTGTTCAATTACGCAGTTTCTTGAATCATCGTACCTTCTTCCTTGCGTTTCTTGACTTGTCTGGACTATCTGTGAAGCAAATCAGCCATCTGTTGACTGCACATGCAGTCAGTTATGACATTGGGGTGACAACATAGTCGCTCAAGGCCGTATGAGTTACGACATTGAAAAAAAACCTGTTGAAATTTAATGCACCTAACTTCATGCCAAAAAGTAAACACATACAAATACGAAGTAACATCGATATGGCGTATCTTACGACATGCGCTTACGTGTTCTGGGCAAGTACCGTTTTCCGGACGCAAGGTGTTACACTCCCCTTCAACTTGCTCAGACACCAGTCCGAACCGGTCAAGAAGACGCGTGAACTGCGGTGTAGGAAGTGGCTTTGTCAAGTAGTCGATAATCTGCAAGGCCGACGGTGCGTACTCCAGTGCGATGCCTCCCTTGTTGATGTGGTCCTGCACAAAATGGTAACGTAGGTCGATGTGTTTCGCTCGCGGTGAATAGCCAGTGTTCTTCGCGATGCTGATCGCTGACTTGTTGTCAATGTAGATGGTCGTTGCGCCAATCACCTTCAAGTTCATCTCCTTCAGTAAGTGACGCAGCCAACGTATTTCTTGGACGGCAAGTGAGAGCGCCATATATTCAGCTTCTGCGGACGATAGAGCTGCCGTCTGCTGTCGCTTGCTCCTGAAAATCACCGGTCCTCCAGCCATTAAGATGAGGACGCCAGACGTGGAGCGACGAGTCTCAAGATCACCACCCCAGTTTGCATCTATGTACGTCGCAATGGTGCACCCTTTTGATGTCGTTCGTGAGTATCTGATACTCAAGCGTGGTGTGGCCTTCCGATAGCGCAGGACTCGCACTGCAGCGCGCCAATGGAGTGCTTGGGGGTTTGCCACGTAGCGAGAAAGCTCGTTTACTGCCACGCAAATGGCGCGTAGCATTTGCCACGTAAAGTAACGAACCTGTTAGCTCCCGGTACGGTGCGTTCGACTTGTTGCCGCTGCTTTTGGCATCAGGACGGAAATCTTGACCACGAATGGAGGGGTTTCGCATTGGATAGGCTTCGTGTTGCCCGAACTTTGTAATCATCCGCTGAATAAATTGCTCTTGGCTGAGAAGAAGCGTTTCATTGTCGCGATCATTGTGCACCTGAATCCCCAGAATGAATCGCGCGTCGCCAAGTGCCTTGACTGAGAAGTGCTCGGCCAGTTTCTTCGTGACTTCTTCGGCGATTTCATCGTTCTTACATCCAATTAAGAGGTAGTCCACGTAGAGAACAATGAAAACAGGTCCATCTTCTCCGCTCTCCTTCACGAACAGACCAACGTCAGCACCGCACTGCTGAAATCCCATTCTCAAAAACACCTCGCGGATCTTCTTGTACCAGACAGCTGCGGCTTGCTTCAGCCCGTATAAACTGCGTCGTAGACGACACTCCATGCCGCCGCTGGTCTTGATCCCGGATGGTACGGCCATGTAAACTTCTTCTTCTAGGTCTCCGTTCAAGAAAGCTGTTTCGATGTCGTACTGCTTTACCACGTAGTTTCTCAAACAGCGCACTGCGAGAAACACACGAACAGTGTTCAGACTAGCAACCAGAAAGTATCTCTCCCTGTAGTGAATTCCGTAGGTCTGCAAAAATCCCAGAGCAACACTCATCGTGTTTAAGAGCAAATACCCATTTACATCCGATCACCTTCGCTCCATGTGGTCTACGTACGAGATCCCAAATGTGATTTTTCACATGTGAACGGATGTCAGCGCGAACTGCTTCCCTCCATTTGTCGGCATCCGGCGAGCGAATAGCTTCAGCATAGGAAGTAGGAACACCTTGCAGCGACGAGAGTGATTTCATAACTTCCCAGTCGTGGACGCTTTGGGTCAGGCTCGTCGGACTCGTCTTCAGGATCAGTAGGTGAGGGAAGCGCCGGTAGCTCTTGTACGTCACTGTTGGCCAGTTCACGCAGGCCAGGGGCCAGGTAGCTGTCATCTCGGTGGTCCACCACTCGGTCCAGGAAGTAGTGGTACTTCTTGGGATGAAGAGCCGTTCGTTAGAAGTTGCTGTCGTTCCGTAGTCAGATTTCGTGGATGGATCCGCACTACAAGTTGCTTGCCCGGAGACCTCGGATGATGAAAACTCGCAACTGAGTTCGACTGCCGCTGTACCAAGCAGCTCAAATTCGAGCGGTTACCCAGTAAAGGTTGATCCGGTGGCATCGTCATATCATTCCCCCCCTAAACTGCGACTGATCTTGGGTTTCCAGAACAGGGCGCGCACTCACTTGGCTCGGGCCATTCAGTGTCAACGCCCGATTCTCGCTGCCCACTTGCATAGGCTCCGCAGGCGTTCCATCACAGTCAGTATCAGCGGGATCATCACTATCTCGAGGTACAGGTAGAGAAATCGGCGAATGAGAGCATTCATCCCAGTTGTAGTTGACCATGTTAGGAGCTTCAAAGCTGCACTGATGGCTTCTGTACGCGCTAGGCGGTCGCTCGTCCAGTACTATCGTGCGTCTTACCACTAGTCTTTCGTCCTCGAGATCCCAGACCCGGTACGCCTTCAAGGCATCGACGTAGCCGAGAAAAATACAGCGATGTGCTTTGCGGTCCCACTTGGATCGCTTGGACTGATCAATGTGCACGTAACCTTGAGCGCCAAAAACTCGAAGATGGTCCAACCATGGTTTAACGCCAAACCAATTCTCAAATATAGTACTTGCTGGTCTCGCACTGTTGGGGATGCGATTGATGATGTACGTCGCGGTCACTACCGCTTCACTCCACCAGCAAGTTTCGAGCTGCATATGGTGCAACATCGAGCGCGCCATTTCCACGATGGTGCGATTCATTCGCT
This sequence comes from Phytophthora capsici, assembly GCA_030324255.1. Lineage (NCBI taxonomy): Eukaryota > Oomycota > Peronosporomycetes > Peronosporales > Peronosporaceae > Phytophthora > Phytophthora capsici. The sequence continues at coordinate 2,387,748 of CM059351.1, forward strand.
CTGCTAGTCCATTCTGTTGAGGACTATAGGGTGCTGTTGTCTGGTGCACAATCCCTTGGTTGAAGCAGAAGCTTGTAAACGGTTTGGACGCGCACTCCCCTCCGTTATCCGTCCGGATGCACTTGACCTTCCGCTGAAGCTGCGTCTCAGCCAATTGCTTGAAACGGACAAAGTGTTGAAACACCTCCGCCTTGGACTTGAGGAGATACACGTGCACATACCGAGAGAAATCATCGACAAATTACAACAAACCGCGCTCCCCCTTTTGCCCGCGTCTGCATTGGCCCCATTACGTCGCTGTGGATAACCTCAAGAGGGGCTCGGGTCTTCACTCGGCTGGAACTTTGTCTTGCAAATGGGCTCACCGTCTTCTTCCCTTGTGCACATCCATCACAAAGCCCGCGATTGTCCTGGAGGAGAACAGGAACGCCCTCGACGGCCTCCCAAATGGCGTCCAGTCGCTGCTGGGTCACGTGCCCGAGCCGCGCGGGCCACAAGGCTGCGTCCGCAGGTCTTGTCATCATTGCTGCGGCCGTCTCTTCATATCCAGCAGCATGCTGAACTTGAACATCCCATGCGTAGAGCTTACCAATCTTCGGCACCAGAGCCAATGTTTCCCCGCCAAATCTGATCGTACATCCACTTGCACTAATCGATACTTCCACGTTCTTTGCGGCGAGAGCTGGAATTGATAATAACTTGAGATCTAACCCAGGGACATACAAAACATCCGTAATCTTGATCAAACGCCCATTTACACGGAAACGCACTGCACCGACTCCTTGAGCAGGAAGCGACTGTCCGCTCGCTACCGTAATGTTCTAATTCCCGATTAAGTCCCTGTACTCGCAGAACTCCAACATTGTGTTTGTCATGTGCGAACTGGCCCCACTGTCCAGAAGCCACTCACTTCTCCATGTAGTGGCTGACGCAGAGAACACAACTTCACTATCGTCATCATCTTTCTTCAGCTTGGGGCAATCATTGCGCCTGTGACCGATCTCGTCACACTCGAAGAATCGACCCTTGAAGCCGTGGTCACTCCGTTGCCTCTTCCGAGACTGCGAGTCCCGGCCTCCGTGCCGGTTGTTCTGTCGATCTTGGTTCCCACGACCGTTGTTGCATTACTACGGAATCTCAAGCAGATTCGAGCTATTTGCGATGAGAAAGAAGCAGAGCCGGAATCGGATGTCTCTCCGGTTGAAACCGATAATGAAACAGGACTGTCTACTGAAGGTCCCGACGAAGAACGGAATGTCATTGGCTCTTACAATAGTTTTTTTTAACCGGGTGACACCTGCAGGCTAGGATAATTATAGAAAAATACACCCTTAAATACGATTCCTTATTTAAACCTGACTTAATCCTGGAATAATTCAGGATTTTTTAAAATACCGCAAGCTGCGTCATGAATACGAGTGCCCTAATCTGGCACAATGCCGGTTTAAAGGGAGTGTTACGTGCGACTTTATTTTCTTGTTCTTCTACAATTTCTCTACCATTCACGCGGCTGGCGGAGGTGTTGATCGACGGGTTTACGTCGGCAACAACATGCACTACTGGGCGTTCGGGAAGCACAGTTGATGGTGTTTGGGATTGCATGGAGCTTATTTGTTCTTTTTTGGTATCTGAGAGAATTCGGCCGCGTCAGTGGAACCGATACAGATACCGGAGACCTAAGAGAAAGACGAAGCGAGTGAGGAGGTGAACAACGACCCGTGGCAAATGAAGAAATGAACAGCGACTCACCGGCTGATCTTGACGTCGTACAATCCCTGAGCGTCTCTGCCACTGATGAAGTGGAACAAGAATTGACGAGGCTCAAGCTTGTGCCATAATTCGAACTGTCAGATAACTGCGAAGAGGAGGATCGACGTGTTAAAGCTCCTAGTCACCCAGTCGCTGCGGTTATTAATCGATTCAAAGTCGTGAACGCCATGTAGCGACTCTTACACGCTCGGAGTTTGGATTAAAGGACAAGACATTTACACCAACTAGGCGAATGGGGACAAACGCCGCAGCATGTATCAATGGCTCGACAGAGATTACGAGAACCGTGGATTTCGCCAGAAATATGTTTCAAGACTGTACATGCCAGGCCGCTATACTACTTCTACAAATGTGTTAAGCTTTAACGAGTTTAATTTTCAGCCGTCATCCAACACGACGATCGTCTCAATTGGATCGGGACCTGGAGCGGAGCTTATCGCCATTTATGACCATTTTTAACAGCGCAAGCAAAGACCTCCGCTTTCTTACTACTGATCGTGTTGAAGGTTGGCACGAATATATTGCGGCGATCAACAATAGCCAGTTTACATTCGAGTGCATGGATCTAAAAATCTATTGATACGATGGCCGACTATCTCAAGGGTAAGAGTGTTTCATGTGTGATCATATCACACGTGCAGTTGGATTTCGGTTCTCGCGATATGGTCGTCAGGCTATTTGCAGGACTACACCCAAGCTTGCGCTGCGTGATTGTGTTAGATCGATTCCCTATCAAGTTCGAAATGGCACAAACTCCAAATGGTGTGTCTGTCACGCTCCTTTCCGGTGAAAAGTATGGTAACGACACTGTCTTGATCTTCACGAAGGACGACGAGGCCTCGTCTACCTCGTCGTCCTCGTTGTCCTCGTTGTCATTGTGGGCCTTGTCATTCTCGTCGTGCGACGAGGCCGACGAGCTTGAAGCCATGAATTCTGCTATGCAGGACATGGATTTGAGTGACAAAAAATCGCAGGCGCAAGCCAATTGACATCGCTCTCATTCGTCAAGGTTGGAGCTGGGTGGTGTGACGATGAAGCGAAACATCGAAGGCAACTGATGACACACATAGGCTATAGCGGACATGAAATACATTATTGCACCATTGACCAAGAAAAATACATTATGCATACCAGTATGATACAACCAAACTCGCTTCTGCTTACCAGCCATATGTGAAGTACATGCACATGTACAAGTGAGCTGGCTCTGGAAGCTCGCTTGAGCCGTCGCCCGTTGTTGGGTTCCAGACCAGCTCATAGGATTTGCAGAATCGCCAGTGGCACTGCAGCCAACCATATACTAAGCTCCAATACACTCTGGAGGGCTCTCTCTGCTGTTGCCGCACAGCACTCTAAGATCTGAGCTCGTGCCCTCCTGTTCGGCCTTCTGCCCAGCAATTCCTCTGTTAGTGTTTTGAGTATGGTAACAACAAGAAGTAGCCATCACTCACCTTCACAAGTTATAAGCCCTACGCGGGCACGGGCCTCGGAGAACGAAGTACGTCCTGTGAGTTTTACAGCAGAGCAGCAGCCAGCTCCAACCTCGGCAGACGAGACGCTGGTACAGGCGATTGCGACCGCCATTGCCCGTGCGTTGAGTGAGGTCCGGACGGGGCCACAGCAAGTCGTTACGAATCAGTCAGGAGATCCACCCGAAGAAGTAAATTGCCAACCCCCCTCTCCCAGACCACAAAGAAACTTGGACGCCGAGCTCTCAGCCTCGCTCACCCAGTACGGAACCAGCTTGAACGCGCCGTTCGAGCCTCGAAGTCCCTACCCCAGTGCCTACGAGGCCGGCACAAGATCGTCCAGCTACAAGCCCACCAAGAACGACAACATGGGCACCTGGCAGGCAAGCCAACATTCAGCTGGCCTCGACCAAGTTCGACGGGAAGGTTGAGAACTGGAGCAGATGAAAGACGGAGATGCAGACGATCTTCCACTGGCAGGGCTTGCTGCAACTTGTTCAAGGGCGTGAGGAGTTCGACCAGGCGCGTGCTGATCGCAGCCAGGAGTGGAAAAACTGCTTTGAGACTCGTGAGCGGAAGGCCCACACAGAGGTCGTGCTGTCGCTGCACAGCGACCTGTTAGATCGCTTTAAGAGCGGCATTGAGAGTGCGCGTCCTGCGCAACTATGGACAGCATTGCTACGGACCTACGATGGGACCCAGGGCACCAACTCAGTGTACCTGAAGCAGGGTATGTACGTCCACCGCCTGAGGCAGGGTGAGGGGGTGATGGACTACATCAGTGACCTTCAGCGCATGCGGCACGAGCTAGAGCGGATGGATGTTTCGCTACCTGACGGATAAATGGCTAGTGTGGTGTGTTTATCAAATGCAGTTAATATTTACCCGTCAATTGCCAATGAGCACTCACAGCGTGTGTCTCGCCTACGCGGAGGCTACGACAAAGACCAACGTGTAGAAGACGCCGTCAACCTCCTACTCGTCGCTGAACGAACTGCTCAAAAGCAGAAAGATCGTGGTAACCGGAATGATGGACAAGGAGTCCAACGTCAAGTCAATGCTGTGAACCAACACCAAGGCGGAAACAGACAGCAACACAGTGGTAAGCGCCACCACAGTGGTAGCAGTGGACAAGGCTCGTCAAAGAAGAAACGCAGTGAAGAAGAAGCTAGCAAAAGACGTACAGAGATTCAGGAGCTGAAACGCACAACAGAGTGCAAGTCCTGCCACAAACGTGGCCATTGGTGGAAGGAATGCTCCGACCGGAAGTCCACCAACCGAGAGGAGATTTGAACCATGGCTGGTTCAGTGCCGCATCGTGTTGAAGGCCCGACACGTGCGGAAGACAGTGGCCGTACTGTCGCTCAGGATGCTGTTGTGGGGAATCGTCAGTAGCTATCCTACAATCTATACACGACATGAATTGTCCGCTCTCATTGGCCGAGACTTCGAGGAACGTCTGTTACGCGCTCGTGATGCTCAACGTGAAGATGAGTCTATTGAGTACTCGCTGACGTCGCCGCCGGACGACGCGGATGAAGACAAACGTGGAGCTAGCGGGTTACCGGTTGTTCGTCGTGTGTTGGCGGCAACAACCAACGGTGGTACCGGAGTGGTACCGGCAGACGAGATTGAGTGAATCCTTGAGTCCGGAGCGCAAGTAGTGAATGTGACTGGTGAGCTACAGTTATTGAACAATGTGATGGAATTGCAACATGCAGAGTTTCTGGAAGGAGCTACTGGTTCTTGCGAGCGTATTAGGAACGCTGGCGCTGTTCTTATGCCAGTAGTGAACGATCTCAATGGTGGTGTGGAGATGCGTTTACTGGAAGAAGTGCGCTACTCTGCTGGGACTAAGGTGAACCTGATCTCGCAGACCTACATGCAGTTCACGTGCAGCTTCAAGCTAGTCATATATATGTCGGACGACCAGTTGGTAACCTGGTTGGTGAAGCCTAACCTGAAGTTGAAGTTTGTGTTGCGTGATGGGCTGTACCGCATGCGGGTGCAGCGCCATCATCAACTGGCTCTGGGCGTTCAGAAGCGAACCGATGTGCCAAGCGGGATGGAACTGCTTCATTCGCGCCTGAATCACGTGAGCGTGGGCACTATCAAGAATATGGTGGTTGACAACGTTGATTTTGGAGTTAAGGTGAACATGAATGACCTGAACCTCTATGATTGTATTCCTTGTGTTGAGTCAAAGATGAAAAGGATGACTTACCGTCGGGATCCCCGGCGTGCAACGAAGAAACTAGAGAAGATCTCCGCGGATCTTTGCTCAATCAGTGAGATTGCTGTTGACAAGTCAACGATGTTCCTACTTGTGATGGATGAGTTCTCACGTTTCAGATGGGTGTTTCTGCTGCAATCCAAAGCGGACGCCAGTAGACATCTACGCCACCTGATGTTGAAGTTAGAAAAGCAAGATAAGAAGAACAAGATCATATATGTTCATGCTGATGGAGGTGGAGAATTTGTGAGCTACGAGTTCAAAGAATTCTGCGCCTTACAAGGAGTGGAGATGCAGTTTACTCAAGCTGACAGTCCGGAAGAAAACGCAATTGTGGAACGAGCGAATGGTGTTAATGTGACTCGAGTGCGACCGATGTTGGAAGCGACGCGCTTGCCAAATCTGCTGTGGGGCGAAGCGCTCCTGCATACAGTGGGTACATTGAATGTTTGTCCGTCCAGTGAATTGAAGGGGAAAAGCTCCTATCAAGTCTTCTACGACAGAAAACCTAACCTACGATCGCTACGTACGTGGGGCCGGATGGCTCATGCGCACATCAGTGAAAGCTCGCGACAAAAGAAGGAGATGCTGAGCACTCGTGTAAGGACATGCATTCTTCTAGGCTATGCTACGGATCGCAAAAGATACAAGCTGCTCGTCGTGAAGTCTGGATCTGTGATTACTGCAAGGAAGGAGAACATCAGATTTCGCGAGTCGTTTACTGTTGAAGCAAACTACATGGAGAGTCTTCTACTGAACTGCTTCTTCGGTGGAGAATACGAATTACCTGCGAACGTACCTGTTGTGCGCATCAAGGCTGGGATGAACACGTACACAATAGCTGTGGCGAAAGATAAGCCGAGGGTACCGGTTACAATTGTGGATGAAGCGTCCATGCCATCGATAGGACCGGCAGCAGCGCCGAACATGTCGAATGGAAAACGGAAGCAGTCCGAAGCGGATCGTAACCTACTCGTCCGTGATGCTTGTCTTGATGAAGGCTGGGTGCCACCCTCGTCTGCAGCAGACGCTAGAGTGGAGCGAGCCCCTCGACCCCAACGCCAGCGAAAGCCGTCTGTGCGTCTTCGTGACTACGTCATCAACAGTGTTATTGTCCATGAGGACGTGGTTGTGTCTACAACCTACAAGCAAACTAGAGCGTCACCTCAATGGCCGCAGTGGAAGCAGGCTATGCTAAATAAACTACAGTCTTTGCGTGACCATGGGACTTGGACACTTGTACCTCGCCCTTCTATGAAAGGACGAAAATCTATTACCTGTCGCTGGGTGTATGGGGTGAAGAGAGATGAGCGTGGCAAGATCAAACGCTTCAAAACTCGTTATGTTATTCACGGGTTTAAGCAGCTACATGGACTAGAGTACACCGAGACGGACGCACCCGTTATCCGGTTTGAGACGATTCAAGCGGCCATCTACTTCGCGTTGCAGCGAGGTTGGGTGATTTTGCAGTATGACGTCAAAACGGCTTTTCTGTATGGACATCTCGACGAGCTGATTTTCATGGAGCAGCCTCCGGGATTTCAGCGTTGGCCGGACGTGTTTGTGTGCCGTTTGCTTCGGAGTTTGTATGGTCTACGGCAAGCCCTTAACGTTTGGAACCGCACTCTGCATGAGGCATTGCAGCGGCTTGAGTTTTCCTGATTGGATTCCGACTACAGTCTGTACGCGTGAAAAGTAGGAGACACTGAAGAGATTTCTATGCTGATGACAGTGTATGTTGCTACTTGGACCACCAGCTCTTTGCGGTAGCATTGCGCATCAGCTCTCTTATCAGTTTGAATTGACAAAGCTAGGCCCAGTGAAATACTTACTTGGAGTGGAGATCATGATCGACCAGGTGCAGAAGCAGGTGATGTACTGTCAGTGCCAGTACGTGAAGGACGAGTGCAATGGCTGCATGACGCCTGAGGCAACGTCACCTCAGCAAGTGAGACCGCCAACAGAACAAGTCTACCTACCCTACCACGAACTAGTGGGAGCACTGCAGTATTTGGTTTCGGCGTCCAGACCTGGCATTGCCCATGCTGTTCGCAATCTTGGGAAGTACCTGGGAAACTACACCTACGAGCACTACTTCATGGTGAAGCGTGTGCTCCGCTACTTGGTACATACCGTTAACTACGGGCTAGTGAATGACATTGATGATGGCTCGAAAGTGCGATTGACGTGCTTTACTGATGCAGACTACGCTAATGATGCGGATGATCGCAAAAGTGTTAGTGGGTACGTGACGATGCTCGATGGCAATGTTGTATCGTATTCTTCGAGGAAGCAGGAGATCAATGCACAAAGTACTACCGAAGCGGAGTACGTAGCGATGAATGAAGGGGGCAAAGGATATACTGTGGATGCTAGGATTATGTGTGGAGTTGAAGTGGAAAGTTGAAGGTCCTGTGCTGTTTGGAGGCAATCGAGGAAGCATATTCTTATCAGCTAAGCCAGGGAAACATTCAAAGACGAAACACATTGAAAACAAGCATCATCTTGTTCGCCATCTAGTTGAAGAGAATCGGCTGAAGACAGGGCATGTCGGAACGAATGACATGGTGGCTGACATGTTAACCAAAACGCTTGGTCGTGTGGAGTTTGAGCGTTGCCGCCAGATGTTGAAGGTGCTACCGCTACTAGGACACTGAGAAGCAAGTGGAGATTTAGTGGGAGCTACAACTACTAGTTCTATGAAGAATGACTATTGCCTGGGCAAGCGCTGCCCTGCTGGATAGAAGGCATGCTCGCACTGCAGCTAGCATTGCGAGACAATCACGGACTACCATCAAGGCGATGGAGCAGCCCTTTTCGAGTGGGAGTGTGAAGTACATGCACATGTACAAGTGAGCTGGCTCTGGAAGCTCGCTTGAGCCGTCGCCCGTTGTTGGGTTCCAGACCAGCTCATAGGATTTGTAGAATCGCCAGTGGCACTGCAGCCAACCATATACTAAGCTCCAATACACTCTGGAGGGCTCTCTCTGCTGTTGCCGCACAGCACTCTAAGATTTGAGTTCGTGCCCTCCTGCTCGGCCTTCTGCCCAGCAATTCCTCTGTTAGTGTTTTGAGTATCGTAACAACAAGAAGTAGTCATCACTCACCTTCACACCATCTGCATTGTCGCGTTCCAAACTGGCGATTTGTTTTGAGAAATTGGGTGTTTTCCGCCATTAGACGTCGGTGGAATGTACACCACTAACATGTATAATATACATAACATATTATGTTAAGAAAAAAAAGGAATTGGTCAAATTGACAAAACCACGGTATCTGATAAACTCTTACCTCAAGTGGAATTGCGCATCCACCTTCCGCTTCTTGAGTGCTTGCTCAGCAAAACATAGATTTTCTATTTCAAAATGGTAAAATAAGTTACTGTCTGGATTAAATTACCGAAATATGTTGTTGACTGAGTCGTGGAGCTTGAAATGCACAATGGTATGGTATGACAAAATATGACAATTATTGCTAATTACAATAATATTTAGGAAACCCTGCGAGCCCAAATCGTATTACCTCAAATTGATGTCGACATATTGTCGAAGAAGACATCCGTCAAAGTGAAAGTAGTAAGCCAATGATGGTATTCTCAATCTGATTTACCTACTAATTCGTTTTGTTAATATTTATAGTTTCGTTCACAGGATGGATCGAAAGCGGTCAAGACATTCTGCTGGGCGTCGAGGGAAAGCTGCAGTTGAGACAACTGAACCAACATTTCGACGTGAGGGGAGTTGGAAGCAGAGATCCTCCAGTGTTCTATGGCTCAAACTCAACTTCACCATCAAAACCGCTCGTCTCCAGACTCTCAAGCGTCAGAAGTACCAACATCTGCAAGAAGAGGCACTGCTTAAGGCCAAAGGGTTACTCACCAACTGGGAAGATGGTCCCGTGTTGCTCACTGAGGACTTGTACAGTCGAGCCAGAAGTGAACATGACGCTCAAGAGATACTAAACTACACGCCAGAAGCTCTCGCACTTCGGTTCAGTCTTCGGAATCATCCGGATGTGATCGACGCAGTGAAGCAGCTCTGGTCGGTGGAGCTCCCACGGGACGAAATGGGTTGTATCGACCAAAAAGGGTACGCTTCATTGTTCCGACGTATTGGTCGCAGTCTTGAGCCGGACGCTACTAAACGCCGTCTTCGTCGTATGGAGAAAACGATCCAAGAAGACTGGGTGAGAGACAGCAGAGGTGAAGCCATCATGGGGTTTGCCAATTTCTTTGATAGTGTCTTTGAATTAGCCGATCTCTGGTGTGAAACGATTGACGTGGAGGAATATATCGACTTCCTTCGAAGACTGGTACAAAGAGTGAGTAGTATCCGACGAAATCAACGAGATCCGAACGACGAAGGGCGGAGATTTCTGCGGAATCTCAAGCAGATTCGAGCTATTGACGATGAGGAAGAATCCGAGTCGGAATCAGATGACTCTCCGGTTGAACTGGACGATGACGAAGAACTGTCTAGTGAAGGTTCTGATGAAGATGATGATGAGAATGTACCCATTCCATTACCACCAGTAGCTCGTACAAACTCGACGGGGTTTCTAGCCTCGAAACTGTTGCACAGTACACGGAAAACCCCACCGAGCAGTGCTGGTCCGTCTCCGATTGTTCCTGAAGTTGAGAATACTCCACTTCCTGGTGCTGAACGCTTACAAGAGCGACGTGCAAGTATTATCAATCTGGGAGCTTTTGGGTTGGGAGGTTTTAGCGGACTCCCTACGAGTGATACGGAAGATTCGAAATCTCCTACTGGACAACGAGGGTCCAGCGCGAAATCTCGAGTTGCATCGGCCAAAGCTAAGACACCAGTAACAACTGGACGGGAGAATATTATCGCGGTTAAAGAAGACGAAGGGGTGAATGCATTAGTGGCCATGCACCGCTCACGATCGGCTCAACCTCGAACTCCTGTAGTAGTCGAAGATACTGGGATGAACAGTATTCCGAACGCCAAAGTATCTCTAAATGTTGGTATTAATCCCCCTCCGAGACAACAAAAAGCCAGTAAAATGTTGACTGGAGGCCCCAAAAGAGGAATGGGCTTCGGAAGTGTCAGTATGGACGGGATTCCAGCCTCAAATGGTCTACAAAGCGCAATGACAAGCCCCACACCTCAACTAAAACCGTCCGGACTGAAAACAGGTGGAATTGGTACATTTGGAGACATTGAGACTGCACGAACTGATACTGCTGGCGCTCGAAAAGCGATTTTATCCTCCAAAGCGAAGCCGAAAGGTGAAAACAAGCCTGGTGGAATTAGTTTTGACGATATTCCCCCAGTCAACAAGCGTCTCGCAGCTCTGGAAGTGGCTTCATCTACGGATAATCCGAGAAATATCTCGGATAATCATCAGAAAAAGGGGAAAAGCGGATTTTGGATAACGGGAAATGACGAAAGAGGTCAAGCACTGAAATTAACCAATAACCAGCACAACGCTCAAGTTCCACGCGACTACATTTCCGGTTTGGGTTTCGAAAGCCCAGGAGCTGTAAATATGGATAATTTATCTCCAAATGTCCGACAGAAAGCGGATATTCAACCAACGGTGCCATTCTACACGTTCGACGAGACTGCTTCCCCTGCGAAGAAATTGCTACCACCTGTACAAGATGATACGGGGAATCGAGGGGGAAATGGAGCGTTAAGTGGCAATTATAAAACCCGACAACAACACAGTGCTGATAGCCGTACAAACCAGGGACTGGATTTTACCGATAGCTACAAAACCACGGGATATTTGACAGGAAATGCACAGGATGAGATTTTATCCCGAAATCGACCTAGCGCATCAAATTCGACAAGATCTGAGCAACCGAAGGCTACACCGTTGTGGTTATCTATACCTGGAAAAGATCCAAAATTCCAGTCCCGACACAATTCAAGCACAAAAAGAATGAAGAAGTTACCCGTAGATGACGGTTTTGAAGGCGCAGTATCACCTTGGGACACTGAGTTCGATGCAGATGAGGATCTTGCCCGAGCTGTTCCTCATCGTAAAATCTTGGATATTCCGGTGGATATTTCATCCCCAGATCCTTCTAAGGACCGTATCGCGGTGTTGTCGACTCTAGCGCCTCCGACAATCAGTATTTCCTCATCGATGGTCCCTCTAGAACCTCCTTCTTGTGTGTCGGAACTAACGACATTACCCCACGAATACCATGAATTAGTTCTGGGAGGTTCAGCATTTACCTACAGCCTCACCCGAACGGAGACTGCTCCTGCTGCACTTCCATCCACTTCTAAACCAGTTCAAATACCGTCGCAAGAATCACTACAAGGTTCGTCACAATCTACGACATCACTTTTGGAGAACGGGGTGGAAGGTAGAACGGTCGTAGGGTCCCCACGATCCGTTCTAACTCCTCTGACATCTAAACGACGTCGTCACGACCATGAAGACGAAGACTTGGGGCTATGTGCTCGATGTGTAGAGCATTTAGGTGATCGCTCTGCTACAGCTCCTCCTATTTGTCGTACTGACAGGCGTCGCTGCTCATGTCATGGACATGGCTACATTTCTCAACCTTGTGCTTATCATGGCAACAATTGGCAAGAGGAAGACGTGACAGTCATTGTAAATGCTACACGAGGCCTTATACTACGTCCTGGAACGATGGATCAACTACATGTAGCTGCTAAGTATCAGCAACAAGCTACGAGGTCGGAGATGATGCGACGTCGTTGCCAGTACACGTTCGCCAAACATCTTAGCTAAATCAGTCTGGGATAAACATACTTTTGTACGAGCGAATGCTCCTCGATGCTCTTGGCCAGTTCTTCTGACCCACAAACGTCTTCTACCACACACTGTACGTCTTCTGCTGGTACCAAAGGATCTCCGAAGAATCTCGCGACTGAAGTTAGTGTTGTCAAGGTAAAGCGCAGTGTTTCACGGGATAAATGCCCTTCCAATGCAGATAAATGGTCTGCATCGCTTGCGAATTCAAGAGCAGCTTGAAGTTTCACTTGGAGAGACCCACGTAGCAGTACAGAGACGCCAATCAGGAACTCGGTCGCGAGAATCCGGTCATCTCCAGTGCGATCTAGCAACGTAAACAGTCGCTCGAATATCGCGCGGTCGGAAGCTGCAAACTTGACGGTGTGAAGCGCTTCTTGGAACTCTTCACAGCTTAAATCCGCCTCACGTGTTGATAAATCCCCGTCGTCGCTTGACTCCGAGCACCAAATCGCTTGTAGAGTCTGAAGTTGCACCAATGTGACTTGAAAAAGCGTTAAAACACACACAAAAAACCGTTTATTCCTTCCGGAAACACTCACACTGCGTTATCTCCGCGACGGCAGCGACTGCCAATGGACTATCGTTGTCTACAGGCTGCGAGATGGTGATGCCCATGGCTTGAAAGTGAAGGCAATGAACCAATCTTGAGATTTGAGGAGATGGCTACATCCACTTCAACTTGAAGCATAGTGAAACCAAGTGAATATTTATTTGCACCAATCAAAAGGTATCGCGTCATGTGCAACCGTTACAGGTACCTTTGGAAAGGTTGCAACGGAACGAGAGCTAATTGTGCTGTCTTCTCATCGGTTTTTCACTAAAGCGCAGCCATTTCCTACATCACCAGCGTCGACATTGGTTTGCTCCGTCCAACCGAGTAAGATCCGCCGCGTGCACGTGCGGCCAATGGAAGGAAATGGAGGCGCATTGGCTGTGGAGCCTCGTGTAGCGTTTCTAAACGATAGCAACGCCAACCAACAGCTCATCTCGACCAAGCAGTACGCGCGCAACATCATGGTCACGTCCAAGTACACGGTCGTGAGCTTCGTGCCCAAGACGATCTTCGAATTCTTCCGTGTCGTTGCCAACGTTTACTTCCTCCTCATCTCGTTGTTACAGGTAAAATGCATTGAAACTCGCCCATGACGTTGCAAATCTAACAGGAATCTGTAGCTGGCGACGCCTTGGTCTCCAACGAATCGGTTCACGACGGCAGGGCCGCTGTTATTTGTGCTCCTAGTGACGATGATAAAGCAGGGAAGTGAAGATTTCAAGCGTCATCAAGCGGACGATAAGCAGAATCGGCGCTCTTGTCGTGTACGTTATTTGTTTTGTAAAGTTTTTAAGGAAAAACAAAACTTACAATTGGGATCTTCAGATTATCAATGCTGGGGGACAGACGGAGTTGATTGCTTGGCAAGATTTACAGGTCGGACAGCTCGTTTGTGTGGAAAACCGAGAGGAATTACCCGCAGATGTGGTAATCCTCGCCACTTCCGAAGAAGAAGGACGGTGTTTTATCGAAACGTCCAATCTGGATGGAGAGACCAACCTCAAACGTCGAGTAGCTGTTAAAGCCACAGCACAAGTCGTTGGCTGGAGAGAGCTACAAGGAGATCCAATCCCTCAAGAAACAATCTGTGCTGCAGCTGTACGGCGACTGCGAGGGTCAGTAGAGCACGAACAGCCCAACAATCAACTCTACACGTTCACTGGACGGTTAATCCTACGCGACAGTGATCGAGGCGAGACGGCAGTGCCTTTAGGCCCGGAAAACCTCCTTTTACGTGGCTGCAGCCTCCGAAGTTGCGCTTTTATCGTCGGTTTGGTGATTTTTACAGGTTCTGAAACGAAATTACTGCAGAATTCACGTGCTGCTCCTTCGAAACAGAGCAAACTGTACCGGACAGCCAATCGCTGTATGCTGCTCATCTTCTCGACGATGTTTGGCCTTTGCTTAGCGAGTGCCATCGCAGCTTTACATTGGAGTAAAAAGAACGCCAATCGGGTCTGGTACCTGCCGTTTATCAAGGAAGCGGACCAAGCGGACGATTTTATCGTCAACTTCTTTACATTTCTCATCCTGTACAACAATCTCGTGCCGATTTCTCTCTACGTGTCGTTGGATATTATCAAAGTGCTGCAGGCGAACCGGATCACTGGAGACTCGAAAATGTCGTACGAAGGGAACCACGCCATAGCTCGCACGTCGGAATTGAACGAGGAATTAGGTCAGGTGGAGTACGTTTTCAGTGACAAGACGGGGACGTTAACGTGCAACGTCATGGAGTTCCGCAAGTGTTCGATTGGAGGCATTTCCTATGGCTTTGGCACGACGGAGATCGGACGAGCTGTAGCTGCTTTAGCCAGTGGGAAACCCAAGAAGAGTCCAACGAAAGCAAAGGTTAACCCTTTACTGGGCCACGATCAAAGCTGTTTGAGACTTGATGTCGGCTCTACTGACGACGTCCGAGAAGCTGAGCTTGCCCAACAGCTTCAAGGGGAAGAAGGGTTGAATCCCAAAGACGCTCAAGTCCACTTTGACCCTCAGATCCACTTCGATGACCCGGGGTTATTACGTGCGTTATATGCTGGAGGCAAACAAGGAGAGCTGATCCACGAATTCCTCACGTTATTATCCATTTGCCACACTGTCATCCCGGAGACGGACGTGAAAAGTGGCACTGTAGCTTATCGCGCCTCTTCTCCGGACGAAGAAGCGCTCGTGAAGGCTGCCAAGTGTCTCGGATATAACTTTGTCGCCCCTGCGCCACTCGTCAAGGTCGAGATTTCGTACAAAGCTTCATTACTTCCAGCTAAAAGCAGTGGCAAAGAGCGTCGAACGAAAAGTTACACGATTGTGAACGTCAACGAGTTCAATTCCACTCGTAAACGGATGTCCGTCGTGGCAGTGAATGACGAGACGAATGAGTACGTTTTGTACTGCAAAGGAGCGGATAATATGATGCTGGAGCGAGCTGCAGCTGGAAAAGATGATAATGATACTGCTGTCCATGCGAAACTGGTTGGCCATTTACAGAATTACGCACGTGAAGGCTTACGGACGCTTGTGCTGGGGCGAAGAGTATTAACGGAAGAAGAGTACAACGAGTACAACGACGCGTATATCGCTGCGTCCACAGCTCTGGACGATCGTGAAGAGAAACTCGATACTTGTGCTGAAATGGTGGAGAAAAACATGCAGCTATTGGGAGTGACAGCGATTGAGGATAAACTACAAGACGGAGTCCCTTGTGCCATCTCCGATCTCGCTCAAGCTGGGATTAAAGTGTGGGTATTAACTGGAGATCGAGAGGAGACTGCCGTGAATATCGGCCATGCTTGTCGGTTAATTAACGACCAGATGCAGTTGTTGTACGTGAATGCAGAGCGGATCGACGCTCTAAGCGGTCAATTGGATGCTTTGTATGAGACTCCAGAGATCCAACGACTCATTCGAGGCGGTCAAGTGGCTGAGAACCTCGCGATGGTCTGCGATGGGAAAGCTCTGGTTCATATCTTCCCTTCTCGTGATACTCGTGTGAAATTATCCATTCAAGCTGTTGAACGGATTGAAAAGCTCAGTGCAAAGCTCTTAGATATCGCTCGAGTGTGTAAAGCACTCATCGCCTGTCGAGTGAGTCCGTCGCAGAAGGCGGAGATCGTGCAGCTTGTACGGAAAGGAGAATGTAAACGGGAACAAGCCATCACTTTAGCTATCGGAGACGGAGCGAACGACGTCAGTATGATTCAAACTGCTCACGTTGGAGTCGGGATCTGTGGGAAAGAAGGGGTTCAAGCAGTGAATGCCAGTGACTACGCCATCGCTCAGTTCCGGTTCCTCACTAGACTTGTCCTACTACACGGGAGATGCAACTACAAACGCGTGTGTAAAGTCATCCGCTACTCGTTCTACAAGAACATCGCGTTAGTCATCAGTCTCTTCGTCTTTAACTTCTACAATGGGCAATCGGGTGCTCCTCTGTTCGAGAGCTTCGTGATGGCAGGTTGGAACTTCTTCCTAGCGTTACCGATCATCGTTATCGGCGTTTTCGACCAGGATATCTCGGAAGAAGTCGTGTTGAAGTTCCCACAGCTTTACCGACGTGGCCAACACGATAGCGACTTGAATATGCGCGTTTTCACCAAGACGATCGTGAATTCAGTAGCTCACGCGTTGATCTGCTTCTTCGGTTGTTATGCTGGCAATCGGTACACGAACTACGGCTTGTACGTAGTGGGGACGTTGTTCTACACGACGTTGCTAGGTACGATGAAGCTCAAGGTGGCTCTACTAGCGCTCAACTGGAACAAGTATCACCTCGCAGTCTTGGCCTTCAGTGTCGGTCTCTTCATCTTTTTCTTACTGGTGTATCCGCATTTCACCTTCATGAGCTATGACATGTTCGGTGTCCCCGCGTACATGATCACGCTTCAACGGTACTGGACGCTGCTGCTACTGTGTCCGATTGCAGCCTTGACGATCGACTTTACAGCTACAGCAGCTCAGCAGCAGTTCCGACCGACAGCGGAGGATATTCTTCGAGAGAGGTTTCGACCGGGCAAGTCGAAACGTGTGAGCGATATTGTAGCTCCAATGACAATGGACCATGGCCCCCCCTCTGTCGACAAGCTCTTGGTAGCGGAAGAGTCTATAGATGAAAACAAGAGCAGCAGTAAAGGACAGAAACCCAACGCCTTCGTAGTCACAGCACAACCGCCGTCTCCGAATCGAAGAACCAACAGCACCAACAACCTCCCGGTGTACGACTCGTTCCGAGGTACTTTACCACAACCTCAAGCCCGTACGTCTCGCAGTCGCTCCAGTGTCGCTCCTGCTTGACTAACTCATCAGTTATTGTATCATTAAACAGGGAGCAGCTTCGCCTTCAATGGATTGGATGATGTTGCAGGAAGACACGCGTCCGGGGAGCTCCCAGCGCCAGAGGCGGTGACGATGAGAGTTTTGAGCTTCCAGAAGAGTCGACGACCTAGTAGATCCAGCTCCCTTGGGCGCCTTCCAGTAGAGTCTGACCTGGTGTTGAAGAGCGTACGGTGAGGTAGCTTCAACGTTTAACATGGGTACATTTCAGACCTTCATTCATGAAGTTCACTTAATTCAGTATAGACCTTCATTCCTGTTGGATATGAACCAATCAAAGATCGTGTATTTGTCAATATGGTTGTCCACGCGCAAGTGCTCAGCGTTGCGTCCCTGGAGACGGCACCTAGCCTTCTACTGGCTACGGAGACGAAGCGGTGCGGTAGTTAACATGTATGGCTAGTGCTGTGCGACGTTGTTTCGCTAACCCTCGTCTGGTTATTGTGTAGCTTCCTCTTTAATGTTGGAGATGGGACTCAGCGACTGTGTATGGAGCATCACGTGCGTCTGGCCAAGCTGCAGCAGGTTTTCTTGACGGAACTGAGGTCCCATATAGTGGGAGGACTCCCCGGGATGGTTCTTACCGTCTCGGACATTGGAAGAAAACCAGGGATTCATGTCAACGGACCGCCTGGAACCAAGAAGTATCTGAAAGCTACGCGCCACTTCCTGTACCGTCCGGACTTTAAATTGGAGGCCACAGAGGTGCCAATTGTCGAAGAGAAGAAGGAGAAAAACTGCTATGAAGATGACGAGGTGGTGGTACATGCCATCGCCGTAGAGAAGGTAAAAGTGGGGGCGAAACGGAAGCTGAATGAAAGTCCTTCGTCGGAAGGAGAAGAGCAGAGTAGCCATGTCGGTGTGAGCTACGTTGTGGAAACGAGACCACAGAGAGGCAAGTTCTTGGTGGATAAAGCGAAAGCTCTTGGGGTTCCCAAGGGCAAATTGTTTGGGCAACTGCATCAGGGGAAGGATGTCACTCTACCTGATGGACGAGTGGTAAAGTCGAGTGACTGCGTGTTACCGTCGGTACCTGCTGCTGGATGTGTCATTGTTAGTTGTCCTACAGCAGCGCATGTGGACTCTCTTGTGAGTAGTGACGGTTTTAAGAGGTACAGGGAAGCGGACGGAAAGGCAGAGGTGCAAGTGGAAGTGGTTTTCCATCTTGGAGGCGTGGAAGTACTACGTCATTCGAAGTATCAAGAATGGGCACGTAGTTTCGGTGCTCAAGCTCGTCACGTGCTGCTTGGTCATGGTGCGTGTGCTCAGAAGACGGTGTATCGTGCATCAGCTAAACTTCAAGCCCAGCTACACGCCGTGTTCCCGCACGCATTCCCTTCGAACGAGGCGCACGAGCTGAAGGACACGATTGAGCCCTTCTCGCGTGTTGTTCCTGACGTTTCATGCCTTAAATTGTCTGCATCCAGCGAAGAGAACGTGGTTCTGGGTGAGAGTATGCTCAGCTTTATTCTCGCGCCTCAAGCTCGTCGCGGTTTTGACTCGTCCCGTTGTTGGCCTCGACTGGACTTCGACCAGATCCGTGAGAGTGTGGACATTGTAGCCAAGATACCCGACAGCTCCAGTACCAAGAGATCGGATGAGGATCTTCTCGACGGTCGGATCACTTTCCTCGGCACTGGATGTGCCATTCCGTCTAAGTACCGCAACGTTACAGGGATGTACGTCGAGTTGCCTATTGGAGACGACTGGGCCGGACTGATGCTGGATTGTGGGGAAGGCAGTCTCGGCCAATTGTATCGATACGCCAACGGCGACAGCAAGAGACTGCAAGAACTGGTTAATCGCCTTAAGTGCGTCTGGATCTCGCACAACCACGCAGACCACCACTTAGGCTTGCTCCGGCTGCTAAGCCATCGTCCGGACGACTCGAATACAGAGCCGTTGCTAGTGATCGGGCCGACGCCGCTCCGGTTCTGGCTGGACGAGTACTCGGAACAGGACCCGACCGTGCGAGGCAAGTATACGTTCGTGGAGAACTACAGCTTCGACGAGGGCGACTCACGTTACAACGAGGTTGATACTCACGCCGAAGCTGCGCGCGTTCGTGTCTGGTTGAAAGAGACGCTCAATATCACGCAGCTTGAGTGCGTCCCAGTGAAACACGCGCTGCAGTCGTACGCGGCTGTGGTGACGTTCGTGGACGGCTCCAAGCTCGCATTCTCTGGTGACTGTCGTCCCAGCGACAAACTGGCGGAGAAGGCCAACGGCGCGTTCCTCATCGTGCATGAAGCCACGTTCGAGGATGAGCTCACGAAAGAAGCCAAAGACAAGGCGCACTGCACGATGGCGGAGGCGATTGAGGTGGGGCGGCAAGCGAACGCCCGTCACCTGCTGCTCACGCACTTCAGCCAGAGATACCCGAAGATGGCTGTGGTGAGCACCGAAAGCACTGAAGATGCCATGGAGGTGCTGACAGCCATCGACATGTTGTCGCTGCGGTTCCGAGAGCTCCGTCAGCCGAACTTGATGAACGTCATCACGCAGCTGATGGCCATAGACGACGAAGAAGACATCGACAAAGCGCAGAGCCTCAAGGCCCAACAGGAGCGCGAAGAGAGGAAGAAACAGAAGAGTATCGAACGCGGCGAAGGACAGTAAAAACCTGCGAGAACAGTAACCACTGGCAAATTCAAAAGACATTGCATTCACTGCGTTTCGACTCACCTTTGGTACCTAGAGCGCGCCGTCCACGAGGCCATCGCGCGAGTATTCACGTAACACGGCAGGAATGGACGTGGGCGGGATCATACCCAGCTCAGTCACCACCATGGACACGTAGTCAATCGGCGTCACGTCGTACACGAGGTTGAGAAGCTTCAGGTCGGAAAGATCACGCCAGTCCGACAAGATGTGGCCACTAGAGCCACTAGAGCTACCGGTAACGCCACCACCGGCCCGACGACGCGACGGTTTGTCAGTGCAGTAGGACGACACGAGCTCATCCGGGTCGCGTAGCTCGTTGTGGGTGATCGCATCAAGCTGTACACGGTCCGAGAACTTGTACGTCTCACAGCAGAACAGCACTGGAACGTTGGCATCGTGCGCAGTCATAGCGACCAGCGCCGTTCCAACGCGTGCCACAGCCACACCGTTGCTCATAAAGGCAGCAGCACCCAAAAACACCTTGGTCACCTCTCGCATAATGTATGACAGCGCGTTGATCTGGATGTACGAGCACTGCAGTCCAGCGCTGGCCAAAATGCTCACGAGTTTGCGGCCCTCGTAGTGCGGGCGGGAGTCCACGACGATAATGCGTAGCGTGGACGCGATCTCCGGTGACGTCTTGGCCGTCTCCAGTAGTAGTTCCTCCACCACATTAGCACGGGCGTACGTGAGGATGACGTCGCCCTCGCTGATCTTGGACTGCGCGTTCTTGGCTACCGCGCGCGAGGCCAGCAAAATGCGACTCTGCACGTAGTCGTCCATTTCCTCACGGATCCGGCGCTTGGCTTCCTCCTCGCTGAGCTCCGGCGGTGTCGAGCCAATGACGCGACGAAGACGACGAATAGCGTTGCCCATGCCAATCCCGTGCGGCCGGCAGTCAATCAAATACTGAATCAACGGACGGAGACGCTTGTCGAGATCGCGACTGAATTGTTTGTCGGGTGGAGTCACGTAGTCGTCAATGACCTGCTGGAAGGCCGTGATCATAGCGATGCAGCGAGCATTTCCACCTGCAATCTTGCCCTCCGCGTACTTAAGCCCAAGCGCCAACACGGCCGAATGAACCTCCTCCTTATTGGAGAATCCAACGTTAAGAGACAACGAGCTCTCTCGCTCGTACTGCGGCAAGTGCGAGAACATCTCCACCTGTTTCTGGGCTTGAGTGCGCACCACGACGGAAGCCTTGGAGCGACGTGCCATCTTCTTAGCGTCGTCATACTGCAGCCTCGCGTTAGTGGGCGTGGGGGCCGTAGGACCAGCTACTTCAGGCTTCTTGGGTTTGGTTCCAGCCTCTTTCTTCTGTCTGTTGGCCTCCTGCTGCGCGCGGCGCTCAGCCTTGCTCAATTTCTCCCGTTTAGGCACGCCACCAGCTTTGGCAAAGGCTTCAGCTGCTAGTTTCTTCCTTTCAGCCTTGGACAGCTTCTTCTGGTCTTCTTCCTGGGCTGCAGGACCTAGACTGAGCTTCTCCATTGACGCAGAAGCTTCTTCTTGGCCATCAGGAGACCAACCCTCTAACTTTCCCCTATATCATTGATGTTAGTACTTTGAAAATAGTAATACTACAAACAAGATAGTAACTTACTCGTAAGGCTCGTTCATCTTCTTGCTCTTACTACGTTTCTTCTGGTTCTTGTCGTCCAACATCGTCTCTGTAACACAAGAGAAGGGTAAGCACAAGTAGAAAGAGAAGGATATCATATGGATACACGCACCGAGATGCTTCAGGTCGGAGCCAGGCTCTAGCACAGGCGATCGACCGCCTCCCATGATCACTTGGGTGTAAATTTCCTTGGTAACCACCGACCTATGGAAAAGAAAACGATGATGTATGACACACCATTTGAAATGAAAGATGTAGACCACATCAGATAAGGCATAGATCTGATTCCGATGTGACCCACATTAAACAAATTCAATTAATGTGACCCACTTCAATTAATTTAGAGTGGGTCACACTAAATTTAAAACGCGCGGGAAATTGCGCGGGAAGCTCAAGTTCTGAGTCCTTTTGCCATTCCGCAACCAGCCCCCGGCTCCCAACGTCTGTCTGTACGCGCCTGTAGCTCTTCAACGGACGATCGTGTGCGACCGGGACTTATACGTCTAGACGCGCTGATATCTTGCGCATATTATCCGACCTCTGCCACTGCGTGAGCTTCCTTACAGCTCGAGAAATCGTGATTACAATGAACACTTCCAAACAAGTCAGCAGTGGTCTGTCTGCGCTCATCGCGGCGTCTACACCGGCCAAAAACAGCAACACAGCAGTCAGCAAGAAAGAGCAGAGCAAGACGTTCGCATCGCCGTCCTTCCTGTCTCCAGAGCCGACGTCTACGAAGCTCCAGCTCCAAAACAAACTCACACTGAGCGGCCAGAACCGTAAGATCAAGCCATCTAAGCGGCCTATGGGCGCTCACCAGGGCCTCTCCACACCATCCACACAGAGTAAGACACTGGACAAGACGACCAAGAACCTTTCGGGGATAAACCGGAGCATCAAACACAAGAAACAGGTCCACCAGGTTCGTGCAGGACTGTCCAAGGCCGCTCGCGTCTTAGAGGACATCTCTAACAGGGAGAAACAGTCTTCAGAGCTGGAGAAGAGTGGATCTACGACTCTCAGCCATGATCCTACACGAAAATTGGAGTTTCCTACTCCAGTGAAGACCAAACCGTCCGAACTGAAGCCTGTAGACAGCAGTTCTTCTAGCTCCAGCTCGGACGGAGGCTATTCAAGTGATGAAGCTGAAGTGACGTTCGATGCTGCTACTATCGGCAACATGCGCGTAGTAAGGGAGTCGCTTTCGCAGAGTCCGGCACTGTCTACAGCCAGCAGCAGTTCAGGAATGCCTCCAGTAGGGCTGGAGTACCAGTTCTCCGTGTCTTCCACTGTCTCGTCGGTGGCTGTAGCTCCTAATGGCAAGTTTCTGGTCGTAGGCTTCTACAACGGCATGGTGTACTTGTATCCATTGACTAAGGACTCGCTGATCTTCCGTCGTGGTGTCTTACTGGACCAGATCATGCCCCGAGGCATGTACACGCAGATTATGGTGACTGTCGCTATCCCTGAGGACGGTAAATTTATCTTCGCTGGAGTATACCGGGGCTCGACGGACATCCGTGCCTTTGAAGTGGACAGCATTACGATGCCATCGCCTACGGATGTGCCTCAGAGCAGCTCTTCCTCGCTTCTAACTACCAGTGACAGTGACGACAGTGACGAAGAGGATGGAGCTGGAGTCTTTGGATTGCCTACTGCTAAAGTTGTCACGCACACGTACTCAGACGCAAAGCTGAAGGGATTCGCTGCGGCTAAGAGCTTATACCTCAAGGGCAGCAACAAGACCGAGTACAGACTGCTGTGCGGCATCGGCATTAAGAACGTGCACATGTGGCGGTTCTACCAACAGAAGACCGACTTGAAGTGGAACTGGGAGTGCGTGTTCGACAAGCAGACCAACGGTATTTCACTCGAGTTCATCACGTTCCACCCGACCATCGCCAATCAGTTCATCTCCAAGTCGGAGCACCAGAACGTGCGTATCTGGCACCTGGAAGAGCAGTACGAGGCCTCGGACGACTCTGTGACGATCCGGAAGAAATCCCACACCGATGTCAAACAGACAGTTGATACCGTCGCAGTGTACGGAGACTACGCGTACGGCGGTAGCGAGTCCCTGGCAGTTGTCGACCTTCAGTCCACTGTCCGTATGGACTTGGATCTCCCCTTGTCAGCCAAGGAACAGCGTGCCCAGCGCGAAACAGCTCTTAATCTCCGAAACGCGAGCTCGCTGCGCGCGTGGAACCCCGTGGAAGCCGTCGACGTGGTGCGGAGGACTCGAGCGGCCAACGCCACATGCGAACGGTGAGTAAAGTTGCTGGACAGGATGCGTCTCCTTTCACTGTGGGCATGTGCAGTGATGGTAGCGTGTTCTTCCACCAGCCCAAGAAGGAAATGGGGATGGCCACGCCACTGAACTACATCGAAGGCTACGAGCAGTTCTTTGTGGATCCGTCACTGGACTTCCAGGCGCAGTTCTCGGATCTTACTCGGGTGAATACCAGTGGACTACTGGCGGTTCTCCCTCTGCCCAAGACGGAGAAGGAGAAGTGGATGGTCGTGGCTGCCAATCAAGAACAGCTTCTGGTGCGCAGCTTGGACGCTTTCTTGCACAGGAACCAGCTGAAGAAGGAGTATTCTCAAGTGAAGACCGATCTGCGTAACGTGATGAGGGATCTCGGTGGAGCGGAGAGTAGCTCGGATGAAAGTGGCAGCAGCGACTCGGACATTGAGACTACAAAGGAGAAGCCCCAGCGCCACAAAAAGCACGATAAATCGCACAAGCGCAGTCGGCAAGAGATGGCGTCGAAACCCCAAGAAGAAGGACGAAAAGTCAAGCGTAGTCGACTCGAAAGTGCGTCCAAGTCCTCGGATTCCGGAGACAAAAAGGTGAAGAGTGGGCAGCAGAAACCCGTCAAGCCTAAGAAGCTCAATGTCACTGAAGAGAAAGACAAATTGAACGACAGCGCAGCGGTGACAACCCCCAAGCGTAGCAAGTTCTCGACGAGCACAGCTTCTCCAGTTGTGTCGATCTCGTCTTCATCAGGCTCTTCGAATCCCAACACCCCGGAGCAGGCTGGATTAACGAGAGTGGAGAGGCAGTTGCTGGCGCTCAAGGAGCTGCAGTGGACCCCACCTGCGACGTCTAAGTCTCAATCTAACCAGGAGGAACTCACGGATTCTGCCGTCGATGCAGCTGCAGTTTTAGCTCAGTTGAGCTCGAGTAACCAAGCGGAGAGCAAGTCCAAGGGAAAGAAGAAGACGGCGCACCGTATGAAGGCACAGGCTCTGTTCGCTGACATCGAAAAGGCGGATGATAACATCCAAGACGTGGCTAAGGAGGAGACGAAGAAGGCACCGAAGGCTTCCAAACGAGGGCGACCAGCCTCCAAGAAGTCCTCGCCGCGTGCTGAAAAGCCAGAGGTCGATGAGAAGCTAACGGAGGACAACCAAGTAGAGATCGCCAAGCAAGTAGAAGAAGACACCGAGCTGGATGAAGAACTGGAGCAGCTGGAGCAGTACGAGCCAGAGTTCGTGTCCGTTCCTCTCGCGAGTGACAAGGGATCACTGCTGGCTGCAACTATGTACCAGTACGCGGGCCCTGCTTCAAGCAGCGCTGACGTCACGATGGCCGACGCGGACGCAGACATCGAGGCAGATCAGGCTGCTGCTACCGCCGAACAGACGAACCTGTTGCTGCAGTTCTCGCACCAGAACGAGCGGCTTAAGATGAACTTCCTGGCCGAACGCGCACGCATCTACAAGCATCCGGACTGTTGTGCGGCGCCCTCGCACCCGAAGAAGCCGTCGTCCGGCATGAACTGGCGCCGCACCGTGGCGCACGACTACCTCAAGCGCAAGCATCTCAAGCGGCGACAGAAAAAGCAGCTAGCAGCCAAGCTGCAGCAGCTACACGCCAGCTACGCCGCGCAGATCCAGGAGCTGCACGGGATGCAGCAGATGCAGGCCAACGCGTTCCGCGCACGCCAGCAGTTCCAGCACCTGCACATGCAGTTCGCGCGCAAAACCGCCGCGCCGTCGTCTCCGTCCGGCGCCGCGTCGCCTATCAACTTCTCAACCATGCCCGACCACCTCACTGTCGCCGCCTTCCCGTACCCCGACCTGCTCTCCTAAGTGTTAATAGCATCATGTATGATAAAGAGCAAACGTGTAGATAAAGTTCCCTCATCTTTCCGTTGGAGTGTGTGGCAGTTGGCACCGCAAACACATCATAAACCTGGCCGTGCGTCACTGGCGTTGTTTATGCCCCCAATCCGTGGACATCCGTGCCGAGACCATCCTCGATTTGCGGGCCGTTTTCCACCGCCGCCTGAGACCAAACATCACTCGCGAATTGACCCGCTTTAGCACACGCCCCCACCCGCTTGAAAATGGCTCAGATCACTCCCGTGGCGTCCAACGACGTGCAAATTGTCGTGTTCCCGTCCAAAGACGACGACGTCGTGGACACGCAGTCGAATCTCAAGCGCAAGGTCATCCTGGGACTCGTGTACACGCTCGTGTCCTCCGGATGCCTGTACGGCTGCGTCGCCGCCGTCACCTTCTTCGGAGAACTGTTCGCACTCCTGCTGGTCCTCACGCGACAGTGAATAACCCCCACGTAACAGTATTTAACTCTTTCAACCACGACAATCCTCCTCCTCTTTTTCTCTCGTTACCGACTTCTCAAAACGTGTCTTGA
Organism: Phytophthora capsici; assembly: GCA_030324255.1. Classification (NCBI taxonomy): domain Eukaryota; phylum Oomycota; class Peronosporomycetes; order Peronosporales; family Peronosporaceae; genus Phytophthora; species Phytophthora capsici. The sequence goes on from CM059351.1 coordinate 2,413,809, forward strand.
GACAGGTTTAAACGCCCTGCAACGTTAGTGTTCTGTGATCGATTAAACTTTGTGGCTTACTACGTAGTATGACACACCACCAAGAGTTTCCGATGGTGTCGGCACAGACCGTGTGCCAGTGCAGTTTATGCGCCGTGGTGGACATCATGAAGTCCAAGCAGATCAAATCAGCTTCTTGTCCTTCCGCCCCTGATGCTAACGACCTCACTTATCAATTCACCAGCTATCCAACACATGAAGACCCACCAGGTGACGCCGCTCTCGTTAGACGAAGTGTCGGTGACGATCCCCATTGAAGACAAACGAGATCAACAAGGCGAGACCCGAACGCTCCAGCAGAACCTCCGCTTGGGTCTCGCATCCATTACAGCCATCTACTTGTTCATGCTCGCAGTCGAGTTCATCAACGGCGGGTTACTCGTCCTTCTAGCGGCCACACAACAGCATTAGCTGCTCGTAAACTTTCGTATTTATCTGCTAATAGCATGCCTTCTACTCAACACAGATTGAAAGAGTTATTTCTCTTGATCTACACAACCCAGCACCTCCATCCATCGTCTTACGACCACCGAAAAAGTACCGACTCTTTCTACTGACTTGATGGCTACATCCGTTGTCCTTGGGTGGTTCTTCATCAAGATGCCGCGAGTTACTTAACGTGCCACTGTCCCGTGGATGTCGACAAGAAGAAGCTTCGTCCATACGTGTCCATTGTGGAATTAACCCGCTTCTATCCATGCGGGACGAGCCTCTTCTCGACAGAACAATGGAGTTACCGTCTCTGTCTGTAGCTCCAGGCCCTCCACACCCAAGAGGAGGACGCGGAAGCTTCTCCAGTAGCTACAGCAGCAACTTTGCAGGCACCGACAGCCTCTGCAGCTTCAATAGCAGCCAAATCTTCGATGACAGCGATGATCGAGAAGTGGATGTGGATGATGTGGACTCCAATTCCAGCCGAGGAGACTACGCGCTCTTGTCGATGCCTGCAGAATCTGTCAAGCGGATGATTCCTACTACTGGTGTCGTCGCTCCTTCTACCCGATTGGCTTGGGATTCTCAATCGACTACTGCAATTGCAGATGCACTTCGAGAACTTCGTCAAGGACGAGAAGTATTGGAAGAACGAGAAGAGAACAAGAGCTCGGTCTCGTTCTCTCAACTCTTCTCTCTTCTCTCAAGTCGCGACTTGTTCGTGTTAGCTATGGGGCTACTGGCTGCTATGATTCATGGAGCTTTATGGGGGTTAACCCCTAAAGCTTTAGCTTCTGCGATCAAGGCTTTCACTCTGTTCGATAGACATGACGTGGACTTTGCAGCTCTTACACTAATGCTGTTGGCTCTGGCACTCGGAATTACCGCTTACGCTGCTCATTTGTGTCTCTCTCATGCAGCAGAGCGACTTCTACGGTCATTAAGGGGCCAAGTATTGCGCTATTTGCTGATGGACTTGAAGCAGCCCTGGTTCGACCTCAACAAGACGCTGGTGACGTCTCTAGGTCACGAATTCACGCGTGAGGCTCAAACTATTCGCCGTATTGGGCCAGAGCTTGGCTCCATGTGCAGATACTCGCTGCAGTGTATCGGGAGCTTCACTATCGCGTTCGTAACGCTGTGGGATTTAACCCTTGCGATCGCGTCTGTAGCTCCCTTGGTCGTCCTTACCATCGGAGCTTCAAGCCGACAGAAACCGGATAGCGACAATGAAGCGGACGCTGTAGCAGCTGAAGCTCTGGGTAATATGCAGCTTCTATTGGCTCTGAACGCCCAGCGTCGTGTTCGTGAAAAGCACGCTCTTCAAGTCCGGATAAAGGAGCGTGAACATGTTCTACTTCACGGCCAACAAGCAGCTCGTCAAGCCACTTTAACCGGAACGTTGTGGGCTATGAGCGCCATTGGCCTTTGGTATGGCGGGAAAAAGGTATACGAGGCAGAAACGGAGCCAAGCCAAGTGTTCGAGACGTTCCTGTGTGTGATCATCGGAAGTCACGCGTTAGGGCAGTTCATCCCGAGCAATTCAGCTGTAAAACGAGCCAAAGACGCTGCTGCGGAGCTCTTCGCCGTGTTGGAAACACCTGGACGCTACAACAATGGAGTGATGAAGCCATTGCCACGTCCGGCGGCCTGTTCCGGTGCGGTGATGGCTGTGGATCTGCATTTCCAATACCCTTCACGACCGCAACGTCCAATATTGAGAGGCTGCAACTTATCACTTTTAGCTGGAGAATGCGTCGCGGTCGTAGGTGGAACTGGAGCGGGGAAATCTACACTATTGTCACTGCTGATGAGGCTGTACGAGCCTTCACAAGGGTTAATTCTCTTGGACGGAAGAGAAGCGAACGCACTTGACCCTACTTGGATGCGAGCACAATTGGGGGTGGTCACGCAGAACGTCACGCTGTTTCGAGCGTCAATCTTCGACAATATTACAATGGGGATTGTAGTATTGCGAGAATTGAGTGGGCGAGGCACGGACCAGCTTGAAGAACGGGTGATCAACGCTGCACAACGTGCAGATGTCCATGAATTCATCCTGTCGCTGCCGGACGGGTACAGTACACACGTAGGAGACGTCCAATTGACGCTGCAACAGCGTCAACGGATTGCGTTGGCTCGAGCTTTAATTCGAGACCCGAAGCTCTTGTTGATCGATGAAATGACTCTCAGCCCACAGGAATTACTGTCGAGATTCAACGGAGCGACGACGACTTCGATGTTGCTGTGTACGAGTCAAGTGAGGGCTGCAGCTGTACAATACTCCGATAAGATTGTGGTATTGGAAGCTGGTAAAGTTGTGGAACAAGGGACTCACGTGGAGCTTCTGCAGCGCGGCAACAGCTTTTATCGCCGATTGCACCTCATCCAGCCTAGTATTGTCCCAGATCACAATCTATTGGACGTCTCGATACCCAAACAACGTCTACAGAAAACTGGAGCTGCTCCAACCTCCCCTACGAAGCTCACGAAGCGGGATATTAAAGCTTTAGCTCGACCAGAACGGAAGCTCTTGGCGATTGGATTGCTAACTTCCGTCGTCGTTGGATTGAGTGGCCCTGCACTGGGTTTCCTGGTTGGTGAAATGCTAGCAGATATGATGCTGCACTACACAGCGTACCTGTCGTCTCTGAACGCTGTAACTCTACTGGAAACACTCCGTCCACTGGTCACGAGATACGGACTTGTTTTGAGTGCTGGAGTTTCGGTGGTCGTGGTCTTCCAGAGCCTCCAACTCTTCTGCCTTGACACAGCGACTGAACGAGTGGCTTCTCACCTTCGAGATGTCCATTTCAGCTCGCTTTTGGCTCAGCCTTTGAGCTTCTTCGCTGCACCAGAGAACAATCTAAAAGTATTGATGGAATCTATTGCCACTCAATCTTCAATTGCATCACTAGCAATCGGCCGACAGCAAGGATATAAGCTCCAAGTAGTGTCCACGGTGGCTGCCACATTGACTGTATCCTTCTGGAGAGGGAGTTGGCTGCTGTCCCTTGTTCTTCTCGCAGCTCTACCGCTTCTCCTCATCGGAGAGTCCATTGACAAGCAGAATGCGCTCAATCCTCCAATACTTGACAATGAGGAAGCTGTACAAGTTCACGTGGATGAAGCACTGCGCAACCGTCGAGACGTGGTGACGTTGGGGCTTGAGAGCTCTTGGTGTTCCAGTTTTGATGGTCTTTTGCACCGTCCGCTGCGAAATATCCGACGTAGAGTTCACCTTGAGGCTGTGGGGCGTGGCTTCTCCTCAGTTGTGATGGTGGCTACATGTGCTTTATCCTGTTGGTTGAGTGGCGTTCTCGTACACTTTGGAGACGCGACAGTGTACGAGTTGGCTCCATCACTCGTGATTATGATCGTATCTACTCTCTCTTTGGGGCCTGCGGTGGCTTGGCTGACCAGAACCGACGACACGTTGCAAGCTGGAGCCAATATCTTTGCCTTACGTGACGCTGCTATTGTCTCGAATCGAGCCAATACTCCGTCTGAAGATGACGGCAGAGATCCGTTGCCTCAAAGCCCCATACCTCGAGGCAGCGTCACGTTTCAAGACGTGTCTTTCTCCTTCTCCAGCCCCAATACTCCAGTTCTCAATGGGCTTACCCTCCGTATTGCAGCTGGACAAACGGTGGCCTTGTGTGGAGCTCGAGGGGCAGGATTGTCCACAATCTTCGCTCTTATCGAAGGCTTCTACACCTTATCAGACACGAGCGGCCGTATCTTGCTAGATGGAGTGGATCTCCGTACGTTGGACGTGAATTGGCTACGTGCTCAGATCAGCTTCATCGGCTCGGAACCTACGCTGTTCCTGGGCACAATAGCTGAGAATATTGCGTTCGGAATGGCTGCTCCACCTACACTGGAGATGATCGTCGCTGCTGCCGAAGTAGCACACGCTCACGCCTTCATCTCTAGGCTTCCAGACGGATATGCGACGCGTGTCGGCGGGCCACTTCAACTCACTCCCAGTCAACGACAACGTATCGCTCTGGCGCGTAGTGTGCTACAAGACGCGCGTCTTCTTCTGCTTGATGATCCAACGAGATCAATGGGCAATGAGAAAACGGCCGTGCAACAAGCTCTAGACACGATTGTGGCTCAACGTGTACGTCGAACGACTGTAATTGCAGCTCACCCGTCCGAATCTGCGACTGTGAGGAACGCAGATGTGATTTACGTACTAGAAGGTGGGAAGGTTGTGGACTTTGGTACACACTCGGGGCTGTTCCAGATCAGAGATGGAGTCTACGCAAGGCTGCTACGAGAGAGTGCATGGTCAGCTTCAGCTTCAGGTATTACGGGTTAACCCTTAAAGAATATATGTTAGCACTTTGGCTACATTCTGTTGCTCTGATGAGCTGCGGACGGTGAATTCTGGCCCCAACTCGTATACGGAGAACTGGAAGGGGGATACACTTGAGGCGATTCGCCAAGCGATTGTAGGGCGAGATGTCTGCATTTTGTTGGATCTATTGGCAAAAACATACATTAGCTTAAATATTTTTACCATCAAGATACATGTTGACGTACGAAAGCTCCAAAGGAAACAACGATGAGGCCAATTCTACAGGTGAAATGTTCTTCAGCGCGTCCAGTTCGTGCGTTAGTGTTGGTCCCTACGGAAATAACGGAAGATGTGGTGAGTTCTTGTACGAAATATTGGAGAGATTGGTACGTACGCTTGTGCATTCCACTAAATCCCAAACGAGCACAATTCCATCGGAGAATGAGGCGTAGAACACGCCAGGACGAGATGGGGACCATTTCACAGCACAGCAGCTAACTCCGAACGGTACTTCTTCCCATGAAGTGAGGCACAAGCTCACATCAGAGTGATACAAGCTGCCACAAAACCCAACAATCAATACAATCTATTGTCCAATACTACAATGAACAAAACGTACCAAATACTTCCGTCCTCGTATCCCACAAGGAAATAATCTGGCTCAAAAGGATGGAAGTCAATACAGACGACCCCAGCAGAAGAGTCTGAAAGCTTAAAGCCTTGCTCCCGTTGATATTGTAGCCGAGAAGAGACTTTGTCGAAGCGATTGCCTCGTACAAGCTGACCTGTACGGGTTCCAACAAGAAATCTACAAGAAGAATGAAAATTGGTCAGTTCAAACTAAACAAAACAATTATCCTAACGTACTGGTTTGGGTCTCGTGGGAAGAATTTGAAGACTGCGACAACTGGACCGACGAAAGCTTCAATCGAAGAGGGAGAAAGAGGAAGAGCTCGTGTCTCCCGTCTACCTTTCACAGCCACAATAGGCGCCAAATACTGCTGCTGCAAGTCGATCCGTGTGTTCATGACCATTTTCACGTTTCCTCCGATCTCCACGCACTTGTCTGTAACCAGCGCTTCGTCTCCAGAGTCGAATTCAATTAAACTCCAGATGATGAGAACACCTCGATCGTCCATAGATCCGAACTGGAAGGTGCCTCCTGTGTCGGACTTCCTCTCCACAGCTTCTAAAGCTACAATCGTCGAGTTCTGCTGCTCTGGGGCTCGATAATTCATACCGCAAGTGGAATACGCTGGGGGATAAAGTGCTTGGCCATCCACCAATACACTTGAGGGTTGAGTCATGGACTGTGGACGCAGATCCCACACGTGAATCCCTCCGTCTTCAGCCCCAACAACCACGAAAAGATCTCGAGACGGACTTAAGCAGGCAGCAGAAGCCAGACCTTCACTCTTTAGTACATGCAGAGGACGATTGGGTAGGTTAATATCCCAGACACAGGAGATTGTCTTGCCCTTGAACGCTGCTTCTTGCTCGCCATCAGCTCCATAACAGGATAACAGTGTACTAGATACTGACGGAGAGAACTGCAGTGCCACGAGATCTTTCCCCTCTAGAATCTGCTCGAGCTTAGGCATCGAACCCACTTTTGTGCTTGGAAAGACCAACTTGTTGTCCAATTTGGTGGTTTTCGACAACTGGTAGCTCTTTTCCTGCTTCTCCTGCAATTCTCTCTCCGTTGCCATGACATTTTCCACCGCTAAAGTCTCACAAACGTACGCAGCGTGTTCCAAAAACTTGAAAAATCTCGACGTAGAAGAAAAAGAAGCTGTTTTCTCTCCAGTTGAAGTCGAATCTGCGTCAATTCCGATATCATCAGGGAAGTGCATGCTTTTGTCATGAGCTTCCGGAGCTTTTGTCTGAGTAGCGAGTGTTCTGGCTCCGTCACTGGTTTGAACAAAAGCTTGCTTGACCAATCCCCTTCTTAATCGATTGAGAACTTTATCCTGTTCACTCACTGGATTCAACTGGAAAAGGGAGAATTTCTCCACTTCGAACTTGCGTTTTTCCAGAATCTCCTTGGCTCGTTTCGCTCGTGGATCAAGCGATTGTTTCAACCCTGCAATAGAAGACGCAATAGCAGACTGTCGAGTCGGTTCTTCACTCGGTTTACTTACTTCGGACGACGTCGAGGGTCTGGAAGATTGCAAACCTCTCGTTTCCGCTTGCATCGCCTGTTGGATCCTTCGTAGTTCCTCTTCATCTGCTGTATTCGAACTTGTCCCTCGACTTTTCGCCTTGGCTCCAATAGAAGGAAGAGGTGTGGACTTTGGCTGACTTTGTTCTTGTTCAAAGTCCTCGTCGTAGTTCTCAAACCCTTCGTCGTCATAGTCCTCAGCTTCTTCCTGACACTCTTCAGCATTGGCGTTCAGTGCCTCAATCTGTTGTTTCTGACGAGCTTCACGCTGTCGCTGTTCTTCCACTCGTTGAGCTTCTTCTAGAGCTTGTCTCGCTACTTCTTCTCGTCTTTTCGTCTCTTCAATCTCCTTAGCACGTTGTTTTTTAGCTTCACGTCTCGCCTGTTTCTCCTTTTCAGCATCTTCTTTCTGTTTAGCTGCAGCAATATCAACAATTGGGATTGGATCTGGAGCTACTGGACCGGGAGGGGTCGATTCCCTTACTGGACCACTTGAAGTCCGTTTCTTAGATGATCTCCGCTTCGTATCAACGTCTGGTTTGGGTTCTGCTAATGCGATTCGAGGAACGGTAGGAACGGAAGAACTTTGAGGTGCTGGAGATTGAACTACAGGTTGAGACGCTGGAGCAGCGACGGAATGTCTCGTAGAACTCTTTTTATTCGACTTCTTGGCTGGAACATCACTATGAGTAGATCTCTTTGGCTCCGACATGCTAAAGTGTCCGTTCACGAATGGATCGCGTACAGTTTGACGTTTAAAGATATTTTCTGAAAGGTTTTAGCGGTATTTTTAAAAGATTTTATCAAGTTGTTAGAAGATCTGCAATTTTCATCGTGCGCTTCTTTGAAGGAGCAGAATGACACGTCCCATCCGGGTTAAGTAGCATTTGGGACGTCACGAATAAAAAGTCTTTCTCAGTCTCAAATAGAGGTGCAATCGCCGTGACGAAATCCATCCTCTCCACAATTCCAATGATTCGTGATGTAGCCATTTCGATATTGAAGTTTAGGTGGGATGGCACCACGAGAATCTTCTCCACGAGCTTCTCAACTAACGTCGGATACGGTAGAACATGAGGAAACACCACGTCAATTGTGTGTTGGGTAGTCCGAAGGCTGTAGCTTCCAGTGGAGCGAATAACGCACTGATCGTGACCGAAATATTCAGCAGGATTGACACTGGTTTGACGGAATTCCAGCACGTCGAAGCAGTCACTAAAGCTAATCCAGCGCCGCAGAACGTCTTCCCCAGCTTGAAAATCAATGCTCTGCGTGATAAAATCCTCCTGAACATCCTGTTTGTAGCCATTAGCAAAGATCAAGTGATATTCGTCCACAAGGCGATAAAACTCATGACCCTCTACTATTCCTGCTCTGCTGGGCATTTCCAGTGGCTGTTCAATTAGCCCCAACATGCAGTTCTCTGCGATCAGCGCTTTGCCCAGTAGGATATCAAGTTTCCGAGGGTTTTTCACCAAACTGGCAAAAGCTCCGACGAAATCCACTTCGAACTCGTATTTGCAACATTTGCCTTCGGAATTGAAGGAAAAGGTGATCCCAATAGAAGGCTCCACTTCTTGACCCACTAATTGCGCCACCAGACACTCGTCTCCTATAATATGAGGGAAAACCATTTCAATTGTCCTTCGTAACACCTGGAAGCGCAATTTCGCACGTGTTTTGATAATCACCGAGTCTTCCGCCACGACAATATCGTACGACTTGAGCGTTACCACAATGAACCGGATCAACGTCGAGTACAGGATAATCTGCTCAGCCATAATGTCCGGACCACGTAAGCCGTTGCCCACGTCCAACTCTGGGTCCATGACACTATGCAGAAAGGCCCGTTGATCCTGATCATCGAAGAGACGTTTGCGACCAATTTCGTGGACACTCCAGCCCGTTCGAAAGACTCGGAGGTACTCCTGAACAACGTGGAAAAGCGAACCTTCAGTAGAGTGTCGTCGAAGCAAAGTGCGTGTACTTAGAAGATCTCGGAGGGTAGTGAGGTCACGAACTTGTTGCTGTAAATGTTGCACGTCGAGCGTCAAGTTAAAGTCTACAGAGCGTTCTTTTACCACACTACGGAAACGTCCCCTTCCGCGCGACGTTTTGGGCGTTGTCGAGATTTTCTTCTTTTTCGCTTTGGATTTATCCTTGATGCCATTTGAGTTTGGGTCATTGACAGCAGTAGAGCGTGGAGCGATGGGTAGATCCATGCTCATAACGGAACCCTAGGAATAGAGCAAGCCTGGAGTTGCTACACTGAATAAAGTGAATGCGATTGGTCGGGAGAATAAATAAATCCAGTGATTGGCGGAGAAGAACAACTATTGAATTTAATTGTTGGTAAAAATTCAACTAAATTCAATAAATTCATGAAGGTTCAAGACTTCCTATTGGCTAATTGCTTTTCTCAGTTTGCCCATTATCAGTTCTAAAGTAACAATGGACCCACCGAAGAAGCCCCAGAAGACTGTCGACGCGCCGTACTACCCGACAGCTACAGGCCAACCCGTGCAAGTGGATGCCTATGGTCGTCCAGTAGTCGAGGCTGTGCCTGCTCCACCAGGGAGTTACCCTGCCGCCGCCGTCCAGACGCGTGTAATGCCCAACAACTCCAATATCCGCCGTGATGCTCAAGGAAATTCTCTGTGCAATAAATGCTCAGCTCCGTACCCACTTCCTGCCGGTTGCACCAGCTGGCGTTGCCGTAACTGTGGACTCCACAGTGGAGAGCTCAACAACGCCAGTATTTACGGTAACGAGTGGTGCAACATCCAGTGAGAATTGGCAGCTTTTGGTTAAAACGAGTTTTAACCACATCGACAACAATTCATTTTTTTAAACTAATTAGTCGCAAAGTGACAAAAGGTTGAGAGCTGGTGCTACAATCTTCATTTCCCATCGTAGTAGGCCTTGTAGTGTGTCGGCAGCATTTCGCTGTGCATCTTCTTCTGTACAGTAGTCGGTTTTACCAGCCCAAACAACTTGTTGGTATTTTTCACCTGTGGCTGAGTCTTCCACGTCGTAAGCTTCAGTAGTAAGCGCCAAATTAGCCCAAGCAACTTTCCGACCAGCTTCGTGCTCAATGCCACGACTGGAACGGTCAGCAGCAACACTCTGTGTGCCTAAGACGTAGCCTGATCCGGTTACAACGTTGCCGTTTGAATCCGAAAACTCCTTGGTTGCTTCAACCAAAAAGTGAATAAACACCGAACGAAAGATGGAAATTTCGCTTGGAGAGTCCACTTCTCTGACGAAGACGTACGCGTTGGGGTTCAACTGCTGTAGAACCTCAAGCCGCGAAGTCTCAGCCTTGACCGTCTTGAATGTCGTCAACTGGATGTCATTCCTCCACGTTTTGTGCATCATTTCGAGCACATTGAGATTGGTGAATTTCTTCAAGAAGACAAACTCCATCGCGCTGCCTTGAACCCGTTGAATGATTTCCCAGCCGAAAGCTTCCATTCGATGTGTGCGGCTGTCAACAAGACCCGAAGGAGGATGCAGTCGACTTTCAACGCGATGGATGACTCTCTTGTTTTCGAGGATAGTTCGGGTTAAATCCCACTCAGTCAACGGGTGAAATCCCAAGTCTTTTTCAGCCTGTGCTTCGTCCAAAGTGTCGAGCTCTAGTGCACCAAGTTTCTTTAGCTCTTGAGCTGCAGCGAAGCTACTAGCTTCGAAGTCCACCACGCGTTGGATCTGGAGTGTCCACGCTATCTTCCGCTGGAGCAGCGTTTGTAGTTGGAGCTTCTCGGCTCCGAGATACTTGGCCTCTGCTACCAGGTCCTGGTAATCTATTGCGCCACTTGTACTCAGTTGCAACGCAGCCAGCTCGTTGCTTTTCTTCGCAACTTCAGCACAATGGGAGAGTTGAGCGTACTGTTTCTCCAGCTCAACCACTTTGGTCTTCATTCGAAGCAGCTCTCGGCGCTGTCGCTCACGGATTAAGCGCATCCCCTCGCGGTTCTTGGCGCGACGAGCCTCCTGCTCGGCCGCAGTTAGCTTTCGTCGACTCATTCTGAGGTGGAAAATAGAAGTGATCGTCACAAGCCTCGGCGGAACAACCACATCATCAAAGATGACATTTGGCGTGGGTAGAGAGCAAACAAACGCCTGTGAACGGACTGCCGCGTCCCGCGTGTCACTACATGTAGCTTGAGGAGCACGTAAGTCTATTCCTCATCATCATGATTGTCGTAACAAGCGTGTCGATGACCACTGGTCATCACTTTCACATGGAGCATACTTCAACCATACGAGCTTCGACTGCAAGACATGTAATAACAGTTAAGCTAACTGTGTTGGCCAAGCTCTACGTACACAATTTAATGTGTATTCTTCATAAGATGATACTATCTTACGTCACCTGCACGCGATTAAAGGTCATCATTAGTCATTCGTTATCACTTTTGTTTGCATTTACACATTTTAAGCAACTTCAATCAATACTGAACGACGCAAGAGTGAGTACTGGAGCAACCAGCAGCATCTCCCAGCGCAGCAGACTTTGCAACATGTCAGCAGCGTCGCGTTGAGCGTGTTCTTCACTGCAGTAGTCGGTTCTTCCTACCCATCGAATCCGTTGATACGTTTCGCCTGTGCTCTGATCGACAACGTCGAGTGCCTCCAATGGACAGAGAGAGTTGAGCCCAAGCGAGTTTCCCACTCACTTCCAGCTCCGATGGTCGTCGTGGATAATGCGTACTCACACTTTGCGTCCCTATGATGTACCCAGTACCAACGTCTTCTGCTGTTGACTCGATGAAAAAGCGCGCGAACACGGACCGGAAGAGTGAAATTTCGCTCGGAGAGCCCACGTCACGGACAAATACGAGCGCATTCTGATTCACTTGCTGCAGCATCTGCAGCCGTTGAGTCTCTGCTTTGATCTTCTTAAACTCATCCAGTTGGATGGACGTATTCCACGTCTTCCGCATGATCTCGAGCACATTTAAGCCACCAAACTTCTTAGTGAAAACGAACTCCATGACGCTATCTTCCACACGTTGGACGACATCCCAGCCGAATGCCTGCATTCGGTGCGTCCGGATATCGTCCAAAGCGTCACAGATTGACGGCTGAAGGAGTCGAGTTTCCACGCGATGACCCTCCCTCTTGTTCTCCAATATCGCTTGTGTTAATGCCCATTCGTCTAAAGGCTGGAAGCCAAGCTCTTCATGAGCCTGGACCTCATCAAGTACACTGACCGGTACGTTGAGAGTACCCGGAACTTGAGGCGTCGAAGAGACCCCACTCGCCTCGAAATCTAGGATTCGCTGTAGCTGGCGTCTCCATGCTGCTTTGTGCTTCAACTGGGTCTGTAGCATCAGTTTCTCAGCCCCCAGTTGCTTGGCGGTCGCAACAGCTTCTGTGTAGTCCAGTCCGCTGTCCGTGATGAGTCTACATGTAGTGTCTGCGGTTGCGCTCCCACTTAGTTCCGCGTACTGTTGTTCGAGTTGCTGGACATTTCGTTGTAATTCCTCCACCTCTAAACGCTGACGCAGGCGGATTTTACGCATACACTCACGATTCTTCACGCGGTGTGCCTCACGTTGATCTGCGCTGGGATTGCGAGCCATCCAATCACTAAATGACAACTGGGAGGTGCTGCCGTTATCACAGTGTACAAAAGAGATCAGACTCGTAAGATAGATACATTATGGCGCTTCGTGGCACATTCTGGGTGGACGTAGACTCAAGATTGGTTGCAGAGTGTCCGTATTACATAGCACTGGGATAGTGCAGTACATGTACGCGTACAGATTCCGGCCTAAGTGTAAGCACGCAATGATTTTTGGTTGTAAATTGCAACCACGCGATCAGTGTTGACGCCGATGAGGCAAAAGCAGTGGTACTGTTATCTTGTTTGTCACTGTCGTGTCATCATCTACACTGTGATGTACATTTTTTTTTCATTGGTAGTGCAAATCTGAAAATACTTTTTTCATGCAGTTTAATAATAAAAAAATATGCATGGTGTTTTCCTCCCTAATTTATCTCTTGAGATGGCTCACAAACTTGAAAGTCAAGTAGATGAAGACCTGTAGCACGACCCAGAAGACCAACAGACCCACCATGAACTCGTATTTCTTTCCCGGCCGGAAGTCGTACGTCTTGTCGACAAAAGCTGCTACTGTCATATTCTTCGTCACATTCTTGGCTGTCACTGAGATCATATCTTGATTATCTCCGAGCAGAATGCCGGCCAGCGCAGACAGTGAGTAGCTCGACGGCATGACGTACTGGAACCACTTGTACCCCGGTTTCATCGCTGTACGAGGTAAGAGAAACCCTGAAAAGAGGTTAAACAGACACGAGAGCGCCCCCACTGCCACATTCGCCACCTTCTCGTTCGGCATCAACGCCGACATCCACTGACCCACATAGGTACACACGGAAGTGTAGAGGTAGAAGACGAACATGAAGAAGAAGAAGTCTCCTGCGTTGTGGCTCCAGCCCACCAGCCAATACTCGGTGGTCACGAACAGGGTGATCACCAGAATCAGGTACGGGACTTCAGCGAACCACAGCGACAGACTGTACGGCAACGGACCGTAGTAGTTCGACATCCGTTCGCGGTAGAACACGGCACGTTCAGCACACGTGACCTCCAGCACCGTCATGAGATTAATGACGCCGATGAAGTCCATACTGTTGTAGATGAGACCGATGTGCGAGTTGATCTTCTTGACGCTGGCAGCCGACAACTGGTAGAACGTGGTGCCGAAGATGATGGCAAAGAGCGGGAAGAGGAACATGCGCATGAAGTTGTACTGCGGGTTGCGCCAGTACGTGAGCTGTTGCTTCTTGGTGAGTTCCTTGAGCTGGTTCCAGAAACCCGTGGCGATCGGTTTGTAGTTTAGGGTAGAATGGCGCACGAACTGGTCCGATACTTGAGCCAACTCAAGTGTTCGCTCGCGGTTTGTTTGGTATAACTCACTCTTCTTGTATTCCTCTGAGTAGTCCTTGACGTCACGGCCGATACCGGCACCGATCACCTCCAGCATGTACGTGGCTGGGTTGTACTGTGGGTGGATCTCCGCCGTACCAGGGATAGAAGCGAAGTACTCGAGCATCTTCACGGAGTCGACACCAAGGTCACCGAAGTATGCCGTGTACCCACCTCTCTGAAGTAACAGGAGGCCATCAAACAGCTCGAAGATGGAGATACTAGGCTGATGGATGGTGCACAGAACTGTTCGACCCGTTCGAGCGATCGACTGTACACCACGCATCACAATGAGAGCTGAGCGAGCGTCCAGACCACTCGTAGGTTCATCCAGGAACAAAATACTCGGATTCGACACCACCTCCACGCCAATTGTAACACGTTTCTTCTGCTCCACCGACAACCGCCCAACCATTTCTCCTGCAATTGGCGTTAGTTCAAGTAGGTCAAGCGTCTCATTGACCAGATTCATGCGCTCCTCTTTCGTGAAATTAGGAGGCAGACGCAGGTTGGCTGAGAACACCAACGCCTCGTAGATCGAAGCGGCTTCCGAGTGGATGTCCATCTGCTCGCAATACGCCGTGATACGACTGAAGTTGGCCGGGTTCTTCGGCTCGCCGTTCACGATAATGTCGCCGACGATGCGGCCACCCGTCTTGCGGCCGGCAATCACATCCATCAGCGTCGTCTTACCGGCGCCCGTGGCTCCCATGAGCGCCACCATACGACCGGGCTCGAAGTGCGCCGTGATACCTCGCAGAAGCTGCTTCTCCTCGCCCGACGGCAACGTCACAAAGTACTCGAGGTTTTTGATGCACAGGTTTGATGGAGTGAAGGAAAGGCCGCCAATTTTCGGTGCAGTCCCTGGTTCAGGCGCTCCTGGGGTGTTTACTTGAACGTAGGCGTCTCCGTCTTTACGAGAACCGTCGAGCGTTGGTTTAGCTGTCACACCTTTGTGCTTGTCATACCGAATGTAATGAAGCGCTACACCATTGAGCGTAGTGAAGACGAAGTAGTACGCCAGTAGAACGCCAATGCCAATCCAAATGTACTCGGTGCCTTGTTTGATTGAAAACCTCTCCAGGATCTTCTTGCTCTCCGCAGCTGTGTATCGGTGGCTCGAGAACTCGGAAAGCATGTTGGAACGTAATGCCCACGAGATCGGGGAGAACCAGTACATCCAGATCCAGTAGTCCGGGATCAGGTCCGCCAGGATGATGTTACCGGAGAACAAGAGGAAGAAGCTGACCGAAATCGACGCCAACGCTTGACCTACCGTGATACTCGGAGACAACGCACTGAGCAACGTCATGTAGGCGCTAATGGCGTGTTGGAAGCAAAGTAGAACGAGGTAGAAGACGATGTACTTTTCGAACGTCCTCGTAAGCCCGCTCATGAAGTAGAAGAAGGTGCCCAAGACGAAGGAGACCGCCACGTTCACCGGGATCTGCACGACGCTCTCCGCTATAGCGTACGACGTCGTCCGGAAGAAGTTGCGTGGTCGCTGCTTGTAGAATACCTTACGCAATTCAAAGGAGATGGTGATCTGCTGCCAAGCTTGACGTTGGAAGAGAGCGATACTGAAGAAGATCATGCGTAGGTAGTACGCTGAGCTCACCTCATAGTAGATCATCCCCATGACCAGACCAATTAATAACGCTTCGATCATCTTCCCCCATAGTAGCGGTGGGTCTCGAAGCCAGATGAGCTTCTGTCGGTGCAAGAGCAGCATCGTACTAGGGAGAAAGGCGAGACCGAACTCCGATCGTTCTTTCGAACGGGCCAGATTCACTACACTCTGCGCTTTCTTGTAATCCTCCGGACTCTCGAACTGATGTTCATTGAAGCCTTTCGCGATGGCGTCGGTCGTTTTCTTGTAGATGATTGACTCGCAGAACAGGTTGTTAAAGTCTTCGGCTGTCACTGGAAGATCCTTCGGCTCAACATTCCCGTTCGCATAGCGGTGACCACGTCCGGATGTCACTTCAATCAGGAAATCGGCAGGATCCACACGAGGAGGACACGTGAAGCCACGCTCTCGAAAGTAGTCCAGGATATCCATGCGTGGGCCGTGGTAGACCATGTGTCCTTCATGGATCATCAGGATATCGTCAAACTGCTCGACAACCTCTGGTGTGGGCTGTAGTAGAGCAACAATTACAGAGCCGCCTAAAGTCTTGCACCACGTGCGTAAGGACTTCATAATGTCAAAGGTAGCGGCGCTATCCAGACCCGTGGAGATCTCGTCGCACAGGAACAGACTCTGACCACCGACCAGCACCTCACCGACCGTCACACGCTTCCGCTCTCCACCACTGACACCGCGCAAGAGAGCGTTGCCTACGACCGTGTCAGCACAGCCTTCCAAGCCTAAGATCTGTAGAAAGAGCTCGGTTCGAAGCGCTGCGACGTCCCGCATCTCCTCGTGCTGGTCCTGTGGCCGGCCGTTCACGCACAAGTCGGCGAACTTGAACGTCTCCCGCACAGTCAACGTCGGGATGTGGTTGTCGCTCTGATCCACGAGCCCCACGAGTTTGACGAGGTCGATCTCGTCCCCGCGCAGACCGGAGTACAGGATCTCCCCACCCACCTCCGTCTTGGAGCTTCCGCGCAGCTTCCCAGCCATCGCCTTAAGGAACGTTGACTTACCGGCGCCTGCTGGCCAGGATCAACGTCATGGAGCCCGGTTTGATGATCCCCGTCATCGGGTGTAGAGCGTGCTTCGTTACCAGGGTCTGTCTCTTCCAGGGCGTGAAGATCTTGGTCAAGTAGGAACCGACAGTGTGGTGACTACCAGCTGTGGCCGGACATCGACGGAGAACGACAGGTCCTGGAAACGCACCTCGGGTGTGGGTAATTGTAGATTGATCTTGCAGTGAGAGGTGGTTGTATTTCTTGTAGAAGCGCTCGAGGGCCTCCGTTCAAGAGGACTTTCGAGGTTCTCTGCATCCAATGTACTGTAACGACTAGCTAAGGTGTCGTGACTTGAGTGGTTGTACGGTTCTTGGAGGCTGCGGATGTGCAGAGAATGATACACTTCGGGCACTGGAGCGTCCTCCACCGGTTGGTTGGGCTCAGTCTCTGGTAGCAACAAGCTCATCGTCAGCGAACCTGCTCTTCTTCGGCAAGGACCTTCGGACAAATCCTTGGACTTGTGCAGAGGTTCGGAACTACTTTGCACTCATACATGGAGGTGCGAAAACTAGGTCGCATGTCGAGACTTCGCAAATGTAACCACTCACATGAAGCGAGTCGCGTTATGACCTCCACTTTAAAGTTAGCTCTCTCGAATAAAAGCAAAAATAGGGTCAGAAATCGTAAAGTTATTTTTACTTTCTTAAATACTTCCACACAATTTCAAAATTAGTGCATTGAAGACAATGAGTTTAAGTAGCTATTGTCTATTTCTGTATTTGAATCGAAACTGTTTCTTTTTACGACAGAAAGAGAGTCAATATTGTGTTTCATTTTGTAAATGATCGAAAGATTCTTTTTATGTTTGAGCATTTACAGTACAAAAATGCAAAACACTAAATTGTGGGAAGATAAAAAGCAATTATGTGTTTAAATGTTGTTGCATGCAAATGAAACCCCAAACCGGTCTTGCAGCAATAGGCTTATCTCTTGAGGTGGCTCACATACTTAGAACGTCAGGTAGATCGCCACCTGCAGTACGATCCAGATCATAATCAGCCCAACCATGAAGTCGTACTTCTTCTCCGGCCTAAAGTCGTAGATATTCGCGATATAGTCGGACACTGTCATTTGCTTTCGGTCAGCATTCTCTTGCCGTTACCGCGATAATGTCCTGGTTGTTGCCGAACTGTACGCCCACAAGAGCAGGTAAAGAATAGCTCGATGGCATCAAGTACTGGAACCACTTGTACCCGGTGCTTCATCGCCGTACGCGGCAGCAGATAACCCGAGAACAGGTTAAACAGACACGAGAGCGTCGCCGCAACCGCTCACGTTCGCCACCTTCTCGTTCGGCATCAACGCCGACATCCACTGACCAGCCGCGCACGTACGTGCATGCCGAAGTGTAGAGGAGTAGAAGACGAACATGAAGAAGAAGAAGTCGCCGGCGTTATCACTCCAGCCCACCAGCCAGTACTCGATGGTCACGAACAGGATGATCACCACGATCAGGTACGGGACTTCGGGCGAACCACAGCGACAGACTGTACGGCAACGGACCGTAGTAGTTCGACATCCGTTTCGCGGTAGAACACTGCACGTTCAGCACACGTGCGACCTCCAGCACCGTCATGAGGTTGATGACGCCGATGGAAGTCCATACTGTTGTAGATGAGACCGATGTGCGAGTTGATCTTCTTGACGCTGGCAGCCGACAACTGGTGTAGAACGTGGTGCCGAAGATGATGGCAAAGAGCGGGAAGAGGAACATGCGCATGAAGTTGTACTGCGGGTTGCGCCAGTACGTGAGCTGCTGCTTCTTGGTGAGTTCCTTGGAGCTGGTTCCAGAAACCCGTCGCGATTGGTTTTGTAGTTGAGTGTTGAGTGGCAGATACAAGTCATCGGATACCTCGGCCAATTCCAGTGTGCGTGCACGGTTCGACTTGTAAAGCTCGCTGTTCTTGTACTCGACCGAGTAGTCCTTCACGTCACGTCCAATACCGGCACCAATCAGCCTCCAGCATGTACACGTGGCTGGACTGCTGTACTCGGGGGCGGATCTCCATCGTGCCAGGGATAGAAGCGTGAAGCACTTCTCGAGCATCTTCACGGAGTCGACACCAAGATCACCGAAGTACGCCGTGTAACCACCTTTCTGAAGTAACAGGAGGCCATCAAACAGCTCGAAGATGGAGATACTAGGCTGATGGATGGTACACAGAACTGTTCGACCCGTTCGAGCGATCGACTGTACACCACGCATCACAATACGAGAGCTGAGCGCGCATCCAGACCACCTTCGTAGGTTCATCCAGGAACAGAATACTCGGGTTCGACACCACTTCCACGCCGATCGTCTACGCGTTTCTTCTGCTCCACCGACAGACTGCCGACCATGGCGCTGGATATCGGGGTTAGCTCCAGTAACTCCAGGTGTCTCATTGACTAAATTCATGCGCTCCTCTTTTCGTGAAATTAGGGAGGCAGGACGCAGGTTTGCCGAGAACACCAGCGCCTCGTAGATCGGAAGCGGCTTCCGAGTGGATGCTCCATCTGCTCGCAATACCGCCGTGATACGACTGACCAGTTGGCCGGGTTCTTCGGCTCGCCGTTCACGATAATGTCGCCGACGATGCGGCCAGCACCGTCTTGCGACCGGCGATCACATCCATCAGCGTCGTCTTACCACCGGCGCCCGTGGCTCCCGCATGAGCGCCACCATACGACCGGGCTCGAAGTGCGCCGTGATGCCACGCAGAAGCTGCTTCTCCTCGCCCGACGGGCAACGTCACAAAGTACTCGAGGTCCTTTGATGCACAGGTTGGACGGCGTGAATGGAAGACCCCCACTTTTGACTACGCCGCCGTGAGGAGCATTGGGTGTACCAACCTCAACGTAAACTTCATCATTAGAGGAGGTTGTCTGTCATTGTCTTGACGCTCACACCCTTGTACTTCTCGTAGCGGATGTAGTGTAATGCCATACCGTTGAGCGTCGTGGAACACGAAGTAGTAGGCAACCAGGACGATGATGCCGAACCAGATGTACTCGGTGCCCTGCTTGATCGAGAAGCTGTCCAGGGAACTTCTTGCTCTCCGCAGCTGTGTAGCGGTCGCTCGAGAACTCGGACAACATGTTGGAGCGCAGCGCCCCACGAGATCGGAGAGAACCAGTACATCCAGATCCAGTAGTCCGGGATGAGGGTCGGCCAGGATGATGTTACCGGAGAACAAGAGGAAGAAGCTGACCGAGATCGACGCCAACGCCTGGCCCACCGTGATGCTCTTCGGAGACAGCGCACTGAGCATCGTCATGTAGGCGCTTTCACATGGCGTGCTGGAAGGCTCAGCAGAACGAGGTAGAAGACGAGATGTACTTCTCCGGAACGAGCGCGTTAAGCCGCTCATGAAGTAGAAGAAGGTGCCCAAGACGAAGGAGACCGCCACGTTCACCGGGATCTGCACGACACTCTCCGCTAGTAGCGTACGACGTCGTTCGGAAGAAGTTTGCGTGGGCGCTGCTTGTAAGAAGACCTTGCGTAGCTGGAACGAGATGGTGATCTGCTGCCACGCCTGACGCTGGAACAGCGCGATACTCGAAAGAAGATCATGCGCAGGTAGTACGTCGAGCTCACGTTGAAGTAGATCATCCCCATGACGAGACCGATCACGAGAGCTTCGATGAGCTTTCCCCACAGCAACGGCGGGTCAGCGCAGCCACACCAGCTTCTGGCGGTTCAACAGGAGCATCGTACTGGGGATGAACGCCAGGCCAAACTCCGAGTTCTGCTTGGAGCGCGCCAGGTTGGCCACGCTCTTGGCCTTCTGGAAGTCCTCAGCATTCTCAAATTGGTGCTCATTGAAACCTTTGCTGATATCCTCGCTAGTCTTTCTGAAAAATGTTCGACTGGCAGAAGAGGTTGTTAAGCTCTTCAGGTGTAACAGGGAGACGTTCAGTCTCGACGCTGCCGTTGGCATACCATTGGCCACGACCAGAAGTCACTTCGATCAAGAAGTCGGCAGGATCAACGCGGGGGAGGACACGTAAAACCTAGTTGTTCGAAATAGTCTAGGATTTCCGTGCGAGGGCCGTGGTAGACCATGTACCCTTCATGTACCATGAAGATGTCGTCAAACATCTCCACCACCTCGGGCGTCAGCTGCAGTAGAGCGACAATAACGGAACCACCAAGTGTCTTGCACCACGTCCGCATCGATTTGACAATGTCGAAGGTGGCGGCACTGTCCAGGCCCGTTGAGATCTCGTCACACAGGAACAGACTCTGCCCTCCCACCAACACTTCGCCCACCGTCACACGCTTGCGCTCACCACCACTCACACCACGCAGCAACGCATCTCACCAACAACCGTGTCGGCACAGCTCTCCAGACCCAAAATCTGCAGGAACAGCTCCGTCCGCAACGCCGCGATGTCGCGCATCTCGTCCGGCTGGTCCTCCGGACGGCCGTTCACGCACATGTCGGCGAACTTGAACGTCTCGCGGACGGTCAACGTCGGGATGTGGTTGTCCGTCTGGTCCACGAGACCAACGAGCTTGATGAGGAGTCGATCTCGTCTCCTCTCAGTCCGGAGTAAAGGATCTTTCTCCGCCAATCTCCGTCTTGGAGTTGTCCTGCAACTTGCCAGCCAGCGCCTTGAGGGAACGTCGACTTGCCGGCACCAGGGTTGGCCAGGATCAGCGTCATGGAGCCCGGTTTGATGATACCGGTCATCGGGTGCAGCGCGTGCTTGGTCTTCATTGGCACCTTCTCCCATGGGGTGAAGATCTGCGCCAGGTGCAGGCCAACGGTACCGTGGCCAGCAACACTTTCCGGAACTTGCACCGAGAAGGACAGGTCCTGGAAGCGTACTTCGGGTGTCGGTAACTGCAGATTCACCTTTCGCGAGAGGTGGTTGTATTTCTTGTAGAACTTCTCGAGGCCACCGTTCAGCATGGATTCCAAGTTATCGGTACGGAGCGTACTGTAGTGACTCGCCATGGTGTCACCTCCGCGGTGCGAATACGGGTCCTGCAGACTACGGAAATTGAGTGACCTGTATACGCCCGGCACCTCCTCAGAGGTGGCAGGCGCCTCCGGCTGCAACAGGCTGCGCTTGTCCTCTTTCGGCATTGCGCTCTAGAAAATGGTCGGCTAAGGAAAAGGTCAGTTACAGTCTTTTTAAGCTGGAGCTGTTTTCTGAGGCGCAGGAGAAATCGCGAAGTGAGGCCTTAACCAGCGGAGCGAGAGATACTTCATGGAGGTCGTTACGGTCAATGGTCACACGTCGCAGGCGATCTCCTACGCCTGTCCGAATATGGAGATCGGCCGTTAGGAACACCCCTTAGACTTCAACTTATTATTACATGACATTGGCCAAAAGCCGTTCTCTTAAAGTGACAGAGATCTCGGCAGTCGAAAGCCGTTTACCAGTTATGCAGGCGCCATTCTGTTGCTTGAGGCGTGCAAGGAAAAGGATTTCGTAATTGTCCAGTGAGCCGACCACTGCGTAGGCCAGCGGTATGATCTTTCATTCGGCATTGTCAGTGGGCTCGACCGCTTCTCTCACTCAAATGTACGTCCCATGCTGCCGGGCTAAGTATGTGTTTGAGTTCCTGGTGAATGAATCACCATCCCAACGGTCATACGGCGGTGTATTGTCCAAGCGGAACTGTGCGCGGCAATGAAATTTATTATGACTCAACAGAGATTCACTGATGTGTCTTTTCTTTCTCTTCGAACATCTTGCAATTTTGAAGACAGCGTTTTAAGACCGATTTTCATAATTATAAATAAATACCGGTATATTGGACCGCATTATCCAACAGAAAAACATTTTAATTTTTCACTCATACTTTGCAATACATTATAATGTCAAAGTTAATTGTATTGTTTAAACTTAGTTTACTTTAATCTTAAATTAAAAGTTTTCATTTCAATAATGCGATCCAATATAACAATAACCTTCATTTCAATTTAGTACTTTTACTAAAAACAATTATACTGAA